>BSBN01000564.1:2500000-5000000 GCA_027924645.1 Cunninghamia lanceolata | reverse complement strand
ACAAAAAGGAGGAAAATAGAGAGAATGGGAAAAGAATATAAGGGCAATATTAAAATGCAAAGCCCTAAAATTCCTCACAATTAAAAAATAAATTTCCTTATGGGTAAAAACCCTAACCCTATTCTTTTCATTTCTCATTTTCTCCTCTTTGTTTTCTCTTTCCTCCTTTCTTGCTCTTTCTCTCATTTTGTCTTCTTGGTTTTGTTTTTGGTTACAGGTTTAATGGCCACATATGAAATGCATATGATGGCATTTATAAATATATAAAAATACATACATACATATATATATATAGTGTTTTTAAATTGGATTTTCTTTTAAAATATATATTTTATTTTTCTGTTAAAATAATAAAACCCTAAGTTATTTTTGCTTTGTTAACAGTCCAGAGTGGAGGGACTGTGGAGAAGAGGCCGACGACAACGTTTAATGGAGGACCGGCCGTAGCAGTGGTGGTGAGGAGGCCATTGAAGGCCGTAGGGTGGAGGAGACAGGCGGCAGTGGGCGAAGATACGGTGGCCGTAGGGAGCAAAGACACAGCGGCTGCAGTGGTTGATGGGACGACAGATGAGAGGTTTGGTGTGTGTGGCATAGTCTGCACGGAGGGAAGGCCGTGGGGTTCAGTGGACGGGGTAGTGTGGGGAGGGGGACAGAGCCCCCACCCACATCCCACACAGTGGGGTGTGGGTGGGGGCTCTGCCCCCCTCCCCACACCCTTAGTAAAAGCAGCGACGGTGGGGGGGGTCGAACCCCCCCACCACTTCATTCACTTTTTTTTATCAAAAAAATTTGTGAACAGTTCAACTTTTAACATAGTCTACTCACTGTGTTTTATGTACACAACATTCATTTCTTTTCTTCAATAAGTTTTATTTATGAATATATATATATGTAAATATATATACACAGCAGAAAACACAAATTAATTCAAATCACAGTTTATTTAAAAATAAATATAACAATATGTATATATAATATAGTTTCAATTTTTTTGACAAATGATAAAATTAGTTTATTATTTTAAAAACATATAAAAATACATTCATCTAATATATATATATATAATTATATATATAAATATATATATATATATATATATTTTGTATATATATATATGTTTATATATAATTATATTTTCTAATTTTCCTTCCATTCACTTACTATTTTTTTTTTTTTGAACAATAAACAAGATACATATATTCTTTCTTTTATCGAATTTATATAAGGCAAGAACTCATTTTTCTAACAAAATACATTCATTGCATTATTAATATTCACATTTTTAAAGAAAAGAGCAAATACAATTAAGTAAATACTTATAATACAAGGCATCAACTATTTCTCTTTTTTAATAAAAACAATACTCAAATTTCATGTTTGTCTTCAACAATAAAATCAGAACCTTACTATTTAATATTCTTAAAATTTACATACAAATGAAGTAACTTTTAAAACAAATTTTCTTCCTTCAACTTTTCTTGTGTGAAAAGCATTAAAATCAACCATTTTAACTTTCTATTACAAATGAAAATAGCTTACACACAACATAAGAAAATACACTTTTACAACAAGAGAGAGGACAATGTCCTCCTCTTTGAAACTAACAAATGATACAATCTCCTAAGTAGGCCAAGCTCTCTCTCAAGAGTAAAGGAAAATAAAATATCAACTCCAAGAACAAGGTGTTTTCTCTAACTTTATAACTTATCTCCAATGAACCTACATTAACACAACAAGGGGAAAGAAGCCACACATCTTGCTCTCCTCCCTACCATAGACCCGCAAGAGGGTCACCCCCGAGCTAGGGAGGTCATCCACACACTTGGGAACTCATTCCACACCACAACAAGACATTCTACAACCAAAAACAATTTTACACCCATGGATAATCACAACACAAGAACTCAACAAGGATGAGTTCAAAGGGGTAGGGAAGTGGACAACACTCAACTCAAGAGCTCCACTCTTACAAATATCCCAACACAAATACCTCTTAAGGCCTCAAGCCAACACTTTTAAACATAATTTTCACAAGTTTCCATCTTGGCTCTCAAGCTATTCCTCATACAGCTCAAAATCTCATATTTCCCTCAAGGCTTACAACACCACAAAAATAAGGTAATGACCTCGACAAGGTTCACTCCTCCCCCACTCCACACTTGTTGAACATCTTCTCCAAAGTGGGAGAGGCTCTTACAACACCCCACAAATTATCCCCACAATGACAATAAAAACTCAAGAAAATAGATCTCACACAAAGCATCACACAAGCAATAAAAATACATAAGGGGAAGGCCTAAGCCTTGAAACCAACCTTTAAAAGCCCAATTAAGGTAGATGGTTGATGTAGAGCTTCTCCAAATCCTCCTCCAACATAAGCCACAAAACTCTCTCTATCTTTTTTTCCCAAAGTAAATTCCAAACAATCAAATTTTCCAAAAATTCAACAACCCATAACCTTCTCCAAGTGGGATTAAAATAAGCTCTACCCATGAGCTTTGAGGAATGGGGAGGTGACACTTGTCACTCCTCACTCTTCCTCTCCACTACAAGCAAGACCCATGGGGTGGGTGATGACACATGTCACTCACCCATCCCAAGTCTCTCTCACCCTTCCACTTGTCCTCTCTCAAACATGTGGGAGAGAAAAGTGGAGCTTAAGAGGGAATGGGTGACACATGTGTCCCATTCCTTTCCTCCCAAGAGGGACCACACAACTCCAAGGTACCCTCACCAATTGTGAGAGAGACTTGGAGTAAAGTCCTCCACGATTGGGGGGTCTTGGAGACATCCCCAACCTAGGGAAGTGGTAAGGATGGGGTTGAGTGTTTGACTCACTCATCCTCTCCCTCCCATGCCTCCAATTTCGTCAGTTAACTTCAGGGTGAAGTTAATGTGACCAAATGAAGGTTTACCAAGGGTTACCCAAGTCAAAAAGATCCCTAGACCCAAGGGTTACAACCCAGAGTCAAGTTTAGCTCATTTTGAGCACCAAGGGTTGAGTTAAAGCACATGAAAAGGGGTCTCAAAATTCAAAATTTTAAAAATGAAATTCAAAGACAAAATTCTTGCAACACCAATCAGAATTCAAAATAAAAGAGTGGTAGACTTAACCTGACTAACAACAGCCAATCAACATTACTGAATTTCATCATGCACAAAGTTGATCTTGGTTCCTCGTGGAACTAGATCGGCTTCACAAGGGATAACAACATCGTGTGTGGAATGATCTCCAATTTCTGTGGCTTGTTAGAAATACTTGTGCACTCAATTGCAAAGTTAATTCCACACACACACACACACACACACATATATATAGTCGAAGCAAATTAAAACATACACTCGCATAAAATATCACAAGTTCACATAATCATCAAGGAAGTCACATTACAATTTGGATTCTAAATTCTGCATTTCAAACATCCATTCCCAAGATTGAATCACAAAACAAATTTCTAACTAACATCACCCAATTAGTTTTGCCATAACATCATAATATAAACCATCTATCTAACATCATCAGTAATGTGTAATAATCCACATACAACATAAAGTGTAATAGTTCTGCAATTTGGGATCAACAGTCCCACAAGTCTAAATGTATCATCAACAGTAAAATAATATTTAAGTATAAGGGAGTAAAAAGTAGGCCTCACATCCTCCCTCCTAAGACTATACTTCCTCCTGGAAGTCATCAAAGATGTGAGGATAAAGGGCCCTCAATCTCGCTGCATCCTCCCATGTCGCCATGACCTCATCGTATATGTCCCACTAGTCTCTAACCTGGTACAACTATAAACCTCAAAGGCCCAGCATCCGACGAGCCAATATGTGAATTGACTCCAAAGCTAGCTGACCATCTACCTCTACCTGAAGAGCACTCCAATCCAATACATGAGATAAGTCATAAATGTAACGTCGTAAAACTGAAACATGGAAAATATCATGGAAACGCGACAGGCTAGGTGGCAAGGCTAGACGATAGGCTATAGGTCCTATCCACTCCAAGATCTCAAAAGGTCCTACAAACCATGGTGTGAGCTTAGAGCCCTTTCCATAATGGATTGGACTCTTGTGCAGTCGCACTCTCAAAAATACTTTGTCACCCACTAAGAAGCTCCGATCAGTTCTCTTAGCATCGACATACTTCTTCTATTTATCCTGTGCCTTCTGAAGTCTTTGTCTAATCAGTGTAACCTTCTACTCCATATCTTGAACTAACTCTAGACCAATGGCAACCATGTCCTCTATCTGATCCCAACTCAATGGTGTCCTACATGGTCTGCCATATAAAGCCTGAAAAGGAGGCATACCCAACGAGTTGTGATGCCCATTATTGTAAGAAAACTCAACTAGATACAAATACTCCTCCCATCTAGACTGATGGTCCATAACATACATACAAAGCATGTCCTCCAACACCTGATTAACTTTATCTATCTGCCCATCGGTCTTAAGATGATAAGCGAAACTGAAGTTGAGCTATGTGCCCAATGCCTGTTGTAAGGCTCTCCAAAAGGCTAAAGTAAATACTGAATCTCTGTCAGAAATGATACAGCGAGGTACCCCATGTAATCTAACAATCTAATCTAAGAATACTCTTGCCATAGATGGTACATTGTACGTCATGCATACAGGTGAGAAATGTGCCACCTTGGTCAAGTTGTCAACCGTCACCATGATGGCATCATGGCGGCATGATGACATAGGAAGACCAACAATAAAATCCATGGAAATGGTATCCCATTTCCACTTAGGTATCTCGTGAGGGTATAAAAGTCTTGCTGGATGCTGATGCTCGGCCTTGACCCTCTGGCACTCAAGGCAACGAGCAACATATTCTGCAATATCTCATCTCATACCTACCTAGTGGTATAACTGTCGCAAATCGGCATGCATCTTCTTCACCCCTGGGTGTGCTGCATAAGGTGCTCTATGAGCCTCTGAAAGAATCACTACATGAAAATCACCCACATGGGGTACATAGATGTGCTCTCAATGTATAAGCAACCCATCTGACTCTAGGGAATATCCTACAAATTTGCCCTTTAGGGACCTCTATTTCTGGATCTCCTGTTGCACCTCAAGAAACCACTCATCCTCAAGCAGATGCTGTAAGATGCACTCTCTCAAGTCCACACTCAAGGTCAAGGTCAAGATCTCGTGGCACCTCTAACTCAAGGTGTTGGCAACCACGTTCTCCTTCCCTTTGATGTAGTGGACATCGAAGTCGTACTCGCATAAAAACTCCATCCAACGCCGCTGGCGGGCATTCAAATTTGGCTGAGTGAATATGTACTGCAAGCTATGGTGATCCGAATGGAGCTCAAAGTGATGGCTTAAAAGGAAGTGTCTCCAGCAAACAAGAGCATGTACAACTACTGCAAGCTCTAAATCATGAGTAGGGTAGTTCAGCTCATGTGTCTTGAGCTTACGCGACTCATATGCAATCGCTCTACCACCCTGCATAAGCACGACTCCCAAACCCTCAAGTGATGCATCTGTGCAAACCACAAAATCCTTAGCAAGATCTGGAACCACTAATATGGGAGCATTGATAAGATGTTCCTTGAGGACCCCAAAGGCCCTCTCACACTGCTCGGTCCAAGTGAAACTCTTCCCTTTCCACTGAAGGGAAGTGATGGGATGCGGTATCCTAGAAAAGCCCTCTACGAATCTATGGAAATAACCAGCTAATCCCATGAAACTCCTAACCTATGTCACATTGGTGGGTGCTGGCCAATCCTGAATAGCTTTGATCTTTGATGGATCTATGGAGATGCCATCGCCTAATAGGATGTGCCCCAAGTACTGCACCTCTGTCTTGAAGAAGGTACACTTCGCTAGGTTGCCATACAGCTGCTGCTCTTGCAAGCACTGCAAAACCTAACGCAAATGATCCACATGCTCCTCTTCGGTCCACAGATAGATCAAAATATCATTGAGAAAGATGATCATGAACCAATCCAAGTAAGTGCAGAATACGCTGTTCATGAGACTCATGAACACTGTAGGGGCGTTCGTCAAACTGAAGGGTACCACTGTGAACTCGTAATGGCCATATTTGGTTCGAAAAGTAGTCTTATGAATATCTACTTCTATGATACACAATTGGTTATACCCAGATTTTAGATCAATTTTATAGAACACTCTGGCTCCCTACATCTAGTTAAAGAGGTCATCAATCCTAGGCAGAGGATAACAGTTCTTCACTGTCACCTTATTCAACTGCCTATAGTCCATGCATAATCGAAGAGACCCATCCTTCTTCTTCACGAAGATAACTGGTGCACCCCATGGTGAAATGCTAGGTCAGATGTACCCCTTCTCAAGTAACTCATCTAACTACAGTTTGAGCTCCGTGAGCTAATGTGTAGTCATCCTGTAGGGTGCACGAGACACTAGCTCTACACCTGGCACTAGATCGATGTGGAAATCTACCTCTCTGCATGAAGGCATACCTAGTAATTCTAGCAGAAACATGTTGGCAAACTCTCTCAGGATAGGGTGGTCATCTAATGAAGCCTCAGGCTCATCCTCTGATCTGTCACTGATTGTGATAGCGAACATCTGACATCCCTTCCGCATGTGATGCAGGGACTTTCGGAGATCATAACTTTTGACTTAGATGTGGGTTTTCTACGAGATTTTAAGGGTGGATACATTATGAGGTGGAAAGTGGTTTAACAACTAACCCTAGTGGGTTGGACCCCATCTTGGTATTTTTTCAGGGCTTGAAACTTTCATCTTGGCCCTCAAAATAGCAATTTAGTGTTTTTTTCTAGATCTTTAAAAAGTTGCTTTTGTAATAAATTGAAACTCATGTTTCAAATTTAGAATATTAGTTGGCATTTCATCCTACCTTAGTTTTAGGAAGCTTTTAGGAAAAAATAGGATTTTCGAGATATGATTGTAAAATTACCTAAAATGGCAAAATCTGACAATTGTCGAAATCTACCAAAAAAGGTAATTTTTTGATTTTTTTTGTTTTTCTTGGATATAAGAGAGTTTTCTCTCATTGTAGCAGCAGAGTTGATGAATAGAAGTTTTTTTATGTTCCAGTCTTCAAATCTTTGGCTCTCACATGATTAATGGAAAAATTGTATTGAGTGTATGTTGTGTGCTGCATCATCTGGTATCAGAGCAAGAAGATGGCTAGGAGAGGAAGAGGAAGAGGCAGACTTGCCCAGATGCATAGGAAAATGCAAAATCTGCAAAGGCAAATAGCAGAACTTACAACACGGATGGAAAACCAAAGACTGTGTAGAGGAGGAGATGAATCTGATGAAGAGATAGGTTGAGGAGGTGCAAATCAAGATACAGAACATGAAGAAGAAGAATTAGAAGGTATGAGTTTTGAAGAGAGGATGCTTAGGGACTTAGAAAGGAAAAATGAAGGGATCAAGGTAGATGTTTCAGATTATGTAGGTAGTCTTAAACTGGTTGAATGACATGAGAAATTGGAAATCCATGACAGATGAAAAAAAGGTAAAATTTACATGCACCAAATTAAAGGGTCGTGCAATGATTTGGTAGGATCATCTTCAAAAGGAATGAACAAGGAAAGGCAAGGATAAGATTAGAACATGGAATAAAATGGAGAAGAAGTTGAGAGAAAATTTTTTGCCCATAGATTATGCACAAACCCTTTTTAGTAGGTTTCAAAATTTAAAGCAGAACCTCTCTTCTGAGCAAGATTATACAAATGAGTTTTATGCACTATCTATATGTATAGAGCATCAAGAAATTGATGAACAGATGGCTGCTAGATATGTGAATGGTTTGAAATTTTCTATTCAAGATGAATTAAGCATGCATCGACTCAACAATATGGAATAGGCTTGCCAATTGGCTCTAAAGGCTGAAGAAAAAGAAAACAGACAGTACCATTAAAGAAATAGAGGAGGAAGAAGGGGTACATCAACCCCATTTCGAGGAGGTTTGAATTATGGCAGGGGAGAGTCATCCCATGGATTGGAAAAACAAGTAGACACTCAACAAGATCCTTCAAATCAAGAACAAGGAAGGGGATTTCAAAGAGGTAGAGGTTATGGTAGCAGTAGAGGATGGGAAAACTAGAGAAGGCCTTTCACTTGTTTCAGATGTGGAGAAGAAGGTCATAGGGCATTTGAATGCTCAAATTATAACATGCAAGAAAGAAATCAAGGAGGACAACCTAGGGTGAACTTGATTCAAATATAGCATGAAGTGGAAGGGATGAAACTAGAGGTTCCACCAGATGTGGGAGAAAGTCTCATGATGAGAAGAGCAATGGTGATTCCAGAGAAGGAGAAAACACAAGCCAAAAGCTCTGATGGTTCATGGCTTCAAACCAATATCTTCAGAACCAAATGCACTTCGGGTGGCAAGGTATGTCAAGTTATTATTGATGGAGGTAGTTGTGAAAATATGGTTTCTAAAGAAATGGTAGAAAAATTGAACTTACATTGTGAAAAACATCCTCGTCCGTACCACATTGCATGGTTTAAAAAGGAACATGAAGACACCGTTGATAAAAGATGCCTAATTAAGTTTAGCATAGTGAAGATCTATTAGGATGAGATATGGTGTGATGTTGTCCCAATGGATCCCTGTCATGTGTTATTGGGAAGGTCATGGCAGTATGATAGAAAAGTTATGCATGATGGAGAGAAAAACACACACACCTTTTGGAAAGATGGCTCTAAGGTGATTTTATTGCCTCTCAAGGATGAAGGAAAAGGTGAGACCATGTTGTCTGAAAGAGATCTTGTTAAAGAAATGAAGGTGACAGGGTGTTGCTACACATTAGTAGTGAAAAAAGGTGAAGAGGAAGACATTTTAGTTCCCCCAGAAGTAGTAGAGCTATTGAAAGAATTTGTTGATGTTTTGCCTGATGAATTGTCTGATGGTCTACCACCAAAGAATGATATTCAGCATCATATTGATTTGATTCTAGGAGAAACTCTACCCAAACAAGTAGCTTATATAGGATGAATCCAACACAACATGCAGAGATGAATAAGCAAGTAACAGAACTCATAAGTAAAGGTGTGGTGAGAGAGAGCATGAGCCCATGTGCTGTACCTGCATTGTTGACCCCCAAAAAAGATGGAACATGGAGGATGTGCACTAATAGCAGAGCAATTAATAAGATTACCATCAAGTTTCAATTTCCTATACCTCATATGGAGGACATGATGGATGTCCTTGCAGGGGCCAAATATTTCAGCAAGATCGACCTATGAAGTGGCTACCACCAAATCTGGATCCAAGAAGGGAATGAGTGGAAGACAACCTTTAAGACTGGAGACGGATTATATGAGTGGATGGTTATGCCATTCGGGTTATCAAATGCACCTAGCACATTCATGAGATTGATGAACACTATACTAGGACCTTACATTGGTAAGTTTGTGGTAGTTTATTTTGATGATATTTTGGTATTTAGTAACAACAAAGAAGAGCACCTACAACACTTGAGGATCATCTTTGGTGTGTTAAGGAAGGAGAAGCTCTATGCCAATTTGAAGAAGTGTAGGTTCATGCAGAACAGTTTAGTTTTTTTAGGCTTTGTCATTTCTAAAGATGGTGTCAGAATGGATCCAGAAAAGGTTAGGGCAATTCTAGAATGGCCTAGTCCAAGCAGCATCATAGAGGTAAAAATTTTTCATGGCTTGGTCACTTTCTATCAAAAGTTCATTCAAAATTTCAATAGTATTGTAGCTCCTATAACAGATTGTACCAAAGGAAGGGAGTTTGTATGGACCAAGGATGCTAAGGAGAGCTTTAAGTACTTGAAGCAAAAGGTAATAGAAGCACCTATACTTGCATTGCTAAATTATGATAAAGTATTTGAAGTAGAATGTGATGCCTCCCATGTGGGAATAGGTGCTTTGCTTAGCCAAGCTAGAAAACCTATAGCTTTCTTTAGTGAAAAGCTGAATGAAGTGAGAAAGAATTATTCTACTTATGATTTAGAATTTTATGCAATTGTTCAAGCATTGAGGCATTGGAGACATTATCTAGTTCCCCAGGAGTTTGTATTGTTTACAGATCATATTGCACTGAGATACTTGAACACAGAAAAAGTTGAATAGTAGGCATGCCAAGTGGGTCTCTTTCTTGCAGGGTTGCAATTTTGTGTTGAAGCATAAGTTTGGGAAACAAAATCAGGTTGTAGATGCGTTAAGTAGGTGTGTTGCACTTTTGACCACAATGGAAACTGAGGTGATTGGTTTTGATGCCATAAAAAATTTGTATGAGTCTGATGATGATTTTTGGGAGACTGTGGAACAATTGAAGGAACTAGTATTTGGTAACTTGGATCACTTTAGGGGTGAATATTTTATGCAAGATGGGTATCTATTTAAAGGAAAACAACTATGCATACCAGCTGGCTCTATGAGGGAAAACATTATCAGAGAATTTCATAGTAGTGGGTTGGCTAGACATTTTGGCAAGGACAAGACAATAGCCTTGATAGAAGATAAATATTACTGGCCAAAGATGAAAAGGGATATAACTAAGTATGAAACAAGGTGTAGAATATGCCAAGTGGCTAAGGGACATTCATAGAATACAGGGTTGTATATGCCATTACCAGTACCAGCTGCACCATGGATAGATTTGAGCATGGACTTTGTGTTGGGACTTCCACATACTCAATGAGGTAGTGACTCCATTTTTGTAGTTATTGATAGGTTCTCCAAGATGGTTCATTTTATTGCATGTAAGAAAACTAATGATACAATGAGGATAGCAGAGTTATTTTTTTCAGAAGTTGTTCGACTGCATGGTGTTCCAAAGACTATTACCTCTAATAGGGATACCAAATTCCTTAGTCATTTCTAGAGGACTTTATCGAATAAGATGGGGACTAAGTTATAGTTTAGTAGTGCTTATCATCCTCAAATGGATGGGCAAATAGAGGTAGTCAATCAAAGTCTGGGAAATTTGTTGAGGTGTATTGTTGGAGAAAACCCAAAACAATGGGATGTGGCATTACCCTAGGCCAAATTTGCCTATAATAGTTCTGTTAACAGATCAACAAGAAAGTCCCATTTCCAGATTGTGTATGGCAGGAATCCTCAGGGTGTTCTAGATTTGGTACAGCTACCAATGAAAGATAGGGTCAATGATGATGGGGAAGCATTTTCAGAATAGCTTCAATAGTTGCAGAAAGAAGTGAGACAGAAGTTGCAGGACAGTAATGAGAGGTACAAGAATATAGTGGATACTACTAGGTGACATCGAACATTCAATGAAGGTGACTTAGTGATCGTATATTTGAGAAAAGAGCAGTTTCCTACTGGAACATACCACAAGTTGAAGTATAGGAAAATTGGTCCTTGCAAAATTACAAAGAAGATCAATGATAATGCATATGAGGTCAGTTTACCAGATGATCTCAATATTTCTCTTGTGTTTAATATTTATGATTTATATACATTTCATGGTGCAGATGATGCTAAAGATAGTCAACCAGAAGTGGCATGGCACCACCACATTCCACATAAGAAGGAAAAGATTGCACAGGTTCTTGATAAGAAAACTATCTACACTCGGCAAGGGCATTACAACAAGTATTTAGTACAGTGGGAAGGATTGCCATCAATAGATAACACATGGATTACAAAGTGGGAAGTGTAGAGGTTAGATCTAGTCAAATGGCAGTAGTTTGAAGATACTCACTTGTAGGAGCTACATTCTTTTCAACCAGAGGAGAATGATGCAGGGACTTCTAGAGATCATAACTTTTAACTCAGATGTGGGTTTTCTACGAGATTTTATAGGTGGATACATTATGAGGTGGAAAGTGGTTTCGCAACCACCCTAGTGGGTTGGACCCCATCTTGACACTTTTTTTAGGCTTGAAACTTTCATCTTGGCCCTCAAAATAGCAATTTAGTGTTTTTTTCTAGATTTTTAAAAAGTTGCTTTTGTAATAAATCAAAACTCATGTTTCAAATTTAGAATATTAGTTCGCATTTCATCCTACCTTAGTTTTAGGAAGCTTTTAGGAAAAAATAGGATTTCCAAGATATGATTGTAAAATTACCTAAAATGGCAAAATCTAACAATTGTAGAAATCTACCAAAAAAGGCAATTTTTTGATTTTATTGTTTTTCTTGGATATAAGAGAGTTTTCTCTCATTGTAGTGGCAGAGTTGATGAATAGAAGTTTTTTTATGTTCTGATCTTCAAATCTTTGTCTCTCACATGATTAATGGAAAAATTGTATTGAGTATATGTTGTGTGCTACATCAACATGCAACACTTAAGCTGCTGTGCGGATATCATACGAACTATCATGGGCTTCTGAATGCCCATTATCTCAACTAGTACACCATGATCATTGAGGCAGCTAATCATTCTTCGGCGATAATCTAGCTTGGCTCTATGAGCTGCAAGCCAGTCCATACCCAAAACCACACCATAGGATCCTAATGGCATAACTCTAAGGTCACATGATGTAGTGAAGGAACCCAAGGAAATCTCACAATCTTGAATTAAGGTATCTACTAACATCCTGGCCCCAGAGGCCAACTCAACCTCCCACCTAATGTCTTGCCTAGAAGCCACCAGCCTGTAACATTCCATTAACGATGTAGACAGAAAAGAATTGGTAGCTCCAGAGTCAAAAAGAATAGAGATGGGGGCATCCCTGATCATACTTGATGTCTCAATAATGGATGCCTAATAGTCAACCTGGTGGTTATCAACTGCTACAAACATGCGGTGGGACTTGCCCACATCTCCTATAGTCTGCTCTGACCCTCCTGAATGGGGTTGTCCCCTACTGTGAAACCTTATGGACACTCTTTAGCCAAATGCCCTACCCCACCACAAACATAACATGGGCCCCTAGCCTGTAACTGCCCTGACTGAGTCCTATCGAACTGCTGCCCAATCCATCCTGTGGACACCTGTGAACCTCTATACGATTGATGTGACCTCACGAGTCCCGCAGATGATCCCTGCTGCCTTTGATCCCTATGCAGGCCCTACTACTACCAACCATGGTTCTGCCCTCCTTGAGCCCTTTGCTGGGGTCTAGACCTCTACTAATGCTGTTGTTGTTACTATGGAGGCCTAGGAGGTAATGATGAAGAATTAAATTATCCTCTCTATGGTGTTAGCTGTGGTCTACAAAAGTTTTGTTGCTGTTGGTGATTACGGTCCTGAAACTACGGGCGTGAATTTTTTCCTCGTCCCTGAATCTCCTCTGCAATATAAGCCTTCTTGGCAACCTCACTCATAGTCTGGGGGTTTGCCATACACACTGGTCCTGCTATCCCCTGATTCAAACCTCTAATAAATTTGTGCACTAGGATTTTCTCATCATGGAGATACTCTACATAACGTGAAAGCTTAATAAATCAACTCTCATTTATGCAACTGTGAGTCCTCTCTACTGTAATTCATGGAAATCATCTATCCAACACTGTCTATAATGATCTAACAAGTAACGCACATTAAAACACTCTATGAAAGTGTCCCATGTGAGTGTGTCTAATGATAACCAGTGCTTGCACTCCTCAATACACCACCAAGTAGCTGCTACATCTCTCAGAAGGTGTACTGCCACTTGTGCTTTTGTGTTGCTCCCATAAGGTCACAATGTGAAGCACCTGTCTAGACTGATGAGCCAAGCCTCAGCCTCGGCTCCCTTTGTAGCTCCTGCAAAGGTAGGTGGATTAAGCCTAACTAGGTCTCTGATGGGATCTCCTCTGTCTCTATGTCCTATAACCGGCTCATCCATACCATACTCATAAGGTCCATGATGTACCTTCTCTACCCTCACAGTCTCATCTTGTCTCGAGTGTCACAGAGGACTCCTACTCCATGCTTTGTAAGCTGACCCTACCTCCTTCATTGTAGTATCAGGTATCTCTACAAAAGGCTCCATATGTGGCACCTCTCGTGGATCGACACGGGGCTCCAACGTGGCTTAGCTTGTGACTTAGCACGCGGCTCCTCATGTGGCTCCTCTCGCGGATCAATGCAAGGCTTGTCATGTGGCGCTGGTATAGCTGGCGGTAGCCTCTCTAACAAAGCTTGTAATGTCTGTAAAATTTGAGGACCTATATCAAGTACTGGTGGTGCCTGTGGTACTGGTTGATTTGCTAAGGTTGCTGGTAACTGTCCCTCTGCAGAGGAATCACTGTGCACCTCAGCGGATGCAGTGTTATGCATTCGCACTCGCCGAATACGTCGGGGAGGCATCCTACAAAACAAGGTAGGCAATAATTAATCAAAGTTGTGGAATAAGTAATGTGCCCAAATATGCCCAATGTTTAAACTTGGGCTCTGATACCATATGCTATGCCCACATTTCCTATGTGGTCATGACACGCATCACATGTGTCATGTCCACATTTGTCATGTGGTCATGAAATGAAATATCAAAAGTTTTTCCATGCTTCCCTAGAAACCCCCTTGTACGCATAAGCATGCTTGGTGGCGTTACGCTTAAGGCATAAATAGTACAGTTGAATGCAGGTTAATGTGTTTAGGTGTGCATACTAATCACAATGAAGGCCAACTAGGGGGTTATCACGACATGGTTAACATCGCCAATAGGGTTAGGATCAATGATTGAAAACCCTAAGTTATCCTATGTGAATGAAGGGATTTTGACGTAAGTCAAAATCAATAGCCAAAAGTCAAATGCATGAGAGGATGGTAAAATACAAAAATCAAATGATGATGCTCAGCAAAATACAATATTGTATTCCCAAACAAGGTTAAACTTCACTAACCTAACTAAACCCTAAATTCTGGAAAAATCTGGCAGCATAACGCCTCACGGGGGTGATTAGGGTTTATTAACTAAAACTAATTTGATCAAAGGTTTAAAAGATTTGGTGTTAAATACTTATGTCTCACTAATTGAATAGGTAAACAGTTAAATAAGTTAATTGAACATTTTTCAACAAAGTCCGATCAATTTGTTCTCCTTCACGTTTTCTATAATTTTAAATGTTTTTCAACAAAGCTCAATCAATTTGTTCTCCTTCACGTTTTCAATCAATCAAAGTTATCTCTGCATTATTTACATTATTCCTAATTTCTTGGTAGATCAGATCTCGAAATACAGGTTTCACTAAATTCTTTTAAATGGTTTACTAGTTTCCGAGTTGAATTTAAAGCAACGCCTAATTTAATTTTGTTAATTAATTTGCCCCAAAAGGATAAATTTGGTTGAATCAAATAAATCTCTCTATCATGATCTAATCCATTATTTAACATCCACTAACAAATAAAAATAATATTCCAAAGGAATAAAGTTTTACCCATTTGATTAATCACAATATCCCATCCAAAAATAAATGTTAAAACAAAAGGGAGGAAAATAGAGAGAATGGGAAAAGAATATAAGGGCAATATTAAAATGCAAAGCCCTAAAATTCCTCACAATTAAAAAATAAATTTCCTTATGGGTAAAAACCCTAACCCTATTCTTTTCATTTCTCATTTTCTCCTCTTTGTTTTCTCTTTCCTCCTTTCTTGCTCTTTCTCTCATTTTGTCTTCTTGGTTTTGTTTTTGGTTGTAGGTTTAATGGCCACATATGAAATGCATATGATGGCATATATATATATATATATATATATATATATATATATATATATATATATATATATATATATATATATATATATATATATATATATATATATATATAGTGTTTTTAAACTGGATTTTCTTTTAAAAATATATATTTTATTTTTCTGTTAAAATAATCAAACCCTAAGTTATTTTTGCTTTGTTGACAGTCCAGAGTGGAGGGACTGTGGAGAAGAGGCCAGCGGTAGCGTTTAATGGAGGACCGGCCATAGCAGTGGTGACGGAGCTGTTGGTGGTGAGGGGGCTAGTGGATGCCATAGGGCAGAGGACACAGGTAGTGGTGGGTGGAGATACGGTGGCCGCAGGGAGCAAACACATAGCGGCCGCGACAGTTGATGGGACAACGGACGGGAGGTCTGGCATGTGTGGCACGGTCTACACAGAGGGAAGGCCGTGGGGTTTAGTGGATGGGGGAGTGTGGGGAGGGGGATGGAGCCCCCACCCACATCCCACATAGTGGGGTGTGGGTGGGGGCTCTGCCCCCCTCCCCACACCCTTACTAAAAGCAACAATGGTGGGGGGGTTCGAATCCCCCCACCACTTCATTCACTTTTTTTTTATCAAAAAAAAACTGCGAACATTTCAACTTTTAACATAGTCTACTCACTGTGTTTTATGTACACAACATTCATTTCTTTTCTTCAATAAGTTTTATTTATGAATATATATATATATGTAAATATATATACACAGCAAAAAACACATTAATTCAAATCACAGTTTATTTAAAAATAAATATAACAATATGTATATATTTTTTTTGACAAATCATAAAATCAGTTTATTCTTTTAAAAACATATAAAAATACATTCATCTAATATATATATATTTAATTACATTTTCTAATTTTCCTTCTATTCACTTACTAATTTTTTTTTTAAACAATAAACAAGATACATATATTCTTTCTTTTATCAATTTTCTCTAAGGCAAGAACTCATTTTTCTAACAAAATACATTCATTGCATTATTAATATTCACATTTTTAAAGAAAAGAAAAAATACAATTAAGTAAATACTTATAATACAAGGCATCAACTATTACTCTTTTTTTATAAAAAACAATACTCAAATTTCATGTTTGTCTTCAACAATAAAATCACAACCTTACTATTTAATATTCTTAAAATTTACATACAAATGAAATAACTTTTAAAACAAATTTTCTTCCTTCAACTTTTCTTGAGTGAAAAGCATTAAAATCAACCATTTTAACTTTCTATTACAAATGAAAATAGCTTACACACAACATAAGAAAATACACTTTTACAACAAGAGAGAGGACAATGTCCTCCTCTTTGAAACTAACAAATGATACAATCTCCTAAGTAGACCAAGCTCTCTCTAAAGAGTAAAAGAAAATAAAATATCAACTCCAAGAACAAGGTGTTTTCTCCAACTTCACAACTTAGCTCCAATGAACCTGCATTAACACAACAAGGGGAAAGAAGCCACACATCTTGCTCTCCTCCCTACCATAGACCCACAAGAGGGTCACCCCTGAGCTAGGGAGGTCATCCACACACTTGGGAACTCATTCCACACCACAACAAGACATTCTACAACCAAACACAAGTTTACACCCATGGATAAGCACAACACAAGAACTCAACTAGGATGAGTTCAAAGGGGTAGGGGAGTGGGCAACATTCAACTCAAGAGTTCCACTCCTACAAATATCCCAACACAAATACCTCTTAAGGCCTCACGCCAACACTTTTAAACACAATTTTCACAAGTTTCCATCTTGGCTCTCAAGCCATTTCACATATTGCTCAAAATCTCATATTGCCCTCAAGGCTTACAACACCACAAAAACAAGGTAATGACCCCGAGGAGGTTCACTCCTCCCTCTCCCCACACTTGTTGAGCATCTTCTCCCAAGTGGGAGAGGCTCTTACAACACCCTACAAATTTTCCCCACAATGACAATAAAAACTCAAGAAAATAGATCTCACACAAAGCATCACACAAGCAATAAAAATACATAAGGGGAAGGCCTAAGCCTTGAAACCAACCTTTAAAAGCCCAATTAAGGTAGATGGTTGATGTAGAACTTCTCCAAATCCTCCTCCAACATAAGCCACAAAACTATCTCTATCTTTTTTTCCCAAAGTAAATTCTAAACAATCAAATTTTCCAAAAATTCAAGAACTCATAACCTTCTCCAAGTGGGATTAAAATAAGCTCTACCCATGAGCTTTAGGAATGGGGAGATGACACTTGTCACCTCCTCATTCTTCCCCCCCCAACACAAGCAAGACCCATGGGATGGGTGATGACACATGTCACTCACCCATCCCCAAGTCTCTCACCCTTCCACTTTTTCTCTCTCAAACATGTGGGAGAGAAAAATGGAGATTAAGAGGGAATGGGTGACACATGTGTCCCATTCCTTTCCTCCCAAGAGGGACCACACAACTCCAAGGTACCCTCACCAATTGTGAGAGAGACTTGGAGTAAAGTCCTCCACAATTGGGGGGTCTTGGAGACATCCCCAACCTAGGGAAGTGGTAAGGATGGGGTTGAGTGTTTGACTCACTCATCCTCTCCCTCCCATGCCTCCAATTTCGTCACTTAACTTCAGGGTCAAGTTAATGTGACCAAATGGAGGTTTACCAAGGGTTACCCAAGTCAAAAAGGTCCCTAGACCCAAGGGTTACAACCCAGGGTCAAGTTTAGCTCATTTTGAACACCAAGGGTTGAGTTAAAGCACATGAAAAGGTATCTCAAAATTTAAAATTTAAAAAATGAAATTCAAAGACAAAATTCTTACAACACCAATCAGAATTCAAAATAAAAGAGTGGTAGACTTAACCCGACTAACAACAGGCAATCAACATTACATAATTTCATCATGCACAAAGTTGATCTTGGTTCCTCGTGGAACTAGATCAGCTTCACAAGGGATAACAACATCGTGTGTGGAATGATCTCCAATTTTTGTGGCTTGTTAGAAATACCTGCGCACTCAATTGCAAAGTTAATTCCACACACACACACACATATGTGTGTGTGTGTGGAATTAACTTTGCAATTGAGTGCGCAGGTATTTCTAACAAGCCACAGAAATTGGAGATGGAATGATCTTCAATTTCTATGGCTTGTTAGAAATACCTGCGCACTAAATTGCAAAGTTAATTCCACACACACACACATATATAATAGCTGAAGAAAATTAAAACATACATTTGCATAAAATATCACAAGTTCACATAAGCATCAAGGAAGTCACATTACAATTTAGATTCTAAATTTTGTATTTCAAACATCCATTCCTAAGATTGAATCACGAAACAAATTTCTAACTAACATCATAATATAAACCATCTATCTAACATCATCAATAAAGCAATATCCAGGTCTAAACACATCGTAAACATACTAAGCATAATAATCCACATACAACATAAAGTCCAATAGTTCAGGAATTCAGGATCAACAGTCCCACAAGTCTACATGTATCATTAACAGTAAAATAAAAGTCAAGTATGAGGGAGTGAAAAGTAGGCCTCACAATGAAGCACTTATCCATGGCCTAGAATGGGCCAGAAAGAAAGGTATTAAGTGCTTACAAGTTTATGGTGATCCTGAGTTAATTGTAAATCAAGTTAGAAACTTAAATGTCAGCAAAAATAATTTGCTCAAGAAGTATAAGCATCGAGTTTTGGATCTAATTGAGAATTTTGATGCTTTCAATTTGCTTTCTATTCCTAGAAATTAAAATAAACATGCAGATAAGCTTGCTACCATAGGATCTTAGTTTGACTTTCCAAATGAAATTCATAATGTAGAGGTACAATAGTATGTGAAGGTTGTTGTTAGGCCATTTGTACCTAATAATAATGTGAGTTGGCAGGTTTTTGATAGTGATGAATAAATTATAAGTTTTCTGATTGCAGCTGAAAATAAGTAAAAGTGATAGCAAGAATATGACAATCAAACTGTGCAACTGAAGTCAAACAAGCTACCCAAATGATTGGTAACATTGGAATCCATTTTTAATACAGATGACCAAGTGAGGAAGGACAAATGCAGCATGACTATTAAGCAAGAGCACTATGAGGCAATTGAGATATTCAAGGGTAAGCTTCTCAAGTTGGGAAAGGTATGCACCAAAGAGGAACAACAAGCTTTCATTTTGTTATGTCAAGAATTTAGTGATGTTTTTGCTTGGGAATATAAAGATTTAAGGGGTTTTGATCCTGAACTAGCTCAACACACCATTGAGTTAGAGCCCAATGCCAAACTAGTGAGGCAAAAGCAAAGGTCTCTTAACCCCAAGCTTGAGCATCTTATGAAAGATGAATTGAATAAGTTAATTGAGAGTAATATAATCTTTCCTATTAACCATACATCTTTGGTTTCTAACTTAGTTCCAGTCAGAAAGAAAAATAGAGAGATTAGGCTTTGTGTTGATTTTCATGATTTGAATAAAGCCTCTCTCAAGGATCACTATCCACTCCCTTCAATGGAACAGATTTTGCAAGTTGTTTCTGGTTCTGACAAATTTTCTTTGTTGGATGGATATTCAGGCTATAACTAGATTTTGGTGAAGGAGGAAGATCAGTATAAAACTACATTTACAACTAAGTGGGGTACCATGGCTTACAAAAAAATGCCCTTCAGTTTGTCCAATGTAGGGGTAACATTTCAAAGAGCAATGGACATGGCCTTTCATGGCCTCATGAACAAAATTGTTTTAGTGTATCTAGATGATATTACAGTTTTCTCAAAAAATGCTAATGAATATTTTGTTCATTTGAGGTAGATTTTTCAAAGATGTAGAGAGTTTGGGGTTTCTCTTAACCCAAAGAAGTGCATACTTTATGTCCATGAAGGTAAGCTCCTAGGACACATTATCTCAAAACATGGTATTTCCATTTATTCAAAAAGAGTTTTTGCTATTCTTGATTTACCACTACCAGCACATAAGAAAGGATTACAAAGATTTATTGGTAGGATTAACTTTGTGAGATGATTCATACCTAACATTGTAGCATTATTGTAGCCTCTCACAACTATGCTTAAGAAAAATGTATCTTTTAGTTGGACTAAGGAGGGTAAGAGAAGCTTTGAGAAAATAAAAGAAGCCCTTGCAGTTGCCCCAACCCTCATTAATCCCAACTATGATAGAGACTTTATTTTATATTCTTTTGGAGGTGTTGACACCATTTCAACTATGTTGTGCCAGTAGAATGATGAAGGCTTGGAGTAGCCTATGGTATTTTTCAGCCAAGTATTGCATGATTATGAGGTAAAGTACTCCTTTGTTGAAAAGCATGTGTTTGTTGTTGTTAGAAGCCTTAAAAAGTTTAGGCATATGCTCTCTAACAACATAATTCAATTGCTGGTTGCCCATCCAACTGTTAAGGATTTCTTGCTTAATAGGGATATGAATGATAAAAGGGCTGGCTGGATAACTAGAGTAATGGAGTTTGATGTTAACATAAAGGTTACTAAGCTTGTTAGGGGCAAAGGTTTGTGTGAACAACTTGCCAAAAATGGAGAAAACAACCAAGAGGGGGATGAAAATGTTACAACAATGCTCAATAATGAGGAGCAAGCTGTTGGTTCAACTCCTACTACAAGCTAGGTGCAACAAATGATTCATTACTTGTAGACTAGTGATTGCCCTAAAGGTTTGGACATGGAAAAAAGAAGGTACTATAGACTACAAGCCATTCCCTATGCTGTTATTGATGGTGTTTTGTATAGGAGGGATTTTCATGGTGTTTTGTTGAGATGTATTGAACCAGATTAGATAAATAAGCTGCTAGAAGAGTTTCATAATGGGCCTTCAAGAGGCCATTTTGCAACAAGGACTATAGCCTTGAAAATTATGAGGGCTAGCTATTATTGGCTAGATTTATTCAAAGATGCATTTTCTTGGGTTAGAAAGTGTGAAAAATGTGCATTGTTTGTAGGAAAGCAAAGATTTGCAGCTTTGCCTCTACACCCCATTCAAGTGGAGCAGCCTTTTGCTAAGTGAGGTCTTGATTTCATTGGACCTATTAATACACCTTCAAATGTAGTCCATAAATGGATTCTAACAGTAACAGATTACTTTACGAAGTGGACTGAGGCTATTGCTTTGAAGGAAGTAAATGAAACTTCTATTCTGAGTTTCTATCAAGATTTGGTGATACTAGATTTGGCACTCCTGATTCTATTATTTCTAACAATGGATTAACTTTTATTGGTTTAAGGATTTTTGATTGGTCTATAAAGAATAACATCTTTCTAAATACATCATCTAATTATTACCCATAGGGTAATGGGTAGGCGGAATCCACCAATAAAAATTTGATCAAGATCATTAAGAAAACCATTGAGGACAACCAAAGAACATGGCATGAAAAGTTGAAGCTAGCCCTTTGGGTTGATAGGATAACTCCTAAGAGAGCTACTAGTTTCTCTCCTTATGTTCTTACTTATGGTAAGGATGCTAAGTTTCCAATTTCTATTGAATTACCAACTTTGATTTCATTAAGTAACTTGAGTTGTTAGAGGAGCAACCTATGGAAGTAACGCTTGCACAGCTAATGGAATTAGAAGAAACTAGAAAAGAAGCATTGAGGAAGCTTGAAATCCATCAAGCTCAGATGAAAAGTTCTTTTGACAAAAGGGCAAGGCCAAAAGATTTCATTGTTGGTGATTTAGTTTTCAAATGGGATGAGCATAGAAGCAAACCTAGAAAATATTCCAAGTTTGATGTAATTTGGGATGGACCATATGTGATCACAGAGTGCAAGCAACATAATGCTTTCCATCTTTCCAAGCTAAGTGGAGAGGTGCTGCCTATCCCAGTCAATGGGATCCACCTCAAACATTGCCTCTAAGGATAAGTTCTACATTTGCACTATAGTAGACTAGTGTTTTTCTATTAATAAGAGCTTAAGGTACATTCCTTTCAATAGTTTTCTTTCCCTAGGTGTTGTTGCACATGTTTGCTAGCCACTAGGGCCTTTTAGTTTGCTTTTAGTTTGTTTTCTACTGCTGTTTGGAGTATTTGCAGTTGGGTTTTAATGGTTTTCTAAGTTTGGGAAGGGGTAGAATTTGACTCCATGCCTAATGGATGGCTAAGACAATTGGTCTATATGCTTAGTAGGCAAGCATTCAGTAGGAATCGCCAGAAATGTTACCAATTTTTCACCTAGAACTCAAATTGGTAGAGCTAAAGCAGTTTCATTATATTTAAGATGAAGAATACTCAAACACATTTATGCTATGCTTAACCATTGCATATTTTAAGTGCTTGAAAAAAGGATTGAATTCACTTTTGTTGTTTAGAGTTTTGCAACATAAAGGAAAGTACATAAAGAACACAAGACATTACTTTCATTCAATTCTGTAATGATTCATTCATTTCATAATGTTTCATTCATTTTGCAAATGAAATATATGTAGAATTGCACAAGTGTTGCATTTAGATTCATTGGAAAGAAAGGAGTAATCAAATCTCCCACACAAGCCATGGGAGTAGCTAAACCAATGCTAAATAAATTATGCTATACACCTGAAGATGAAAGAAATGAAAAGAAGCATATAAGAAAAGACATCCATCATTTCCTGGCAGAGTCTTGGGTGGATCTTCATTGTCTTTCTCTCCTCCTTGCTCTTGATCTTCAAGTGAACCTGCATCATGATAAAGAGTTGGTTAGAGCTCCAGATATGAATCTTCCTATGTGCCCTACTAATAGAAATATAGCACATGTTCATGATGCATCGGATCAACAAATATCATATGTATGCAAGAGAGCCTAAAAAATAAAACATCATAGGAGCATTGAGCTTCACTATTGTTTTTCTAACATGATTGTTCATTGTGTAGGTATAGGTGAAATCATGTTGTTGACTCATTTCTGAAGACATCATAGAATGTGGTGGAAAACTGGGCTCCCACAAGGGTTGAGCCTAGCATGTTGCTCCTAAGTTTCAAAAGGGGAATGAGATAGGAATGTACATTCACATTGCTCAAGTAAAAGAACATTTTAGTTGTAGCAGATTCATTGCCCATTCATGACAATCAATTTTAGAGTGCAATGAAATGAAAATCACAAATGAGCAAGGAATTCCTTTGAATGCTTAATGAATATGTAGAACAGAATAAAATTGCACTATCTTTCATTGAAAGATTTCTATTTTGCAAGCTAGATGTCATGCTGTCATTGTTTGTTCTCACATTACTGATTATCATATCTTGATGTTGCCTTATATCATCAATATTTCTTGTTGTTTATGCTATTTGAAGTACTCATAGTGAGGGGACAACAAAGGGCATACTGGTCTAGGGACGTAATGTTCAAGGCCTTCAATGGAGGAATCAAGTAGAAATTTCTATATTCTTTCACAGAAAGTAAAAACATTCATTCTTATGCCCTTTATTGAGATTGATTTGAGCTTCTATCAATCGGTTACAAATAAATAATGCAATATTCGAAGGGTAGGAGCTTACCTTCTTTTGTTTTCTATGACAAAATACATGTAGGGCTTCGGGTTTCTCCCACACATTGTCTCTAAAAGATCAAACCAGAAGGATGAATGATGGTCTTAGATTAAAAAGAGCATTAATAGAAAGTGAAGACGTAAAAAATACATCAGAAGTTCAGTCATGGCCGCGGCTTAAGAGTCAAGGAAAGTTCTTCGAAGTGGAGATCATTGTTTAGATTTGCAACAAAAGACTTACCTCTATGGAATCTCCATGAAAATCTCTTAGAAGCAATAGAAAAATGGAAGGTTCGAGCTTCAAGATCAAACCCTAATGGTGGTTTCTTTCAGCAGAGCAAGAAGCTCAAAAAAAAACCAAGTGCAAAATGGATGGCCAAAAAGTTAGGGCTTGAGTTTTGCTTTAGGGTTTTCCCCTTTACCTTAATTCGAGATTGATGCATTTTCCACATTGATTTAAAATTAAAATGCTTTCATTAATACCTCCATGGTATTATACCTTGGTTTGCATATATGTTATAAGATTAGGCCTTGTATGCCTTAGTTTTTTTAAATTTTTTTGAGAAAATCATAAGACCTTATGCCTTAGCTCATTTTATGATTTTATAGAAAATCAAAATGCCTAAATAGGGAGATATTGTATGCTTGGCGAAATTCAAATCAAACTATTTTTGCCTTGTATTAGTTTAGAAAAAATCAAACAAATTAGGTCTCTTTCCCTCCTTTTGTGAAGAAATCAAAACTACAAATATTGTAAAATAATATTAAGGTAATATTCTATAAATTGCCTTAATATTTGTTATTTTAAAATGTAGTTAAATAAAATCAAGTGTTGATAGAGCTTTCCTATTTGAGTTTAAGTCTTTTGGGCGAGATGGGAAAAAATAGGGCAAACTAAAATTTCTATTTCAGTTTTCAGTCAGTTTAGGGGTGATTTTTGAGTCTTTTCTAGATTGACCCTTTTGGGAGGAAAGTTTCTATCATTTTCATCCAGTTTGGAGGCAGTTTGGGCACTAATTTTGAGGCTTTTCTCTTAAGCTCGAAAATGGCTTTGAGGTTGCTATTTTGGAGAGCAGTTCAGTCAAATTTTTTCCATTCTCACTATTGGAGGCACTTGGGAGGTATAAGTTGGAGAAAAACTTAGTTTTTCTCAGTCCAGATTTGCTTCTTACTTTCTTGCTCACTTGCAGAAAGCTTTGTAAGTTGATATTTGTACTCAAATTTTCATTTTGCATACTCCTTCAGCTTTAATAAAGTAGTAGAGCATTCCTATCTCATATTTTGTCTCATATTTGCAGTATTGATTTGATGTTTCATTGTGATCATAAGAATTAGGTCCTTTGTTATGTCTCATTGTTGTGAATCTGTGTGGAAGAATTTCATATGATTCAGGTTGTGTGTTGTGTTCAATTTGAGCCTTCATGCAAATCACTGTTGAGTTGTATGTTTTAGATGAGATTGTGAGAGTTAATGTTTTGAGAAACTATTTGTGAGTGAAATTATCGAAATAAGTTAGAATTTTGGTGCATCGCCATTAGGTTTAGGATTTCATTTCAAGTTATCTTTCTAAACCCCTTTTCTCAAAAAATTAGTAGTTTTAGGGGATCTACCAGGGGAACCAACCCTTTGTAGAGATTCATCCTTGTTATAAGTCACCCACAGCTTGAGGATGTTTCCATGTTACACAAGATATTTGAGTCTAACTCAACTTGGGTGCAACCCTCATTGATAACAATATGCTCTTGTTTCCTAATTTTATCAAGTACATGTTATTAATTACCTAAGTAAACTTAATATAAGGTGCAATAATAATTAATTATTGTTAGATAAAAAAGATATCTAGCTTAAAAGGTTAAACTAGGTCAAATCCTCTTCCATTAACATTAGAACACAACACAAGCTTGGCTTCTACCCTTGAAGGAGAGCCAAACTACATGGGCTTTCTCTCTTTGTTGTATAGAGGAGAATCAACCAAATCCAACCAATCAAACTAGGGAAAAACATGAAACCCTAATTGAGTAAGACCATAGTATAACAAGCTATCGGAAACAGATACAGAAAAATTGAAAGCATAATAGAGACCAGTGAACAGAGAAGAACCTAGATCTGAGTTTAGGGGCATAGAAAGACTAGGGTGTTGGGCACCCTAGACCCAATTTAGGGTTTATAGAAACTTTGAGCTTCACCACACTTGTACCTACACTACCTTCCTTCTTCTCGGATCTTGTCTCTCGAAACCTATTACTTCAACCTACACACATAAAAGAAGGAAAGAGGGTTGGTGGTATTAAGGAGCTTTCCTAAGTCAAGCTTTGTGAATGGTGTTTCCACCTCCACAATAGTAATGATGAGAGATAAAGAGAGTGTGCCCTAGGAGGGTAGAGGCAAATCTAAAGTAGAATGGAATGCTATCACAAAGCATGAAGGAAATGAGTCACCATGAGAATGGAAACCCTAGCTTTCTTGATGTGGAATCACAAATTGACTCAAGAAGTTGGTGTATCCCAAAGAAGTAGAGATATCTTCACAAGACCTACAAGAAGTTAGTGCCATAACAATAATCCACCATAGAGAGCTCTAGAGAAGAATATAGAGTATGAGAGAGAGAGAAAGTGCAAGAGTGCCTAGATTGATTAGATGTACAAATGAATAAACTAACTTGCTTATATATTCATTCTTGCTCACCAACAATGAATAAAACCAAATGGGCCAACATGTATCATCCAAGGGGGTGTTCTAAGCTAACACCATGAAAATAAGACTGGGGCTAACATCTGGGACCAGGGCACTAGGCACCCTGGTCCTTTATCCCCACAAACTCTGGGGAATGTCCATTTAAGTGGGCTTAGACTAGTCCTAACTTTATTTTGTCAAGTTTATTCATTGGGATCGATATTTTATCACTTAATGTTCAAAAAGGTGTTAAATAGGTCCTGATTAATAAGTGTACACATTCTACTCCATAACATTTAGCCCCCACTTTACCATGGGTATGAACTTACAGTCGAACTCACACTAAAGTAAGGAGAAGACAAATTTCAAACATGAAAGCATAGAAGCTCAAAGAACACCACCAGGTTGTGGACCATAGTGGCCCCCAAGCTTAGGGATCTAGGATTGTAAACACATAGGATTACAAACATAGAAGCCATAGAATGTCACCAAAACTGAGGGGTGATCAAGCCCCCAAATTTAGGATTCTAGGAGTCTATGATGAATTGCATACACATAAGACACAAGGCATAATTTTCACATACATGAAGCACTTAAAAAACATGAGATAAGACAAGAATACACAAGGCATACAATTGAACAACCAAAATGCATACATTCTTGTCATGAAGTAGACACATAAGGCATAAAGTATACATAGAATACACATGAAACACACATGGAATACACACAAAGCATTCAAGGAGAATACATAAGGAATACATGGAGAAAACATGCGAAGCACACATGAGGCATGAAGAATGTATAGATAATAAGAATTTATATGAGGAGAATACACACATCATACAATAATCAAAATAAGCACATAATGGAAGACCCTAAGTTAGCATGACAAAAGAGACCTCAATCTAAATGTTGTCTCAATCATCATGCATCATTCCCCCAGATGCAATAAAGAAGAATGCTAAGGGGTTAGTTAGAAATAAGAAGAACAAGAGGGGTATGAACACATCATACACATAATCCATAACAACTAGTGTTTCTACTCAAGGGAATACACAAACTACCTCCTGCATGAGGATTTCTTTGAAGCCTTGTAGAATAAGAATGCATTGCAACCATATCCAAACGTACTCTAGCCAAACTCAAGTTGGCGGTTGCAACCCTTCTACCAAACATGCAAGGAGCCTAAACAAGATAGACTCAAGATCTTGTTTCTAAGTGTACCACAATCCTTTCCAAGAGAGTGGAGTAACAACAATAATCAATAAGTGCTTTGATAGAGACATGAGAGTAAGGCTCATAGTACGACATATGCCCCCACCTTAAAATGATTTCTAACTCCTTCAGGGAGCAATTGTCTTTAAGGTAGAATAGGGAATATATATATAACATGCATGAAAGTTTTCTAAAAGCGCATGTCCAAATGACATGTGTTCTTAAAAGTTACATCACCACAAGGGGTTGCCCCCAAAATGAGAAAACCAAGGCAATGCTTACATGCATGATACACAATGGCTTGTGTAGTCATGGTATGATGCCGAACATTGAAACATGGTGCCACATAGATTTGAGGATGATGGAAGAAAGATCACATGAAAGTATAGTACACATATATTGAATCAACATGAAAGGATGCTAAATCATCCAAAAGAAAAATAAGGAAATTGAAAATCATGACATATAGAAGAATGATGATACATATAGAGGAATTACACAATGTGTTACTTCTCCTTGGACCTTTATGTTAACAAGGGTGCCAAGGGAGAACTAACAATCAACAAAACATCACAATATGGGGATAATAGTACGTATAAGCATAAGACAAATGAGAAGGAGGGACCACACTTGCGAGTTAGCCTATAACAAATTGGCCTCCCCCAACTTTCTTATTATAAAATGGATGGAGAGCAAGGTGCTCTATGGACTACATAAAGCATAGTGAAGAGTGATAGAGCCATACTGTGTTCGAAGTTGTTGATTTTTGTCACCTAAGACTCAACATTCCTTAGTGGAATGGATGAGTGCTTGATGATATGCACAATAATGAGTTGTTGAATGACTATTGTGTTGAATATTTTTGTGTGTTGGAGGAGGAAGAGTGGTTAAGAGGTCTTTGAGTAGATGTAGCAACATACACTCTTGTTGAGATAGAAAAGAAGATATAGGTGGAGTAGGAAGAAACCCTTTTTGTTGTGAACATAGTGGAGAGAATGTAGGAGAAGGTCAGAAACCTAAACCTACTTTAGACAAGTGTGGTGTTGGTTCCACAGGTTCCTTAATTCCTTGTTCTTTGCATCCTAACCCATTTTCATTGTATTCTTGTTTAGAAAGAATTTTGAATCCATGCCCATAACACTTCTCCAAATTTGTAGGAAGTGGAGAGGTCATATGATGAGCTTTGTTGAAATGAGAAGTGTGATCATGTGTTAAAGAATAAGTAGAAGGATCATACTTTTGATCATAGTAAGGAGGGTCGATCTTTCTTTCAACAAACCAATGGGGGTTAAAATGTAAAGGGACCTTGTCATTACCAAGACATGCATTAGAATAAGATGATCCATTAGATTGAGATGATACTTTATCACAAATGGCTGCCATTTCTTCAGAAGAAAGCGGATCTTCATCAATATGAAAATTTCCATCATTATTACTTTTGGGTTTAACTTTGTTAGGAGTATGAGATTGTGTTAAAGAAATTTCATTTACCTTTGATGTTTTTGGGTGTGAGGGTAAGATTTTATATTCACCCACAAAGGAGGGTTTAAAATCTAACAAACCCCAATCATCACTAAAAAATGCATTCAAAGGACGGACACTATCATGACCAATACTATTGTTAGCAACAAAGGATAGTGGTTTGGTTTTTGTTAAAGAAGAGATCAAATTACTTAAAGGAATTTAATGTCTCACTTCTATTTGTAAGTAAATTTATGGAAGCAGATCAACTTCAATCGTATGGAGCTTGTTTTCAAAAACAAACTTTATTGAATGATGAAGGGTAGATGGGACTACCCACAAGGCATGAATCCATGGTCTACCAAGAAGAAGATTGTATGCAAGAGAATTAGGCATGACATGGATAAGGGTAGGCAATATCATAGGTCCAACCTTAACATTTAAGGTGATTGTACCTAGTGATTGTTTACCAACACTATCAGAGCCACGAATGTTGAGTTTGTCTGGTTTGATGAAAGATGTATCAACATTGATTTTATATAACAATTCTATGCCACAAACATTAAGACTTGATCCACTATTGATCATAGTGCATCTCACTCTCATTTTATTAATAATGACATATATCATAAGAGGCTCATACTGGTTTTGAACTTCTATGGGAGGTAATTCATGTTGTTGAAATGAAATATTTGATGTTGTCACATGCATACAACTAAATAGAGATTCTACATCATTCAACTTAACAGAAGGTGGAATAACTGCCTTTTGTAGAGCCTTTTGGAGTATTCCATGGTATGTAGGTGATGTTTGTATTAAATCCCAGAGTAGTGCAGATTTGCTTGACAAGATCATATTCTCTACCAATATGTAAGAAAGATGAGGAGTTGGGGAAATAAAAGGTTGAGAAGGTGGAAGAGAAGTGGGCACACTCGGTTCTTGCTTACTTTGGTTGTTATTTCATGTGTTGTATGTGTGAGCAACTATATGAGCTTGTTGCAACACATTTTGAACACCTTGATTCCTTTGACTAATTTGCTTTGCAATATTGAGAAAGTAACCATGAGGTTGAGATGGTTTTGGAACACCTCAAAGTATGATTGTAGGTTTAGAGAAAGGAGGTGGATTAGGTGCCTCATGTACCATGATTTAGGTATATTTTAAACATTAATGCATTTATTCACTATTCCTTTAGCAAGTGGAATAAGTATACTAATGATGATAGAATTTAAATTGATATCTTTTTGAGATGAACACCTAATGTCTACCCATGGGGAATCTACTAAAATAGAAGAATCTTCATCCACTAATGCTTCATCTTTTGACTAGAGAGCATTGGAATGAAGAGAGGATAGAGTGTTGTTAAGAAAATTGTTGATGATTATATCTTTAGTGATGTCCAAAGGGCCTAAACATGCAACCAAAGGAGGAATACCAAGGGTCTTCACATCCTTAGTGATATCCAATGTATTTGAATGATGCAGGAGCATCCAATGGTGTAAGGGAAAACTTTCATCACCCAAAAAAAGGATGATGATTCAAAATTATTGATGTTGTTTACATTTCTTTTCAAAATTTATATTTTTGTTTCCATAATTGCTTGAATAATGATGTAGAACCTTCATTTTTTCTAAACTACTAAAAATAGCAAACTACTATTTTTGGAAAGTTTGCATTTAGACACGTATCGAAGGGAAAATTTATAGGAAGATTCATAATTGAAAAATAATACATTTAGTGAAGGAATCAGGCAAAGATCATTTGTGAGTTGAAAGATATTAAAGTTTATGTTTCTCGAAAAACCCTTGAAAAAGTTTCAAAGTCAAGTTTGAGGCACTAAAAGGCCCCGTACAATCCTAAAAATAGGTAGAATTAGTAGAATGAAATCTTAGCATGTAGAGTACTCCACGAGATTTCTGGCACTTCAAACGGTTCATCAATAAGGCACCCGAATCAAAAGTTATGGCTCCCAAAAGTTGACCTATTTTTGGAGGGAGATACAGATTTCAAAATTTAGCTGGAGGCCACTAAAAAGGGCTAGTTATGACCATTTTTGGGAACCCTTGGCAACAGTAGAGATAAGGGGGAAAGTGAAGAGTCAAGAAAAGGTGGGAAAATAGAAACCCTAGCAGATTTAGGGCTACAGAAGGCAAAAGGTTCTAGAGTCTGGAGATAGGAAGTTGTAATGTGTTGCAGCTAGTGGAGGATTCATCCTCTAAGTATATTTGAGCTTTTGTAATGTAATGTGTTGTCTAAATCAATAAAAGAACATTCCTATTTTCTATGTGTAATTTCTATTGTTGTGTTTTTTGTGATTTACCCCCTTAATCAAGTGGTATTAGAGTAAGGGTTCCTGAGTGTGTAGACAGATCGTTGATTGTGAGGCAGTTTGCACCAGAACTTAAGGTTGTGGGTTTGTTGCAGAGATCAAAATGCCTCCATGAAGAAACCATGGTGGAAGAAATGCTTTGATAGAAGAGGGTTTTTAGAGCCTTGCAAAGGAAAATCAATGCATTGCAAGAGGATCTTTGAAGAGGGTTTGAGTTGAGAACAAAAGAAGAAAGCAAAGATGAAGCTAAAGAAGAGCTATCTAAGGAAGAACAAGAAGCTACAGGAGATCCTTCAGAAGTTAGGTTATTGAGGGCCATTTCAAAGATTGGAAAGAGAGAAAGGGTTAAAGTCTCTACCTATTCTAGGAATCTGAACTTAAAAGAGCTTATTGATTGGATCAATGATATGGAAGAATATTTTGAGTATGAAGATGTGGAAGATCCAGAATGGGTCAAGTTTACAAAAACAAAGTTGAAGGGCCATGCCCATATTTGGTGGAAGGAGGTCTAGTTAGAGAGAAATAAAAGAGGAAAAGAAAAGATTACTAGATGGGATTGGATGGTGGACAAACTAAAGAAGTAGTTCATTCCCGTGGACTATGAGTTGGAGTTGTTGAAGAAGATGCAAGGATTGAAGCAAGGTAACAAGTCTATCAAGGAGTACACAAAAGAGTTTTATAAGATTACTATTAGGATAGGCCATGTAGAGGCCAACAAGGAGAAGGTAGCCTGTAACATTAATGGCTTGAGGCCAAGTATTCAAGAGGAGCTGAGCCTAGTCAAAATGACCACCATAGAAGATGCGTACCAGTTTTCCCTAAAGATGGAAGAGAAGCTAAATAAAAGACTTGAAAGAAAGAAAAGGGGAAGAGGTCAAGGCAGAAAGACTGGTGGAAGATCCTATGGAGGATGAAATGAAGATCCAAAGAAAAGTGAAGAAGCTGACACCAGTCAAAATCATAGAGGAGATAATGCATACCACCCTTATGACCAAAGTAATGGTGAGCAAAGAGGAAGAGGCTAACCAGGGAAAGGAACTAGAAGAGGAGGTTTTAGGAAAGCTTGTTTCCAATATGGAGAAGAAGGACATTGAGCATACGAGTGTCTGCAACATCAAGGAAGGACAAATAGAAGACCTGAAGGTAATGCACGAGTTGCACATGTAGATGAAGATGTGTAGTCTAAGCATTCTAAAGATGCTGAAAGGGAAGAAACCCTACTTGTCAGAAGAACCTTATTGAATGAGGAGAAAGAACCAGATCAGAGGAAGAGTTTATTCTACACAAGGTGTAAGTGTGAAGGTAAGTGCTATGATATTATTATTAATAATGGAAGCATTGATAATCTTGTTTAAGAGGAGATGGTTAACAAGTTGAAGTTGCCAAGGAGATGAATGGAAGACAACCTTCAAGACAAAGGAAGGTTTGTATGAGTGGTTAGTCATACCATTTGGGCTGACTAATACACTGAGCACATTCATACAGCTCATGAACAATGTATTGAAAGAGTTTTTGGGAAATTTTGTTATTGTTTATTTAGATGAAATTTTGATTTTTAGTAAAACTTGGGATGAGCATCTGATGCATATCAGAAGAGTTTTAGAGAAGTTGAGGGAGGAGAAGTTGTTGATTAATCTTAAGAAATGTAGTTTGGAAAAGAAGGAGTCAGTATACCTAGGGTTTGTTGTCTTAGAGGAAGGTCTTAAGATGGACCCAGAAAAAGTAAGGTCTATCATCGAATGGCCCACACTAAGGAGTGCTACAGAGGTACGATCTTTTCATGGTTCGGCAAGTTTTTATAGACAATTTATTAGGAATTTTAGTAGTGTTTTTGCACCCCTAACTAAGACAATGAGAGGGGATAGAAAAGAGTTTAAATAGACTATAGGAGAAGCGAAGAGTTTTGATACATTGAAGCAAAAAGTCACAGAGCAACCTATTTTGGCACTTCCAGATTTCAAAAAGGTATTTCAGGTAGATTGTGATGCTAGTGGCAGTGTCATAGGAGCTATTTTGAGTCAAGAAGGTAAGCCCATTGCCTATTTCAGTGATAAGCTTAATGATGCCAAGAAAAAGTATTTTGTTTATGATAAGGAGTTTTATGCTATAGTTCAGGCTTTGAAGAAATGGAGACATTATTTGTTGCCGAAAGAGTTTGTTTTATATATTGGTCATCAGGATTTTTAGTATCTTAATAGTCAAGGAAAGTTAAATCAAAGGCACTTTAAATGGGTTGAGTTTTTGTAGAGTTATACTTTTGTTTTGAAGCATAGGAGTGGGAAAGTCCAATAGAGTTGTAGATGCCTTGAGCAGAAAGCAAAATTTGTTGACAGAAATGAAGATAGAGGTTGTAGAGTTCAATGAGCTCAAAAGTTTGTATCCTAAAGATCCAAATTTTGTAGAAGCTTGGAAATATTATTTAAACCCCATTACTTTAGATAGGACAAAATGGTTGGATTTCATAATCCAAGATGGCATGTTGTTTAGAGGAAGTCAGTTGTGCATTCCGAGGAGTTCCATGAGAGAGAACCTAATTAATGAGAAGCATAGTGGGGGATTAGCTGGACACTTTTGATAAGACCATTTAGATTATTGGTAAGCATTATTAGTGGCCACAGTTGCAACAGGATGTGAGGAAATTTGTGCAGAGTTGTAGAGTGTGTCAGATGGCAAAAGGAACAAGTCAGAATACAGGGCTATATCAACCATTACCTGTACCAAAGAGGCCATGGGACGAAATTAGTATGGATTTTTTTCTTGGTTTACCAAGGACATAGAGAGGACATGATTCCATTTTTGTGGTGGTCAATAGATTCACAAAGATGGCACATTTTATTCCTTGTAAGAAGACTAATTATGTTGTTCATATTGCAGAGTTATTTTTTGAGATGTGGTGAGACTACATGGTCTACCTAAGAGCATAGTTTCAGATCGAGATACCAAGTTTGTTGGTTATTTCTAGAGGACGTTGTGGAAGAAGTTGAAGATAGATCTGAAGTTTAGTTTTGCACACCATCCACAGACTCATGGATAGACAAAAGTGGTGAATAGGAGTTTTGGTAACCTACTATGATGCTTAGTAGGAGATAAGCCCAAGGGATGGGATTTGATTTTACCATAGGCATAGTTTTCTTACAACAATTTTGTCAATATGAGTACAGGTAAATCACCATTCCAGATTGTATATGGGAGTAGTCCAAGAAATGCATCATAGTTAAGGAAGATGGACATGGGAGAAAAGATAAGTGCCAAAGTTAAAGACTTTGTAGAACACCTGAAGAATTTGCATGAAGAGGTGAGAAAGCATATTAATAAGATGAATATCCAGTATAAGGCCAAGGTAGATTAGAAGAGGAGATATAAGGAATTTTAGGTAGGAGATGAAGTCGTGGTTCACTTGAGAAAATAAATTTTTCCAGTTGGAACATATAATAAGATGAAAATGAAGAAATTTGGGCCATGCAGAATCTTGAGGAAGCATGATTCAAGAAATGCATATGAGGTAAAGCTATCGAATGGGATCAACATTTCCCCTATGTTCAAAATTGCTGATTTAACAAAATATCATGAAGGTAGAACATAGGATGGACCAACAGAAGAACAGTTGAGTATTCCAGCATCTACTTCAAAGGAGGAGATAGAAGAAATATTGGATAGTCATGTGGGAAGAAGTACTCGAAATATGCAATATGAAGAATATCTGGTGAAGTGGAAAGGAAGGCCTGTTGAAGATCCGTCCTAGTTGTCTAAGGAAGAAGTTGATTGTTTGGGGTTTTCCTTGAACACTTGAGATGTGACAAGGTCACTTCTCAAATTACCCTATGTGTCTGATGTAGGAGCATCTTGTTGAAGGCACAACACAACTAAGAGAGGGAGGGTGAATCAGTTGTACCAAAACTTTAACCTTAGTTGATCAATTTCACAATCACATTAACTTGCTTTAACCACTTAATCTAATATGAAGAATAAACATGAAAAGATGAAACAAAACTTAAGTACATCAACACCATTCACACATGAACACCAAATTTTTATGTGGAAAACCCTTAGAAAGGGAAAAACCATGGTGAGTGTTAGCTCAGAATATAATGTACTAACAATATCAGATATCAAAGAGGCTCACTGCTAAGAGGGCTCACTACCTAATAGGGTGGCTCACTACTAATGGATGGCTCACTGTCAGTGGGTGGCTCATTATTGGTGGGTTGAACTGATATAGTAGCATCTATAGCATGCTTGAGTTTAGTTCCATTGAAGCGCAATATATCTCTCCTATTTTGTCTTTTCAATCACATATTTTATCTTCACATGCACACTTTCTCTTTCATTACTTCATTACATGTATTTATACGTATCATCAACCTTGGAATGAACATCAAGGTTGACATTACAAACTTCAACCATTGAAGCCTTCTCCAAGGTCGACATACATACAAAATTCCAAAATAAGCCTAGACCTAAATAAGCTTGTAGAGGAAAAGAATGAAGGATGAACACATCTCATCTTAGATCAGACCCAAATACATCTTCACACACTTGGAAACGCTTCTACAATCCATGAATCTATTGATAACTGAGAGGGGGGGGTGAATCAGTTATCCTAATTATTTCTTCTTTTTGAACTTTCTTATTAATCAATGCAGCATTAAATCAAATAAGCAAACATAACCATGAAAATAGAGATACACATGACACAATATTTTTGACATGGAAACCCTGTTAAGGGAGAAAACCATGGGGTGATCAACCCAAAGATTATTCTCTGTTAGAAGAATAAGGAAATACAAAATGGCACTTGCCAATTAGGACTCACTGCCCGAGCACACTGCTCACAAGGAGGCACACTGCCTACAAAGAGACACACTATCTACAAAAGAGTGTTATACAATACTTGAATTGATTAGGAGCATCCACAAATGCTGGAGTTCAGTTCTAGTTAGGCTCAGTATACTGATCTGCTGCACTTCATATTTCCTCTTCTCTTTTGTTGCTTTCCTTTCACATACCGGATCTTCCTTATTGCTTCTGTTCTACTATTCTTCTTTTATTCACACATAACTAACCACAACAACAACTCTCACAACTAAATCCATCATGTATATATATCCGCACAAGTAATTTCATCACCTTTCTAGTCGGCACCCGAAATAGTCAATCTTTTCACTAATTCTAATCAGTCAGCTGAATCCTTGCACATCAAGTAATGCGGATCAAGTATATGCTTGTATAAGTCATTAATCATGTCAACCAAATATGTTTCATGCCTTCATAACCTTTACCACAATCAATAATACATCTGGAAAGTAGTCTGATGTTCTGTCAGTCAGTTCTTCCTTTGTTCACACTGTCACTCAGGAATCCGGTACTCAACTATTCATATCTTTTTCCTCATCTATCACCGGAGGCTAAATCCTTCGAATATACCACTCAAGGTAGTCCTCTTTACTTCCCCAAATCCACATTTCACCAAGATACTTCCTCTGAGAGATCCAGACCTGTCTGTCGGACCTTGCCACATGCTCTGTTCTTGTTTACCGGACCACAACATTCTTCACTCTGACTTCCGGTAGAGACACACCATGTCCTACGGATGTGTGGGATGAACTTTGTTGCCATCAATGACAACAATCATGAATCCATATAGTGTCTCTTGCCAACAATCTCCCCCTTTGGCATTGATGGCAACACTTAGTGAAAAATGACTAAGTGTTTACACTATGCTCCCCCTTGGCTGATGCTCTGTCTTTATATACATTTTTTGAAGCTCCCCCTTAGTTGGATTCCTCATTTTTCACTGCTCCTCACTCCCCCTTTGACATCAATGGCAAAGGATAGGGTCCGCATACCAAAATTTTCAAAAATTTAACTATACTTGGCCTCATAAATATATATATATATACAAGTTGTACTTACATATACTTAAGTATGTCTGCAAAAGTGTTCTTCAACTGTACAACTTCTGTCGCCCAACTCTGCTTCATCCTATCCGAAATTGAGATATGCCCACTCAATAGGAATGCAAATGCATCTACCCTTTTTAGATCTACCGGATCAGTTGTCTGGGCTGTAATTTGGGCTTCTTTTATGGCCTCATGCATGGCCTCTAGTTTGGGGACAATTAACCCCCTGAGATCACTCAACTTGCTTATCCTATTTTTTCTTTCCTTCTCCAACTTCTTGATTTCACTCAAGACTACGATAGTCTGACATTCTTGATTTGTTATAGAGGAGGAGAGAGGATCAAAATTTTTTGATAGGTTTGATAGTTTATCCTCCTATTCTTTTATTTTCTTCTCAATGTCTAGTGTTACTTTGGACCATGATACACAAAATTTATACATTTCACCGCCATCCTTAAGAGCATTTTCTAAGCTCTTTATTCCAATACTCATATTTCTTCTATCATTAGTGATTAATCCTTGTACCTCTGAGAATCTTTTATCCAAAAACTCCTTCCGGACCTTTTCTTCAGCTGATTTTTCTAGAGAATCAAAATGTGTACTAACACTGCTGACTAAGGTTTTGAGATTACCGGAAGAGGAGGCTATGGGATCCTTCTGAAAAGATGGTATGATCTTTTCCAGTACTCCGGATGAAGCTTCTATCAACTCACAGTCTTCCATATGAGACTTTAGGAGTTTTTCATTAGCCTTTGCATTTGTAAATGAAGCTATCTTCATTGTCTGTACCAGAGAAAGAGAATCAAAATTGAATGGACCATGTAGAAGCTCCGGTTCATCAATCTCCATTGTTTCTTTGCTCAGGAATTCTTGGATAGTTTGAGCAGTGTCTCTTGCTGGAGACAGATGTTTCTTCTCTTCTGCAACCTTGGAGTTGTCCTTTGGAGTTTTCTCTCCTACATTCCCACCACTAGCAGTTGTGGTTTTCTCTGCTGAAGTCTTCTGTCCCTCTGCAACCTTTGCACTGTCACCTTCTTTTTCCTTCACCTCTACTTCTTTCTCTTGTAATTTTTCTTCTTCTTTGGATCTGGAGACTGTAGGGGAAACTGGAGGAGAAATGTTAGTCTATTCAGGGCCCACCTCTTCTGTCATTTTCTCAAAAGTTTCTTCTGCAACACTTGTGGTTGAAGGATTAGTACCCAAGTCCTTTACAATAGGAAGATTAAATCTTTTGAAGGCCTTCCAGAGGATCTCTTCTGTATCCTTGGCTACCTTGTCAGTCTCACCAAGCATGAGCTGATTCATCCTTGCTTTGCTCCTGAACTCATCCTTGCAGTCTTTGAATACCATGTTCATTGTCTTGGGATCAATTGAAGGATATAGCTGAATAGCTATTTGTTCCTGGATCTCAAGATCTTTAGCTTGGGCAGTGTTCTTTCTTGATTCTAGTTCCTTCTCCAAGCTTTTAGGGATTAGAGATATAATTTCAATAAATGCTTTGTTGTAGATATTTAGATACCTGACTGTGGCATCTTGCAATATCTTCTGATCTGCTTCACCATAATCATTATAAAACTCAACCATTGGCTGAAGATTTCTGTCCACTGTGACTGATTTGATTATGTCGTCAATGTTAAGAGTGGGTTTTTTAACATATTCCTCTACCTTTTCTTTTCCTTCTGTTCGGTAGAGGGTTGACCGGATGTTTTCTTCTTTTTCTTCATTTTCCTAACTTCTTCATTAGATTCAGTTTCCTCTTCATCTCTTTGACTTGTATAAGCCCTTGTGGCTTTTGTCTTTGACCTTTTCTCTCCTTTGCTGGATGCCTGGACTTTCAGTTTTGATGCTTTTGAGCCTTTGGTTGTGACAGGTGCAGATCTCTTTGATGATCTGGTCTGGGTTGAGGTTTCTACCGGAGCACCTTTCTTGCTTTCCTTTTCTGCTTCTTTCTTTTCTGCCTCAGCCTTTTGCCTCTTTTCCCTGTTGGCATCAAGTGCCTCCCTTGAGATGCCTAGGCCTTTTGCAATTTCTTCAACTTCTTTTCTAACTTTCCTCTTCATTTTCGGTTGCCTCAGTTCCACATGAACCTTTATACTCAGCTCCTCAAAGGTTCCAAACCTTTTTGCTTTTGGATCCTTTGGCTGACTTAGCATGTGTTGAACATGTAGTTCCACGATTTGTTCATCAACTTCATACCCCATGGGCATGATCCAGACGGTCCTTGGTTCTATTGCCTCCATTAGGCACTGATTAGTATCTACCATAAAGCATACTGTATCTTTGTAGTTTTCAACAAGAGACTAGGGAATTCTTTCTCTTACTTGCAGCATGCTCTGGAAGTTTTTGAAATATCCCCACAGGGCTGAATTTCTTGCTTTAGCATCCCCAAGCCCATGCAAATAGTCTCTGATCTGTACCGCTATCGGTTTGTCATTCTCCCATACCCATCCATTTGATCCGAGCAACTCATTCATGAAGTAGAAAAACAAGCATAAGATTACTGCACCATATTTGAAAGAGTTTTTCTTATCCTTTTTGATCTTTTGTATGTTTTCCATTAATTGGCTCAAAAGAAGTTCATAGAGATCATATTCTGCATTTTTCCTTAGCATCTCATAGGCTGTATATATTGCAGTTTCGGATACTGAGTTCTCCCTACTGGAGTGATATATCTTGTAACCTATTATCATAGATGCAAATTTGATGTCCAGGTCAGTAATGTCTTCAATAGTCATTGCCCTCTTATCAAACTTTGATCTGGTGGCCTTAGTTACAATGTTGTTTTTAATAGATTTGAGGACAGGTATCCCTCTGGAGGAGTATAAACTAGTTACTGCTCTAATTGCCTCCTTTGTGATCTTGCAAGGTCTGTTCAGCCATAGAAAGTTATCATGCATCCTACTCAACACGTCCCAGACCCATTCATCTTCTTCAAAGTAGGGGAAATGAATGAATTAATCAAAATGTTTCTCTTGGATGCCCTTATATTCTAGTTTAAGCTCAAATGAATCATCTAGCAGTTGTTTGTGATAGACATCTCTTAGTTTGAATTCCCCAAATTCTTCAATACTCACATGTATGTAAACCCTAATATCTTTGGTGTGCAACACGCCATGCAGAACACTAGAGAAGGCTCCTAGGAGATCTACCTCCAAGGATTTGTATGGATGTTTCTTGAATGTGGGGCGAGGTCTATCAGAGATCTTTACTATGTTCGGAGTAGCCATTTTCAAAAAGATTTGCAGTGAGATATTGAAAACGGAAAATACCTTATACGCCTTTGGTTGCACGGAGTTGGTTGGATTGAATCTTTGATGAACTTGAGGAATTTCATTATAGAGCTCCACTTTTTGTTTCTTCTTGAGTGCAGAATGAACAAGTGATTAATGAGAAAACCTTTATATTGCTCCGCAAACCCTAATATCAGATCGTAATAAATGCTCGACCTACATTAATCTGGTTTGCCTTATTCGGATGACTTGAAGAACCGGATCAATCCTAAACTTTAAACAACTTGCAGATCTACCAAATCTTAACCACAGTTAGTTTGAATGTATTCCTTATGAATCCTTTAATCCGCAACTCTTCTTGTGCCAGTTTTGGCACCAATTGACTGGCTGGGGGAACAAGGTTTTCTTTGTATCTCCCCCTGAGCCAGAGCTCACTTTTTAATTTCTGGAAGGAATATCAGCACCAGAGTCTGGTGCGGATCCAACCTCTACATTCTTAGTACTTTTCTTCACCCAAATCTTGCTCATCTCACTTTTAACTTCATCTGCATTCATCTTTTGTTTACCCTTGTCTTGATTCTGGTTATGATATACCAGACCTCTTTTGTCCTGATTCTTACTTCTACAGACTTTTGCACTATGACCAGACCTATTGCAGATTTGGGAAACAACATTTCTTTGCATATTTGACTGATATCCACTTGATCTGCATTGATTAGCCATGTGACCTATTCTATTGCATGTAAAGCATCTACCATTGAATGATTTGTTCATTTGCATATTTCTACATTCATGAGACTTGTGACCATACCTTTTGTAGTTAAAACACTGTCTGGAGAAGGATGAATTAGTCTGATTCACTCTCTTTCTGCACTAATTAGCTTTGTGACCAAAGTGATTGCAGCTGTGGTAGTATCCATTGAAGGATGGATATCTTTGAGCATTGGACTGTCTTACCGGAGGTCTTCTAGGCTTGTTCCTTGGATTTTTTGATTCAAAATTCTTTTGACCGGATCAGGAGCTTTCTCCTTTCTCATATCCCAAGCCATACTTGTCATCTGTCCTCTTTTGACTTCCAAGAAGAACTTCAAGTTGAGCAGAACTTATCTTGAATTTCTCTTTATATTCATTTGCTGTTTGAAGATCCCTTTTGAGAATTTGATCCTCAAGTTTTTCTTCATTATCTTTAGCATCTTCAAGATCAGATTCAAGATGTCTGATAATTCTATCCATCTAGTGGCAATCTTCTGATTTCTCCTTGAGAGATTGTCTTAGATTGTCTTCAGTTTTTCTTTTCTCTTCAATCTCTTGGGTAAACTTTATAACTCCTGATTCCATTTCATGTCTTACCATAATGACTTCTTTTGATAATTTTTCACATAACTTGGTTTTCTTAGTCAGCTTTTCATTTGCATTACTTACTTCACTTTGTTTTGCTAATTGCTGAAGTAGTTCCTTTCTCTTTTTCATAGAGAGACTTAATTTGTCTTTTAGTTCTCTCATGAAATCATCAGCATGTTTGAGTCTTTCCTTTAATTCATTGACTTTAGAGTTTGACTATTCAAGATCCTCAAGAGCAGTCTTTAGTTGCTTGTTTAAACCATAGGCATCCATTTGGATTCCTAGATCTTCCTCGAGTTGTTAGACTCTGTTATGAGGAACTTAGCTCTGATACCAATTGTTGATAACTGAGAGGGGGGGTGAATCAGTTATCCTAATTATTTCTTCTTTTTGAACTTTCTTATTAATCAATGCAGCATTAAATCAAATAAGCAAACATAACCATGAAAATAGACATACACATGACACAATATTTTTGATGTGGAAACCCTGTTAAGGGAGAAAACCATGGGGTGATTAACCCAAAGATTATTCTCTATTAGAAGAATAAGGAAATACAAAATGGCACTTGCCAATTAGGGCTCACTGCCTGAGCACACTGCCTACAAAGAGACACACTGTCCACAAAAGAGTGTTATACAATACTTGAACTGATTAGGAGCATCCACAAATGCCAAAGTTCAATTCTAGTTAGGCTCAGTATACTGATCTGCTGCACTTCATCTTTCCTCTTCTCTTTTGCTGCTTTCCTTTCACATACCGGATCTTCCTTACTGCTTCTGTTCTACTATTCTACTTTTATTTGCACATAACTAACCACAACAACAACTCTCACAACTGAATCCATCATGTATATATATCCACACAAGTAATTTCATCACCTTTCTAGTTAGCACCCGGAATAGTCAATCTTTTCACTAATTCTGATCAGTCGGCTGAATCCTTGCACATCAAGTAATGCGGATAAAGTATATGCTTGTATAAGTCATTAATCATGTCGGCCAAACATGTTTCATGCCTTCATAACCTTTACCACAATTAGTAATACATCCAGAAAGTAGTCTGATGTTTTGTCAGTCAGTTCTTCCTCTATTCACACTGTCACTCAGGAATCCGGTACTCAACTATTCATATCTTTTTCCTCATCTATCACCGGAGGCTAAATCCTTAGAATATACCACTCAAGGTAGTCCTGTTTACTTCCCCAAATCTGTACTTCACCAAGATACTTCCTCTGAGAGATCCGGACCTGTCTGTCAGACCTTGCCACATGCTCTGTTCTTGTTTACCGGACCACAACATTCTTCACTCTGACTTCCGGTAGAGACACACCATGTCCTGCGGATGTGTGGGATGAACTTTGTTGCCATCAATGACAACAATCATGAATCCATATAGTGTCTCTTGCCAACAGAATCATCTTCGCAATAATTGTGATTGACCCGGTCAGCCAAAACAAGTATACACCATCAAGAATCACTAAGTCACACACTTCCAAGAGCTTCATTGCAACTTGTGAATCATACACACACCTTCAATGCATTTAGGGGATATCTACAAACACCATAAAATCATTTGGAAACCATCAAATCTAATTGCAACAGATCTCAACTTACTTTTCTTGAAGATGGATCACAAACATCTCTCAATCAGACACTGTCAAACTTTGCCAGTCAAAAACTTGCTTTCCAGAGTACCAAATCACAAAACCTTTGCAATGAAGAAAGATAAGGACCTTGTAAGCTTAAGTCCAGAACCGCAAGACCAAATAACATACTGTGGAGGAATGCAGAGAAAAATACTTTCTCTCTGTCACATTACAAACTCTGTCAAGCACAATCTTCACACTAGTGAATGGAACTTCTTCTTCATAGAGATCAAGACCACCAAATTCTAGATTTAACATCTTCAAACACTTTAAAACATATCCAAATCTCATACTCTAGGCTTCAATGCCGAGGAAATGTAGAGCAAAAATTAGATAATTATTCTGCAAACCAAAATACTCTGCAACACACTGTTTCCACTTGGAGAGAAAATTTTCTCAAAAGCACTTGGAAACTCAGTATCAAGAATATATTTTCATCATCTTCAACACTTATATAAGACAATACAAAGCAACTAACTCATCACAAACAATCATCAAAATAAGAGCACATCTGACACTAATCAGACAACACAGATATGTTGACATCAATGACAACACTAGTTAGTACATACTTGCAACAATCTCCCCCTTTGTCATTGATAGCAACATATGATGTGAAAAACCATCAATACAAGAATCTACATTCATCACCATCTTCCCCTTTCTCTTTACACATCTAAAACACTTTCTCCCCCTAAGTTTTTTCACATGATTTCTATCCCCCTTTGACATCAATGGCAAAGGACATATTTGTTCTACTGCACATACTTGTATTCTTCTTCTCTGATCATCTAGAATTATTATTTCACTCCCCTTGACTACAATAATCAACTCAGATCACTCTTTACTCCCCCTGAAGGGTAGCCTCCTAAATCAGTTCAGAAAGAAATATTCTTTGAAGTACATTGAACTGATGCATCTCCTTATGCACTTAGTTTAATGAAGGAGGGGTAATAACCCCTAACCTTTCCCAGAGATACTCAAATGTGTCCTTTGGAAGAGCTTTGGTGAATATATTAGCAACTTGATCCTTTGTAGGCACATACTGAAGCTTCACTACATTCTCTGCAACTTTCTCTCTCAAAAAATGATAATTGAAATATGTTTTGTTTCTAAATGCATACTGTATTCTTTGAAATGTTTATGGCACTTGTGTTATCACTTAGAATAGGGATTGGCTCCTCATACTCAACTTTGATATCCTTCAAGGTTTGTTTCATCCATAACACCTGAGTACAACATGTTACTATAGCAATATATTTTTCCTCGGTAGTAGATAAGGAGACTAATCCTTGTTTCTTTCTATGCCAGGACACTGCCCTATCTCCAAGGAAGAATACACCTACACTTGTGCTTTTCCTTTCATCAACACAACTAGCCCGAATTGCATCTAGATAGGCACTTTGGGAGAATTCATTATTCTTTGGATACCATAGACCATAATCCAGAGTACCTTTCAAGTACCTGAAAATCCTTTTCACTGCCACAACATGTGATTCTCTAGGATTTGATTGAAATCTAGCCACAAGAAAAACTACATGCATGATATCTGGTCTAGTGGTAGTCAGATAAAGCAGTCCTCCAATCATTGACCTGTACTTGCTTTGATCAGCCTTAGGAGATTCATCATTTTTGTTCAACTTACATCCAGTAATCATAGGAGTGCTCACCGGTTTAGAGTCTTTCATTCCAAACTTCTTTAATAACTCTCTGATATACTTTGATCGAGAAATGAAGATACCTTTGTCTATCTCATTGATTTACAATCCAAGGAAGAAATTCATCTCACCACACATGGACATCTCAAACTCCTTCTACATCTCATCTACAAAATTCTTACACATTCCTTCGTTTCCACCAAATATAATATCATCCACATAGACTTCAACAATCAGGATTTGATCTTTGCTTGCCTTGATATACAAATTTCTAACTGCGAACCCTTTACTGAAACCCTGTTGTAATAGATACTTATACAGTCGTGCATACCAAGCTTTGGGTGCTTTCTTTAATCCATATAGAGACTTCTTCAACTTGCACACCATATCTAGTTGGTCTGATAACTGGAATCCATCTGATTGCTCTATGTATACCTCTTCTTCTAACTCACCATTCAGAAAGGCAGATTTCACATCCATTTGATACACCTTGAAATCTTTATGTGCAGCAAAAGCCAAAAATAGTCTGATTGCTTTCAATCTAGCCATCAAAGAAAAAGTCTCCTCATATTCTATCCATTCCACTTGTGAGTAGACTTTGCACACAAGTCTTACTTTATTTCTCACAACTTCTCCAACCTCATTCAGTTTGTTCTAGAAAACCCACTTTGTTCCAATCACATTCTTGTTTCCAGGTCTAGGGACAAGTTCCCAAGTCTTGTTCTTCTCAATCTGCATTATTTCTTCTTCCATTGCCTTGACCCAATGTTCATCATTGTAAGCTTCATCTACTATCTTAGGTTCCACCTTTGAAAGTAAACAGAGATTTACTTGTTCTTCTGCAGCTCTTCTTCTTGTCAATACACCTTTCCTTTTATCACCTATAATCTGATCTTCAAAATGATCTCTTTGTACATACTTGGGAGTCTTTGGAATTCTTTTAGGATCATCTTCTTGAATTTTTTCTTCTTTAGGAGAAACTTGTACTTCAGTCTGAACTACCTTTTTTTTGCCTTTTTCTACCTTCTCTGTGATAACAAGTTCATCTAATTCATATCCATCCAATTGGTGATCTTCATCTACTTTCACATTTACACTTTCTATGATCTTTATTAGTCTTTTTTGATAGCACCAGTAAGCCTTGCTCTTGGTTGAGTAACCTAGGAATATGCCTTCATCACATCTAGCATCAAATTTCCCTAATTCTTCATCTCTTCTGATATAACATTTGCTTCCAAAAACTTTGAAATATTTGATTGTAGGAGTCTTACCATACTACAATTCATAAGGTGTCTTGGTCTCTTTTGCTCTGACCTGCACTCTATTCTAAATATAAATAGTAGTGTGTATTGCTTCTTTCCAGTATACTTCTAGTAGGTCTACTTCCTTGATCATTGTTCTAGAAACTTCTTGAATAGTTCTATTCTTCCTTTCAACTACTCCATTTTGCTGAGGAGTTCGGGGGTAGACAAATGTCTCTTTATTCCATGTTCTTCACATAAAGCATTAAACTCATTTAAAGTAAATTCACCTCCTCTATCAGACCTTAAGCACTTGATTTTTAGATCCAATTCATTTTCAACCATAGCTTTGAAATTTTTTAACTTGTCTAGGGCTTCTAATTTTTCTCTAAGGAAAGTAACCCAAGTCATTCTTGAATAATCATCAACTCTAGCAGACTGGTAGAGAATTGTTCTTTGCTTTTGAAGGTGGTCTTTGACATCTTGCCCAATTGGTAATCTTTACATGTAACATTGGTAGGCTTCACAATTTTAGGTAGATCTCTTACAATCTGATCAATACTTATTTTCACCAGATTATAAAAGTTGATGCGACCCATTCTCCTATGACATAGCCAACTTTTATCTATCTTAGCCAACAAACAATAGTTTTGGAGCCTTTTCTTATCTCACATCCTTTGTCCTTGAACACAAGATTATATCCTTTGTTGCACAGTTGTCCAACACTTAGAAGGTTATGCTTCAAGCCCTTGACATAAAGAACATCATCTGTATTATGCTTGCCATCAAAAGTAAATGATCCTTTTCCACAAATCTTACCAACTGCATCATCTCCAAATCTTACCAGTCCTCCATCATACTTTTCAAACTTGACAAACTTACTTTTGTGTCCAGTCATGTGATTTGAACATCCACCATCAATGATCCATTCATCTTCCTTTTCAGCATGAAATGCAGACAACTCTCTTGGACTTCTATCCTTCACACAACTAGCAAGGTTAGCAGAAGTAGGTTCTTCTCTAAGTGTAATAAACAATCACTCACTACTATTCCCATCATCAGAACTATCATCATCAGTTACACCATCATCTCTAACATAATAACTCTTTCTTACCATCTTTCATTTACTTTCATTGAATTTTAAGGCTCTATCAAGACATCTTGAAGCATAGTGACCAATTTTTCCACAATTGAAACATTTGAAGGGTAACTTACCTTTGAAATTTTCTTTGCTACCTCTTTTGATTCTACTTTCAAACTTTGCCTCAAGTTATTTAAAATATTTTTCATCTAATTCCACAGCATACTTCTCTGATCTAGAAATATTTTCTTCCTTGGCCTTGAAAGAAGTCTCAATTTTCACAGGACCATCAGTAGTACCAAATTCACTTATTTCAAAGGTAGTTAGTTTACCAAGAAATTGATCTTTTATAAGTTTACCTAACTCAATCAATTCTTCAATGGTAGATACCTTGTGACTATAGGACTTTGGATGAGTTCTAAGTATTTTATCAATAACATCTTCATCTTCTAACTTTCCACCAAGGGCCTTGATGCTGCTGACAACTTCATCAATCTTCTGTATGTAATTTGTTATGTTATCATCTTCAGACATTTGCATGGTTTCATATGTGGTCTTTAAGTTCTACAACTTAGCTTTCCTAACAGATGCATCACCTTCATAAACATTCTTCAGTTTCTCCCAAATTTCATGAGCAGTTATAAGATCTACAACTTTTCCTATTTCAACATTTGAGAAAGCATTCAATAAAGCATTTCTAGCTTTGTGATTCAACTCAAACTCCTTGATTTCTTCATTAGTTTCTAGACCATCTTTAGGTATTTCATATTTCTTTTTGACTATCATCCAAACACTATAACCTATAGAAATAAGATAACTTTCCATGTGTAACTTCTAGTATGCATAGTCAAATCCATCAAACTATGGTGTATCCTTTTTGTGTGCCATTTCAAATCTACCCCAAGCCATTAGGCTTTCTTTTAAGGAACCTAGCTCTAATACCAATTGTTGAAGACACAACACAACTAAGAGGGGGGTGAATCGATTGTACCAAAACTTTAACCTTAGTTGATCAATTTCACAATCACATTAACTGCGTTAACCACTTAATCTGATATGAAGAATAAACATGAAAAGTAGAAACAAAACTTTAGCACATCAACACCATTCACACATGAAGACCATATTTTTACGTGGAAAACCCTTAGAAAGGGAAAAACCACAATGTGTGTTAGCTCACAATATAATATAGTAGCAATACTGAATATCAAAGAGGCTCACTGCCTAATAGGGTGGCTCACTGTCGATGGATGGCTCACTACCAGTGGGTAGCTCATTGTCAGTGGGTTGAACTAATATAGTAGCATTTACAACATGCTTGAGTTCAGTTCCATTGAAGCACAATATATCTCTCCTACTCTGCCTTTTCAATCACACATTTTATCTTCGCATCTTCACACGCACACTATCTCTTTCATGACTTCATTACATGAATTTATACCTATCATCAGCCTTGGAATGTACACCAAGGTTAGCATTACAAACTTCAACAGTTGGAGCTTTCTCCAAGGTCGACATACATACAAAATTCCAAAATAGGATTAGACCTAAACAAGCTTGTGGAGGAAAAGAATGAAGGATGAACACATCTCAACTTAGCTCGGACCTAAATACATCTTCACATGCTTGGACACACTTCTACAATCCATGAATTGATCATCTCTGCAATAATTGTGACTGACCAGGTTGGCCAGAACAAGTATACAACATCAAGAATAACTAAGTCACACGCTTCCAAGAGCTTCATTGCAGCTTGCGGATCAGACACATGCCTTCAATGCATTAAGGAAGCATCTATGAACACCATAGAATCATTTGGAGACCATCAAATCTAACTGCAATAGATCTTAACTTACTTTTCTTGAAGATGGATCACAGATAACTCTCAATTAGACACTGTCAAACTCTGCTAATAAAAAACTTGCTTTCTGGAGCACCAAATCACAAAACCTTTGGAATGAAGAAAGCTAAGGACCTTGTTGTTGGCAAGAGACATAGCTAGGCATGTCAAGTGTTGTCATTGATAGTAACTAAATCTATCTCATACATCTGCATTGTATCATTTGATCATACCGGAAGTTAGATTATAGATTTGTCTAAGTCTGGATAGACAGGAATAGAGCATATGTCAGGGTTTAGCATTTTGGCCCACATTTCTCCACAAATAATCATTTTGTGCTGCAAATTTGAGGGAATGTTAAGGAATGTTAGGGCTACCTAAATCCAAAGTTTTAGCCTCTGATAATGAAGGGATTGAAAGTTACAAGCATCTGAGTATCAAGTTTTGGTTAAACAGTTTAGTCTGGTGAAGAACAGGCTGACTTGGTGTTTGATCCTTGTGTAGATTAAGAGAAGTGGTTCATTGAGTAATTTATGAGATCCAGTGGTATTAGGTGACATGTGTGGTGACTTGAATACATAAGTTCTAGTTTGCATTAATGTTTGTGCATGGATTTAGCTGACAGAACAGTGATCTTGAAAAAGTTTCTAAGTTTTATTGAGGCCGACTGCAGTTGATGAAATTTCATGTTGCGTATATATATATATGATTGATGGGTTTGAGCATTTGAAGGTATGGATGTGTGAATATGAAGTGGTAGGTGAAAAGTGTGGCAATAACAAGTGCAAAGCAAGAGATCTAAGCTGCAGATCATGGAAGAATAGTGAAACAGTAGAGTGAAAGATGAAGTGTGTGAAGTCAGTATATTGAGCCTAACCAGAACTGTAATCTTGCATTGTTAGATGCTATTCTTCAATTCAAATATTTTAGCGAACTCCTTGTAATTGATCTTGAGGGGCAGTGAGCTCTGGGCAGTGTGCCTTCCCATTTGTAATACTTTTAACAGAGTATAAAATCTTGTGGGTTAACCCGCACCATGGTTTTTTCCCTTAACCGGGTTTCCACATAAAAATCCTGGTGTTCATGTGTGATGATCTTGTTGTTGCTATTCTTAAGTTCATGCTTCTTTCTTTTGAATATATGTGGTAAATTAATAAAGGAACATAATAATAAATTTTGCAGAACACTGATTCACCCCCCCGTCAGTGTTTCTTATATTCAACAATTGGTATCAGAGCAAGGTTCCTTGGAAGAAGTTTAACAACTTAAGGAAGATCTGGGAAGGTGTTTCAATGGGTTCATTTAGGTATTCTGATGGCATCAATGAACAATTTCAAGTTGCTTTAGAAGATCTTGATCAGGCCAGAGTAGAAGTCAAAGAATTGAAAGAGAACCTCAAAGATGTTGAGGATTTCATTCAGACTTTAAAAGGGCAACTGAGCAAATCTATAGAAAAGAGGAAGGAGCTACTTTAGCGGTTAGCAAATTAGAATGGAGACAATGGCATGGATGAGGCTCTAAAAGAGAAGACAAAGGAATGTGAGAAGCTATCAAAAGAAGTTGTTGTCCTAAAACATGAGATGGAATTTAGGGTGATGAGACTAACCAAGGAAATCAAGGAAAGGAAGAATCCTAAGGAAAACTTGAATCAGTCTCTGAAAGAAAGAACAGAAGAGTGCTGTAGATTAGATAGAATAATTGACCATCTAGAGTCTGATCTACAAGAAACTAGGTATAATGAGGAACAACTTGAAAGGCAAATTGTCATTCTCAAACATGACCTAGAAGCTGAAAATGAATACAAAGAGAAGTTCAAGATAATCTTAGCTAAACTTGAGGTGATGGTTGATAGTCAGAAGAAGGCAGATGATAAGCATGGTCTGGGATATGAGAAAGGTGAAATCTTTGGATCAAATCAAAGAAATCCTGAAGCAAGAAATCAAAGAAGGAATCCTAGAAGGCCTCTGGTAAGACAACCTAATGCTCAAAGGTATCCATCTTTCAATGGAAATTGTTTCAAATGCAATAAATTTGGTCATAGAGCTATCAGTATAGAAGTAGAGTTAGTCAAATTGGTCCATCCTTCTCCAGTCAATGCTTCAATTATAAAAGGTATGGTCATAGATCCAATGAATGCAGAAGTATGATGATGAACAATGCTAACAACAGAGGAAATGCCAATTCTTTCAATGGCAAATGTTTTGCATGCAATAGATGTAGGAGTCAATGACAACACTGAGAGGGGGGGTGAATCAGTGTTGTGTTAATTCTTAACTTTTTGCAAACTTAGAAGACAAGTAGAAAGAAATACATTAATGGTCTGTTGATTTCATATGCACAAGAATAATAGTCAAAGATGTGAACCAAAAACTTATCAATAAAACACAAATATGCACACATAGAGACAAATTATAACACAGAAATTTCTCGAGTGGAAAACCCTCTCAGGGTAGAAAAACCACTCATGAAGTGCCTCACTGGCTTAACTTTAAAAACTTCTTACAAAGCCTCACTGGCTGAGGAAGGTCTCACTGACCAAGGTCTCACTGACCAAGGTCTCACTGACCAAGGTCTCACTGACCACAAGCCTCATTGGCATACTGTGCCTCACTGGCAAACACAATCACTATTAACAAAACATCAAACTTTGTGTGCAAGACATGATTGCCGTTCAATCAGATTTGCACCATTGTATACAACCTTGTACCTTATTAACCCTGTATTCTATTCAACAACACTGCATATCAATCCTGTATTCTAATCCTCCATTCAACAACACTACATATCAATCATGTATTCCAATATGCTCAACAACACTACTTTACTCTGTCTGTTTCATCTCTATCTTACAAGTCATACAATCAATGCACCTGATTATCATTGCAATTGCATATTGTCTTTCTGATCACCTTGTCAATCTCTGTATCTGTATTTGATCCCTGTCAGTTTATCATCAATCTGCACAACATCACTCACTCCTTTTTCAATCCACCTGCAAAGCCATTATATACAAGATAATCATTTACATCCTCTCTGCAAACAAAAAAACATTTCACCTTCTCTCAGTAAATCAAAAACCTTTCATTTGCAATTATTATCCATCTGCAAGTAGAAAAAACTTTTTCACATTCCTCTGTGCCTATTCAAATCTAAAAAAATAATATCAAATCCCATTTAAAACTTTTGATCTTCCATCTTCAAAAATTGATTGCTTTATCATCATCTCTAAATTTCATCTTCTCTGTATTTGATGTTCCTCTTCTCTGAAAATTACAAACTCCATTTGTAGAATCACACAATTTCAACAACTTTTGATGACCTTTCATATCCTTGATATTCTTGCATAATAATTTTCATCTATGAAGATTTTTTCTGAATAAATCTTTTCTTCAATTCTTAATATTCCATCTTCCCTTCAATCTCTTCAATGATGTTTCATATTCCTTCACTAAATTCTTCAAAGCACAAAACCTCTGTCAAAAAATCTCACTGCTAATGATCCTGCAAAAAAAACATTTCTCCAAAAAAATTTAATCTTCTCACAATTTCTTTCCACAAGAAAAATCATTTCTCTATGCCAAAATATCTGCCTTATAAAATCTCCTCAAAAATCTTGAAGTCATCTCTTTAAATTAGAAAAAACAATTTCTAATTTCAAACTCCATATGATAGCCTTTTTAAAAAAAACTAACCATTTAAAAGGCAAAAAAAACATGGAATAATCCGACCACTTAGTGATATATAAGCAAGGTTTCTAGCTATATTCTATTTCTTTCTAAAAAGACAATTTAATGCCTTTTGTATATAAAATAGAGATCTTCAATTTTCGGGCTCCAAAAACTCTATTTGGTTTCCTTAAAAAAAACTGCCTCAAAAAAAAACTCTTTGATCATTATCTTGACGGCCATTTTGAATGTCAAAGTTGTTCCTCATAAGTCAGAGGCAATTTGAACACAGACCATAGATAATGCAATTCGCGCTCTACATACATTTAAATGTGACCGTTGATCCAACTTTGCCGCCCGAGCTTCCAAAAAGGGACCGGTAACCATAACGTTAGAACAACCCTCTAGCAGGTTTTTTAAGTGATATGACCTGCAGCCGAAGGTCACCTTTCAAACATAACAAAAAGAGCAAACAACATATGACGGGTAAGACTTAGTTAAAAGCATAGATGTTTGATGTTGTTGGTCTTTGATCACAATCGACACATGAACTAGTTAGACAAGTTTGTGAAGGACATATCACCCTCTGCAATCAAAACTTCTGCAAACATTAGAAAGAGGGTATACACAAGACAAAGTGCTTGATGAGAATATGATAAGAGTTTGCAACTTTAATGTCCTTGTTAATAATGTGATACTTTCTGCATATATCTACCTCATCTTTGCCAAACATTTATCATATATTTTTAACTTGTGAACCTCTATTGTTCCACATAATAATGTGTTGATCCACCTTGAGTCAAACTTGAAGCTATCCAAATAGAAGTTTGAACTAAAACTCATCAAGTGATAAACTTATCATGATTTTGATCACCTTGCCATTGAGTCAATCCTATCAAGAATAAACTTGTATACAACTGAACTAAGACAAATAACCTTATCAAGATCAAAACATAGATTTGGTTCATATTAAGGGCACAAAAACAAATTGACTTGAATTATGCCTTATGCTTAAACTGACATGAATGTTTCAACTTTGTATACACCTGCAAACCCATCCAACATAAAACCTTAATCTGAATTGCTCTTGCATGTGATCGTTGTCAAACCAAGATCCATTGAAATATACATTGTAGCACCCTGATAAATAACCTGTCAAAAATTAGAACCACTTACCAAAAGCTTTGATACCACTGAATGCAAATTTGCTAAACTTATCTTGAACATCAACATTTCAAACTTGAGAGCAAAAAGATGTCATGAAACTTACATCTGAAGCACAATACCACTGTCAATCACTCACAAGGGCAAACATCACTGCACAAGGAAGCACTATCCTACTAGAAAGAAACATGTATGTTAACCTCAACATAATACCACTTCTTGATACAAATATGATGATGAAAACTTGGCATAACTCTGCACTCAATAACCATCTCCTTTGATGAACTTAAACACTGTGCAAGGATGTCACAATCACATCTCAACATATGAAGACCACTCTTGTGAAAAACCTTCCCAAAAACTTTTCTTTAACTATCTCTAATTTAAGAATTTGATGAAATACAAGGCTTCACTATCAATCTCATAAGCAACTTCAAATTGCACATACCTTTCTGAATCATATTAATGAGAGAGAACATATTGAATTATTATACCAATGATCACTTCTCAATGATCATTCATTTTGCAACCAAGAATGAGGATTATCCTGCTTGACATGAAAGGAAAGAACACAATCTTGTTGTTCCTGCACATCTTTTGTCAAATTTGATCATATCTGAAACCTACTGCAATCAACAAGAACTCCTGTTTCTTGATTTTATCATTCAAATCGGCCCATCAAAATTGCACAACCTTCACCATCAAGCTCTTCCTGTAACACCACTTTGCAAAACCAAATCCAGGTGAGAGTTCCTTGAGAACATCTTAATAGAAGCATCACGACAACTTAATCATGTAAGTATCAAACAATATACAAATAGGATCAATGTCACAACATCATCAAACTCTTTGTGCAGAGAGCTTTTGAACACTTTATATGATCCACTTAAACATTTCACCTAACATATACTGAAACTCAAAAACATCAGAAACTTCATTTCAAACATTTCAGGCAATCATGATAAACAAAACAAGATCAACTGATCTCCTCCTGTAACTTCTTGGGGATAAAAGATAGAACAAGAACAACTCCCCCTCACATTATGCTATCTGTTATGCAACAGATGATGTAACTTGTGCAGGATGCACAAGTTTGGGATTTACCTTCTCATGACTCTATTTTTGCTTCCACACTTTTACAGGTGCTTTCTTTTTCCAAACCTTTTCTCCCTCTTTCCATTTCAACTTTTTCAAAGCAGGTGGAGCTTTCCTGCAACTATGAGCTTTATGACCAAGAGAGTTGCAATTATAACAAATTATGTTGTAACCAAATGACTGATACCTTTTTGACATCTCCTGAGCAATTATGTTATGCTTCCATGTAGGATCAAACATTCTATTCATTTTACAGTTTCTTTGAATGTGTCCAATATTATTGCACTTGTAACAAACAATATCAGTATTCCTTCTACAATTAACTGATTTGTGTCCAAATTGATTACAAGCATAACAATGACCATTAAAAGAATAATTATACCTGTACATGTATGCTTGTCTAACAGGAGCATTTTTTCTTCTTCTTTGATTATGCTTTTCATCTTTGACATTTATTTCAGTTTCTATTTTCTCTTTATCTTCAAGAGCACTAGCATGAAGATCAATTTTTTTTCTGAGAGTTTGCCTGGCTTTTGAACACTCCCCTTTTTCAATATTGTTTTCAAACAACAGATTCTTGTGTAATTTAGAGGAAGCCTTTTCTAACTCCTTTCTTAAAAAGATTATTTCAGATTCATACTTTTCACAATCAACTTCTTTGGCCTTTAGTTGATTATTGACATCTTCTTTTATTTTCTTAACTTCTGCAATTTGAGTCTTCAAATCTATTATCTGTTTTTCTACATCTTGAAGATTTGAAAGAATTTTTATCTTGGATTCCTTTTCCTCTTGAAGTTGCAACTTTAACCTTTTATTCTCCATTCTGAGTTCTTTAATCTCACCAAGAGCACAAATGAGCTCACCTTCCATATCAATCTCATAAACCTGATCATCATCACTTGTGATGCTAGCTTCTTCTGAATCTGATTGAGTTTGAACTTCAACTCCTTCATTGCCACTTTCCTCACACACCAGAGTGTCCTCTTCTTTATCATTATCTTGATAAATTCTTATTAGTTCTTTCCAGATATCTTGAGCTGTTTCACACTGCACAACCTTACAAGAAATATCATTAGATAAACTAGATAGAATAACCTTCTTGGCTATATGATTCCATTTAAGAGCCTCTTTATTATTTGAAGAATTACCATTCTCAACTGACATTAGAACATCATATCCTAAGGAGGATAGATACACTTGCATTCTAACATACCAAACTAGAAAATTTGAACCATCAAACTGAGGAACATCTAAAAAATTTTCTTCTAACACAATATCAGATTCAACTTGGAGAACATTTTTATCAACTGTCTTTATATCAACATTTGGATTTGATATGAATGATTTCTTTTGTGTCTTCTGACTAGAAAGAATCTTACCATTTCTCATGTTCTTATTTCTCCTGCACTTACCCATTGAACTCCACACACAGGACCTACCCAAGCTGATTAAGTTGTAGAAGGGAAACTAGCTCTGATACCAATTGTAGGAGTCAATGACAACACTGAGAGGGGGGGGTGAATCAGTGTTGTGTTAATTCTTAACTTTTTGCAAACTTAGAAGACAAGTAGAAAGAAATACATTAATGGTCTGTTGATTTCATATGCACAAGAATAATAGTCAAAGATGTGAACCAAAAACTTATCAATAAAACACAAATATGGACACATAGAGACAAATTATAACACAAAAATTTCTGGAGTGGAAAACCCTCTCAGGGTAGAAAAACCACTCATGAAGTGCCTCACTGGCTTAACTTTAAAAACTTCTTACAAAGCCTCACTGGCTGAGGAAGGTCTCACTGACCACAAGCCTCATTGGCATACTGTGCCTCACTGGCAAACACAATCACTATTAACAAAACATCAAACTTTGTGTGCAAGACATGATTGCTGTTCAATCAGATTTGCACCATTGTATACAACCTTATACCTTATTAACCCTGTATTCTATTCAACAACACTGCATATCAATCCTGTATTCTAATCCTCCATTCAACAACACTGCATATCAATCATGTATTCCAATATGCTCAACAACACTACTTTACTCTGTCTGTTTCATCTCTATCTTACAAGTAATATAATCAATGCACTTGATTATCATTGTAATTGCATATTGTCTTTCTGATCACCTTGTCAATCTCTGTATCTATATTTGATCCCTGTCAGTTCATCATCAATCTACACAACATCACTCACTCCTTTTTCAATCCACCTGCAAAGCCATTATATACAAGATAATCATTTACATCCTCTCTGCAAACAAAAAAACATTTCACCTTCTCTCAATAAATCAAAAACCTTTCATTTGCAATTATTATCCATCTGCAAGTAGAAAAAACTTTTTCATATTCCTCTGTGCCTATTCAAATCTAAAAAAATAATATCAAATCCCATTTAAAACTTTTGATCTTCCATCTTCAAAAATTGATTGCTTTATCATCATCTCTAAATTTCATCTTCTCTGTATTTGATGTTCCTCTTCTCTGAAAATTACAAACTCCATTTGTAGAATCACACAATTTCAACAACTTTTGATGACCTTTCATATCCTTGATATTCTTGCATAATAATTTTCATCTATGAAGAATTTTTCTGAATAAATCTTTTCTTCAATTCTTAATATTCCATCTTCCCTTCAATCTCTTCAATGATGCTTCATATTCCTTCACTAAATTCTTCAAAGCACAAAACCTCTGTCAAAAAATCTCACTGCTAATGATCCTGCAAAAAAAACATTTCTCCAAAAAAATTTAATCTTCTCACAATTTCTTTCCACAAGAAAAATCATTTCTCTATGCCAAAATATTTGCCTTATAAAATCTCCTCAAAAATCTTGAAGTCATCTCTTTAAATTAGAAAAAACAATTTCTAATTTCAAACTCCATATGATAGCCTTTTTAAAAAAAACTAACCATTTAAAAGGCAAAAAAAACATGGAATAATCCGACCACTTAGTGATATATAAGCAAGGTTTCTAGCTATATTCTATTTCTTTCTAAAAAGACAATTTAATGCCTTTTGTATATAAAATAGAGATCTCCAATTTTCAGGCTCCAAAAACTCTATTTGGTTTCCTTAAAAAAAACTGCCTCAAAAAAAACTCTTTGATCATTATCTTGATGGCCATTTTGAATGTCAAAGTTGTTCCTCATAAGTCGGAGTCAATTTGAACACAGACCATAGATAATGCAATTCGCGCTCTGCATACATTTAAATGTGACCGTTGATCCAACTTTGCCGCCCGAGCTTCCAAAAAGGGACCAGTAACCATAACGTTAGAACAAACCTCTAGCAGGTTTTTTAAGTGATATGACCTGCAGCCGAAGGTCACCTTTCAAACATAACAAAAAGAGCAAACAACATATGATGGGTAAGACTGAGTTAAAAGCATAGATGTTTGATGTTGTTGGTCTTTGATCACAATTGACACATGAACTAGTTAGACAAGTTTGTGAAGGACATATCACCCTCTGCAATCAAAACTTCTGCAAACATTAGAAAGAGGGTATACACAAGACAAAGTGCTTGATGAGACTATGATAAGATTTTGCAACTTTAATGTCCTTGTTAATAATGTGATACTTTCTGCATATATCTACCTCATCTTTGCCAAACATTTATCATATATTTTTAACCTGTGAACCTCTATTGTTCCACATAATAATGTGTTGATCCACCTTGAGTCAAACTTGAAGCTATCCAAATAGAAGTTTGAACTAAAACTCATCAAGTGATAAACTTATCATGATTTTGATCACCTTGCCATTGAGTCAATCCTATCAAGAATAAACTTGTATACAACTGAACTAAGACAAATAACCTTATCAAGATCAAAACATAGATTTGGTTCATATTAAGGGCACAAAAACAAATTGACTTGAATTATGCCTTATGCTTAAACTGACATGAATGTTTCAACTTTGTATACACCTGCAAACCCATCCAACATGAAACCTTAATCTAAATTGCTCTTGCATGTGATCGTTGTCAAATCAAGATCCATTGAAATATACATTGTAGCACCCTGATAAATAACCTGATCAACCATCCCCTGAACAATGACAAAACAACTGACAGGTGCCTTGATCAACAACTCATGAACACTTTGAACTATGAGATCAACATAAGTTATCAAGAAAATAAACTCCATCACCTGATAATCAACACACCATATGAACTCCTGATTGATGTTCCTTCTGCAAGACCTTTTTGACATCAATGACAATCTGACACCATCAATAGATTTGGACACATGGCTAATTAGTGCAGATCAAGAGGAAATCAAGTAAATGAGAAAAGAAGTGTCACGTGCTTTAATTGTAACAGATTTGGTCATATTGCAAGATTTTGCAGAAGCAAAAATGATGATAGAAAAGGTCCTGTAAATAGAAACTAGAATGTGCAGAGACTAGATAAAGGCAAGGGCAAAGTAGATGTGAATGAGATCTAGAATGAAATGAACAAAACATGGGTGAATAAAAATGTAATGAATGATGGTAATGGGTCCGCACCAGAATCTAGTGCTAATAATTCCTTCGAGAATTGAAATAGGAGCTTTGGCTCAAGGGGAACTGCATTCAAAATCTAATTCCCCATGCCAGTAAGTGGGTGCCTAAATTTGGCATGATGAATGAAGATAGAGAAGCCTATTTTAGATCTATTGAAGCAAATTCTGGAAGAAAAGAAGCTAATGTGATTGATTATAGAGTAATTGAAGATTGATTGTATTCAAAAACAATGTAACCAGATGAATTAGGGCAAAGCATTTATTATAATGGTGAATTAGGTTTTGCGGAGCATAAAAGGTCATCCACTCAACATTTGAATCACTTTGTATTTGAAGAGAACAAGGAGAAGAGCACCTAAGCTGAGATTTCAAAGATTTGGAGTGTGAAAAGTGAATTCAATAGCTGACCCTAATCCCATGGAGAAAAAGGTATTTTTCTGCGAAGCTTTGAACTTGTGATCTTTTTGAAATGGCTACTCTATTGGTTTTTGACATCACCAAAAGGCCCTAACATAAATTCAAAAAGAATCCACACAAATCTATAGAGGTCGATCCATTAGGTACCATTTCTAATGTTCCACATGGTGTGTTGCATGTAGAAGATATTAGGGCTTACATTCATGCTAACATAGATGAGTTTGGGGATTCAAAGTTACTGGATTTGTTTAAGAATCACTTGAGGGATGAGATTTATGGTCTTAAACCTGAATATAAGGCACTGGTATTGGGTTCCCATTTGGTATGTGCTGAGTCAGATGCATGCTAAATTTATGTGGTTGATGAAACCCTTTAAGATCACTAAGGATACCGTCAAGGCCGTAATAGGATTGAACTCATCTGGTGGACTGCCGATGTTAAAGTCAATGAAGAATCAGACTGTAACTGATGCTATAGGCTCAAAGTTTGATAAGAGGGAAATGCTAATAATTGATATAACTGATCTAGATGTCAAATTTGCATCTATGGTGATTGGGTATAAGATATACCACTCCAGTAGGGAAAACTTAGTGTCTGGTACATCCATTTATGCTGCTTATTAGATGGTAAGAGAAAATACTGACTATGATTTGTGTGAGCTATTGTAAAACTAGCTAATGCAAAATCTGAACAAGATCAAGAAGGATAAGAAGAATACATTCAAGTATGGTACGTTGGTCTTGTGCTTGTTCTTTTATTTCATGAATGAGTTGCCCGAGATGAAAATCCTATATTGGACTAGTGACAAGCCTGTTGCCATACAAATAAGAGAGCACTTGCACAATATTGGTAACTCTAATGCCCAAAGACTGCTCTTTGGGGATATTTCAAGAATTTTTAGAATATGATGCAATCAAGGGAAAGAATCCCTAAGTCTATGGTGGAAAAGTACAAGGATACAATTTTTTCAAGGTAGAAATAGATCAATGCTTGATGGAAACAGTTGAACCAAGGACTATATGGATCATGCCCATGGGATGTGAAGTTGATGAACAAATACTTGAAATGTATGCTCAACATATTCTGAGAAAACCAAAAGATACCTCAGTTGAGAGATTCAGTACATATGGTGAACTTAGTTCGAAACTCTATGTTGAGGTTTGAAAACCTAAAATTAAGAGAAAGGTCCAAAAGCAAGTTGAAATGTATGCAGAAAGTATTGGAATAACTGAAGAAACTGTGAAAGAAGTCAGGAAGCAAGCTGAGCAAGTTGAAAAAGAAAAGCTAGACAATGAACAACCCTGTGCTCCAGAAGCCTCCCCTAGCCAACAAAGAAGAACAAGAAGTTTTGTTGCTATGTCTGGTCACTCAAAGTCTGCTAGTACAGAGAAACTGGAAGATAAACCATTCGGTAAAGAAGGAAAGAGAAAGAAGACAAAAGCCTCTAGAATGTATGTGAGCCTGAAAGATGATGAGGAGATAGAATTAGATGAAGCAGTGAAAGAAATAAAGTCAAAGAAAGAAGAAGCATCAAGGGTTGCCAAAGACAAGCCCTCCATAAGTATAAAGTGAGAAAAAGACAAAAGACTGAGACTCATGTGGAAAAATACACCTTTTCAGTTGAAGATATTGTGAATGCAGTAACTTTTCATGGGAATTTGAAGCCCATAATAGAATATTATGACAACTTTGATGATGCCAACAAGAAAATTTTGGAGGATGCCACTATTAAGTACTTGAATACATTCAACAGAGCACTTGTGGAAATTTTGTCAGAAATCCCTAAGAGTCTAAGTGACATTTTGTAGATGAGAAAAGAAGCTGCTAAAGCAAAGGATTTGGAGCTAAGAGAACATGTGTTGTCCAGCCTATGTCTGATAATCTCTAGGAAGGAAGCAAATAAATTTTTCAAAGAAGTTAAAGATGAATTCAGGAGCAAAATTAGGATGAATAAGATAATGCTTGGAGACATTGATGAAGTGGTCAAAGAAATAGAACAAATTCTGAAGAAAGCCCTGGACAAGAATAAGTTTTATGTGGTCACTGAAGAACCTGTTGATGCTAATGATACATCCATTCCAAATGATGAAGAGTTGAAGGAAAATGAACAAGCTGAGGCAAATGATTTCTCTATTCCAGAAGAGGAAATATTGAATAAAGGAGATGAAGAGATGGTGAAGGAAGATAATGTTGATTGTACAAAGGATACTTGAATTCCTCTAGACCAATCTGGTGAAGAAAATGCAGAGATAAACATGGAAATAAATACTCCTACTAAAGGTGATTATGAAAAGAATAAAGAGTAGAAAGCAGAAGAAGTTAAGGACAAGGAAGATCAAAAAGAAGAAGTAGATAAGAGTTTTGAAGAACAAAAGAAAGATAATCCTGATGATGATACCGGCAAGGATTTGAATTGTGAATCTTAGGAGAAGAAAGATGGAACTGCATACATGGCAAGAGACACTGCAGATGTAGTGAAAAAATTTCTTGAGAAAGATAAGCTGGAATTTGATGAATCAAATCTAATTCAAGGGCCTATTAGTTTAGATACTCTTTTCCATGTTCAATTGATGAAGTTAGCATCATCTGCACAAGAAAAGGCAAGAAAAGAGATCCTAAAATCTCACATTGAGGACAATGAGTTGCTTGGTCTTGCTTCCGGAATTTTTGAAAAGATTATGCCAACTTTTCCAAAGGATTCATCTGATTCTCCTTCTAGTCAGCTGAAGAGCTTAATAAATTCTGTAAGTACTCACTTTGAGTCTTTTGAAAAGTCAACAGAAGTCAAAGTTCGGAATGAATTTAATGATAAAATATTTAGTGAATTGAAAGGAATGGTTGGCTATGATAGAATTGTGTTGGATACTAGTGTAAAGAGTATTCAAAATGCCCTCACTAAAGGAGGAGATGTGTACATATTCTATTTATCTTACCAAAAAGTTGTAGAGGATATTGAGAAGAAAATAAAGAAGTTCGAGTAAAAGTTGTCAAATGTATCTCAATCCTTTGATCCTTTGACAGTATCTGCAGCAAGTCAAGAATGTCAAGTAATTAGCTTGATTGATGAAATAAAGAAATTGGTAAAAGAAAAAGAAAGCATTGTGACAAGGATGTGTGAACTCTGAGAACTGATTTCACCTAAGTTAGAAACAATATTCAATGCCTTGATAGAAGCTCAAGCTGTTGCTCTGAAAGTGATCCCACTGATCTACAGAAGGCAGAGTCATGGGCATTTTTATTTAGTGGTCATATTTCAATTTTGAATAGCATGAAGAAAAGTTGGGATAGTTAATTGGAACTGTTAAAAAACATTTTTGGTGATGTGTTAAGTTCATGTAGACAAGACATAAGGATTGTTTGTATATATGCACCCATGTACATAGAGTTTTTGTAAGAATTTTGATATGCGGATCCTAGTCTTTGCCATTGATGTCAAAAGGGGAGTGGAAAGCAGTGAAAAATGAGGAATTCATCTAAGGGGGAGCATTGGAAATCACAAGTGTCCATAGTAAGGGGGAGTTGTTCTAACACTTAGTCATTTTTCACTAAGTGTTGCCATCAATGCCAAAAGGGGAGATTGTTGGCAAGATACACTGCTAGGCATGTCAGGTGTTGTCATTGATGGCAACTAAATCTATCTCATACATCTGCATTGTATCATTTGGTCATACCGGAAGTTAGATTGCAGATTCGTCTAAGTCCGGATAGATAGGAACAGAGCATATGATAGGGATCAGCATTTCTCCACATGTAATCATATTATGTTGTGGATCTGAGGGAATGCTAAGGGATATCAGGGCTACCTAAATCTAAAGTTTTAGCCTCCGATGAAGGGATTGAAAGTTACAAGCATATGAGTATCAGGTTTTGGTTAGATAGTTCATTCTGGTGAAGAACATGCTGACTTGGTGTTTGATCCTTGTGCAGATTAAGAGAAGTGGTTGGTTGAGTAATTTATGAGATCCAGTGGTATTGGCCAACATGTGTAGTGACTTGAATACATAAGTTCTGGTCTGCATTAATGTTTGTGCATGGATTGAGTTGACAGAATAGTGATCTTGAAAAAGTTTCTAAGTTTTCTTGAGGCTGACTATAGTTGATGAAATTTCATGTTGTGTATATATATGATCAATGGGTTTGAGCATTTGAAGGTATGGATGTGCAAATATGAAGTGGTAGGTGCGAAGTGTGGTAGTAACAAGTGTGAAGCAAGAGATCTAAGCTGCAGATCATGGAAGAACAATGAAACAGGACAGTGAAAGATGAAGTGTGTGAAGTCACTATATTGAGCCTAACTGGAATTGTAATCTTGCATTGTTAGATGCTATTCTTCAGTTCAAATATTTCAATGAACTCCTTGTAATTGATCTTGTAGGTAGTGATCCTCCTTTGAGTAGTGAGCTCTAGGTAGTGTACCCAAATTCATGTGCCTTCCCATTTGTAATACTTTTAACAAGAGTATAAAATCTTGTGGGTTAACCCCCACCATGGTTTTTCCCTTAACTGGGTTTCCACGTAAAAATCCTGGTGTTCATGTGTGATGATCTTGTTGTTGTTGTTCTTAAGTTCATGCTTCTTTCTTTTGAATGTATGTGGTAAATTAATAAAGGAACATAATAATAAGTTTTGCAGAACACCGATTCACCCCCTCTTGGTGTTCCTTATTTTCAACACTTGTAAGCTTAAGTCCAGAATCGCAAGACCAAAGAACAAACTGCAGAGGAATGCAGAGAAAAATACTTTCTTTATCACACTACAAACTCTATCAAGCACAGTCTTCACACTGGTAAATGGAACTTCTTCTTCACAACGATCTGGACCACAAAATTTTGGTTTTAGCATCTTCAAACAGTTCTCTAAAACATATCCAAATATCATACTCTAGTCTTCAATATTGATGAAATGCGGAGCAAAACTCAGATAGTTATTCTGCAAGCTAAAATACTCTGCAATACGTTGTTTCCACTTGGAGAGCAAATTTTCTCAAAAGCACTTGGAAAATTAGTATCAAGAATATCTTTTCATCATCTTCAGCACTTATATAAGACAATACAAAGCAACTGACTCATCACAAACAATCATCAAAACAAGAGCACATTTGACACCAATGAAAACATAGATATGTTGACATCAATGACAACACTGGTTAGTACATACTTGCAATACATCCAGTGGTGTAAGGGCAATCTTGCATCACCCAAAAAAAGGATGATTCAAAATTGTTGATTTTGTTTTCATTTTTTCATAATTTGTATTTTTGGTTCCATAATTGTTTGAATAATGATGTAGATGTTGCAAGTATGTGCCTAAAAGGTGTTGTCATTGATGTCAACATATCTATGTTGTCATTGGTGTCAACTATGCTCTTACTTTGTTGAGGATATTGAAAAAATTAGCCCCTCCAGTAATAACAATGTGTTGCAGTTGAAACAATGTATTACATGCAGAAGAACCATCCATAAGGATGCTCCACATTTCTTGTAGAATGAATATCTTTACCTGTGGATTGGAACTTATTTAGAAGCCTATCTGAAGATGTTATATTCCAAGTTTGAGCCTTCGGTATGAAGAATTGAGTGAGATATGTTCACCATAGTGAAAACAACTTTTTCTGTGTGTTTGGTGGTGATAGGGAGAAAGTGTTTTTCTCTGCATTCCTCCGCATTGAAGTATTTTGGTCAATGGTTCTAGAAGTAAGTCTATGATGATGTTAAATGTCTTCAAGTGTAATGGTTCATGATTTGGTGGTCTACAAGCTATCTTTTTCTCATGACAGTGGCTGGTAGTGTTGTTCTTTTGCCCCAATTTGAAGAATCTTGTTGATAGAGTTGTTAGAGATCGTGCAGTTGTTTTTGGTGATTATAATGTGCTTGTGGATCTCTCATGATCATGCTCCTACATTTAGATTGGTCCGCAAGGTGTAATTCAGATCGTGCATAAAGCATGTTCTTGAGAATACTTGTGTCAACATCAGTCTTCACTGACTTGGTTGAATTCATCACTTCTGAAGATGCATCAAAGATTGTGATAGCATGTTGTAGTGTGGAAGATTGTGTTTGAGTCCCAACTAAGGTGTGGCATGATCCACATACATTCTTACATCTTTTCCTTAGCTAAATTTGTATTAGGTCTAGACTTATTTTATGTATGTTTGTAATGTTGATCTTGGAGATTGTTCCAACGGTTGATGATTATAATGCTAACCTTGATTATCATTCCAAGGCTGATGTAGTATATAAATACTTGTAATTGAGTCATGAAAAAGTATTCAAGTGTGAAGATGTGAAGATAAATTGAAGTAAGGTAGCAGAGCAGAGTAGAGGTGTTTTGTGCTTTAATGGAAATGAACCTTGGCATGAAGTAGATGATGTTATCTTAGTTCAACCCTTTGGTAGTGAGCCTTCTTTTGGTAGTGAGCTACCCTTTGGTATTGAGTCATCCATAGGCAGTGAGCCTTTCTTTGCAATGAGCAATTTGGGCAATGAGCCCTGTAGGCAGTGAGCCTCTATTTTTCAATATTGATATAACTTATATATTTCTATGGGCTAACACCCACCATGGTTTTTCCCTTTTAGGGTTTTTCCTATAAAAATCTAGTGTCTCTTGTGTTGTTTATGCTTTTGTGTTGAGATTCTCATTTAATTATTTCATGATTATATCTAAATATAAGTAATTGACAAGTTGATGATCATATGTGGTTAAAATTTTTAGGACAATTGATTCACCCCCCCTCTCAGTTGTCCAGTGCAGTTCAACAATTGGTATCAAAGCAAGGTTCCTCTAAAGAAAGCCTAACAGCTTGAGGAAGATTCAGGATGTCTTATAAGAAGGAAGCTCTGCATTTTGATGGGACAAATTATGCTCTTTAGAGGGCACGAATGAAAAGCCATCTTCTTTGTCTTGGTTATAAAGTATGGAAAGCTACAGAAGCAAAATATACCATGCTTCCAAATGGTTTGATGGATGAAGATGAAATCAAAGAATATGAGGTGGATGTCAAAGAAAAGGATGCTCTACTTGTTGAATGTTAGGAAAACTAAGAGGGGGGGTGAATCAGTGTTCTATAAATCTTTTCATGTACTTTTACTTTTAACCATTTCAAAACAATAATCCAATAGAAGCAAAATATACAACTTAACATCATCCACAAAAGTAGGACACATGAAACCAAGATTTTACATGGAAAACCCAAAGAGGGAAAAACCATAGAGAGGATTAGCTCTAATAAATATATTGCAATCTTTATAGAAATGATGTTAAGGCTTGGTCACTCCATAGGCCTAGAACTATTGCAAATATGTGCCTAATCGGTGATGTCATTGATGTCAACATATCTTTGTCGTCATTGGTATCAACTGTATCTTATTCTATTACTTGTTTAGAAGACCTGTATGTTGAAGATATTGAGAAAATTAGCCTCTCCAGAAGAAACAAGTGAGTTACATATCTCTCTATCAGAGACAGTGAAGACAGTACAGTTTAGTGAAGTAGATTGCTCTGCATTCCCAGTAAGATAAGATCAGAGTCTGTAGATTAAAGAGTTTGTAGAGGATTGTCTGAATTTGTTCCTTTCAATATTTGAGAGGGTCGCATGGAGAATTGGTGAAGTTATGGTCATCTGAGTAGAACCGGGTTTTGTAGTTGTTCAGAGGTGACAGAGTGATAGAAATTCAGTCTGGATTGATCCGCATTGGAATATTATGATCTGCATATCTAGAGGTGTGTTTGGGATGTTGGTGTGTATCCTCAACTCAAGTGGTTCATAGTTTGGAGGTCTGCAAGCAATCTTTCTAGTGTGATAGTCATGATAGTTGTTGTTCTTGAGTTCCCAGATGAAGGTGCAAGTGTTTCTAGTGATCTGAGGTGGTGTGATTGTTCCTGTTGATTTCAATGTGCTTGTGGTGCTCTCTGAATTAGGTGCCTATTGTGTTGATGGTCTACATTGAGGAAAGAGCTCATGGATGAAGATTTCTCCTTGGGTGTTGTTGTTCTTTCCAATCTTGGCCGACCGGATGCATGGTACATGTTGCAGATGATCTAAGAGAAGTGTTGACCTATTTTTCCTCTAGCAAGAGTCAAAATAATTCAAGCAGGATCAGTCAGTATGCATATCCCCATGAAAGCCATATTTGTGATCCTGAGGTCTTAACCCAATTTCAAAATCTGAAGCTTGCCTGAAGAGGCTTACCATGTGAAAGAGCTTGAAAAGATAGGCAGGCTTGCTTAAAACATCACCCTAAAATTTGCCAAAGTGAGGAAGTTATGCAGGGTCATAAGCCTGGTCAAACCTGATATTTGGAAGAAGGGTGATATTTCAAATATCGGGTCATATTTCAAACATCAGGTGATAATTGGAACATCACCTGATCTTCCCAATATCACTCAATGTTACAAATATCACCCTATCTTCCAACTATCCCCCCATCTGATAACATGACGATGACATCAAGGTAGCTACAGTGATAAACCAAGTCATATGCCGTTGACATCATCCAGATCCATTCTGGGGGAAGATCATCTTTCTTGTGAAGGTCATCATATTTCTGCCAACCCGATCTTTAGTATCGGGGTGATATTTTAACATCGGGTGATCTTAGTTGAAGATCATCCTGATGTTGGTGCTACGAAGTTTCTAAGTATGACCCAATCTTCTGAGGGGTTATCACATTTGAATATCAGGTGATCTTAGTTGAAGATCATCCTAATGTTATGTTTTCACTTCATGATCATTGGATCGCCCAACATGCTGCTAATGTCATCCCGATTTTCAAACATCGGGGTGATATTTTATATCATGTTACTTCCAGCAGGAGGATATTTCATATCAGGGTGACCTTCTATATCGGGCTAACATGCAATCGGCCCACTGATATTGGGGAGTCTTGCTGACGGAACATGATGAGAAGGAGGATGATGTTAAGGCTTATGATGATGCCGTCGGGAGGAAAAGCATTGACATTATATATGCTCACAACCTAGCTTATAAAGTGATGGAGGCGTCTTCTCTAGGTGCATGTGGGATAATCATTTCCTGCAGAAATTTGAAAATATTAGGATGATGACCTTTTGGCGGGAATTCTTCAGGAGGGTTCCCACTTCCATTTTTTGATCCGGATCTTCATGTCAGTCGGGTGGACTTTTTCATCAGCAACTTTCTTGAGTTGGTGAAGATATGTTTTGCATTTATTGCTACACAGGAGGGCACAGCTCGCATTGATGGCCCAAAATATCCCACCACCGCTTCATCTCTAGTCTTTCCTCTACTACCTGATTGTCGAGAACTGTCAGAAGCAGCCACTCGCATTCAATGCTAGGTTATCCTCCGCCATTTCTAAGGATAAGATTGATGATGCAGCTGCTTGCATTGATGACTCAGAAATATCTTCCATCTACCCCTGTTCTAGGTTTTTCGGCACCATTACTCCTATCAGTTGGATGTCCTTTCAAGGATATTTCTGATTGCAACTCCCTGAGAAGATTTTATAATCGACCTAGGTTAGTTTTGAAATGCTATATAAGCTGAGGCTTATGATGTAAGAAGAGTTGAAAATTTTTTGGCATTAAGGCTTTTCTATTTCCAAACAGGGTTTTCATATGCTGTAATTGTGCCTTTCCATTGAATATATGCAAGTTATTTTTACCTCCTTACTAATTTTCTAGTTCTATGTGAATCTGCATATGGTTTGTCTGTAAATTTTTTATTCCTCTCAATCGTATTGCCTCTCACCTCTGCTAGACTCATCTAATCTGTGTATACCTACTTGTTGTATTTGATTACATTGTGCATCTTCTTAGTATTGTGGAAATTTCTTTAAATCTGTCTGGTGCATCACCCTTTCATGTTTTTAAGTATTGTTCCTTTATCTTTCATTTTAGCACATTTCTTCCCCTTTTCACCCCAAAAATTCAGTAGTTTAGGTGATATCCAGTCAAGGAAGCTGGCCTTCTCCAAAGGTTTGATCTCATTTAGCAAAGTCCCACACTTAGAGATCATTCCCATTGTGTCATTGGAATGCTTGGAGTCCCATTCAAGCAGGGTGCAATTTCATGTGACAACAGCTTCTGGCATGCCCGGTGGGACAATACAAACTCTTATTACTAGTTTTGATGTGCAACAGGTGATTTTCTGACCTATAGGAGGTTAAAAATTGCATATCTGGCGACTCATACTGAGGAAGATCAGGCAAACCAATTCTGCTGATATACTTTTATGAAAAGGATACAAACTAGGAGTTCAAGTTCAAGCTCATTTGATTATTTACAGCTTTCTCCACCTAGGAGGCAGAGTAGAACTTTAGTAAGAACTCCCTATTCTAAGAGGACATTGTCAACTCCACCAAATTTTAGACCAGTTGCCTCCATAGTCCTTGTAGCAACTCAAGCAAACCCACCTCCAGCTGCTCAGATGTTAAGAAATTAGCCATTTGTGGCTTTTGATGGGGGAAGCCCTTTGAACTTAGTAGTACATGATGCCATACCTATGGCAGCCTTGAAGAGCCTGCCCTATTTCACAAGGGAAACCCAAACTACACCCATTGAACAGATAAGAGATGTGGCTTCTCTATGTGGAGTACATCATGTAACACAAGAGAATGTAGCCATCAGATTACTAGCTACCTCATTCAAAGGGAAGACATTGCAATGGTTCAGAAGTCTATCGGTACAGACCATAGGAACCTGGGATGACTTAGGAGACAAGCTGAATAAGTAGTTCTAGGATAAATCAGATAATCTATCATTGGTGGAACAAATGACCACCATAAAGAGAGCTCCTCAGGAACCAATGATGGACTTCAACTTCAGATTTCAGAAGACATGGGACAGAATCCCTACCACAGTAAGACCTCCAGCTAAGTATGCATTCGTATATTTCTTGAAAGCTTTAAATAGTGATATTTCAGTGATGATACAATCACTAGGAGGTGCAAGCCTACCTGATGCCAATTAAATAGCCATCAGAGCAGAGAACAGTCTAATTCAGGCTGGAAAAATAGCACCTAGGTCCCCTATGCCCATCTTTCCTGAGATCCAGGCTTCTATGCCTTGGCCCACCCCATTTTTTGTCCCTACACCTATTGTTGCAGTATTACCAAGTATCTCCACTTCTGAACCTACTGCCTCTAGTTCATCTCAAGAGCTAAAGGAGATAAAAAGTAGCCAGCAGAAAATAGAAAATCTTCTATAGACTTTTGGGAATGATCTAGTAAACATTAAGAAGCAATAGTCTCAAGGTAGGCAGCCTTATCAACAACAACATCGGGGGCAGAACCAAGCATATCAGGGGCAGGGTCAACCTTACCAGGCCAATAGGCCATCTTATCAGAACAACTACCAAGGTGTCAGGCAAAATATGAACCAAAAGCCTTTTCAGCCTTACAATCCAACACCTGTTAATGCAGCAAGGGACCTTGTCCCTATTCAAAATAACATTGCAGTTGATTATGATTGGTGTGTCCCATGCCATATGCCACACAATCAGGCAGCCTATTCAAGTGGAGTCCTAAATCAGGCTCTGATGGCACAAAATGTGGCAGCCACACAACTATACACACCAAATGATGGAGCTGCACAACAACAAGAGCAACCTCAGAATGATTCTGCTTTCATGAATTGGCAGGAAGGAGAATTCTGTGGGGTAAACAGTGATAGTAATCCAGTTGTTGCCAATACAAGGTCTAAGAAGAGGGGTTATGAGGTTGAGCCAACAACAAGCAAAGGTAGAGGACATACTGATGCTTCCACATCCCATATTTCTCACATCTTGCAAAGAAATACTCCAGCAACAGTAAGGGAGATGCTTCATTTGCAGGTTGATACTGCTGCTACAAAGTCAAGTCAGAAGGTAGGTGCCTCTCCACCTTTCAATATTATTGAAAACATGAAAAAGATAAATGTAACCATGTCTATGTGGGATTCCTTAGCAATCCCTGGTCAAAAGAAGATGTTGCAGTCTACCTTGTCTGATTTGAAGGTATCCAATGATACCACTATTGACCCAAATAGGACTATCCTTGCTAATTCATCCCAAGATGACATCAAGCAGCCTAACTAAGGTGCTAAACCTCTTCCCTTTTATGTATCACTAATAATTAGGGACAAACTAGTGCACAATTACATGGTGGATAGTGGAGCAAGCAGTTCTATCATGCCTAAGAAGATTGCAGATCAATTAGGGCTTAAGTACTAGCCATTTGAGAAAGGTGTACTCTAGTTGGATGGTACATCTGTTAATACTATGGGTATCATAAGAGACCTAGGTCTCACCCTACACACCTGCCCCAATGTTTCTATTTCACAGGAGGTGTTCATAATAGATTTGCTTCCTCATTTTGCCATGTGCTTATAAAGGGAATTTACAGCCAAAATAGGAGGATATCTATCTTCTGACTAGTCCCACATGTTTTTCAAGACCAGATATGGCACCAAAGTAACTTTGAAATCTGAGTTACTTTCAGACTATCACATAGAGCCTTACACACCCAGTGTTGTTAATGCAAATTGCATTATCTCTGATGACCTTGAACTAGTTGCTGCTCAGGAACTACAAGCTGAGAGCATACCAGAGGTACTCTTGAGGGAGTGGGCCTTTGAAAATGTTGTGGATGATCCTGAGGGACATATCCAAGAAACTGGCATGGGAGTGTATATATTGCATGAGCATGAAACAGCAATACCAAGTCTTCTGAAGAAAGCAGAGTAGCAGGTAGAGCAACATGATGAGGTATGGAAAATGTATTTTGATGGCTCTAGGGGCAGAAATAGATCTGGTGGTGGTGCAATGCTTGTGTCACCACAAGGTGAAAATTATTATGCTGCTTTTCATTTTTCCTTTTCTTGTACTAACAACACTGTTGAGTATGAAGGGTTGATCCAAGGTCTGCAGTGGGCAAGAAGGAGGAAGATTGGCTGTCTACAGGTGTTTGGAGATAGTGAGCTCATTGTGAATCAGGTGAGGGGACTGCACCTTACAAAAAGTGATGCCTTGAAGTGCTACAAACATAGGGTATGGAATTTGATTGAAGAGTTTGATGCTTTCAATCTGATCTCCATTCCAAGGATTCAGAACCATCATGCTAATAGATTAGCTTCAATTGGGGCTCAATTTGACATCCCCAGTGATATTCAAAGGGAGAAGGTTTAGCCTCATGTAAAAATAATTTCTAGGCCTTCTATCCCTGATAATAATATTCATTGGCAAGTTTTTGACAATGATGGGCAGATCCTGAGGTTCCTATTAGAGGAAGATGAGTTTTCCATGATGAATCAGGATAAACTCAAACAACAGTATGACAATGATCAAATCATTCAACTAAGAACAAATAAGCTGCTCAAGGGATTGGTCACCTTGGAATCTATCTATGGCACTGATGACCAAAAGAAGAAGACAAAAACCAGTATGCAGGTAAAGGAGGAGCATTATGAAGAGCTAGAAGTTTTCAAGGGTAGACTCCTTAAAATTGGTAAAATTGTTGGATCTAGGGCATACAACTGAGAGGGGGGGGGTGAATCAGTTGTATAGAACTTGTTCTCTTTCAAACACTTAATTCTCTGTTGTTAGTTAGCAGCATATCAAATAATCATTCATGGAAGCACAATACATAAACACAAGAGCAGATAAGCATCAACACATTGAACACCAAGATTTTGACGTGGAAAACCCGGTTAAGGGAAAAACCACGGGGTGATTAACCCAAGAATTATTCTCTGTTAGAAGAATAAGGAAAAATGAATGGCACATGCCAATAAGGGCTCACTGCCCGAGCACACTGCTCACAAAGAGGCCCACTGCCTACAAGGAGACACACTGTCTACAGAGTGATAAAAATCACAGTCTTGAACTGGAGAATGACATCTCTACCATGTCCGGATCAGTTCCAATTAAGCCCAACAATCTCTGCTCTGCCTTTCGCACCTTTCTTCGCTACACCATACTCATCCACATACTGCTACTTTGAAATGAATTCACAAATCATTATTTATACAAGACATCGACTTAGGAACAAGCATCTAAGTCGGCAAACAACCATAGGAGTATCCGCAAGATGAATAACACATCCGGTCGGCTATCACAAGAACATTCGCAGGATGAACAACTCATCCGGTCGGCTAAACAGAGCAATAACTTCATCCGGAAGAATAACTTCAATTCCGGGCTCTACCATCAATGCGGACCAACAACACAACCTAAACATGATTCAAGAGCCTTCACAAGTCTGTCTGAATGTCCGGATACATCCACACTTCCTCTGCTTACTGGAATCTCTTGTCTTCCTCATCCGGAACTTCAAGAACATAGTCTGTCGCCACTGTCATAATGCAGGAGGTACTTCCGGACCTCCAAATTACACACAAATCAGGATGACACATCACAAGGACATCTAAAACACTCCTTCCAATCCGCAGATTATGATAATACAATTCCGGACCTCACCGGACCTTTTTGTGATCCTCTGTCACCTCCGGATACTTGCCGGACCCGGTTCTATACCGGCAGCCATAACTCCTTCAGATCTTCATGCGGACCTCTGAAATCTTAACTGTAGCATCTCAAGACTCATATCTACTAACCCTTTAATCCGCATCCTCCGGTTCTCATCCTATACAGTATATTTACCTTCTTCTCATCACTGTTCTTCACTGTTCCTGACTGAGGCTAATTTTCTCAATATCCTCAGCACAAAGCTCATTAAATCCTTCTTGTCAATGCAGTATGAGTATGTTGACATCAATGACAACAATGGCTCACCTCATACTTGCAACAATCTCCCCCTTTGTCATTGATGGCAACATATGATGTGAAAAACCATCAAGACAAGAACTCCTCTTTTCTGTCACAGCTCCCCCTATCAACAACAACTCCTCACATGTCTTCCTTTGCTGCTCCCCCTTTGATCATCAACCACTTGTTTTTCACATGTCTTCTCTCCCCCTTTGACATCAATGGCAAAGGGCTCATACTTGCAACTCTCATGCATCAGAATAATACCAGCTGCTCCCCCTTAGTTGCAGCTCCCCATTAGTCCGGATCACAAGATATGACTGTGATAGCCACCGGACTGATGCACATCAGTGCATCTTAGTTTATCACCGGAGGGGCCATGACCCCTAACTTCTCCCGGAGATATTCAAAAGAGTCCTTGGGAAGAGGTTTTGTAAAAATATCTGCAATCTGATCCTTGGAGGGAACATACTCCAATCTGACTTCTTCCTTGTTTACTTGTTCTCTCAAAAAATGAAATTTGATAGATATGTGCTTAGTCTTAGAATGCAATACCGGATTCTTGGAAATATTAATTGCACTTGAATTATCACAGAAAATTGTGATAGGCTCCTCATATTCAACTTTGATGTCTCTTAGCATCTGCTTCATCCATAAGATTTGAGTACAACTACCTGCTGCTGCAATGTATTCTGCTTCTGTTGTAGACAGAGATATTGCATCTTGTTTCTTGCTTAGCCAAGAAACCAATCTCTTCCCCAAAAAGAATGCTCCACCACTAGTGCTCTTCCGGTCATCCACATCTCCTGCCCAATCTGCATCTGTGTAAGCATGAAGAGAAAAATCCGGATCTCTAGGATACCATAGACCATACTCAACTGTCCCTTTCAAGTATCTAAAAATTCTTTTGATTGCCATAACATGAGATTCTCTAGGATCAGCCTGGAATCTTGCCACAAGACCAACAGCTTGCATTATATCTGGTCTAGTTTGAGTGAGATACAACAATCCACCAATCATTGATCTATACTTTGTCTGATCTGCCTTTGGAGAATCATCATCTTTGCTTAACTTACATCCGGTTGCCATAGGAGTGTTCATAGGCTTTGAGTCTTCCATACCAAATTTCTTTAACAATTCTTTCACATATTTGGTCTGAGAAATGAAGATCCCTTCTTTTGTTTGAGTAATTTGCAGACCCAAGAAGAAATTCATTTCACCAAGCATAGACATTTCAAACTCACTTTTCATCTGATTTACAAAAGTTTTACACATACTATCTCTTCCTCCAAAAATGATATCATCCACAAACACTTCAACAATCAGAATGTTTTCATGATCAATTTTGAAATATAAGTTGCTGTCAGCAGTACCTTTGTTGAATCCAATCTGCACAAGATGCTTATCCAACCTTTCATACCATGCTCTTGGGGCTTGCTTCAATCCATACAAAGCTTTCTTCAACTTGCAAACCATATCATTATTATCAGACAATTGAAATCCATCCGGTTGTTCAATGTAGACTTCTTCTTCCAGATCACCATTTAGGAAGGCAGACTTGACATCCATCTGATATACCTTGAAATCTTTGAAGGCAGCAAATGCAAGAAGTAATCTGACTGCTTCAATTCTTGCTACCGGAGCAAAAGTCTCTTCAAAGTCAATTCCTTCTATTTGAGAGTAGCCTTTGCAGACCAATCTAGCTTTGTTTCTGATTACTTCACCAGCTTCATTTAGTTTATTCCGGAAGACCCACTTGGTTCCAATTACATTCCTGTCTCTAGGTCTGGGAACAAGATCCCAAGTATGATTTTTCTCAATTTGCATCAGTTCATCTTCCATTGCTTTGGTCCAATTTTCATCATTGCAGGCTTCATTTATTGTTTTAGGTTCAATCCTTGAAATCAGACAACATTCATTCTGATCTTGAGCAATATTCCTTCTAGTTTGTACACCTTTGCTTCTGTCACCTATGATCTGATCTTCAGAGTGATTTAGTTTTACATACCTTGGAATTTTGGGAGTATTCAGTACTACTGTTTCTTGATCAGGCTCATTTAAACCTAACTCTTCTTCCTGATTTACCGGATCAGGCTGACTCTGTTTCACCGGAGAGGATTGAGTTCCTTGAACACTATCTTGGTCATCTTCATCAAATTCATAAAATCTTGAAGGTTTCTCAATTCCTTCATCAACCTTTACATTGGTACTTTCTATCATCTTCCTCAATCTCTTATTGTAACACCGATATGCTTTGCTTTGAGTGGAGTAGCCCAAGAAAATTCCTTCATCACTTCTAGCATCAAACTTTCCTAGATCTTCATCTCTTTTAATATAACACTTGCTACCAAATACCCTGAAATATTTCACAGTAGGAGTGATGCCAAACCAAAGTTCATAGGGGGTCTTACCGGTGTTGTTTCTGATTTGAACTCGATTGAGAGTGTAGACTGCAGTGCTGATAGCTTCTTTCCAAAACATTTGAGGAACATTTGCTTCCAACATCATTGTCCTAGCAGCTTCCTGGATGGTCCGGTTCTTTCTCTCAACTACTCCATTCTGTTGTGGAGTCTTAGGAGCAGACAACTGTCTCCTTATACCCTGTTTCTCACAAAAGTCAATGAATTCACCAGATGTAAATTCACCACCTCTATCAGACCTTAGACACTTTAGTTTCAATCCGGTTTGATTCTCCACCATAGCTTTGAAGATTTTGAACTTCTCAAAAGCTTCTGATTTTTCTTTTAGAAAGGTAACCCACATCATCCGGGAATGATCATCAATTAACAACATGAAATATCTATCACCTTGCAGACTCTTGATTCTTGTCGGACCACATAGATCAGTATGTACTAATTCCAACAATCCGGTAGAAGACTGATCTTTGCTTTTAAAAGAGACTCTGCTTTGTTTGCCTAACTGACATTCTTTACACACACTGTTTGTAGGTTTTATTAACCTTGGAAGATCTCTCACAGCCTGAGTATAGCTTATTTTGATGATGTTATCAAAATTTACATGACACATTCTTCTATGCCATAACCAACTCTGATCAATTTGAACAAACAAACAACTTTTATTTGAACCAACCAGATGAAAGATGTTACCTCTTGTCTGAGTACCGGATGCAATTTCAGTTCCGGAGCTTGTAAAGATTCTGCATTTTCCATTCTTGAACCGGAGATCATAACCTTTGTCCACTAACTGACCAACACTGAGAAGATTGTGCTTCAATCCTTCAACATATAGTACATTACCTGTTTTGCTCTTACCATCAAAGGAAATAGTTCCCCTACCTCTGATTCTGCCAGCAGAATTGTCACCAAACTTTACCATTCCTCCTTCATATCTTTCCAAGTCTAAGAACTTATTCTTGTCACCAGTCATATGGTGAGAGCATCCACTGTCAATAACCCAATCATCCTTTTCTTCCACTTGAGCAGCCAAGGCTTTTTCAACAACTTTGTGATTGACAGATTCAGAGAGCAAGGAATCTTCTTCCTTGATGGCTATAAACACCCACTCATTTCCGGATTTGCTTCCTGGATCTGATTCATCATCTGTTACTCCTTCATTGTCATCTTCTTCATGAACATAATAGCAATTCTTTTGAAACCTTTGTCTGTGAGTATTAGATCTTGCAGATCTCTCCGGACATCTTGAGGCAAAATGACCAATCTTATTGCAGTTAAAACACTTAAAGGGTAGTTTTCCTTCATACTTACCGGATCCTCTTGGCAGTCTCTTTGCAATGAGGGCTTCAAGTTGAGCTGTTTCTGCTTCTTCTTCTTCCATGTCTCTTCTTGCTTGATCATACCATGACATTTTCCTTGATGAGTTTTCACCCGGATCAAATCTCTGTTTGCCTTTCACATAGGCACTGGCTTTGAAAGCAGATTCAGTCTTGGGAGGATCATCTCCAAACTCGGTCATTTCAAATGCAGCTAGTTTGCCAGCTAGTTGTTCTCTTGTGACTGTTGTGTGAGCTCTGAATTCATCAATGGCAGCAACTTTGATTTTGTAGGCAGCAGGAAGGGATCTTAGGATTTTGCAGACAATCTCATTTTCATCTAGAGTTCCACCAGCATTTCTGATTCCACATACCAGCTCATTTACTCTTGGCATAAAGGTAGTAATGTTTTCATCATCTCTCATTTTCAATCTTTCAAATTTCCCTTTCAGACTTTGCAACCTTGCACTTTTGACAAACTCATCTCCTTCATACAGAAGTTCCAGTTTAGTTAGGATCTCATATGCAGTTGGTAGGTCAATGACATTCGAGAGATCTGAGTCATTCAATGCACTTAGAAGAGCTTCCTTGGTCCGCAGATTATTTTCAGCTTCTGTGGTTTCATCAGGAGTTGTCGGACCACCTTGTGGGGGTATATATGGTTTTGAAATCATAGCCAAGTATGCTTTTCCCATACATTCCAGATGACACTTCATGCGACCTTTCCAGAGAGTGAAGTTGGTTCCATCGAACTTCGGACTATCCTTCTTGTATGACGACATCCTGGATCACCTCAAGCGGTTAAGCTCCTATCAGAGGAACTTGGCTCTGATACCAATTGTTGGATCTAGGGCATACAACTGAGAGGGGGGGGGTGAATCAGTTGTATAGAACTTGTTCTCTTTCAAACACTTAATTCTCTGTTGTTAGTTAGCAGCATATCAAATAATCATTCATGGAAGCACAATACATAAACACAAGAGCAGATAAGCATCAACACATTGAACACCAAGATTTTGACGTGGAAAACCCGGTTAAGGGAAAAACCACGGGGTGATTAACCCAAGAATTATTCTCTGTTAGAAGAATAAGGAAAAATGAATGGCACATGCCAATAAGGGCTCACTGCCTGAGCACACTGCTCACAAAGAGGCCCACTGCCTACAAGGAGACACACTGTCTACAGAGTGATAAAAATCACAGTCTTGAACTGGAGAATGACATCTCTACCATGTCCGGATCAGTTCCAATTAAGCCCAACAATCTCTGCTCTGCCTTTCGCACCTTTCTTCGCTACACCATACTCATCCACATACTGCTACTTTGAAATGAATTCACAAATCATTATTTATACAAGACATCGACTTAGGAACAAGCATCTAAGTCGGCAAACAACCATAGGAGTATCCGCAAGATGAATAACACATCCGGTCGGCTATCACAAGAACATTCGCAGGATGAACAACTCATCCGGTCGGCTAAACAGAGCAATAACTTCATCCGGAAGAATAACTTCAATTCCGGGCTCTACCATCAATGCGGACCAACAACACAACCTAAACATGATTCAAGAGCCTTCACAAGTCTGTCTGAATGTCCGGATACATCCGCACTTCCTCTGCTTACTGGAATCTCTTGTCTTCCTCATCCGGAACTTCAAGAACATAGTCTGTCGCCACTGTCATAATGCAGGAGGTACTTCCGGACCTCCAAATTACACACAAATCAGGATGACACATCACAAGGACATCTAAAACACTCCTTCCAATCCGCAGATTATGATAATACAATTCCGGACCTCACCGGACCTTTTTGTGATCCTCTGTCACCTCCGGATACTTGCCGGACCCGGTTCTATACCGGTAGCCATAACTCCTTCAGATCTTCATGCGGACCTCTGAAATCTTAACTGTAGCATCTCAAGACTCATATCTACTAACCCTTTAATCCGCATCCTCCGGTTCTCATCCTATACAGTATATTTACCTTCTTCTCATCACTGTTCTTCACTGTTCCTGACTGAGGCTAATTTTCTCAATATCCTCAGCACAAAGCTCATTAAATCCTTCTTGTCAATGCAGTATGAGTATGTTGACATCAATGACAACAATGGCTCACCTCATACTTGCAACAAAAATATGCTTAGCTAAAAACAGAAGAGCTTTCATTGCTCTTTGTAAAGAATTTGAAGAGGTGTTTGCTTGGGATTATGCAGACTTAAAGGGATTTGATCCTCATATTGCCCAACACACCATAGAGTTAGAGCCAGGTTTAAAACCTGTGAGGCAGAAACAAAGACCTCTAAATCCAAAGCTAGAACTCCTGATGATCAAAGAACTAACCAAGCTGATTGAGGGGAAGATCATCTTTCCAATCAAGCACACTTCTTGGGTTTCTAACCTTGTGCCTGTGAGGAAGAAAAATGGGGAGATCAGGCTGTGTGTTGACTTCAGAGACCTCAACAGAGCCTCCTTAAAAGACCACTACCCATTACCTTCAATGGAGTAAATTCTACAAGTGGTGGCTAGCTCAGAAAGGTTTTCTTTGCTTGATGGATTTTTTGGTTATAACTAGGTGCTAGTCAAGGAAGAAGACCAATTCAAGATTGCTTTCACAACCAAGTGGGGTACTATGGCCTACAAGAGGATTCATTTTGGCCTCTCAAATGCTAGCTCTACTTTTCAAAGAGCCATGGACATGGCCTTTAAGGGTCTGATGTATAAGCTAGTGCTGGTATACCTAGATGACATAACATTCTTCTCTAAGAATGCATCTAATTATTTATCCCACCTAAGGCTAGTCTTTGAAAGATGCAGAGAGTTTGGGATATCCCTCAATCCAAAGAAATGCATTTTTACTATACATGAGGGCAAGTTGTGTCAAAGGAGGGTATTACCATTGATGAGGAGAGAATAAAGGCCATTTTGGAGTTGCCCTTACTTAGTCATAAGAAGGGATTGCAGCACTTCATTGGCAGAATTAACTTTTTGAGAAGGTTCATACCTGATATTGCAAATCTCTTAAAACCCTTGACGTCTATGTTGAAAAAGAACATAACTTTCAGTTGGACGTTAGAGGCCAAACTTAGCTTCTAGTCCATAAAGGAGGCATTAGCAATTGCACCAACCCTAATCAATCTTGATTTCTCTAAGGACTTTATCCTGTATGCTTATGGTAGCCTGGATACCATCTCCGCGATTTTGGTGCAGTAGCAAAGTGAGGGTTTTGAACAACCAATCACCTTCTTCAGCCAAGGGTTGGAGGAGTATGAGCAGAAGTATAGCTTCATTGAAAAGCATGTCCTGGCAGTAGTCAGGAGCCTAAAAAAATTTAGGCATCTTGTTTCAAATAACAAGATACACCCAATGGTGGTGCATCCTAGTGTGAAGGAGTTCCTGCTGAGTAAAGATGTTAATGAGAAAAGGGCTGGTTGGATCACCAAGGTCATGGAATATGATGTGAAGATCAAGATAACCAAGCTGGTCAAAGGCAGAGGACTCAGTGAGCAGCTTGTCACCAGTTCTAAGGATGAGGTAGAGGAAGAAGAAGAGGTGCTCCTGATCATAAAGGAGGAGCATCAAGATGATACAACAGCAGTAGGTACTAGTTGGGTTAATAATATGACCTAATTTTTGCAAACTGGTAGATGTCCTGTAGGCTTAGATAAAGCTAAAAGAAGATACTTTAGGCTGCAATCCATTCCATCTGTTTTAATAGAAGGCATCCTTTTTAGAAAGGACTTTAATGGTGTATTGCTTAGATGCGTTGATACTGATCAGACTGACAAGGTGCTACATGAATTCCATGATGGAACAGTAGGGGGTCATTTTGCCCCAAGGACTACTGCTTGGAAAGTAATGAGAGCTAGCTATTATTGGCCTAACTTATTTAAGGATGCCCATGCATGGGCTAGAAAGTGTGTTAAGTGTGCCCTTTTTGTAGGAAAAGAGAGGCTGCCAGCTTTGCCTCTACACCCAATCTAGGTAGAGCAGCCCTTTATGAGATGGGGCATTGATTTTATTGGACCTATCAACCCAACATCAAGTGCAGGCCATAGGTGGATACTCACAGCCACAGACTAATTCACAAGATGGACTGAAGCAGTGGCTCTGAAAGAATTTAATGAGAGTGCTGTTTTGAATTTTTATTGTGATTTGGTCTCCAGATTTGGAGTGCCTCAATCAATCATCTCTGATAATGCTCTAGCTTTTGTTGGCCTAAGAATAACTGACTGGGCTGTCAAAAAGAGGATTTATTTGAATACTTCATCAAATTATTACCCAGAGGGTAATGGTTTGGCTGAATCCACAAATAAAAATCTCATCAGGATTATTAAGAGGGCAATGGAGAATAATCAGAGGACCTGGCACACTGATTTGAGGTTTGCTCTATGGGCTGATAGGATAACTCCTAAGAGGTCTATTGGGAACTCCCCTTATCTGCTAGTGTATGGAAAGGAGGCAAGGTTGCCTATGTCTATGGAACTGTCAGCACATCATGCATCATCTAGAAATGCTTGAAGCAGAAAGCCCCATGGCTATAAGATATGCTTAGCTTATGGAGCTGGAGGAAAGCAGAGATAAAGCTATGGCAGCCATGGAACATCATCAGCTGCAAATAAAAAGAAATTTTGACAAGAAGGCCACCCCCAGACATTTTAGAGTGGGTGATATGGTGCTCAAATGGGATGAGCTGAGGAGTAGACTAGGGAAGCATTCCAAATTTGACAGCATGTGGAGTGGCCCCTTTCTCATTATTGAATGCAAGGAGCACAATACATTTCAGTTGTCAAATATGAATGGAGAAAATCTGCATATCCCAGTCAATGGGATACACTTGAAAAGGTGTTTTGAGGTATGAGCCCCTGTAAATTACTAGGTTAGACTTCTTGTTTTCAATAAGTGTTGTTGCACAGTAGTTTAGAGTATTTTACTTCCCTAAGTGCTTCTACACATGTGCTTTGTCATTAGGATAAAGCAGGCCTTCTCCTTTTTTTTTGTGTTTTGAGAGGCAGGTCCTAGTTTCCTAGCATATTTTAAACTTGACTCCATGCCCAATGGATGCTTAAGGCCATTGATCTCATGTTTAGCAGGCAAACATCCCTTAGAGGTCGCCAAATTGTTGACCTATTTTTCCTCTAGCAGGAGTCAAAATAATTCAAGTAGGATCAGTCAGTATGCATATCCCCATGAAAGCCATATTTGTGATCCTGAGGTCTTAACCCAATTTCAAAATCTGAAGCTTGCCTAAAGAGGCTTACCATGTGAAAGAACTTGAAAAGATAGGTAGGTTTGCTTAAAACATCACCCTAAAATTTGCCAAAGTGAGGAAGTTATGCAGGGTCATAAGCCTGGTCAAACCTAATATTTGGAAGAAGGGTGATATTTCAAATATCGGGTCATATTTTGAACATCGGGTGATAATTGGAACATCACCTGATCTTCCCAATATCACTCGATGTTACAAATATCACCCTATCTTCCAACTATCCCCCCATCTGATAACATGACAATGACATCAGGGTAACTGCAATGATAAACCAAGTCATATGCCATTGACATCATCCAGATCCATTCTGGGGGAAGATCATCTTTCTTGCGAAGGTCATCATATTTCTGCCAACCCGATCTTTCGTATCGGGGTGATATTTTAACATCGGGTGATCTTAGTTGAAGATCATCCTGATGTTGGTGCTACGAAGTTTCTAAGTATGACCCGATCTTCTGAGGGGTCATCACATTTGAATATCGAGTGATCTTAGTTGAAGATCATCCTAATGTTATGTTTTCACTTCATGATCGTTAGATCACCCAACATGATACTAATGTCATCCCAATTTTCAAACATCAGGGTGATATTTTATATCATGTTACTTCTGGCAGGAGGATATTTCATATCGGGGTGACTTTCTATATCGGGCTAACATGCAATCGGCTAGCCGATATTAGGGAGTCTTACCGACGGAACATGATGAGAAGGAGGATGATGTTAAGGCTTATGATGATACCGTCGGGAGCAAAAGCACTGACATTATATATGCTCATAGCCTAGCTTATAAAGTGATGGAGGCGTCTTCTCCGGGTGCATGTGGGATAATCATTTCCTGCAGAAATTTGAAAATATTAGGATGATGACCTTTTGACGAGAATTCTTTAGGAGGGTTCCCACTTCTATTTTTTGATCCAGATCTTCATGTCGGTCAGGTGGACTTTTTCGTTAGCAACTTTCTTGAGTTGGTGAAGATATTTTTTGCATTTATTGCTGCACAGGAGGGCACAGCTCATATTGATGGCCCAAAATATCCTACCACCGCTTCATCTCCAGTCCTTCCTCCGCCGCCTGATTGTCGAGAACTGTCAGAAGTAGCTACTCACATTCAATGCTAGGTTATCCTCTGCCATTTCTGAGGATAAGATCGATGATGCAGCTGCTTGCATTGATGACTCAGAAATATCTTCCATCTACCCCTGTTCTGGGTTTTTCGGCACCATTACTCCTGTCAGTTGGATGTCCTTTCAAGGATATTTCTGATTGCAGCTCCCTGAGCGGATTTTGTAACTGACCTAGGTTAGTTTTGAAATGCTATATAAGCTGAGGCTTACGATGTAAGAAGAGATGGAAATTTTTTGGCATTAAGGCTTTTCTGTTTCCAAACAAGGTTTTCATATGGTGTAACTGTGCCTTTCCATTGAATATATGCAAGTTATTTTTACCTCTTTACTGATTTTCTAGTTCTGTGTGAATCTGCATATGGTTTGTATATGAATTTTTTATTCCTCTCAATCATATTTCCTCTCACCTCTGCTAGACTCATCTAATCTATGTATACTTACTTGCTGTATTTGATTACATTGTGCATCTTCTTAGTATTGTGGAAATTTCTTTAAATTTGTCTGGTGCATCACCCTTTCATGTTTTTAAGTATTGTTGCTTCATCTTTCATTTCAGCACATTTCTTCCCCTTTTCACCCCAAAAATTTAGTAGTTTAGGTGATATCCAGTCAAGGAAGCCAGCCTTCTCCGAAGGTTTGATCTCATTTAGCAAAGTCTCACACTTAGAGATCATTCCCATTGTGTCATTGGAATGCTTGGAGTCCCATTCAAGCAAGGTGCAATTTCATGTGACAACAAAAAGTTTTATGGAGCATGACGTGATGTTTGAGGAAGATTTGAGTCCCAGTTATGTTTAGCCAACATTGTAGTGGTTCACATGCAGCATATTAAGTCTTGTGATTGTAATTGCTTGAAATGCCTATCTTGGAGAATGTTCTAGATAGATGATTGATTGGCCGACTTTGATGTTCGTTCCAAAGTTGATGACTTGTATAAATGAGTATTGTGAAGTCATGGAAATGTGTGGATGTGAGTGAAGATGCAGAGATAGCAAGGAAGTGTTAAAGAGGGTAGAGCAAGGGTGTTGTGCACTTCAATTGAACTAACCTTGGTGTGAAGAAGATGTCGCTTCTAAGTTCAATCTTTCTGTGTTGAACTTGTGAATGTTTCTCTAGGCAGTGCAACTGAAGGCAAGTGCCTTTCCATTTTTCTATTGTTTTAATAGAGAATAAATCTTGTGGGTTAACCCCCGCCGTGGTTTTCCCTTAACCGGGTTTCCACGTAAAAATCTTGGTGTTATGTGTTGATTAAGTTTCTGCTCATCTGTTGTTGATTCATGCTTTTATGGTTATATCATTAATCTGTTAATAAGTGGTAAAGAAGATTAAAAGCAACAAAATTTAAATTTTTGAGACAACTGATCAGCCCCCCCTCTCAGTTGTCTACCCTAATTTCAACAATTGATATCAGAGCAGGTTCCTCTAAAAGAAGCTTGACCGCTTGAGGAGATCCAGGATGTCAACTTACAAGAAGGATAGTCCAAGATTTGATGGAACAAATTACTCTCTTTGGAAGAATTGGATGGAGTGTCATTTGCAATGTATGGGTGATCCTTATTGGTTGATAACTAAGGATGAGTATAAGCCTCTGGAGAAAGGTCCCTCAACTCCAAATGAAATCAAAGATGCTGAAAACAACATTTGGGCTAAAGAAGCATTGTTGAGTGCCCTAACTAATACAAAAAAGACAAATGTCCTGGAATTAAAAAATGCTCATGAAATCTGGAAGAAGTTGGAAACTCTATATGAAGGTGATTCATATGTCAAATGTGCTAAGTTGTAGAGCCTGAAGGGTAGATACGAAAGTTTGAGGATGAGTGAAGATGAAAACATCACTTCCTACATGCAGAAGGTGAATAAATTTGTGTGTAGTATCAGGAGTATTGGTGGAAAACTGAAAGAATCAGATATTGTTGGCAAGGTGCTCAGATCCTTGCCTACTTCATACAAGCATAGAGTTGCTACTATTGAGGAGATCAGGACTGTGACAACTGTTACAAGGGATCAATTGGTTGGCAAGCTTTTAGTATTTGAAATGAGTGAGTTTGGTGATTCCCTTCCTAAATCAGAATCTTCTTTTAAAGCTAGTGTTTCTGGGAAGCAAAGATTTGATCCAGGTGAAATCTCTTCAAGAAGACTAACCAGATATGAGAAGACAAGGAAGGAACTTGAAGAAGATGAAACGAGGCTTGAAGAACTTGAATCCCATTTTTCCAGAACATTACCTAGAGGATCTGGTAAGTATGAAGGAAAGTTGCTTTTCAAATGTTTTGCTTGCAATAAGATTGGTCATTTTGCTTCAAGATGTCTAGAGAGGGTTTCAAAGCCAAACCCTAAGAGACCTAGGTTTCATAAGAAATGCTACTATGTCCAAGAAACTATTGATGAAGGAGTTACAAATGATGAATCTGATAAGGGAAGTACCTCTAGAAATGAATGGGTGTTCATTGTTATTAAAGAAGAAGATTCAGTGCCTATTGAATCTACTAGCTGTGTGAATGTGGAAAGTGCCTTGGCTTCTCAGGTTGAAGAAAAGGATGAATGGGTAATTGACAGTGGATGTTCTCATCATATGACAGGTGATAAGAGTAAGTTTGTAAGTATAGAAAGATACAAAGGTGGAATTGTGAAGTTTGGAGATAATTCAGCTGGTAGAATTTGTGGCAGAGGATCTATCTCTCTTGATGGTAAGAATAACACTAATGATGTTTTGTATGTAGAAGGGTTGAAGCATAATCTTCTCAGTGTTGGACAGTTGGTTGACAAAGGGTGTGATCTCTGATTTAAGGATGGGAAATGTAGAATCTTGGAAAGCTCCAAGACTAAGATTGCATCTGGTACATAGACTAAAGGTAATATCTTTCATTTAAGTAGTACTGGTAAGAGTTGTTTGATTGCTCAGATTGATCAAAGTTGGTTGTGGCATAGGAGAATGTGTCATGTAAACTTTGATAATATTGTCAAGATAAGTACTATTCAGGCTATGAGAGATCTTCCAAAGCTTGTAAAACCTGCTAATAGTATGTGTAAGGAATGTCAGTTGGCAAAACAGAGCAGAACTACATTCAAAAGTAAAGAACAATTTTCAAGTGGATTGTTGGAACTTGTGCACACTGATTTGTGTGGTCCTACTAGAGTTAGGAGTTTGCAAGGAGATAGATAATTTATGTTGTTGATTGATGATTACTCTCATATGATGTGGGTCACTTTCTTGAGAGAGAAATCAGGGGCTCTTGACAAATTCAAGGTGTTCAATGCTAGGGTAGAGAATGAGATTGGTGTGAAGATAAAGTGTCTGAGATCTGACAGAGGTGGAGAGTTTACCTCTGGTGAGTTTAATGCATTTTGTGAAAAGCATGGAATAAGAAGAGAGTTATCTACTCCTAGGACTCCTCAGTAGAATGGATATGTGGAAAGGAAGAACCAGACTATTCAAGAGGCTGCTAGAACCATGATGATGGAAGAAAATGTTCCACATGTCTATTGGAGAGAGACTGTGAGTATTGTTGTCTACACTCTTAACTAGGTGTAGATCAAAGGTAATACTGGTAAAACTCCTTATGAACTATGGTTTGGTAATGCTCCTACTATGAAATACTTCATATTTTTTGGTAGTAAATGCTATATCAAAAGAGATGAAGATCTAGGCAAGTTTGATGCAAGGTGTGATGAAGGAATATTTTTGGCCTATTCTAACCAAAGCAAGGCATACTGGTGCTTTAACAAGAGATTGAGAAAGATTGTTGAAAGTGCTAATGTCAAGGTTGATGAAAGCAAGGAGAGACCTTCCAAGTTTTATGGATATGAATCAGATGATCAAAATAAAAGTCCTCAAACTCAGATTCAGATTGCTCCAGAGAATCTAATGACTCAAGAAACTAGTGCAAATACTGAGGAACAAGTTCAAGAATTAGAAATTCAAGAAAATCCCAAAACTCCCATGTATGTAAGGTTGAATCATTCTGAAGATCAGATCATAGGAGATAGAAATAAAGGTGTTCAAACTAGAAAAATTGATGAAGAACAAGAAGAGTATTGTTTAATTTCAAAGATTGAACCAAAATCGGTGAATGAATCTTGTAATGATGAAAGTTGGGTAAAAGCAATGGAAGAAGAATTAATGCAAATTGAAAAGAATCATACTTGGGATCTTGTTCCTAGACCTGAAAACAAAAATGTAATTGGAACTAAATGGGTCTTCCGAAATAAATTGAATGAAAATGGTGAAGTTGTGAGAAACAAAGCAAGATTGGTGTGCAAAGGATATTCTTAGGTAGAAGAAATTGATTTTGAGGAAACTTTTGCTCTGGTGTTAAGATAGAAGCAGTCAGATTATTTATTTCCTTTACTTCTTACAAAGATTTCAAAGTTTACCAGATGGATGTCAAGTCAGCATTCCTAAATGGAGATTTAGAAGAAGAAGTCTACATTGAGAACCAGAAGGATTCTAGTTGTTTGATCAAGGAGATATGATCTACAGGTTGAGGAAAGCATTGTATGGACTTAAACAAGCCCTAAGAGCCTGGTATGCAAGATTAGATAAGTATCTACAAAAGTTATGTTTTAGCAAAGGCACAGCTGACAACAATCCTTATTTCAAAATTGATCATGAACACATCTTGATTATTGAGGTATTTTTTGATGATATCATCTTTGGTGGAAATGAGAGCATGTGTAAAAATTTTGCTAATCAAATGCAAAGTGAATTTGAAATGTCCAGACTTGGTGAAATGAATTTCTTCTTGGGTCTGCAAATCATTCAGTCAGATAAGGGCATCTTCATATCTCAGTCTAAGTATGTAAAAGAGTTGTTGAAAAAGTTTGGAATGGAGGATTCAAAACCAATGAGTACTCCTATGATAACAGGATGCAAGTTGAGTAAAGATGATGATTCCCCTAAGGTAGACTAGAAAAGGTATAGATCAATGATTGGAGGACTGTTTTATCTTACTCATACCAGACCTGATATTATGAATGAAGTTGGCCTTGTTGCTAGATTTCAAGATGATCCTAGAGAATCTCATGTTGTAGCAGTTAAAAGAATTTTCAGATAGCTAAAGGGAACATTTGATTATGGCTTATGGTATCCTAAGGGTGATAATTTCACTCTTCATGTATATACAAATGCTGATTAGGCAGGAGATGTGGATGACAGGAAAAGTACTAGTGGTGGTGCATTTTTCTTAGGTAAGAGATTGGTTTTTTTCCACAAGAGACACTACAAGGCATGTCATGTGTTGTAATTTATGTTAACTAAGTTCACTCTACATATCCACTGTGTAGTACAAGATCATACCGAAAGTCAGTTCCAAGATCTATCCAGTCCAGTTAGACAAGAACATGGTATATGACAGAGTTATTTTGGTTAGCGGATCTCTCCAGTTAATCATTATGTGTTGTGGATTTGAGGGAGTGTAGAGGGATGTCAGGACAATCAAAATCCAAGATTTTAGCCTCTAGTGATAAAGGGATTAAAAGTTATGAGCATATGTGTACCGGATCCCAATATGACAGAACAATTCAGTGAAGAACATGCCGACTTGTGTTTGATCCTTGGGCGGATCCAATAGAAGTGTTTTGATGAGTTGTGTATGGGATATAATCTTAGTGGATGATATGTATGGTGATCTCTAAGCGTTATTCCTAGTACGCATCTTTTTTTGTGTATGGATTTAGCCAACTGACCAGAGTATTTTTATTGTGTGTTAAGTTCTTCACAAGGCTGACAGAAAGGTGATTGAATTTGTTGATGCAGATATATATAGCCAGTGGATTCAAGTATTGTGAAGTGTGAAAAGGAAGATCAAAGTGCGAAAGAAAAGAGATACAAGGTCTGAATTATGGCAGAGTAGTAAATTGGGTAGAATAAAGATGAAGTGTATGAAATCAGTATTATGTGCTTAACTAGAACTGAACTCTTGCATTGGGAGATGCTACTCATCAGTTCAAACAATCTGTAATCCTTTTGTAATCATTCTTGTAGGCAGTGAGCCTCTCTTGAGTAGTGAGCTCTGGTCAGTGGGCCCAAAGGCATGTGCCTTCTCCTTTTGTAATACTTTTAATAGAGTATAATATTTGTGGGTTAACCCCCACTGCGGTTTTTCTCTTAACTGGGTTTCCACGTTAAAAATCTTGGTGTCAATTGTGTTATTTGTGTTTCTTCTCATATGTTGTTGATTCCTACTTTTTCATGATGATGTTTTTCTATTAAGGTGTAAAGAAGAATTAACTGTTGTAAACTTTAAAGTTTTAAGACAACTGATTCGCCCCCCTCTCTCAGTTGTCAGCCCTAATTCCAACAATTGGTATCAGAGCAAGGTTCCTTTGAAATAGTTTAACAGCTTGAGGAAGATCCAGGAAGGCAATAAGATGGATGAATAAATCTCTAGGAACAACTTAAACTCGCCTTAGAAGATCTTGTTTAATCCAGTACAGAAGTTAGAGAACTATAAAAAAACCTTAAAGATGCTGAAGATTTCATTGAGACTTTAAAATAAAAATTAAGCAAACCCAATGAAAAGAGAAAGGAGCAACTTCAACTAGGAAATCATAATGAAGACAATAACAAAGATAAGGCCCTAAAAGAAAAGACAAAGGAATGTGAGAAGTTAGCTAAAGAAGTTGTCCTAAAACATGAGATGGAATCAGGGGTGATGAGGCTAACCAAAGAAATTGAAGATAGGAAGAAAACTGAAGAAGACCTAAATCAAAATCTAAAAGAAAGAAATGAAGAAGGCTACAGATTGGATGGAATAGTTGGCCTCTTAGAGTCTAATCTACAAGAAAGCAGAGACAATGAGAGAGAACTTGAGAGGCAAATTGTCATTCTCAGACATGACCTAGAAGTTGCAAATGAATACAAGGAGAATTTCAAGATAAGCTCAGCTAAACTTGAAGCACTGCTTGAAGGACAGAAAAAGGGTGATGATAAGCATGGTCTTGGATATGAGAAAAGTGAAAGCTCTAGATCTAGACAAAGAAATTTTCAACCAAGGAATGGGAGAAACAGACCTAGAAGACCTCTCGTAAGATAGCCTAATGCTCAAAGATATCCATCATTCAATGGAAATTGTTTTAATTGTAATAAATTTGGTCATAGAGATACTCAGTTCAAAAGTAGAGTAAATCAAAATGGTCCATCCTTCTCCGGTCAATGCTTTCAATGTAAGAGGTATGGTCTATTAAAAACAAGGCAGATAACTAAGAGGGGGGTGAATCAGTTATCTCTATTATCTTAACTTTCTTTTCTTCTTTTATAATTTGTGCAACATCAAAAGATATAAGCATATATAATCATGAGAGCAAAAATAAAATCAACACACATAACACAAGTATTTTTACGTGGAAAACCCTGTTAAGGGAAAAACAACAGGGTGACTAACCCAAGATTGTATTCTCTATTAAAAGAATAAGAAGTACAAAATAGCAATTGCCAATTAGGGTTCACTGCCCGAGCACATTGCTCACAAGAGGCACACTGCCTACAAGAGACTCATTGTCTACAAAACTTACAGAAGGTAACTAGGTGTTTGAACTGATGAGAGGCATCTACAATTGCTAGAGTTCAATTCCGGTTAGGCACAATATACTGATCTAATGCACTTCATTCTTCCTCTACTGTAGTGCTACTGGTCTATCACATACCGGACTTGTATTGCTACTTCCTCACTTATATTTGCCTTTCTTCACACTTAACTCTATCACATCTGTACTCACACACTTCTTCATACTAGAATTCATCTGGTATATATATCCACACCAAGGATTTCAACAACTTTCTAGTCAGCAACCAGAATACTCAAGATATTTACAAATTACTGATCTGTCAGCTGAATCCATGCTTGATTTGTGATGCGTATAAAAAACATAGGCATTGAAGTCATCATCATGTAGGCCAACAATGTATGATCCCTCAAATAGCTTGATCAACATCAATTACTCATCTGGATTGAAGTCTGATACTTTGCCTGTCTGGAACCCAACACTCAGATGCTCATATCTTTTCCATGTTTCATCACTGAAGGCTCAATCTCTGGACTATAGTGGTCATGATACTCCTCTTGACTTGTCCAAGTCCGCAACTTGCTAAGTTACACCATCTGAGAGATCCAGACCTAATTGTCGGACCTTGTTGCATGCTTTATTCTTGTTCACCAGACCAAAATAGTCTTCAATTTGACTTTCGGTATAGGCATACTATGTGCTACGGATGTGAGGGATAGACTTTGTTGCCATCAATGACAACACTCATGAAGCCACACAGTGTCTCTTGCCAACAATCTCCCCCTTTTGCATTGATGGCAACACTTAGTGAAAAATGACTAAGTGTCGCAGCAAACTCCCCCTTGGCTGATGCTCTGTCTCATGCATTGTTTTACTAGAGCTCCCCCTTAGCTGGATTCCACATTTTTCACTACTCCTCACTCCCTCTTTGACATCAATGGCAAAGGGCAGAATTCGCACACCAAAATTTGTAAAAGTTAACCTATACATAGCCGCATAAGTATATATACATGTTATACTTACATGTACTTAAGTATATCCACAAAAGTGGCCTTCAACTATACAAACTTTGTGGCCCAGCTCTGCTTCATCCTATCCAAAATGGAGATGTGACCACTCAACAAAAATGCATATGATTCTACTCTTCTTAGATCTACCGAATCACTAGTCCGGGCTGTGGTCTGAGCATCTGTTAAGGCCTCATGCATTGCCTCTAACTTAGGGATAATTATCCTTCTAAGTTCACTCATCCTATTTATTATATTCTTATTTTCTTTGTCTAGCCTCTTTATTTCATTTATAATGACAATGGCCTGGCATTCTTGGTTCATTAAGGATGTAGTGAGGGCATCAAAGTTTTGAGATAAACTTGACAGTTTACCTTCTTGCTCTTTCACCTTCTTTTCAATATCCTCTGTCACTTTGGGCCAAGATAGACAAAATTTGTACATGTCCCCACCATTGTTAAGAGCATTTTCAAGGCTCTTTATCCCAATATCTAGGGTCCTCCTATCATTAGTAATGATTCCCTATACTTTAGTGAACCTTTTTCCTAAAAACTCTTTCTGGACCTTTTCTTCTGCCGATTTCTCTAAAGAATCAAGTGCTAACAGAGTTTACCAGAGATTTCAAATTACCAGATGGAGAGGTCGAAGGATCCTTTTGAAAAGATGGCATGATCTTCTCCAGCATACCAGATGTAATCTCTAACAGCTCGTAGTCTTCCATGTGAGACTTCAGAAGTTTTTCATTTGCCTTGGCTTGAGCAAAAGATGCTATTTTCATTGTCTGGACCAGAGAGAGGGAATCAAAATTTAGTGGTCCTTGGAATAGTTCTAATTCATCTATATCCATCATTTCTTTGTTCAAGAAGTTCTTTACTACCTTTGTAGTGTCTCTTGCCAGAGACTGAGTCTTCTTTTCTTTTGGGATCTCAGAACTATCATCAGAGATCTTCTCTATTTGTTCTTCTTCTTTTCCTTTTACCTCCTCTTCTTGACTCACTTTCTCCTCTTTTCTTCCTTCTCCTTCAATTCCTGAATCAGGAATGTCTGTAGAGAGATCTAGAGGAGAGATGTTAACTACTTCATGAACTTCCTTTTCTGGAATAGAGGAATCCAAGTCCTTAGACTTCTCCTCATCTATCTCTTTTGACCCTTCTACATTTTTGTCAGTAGATTCTTCATTTGATGCATTTAATCCTTCAACATCCATGGTAGAAGGTTCTTCATCTATTTCCTCTATAATAGGAAGATTGAATCTTTTGAAGGCATTCTAGATGATGTCTTCAGTTTCTCTTGCTACCTAATCAGTTTCTCCAAGCATAAGTTTGTTCATTCTTGCTTTGCTCCAGAATTCATCCTTGCAGTCCTTGAAGATCATGTTCATTTGCTTTGGAGTAATAGAAGGATAGAGCTGAATTGCTATTTGTTCTCAGATCTCTAAGTTTTTTGCCTTTGCATTCTCTTTTCTAAGTTCAAGTACCTTCTCTAGACTTTTGGGAATTAATGAAATGATTTCAATGAATGCTTTATTATAAATATTTAGGTACCTGACTGTAGCTTCTTCTAAGATCCTTTTGTCAGTGTCACTATATTCATCATAGAATTCTATTACTGGTTGCAGATTCCCATCCACAGTGACTTCCTTGATGATATCATCAATGGAAAGAGTGGGCTTTTCAACAAATTCTTCTGCCTTTTCTTCTTTATTTTTACCAGCAGAGGATTCCCCGGATGTTTTCTTCTTCTTCTTCTTCATTTTCTTAACTTCCTCATTAGACTCTGTTTCTTCATCATCCTTTTGACTTGTGTAAGACCTTGTGGCTTTTGTTTTCATTCTCTTTTCTCCCTTTCTGGATGTCTTAACTTTCGGTTTGGTGGCTCTTGAGCTCTTAGGAGTGGCATGTACAGAGCTCTTGGAGGATCTAGTCTGGGAGGAGGCTTGAACCGGAACACTTCCTTTTTTTGCTTCTTGTTTCTCTTTCTCAGCTCTTTCTATTTTCTCTCTATTGGCATCTACTGTCTCTATTGATATGCCATATCTTTTGGCAATTTCCTCTACTTCCCTTCTGACTTTCCTCTTTATCTCTGGTTGTCTTAGCTCAACATGTATCTTTACACTTAGTTCTTGAAAGGTTCCAAACCTTTCTGCCTCAGGGTCCTTAGGCTAGTTCAACAGGTCTTGAATATGTAGCTCCAAGATTTTCTCATTGACCTCATATCCCATTGGCATTATCCAAACTGTTTTGGGCTCAACTGCCTCCATTAGGGATTGATCAGTATCTACCATAAAACACACTATATCCTTGTATTTCTCTACTATGGATTGAGGTATCCTCTCTTTGGCTTGAATCATACTTTGGAAGTTCTTGAAGTAACCCCATAGTGCTTTGCTTTGACATTTAGTATCACCTAGTCCATACATATAGTCCCTAATCTGTATTGCAACTGGTTTGTCATTTTGCCAAACCCAACCACTTGATCCGGGTAGCTCATTCATGTAGTAGAAGAATAGACACAGTATTAAACAACCATATTTGAATGAGTTCTTCTTATGCTTCTTGATATTCTACAGGTTTTCTAACAGTTGGTTTAAAAGAAGATCACATAGGTCATAATCTACATTTTCCCTTAACATCTAATATGCTATATATTACAATCCCAAACACAGAATTCTCCCTGCTGGAAGGATAGATCTTATACCCAATTATCATTGAGGCAAATTTGACATCCAGATCTGTGATGTCATCTATGGTCATTGCTCTCTTGTCAAACTTAGATCCGGTAACTTTAGTAACTATTTGGTTCTTGAAAGATTTGAGTGCAGGTAACCCACTAGATGAGTGCAGTCCAGTTACTGCCCTAATGGCATCTTTTGTTATCTTGAAGGGCTTCATTAACCACATGAAATTGTCATGTATTCTGCTAAGGACATATTGGACCCAATCATCTTCTATAAAACAGGGAAAGTGGATGCAATGTCTAAAGTACTTATCCCAGAGGGCCTTGTATTGAGGTTTGAGTTCAAAACTTTCATCTATTAACTATCTATGATAGATGTCCATCAACTTAGATTCACCAAATTCCTCAATGTCGGCATGGATGTAGACCCTAACATCTTCTACATGCAATACCTCATGCAGAATGCTAGAAAAAGCACCTAAAGGATCAACTTCTAGGCATTTGTAGGGGTGTTTCTTGAATTTTGGGTGCGACCTATCAGTGATCTTTACAACCATTGGAGTATTCATTTTTGCAAAAGATTCAGAGAGAGATATTTAGAATGGTAGTACCTTTTTATGCTTTAGGGTTCGAAATAAGAGTCGGAACAAATCACTGGTTGAATTGGATTTTGCAGTTGATCTTTGAGAGAGTTGTAGAAACTTGATCTAGAGCTCTTCTTTTCTTCTTCTCGAATGCAAATGTGCAAATGATGAGTGAAAGAACCATTTTATTCTTTCACAAACCCAAATTTCCTTTTGCATAAATGCACAACTTAAGTTATCTGGTTGCCTTGTTCTGAGAGAGATATTTTCAAATCACTGTGTTGCACTTAGAATCATTTTCAGTGATAATTGATAATGTATCTTCTTTCCTCCAATCATACCGTGGATCTGCAAATCAAGATATTTCAATTTTAAATCATACCAGATCTGTCTATGAAAATCCTGCTTTACTGGATGGCTGTCAAACCGGATCAATCTTGGATGATTAAACTCATACAAAACTCCATGTGGATCTTTCATATTTTTACCGAGGGATATTTGGATATTTTTCTGAGAACCCTTTAATCCATAACATTCCATGTGCCAAATTTAGGCACCAATTGACTGGTTGGGGGAATTTATTTTTCTTTGTGACTCCTCCTAAGCCAAAGCTCATCTGTTTAGTTTCCGGAAGGAATATCAGCATTGGATTCTGGTGCGGATCCATCCCCAACATTTTCTATACTCTTCTTCACCCAAATCTTGCTCATCTCCCTTTGAACTTCATCCACATTCACTTTGCCTTTTCCCTTATCTTGTTTTTTATTATGATGCACTGGACCCTTTTTATCCTGATTTTTACTTCTGTAGAATTTGACAATATGACCGGATCTATTGCAATTGTAACAAACAACATTTCTTTGCATATTTGACTGATATCCTCTTGATTTGCATTGATTAGCCATATGTCCCATTCTATTGCATGCTAAGCATCTACCATTGAATGAATTGTTTATTTGCATATTTCTGCATTCATGAGATTTGTGACCATACCTTTTGTAGTTGAAACATTGTCTGGAGAAGGATGGATTAGTCTGATTTATTCTCCTTCTACATTGAGTTGCTTTATGGCCAAAGTTGTTGCAATTGAAGCAGTATCCATTGAAGGATGGATATCTTTGAGCATTTGGTTGCCTTACTAGAGGTCTTATAGGCCTGTTTCTTTGATTTCCTGATCCAAAATTCTTCTGACCGGATCCAGAGCTCTCACCTTTCTCATATCCCAAACCACGCTTATCATCTACCCTCTTTTGGCTTTCAAGAACTTCAAGTTGGGCTGAGCTTATCTTGAATTTCTCTTTGTATTCATTTGTTGTTTGAAGATTTTGTTTAAGAGTATCTATCTGATTCTCAAGTTGTTCTTCATTATCTCTAGCTTCTTCAAGGTCAGATTCAAGATGCCTAATTATTCTATCCATTTTGTGGTAGTCCTCTATCTTCTCCTTGAGGGATTGTTTTAGATTATCTTTAATTTTCCTTTTCTCTTCAATTTCTTGGGTGAATCTCATAACCCCTGATTCCATCTCATGTCTTACCATAATGACCTCTTTTGATAGCTTCTCACATAGCTTGTTTTTCTCATCCAGATCTTCATTACTATCATTGGCTTCACTCTGACTTGCTAATTTTTGAAGTAGTTCCTTTCTCTTTTTCACAGAGATACTCAATTTTTTTTTAGCTCATTTATGAAATCATCATCTTGTTTGAGTCTTTCTCTCAAGTTACTGACTTTAGAGTGGGATTGTTCAAGATCATCTAGGGTAGATTGAAGTTGTTCCTTCATACCATACATATCCATTGAGATTCCTAGATCTTCCTCAAGCTGTTAGGCTCTATTTAGAGGAACTTAGCTCTAATACCAATTGTTGGAAACAAGGCAAATAACTGAGAGGGGGGGTGAATCAGTTATCTCTATTATCTTAACTTTATTTTCTTCTTTTATAATTTGTGCAGCATCAAAACATATAAGCATATATAATCATGAGAGATGAAATAAAATCAACACACATAACACAAGGATTTTTATGTGGAAAACATTGTTAAGGGAAAAACCACGGGGTGACTAACCCAAGATTGTATTCTTTGTTAAAAGAATAAGAAGTACAAAATGGCACTTGCCAATTAGGGTTCACTGCCCGAGCACACTGTTCACAACAGGCACACTGCCTACAAGAGACTCACTGTCTATAGAACTTACAGAAGGTAACCAAGTGTTTGAACTGATGAGAGGCATCTATAAATGCTAGAGTTTAGTTCTGGTTAGGCATAATATATTGATCTGATACATTTCATTCTTCCTCTGCTCTAGTGCTACTACTCTGTCACGTACTGGACTTGTATTGCTGCTTCCTCACTTACCTCTACCTTTCTTCGCACTTAACTTTATCACATCTGTACTCACACACTTCTTCATACTGGAATTCATTTGGTATATATATCTGCACCAAGGATTTCAACAACTTTCTTGTCAGTAACCAGAATACTCAAGATATTTACAAATTACTGATCTTTTAGCTGAATCCATGCTTGATTTGTGATGCGTATCAAAAACATAGGCATTGAAGTCATCAATCATGTCAGTCAACAATGTATGATCCCTCAAATAGCTTGATCAACATCAATTACTCATCCAGATTGAAGTCTGATACTCTGCTGGTCAGTTCTTCCTCAGTCTGCTTTGCCTGTCTGGAACCCAACACTTAGATGCTCATATCTTTTCCATGTTTCATCACTGGAGGCTCAATCTCTAGAATATAGTAGTCATGATACTCCTCTTGACTTGTCCAAGTCTGTAACTTGCTGAGTTACACCATCTGAGAGATCCAGACCTGATTGTTAGACTTTGTTGCATGCTCTGTTCTTGTTCACCGGAACAAAACAATCTTCAATCTGACTTTCGGTATAGGCATACTATGTGCTATGGATGTGTGGGATAGAATTTGTTTCCATTAATGAAAACACTGATGAAGCCACACAGTGTCTCTTGCCAACATGGTCATAGATCAAATGAATGCAGAAGTATGACAATGAATAACTCTAACAATAGAGGAAATGGCAACTCTTTCAATAGTTACTGCTTTACTTGCAATGAATATGGACACATGGCTATTCAGTGTAGATCAAGACGAAATCAAGTATATAAGCAAATAAATGTTGTGTGCTTTACTTGCAATAGATCTATTCATATTGTAAGATTCTACAGAAGTAGGAATAATGAAAGAAGAGGTCCACTAAACAGAAAACTGGATGAGCAGAGACAAGACAAAGGCATGGGAAAAATTGATATGAATGAAATCCAAAATGAAATGAGCAAGACATGGGTAAAGAAAAGTGTTATGAACAATAATAATGGGTCCGTACTAGAATCTGGTGCTGACAATTCCTCTGGGAATTACATCAAGAGCTTTGGCTCAGGGGGAGCTGCATTAAAGATCAAATTTCCCCAGCCAATAAGTAGGTGCCTGAATCTGGCACAATGAATGAAGCTTGAGAATCTTATTACATAACTTTCAAAGAAACTTCTAGAATAAAAGAAGCAAATGTGACTAACTGCAGAATAATTAAGGATTGACTGCATGCAGAAACAGTGTAATTGGATGTGTTAGGGCAGAGCATTTATTACAAAAGAAAATTAGGTTTTGTGGAGCATAAAAAGATGTTCACTCCTCATTTGAATCACTTTGCACTTGAAGAAAGCAAGAAGAAAAGTGTTTGAACTGAGATTACAAAGAATTAAAGTGTGACCAGCGAATTTATCTATCAACCCTAATTTCATGAAAAAAGGTATTTATCTACAAAACTTTGAACTTGTAATCTTCTTGAAATGGCTACACCTTTGGTTGTTGATATTACTGAAAGGCCTTGCTCAAAATTTAAAAAGCATCCACACAAATCAATAGAAGTCAACCCATTAGGTGCATTTTCAAGTGTTCCATATGGTGTGCTACATACTAAAGATATTAGGGTTTATATTCATGTGAACTTAGATGAATTTGGGGACTCAAGGTATGTGGATTTGTTTGAGAGTCATTTGAGTGATGAAAATCATGATCTTAAACCTGAATATAAGACACTATATGATAAACATTTCTTTCAGATTATGGGATTTCCAACATTTGATGAAGATGAATGGGTTTGGTATGTTTTAAGCCGAATGCATGATGAGTTTTTGTGGCTAATGAAACCATTCAAAATTACAAAGGATGCTATCAAGATTGTGACTGGGTTGAATTCAACTAATGGTTTACCCATGCTAAAATCTGTGAAGAACCAGACTGTAACAGATGCAACTGGTGCCAAATTTGACAAAAGGGCAATGACCATCAATGATATTATAGAACCAGATGTTAAGTTTGCCTCTATGGTGATTGGCTACAAGATTTACCACTCCAGCAGGGAGAATTTTATCTCTAGAACAGCCATACATGCAGCATATCAAATGTTGAAAGAAAATATAGATTATGATCTATGTGAGCTATTACAAAACCAACTGATTGAGAACTTGAGCAAAATTAAGAAAGACAAGAAAAACAACTTTAAATATGGTACATTGGTTCTATGTTTATTCTTCTACTTTATGAATGAGGTACCTAGAGTAAAGGGTGTACACTGGACTAATGACGAGCCAGTTGCTATTCAAATCAGAGATCATTTATGCAACATTGGTGACTATAAAGCACAAAAAATTGCAATCTAGGGATACTTCAATAATTTTTAGAATATAATGCATTCTAGAGAAAGAATCCCTAAATCAGTTGTTGAGAAGTACAAGAATGAAATATGCTTTATGGTAGACACTGATTAGTACTTAATGGAAGCAGTAGAACCCAAAACTATTTGGATCATGCCAATGGGATATGAGGTAGATGGAAAACTCCTAAATATGTATGCTCAACATCTCTTGAGCAAGCCCAAAGACATGACAATTGAAAGATCTGGGACATATGAGGAGCTAAGTATAAAACTGCATGATGAGCTCAGAAAACCTGAAACCAAAAGAAAAGTAAGACAAGAAGTTGAGTAGTTGGCTAAAAATCTAGGCCTCACAAAGGAAGCTGTGAGGCAATTCAAGGAAAGAACTGCAAAGGCAGAGAAGGAGAAGTTGGACAAGAAATAAGGAAATGCTCCAGTAGAATCCTCCTCCACATCAAGGACTACTAGAAGCTCTGCTACTGCTTCTGTTTCTCCAAAATCTACAATTCCTGAGAAACCGGAAGCAAAATCATCCAGAAAAGAAAGAGGAAAGAGAAAGAAAACAAAAGCCAAAAGAACCTATAAGAGCACAAAAGTTGATGAAGAAGAAACAGATTTAGATGCTAAGGTAAAGGAGTTAAAAGCCTCTGGAATAAAAGCTGCCAACGTAACTAAGGAGAAGCCCTCCAAAAGCAAAAGAGAAAGCAATAGGCAAAAGACTGAAACATATGTTGAAAAGCCTACCCTCTCTATGGATGACATCATCAAATCAGTCACTGTAGATGGTAACTTAAGGCTAATGATTGAATTCTTTGATCATTATAGTGATGCTGATAAGAGGATTTTAGAAGAAACAACTGTTAGATATCCAAATATCTATAATAAGGCCCTAATTGAAACAACTTCTGAGATCCCTCAAAGTCTTGTAAACATTTTGGAGTTGAGGAAAGAAAATGCAAAAAGAAAGGATACAGAGCTTAGATAACATATACTGATAAAATTATGCCCTCAGATCACTCAAGTTCAAATGAATATGATATTCAAAGATGTAAAGGATGAATTCAAGAGCAAGAAGAGAATGAACAAACTGATGCTTGGAGAATTAGATGAAATAGTTAAAGAAACACAGGAAATACTTCTAAGTGCATTAAAGAGACACAATCTTCCATTTGTTGAGGAGACTGATAATAGGATTGATTCATCAATCCCAGATATTGATGAAATGAAAATAGATGAGCCTGCTGATGACACACCAGTCTCGGATGAAGAAGAGCAGTAGATGGATGAGCAACAATATGGAATAGATGACTCCTCTATTCTAGAAGTGGGGCAAATAGAAAAGGAAGTTATAGAGATGGTGGATATAACTAATGATGCAGGAGATATTCCAACTCCTCCTGATCAATCCAAAAAAGAAGACAATGATGAGAATACTACTACTACACAAGATCCTCCAGAATAGATTTCAAATGGTGAGGGCAAAGGAAAGAATCCCCCTGCAGATGACACAGAGAAAGGTGAAGTAGAGAAAGAAGAAAAAGTCAAAGGTAAGGAAGATAAAATAGAAGAAGATGGTGCAAATGTTGATGCATCCAAACAAAATAGTCTTGTCACTGAGAAAACTCAAGGAAAGGAAGATAGCCCTGAAATTGTGGTAAGAAACACTGCAGATGTAGTGAAGAGCTTCCTAAGTAAAGAGATACTAGAGTTTGGTAAACCAGAATTGATTTAAGGACCAATCAACCTGGATACTCTCTCTCCCATCCAAATGATGAAGATAACATCTTTTACACAAGCTAAGGCAAGTGAAAAGATATTGAAATCCCACATAGAGGGCAGTGAGCTATTAGGCCTTACATCTGGTATATTGGAGAAGATAATGCCAAATTTCTAGAAATATCCATTTGATTCTCCCTCTGAAAATCTAAAGAGCCTTGTAAATTCTGTAAGTACACACTTTGAGTCCTTTGAGAAGTCTGTAGAGACTAAAATCCAGAATGAAATTTTGGATAAGAGATTTAGTGAGCTAAAGGGTCTAATAGGGAATGATAAAAGGATACTTGATATCAGTATAAAGACTATTCAAAGTGCTCTCAATGATGGAGGTGATGTATACAAATTTTGTCTATCTTGGCCCAAAGTTATTAAGGATATTAAGAAGAAGATAAAGGAGCAAGAACAAAGATTGCTAAATTTATCTCAAAATTTTGACCCCCTAATAGTTTCTCCAATAAGTCAGGAGTGTCAAGCAATCATCTTGATTGATGAAATAAAGAAGCTTGTTAAAGAAAAGAACAATATTGTGGAGAGAATGTGTGAGCTCCGGGGACTGATTGCCCCCAAATTAGAAACAATGTTTACTGCTTTATCAGAAGCTCAAGTTGCAGTCCAGATAGGTGATCCTTTAGATCTGAAGAAAGCAGAAACACAGGCATTCCTACTAAGAGAACATAGCTCAATTTTGGATAGCATGAAAAGTAGTTGGGCCTCTAAACTAGTGCAGTTGAAAAATAGCTTTGTAGATATCCTCAAGTTCATGTAAATATAATGCATGGATTATTTGTACATATGCGGCATTAAATTTTTGGGTGAATTTTGGTTTACAAACCCACCCTTTGCCATTGATGTCAAAGGGGGAGTGAGAGACAGTGAAAAATGAAAGAAAGTGAAAAATCTATCAAAGGGGGAGCAGTGGAAGAATATATAAGTGTACACAGTAGGGGGAGTCAGTCATAACACTTAATCATTTTTCACTAAGTGTTGCCATCAATGCCAAAGGGGGAGATTGTTGGCAAGAGACACTGCAAGGCATGTCATGTGTTGTCATTGATGGCAACTAAGTTCACTCTACATATCCGTAGTGCAGTACAAGATCATACTGGAAGTCAATTCCAAGATCTGTCCAGTTCGGTTAGACAAGAATAGGGTATATGGCAGAGTTCAGTATTTTGGTCAGCGAATCTCTCTAGTTAATCATTATGTGTTGCAGATATGAGGGAGTGTAGAGGGATGTCAAGACAATCTAAATCCAAGATTTTAGCCTCTGATGATAAAGGGATTAAAAGTTATGAGAATCTGTGTACCGGGTCCCAATATGACAGAACAATTCAGTGAAGAACAGGCCGACTTGTGTTTGATCCTTGTGCGGATCCAGTAGAAGTGTTTTGATCAGTTTTCTATGGGATATAATGTTAGTGGCCGACATGTATGGTGATCTACAAGTGTTATTCCTAGTATGCATCTTTATTTATGTATGGATTCAGCTGACTAAACAGTGTATTTGTATTGTGTGTTAAGTTCTTCACATGGCCGATAGAAAGGTGATTGAATTTGTTGATGCGGATATATATAGCTAGTGGATTTGAGTATTGTGAAGTGCGATTGTGGTGTTGTGATGGAGTAAGTGTGAAAAGGAAGATCAGAGTGTGAAAGAAAAGAGATACAAGGTCTGAATTATGGCAGAGTAGTAAACTGGGTAGAATAAAGATGAAGTGTGTGAAATCAGTATTCTGTGCTTAACCAAAACTGAACTCTTGCATTGGAAAATGCTACTCATTAGTTCAAACAATCTGTAATTCTTCTGTAATCATTCTTGTAGGCAGTGAGTCTCTCTTGAGCAGTGAGCCCGAAGGCATGTGCCTTCTCCTTTTGTAATACTTTTAACAAAGTATAATCTTTGTGGGTTAACCCCCACTATGGTTTTTTCCTTAACCAAGTTTCCACATTAAAAATCTTGGTGTCAACTGTGTTATTTGTGTTTCTTCTCATATGTTGTTGATTCCTTCTTTTTCATGATGATATTTTTCTGTTAAGAAGGTGTAAAGAAGAATTAACTGTTGCAAGCTTTAAAGTTTTAAGACAACTGATTCACCTCCCTCTCTCAGTTGTCATCCCTAATTCCAAAAGTTTCTTGGTTGAGCAAAAAGCAGGAGGCAATTTCTCTATCTACTGCAAAGGCAGAGTATATAGCAGCAGCAAGCAATTGTACTCAAGTTTTGTTGATTAAGCAAATGTTGAAGGATATCCGAATTGTGTTTGAAGAGCCTGTTACAATCTTCTGTGATAATTCAAGTGCAACACACATTTCAAAGAATCTGGTGTTGTATTCAAAGACAAAACACATATCCATCAAATTTCACTTTTTGAGAGAGAAGGTAAATGAGAATGAAGTCAGATTGGAGTTTGTTCCTTCAAAGGATTAGATTGCAGATATCTTCACTAAGCCTCTACCTAAGGACACTTTTGAGTATCTTAGAGGGAAGTTAGGGGTGATTACCCCTCCTATTCAAAACTAAGGTACACTAATATGCATCAGTCCGGTGGAACTCACAGTCATATCTTGTGATACAGATTGATGTTAAGGAGATGCTACTCAGGGGGAGTTGTCAGTATCTTAATTCTGGAGTTTAGTTTGGTTTTATCTAAGAAGAAAAAGAGGGAGAGATGATTACAAATATGTGACCTTTTCCATTGATGTCAAAGGGGGAGAGAAGTCATGTGAAAAACATGGATTTAAGTAGTTGCTGATGAAAGGGGGAGCAGTGAAGAAAGTGGTTGCAGATGTGATAAGAGAAAGGGGGAGAAGTTATTGTCTTGATGGTTGAAAAAAAATTTCACATCATATGTTACCATCAATGACAAAGGGAGAGATTATTGCAAATATGTGCCTAATCGATGTTGTCATCGGTGTCAATTGTATCTTATTCTATTACTTGTTTAGAAGACCTGTATGTTGAAGATATTGAGAAAATTAGCCTCTCCGGAAGAAACAAGTGAGTTACATATCTCTCTGTCAGAGATAGTGAAGACAATGTAGTTCAATGAAGTAGATTGCTCTGCATTCCCAGTAAGATAAAGATCAGAGTCTACAGATTAAAGGGTTTGTAGAGGATTGTCTGAAGTTACTCCAATCAAGATTTGAGAGGATCGTATGGAGAATTGGTGAAGTTATAGCCATTTGAGTAGAACTGGGTTTTTCAGTTGTTCAGAGGTGATAGAGTGACAGAAATTTGGTTTGGATTGATCCGTATTGGAATATTATGATCTACAGATCTAGAGGTGTGTTTGGGATGTTGGTGTGTATCCTCAATTCAAGTGGTTCATGGTTTGGAGGTCTGCAAGAAATATTTCTAGTGTGACAGTCATGATAGTTGGTGTTCTTGAGTTCCTGGATGAAGGTGCAAGTGTTTCTAGTGATCTGAGTATGGTGCAGTTATTCCTATTGATTTCATTGTGCTTTTGGTGGTCTCTAAATCAAGTGCTTGTTGTGTTGATGGTCCGAATTGAGGATTGAGCTCATGGATGAAAATTTCTCCTTGGGTGTTGTTGTTCTTTCCAGTCTTGGCTGACTAGATGCATGGTGTGTATTGCAGATAATATAAGAGAAGTTTTATGGAGCATGGCATGATGTTCGAGGAAGATTTGAGTCCCAGTTATGTTTAGCTGATAGTGTAGTGGTTCGCATGTAACATATTAAGTCTTGTGATTGTGATTGCTTGAAATGCCTATCTTGGAGAATGTTCCAGATAGATGATTGATTGACCAACTTTGATGTTCATTCCAAAGTCAATGACTTGTATAAATAAGTATTGTGAGGTCATGGAAATGTGTTGATGTGAGCAAAGATGCAGAGATAGCGAGGAAGTGTTAAAGGGAGTAGAGCAGGGGTGTTGTGCACTTTAATGGAACTGACCTTGGCATGAAGAAGATGTTGCTTCTCAGTTCAATCTTTCTGTGTTAAACTTGTGAATGTTTCTATAGGCAGTGAGCCTCTTTGAGCAGTGAGCTCTGGGTAGTGCACCCGAAGGCAAGTGCCTTCCCATTTTTCTATTCTTTTAATAGAGAATAAATCTTGTGGGTTAACCCCCACCGTGGTTTTTCCTTAACCGGGTTTCCACGTAAAAATCTTGGTGTTATGTGTTGATTAAGTTTCTACTCGTGTTGTTGATTCATGCTTTTATGGTTATATCATTAATCTATTAATAAGTGGTAAAGAAAATTAAAAACAGCAAAAGTTAAAATTTTGAGACAACTGATTCATCCCCCTTCTCAGTTGTCTACCCTAATTTCAACAAGAACATACTGGCTTATAGCCATGAAGTACAACTAGATTTAGCAGGCTCACTACCTCAACCCTAAACCTAGCAAGATTACAATGAGGGCTTTTAAACCCTATTGAAGTCTCACTACCGGCTTACTACCTTGATGACAAAAGCTTTCTTCTAATCAGATCATGCATAATAATTGAGTACTACTTAAGCATCTACCACTATGCCAAGGTACAGTCGTTTAACAATTATATTTCGAATCCCAAGTCTTCATCGCTGCTTCTCTTCTAACTCTACTCTTTTATTTGCATGCTCGCATCTTACATACACTCTCTATACACACACACTCAACTGAAGATCATTGTGCTTATATATATCCACATCATGATTTAATCCATAATCAGGTTAGCATCTAAGAAGTGAAACGTGAACATAGAAAGATGTACCTTGTCACTCAATCTAATGCACTATGTGTCACATGGACCCAAACCTTCTCCCAAACATGTTTATATAGGTCAACTCTAATCATTCAATTACTTACATAGATCCTCCAAACATTAACTCTTCTCCGCACAATGATTTATGTACTTGTCAGCCTCTTCCTTAAGAGTATGCTTAACAACTTCATCTGCTGACTTAAAACTTTTGCTGAGGATCTCAAAACACTTCCAAAACCATGTCAGACTTTATACACATTCCCAATCTTGCCCTTAGAACCGCAAGGCAAGATATCATCTTGCAGAGAAATGTGGACCATCAGAACTCACACTAGTAGAAAAATAGGAAAAAATAACTAAAAAAACCACCAAAAATTGGTCATGTGATCAGTAGTTCGGTCACATGACCATTGGTAGTTTATTGCCGGTCATTTATCTCGCAACCAAATTTATGACCAAAAAAATTTTAGTCGTTAATTTGGTAGTATATTTAGTCATATATTTGGTAGTATATTTAGTCATAAATTTGGTAGTATATTTAGTCATCAATTTGGTAGTATATTTAGTCACGTGACCATTGGTAGTTTATTGCCAGTCATTTATCTCATGACCAAATTTATGACTAAACAAATTTTAGCCATTAATTTAGTCATTAATTTGGTAGTATATTTGGTAATTTGGTAGTATATTTAGTAATTTTTTTAGTCATTGTAATCATTTAGTCATTGATTGTTGTTAACTGGTCATTTATTTAGTCATGGTAGTCATTTTTATTTACTAGTTTCTATTAATTGGTAGTAAATTTAGTCATGATATGAATAATTTATTAAATATCATAAATTTTATAATGCAGAAAAAACATATTATTAAATTTGAATTAAAACATAGAAGCAAATAAATTTGGAAAACTATATATTTTATGATGCTGCTAAGTAAAGATTGATAAATTTAAGCCAACACTTTCTATTTGAGAATCGACCAATAAGAAAATGAAACAAGACAAAGCAAAGTGGTAATAAATATTTTTTTGTATTGGAACAATGCAGGAAAAGAATTACAAATAATAAAAAAGTAGCACAAGGCTGCCATAACTAGAAAAAACTAGTTCAGATTTGTCATGTATAGCAAACTACAAGGACTGACTAAAGAAAAAACTAGTTCAGCAGCCACATTAGATATAATAGCAAAACAATGGAAAGGCAGGTCAGACCAATGAAGCCCTTCACATCTTTTGACACTTCGAAAAGAGATGTTGCCACTGAGCATACCTTGAGACATCATTTCTTTTGGCATTCTGTTAACTAGTTCAGGTGCTTTGACTATAGCTTTGGTGCATTCCATATTCTCCTTCACAAAAGCCATTGAGCTGTTACCCGTGTATTCAAACAACCTTGAACCACTGTGAACAATATCTAAATAACAACCTGAGAATGCTACTTAGAGGTCCTTGTAGCAGTGACCCTGCAGCAACAAGAAAACACACCATTCCCTGTAACCTTCCATAACATGGTCCCAGACAGCTGAAGCAAAAGCAGCACTTGAAATAGTGAAATCCAGCCAGTCAACAACATGCTGAAGATGACATGGAAATGTTAATTTTGGTTTCGTACAATTGTAGTAAAATATGAATTTATTTAAAACAATGTTTTCATGATATTTTCTTCATTACCTCAAGAAATCATAAAATAGATCATTACACAAAATCTCTACTCTTGGAATCAATCTCTTCCCTTTCTCACATGGTAATACTGCAGTTTCCTATTTAGACTATTAAATTTTAGAAAATGAACTAAACAACAGACATTCAGATGACCTCCTGGATAGATAGGATCTGAAGTTCACTACTGTCTTATTTGTAGCCAGAGGTGCAACACATACACTACATAGCAAAACATATAGAAGAAGCTTATGATGCAGAAGCTATTGTTCTAGTATCAACAAAGTTCACCATTTATTATCCTGATTGTGGTGTTTGTAATGTTGCAGGGTGCATTTTCCCATTTTCATCAGAAGGTTTTGCTCCAATCCAAAGTTCCATTGCACAATGCATCATTAGTAGTAGCTCAAGGAATTTTTAACAGCTTTTTCAATTTCACCACAAGTTTCCAATTATCTTGAAAAAATAAGAAGAATATTCCATTTGAGACATTAAAAAGTTGTTTTATCAACCAAAAATGAAAAGTACAAATGTTCAATTAGTATAAAATGCATAATAGTAAATACACTGTAAAATTATGTAATGTGGATATCAAATAGCCTTACCCTATAGTTTTCTTTCAATATATCTATGGATCTTCTGGTGAGATGACTCACAAATTCATCCTCCATTCTAAAATGCCTACCAAACATTTTATGTGCTTCATCAGTGTTGCTCCCAACAATTTGTAAAGTTCGTATGATAATTCATTAACAAAAACATTTCAAAAAATAGCATCCAAAATCATATAAAACTATTAACAACAAAGATAGCTTCTCAAAATACCTTCATGGTGACTTTTTCACCCTTCTTAGCCATTTCAACAGATTTATGATTGATCTCAATTGAGGCTATTTTGCCAATATCTATGAAATCTTTTGTGGGAACACATAATGGCATGCCAATTTGTAGATGCAATCACCACATATGGCTTTATAAAAACCAAAAATGATACAACAATCTTTTACATGCATAAGTCATAACACCAAAAAGACTAGGTTTAGATACTGACCCTTGCAATGCCTTCAAGAGTATCAACACCAACAATTATAGGATCCTTCTTGTTAAAAATACAATTTGGCAAAATGGTCAGTACACGGGGGAAAACAACATCTTCTGCAGCCTCATTTTTCCTTTCTTCCTTAAGATTGTCCATATAATAGATGATAAATAATGTCCACTACAAATATCTTGACACCAACTTCATTTGCAAGCTCCCGAGCTTTAGGAGTAATTTTGACATCAAATGTCAAGATTGCAGCATACTCTTTCTTCTTTTTCTCAAGCATTACACTCGCATGCATGACATCTTCTTTAGGCACAGGCCCAATACTAATTGCACTAACTGGGATGTTTATAGCTAGGGTCTTCAAGAACTCAAGTAAAGCCTCCAAAGATCCAAGAGTTGAAGCTTGAACATAAACTCCTTCCCCACTCTTGTCAATCTGAGACATTACATTATTGATATCTTGCATTGCTTCTTCCTTAATATCCTCTAAATCATCACTAGGTCCAACAACATATAAATGAGTTCTTGCTATGGCATGCTCAAGACCCTGAAATCAAGAAATTGTAGCTAAATTTCATTGTCCACATATAATTGATAAATTTATGCTCATATACATAAAATTATTAGCCTAAAATTTGATACCTGATCTTCTACAGCCTCCTTTTTCCGTTCTTCCTTAAGATTGTCCATATATGCTTTAAACTGGTCAAATAGATGATAAATAATGTTCGCTGCAAATAGCTTGACACCAACTTCATCTGCAAGCTCCCGAGCTTCAGGAGTAATTTTGACATCAAATGCCAAAATTGCAGCATACTCTTTCTTCTTTTTCTCAAGCATTACACTTGCACGCATGACATCTTTTTTATGCACATGCCCAATACCAATTGCACTAATTGGGATGCTTACAATTGGGGTCTTCAAGAACTCAAGTAAAGCCTCCAAAGATCCAAGAGTTGAAGCTTGAACATAAACTCCTTCCCCACTCTTGTCAATCTGAGACATTAAATTATTGATATCTTGCATTGCTTCTTCCTTAATATCCTCTAAATCACCATCAGGTCCAACAACATATAATTGCGTTCCTGCTATGGCATGCTCAAGACCCTAAAATCAAGAAATTGTAGCTAAATTTCATTGTCCACATATATTTGATAAATTTATGCTCTTATACATAAAATTATTACCCTAAAATTTGATACTTGATCTTCTGCAGCCTCCTTTTTCATTTCTTCCTTAAGATTGTCCATATATGCTTTAAACTAGTCAAATAGATGATAAATAATGTCCGCTGCAAATATATTGACACCAACTTCATTTGCAAGCTCCCGAGCTTCAGGAGCAATTTTTACATCAAATGCCAAAATTGCAGCATACTCTATCTTCTTTTTCTCAAGCATTACACTCGCACACATGAGATCTTTTTTATGCATAGGCCCAATACCAATTGCACTAACTAGGATGCTTATATCTAGGGTCTTCAAGAACTCAAGTAAAGCCTCCAAAGATCTAAGAGTTAAAGCTTGAACATAAACTCCTTCCCCACTCTTGTCAATCTGAGACATTACATTATTGATATCTTGCATTGCTTCTTCCTTAATATCCTCTAAATCATCATTAGGTCCAACAACATATAACTGAGTTCATGCTATGGCATGCTCAAGACCCTGAAATCAAGAAATTGCAGCTAAATTTCATTGTCCACATATATTTGATAAATTTATGCTCATATACATAAAATTATTAGCCTGAAATTTGATACCTAAGTGGTTATCTTGATTCCCCATAAAGTCTTCAACTCCTTATGATGTTGATAAGATCCCTGAAACCAAAAACCATCTTAAGCTATGGAATATATTATATTATTCTAAAAATATGATCAATGTGACATGGTTTGAGTAATCTAAATTTGAGGTGTAGATTATTGTATTCTAGCATAGTAGATCACAAATACCACCCATTCTCCTTTAGTATAAAAGAGCATTTCAATTTTTTTAATGCCACATATACTCCATTAAATAATATGGCACCATAAGGCTTCCAAGAATACATACCACTATGTAGGTTACAATAATGGACCACTCGTAAGGAACATTTTAAATCAAGATCAAAGTCACCTAGATCTTGAAACCAAAAGGCAATCCCTTGGCTTTTACACCATATATATCAATTTTATCCGCCCTCTGTCCTAATGTTTCAAAAGGTAACTCCCGGTGCTTGTAATTTCTCATATTGTCTGACCATTTAACATTTACAAACTATTTTCTATTTTGAACAATTTTTATATCCAAGGTTGACTTGATGATGCTATAGTATGGTAAGCTTTTACCAGAGTTCCAACGGAAGTTTTAGGATATAACATTTATTATTTGTTAAGTTACCTAATTGGTAGAAAAACAAGGTATTTCCAAGCACTATTCATCCTAGAATTAGATTCGGAATTGTGCCTATGGAATTGGGCATGGTTGGGATTTTTTGGGCCTGAAATGGTGTGGAATCATTGAGGTACAAACCCTGGTGACTCCAAGATAGACATGGCATTTTGAAGAAGTTTCTATGACTATTCTAGAGGCAGGTAATGTTATTAATGCACTTTTTAAAAAAAATTACATATACGAACAAGCTACAACATGCTAGAATTAAAAGATTGATTCAACATCATGATAAAGAAAGGTAATCTGCAATAAAAAAATATAATGCATATATATATATATATATATATCAAGTTATATGATATCAAAACTGTCTAAGAGTATATATATAAATATAATAAAAAATGTCATAGTTTTCTAGAGTTTCCAACTCTTTCAAATACACCATGAAAATTAAGATCCCTAAACAACACATTCAAAATACTGCATAAAATAGTGGGCCAAGATGTCTAACAACAAGTACATGATAAACATCAACTATGCCATTTTTTGCAAATATTTTAGTGGCCACCATGTGAAGGTTCCTTCTTTCTCTTTCAGACGGACAACTCCATCTATTTTGTCTTCATAAGCAAGTTGTATGTTACTTGTGAGCTTTAAAATATTTACATTTGCATCTCCTGTTCCTTTCAAGTTGACTCCATGTACAATAGATAGTGAGTGAATCCACCCAATGCCCATAGCAACACCATCACATGGATCCAACACCCTAACTTTATCCCCTTCTTGGAGTTTATAAATACATATCTACAAAAACAAAAAAAAATACACATTATATTGAAATACATAATAATTATTATATACGTAAGGATTACCCTTATTTACATAATAAACCAAGCATTACTTATGTTGGAACAAAATTTTAAAACCCTAAAATTTTGTTAATTCCCACCATTATTCCAAATAAACTATTCTAATGTCTTACCTATTAGGACCTCTCAAAAAATTTGCACATTTCCATCCTAAGTGATATTTTCACCTGTATATAACCATTTCTTAATAGACATTCATGTTAAAATTTTATGCCATTTATTTCCCAGGGTCACATAACATGGTCATTTTGAGGAGTATGCAGTTATTCTTAATCATTTCTACGTTTTTGTAGTTTACCACAATCTCGCAAGTCATCCTCATTATCTTGGTAGTAGTGCAGGAACTAGAGCAACAAGAATCATGTATACCGCACTCCCACTGGAAACATACAAGTTGTTCGCGGCATGGAGGTAGGAAGGGCTCGGTCAACCATGTTACCACAATCTCACAGGTCATCCTCATTGTCTTGGTGGTAGTGCAGGAACTAGAGCAACAAGAATCATGTATACCGCACTCCCACTGGAAACATACAAGTTGTTTGTAGCATGGCAGTAGGAAGGGCTCAGTCAACCATGTTACTGCAATCTCGCAAGTCATCCTCATTTATCTTGGTGGCAGTGCAGGAATTAGAGCAACAAGAATCATGTATACTGCACTCCCACTGGAAACATACAAGTTGTTCATGGCATGGCGGTAGGAGGGGCTTGGTCAACCATGTTACCGCAATCTCGCATGTCATCCTCATTATCTTGGTGGTAGTGCAGTAACTAGAGAAAAAAGAATCATGTATACCGCACTCCTGCTGGAAACATACAAGTTGTTTGCAGCATGGCAGTAGGAAGAGCTTGGTCAACCATGTATACTGTGGTCCCTCGGAGGTCTCACCACTTGGTTGCAGCTTGGCGATAAGGAAGAGATTTAATATAAACTAATCTCATGGTCCCAGATTGGTCCAGTAAGTTGTTCATGGCATGGCGGTAGTAAGTGTCCAAGTTACCGAGCTCCCACGATGGCTTTCAATGAACATTTGTGGCAAGGCGGTAAGCAATAAAAGTTAACAACATAATCACCCCATAGTAATGAGAACATGCACTTGTGGGTTGACAGTAATGGAAGAAAATGGAATAAAAGGGCCTATAAGCCCCGCAATCCCACTTTGTTTGAGCATAAGGGCTGAGGGTTGGCAGTAATCAAGAAAAGTGAACAAAAGGCATTGAAGCTTATCGCCATCCCATGACCAGTTTAAACAAGCTCCGTGATAGTGCAGTTATGATAATAAATGAGTAAACATACTCAGTGCGAGTGTGTGATTACCAAGAAATTTGAAAGATCTTGTCATTTCATCTAATCGTTGGATCAAATTTGATCAAGGGCTTATATTTGAAATGAATTGAATGCTGAGATTTTATAATCTCATGGCATGAACCAAAAATAATGGTGGAACGATGAACATTCTGGCTTGATAAAATCTAGAAATCTCTTAGCATTTGCTTAGTTTAGAGATTGCAGATTGGCTTGGAGAAGGCGCCTAGTTTAGTCTGTTCTTAGCAAGCTTCGAATTGTTCAAGTAAGTCCATCTCTACATTCTTTGCAAGAAAGTTTGAAGAATCTTTGCTCTGTTTCAATTCTCCATACATTTGCTTGAGTTGCTAAACCCTAGTTTGTATAATGGCACCCAAGAAGTTTGAATCCACAAGACCAGTAACCTTGATCCTACCCCTAAGAAAAGATCACTACAACAATCTTTGCTAGATGTTTTACCCAATTCAATTGACAAAGGTCGAAAGAAAGTATTTAGGGATGTTGCTGAGGGTTGTAGGGATGCCATAATTCCCATTTCTGGCTGGAAACTATTTTGGTACTTTTGTCAGAAGAAGGATGGTCAAGGACCGGTGGGCAATCAATGGAAGCTAGATTTGGCCAAGCTAATTGTTTCAAATGTATTCATGGATGTGGAACTAATTCGTACTCTGGCACTGCACTACCACCTAGCTACTAAAATAGTAAGGTTGCCAAATGGATCTTCTCTATTGAGAATTGACAGAAATGCTATAATTGACTATTTTATGTTGAACAAACAAGTTCTCACCAAAATTGACCTACAAAAGATTGAACAAGAATACAAAAGTTTGAGAAGAACACTCAGAAGTGATGAGCTGCTGATATTTATGAGAAGAGGTGCAAACAACAGGATAGTTGATATTCCTTCCAATGCAGTTGAACCATTCCCTGTGGAAGATTTTGCAGTCTATTTCAAATGGACCTATTATACATTGTGCCAAGTACTGGGAATTGATGTTGATCAAAGGATGCAAGTTAATTTGATGATGATGGCTATGAAGATACAAAATTCAGAGGTGAACATTAGTATGATTTTGCCTCATATCTTGAAAATAAAATACATGATGGATTCATCAGTGTGAAGGAAGATAAGAAACCCATGAACTTCAAGTTTTATTCTTTGGTTTGCCACCTGATCCTATATTAAAATAGGAGTAAATGGTCAAGTAAAATGCACATCAGCATGATTGACAAGACAAGGCAAAGAATGCCTACTCAATGTTGGTGTTACATGTGGGATTCTCATTGCTAGATTGGTAACTATAATGTATTTCATAATGAATTTTCTATGAAAATAATGAATTCTTTTGGTAATTGGGTCCCCAGATTGTCACCAGAAATCAGCGTAATTCTGAGACCTCTTGCAGATAAACCAAAGCAAGGTCATACTTTCAATTATGTTGATTGGTTCTTCCTACCAGAGCATACAATAATCAGGGTATATGATTGCCCCCAACCACCTCACAAATTGCCAAAGTTTATTTTTGACAGAATTGCATTATTGGAATTCATGTGGCAAATGATGTAGAGGGAAAAGGAAGTGATGAAAAAGTAGAAGAAAGGCACCTTTTTGCCTAATACCACTATCTTTGGATATTGGTCAATTGGTTCGGACACTCTTGAGGAGCTGCAGGCCTATTTGAAGGCCAAGTACTCTTTGGAATTTGGTGTTGAAAGAGTTTGTGACCCTGAAGGTCATATGAACTTTGTGAGACAAGTGATCTTGACTAAGATGTGCATCTCCCATAAACAAATTTATGATGAGGATGTGATAAGGAACCTGGTTACTTTTAATGAAGTGTATGACATGAAGAGGAAATGGGAGATCCTCAAGAAAATTAAAGATGACAAAAAGGAAAAGAATCCAATTTTTGAAGGATTTTTTGTTGAAGAGAAAGATCCCATAAAGAGGATTAATACAATGATTGATATTTTGAAAGTATTTATGCTAAATCTGAAGTATAGCCTACCAAGGCTACCAAACTTATAGTGAAGAAGTCTGTAGGAATTGAGATTCATGAGCTTGCCCCTGATGTCATATCAGTTCAAGATCCATAGATCCTTGAATCACCACCATGCAAAAGGTAGAGAACTAAAGGCATGTCTCCTTTGGTCCCATATGAGATGTTTGAGGGTGTGGGGGATACTGATGAAGTTGCAAATATTTTGACACAATTGCATGATGGAGAGGAAGTCAATCAACCATTGGTTTGTCAAGAAACTAATGTACACAAGCCTGAGGCTAGGATGGAAGAACAAGCCCAAATTGATACAGAGCCACAAGAAGATGAAAGGGTGGTGGCATCATTGAGATTTATTCAAGATGATGATTTCATCAAGACTCTAGAGTTTCAAGATTTCTGGTTAAAAATGAAGATGAAGGAATTTGATGAAAAGGTGGAAATCAATAAGGGGTGTTGATGAGTCTTAGTATGATCAAATAACCACCCGAACAATCCAAGAACTAAAAGTTGACGAAATCAATGACTCCTGAGGAAGCAAGACAAATGGTCTTGAAAAGTAACATGCTGATCATCCTAGGTCTTGAATTGAAAAAGGTATTCTTGGTTGACCAAGTTAGGAGTCAAGATGACCCTAATCTTGTGTCTGAATTTGATTATGAGGATGGAATGAGTGGATGTGGTTTCAACCCAAAGATAGAGAATCTTTCCACATGGACAAAATAGAAGAACACTAGTAAAACAAGGTTGCTAGATGTTGTTCAGGAAATGAGAGGATCTGCTGTGGTGAAAACCTTATGAGATACTTCAAGAACTAAGGCCTCTTCTCTTACAGTCCATTCTTCCATGTTCACCCATGCAATTGTAAAAAAGTTGGAAAAAAAATTACAGGATTATGAGAAAACACAACAAGACATGAATGATGAAGTGAATAGGTTGTTCATTGAAAATAGGCAACTGAAAAAGCAACTGCAAGATGTGGGTTCTTCCTAGAGTCTATCAATAGTTCCATATCAACCTTCTGTGCCACCAACAATTGGTGATGTCATAGTGACAATGCAAGAGTTTAATGCTTTGAGAATAAAATTTGAAAAAGAAGTTGAGGACCTCAAGAAGCAAAATGAGGAAACAAAAAATGAGACAAGGATCAAGGTCCTTGAAGTCTTTGAGAAAATTTTGGAATATAGGATAAATCTAGTTGTGGATAAACTTGGGGATGTGCATGATTGCTACTCCATGTTATCTCAAGCCATTAAACAATTGCAAGCAAACTTTTCTATTTTGGAGCCACTGTACAAGAAATGGCAGCCTTCCTTACACAATTTAAGCATGCTTTGTAGGATACTTCAAAGAAATCTTGATGCTCCTGATGAATTGAAGCCCATAGAGCAGATGGTGACTATGATCATTGAAGAGCATCAATATGCCAATAGTCAAGACAAAAGAATGCAGGCCAAACTTGAATCTTTTTCTACTTTCAAGCATCAATTTATCCCCTCTATTCTGACAAAGGAAAACAAACTAGTTAAAGGCCTTGATACTTGGAAGGAAGAATTTAGAACATCAGTGTATGTGGTTATGGAATTCTTGAAAAGGAGTAGGATATAAATACTTTGAGCTTTAACATGATTTTGGATAGGGTCATAGCCCTAGATGTAGGATATGGAAAATTTGTAATTGATGTTAAAGCTATGTTGGATAAAAGATGGAAGGACCATCAGACCAATCTGCTCTGAATTCAAGAATTTAAATGGCCCAATGACCTTACAATTGATAAGTGGGAGAAGACATACTTGAAAGATTGATGTGCAGCTATAGGTTTAGGTGTAGAAGGAGAAACAAGCAGTTTTGTTGGCGTCAACATGGAGAACAAGGACAAAAGTTTGACACTTTTTTCCAATAATAGATAGGGGCATAGCACACTTAACAGATACTACAACATGGAGATGAGTACCTTGCCAAGCCTGAGGTCATGAGTGCTCTATGATGACTAACAGATTCAGATCTTGGTTAACTTGCTTATGCCTTTAAATTCTCTTTATTAAACATGTTTAGTTACAAGAGGATGTGATTTATGAATAGTTGTGTTGGTTTAGGCCTGAAGCTTGTTGCTTCCCATGTTTATAAGGGAAACCAAGGCCTAGACAATCATCATCTTTCAACAAAACAATTTATATATTCCAATATTATCTATCCAATCATATTTCAGATTCAAGACATTACACTTCTATGATAATTTAATATTATAATGGACAAGGATGGTTAAATTTGTGGATATGTATGGTGTTATGATTTTCTATTAATATTCAAGTTCATAAGTTGTTTGATTGTCTCCATATTAGCTATTTCCAGTTATTCAAATCAATAAATTTATCAAGGCACGTTTGCTGACATTGTGTGGATGCTTTTAATTGGTTTCTATTAGAAGTTGATGTAATTCCCTTTAAGTGACTTACATTTATTGGTCTCTCTCTAGAATTAAATCCTTTAAAGTAAATCATACTGGTGGGTTTTCCTTCAAATAGAATTAAAACAACTTACTTGAATAGTACTTACTTGCATGTGTGTGTTAAAACAACAATGACTACCATGAAAGACATAAAAACAATAAATAGCACTCACCTCAATTCCAACATCACTACTACTACTTTGAATATCATGTAGATTCTTGTCAAGATGTTCAACATAATCACTATCATCATTATCCTCAAGTTGTGCAACTTTGTAGAGAGCTCTATTGACAGGGCCTTTTTCTTTCCATTCTACTTTCATATAATTTCTCTACATGTGGTTTAATCATCATGCAAAAATTAATATAAGTTAAGTAAAGAATGCAAAAACTATAATTTTTTGTTCAAAATAACATTTTTCTTCCACTCTTAAATGACTAAGTCAAGGCATGTTGTGAGATTCTTCCTTTATTGCAAGCAATAGATTCCAATTTATAGGAGGATTCTTATAGTCATGAGCATAAGATTTTCAACAAGAAGGGACAGTCCCAGTCCTTCATATGATAAGGAAGACAATAAAAGTTTTAAGATGGCAGTCCATATCTCTGTCTTAGGATAGGCCATAGCATGGAAGGTATAGGAGAAGATAAAGAGATGCAACAGCTAGTAGGGTTTCACCAAACAAAGAGAAGAGATAAAGGCACTATCAAAACCATTAGATAGTCACCAAGAACCCTTGGAATGATAGAAACAAAGTAGATATGACAGCCTTGACTTTAGGATCAATGATTAAGAGCTTTACTAAGACATACTCAAAGTGACTGTCTATAATGATAGAGTTAAATGTCATAATGCAGCATAGGAGCATGTCATAAACATGACAAGGACAACAATAATGAAGTGATAACTCAAGCAAAATGGTTTCAAGTAGAACTTGGTAAATTGCAGTATTGCATGTTGAGGGTAGGTTCATTCTTTGTTTACAGTATCCAAGAGCTATAATAACTATTGAAGTATCCAAAAAATGCAATCACAAGAAAGTATAACAAAAACATGGTACAAGTTTACCCAATAACAAGCACACAAAATGAAAGGATAGTGTAATAGAGCCTCTTACCTCATCTGCATCCATAATATTATGCTCATTCCATGTAGAAACTATAGACTTAACGGAGGAAGCCAACTATGACAATTTCTCAATGAGATTGTGTAAGCAACTCATTAAATGTTGGTACCCTTCATTTGAGTTGACATGATCTACAGAGGCTCTTACTGGGCGTCTAACAGATGGCTCTGAAATCTGTGTTGACGAACTAGATTTCCACTTCATACTATTGTTAGATTTACTAGGATCTAGTGCTACCATATAATCAAGCATATCTTCCACACCTACTTCTCTATTACTGTTTTCCACCTAAAATACAATGTCAATATCAACATATAGTCAGTTCAATAAAAAATCAAAATAAATAACCAACGTAAATTGAACCAAAAAGCCATACCCTTACTCCAAGTTTGTCTATTTTGGCCTACAACCTGCCTCGGCCAAATGTATATCCAGCTGCCACATTATCTCTTGCCCTCTTTCCTTTATAACTCTTTGTAAAATATTCTTCAGAACACATATTTTCTTTCAATGCCTCCCACTGTTTGGGAGATAGAGGGGATTCTAACATCTCTTTTCCCTCCAAGATTGTTTTTCTACGATTGTATCTAAAATTGTTCATCAAAAGTCTCATATTTTGCTTGTAATATCTTTTAGAGATTTGTCCACCAGTAGTCTCAAAAGCATTTTCCATTTTTTGTATAACATTTTCCACACTTTGTGGATCTTGTTCTGCAAAATTTGATTTGCAAATATCCAAATGGGCCCTACATCTCACACCCAACTCAGAGGCCCACCTTGCAACATTTTTCCCAATCGACTCACCATCTCTCGATACCTCAACTAAGATTGGCTTCTTGCCTTGTAATCTTCTTTGTTTTGCATTCCTCTCTGTAGATCTGTATAATTCTTGAATCAATCTTTTTCTTTTGAAAAAAGTAGGCACATCTTCTATTAAACCACTAGCAATATTTTTGGTTGATCCACTAGTTCCATCAAAAGTTGTAGCAGGCACATCAGATGCAAGTGGTATCTCTTCATGACTTTCATTGACCATAATTTCATCATCCTTGGCCACATCAGGTGTTCATGAGTAGGTGTGTCATAAGTAGGTAGTTCAGTACCAGTCTTTGTAGATTTCACTTCAAACACATCCTTTAATCTTGAATAAATCATCTACAGATCACTTATTGTTCCTTTCCTCTCATTGTTTTCAATAATCTCTCTTAGACTCTATGCTAAGAGATCATGACAACGTTATACATCACCATGTGCTATATCAGGCTACACATTACCATGTGCTATATCAGGCTACACATCACTATGTGTTATATCAGGCTGCACATCAGCACAACTATTCTTTTCACCAACTGCATTTGTACTTGAATCCCAAATGCGTTGGCTTCTACGAGTTGGCAGCACTGTATCTTTACTTTCCTTTTGTTTTCTCTTTGCATTTTCTTTGCATTATTTTTCTTTCCTATAAAACAAAAAAATATCAAATTATGTCTTATATACATAAACCTCTTTCCTATAAAATTTCATAAACACAATTAAACAAATAATATACTACTTAGTGGACTTACAACTTGCTTGTTTGTCAAACCAAGATGTGATAAATATTCACTATTCTTTGCCACACGTTCTTTACGAAGGCACTCATAATCTGTCAGTGGAACTTTAGCAACATGATCACTATCATCTAAATTGTGCCTCAAAGTCTTTTTCCTCATTTCCTGAAGTCCAAATAAACAATAATATATAAATCATTAACTGGAATTAGTAAAGCAAGAGTAGAATATAAACAAAGCCATTATTTTCAGTCAACTAGAGCATATAAACAAATGCAGTCATAGTATATAAGGATTTCATTTCCATTTGAATGATACAGTATATAAGGATAGTCCCCATATGAAATACATTCACAGAGCATATAAGATGCATTCTTAGAAATTAGAGGAGACAATCTATGACAAGTGACATGACATAGGATGATAGCATATAAGATGCATTATATGGAGGTGCAAAAATTCAGTAAGTAAATGTGGCACACAGATTGAAACCCAAAGGAAACTCTATTTGTTTATCCTTATATTTGAGAAGAAACTAATTGCCTTTCTGATAGTGTGAATCATCATTATTTCTACTTATATAATCCTCATTATTTCTACTTATATAATTCTACAAAAATTATGAACACACAAATGTAAGTAAACAAAAACAGTCAATATGTGCTTTAAAAATGAGTAATTTATTTTTGGAAAAAATATAGCTAGTTATATGCATGACCTGTAACAAGACAAGAACTAGAAAAACAACAAAAAGTAGATCTCAACACAAGAGATTACCCTAAAAAGCCAAAGTGGAAAAAATTCCTGTACACTAATGCCCTTTCTTATCTTGCTACTTCTCTACTACATTTTACAAGCTCACTATTTTCTTGATGCCTTCACTAATCATCTGCATTGCCAGCAAGATCAAAATCTTGATCACTCATGTCTATATCTGCTTGATTTTCTTCCTCATCCACATCTGTGTCATGAAATACATTCTCTCTCCCAATCTCTTCATTAGTAATCAAAATATATTCTCCAAACACTCCATCATCATCTTCATCCACTACTTCAAATGTTTCTTGTAAATTAACATATTGCCCATTAGGCATTATATCAATAGCTTCCATGAATTTTCATTTCAAACGAGACTCTGTTTGAATGACATACGACTATCCTAAGTTTCTTACATCATCAATTAGAAATGATTGGTTAATTTGAAAAGGGAAAACATAGGGCTCATCCTTCTCTGATAAAAATTGTCCTGTATTTGCACGTACAAATCCATACTCATCAAATGTACTGCGGATGGTCGGATCCACTTACATTTTAATAATATAGGACTGTTTTCACCAAAATCCACTTGAATAATTTCTTGGATGAATCCTGTTGGCAAGAGACACTATATGGATTCATGGTTGTTGTCATTGATGGCAACAAAGGTCATTCCACATATCCGCAAGTCATGGTGTGTCTCTACCGGAAGTCAGAGTGAAGACTGTTGTGGTCCGGTGAACAAGAACAGAGCATGTGGCAAGGTTTGATAGATTGGTCCGGACCTCTCAGAGGAAGTGTCTTGGTACAGTGCGGATTTGGGAAAGTCAAGAGGACTGCCTTGAGTAGTATATTCCAAGGATTTAGCCTCCGGTGATGGACAAAGAAAAAAGATATGAACAGCTGAGTACCAGATTCTTGAAAGACAGTGAGAGCAGAGGAAGAACTGACTGACAGAGCATCAGACTATTTTCCGGATGTGTTACTATTGATGGTAAAGGTTGTGAAGGCATGAATTATGTTTGGCCAACATGATTAATGATATCTACAAGTATATACTTGATCTACATTGCTTGGTGAGCAAGGATTCAGCCGACAGAACAGAGTTTGTAAGAAACTAAACTGTTCCAGATGCCGACTAGAAAGGTAATGAAATTACTTTTGCGGATATATATAGAGGATGGATTTTGTTGTGAGATGTGGTATGGTGTGATGGTGTATGCGAAGAAGTGCAGAGCAGAGCAGGAGTAGTAAGAAAGATCTGGTATATGAAAGGATAGCAGAATAAAGAACAGAGGAAAGATGAAGTGCAGCAGATCAGTGTAATAAGACTAATCCGAACTAAACTCCAGCATATGTAGATGCTTCCAATTAGTTCAAGTATTATATAAAATTCTTTTGTAGACAGTGTCTCTCTTTGTAGGCAGTGTGCCTCATATGAGCAGTGTGCTCGGGCAGTGAGCCCTAATTGGCAAGTGTCATTTTTGTAACTCCTTATTCTTCTAACAGAGAATTATCTTTGGGTTAATCACCCCGTGGTTTTCTCCCTTAACTGGGTTTCCACGTAAAAAATACTGTGTCATGTGTTTCTCGTTTCATAGTAATGTTTGTTTGTTTAATTCAATATTGCTTTGAATAATAAGAAAGTTCAAAAGAAGAAATAATTAGGATAACTGATTCACCCCCCCCCCCTCTCAGTTATCAACAATTGGTATCAGAGCTAAGTTCCTCCTAATAGAGCCTAACAGCTTGAGGAAGATCTGGGAGTTCAAATGGATGCATATGGTTTAAGGGAGCAACTCAAGACTGCCCTTGAGGATCTGGAACAGTCAAACTCTGAAGTCAATGAATTAAAGGAAAGACTCAAATAGGCTGATGAATTCATGAGAGAACTAAAAGACAAATTAAGTCTCTCTATGAAAAAGAGAAAGGAGCTGCTCCAACAATTGGCAAGACAAAGTGAAGAAAGCAATACAAATGAAGAATTGACTGAGAAAACCAAGTTATGTGAAAAGTTATCAAAAGAAGTCATTATGTTAAGACATGAAATGGAATCAAGAACTATAAAGTTTACTCAAGAGATTGAAGAAAAAAGAAAAGCTGAAGACAATCTAAGACAATCTCTTAAAGAGAAATCAGAAGAATGCCACCAGATGGACAGGATTATCAGACATCTTGAATCTGATCTTGAAGATGCCAAAGATAATGAAGAAAAACTTGAGGATCAAATTGTCTCCCTCAAAAGAGATCTTCAAACAGCAAATGAATATAAAGAAAAATTCAAGATAAGTTCTGCCCAACTTGAAGTACTTCTTGGAAGTCAAAAGAAGACAGATGACAAGTATGGTTTGGGATATGAGAAAGGAGAAAGCTCCGGATCCGGTCAAAAGAATTTTGGATCAGAAAATCCAAAGACTAGACCTAGAAGACCTCCGGTAAGACAACCCAGTGCTCAAAGATATCCATCTTTCAATGGATACTGCCACAGCTGCAATCACTTTGGTCACAAAGCTAATCAGTGCAGAAAAAGAATGAATCAAACAAATCCATCCTTCTCCGGACAGTGCTTTAACTGCAAAAGGTATGGACACAAGTTTCATGAATGTAGAAATATGCAAGTAAACAAATCACTCAATGGTAGATGCTTTGCATGCTATAGAATAGGTCATATGGCTAATCAATGCAGATCAAGAGGTTATCAGTCAAATATGCAAAGAAATGTTATTTGCCAAATCTGTAATAGGTCCGGTCATAATGCTAAAGTCTGCAGAAGCAAGAATCAAGACAAAAGAGGTCCGGTGTATAATCAGAATCAAGACAAGGGTAAACAAAAGATGAATGCGGATGAAGTTAGGAATCAGATGAGCAAGATTTGGGTAAAGAAAAGTTCAGAGAATACAGAAAATGGATCCGCACCAGACTCTGGTGCTGATATTCCTTTCAGAAATTAAAAAGTGGGCTCTGGCTCAGGAGGAGACTCAAAGAAAATCCTGTTCCCCCAGCCAATCAAGTAGTGCCAGATATGGCACAAGATGCAGAGTAAAGGGTTTGAAGATATAAGTCTTGAGATAATCTAGATAAGATTTCAGAGGTCTGCATGAAGATATAAAGAAGTTGTGATCGATCAAGTAAGACCTATTCCGAGAGATGCTCCGGAATGACAGAGGATTACAAAAGGGTCTGGAGAGATCCGGAAGTACATTACTTTACTCTGCGGATTGACAGAATGTTTGGGATGTTCTTGTAATGTGTCATCTCGATTTATTCATGATTGAAAGATCCGCATGATGCTCATAGATCAGGACTGATCTGGGATACTCTAAGCTATCCGAATAAGGCAAACCGGAATAATGTAGATGGAGCATTTATTGCAAACAGATATTAGGGTTTGCGAAATGATATAAGGGATTTCTCAACAATCACTTGATCATTCCACACCCAAGAAGAAGCGAAAAGCGGAGCTCTACAACAAAATTTATCAAGTTCACCAAAGATCTCCTGCCGAAGTCATTACATACAGAAATCAATCCAGCCACTCCGTGTAACCGAAGACGCAAAAGGTATTTTCCACTTTCAATATCTTGCTACAAATCTTGTGAAGAAATGGCTACTCCAAATATAGTAAAAATCTCAGATAGGCCCCGACCTGAATTTAAGAAACATCCATACAAGTCATTGGAGGTAGATCCCTTAGGAGCATTTTCCAGTGTTCCTCATGGCATTTTACACACAGAAGACATTAGGGTTTACATACATGCAAGCATTGAGGAATTCAGGGAATTCAAATTGAGAGATCTCTATCACAAACAACTGATAGACAATGCTTTTGAGCTTAAACCAGAGTATAAGGGTATCCAGAAGAAACAGTTTGATCAATTCACTCATTTCCCCTGCTTTGAAGAAGAAGAATGGGTCTGGTATGTATTGAGCAGGATGCATGACAACTTCCTATGGCTGGATAGACCTTGCAAGATCACAAAAGAGGCAATTAGGGCAGTAACTGGTTTATACTCTTCCAGAGGGATACCTATCCTCAAATCTATCAAAAATAACATTGTAACTGAGGCCACCGGATCAAAATTTGATAAGAGGGCAATGACCATTGAAGATATTTCAGATCCGGATATCAAGTATGCATCCATGATAATAGGATACAAGATCTATCACTCCAGTAGGGAGAATTCTGTATCTGGAACTGCAGTATATATTGCCTATGAAATGCTAAGGAAGAATGCAGATTATGATCTCTGTGAACTGCTCTTAAGCTAATTAATGGAAAATATACATAAAATCAAGAAGGACAAAAAGAATTCCTTTAAGTATGGTACTCTTATATTATGTCTATTTTTCTACTTCATGAATGAGCTGCCCGGATCAAGTGGATGGGCATGGCAGAATGACAAACCTGTTGCAGTCCAGATAAGAGATTATTTACATGGGCTTGGGGATGCCAAAGCAAGAAATACAGCCCTATGGGGATACTTCAAAAACTTCCAAAGCATGATGCAAGCAAGAGAAAGAATTCCCCAGTCTCTTGTTGAAAAATACAAAGACTCAGTGTGCTTTATGGTGCACACTGATCAGTGCCTAATGGAGGCAGTGGAGCCAAGGACTGTCTGGATCATGCCCATGGGGTATGAAGTGGATGAACAGATAGTGGAGCTGCATGTTCAACACATACTAAGTCAGCCCAAAGATCCAAAGGCAGAAAGGTTTGGAACCTTTGAGGAGCTGAGTGTAAAGATCCATGTAGAACTCAGGGAACCTGAGATAAAGAGGAAGGTGAGAAAAGAAGTAGAGCATATTGCTCAAGGCCTAGGCATCCCAAAAGAGGCACTTGATGCCAACCGGGAAAAGAGAAGAAAAGTTGAGGAAGAAAAGAAAGAGGCAGAAAAGAAAGGCAAGAAAAGTGCTCTGGTGGAATCCTCAACCCGGACTAGATCATTAAAAGGATCTACACCTATCAAAACCAAAAGCTCAAAACCGAAAGTCCAGGGATCTGGTAAGAGATCTAAGACAAAAGCCTCAAGAGCTTATCAAAGCCAAAAGGATGAAGAAGAAACTGAGTCAGATGAGGGAGTAAAAGAAATTAAGAAATAGAAGAAGAAAGGATCCGGTAAACCCTCTTCAAGCCAAGACAAGGAAGAAATGACAGAAGAATTTGCTGAAAAGCCCACCCTGTCTCTAGACAGTGTAGTCAAATCAGTCACTGTGGATGGGAACCCTCAACCGGTGGTTGAATTCTATGATGACTACAATGAGGCAGATCAAAAGATCCTGCAGGAAGCTATAATTAGGTACCTGAACATTTACAATAAAGCTTTTATTGAGATTATCTCTGAAATTCCAAAGAGTCTAGAGATGGAACTAGAAATAAGGAAGAATAATGCCATGGCAAAAGACCTCGAGATCAGGGAACAGATAGCTATTCAGCTATATCCTTCAATTGATCACAAAACAATGAACATGATATTCAACGACTGCAAGGATGAATTCAGAAGCAAAGCAAGGATGAATCAGCTTATGCTTGGTGAGACCGAAAAAGTAGCCAAGGACACTGAAGAGATCCTCTAGAATACATTCAAAAGGTTCAACATTCCTATTACAGAGGACTTAGGTGCAGAAACAGCTGCGGACTTGGAATCATCTGCTCCGGAAGAAGTGCCACTCGAACAGACTAACATCTCTTCTCTGGCTTCTCCTACAGTCTCCGGATCCCAAGAAGAAGAGAAATTACAGGAGAAAGAAGCAGTAGAAAAAGAAAAAGAGGTTGACAGCACCAAGGATGCAGAGAAAGAGAAGAATCCAACAGAGAAAACCACAACTGAAAGTGGTAAGAATGTGGAAGGAGAAAAGACTCCAAAGGACAAAACTGCAGAAGAAAAGAAACATCTGTCTCCGGCAAGAGACACTGCACAAACTGTTCAAAAGTTTCTAAGCCAAGAAACATTAGAGATTGATGAACCGGAGCTTCTAAAAGGCCCATTCGATTTTGACTCTCTCTCTCCGGTACAGACAATGAAGATAGCTTCATTTGCAAATGCTAAGGCAAATGAAAAACTCCTAAAGTCTCATATGGAAGACTGTGAGTTGATAGAGGCTGCTTCCGGAGTGCTTGAAAAGATTATGCCATCAATCCAGATAGATCCGACAGCCTCCTCTTCCGGTAATCTCAAAACCTTAGTCAGCAGTGTTGATACACATTTTGATTCTCTCGAAAAATCAGCTGAAGAAAAGGCCCGGAAGGAATTTTTGGATAAAAGATTTTCAGAAGTACTAGGATTAATCTCTAATGATAGGAGAAATATGAGTATCGGAATAAAGAGCTTAGAAAATGTTCTTAAGGATGGCGGTGATATTTACAAATTTTGTATCTCCTGGTCAAAGACAACAGTAGAAATTGATAAGAAAATAAAAGTGGAACAGGACAAACTACAAAGTTTGTCTCAGAGTTTTGATCCTCTCTCTTCCTCCATAGTAAATCAAGAATGTCAAACTATTGCAATCACAAATGCAATAAAGAACTTTGAGAAGGAAAGGAAGAATATCACTAACCGGATGGGAGAACTTAGAAGGATTATAATCCCTAAGTTAGAAACTATGCATGAGGCCATCAGTGATGCTCAGACTACCGCCCAAACTAATGATTCGACAGATCTCAAGAGGGCAGAAGATTTTGCATTTTTGTTGAGTGGTCACATTTCAATTTTGGATAGAATGAAGCAAAGTTGGGCTACAGAACTGATCCAACTGAAGACATCTTTTGCAGACATTCTTCAGTTTATGTGAGTATGTAAATATGCGGCTATTTTTAGAAATTTTTTTTTAGATTTTGGTATGCGGACCCCACCCTTTGCCATTGATGTCAAAGGGGGAGTGAGGAGCAGTGAAAAATGAGGAATCCAACTAAGGGGGAGTTCCAGAAATTGTATATAAAGATAGAGCATCAGCAAAGAGGGAGTATAGTGTAAACACTTAGTCATTTTTCACTAAGTGTTGCCATCAATGCCAAAGGGGGAGATTGTTGGCAAGAGACACTATATGGATTCATGGTTGTTGTCATTGATGGCAACAAAGATCATTCCACATATCCGCAAGTCATGGTGTGTCTCTACCAGAAGTCAGAGTAAAGACTGTTGTGGTCCGGTGAATAAGAACAGAGCATGTGGCAAGGTCCGACAGATTGGTCCGGACCTCTCAGAGGAAGTGTCTTGGTATAGTGCAGATTTGGGAAAGTCAAGAGGACTACCTTGAGTAGTATATTCCAAGGATTTAGCCTCCGGTGATGGACAAAGAAAAAAGATATGAACAGCTGAGTACCGGATTCCTGAAAGACAGTGAGAGCAGAGGAAGAATTGACTGACAGAGCATCAGACTATTTTCCGGATGTGTTACTATTGATGGTAAAGGTTGTGAAGGCATGAATTATGTTTGGCCGACATGATTAATGATATCTACAAGTATATACTTGATCCGCATTGCTTGGTGAGCAAGGATTCAGCTGACAGAACAGAGTTTGTAAGAAACTAAACTATTCCGGATGCCGACTAGAAAGGTAATGAAATTACTTTTGCGGATATATATAGAGGATGGATTTTGTTGTGAGATGTGGTATGGTGTGATGGTGTATGCAAAGAAGTGCAGAGCAGAGCAGGAGTAGTAAGAAAGATCCGGTATATGAAAGGATAGCAGAATAAGGAACAGAGGAAAGATGAAGTGCAGCAGATCAGTGTACTAAGCCTAACTGAAACTAAACTCCAGCATATGTAGATGCTTCCAATTAGTTCAAGTATTATATAACATTCTTTTGTAGACAGTGTGTCTCTTTGTAGGCAGTGTGCCTCATGTGAGCAGTGTGCTCGGGCAGTGAGCCCTAATTGGCAAGTGTCATTTTTGTAACTCCTTATTCTTCTAACAGAGAATTATCTTTGGGTTAATCACCCCGTGGTTTTCTCCCTTAACCAGGTTTCCATGTCAAAAATACTGTGTCATGTGTTTCTCGTTTCATAGTAATGTTTGTTTGTTTAATTCAATATTGCTTTGAATAATAAGAAAGTTCAAAAGAAGAAATAATTAGGATAACTGATTCACCCCCCCCTCTCAGTTATCAACAAATCCAGCATAGAATTTCTTCTCAGTTTTGTGAAGAAATTCAATAGTTACAACACAATCACAATTTGTCTTTCCTTTGTCTTTTTATTCCACTCTTAAATGACTACCATAGGCGCACATTCCACTAAAACGCATAGCCCATAAATGTGGAGGTTGTGAAAGCTCACCTTCCTCTGTTGTTATATGTTGACCTTCTTCTTTTGCATCACTAACTGCATTAGAAATCCATTCTTCAAATTTTGGAAAAGAATCACCTCCAATCAAATCATGACGTCTGTGCTTTTGAGGTCGATGTTGCATCCAACTTTGATTCTCTTTTTCATATTTTCTACATAGAATATTAATGTGCAAATAGTAAGATTAATAATATAAGTGTGTAAATGTAATTGAGTAAGATTAATAATATAAATGTGTAAATGCAATTAAGTAAGATTAATAATATAAATGTGTAAATAAATATTTGTGTAAATTTTTTTAACCTATGCCACTTATCAAACGAAGATGTGTTTTGAAGAATAAAGGCATGTATCGCACTTCTTGCTTGATGTGATAGCTTGAAGCAACATCCGTTGCATTCTAATACTTCACCTGCAACTCTCTCATCTTCATCATCATCCCATACAAATCGATTGACATTTTTAAAATCCTTCATATATTCTGTGCAAAATCCAATGGCCTCTTGCATTGAATATCCCTCAGACATGTTGCCTTCTAGTTTTCCCCTAGTACGAACAATTTTTTTCAAAACCTTCATATATCATTCTATAGGATACATCCATCTCATTCTTACTGGACCACAATGCTCTAGTTCATATTCTAGATGTATCAAAAGATGCATAGAAATGTTAAAAATTGTTGTTGGAAATTCCCATTCCAATAGACAAAAGACTTCAACAGCCTCCTCCCTCAAACTATCAAAGTTTGAAGGATCTAATACATGTGAACTCATTCTCTTTAATATTAGGCCCAACCTTATAATTGCCAATCTTGGCCCCTTTGCCAAACCTAATATATTTACCACAATAGGTAAAATATTTTTGATTATAACATGATAGTCATGGGTCTTTAGGCCTCTTAAGCTATTAATTTCAGTTTGGCTTCTGAGAGTACTACTTACATATCTAGTGGGAAAGCAAGTCTGAGACATCAACTATAAGAATTGTGCATGTTGTTCCTTTATCGAGACATAAGGAGCACTGGGTTTTCTATATTTTGCATCATCATATTTTTCAACCCAAAGATTTTGATGAATCTTTAGTTCTTGAAAGTCTTCACATGATGAAATAGTATCAAAATCACCAAAACGAGTTTATATAATAGCATAGGCTATATTTTTCTCAGTATGCATAAAGTGAACAGTATGCCTAATGGTTATATCCTTAAAGTATGGAAACTTATAGAATATGCACAATTGTTTTACACCACTTTCATTAGATGGGTCATATCTACTACCAGCAATCCCACCATTTTCAATAAATGACATTTTTTTTGTCCATTCTCAATAATGTAATCACCTGTTATTAGCAAAGTTACTTCACGATTCTCTTCTTGACCATTGAAACGTGTTTTTTGTCAATGATATGGATGACCTATTGCAAATATGTGCCTAATTAGTGTTGTCATTGATGACAACATATTCTTGTTGCCATTGGTGTTAATTGCATCCTATTTTATTGCCTATGTAGAAGACTGGATTGTTGAGGATACTGAGAAAATTAATAAGGATCAATATATGCGGACCATATGGCTGAGTAGAGTATTATCTAAAGAAGCTCCAGTTAAGGTTTGAAAGGTTCACATGAAGATTTGAAGAAGCTATGGCCATCTAAGTTGAACCAATTTTGTAGTGTTCAGAAGAGACAGAGTGACAAGAAAGAGGTTTGGATTATTCTGGATATGTCAAATGATTATTTGGGGATCTAGAGGCATGTTTGGGAAGTTAGTGTGTATCATCCATTCAAGTGGTTCATGGTTTGGAGGTCCGCAAGCAATATTTCTAATGTGACATTAACGACAGACAATGTTCTTGAGGTTTCAAAGGAAGATGCAAGTGTATCTGATGATTTGGAGGTGTGTGGATATTTTTGTTGAATTCAATGTGCTTGTGGAGGTTTCTGGACTATGTGATTGCTATGATGGAGGTCTACATTGAAATTTGAGCTTGTCAAAGAAGATTTCCTTCTTGGTGTTACTATTCTTCCCAGTCTTGGCTGACTAGATGATTCAAGCATGTTGCGGATGATCTGAGAGCAATTCTATGAAGTGTGGTGTGTTGATCAAGGAAGACTTGAGTCCTAGTTATGTTTGGCCAACAACTTAGTGATATGCATTAAGTCAAATGTTTGTAGTGATTCATTTCAAGGTTGATGAAGCATATAAATACTTGTTGATGAGTTGTGGAAAAGCATCCTTGTGCGAAAATAATATAATCTGAAGAAAGGGTCAAAAGGCAGAGCAGAGCAGAGGAGAAGCAGAAGAACAAGAGATGTTTTGATGAAGAATTAGAGAAGAAGTATTTGGGGCAGAGCAGAAGTTTTGTGAGCATTCAATGAAACTGAACCAGGCATGAAAGAGATGTTATTTATTAGTTAATTCCTTTTGTATTAAAACATAAATTCTATAGGAAGTGAGCCTCTTTTGAGCAGTGAGCTCTAGGCAGTGTGCTCAAAGGCATATGCCTTCTATTTTTCCAAAGTACTTTTAATAGGGTACAATCTTTGTGGGTTAACCTCCACCATGGTTTTCCCTTAACTAGGTTTCCACGTAAAAATCCTGGTGTTCTGTGTTCATTTATTTTTGCTCATGTGTTGATAATTCATGCTTTAAATGTTTATATCATTAATTAGTTTTGTGTGCTAAAGAAATAGTTGCAAGTGTTAAAGTTTTGGGAAAACTAATTCCCCCCCCTCTCAGTTGTTTGGCCTAAATCCAACAATTGGTATCAGAGCCAAGTTCCTCTAAAAGAAGCTTAACCAACCGAGGATATCTAGGATGTTGACCTACAAGAAGGATAGTCTAAGATTTGATGGAACAAATTACTCTATTTGGAGGAGTCGCATGGAATGCCATTTGCAATGCATGGATGATGCTTATTGGATGATTACCCATGATGAGTATAAACCTCCAGAGAAAGGTCCTTCAACTCTAGATCAAATCAAAGATGCTGAAAATAAACTTCAAGCCAAAGACACCTTGTTGAGTGCCCTGATTGATTCAGAAATGACAAATGTCTTTGGACTAAAAAATGCTCATGAAATCTGGAAGATGTTGGAGAATCTTTATGAAGACGATGAACATGTCAAATGTGCCAAGCTACAAAGTCTGAGAGGAAATTTTGAAAATCTGAGGATGAGTGGAGATGAAAACATCACAATCTACATGCAAAAGATAAATGAACTTATGTGTGGTATAAGGTGTGCTGGTGGAACCTTAGAAGAATCAAAGGTTGTGGCAAAAGTGCTCAGATCTTTACTTGATTCATACAAACATATGGTTGTTGCTATAGAAGAGATCAGGACTGTCTCAAAAGTTACAAGAGATCAGCTGGTTGGCAAAATTTCATCTTTTGAATTAAGTGAGTTTGGTGATTCTCTTCCTAAGTCTGAATCTACTTTAAAGGCCAGTGTATATGGAAAATAAAGATATTATCTGGGTGAAAGCTCTTTTGTAAGATCAAATAGATTTGCTAAGGAAAGGAAGGATCTTGAAGATGATGAAATTGAGTCTACAGAACTGGAAGCTCTTATTGCCAAAAAAATGCCAAGAGGATCTAGTAAGTATGAAGAATAGTTGCCATTCAAATGTTTTTCTTGTAATAAGATTTTTCATTTTACTTCAAGATGTCTAGAGAAAATTTCAAAGCCAAACCCTAATGGATATAAAGGTAAGAAGAATTGTTACTATGTCCAAAAGACTGGAGAAGAAGGAGTCATAGATGATGAATCTAATCATGGAGGTGCCACTGAAGATGATTGGGTATTCATTGTTATCAAAGAAGAAGATCCAATGTCTACTGAATCTGCTAGCTATGAAAATGTGGAAAGTGCCTTGGCTGCTCAGGTTGTTGAAAAGGATGAATGGGTGATTGATAGTGGATGTTCTCATCATATGACTGGTGATAAAAGTAAGTTTATAAACTTTGAAAAATATGAAGGTGGAATTGTGAAATTTGGAGACAACTCAGCTGGTAGAATCTGTAGTAGAGGATCCATCTCTTTTGATGGTAAGAATAACACAAATGATGTTCTACATGTGGAAGGGCTGAAGCATGATCTTCTTAGTGTTGGATAGTTGGTTGACAGGATAGTTGGTTGACAAGGGTTATGATCTTTGATTCAAGGATGGTAAATGTAGAATCTTGGAAAGCTCCGAAACTGAAATTACATTTGGTACACAAACTAGAGGTAACATCTTTCAATTAAGTAGTTTTGGTAAAAGTTGTTTGATTGCACAAACTAATCAAAGTTGGTTATGGCATAGAAGAATGTGTCATGTAAATTTTGACAACATTTTAAAGATAAGTTCTACTCATGCTATGAGAGATCTTCCAAGACTTGTGAAACCTAATAGCATGTGTAGAGAATGCCAATTGGGTAAATAGAACAAAACATCATTCAAAAGTAAAGAACAATTTTCAAGTGGGTGATTGGAACTTGTGCATACTGATCTCTATGGTCCTACTAGAATTAGGAGTGTGCAAGGAGACAAATATTTTATGTTGCTGATTGATGATTACTCCAAGATGATGTGGGTAACTTTCTTAAAAGAAAAATCAAAAGCTCTTGACAAATTCAAGGTGTTCAAACTTATGGTGAAAAATGAGATTGGTGTGAAGATAAAGTGTCTGAGATCTGACAGAGGTGGAGAGTTTACCTCTAGTGAGTTTGATACATTCTGTGAAAAGTATGTAATAAAAAGATAGTTATCTGCTCCTAGGACTCCTTAGCAAAATGGAGTTCTGGAAAGAAAGAATCGGACCATTCAAGAAGTTGCTAGGATCATGATGATGGAAGCAAATGTTCCACAAGTCTATTGGAGAGAATCTATGAGTATTGTTGTCTACACTCTTAACCGGGTGCAGATCAAAGGCAATTCTAGTAGACTCCTTATGAACTTTGGTTTGGTCATCCTCCTACTATAAGATATTTTAGAGTTTTTGGTAGTAAATGTTATATCAAAAGAGATGAGGATCTATGCAAGTTTGAAGCAAGAAGTGATGAAGGAATCCTTCTGGACTACTCTACTCAAAGCAAAGCAAATTGGTGCTTTAACAAGAGGTTGAAAAAGATTATTGAAAGTGCCAATGTCAGAGTTGATGAGAGCAAAGAAGGACATTCCAAGTCTTGTGGATATGATTCAGATGATCAAGATGAAAATCCAAGTCAAGAAAGGCAAGTGCAAACTTAGATTCAGATCCAGATTGATCCAGAAAATCTAGTAACTTGAGAAGATAGTGCAAAAGTTGAGGAACAAGCTCAAGAAAGAGAATCTCAAGTAATTCCCAAAACTCCTAGGTATGTAAAGATGAATCATCCTAAAGATCAAATCATAGGAGATAGAAATAAAGGTGTTCAAACTAGGAGAAGAGTTTCTAAAGATCAAGAAGAGATTTGTTTGATTTCAAGGATTGAACCAAAATCAGTAAGTGAGACCTGTAATGATGAAAACTAGGTAAAAGCAATGGAGGAAGAACTAATGCAAATTAAAAAGAATCACACTTGGGATCTTGTCTCTAGACTTGGGGATAAAAATGTGATTGGAACTAAATGGGTCTTCTAGAATAAACTAAATGAAGATGGTGAAGTTGTAAGAAATAAAGCAAGGTTGGTATGCAAAGGATATTCTCAAGTGGAAGGAATTGATTTTGAAGAAACCTTTACTCTAGTGGCAAGAATAGAGGTAGTCAGATTGTTTCTTGCTTTTGTTGCTTATAAAGATTTCAAAGTCTATCAGATGGATGTCAAGTCAACATTTCTAAATGGAGAGTTAGAAGAAGTCTACATTGAGCAACCGGAAGGATTTCAGTTGTTTGATTAGAAAGACATGGTCTGTAGATTGAGGAAAGCATTATATGGACTTAAACAAGCCCCAAGAGCCTGGTATGCAAGATTAGATAAGTATCTGCTAAAGCTAGGATATAACAAAGGCACTACTGATAGTAATCTTTACTTCAAGATTGATCATGAGAATATTTTGATTGTTGAGATATTTGTTGATGATATCATTTTTGGTGGAAATGAGAGCATGTACAAAAGATTTGCTGATCAAATGAAAATTGAATTTGATATGTCCATGTTTGGTGAGATGAATTTCTTCTTAGGTCTACAAATCACTCAGTCAGATAAAGGTATCTTTATATCTTAGTCTAAGTATGTGAAAGAATTGTTGAAAAAGCTTGGAATGGAAGATTCAAAGCTAGTAGGTATGCCTATGGTAACTAGATGTAAGTTGAGTAAAGATGATGACTCTCCTAAGGCAAATCAGAAAAGGTATAGATCAATGATTGGAGGATTGCTCTATCTGACTTAGACCAGACCTGATATCATAAATGTAGTTGGGCTTGTTGCTATATTCCAAGCTAACCCTAAAGTATCCCTTGTTGTAGCAGTCAAAAGAGTCTTTAGATATCTCAAAGGAATACTTGATTATGGTTTGTGGCATCCAAAAGACAATGACTTCACTCTTCATACTTATATAGATGTTGATTGGGCAGGAGATGTGGATGACAGGAAAAGTACTAGTGGTGGTGTATTCTTCTTGGGAAGTAGATTGGTTTCTTGGGTAAGCAAAAAGTAGGAGGCAATATCCCTATCTATAGTAGAGGCAAAGTATATAGCAACAGCAAACAGTTGCACTCAAGTTCTATGGATGAAGCAAATCTTGAAGGACATCAGAATTGTGTTTGAGGAGCCTATCACAATTTTTTGTGATAATTCAAGTGCAATAAGTATCTCAAAGAATCTAGTGTTGCATTCAAAGACAAATCACATATCCATCAAGTTTCATTTCTTGAGAGAGAAGGTAAATGAGAATGAAGTCAAGTTGGAGTTTATGTCTTCAAAGGATCAGATTGTAGATATTTTCACCAAGCCTCTTCCTAAGGATACTTTTGAGTATCTCAGAGAGAAGTTGGGGGTCCTAATTAGAATTAAGATACACTAGAGTGCATCAGTCCAGTGAAACTCAGAGTCATATCTTGTGATCCAGATTGATGTCAAGAAGGAACTACTCAGGGGGAGTATTCTGCTTGCAATTTTTGAGTTTGGTCTGAAACAAAAATAAGGAGAAAAGATTGCAAATATGTGCCCTTTTCCATTGATGTCAAAGGTGGAGAGAAATCATGTGAAAAACTAGTTGCTAATGAAAGGGGGAGCAGTGAAGAAAGTAGTTACAGAAGTGATAAGAGAAAGGGGGAGAAGTTATTGTCTTAATGGTTGATGGTTGAATCAATTTTTCACATCATATGTTGCCATCAATGAAAAAGGGGGAGATTGTTACAAATATGTGCCTAATTGGTGTTGTCATTGATGACAACATATTCTTGTTGCCATTGGTGTCAACTGTATCCTATTGTGTTACATGTGTAGAAGACTGGATTGTTGAGGATATTGAGAAAATTAACAAGGATCAATGTATGTACACCATATGGATGAGTAGAGTATTATCTGAAGAAGATCTAGTTAAGTTTTGAAAGGTTTGCATGAAGATTTGAAGAAGCTATGGCCATCTAAGTTGAACCATTTTTGCAGTGTTCATTAGAGACAGAGTGACAGGAAAGAGGTCCAGATTGTTCTAGATATGTCAAATGATGATATGCAGATCTAGAGGCATGTTTGGGAAGTCAATGTGTGTCATCCATTCAAGTGGTTCGTGGTTTGGAGGTCCACAAGCAATCTTTCTAATGTGACAGTAATGACAGACAGTGTTCTTGAGATTCCAGAGGAAGATGCAAGTGTTTTTGATGATTTGGAGGAGTGCGGATGTTTTTGTTGAATTCAATGTGCTTGTGAAGGTCTCTAGACTATGTGACTATTATGGTGGAGGTCCACAATGAAGTTTGATCTTGTCAAAGAAGATTTCCTTCTTGGTGTTTGTTGATGATTGTTTTTACACATTCATAACAAAAGTTAAAATTCACAAAATGAACCTAAATTGTCTTGAAAGATATGAAGAAATCACTTAAGAGTTTTTAATCCCAAGTTTTTGTATGGTCAAGTTTTGACCTTGTGGAAAATTCAGCAGGTTGATGTGAAACTATAATATTCAAGGGGTCTTACTTGATTTAAGATAATCATTGACTTATTGGACTCAAACTATGCAAATTGTTGCAAATATCAACAAAGTATCCATTCTTTTGCACAAATTTACTATTGTACTACAAAGCTTTGTATGAATTTCTATGAAACAAACCTTGTCTTCCAAATTAATATGAAAATTACCAAATATTAACACAAATTCTTCTTGCTTCTTTCAAATGTAAGACAATTTCCTTAAGATTTCTATGTTTAAGCTAATTATTTTCAGTTGTTGGAGAAAAGTTAGAGAAACTTAAACTAAGTATCATTTCAGTACAAGATTTAAATGTTTTGTTACTCACGTCCTAAAGCATACAGTAAATTGATCAAATCAAACACACTTAAATCTTCAAATGTAAAATCATGAACATTTTTCATGAATATACACCAGAGATTGCAATCTTTTAAAGAATAATAACTTTAGATATGAATATGAGTCAGAAAACACTCTATAATAGACGTAGAATTCTGAGTTTACTTGTATTCAAAGTCCAAAGTCATATAATATTTACAATGTAAGAATGACCTTTGTTTCATTAATCAAATCACTAAACAACGTACATACATTTTTACAGATACATCAAGGAGACCAGACATTCCATGTACTCCTTACTACAGACACAGGTGACCTCCCTTTCTAAACTAAAAGAAATATCTTCTCTATTCCAATACTGTGACAAATTATAAGTGCAAGCTACAATTCTAAAATCCTTGTGTAACTAATATACAAGTAGCAGAGCTTCTTATATAGAATTTGAAGCTTCATACTGCTACGGCTACAAAATCCAATCTACGGTCAGTATTCATCTATTCTTGATCAAGGGTGTACATTTGTTCTTAACTGTTTCTCAAAATATCTTTATGGTATCTTTTCTGCTTCAAAGTATGCCATTGGAATCTTTTCAAAATAAGAATCCCTTCCTTTGACTTCTGCTTTCCTAGTGACCTTGCCCGTCGATACCTTTCACTTAACTCTTTTATTAGTATTGTTTGTTCTTTTCTACACTTTCCTACTCTTTCAAATATGCTTTGAAGTTATTTATCACACCTATAAAGGTGCAATTTCCTCCTAGACTCCTTGTCCATACATATTCTTGCATTGTGTCCCCTTCCTTTAATTTCTTTTCTTCTCTATCTAAACCTTCTCTCTTCTTCTTATATTTCTTCATCTTGGCACTTGTTTCCATTACTGAATCAATCATTTGTCTACTTAATTGTGCCTCTGGATTATCCATACATGGTGTAAAAATGGCCTTGAATTTTGTTAATGCTCTTTGAAGTTCATATGCTAGTATATCCATACACTCATGATCTAAGAGCCTTTCAACTATCCTTTTATGCATCCTGATCATGTTATATGCCTTTTCTTCTAAACCCTGAGTGGCCGCTATGCACCTTCTGAGATTATCATCTTCAAATCTTAATTCCAACCTTGCTTGTGGCACTTGATTTGCCATCGAAGGGGTAATTACTCATTCATTTATTAATTCCTCTACTCTCTCTTCAATTTCTTCTAGCTGTTCCAATTCAAATTTGAACTCTTCTTTTCTAAATAGACCATTATATACAAGTATACTACATTTATTATTTTCTATTGCAGCTAATTCCCATCCTTTCACTGCTTGTTTGATTACCTCTTCTCCTTCTTGCACGAATTCCTTGAACCACTCTTCAAAAACATTGGCTTTAAGCCTCTTCTTTTCCATATCTTTCATTTCAGCCTTTGACAAAACTGTTATTTCACTAGGCAATTCTGGTATTGTAGTATTGGGATCAAATATTCCCCTAATGAATTGTTGTAATTAGACAATGTTTCCTTTCAAATATTCTTGTTTATCTTTATCCCTCTTTAATATCTCTGTTGTAGCTTGGTGCATATCTTCCCATTCAATTATGTGTTTCTCCCTTGTAGTGTGTCCTAGATCAAAATTAAGTATTTTATAGTCATCTAGTGTTACTTCTCCTTTTACCTTCTCCTTTTGTGGTATGGCCAAGTTCAGTGTCCAGGATCCATCTGGACCCCTTTGTATTGCTGACATGGTTCTGGCCTTCCTCCTTTCTTTCATTGGCATTATATCACCTAATAGACTTTTGATGTCTATAGGTACTAATTGTACCTCCACCTTTTCTTTCCTTATCTCTGCACCTAACCAGGCCAGAGCCTCTTTTGTGCTTTCAACAGTTTTTTCTTCATTAATTACCTCTTCCTGAGGCCTTTCTACTTCTCCCTACTCTTGTTGTTGCTGATGTTGTTCCTGTTGCTATGGAGGAGGTTGTTGTTGAGGTGCTGGTTCTTGTACCATTGGATCATTTTGTTGTGTAGATTCACCCTCATTATCTTCTTCTTCAATTTATGTATCTCCTCCTTCTTCATCCTCTTCCTCTTCCTTTGGACCTTCTTTCATTGATGCTTCTTTTTCTTGGTCTTCCTCTTTACTTTCTTGTTCTACATTTATCATGTCTATATCTTCTGTTTGTTTTTCAGATTTATCTTCATCAATATTTTCTATGTTTTCTTTTCCTTCAGGTTTATTTGCTACATCCTCTATAGTTTCACCTTCCTTTTGTACCTTTTTCAGGCATGTTAACTTGCTCTGTATGTGAAGGTGAACCTACCCTTGTATCATCTTCTTTTGTCTCTGTTGGTACCTGAATATGTATATGCAGGCACCTTCCCAAAAAATCCAAAAAATTCTAAGTCTTTGGGCCTCCTCAACATGTTTCAATGTTAGCATCATTTTTTTTCTTCTAAGGAGGTCATCATCATCATATTTCTGGACATCACCCTAATGTTTGTTGTGAGGATCATCATATTTTTTGTCAGCATGATCTTCTGTAGGGTGATATTTTAACATCAGGTGATCTTAAGGCAAGATAATTCTGATGATGTTGCTGAAAAGTTCTAAGTATGACTTGTTTTGCATCAGGGTCATCATATTTGAACATCAAGTGATCTTGGTTAAGATCATCCTGATGTTACTTTATCACTTCATGTTTGCTTTATCGCCTAGTGCTGCTGACATCATTCTTTTATTGGGGCGATATTTACCCGTCTGCATCATCTTTTTTCCGAAAGGGGGTGATATTCTGAGTATCAGGTGATATCCCAGATATCACCCCGGTGCTGATATATGAATGTGGTGGTGACATCATCAAGGTCCGGGGGTCATATTTTAACATCAGTCATTTTATGGAGATAACCTGATGTTGCAAATATGACGATGACATCATCCGGATATGTGGAGATGCGCGGTATGCAGATATGATGCTGACATCATCAGGATTTTTGTGGACATACAAGACTATCATCGGCGAGATATTTGGTATCGGCTAAGTAGGAGGATCTTCCTCCGATGCATCAGGTTTTGCTGATGAAGGCGATTACCATGTGAGTGATATTGCAATATGTTGTTGACGTCAAGGTGATATTTTTATCAGGTGATGAGGTTCGGATATGTTTTCCCGCAGGGTGATACTTCCTGCAGGGTGATATTTCACATCGAGGTGATGTGAGATATTGGGGTGACTTTTCGTATCAGTGGGAGAGATCTTGGGTGTGCCGATGGTTTGCGGTCTCGCCGAATACTTGGCAATGGGTGTAGCAGTCGGTGTGACATGTGATGTCGGCAAGAGGATCTTTATTTGTTCCGATGGTGTGGGTCACACCGACGGAGGCGGGAGTAACACTGATGGGCTGCTAGCGGTTGGCTCGTGGGTCACGCAAGGTAAAATGCATGATAGTATGTTTACATGCAGCGTGGTGTATAAATTGTTGAGGGGGTCGCCATGGGGTGCATGTGGGATAATTTGTTCCTACATGATTTGAAATATCAAGGTGATAAATCTTGGCGGGAAATGGTTGCGAGGCACAGTATGATGTTTTTCCCAAGGCCGCGAGTAGGTGGGCATTAATGGCAATTGTTGCAGAGGTATGGGTGATGGCATGGATAGATCAATCACCTGACTAGAGATGTACATCCACGGGTGGCGACGCAAGGCTTGAGACCTTTCCCTGTCTCCTTTTCCACCTGCTGCATTGAATGTTTGAGCACCATTTCCTCAGAATGAATTATATCTGGTGGACTTTTGAGTCACCCAGTGATTAATACTGAGTACCTGCCTTGCTGTATATAACAAGTTGTGTTGCTCATTTGTTGTTGGTTGAAGGCCTGGGTAGTTTTTGTGTAAATAACGAAAGATAGGGCATGACCCTGGTTGTTCTATCCCATTTTGGAGTTTATGAGTTGCAACATGAATGTATTTTGCACATATGTTCAGTTTCAATGTTGATTTTATATGAGAAATGCTTCATTGCATGTGTTTATCTGCTTGTCTCCATTTGCTGCATGTTATTCTCCTTCTTCTGAATCTGGTTGCTAAGGTTTTCTCAGGTTCTAGGGTATGCTTTTCTATATCACATGTTTGACCTCTAACTTCCATTCAAGGAGTGGATTAAATTGTTTTAGGTTGAGCATGGGGAAGGTTGCATGTCAGCAGGGATATTTGTAAGTAGAGGCAGCTAAATACCCATCCTTGGGTGATGTTTGTAAGGTAAGCATCAAGCTCAACCCCTTGAAACTTGAATGACAAGTTGCAAACCATCTATTGTATATGTCTAGTTGACTCCTTGCCCAATGGATAGGCACCAGTCTGCTCCTGGGTTAGTAGTTATGAGCCAAAACCCCTTGTCTTGCATCCAGGACATTATGTCCACCCATTTCATCACTTCAACCTGTTAGTTATAGGAGTAGGATTAGGAACCCCCTGCATACTCTCATACCCACCAGACAAATATGACCAAGAATGTTGCCAACCTTGTGATCTACCATGCAGATCTTGGTCTAGACATGAGAGTATTTTGCTTATTGCTGTCAAGCTAAATATATCAGTCATTGAGCAAGTCAAGGTCACATATTTAGCTATAGGGATAGCCCCCTTGTTGCGACAGAACCAGAAGTGAAGGGGAGGAGCTCACGCAACCTCCTGTATTAGTTGGCTGAATCTGCACGTGCATAGGAACTGGCAAACCCTGATGTTGATTTAGAAGAAAAACCAACAGTCTCTTTTCCCTATTCCTTTCTTCTTTCTATATTCTTTTCTTCTTCACTTTGTTCGCCATACATGTTTAGAATGTTTAATACATCTACACTAGAGGTACCAGCTCTTATTTGCTCTTTATTTTGAGCAGATGTTTCCTTTACTACTTCCTCAGGTGCATCCTCTTTTTAGATTCTTCAATTTTATGTGCTACATCTTGTACATCCTTTATTATTTCAAGAGAAACCAATGTACCAAACGGATCTACTATTCCTAATTCTTATTGCACCTTTTCCTTTTCAGACACTAAACCTTGTTCAACTTCCATTTCAGCTTGAGTGTCTTGCTCCTCTTCTTCACTTAAATATTCACTGGATTCCTCTTCTTCCATGACAACTTCTTTTCCTGAATCCATTTCTCTCTCTTCACTTTCACCGTTGTCATCTTCAATGTTGACAGTCTTAGTAACTTGTTTGGCTTTATGCACATTTGACCCATGCAACATTTGTTCAGCCAATTCTGTCTTTACCTTAGCATATGCTTGTCTTTTTTCTGTTGAGGTAGATGCACCAGGTTTGCTACTTAATTTAGCACCTACCTGTTGTGCTCCTATGACTTCACTCTCTTTTGAAGTCTCCCCTTTGGATATGCCCACTGGTATTGCTTTCTTAATCTTCTGTCCTATTATTTCTTTGGAGGCATGTGCTTCTTCTATACTAATATCATGGCTTAATGACTTTGCCTCCACAAATGTGCCAGATGATACTGCTACTATCACTCTTAATGCATAAGGATCTATCAGAGTAGCATTTTTGTCCTTCTCCATAATTTTGGCTTCCACAATCTTTCTTTTCTTTTCATAAAAGCACTGGAGATCATCACTATGCTCCCTTACTCTCTTTTTTCTCTTCTTTGGATATGTAATCTCCACTCCTTTAGCCTTAACTCCTCAATTATATCTTTCAACCATGTCTTCGAAAACAAGATGACCAGTTTGGACAATGTGTCCAAAGATGTGTTCCATGGTTGTGACCAATCAGGCTCTCCAGTAGGAGCAAGCCTAGCACTTTCATAACTATGATGTAATAATTTGCCATTATCTTTAACTTATGGGGGGACATAGATGTCTCCCATGGACCTTGTTTGATCTACTGTTAATCTTTTATGAGGTCTCTTTCTTACCTCTTTGTCATTCTTACAATCTAACCAAAAATCTTCAATATGTATTTGATGTTTGAATTTAGAATCAATTGTATTTTGGATTCTATGAAAAGGATCAAATCTCTTCGCCAACTCAAATTCCTCAAATCCATAATATCTCAACTCCCTTTCTGAATAACCAACAACTTCTTCACTGTAGCATGAGTACCTACCAATTGCCCAAGCTAACTTAAGATTTCCTCTGTTAAACTTCTACTTGTACATCTTAAAGGCATTTAAATTCTTCCTTGAGAACTCTAGAGCAATCAACTTGCTAGTAGGATACCTAGGTAAAATGAAAGGTTTTCCTTTGAATCCCTCAGTTCTAATATAAGTAAATTTTTGGAATTGGATGTACCAAGAACTGTGCAAGCCAATTGTATCCTCTGCATATGTAGATAATCTTTTATCTGGCTCCTCTCTTAAAATTCTAACCATGTATGTATAAAATACATCATCCACTAGAGCATACTTTCTCAATGCATTCTCCTCCTATAAATCAAGATAATGCTCATACACCAACTTCTGATCTAGGTCATTTCCTAAGGTTCTAACTCTGTCAATCCCATGTATGTAGGGTTGAACCATTGCTGCACATGAATATAATACATATGAGGATAAATAGAAAGGCATCATCTTTTGCTTTCTTAACATTGCCTGTTTCCATATGGCTGTGTTTATAGCCTTAGCCCAGTGAATTTATCCTTGTTCCCTTTTTGCTTTCCTCATGAATTGGATAATAGTGAGCATCCAAGGCTCACACTTAGTGGCATCCCTTAAGCCCACTAGTCTACTTAACATTGTAATCATCAAATATATTTCTTCTTTAAAGTATATTCTTTGCAAATTCTTGTGTACTCTTGCCATAGCCTTGGGCTTATTTTTTGTACTATACCAACTATAGAAGATCTTGCTTCTACAATCCCTTTCATTGTTATTGAAATCTTCATTATACTGATCTATATCAATATCTACCATTTTCTCATGTATTTCTAGACCAAATGTTCTTGCAATCCCTTCCGTGGATAAGTCTGCAATGAGCCTATCCTGGAACATTATCTTTCTAGTAGCTGGGTCATACAAGTATATGCAATCTAGACATAAATCCTTAGCTTCCATAGCCAACGGGAAACCTGCAGCCTAATCCACTCTCCCATATACACCTCATGTCAGGTGTAGGATCCACTACTGTGATCTTCTGCAAAACATCATTCGCATCATAGTTCCCTATGTTGGTGTCTGTCCCTACTCTACTTGTATTGATCAATGAAGGGTACCCTCTATGTATTGGTAACTCCTCCTTCTTTGTTTCTTTGCTTGGCTTCCTTTCTTTTTTAATTTCACCTCTTGTATCCACCTTTTGCTGGTTTGGGGCCATCCTATAAAAATGCATTTTTTTAACTTACCATTTTACCCTCTTACCTAGGGTTTTACTACGAATTTTCTATTTTTTACATTTTACCCTAACTCTTGTTTGTCTTTTCCCATTTTGACTTTCATAATGTTTAACCCAAACTAGCTAATTAACAATTAAACATAGTAATTTAATGCTTTCTTACATTTCAAAATGAAATTACTAAAATTTACTTGCATTTTAACTAACTGAATTATAATGGCGTTTAAGATAAATACCTGTATCTTTCGATAGCTCAACCTTACGACGTTGACTTAATTTACCATTTTTGACTCTGTTCTTGCTTCTAGAATTCTGTCTTGCGATGAAATTTTTGTTTAATTTCTTTAACAACTCTTCTTTCTGCAATTTTAATCTTAGCAATGCAAATCTAAAAGAAAAACAACTTTAAATTTACCCTAACCTGTTAAATTTTACTATTTTTGATGTTAGATTGGCATTAATTACAACAATTAATATGCCTATGGCTTCGGCTTCTTCTTTCAACATTTTATTCTAAACCTTCTATCCATTAGTTTATTTTCTACGTATATCACGTTTTCTTGTATCTTTCTTTTTATATTGTTCTTTGTATGTCTCTTTTTACATCTTTTCAAAATGCAAACATATATGCAATGAGCCATAAACAATGTTATCCCTTTTCTTTTATATGCGTGCTTGTATCTTTGGTTTGTATCCTCTAATGTATGTTTGGTTTGTATATCATAATGTATGTGACATAGATACAAGCGCACATACAAACAACCCATACATACCCTCTTTTACCTTTTATCTCTCTGGCGATGTCCTTTATTTCTTTGTCTATCAGGATTGTATATTGTTAACATGCAATCATCCAAACATACAAAGCCTTACCTTTATTTAATTACTTTTTCAAATCCATCTTGTATCGTAGCTCCTTGCATCTTTATTTGTAAATTAGTTTGTATATGTTCTTGTATATCTGTCTGTTGGCACAATATACAAGCTGTGGGACCCACTTTACCTTTCCACTTGTATCATCGACGAAACAACAATACTTGTAACTACTCTTAGATACAAGCTTCCATACATGCAAATTCCCTTGTATAATCATCTCAGACTCCCCATCTTTTATAAACCATATTGCATAACCTTTCAGATCCACACATGTATATAAAGTGGATGCATCTTTCAATATGCATTAAGTTATGATACACCACTTATATCCAATTTAATTCCTTTTTGACATCTGCACTGTATGTATACCGCAAGATGCAAACCCGAAACATGCAAAATATAAACCTCAAAACATACTTTAACAAAACTAAATTTCATACTCTCCTCGGGTCTGTGACATGTATATCACATTGTATATCACCTTGTATCTTTACTTTTTGCCAAACATACAACCCAAGATACAACCTGTGGACTGAACCAATTATCCATTTTACTTCTGAATCACATCAGGTCTGACTTGTATTGAAAGAATAAAACATTAACAATATGCATACAAAATACCATGATTAATAAACCCGACCACTCTATGCGACTAATACACTGACTCCTCATACAAACATCCTTGTACATGCAACATAAAAACCTTCCTATAATGCATTTTACCAAAAACACGCATATCTTGCAGAATATTAGGAATTTTGAAATGGTTCAAAAAGAAATCGTTATTCATTTTTGACAAAGAATTTACCTCTATTCTATTGTGGTACTTAATGCTAATTTTTTCCAATTTTTAACAAGGTTTGTAACCTTTACCTCCTTTTCCCTTTACCACCAAGCAAACCCACACACAAGCGAAAAAGCCACAGCCACAACAGGGGTCCTTATTTTGCTAAGAAGTAAAATGGGGTGTGTTGTGAGCATCACAACAACTAGCAACCAAACAAAACAATTAAATTAAAACCATTAAAGAAAACTAAATGAAATAAATTCATAACTTCCAACTTTCTTTTCTACAGATCATTATTTAACTTGAGACCTAATGTATTTAATAAGGTGCATGAATCTCCCAATTGAGTTTAAGTGGGTGCACATGATTAATAATCCTCATCTTGAAAATAAGTTGAACAAACCAGTGACTGATATTAAACTACATAGTTGATGTCATTCCCTCATAGCCAGCCAGATAGAGCCTTGCTGCCAGCAGGCGTCTATAGCCCCGGTAGAGTTACTTAGATGGCTTAATCTAGATTTTTCAGTAAAATCCATTTTATTTTTTTTACTTATTATTATATATTTTTTGTATTTTGTGTAAAATAGAGACTTTATAAGGTATTACCATTGTAACTTCATGATGCAAGGTGTAGTCACTTGCTGAAATTAAGCTGAAAATTGTAATGGTAGCAAGGGTGACCTCTGATTTTTCACCTAACACCTACACTAGTATGTTCAACAAACCCAAGGATTTTAGGTATGTCATTGTGAGAAACTTCCCTTGAATACTCAACCCACAGTTATTGAATACAAAATTTCACAAGCCAAACCATTTTCTACATTCATGATAGTCACAACAAGTTCTGCATAAGTTTCAAATAATTAACCTGAATGTTCTAAATTCTCTATTGTTTTTAGTGGTTGTTAATCTGCTCCTGTATACTTCAAAACAAAACAAACATCCATACCAAGGAAACACAACACATAGACCAACACAACCCAACTATACATTATTTACACTATGATACATAACATAACAACTACCCTCACCTCAAGCCTAAAAGTAATGTTTCAAATGTTGGCCATTAACAGGTCATGACACATCTTCTCCAGTCAAGGTCTTAAGCCTGAATGTATTATCTCCTATTATCTCTATGACCTATAATGGACCTAACCATAATTTGTCAAACTTTCCATGATTTCCTTTCTTTTCATGTGCTTTATCCCAACACAACACTATGTTTGTGTTGGCCTCATTTTCAAATCACCCAATTTTAAACTTTTTGCATATCAAATACCTGTGCCAAGTCATCTTTTTGGTTGTAATTCATTGGCGTCATGTTTCATGTGTCAAATCATGTTGATAATTCATTATCAGGGCATCTTTCCTTGTCTTATTTTCTTTCCATTAAAGCTTTAATAACAATATTATGCCAAGGATTCATGACTTAGTAATATTTTATTTTGCATCTATTTATCATTTTATGCTAAGCCTATGTTAACTTTTGTGTTTCGCAAAGTCCACTATGCGTTGGGTTTTACTCTTTGCAAAATTTGCGTCAATTTCTGTCCTTCACTAAGTTCGCATGACTTGTGAGTTTGGCTAAGTTGGACATTTTAGCTTTTTACCGATGGCTTAATTTCTCAAGTTTGGAAAGATAAAAAGAATGAAATTCACTTTCACTTTTTACCAATAAGAATAACTTCACTCCACCAAATTCTCCTACATGCATGGAAGGTGTTTTAATAATATTGAAGATGCCGATTACGGGCATGCAAACTGTTCTAACTGAATTTTTCTATTCTCGAATGCATTGATTGCAAGATACGTTCCAGAGAAACATTCTAATAGCTGACTGCATAAGTTATCCAAGCTCAAAGAAATGTCATCTCATGTGATACAATGATCATAGTATCTGGAGGATAAAGGATGCATTGAAAATGTTTTAAGAAATCTTCAAACAAAATTCCTTTGGCATATGTAAAGTCACCTTCTGCAATTGGTGCCAGTATCCTCCTTACCTCCACCATCACCAATATGGGAGTTCTCGCAACAGGTTATGGATATCCATCAAAACAATGTGGTTTCATTCATTACAATGGTTACGAAATATTCACAAAATGGATGTGATGATGCGCTGAACCATTTTGACAGAATGCTTTAAAGAAATGCGGTCTAATGGAGTGCAATGATTGCAAGCTATGCAATGCAAATGTGATGAACAACTGTCATTCTTGTAGGTTTTCATTCAATCGAAACTTACTCTTTGAAGGGCATTAAGATCTATAAATGACAATGCTCCACAACCTTTATAATTTCCTCACAGCGTGTAACAAAATGTGAATTTTGAAACAAGTTTATGGTGTGCTTCTTCATCATGGAATCAGATCTTCGCATAGCGTGGAGGGATAGACATTGCAAATTAATTTTTTGACCGAATGCCTCAAAGAGATGTGTTTCATGGTATACAAATGAGTGACATATATGAAAAAAATGAATTTTTTTGCCAAATTCCACGTCCTTTGCTAGCACCCTTCTCCTCGGCCTGTAAAAGAATAAAGGAATTTCATCAGATGTTGCATTTGCAAATGCTCTGGAAGACATGTATGCAGGTCGTTGAAAGCATAAACAAGGCATCTAGACTATTTGACAATGCTGCTATGTAAGATATGTATGTAAACTGTGGAAGCTAAGACAAGGTACAATAACTGTTTGACAAAATGACTTGAAGATTTAGCGTTGGTTTTTTGTATGTGAGCATTAAAAGGATTAGAAAATTGTCTCACGTCATTGATCATTCCTAATGGCGGATTCCTTGAGCCTCCTATGGATACAAGTGCCTTCCTAATTTGAAGTTCTTTGGTGAGCATGCACATGAAATGTGGAATCAAAATGAAGGCACTTCAACTCTTTGACAAAATCCCTCGAAGAAACGTGATTCCATAGGCAATGATGACAATAATATATGCACACAAGATGGTTTTGCTGAAAGAGATTTAGAAACTTTAAAGTAAATGCAACTGGCCGACGTAATGCGAGATTCCAAGGCCTTTATGAGCTATCTTCTCACTGAATGCCTAACCCGCAGCAAAATGGGAACTTTGGAAGAGGGTATGGACATTCATCAAAGTGCATTAGATAAGGGATTTTTGTTCAATATTATCTTAAATGTTCTGGTAACTATGCATAGACAAAGCCCATGAATCATTTGAAAGAATGGTGTCAAAGATGCGTACTCTCATGGAATGCAATGGAGGTTAACAACTTTTATCAGCAGTTCGTTGTGAGTTAATGACTAGTTGCCTAGTGCTAATGGAGAAAATCTTCAAAGCCCGAAGTTGAAGTAAGTGAGGTAGTTATTATAACTACCCATAAACTAAAGCATCGAAGAGATATTATCTCATGCCACGACATGATTGGAGGTTAAGTAGAAAATGATACGTTGAAAAGGCTTTAAAGACTTTTAAGAAAATACGGTTGGAGCTTATTATGCCACATTCAAAAAACAACTACACCATTATTTTCCTACTATCATAGTAATGGAAATAGAAAATCTAGCTAGATATTGAAATGCTCAGGAGGATAGGTGTAAGACAAAGTCTCTTGCTAGCATCTTCATAGCCTGTGCCAAATTGGGAGTTCCTCGAGCAAGATAAGGATAAATATGCAAAATGAGAAAATGCCTATGTCAAAATGTGGAGCTTTAAAAAGTGTAGATTTTTGTCAGAATTTATAGTTGGAAAATTGCTCGGTGACATGCATTCTAAGTTGGAAATGCCAAACATCATGGGATTTGCACTAAGCCACTGCTTATGCCAGCGCGCGCACCCAATCTATGTCAGGAGAAGAAAACCAATTTTCATATAGTAGTTACTCATGGGGATGTTGATTTTTAATTAAAAAGGTGTATTGTGGAGCTTGGGTTCTCAAAAACATAGTGCATCCTCAGTAATCATCTCATGCCAAATTGAAAACATTGATTCAGAATGTCTGTGAGGAATTATAAATGGAAATGGTTTGAGTTAGCATGTATGCATGTGGAAATATAATAAAGACTGCGACTTCTTATTGCTTCATTAAATGTATTATCTCTAATGGGTTTTGGAAAACAATACAAGGAAAGAGCACAATTAGCAGTGGCAGTTCATCTTACAGATGGTGAACACCCCCTTCATACACACAAAATGAATGTATTGATAAGTTTAAAGGTTTCAAGTAGATACAATGAGGTGGTCAAAGTTAGTTTGTAGAGATAACTATAAGATTTGGTCCTATTGAAAATTGGTAGTGGATATGAGTTCAAGAGTGCAATTTAAGGTGGAGTTGTATGTAAGAAGCATATACCAGCTGTAATGAAGAGATTAGAAAAGTGTATGGGCAATGGTGTTTTGACAGGGTTCCCTACTGTTAATATGCAGACTATCCCTACATATGGATCATATCAAATGATGAAATACTTAGGGTATATCCACTTTGCAATAGTATTAATATTATGCAATCAAAAGGAGATTGAGAATGAGAATATCTATTACTAGGCCAGTATTTCTTTTGTAAGAGTGACAAACCATATCCACAAACACAAGAAATCAATGCAACTTTGGAGAAATTATCTTGTGAGATGGTGGTAATGGCATCTTATCTTTGCAATCAGAGCGGGAAAATGTGCAACGTTATTCAATCTATGCTATCATGTTGATGTTGTCAATAAAAGATATGTTATTTTCAAAATCCATATGCACAAACATAAAAGTTAAAGATTCAAGTATTCAGACGGTTGTCAACACTCGGAGATGGAGATTGTTAAAATTGAGTAAATGGAGATGGGAAGGACTTAGCGAAATCTACAACTCAAAACTTGCAAGTCTTAGTTACCTTTTTGGGAAAGTGACTTAAGTCACTCTTGTAATGTAAAGTCAGAAAATGAACTTTATTTTCAAAAAGATGATGTAAAATGTAACTTAAAATAAGGTTTATTATTTTACTTTTGTATTTCAAGAAGGTAGTTATTAGGTAGTTGAGGTAGTTACAAAGTGGTTACTAGGTGGTTATGGGAAAAAGCCTATAAATATGAGGCTATTTGAAATGTGAGGGGGGGGACTCTTTTGAGAGAACTCTGGGAAAGGGGAAACTCTAGAGAAATTTTCAGAGATATCTCAAAAAGCTTTTGTGTTTACACTATGTACAAAAGGGATTTTGAAATTGTATAATTTCGAAAAGATAATGAAGAAGTGCATTTCAGTTCGTATGTTCTTGATGTATTTCTGAGTTATAATTACTAGTTTCTCATATATCAAATTGGTGATTTTTCTATGCATTTGTGTAAATCAAAGTTATCCATTGAAGAATGCAATTGGGGTGATGAAACACAATCATGTCTCGGTATCTTGATTTGAAAGTGTTAAGGTAAATGATCTCTTCGTATGTGGAGATTTGCCATCTTTCTTCATCGTTATTGCATATATGTCATGAAATTCATCATAGAGTTTGGGAAAGTGGTTTCTAGCTTTGTGGTGAAACCCCCTCATACTTTTCAATAAGATTGTGAAACTCCTATTGGTTTTTGTACGTCTACCACGAGGATTTCTACATGCCTATTTCTCTTGCTATTTTTCTTTTCTTCCTTTTTGTACTTTAAGGTTAAAAGTACACAAAAACCACAAGTACCCCTATCATACGAGGGAGCTGCCCCTCTCAAATGCAGAGGAAAGTTGTTAGTCCAATAACAGCTTCTCCAACTGTTGGGACTATTTAGTTACCGCTCTAAGGGCAACGAGTCATTTTCACAGGTTATTTCATGGTAACAAATCTGTTTACCAACAGTCTGATATTCTGAATGTTTTGACTCTTGCTCTTTTGTCAAACCATCTTTTGACCACTGCTTGATGTTTGGAAAATTTTTCAATGGCTTGATCTCTCCTTTCATCCAATTGCAACATTTGGATTATCCTGGCTTCTCTGTGATCATCAAATCCTAAATATTCATTAGCAAATTCTAGATAGGTATTCTTAAATTCACTGGAAGTATGGGATCAGTCCCATAAACTAGGTGATAAGGTGCATTGCCTAAGGCTGACTTAACCTTAGTCCTATCTACCCACAGTGCATATTTTAATAGTGTATTCCATTCTCTGGGACTTTTTACAATTAGTTTCTTGATTATATCCAATAAAATTTTGTTTGTGGACTCATCTAAACCATTCCCCTGAGGATAATAATTTGAATAAAATTTTAAAACTATCCCATATTCAAATGCCCATTTAGAAAATTTTAGAGAACAAAATGCAAGGCCATTATCACATACTAGTGAATATGGAGCTCCAAACCTTGTTATGATGTTTTCCTCAAGAAATTTGATAACCACCTCAGTAGTAGAAAACTTGCAACATGTGGCTTCAGTCCACCTTGTACAATAGTCAACCACTATCAATATAAACTTATGTCTTGCAAATGATGGAGGATTTATAACTCCAATAAAATCCAAGCCCCACTGTGCAAATGGCCTGGACTCAATGACTGGCTGTATGGATTAGCCTGATTCCTTCCCTTGTCTGCTATAGTCTGATAGGTATGACAACTTCAAATATGATTCTCTGTATCTTTAAACATTGTTGGCCAATAGTATCCCGCTCTTAATATCTTATGCATAGTACCTAAATGAGAACCGTGAGCAGTTCCATACTTATCATGCAACTTTGACAATACCTTATCTGCTTCACTTCTATTTAAACATCTTAAATATATACCTTCATGGTTCTTGTTGAATAGAAGACCTCTTTGTACCATGTATCTCTGTGCTTTAATCTTTAAAGCTCTCCTTTGAGAAGACTTCATCTTACTTGAATATTTACCTAATATCAGAAATGTATTCAAATCATCATACCAACCTGATGCATCATTAGAGTTTAATACATACTGTTACTTTACCAAGTTTGGATCTGTGTTTTCTATGGTTTGTACTAATGCTTGTCCTCTAACCAACTTCATTGGAATTATCTCCATATCAAACTCTTGCAATATTGTAATCCATTTGGCCCTTTTCTCTCTAGGCTGATTTTGCATTAGCAGCATTTTTACTGCTGCATCTGGTACTATGGCCTTAACTTGACTTCGTAAGATGTAATGTTTAAACTTTTTAACTACCCTTACTAATGCAAATGTTTGTCTTTCTATGTCTAGATACTTCAGTTGTACATCTTTTAAAGTGTAAACAAAGAGGATGAAGATGAGTCACAAAATGTTCTCTTATCATGCATGAAATTCGAGCAAGAGGAGAATCATGATGAAATAGTACCGAAAGATCTCTCTCACGAGGTTTTGATCACAAATTGGTGTCTTAATACTTCTATTGATGATTTTGTTTGTGAAGAAGAAGCCATCCTTTCTCCTTTATCATATGTTGAACAAGAATACTCAACTATTGAAAATAAAGATACTACTTAAGACAAAAATTTGAGTACTCCCACTCCAAAGGTGCAAGAAGGCCACAAGGATATTGTCTCTGAATCTGCACGAAAAGAGGCTACAAATGAACTTATTCCTGATGTTGGAGAAGGTAGTATGAGTAATGCTTTTGATAGTGATAAAGGACATCAGATTTCTAATATTTGTTGGAACATGGATGAAATTGGAAGTGGTCAAAAGATTGATGAAAAGCTACGTGTTATTTCCTCTTCATCAACTGTAGAAGAGACTTTTCAAGGTGGAAAGATGCATAATGCATATTCATTGTTTTCTCTCACTCATATGGAATCCTCTGACAAAGCACATCCTGAGTTGATAATGGTAAAGGAGGAATTTTCTTTGACAGAAGATGATTCAATGATAAATGACATTACTCATAAGAAGAATCAGTTGCAGAGCATCGAGTTTTCTTCATTTATTACTTCACATGAAGGATGTCCAGTTCATGATTTAGTTTTTTGTGATTCAAGCTATCAAAAGAATCTTCAGATAGAGAAGATTGGTATGCTCGATGTGATGCCAGAAGAGATGATCAATAATAAATAGGGCAATGCTAATGTGATACAAAAGGACTCAGATATTTATGATGAGAAATGGTTATTTGGTGCACTATTCAAGGAGTCCTCACATTTCGTATATTTTATTCTTCTCATCAACCTAAAATGTCTACTGAGTCAGCAGGTGCCTCATTCGTGCACATCTCTTTTTCACACAGGTGCCTATTTTTCTCAACCTGTTAATGGGTTCACTTTGATCATCTGGAAGTAGTTTGAGGTAGGAGTCACCTACCATGTGTTGGTGCCCGTATGAGCAGTCAAGTTACAAGCATAAATTTTGTAGGCACCTTCCCAAAAATAAAAAATTTCCATGTCCATCGGTGTGAGTTCACCTTTGTCTTGGTGACCATGTTCTTCACAGTGGTATTTTCTTCCATCACCAAGACTTTATCCATCGGCAGCAGTGTTTTGTGTTCCATCAATGATGATGGTTAGGCCAATGAGGGTCGTTCAAAGTGGTCATCGGCGGGAGTATCGCTATCGGCGAAAGAATTTTGAGATTCACCGATGTGCTTGGGTCTTACCGATGGAGAGATGCCATCGGTGTAGTGTATGGCATCGATCTAACATGAGAAGGTTATTCCGATGAGGCTAGTCTAGCTGATGGCGGATGGTTTGAGGTTTTCAAGGCTGTGTGGTCATCGGCATGATGAAGTGTATCGGGCGAGCTGGTGAAGGGTTCGCCGATGAGATGGTGTCTGGCCAATGAGGATAGTCATCGGTGTGTGTATTGCTATCGGCGAGGGAGTTTATGGTTCCACCGATGTGTTGGGCTCTCGCTGACAGAATGTAGCTTGTAAGTGCCATCGGGATGACTTGGTGCATCGGATGGAGTATGGAGAGTTGGGCCAACAAGGGTACTTTGGCCGATGGAGCTGTATCGACGTAATGTGGTGTGGTCAGCGGGGAAGCTTTTTTGTTGGGCCGATGGTTTTGGTCACGCCGACCAAGGCACCCTTCGACGAGACAGTTCGTATCAGGAAAGCTAGTAGGGAGTGTGCCGATGTAGCCAATCTGACCAACGGGGTGTGTTTTATTGATGATCAAGGTGACATTGATGGTCGGTAGGAGGGTTTTCTTTTGTTCTGATGGTGTATTTTAAACCGATATCAGTGGGAGTCAGGATGATAGGCTATTGGCGGATGGTTCATGGGTCGAGCGGGGCAAAAGGCTCGACAATTAATGTGCTCGCGACCATGTTTATAAAGTGTTAGGGAGGTCTCCACGGGGCACATGTGGGATAAATGTTTCCTACATTTTTGAATTATCGGAGCGATTGTGTTTTGGCGGGAAGGTTTCGGGGGGTACGCGATTCCCAAGGCAGGTTGGTGAAAATTAATGGCAGATTTTGTAGCAGTTGGGTCGACGATTGATAGGCCACCCACTATATTTCATGAGAAATCTTCAAGTGGTAGCACATTTTCCAATCCCACCTGCTCTTCCCCTTCTTTTTGCCTAGAGCTTTTAATGTTTGGGCAAAATTTTCTGTGGTGCGTTGTATTTGTCATAATTTTTGAAATTTTGAGAAGACGTAATTAATTGCTGAGTGTACACACTTGTGTTATAAGAGACAAGCTGTGTCACTCATATCGGTTGTTGAAAACTGGACACATCTAGTATTGTAATAAGATACAACTAGTTTTGGTTGCTCTGTGCAGGTGATTTTGTGAGTTTATGTATCTCTTGTTGTATGTCTCATGCATGAATCTACTGATTTCATGATCGATTTTATATGAGTAATGTTGTATTTGCATGTGTTTTGTTATTCTGTCTCCAGTATTGCATGTGTCCTTCTTCTGAATCTATATATCTAAGGGATGTCTGGGATTCTAGAATATAGAATTCCTGTATTGAATGCTTGATCTTTCAACTTCTGCTTAAAGGGTAGATTAAAGTGTTTTCAGATTAAGTGTTGGGAAAGATATACTGCAATAGGGATACCTTAAGTAGAGATAACTTAACACTCTATTCTGGGAGGTATTTGTAAGGCAGATACCACAACATCCCCTTGAAATCTAGTTTTAGTGTGTTCATGTTGATCATTCACAGGTGTATGTCTACTGACTCCAAGCCCTGGATAGGCACTAGTCTAGCTCTGTGTTGAGGTTATACACCAGGTCCAGGTTTGCATCCAAACATAAATCAAATTCAAACTTCCAAAACAACCATTAGGACTGTAGAAGTAGTTTAGGACCAAGATCCTCTGATTCACAACTGAACATAAGCCCAAAGCTAGCCCCTTTGCACTTATCTCATAGTTTTGGTCTTCACACAGAAGGATTTATCTGCTTTGTGTCAACATCCCAAGCTAACCCACAAGCATATTCGCATGGGTGTTGAATAGGGAATACCCCCCTAGGTTTTGCAGAGCCTAAAGAAGAAGAGGAGATAAAAATAGAGTCTATCTCCTATACTGTTGGCCCCTGGCCCAGAGATCCTGTTGATCACTGATGGCTACCTTGTAGGTAAATCTAGGAATGAGCATCCAGTCAGGGAAAAAACCAACAGAAATTGGTGACTCCGCTGGGGATATGAAATCAAAGTACTATCTAGTCATCTCTGGTGAGATATCTGTGGCCCATCCAAGTCACCAATAGAAATTGGTGACTCTACTGGGGAAGAGTTGATGAAAATAGAATGTATTTGTGGCCCATTCGAGTCACCAACAGAAATTGGTGACTTTACTGGGGAGATCAATGTCATATCCATGAAAGTTTGAGTCTACAAGATTAAAGTATCAGACCTGGAGGTGCTTTGTTGTAGCAAAAGAAAAAGTTGTATGTGTGACTCTGCTGTGGGAGAACCTAAAAAGAAAGAAATGCATTTTCAGCTTCAGCCAATTTGAAGCTCATTCCTCTACCAAGGAGGTGGCAACTCTATTGAAAGAACCTATCAGCAGCTACAACATATCCAGGTATTTCCACAAGTTTTTGAAAGATTCCCTATTTGGTGAAATAGCACTGGTTAAAAGGGAAACATTGGTGAAAGCAGAGCTTGCATGTTTTTGTTAGAACCTATTCTGTATTTCAAAAGAGCATGCAATATTGTTCAAAAGACTCATATAGAGGATTTTAGGAAAGTTTGAAATAATAGTCTGAATTTTAAGTGCCTAAAGTCATTATTTATTGAAAATCTGAGTAGAAAAGAGGAATGCAGAAACGCACAAGGATGTATTGTCAGCCCATGCACCCTTGTGAAGTGTCAAGTGCAAAAATGTATAATAGTCAGTCCCAACCATGTAATAAAAGAGGCTTCAATATAGACAGATATAAGCCCATAAATTTTAGTGGCATTTGTGGCTACCCAAATACTTTTCCACCTAAAATTAGACAGTATTTGCCTAAATTCAATGGTATAAAGGATGAATCAGCTAAGAGACACTTGCAGCAATTTATAAATGTGATAGATGACTTTGAGATTGACCATGAGGATGTGGTTATGAGATTATTTGTTCAATCTCTAGATGAAGATGCAAGGAATTGGTTTTTCTCCCTTCTAGCTCACTCTGTCAGCTCTTGGCATGGTTTTAAATCTGCATTTCTAGTGCAATATGGTGAAAGAATTTCTGAATATGCAGTCATTAGTGACTTTATATACATCCATATTGAAGAAGATGAGTTGATCCCAGCCTTTAACCTCAGATTTATGAGGGCATTGAATAGAATACCAGAATGTATGAGACCTAATGATGCACTATGCTTAGTTGTCTATTTGGGAGCATTTGATAAGAAAATGAGTTATAGATTGAGAGATAAGGAGCCCACCACATTGCATCAAGCACATCAGTTTGCAATAGATATTGAAAACAATTGGAGATATGGTATTCAAAAGGGTTATTTTTCTAAAAAAATTTGTTGTCCTGCAGCCCCCAATGTTAATGAAAGATTTAATTTAGGAGTTGACAATGAATGTCAAAGCACTCACACCCCTGCTGTCTCAATTTTTGCGTCATTCCAAGTTGATGATGTTTCTGTTATAGAGGAGGATGTCCTGATTTGCCCAACATATGAAGTTGAAAACAATGGTTCTTCAAGTAATATTTACATGCCAGCCCTTATCAAAGAGCATTCATGTTTAAATGATCCAATTGTGCAAAGTTGTGATCATATGGATCAATAATCAATATCAGTTTCATCAGAAAGTGTTAGAGGGCTAGAAAGTGATATAGATGGTTCTACTTCATAGTGCATTGAAACAAAAGAAATCTTGTATGTGGGGTAATCAGGTAAATCAGTTGATAGCGATGATATCCATGATCAGTTCATGGATCAGGTTTATTTTTCTTGTGACTATGGATTTATCAATGATGAAAAAGAATTGGATTGTCATGAAGAAGAAGCAGAGGCCTTTGTAGTGAGTGTTAATCCCCTTTATGATGAGCCTGCAGATGTCTTTGATGCTGTGAGTCCTGACCTTCATTGGTGCAAAATTAACCCTCTTTTTGAGGATGATGATGAATATGAGGAGATAGTTGACCAGGTGCTACATCAGTTTGTGAGGAGGGGACATATGAATCAGATATCTTTAGTTCTTGTGAAGATAGTATGGATTTACAAACTGTGGATAATGTATGTTCATCATCATTTGATCCAGACATGTGCAACTATGGGTGTGTGGATCAGGATTTGTTTTCAATATCAATAAATATTGGGGGTCTCATATTTTCTAAGTGCTTTCAGTTTTTGGATCAGTTGGATGAATGTCTGATGATGTGCAGCAGCCAGGTAAATGATGAAAAGTGCCAAGAGCAATATGATATACTGTCTGAGGAATATAACATACATATGTTGCTTAATGATGAAGAATATTATGATGTGTATGGTTATATGTTTAATTTTGAAATCCAGAGTGATAGAGGCAATACCACAAGTGGCAAGTTGTCAAAAATGGTGGAATATCTAATTGAGCAGATGACCTTGTGGGAAGACTATGCCAATCTTTTCAATTGGGATTGGGATCTTTTAGTTTGGAATTAGGCATTTGATAAGAAAAAGTTCTAGTTTTTCCTTTTTGGCTGCCCTAGGCTGCCAAAATAATTTTTGAAATCAAATGTGATCTATGATGCAGGTCAGTGCAGCTTCATGACTCTATTGCCCAATGGATAAGGGACTGGTCTGCATCCCAGGGATCTGAGGTTCTTTCCATGCTTGCAAGAGGCATGCATCCCCAGATAGAGCCACTGTTGGTGCCTATATGAGAAGTCAAGTTACATGCATAAATTTTGTAGGCACCTTCCCAAAAATAAAAAATTTTCATGTCCATCGGTGTGAGTTCACCTTTGTCTTGGCGACCATGTTCTTCATAGTTGTATTTTCTTCCATCACCAAGACTTTATCCATCAGTAGCAATGTTTCATGTCCCATCGATGATGATGGTTAGGCTGATGAGGGTCGTTCAAAGTGGTCATCGGTGGGAGTATTGCTATCACCGAAAGAATTTTGATATTCACCGATGTGCTTGGGTCTTACCGATGGAGAGATGGCATCGGTGTAGTGTATGGCATTGATCTAACATGAGAAGGTTATTCTGATGAGGCTAGTCTAGGCGATGGCAGATGGTTTGAGGTTTTCAAGGCTGTGTGGTCATCGGCATGATGAAGTGTATCATGCGAGCCGATGAAGGGTTCACCGATGAGATGGTGTATGGCCGATGAGGATAGTCATCGGTGTGTGTATTGCTATCGGCGAGGGAGTTTTTGGTTCTGCCGATGTGTTGGGGTCTCGCTGATAGAATGTAGCTTGTAAGTGCCATCGGGATGACTTGGTGCATTGGATGGAGTATGGAGAGATGGGCTGACAGGGGTACTCTAGCCGATGGAGCTGTATCGACGTAACATGGTGTGGTCGGCAGGGAAGCTTTTTGTTGGGCTGATGGTTTTGGTCACGCCGACCAAGGCACCCTTCGGTGAGACAGTGCATATTAGGAAAGCTAGCAGGGAGTGTGCCGATGTAGCTAGTCTGACCGATGGGGTGTGTTTTATTGATGATAAGGGTGACATTACTAGTCGGCAGGACGGTTTTCTTTTGTTTTGATGGTGTATGTTACACCGATATCAACGGGAGTCAGGACGATAGGGTATTGGTGGATGGTTCATGGGTCGAGCAGGGCAAAAGGCTCAACACTTAATGTGCTTACGACCGTGTTTATAAAGTGTTAGGGAGGTCTCCGCAGGGCGCATGTGGGATAAATGTTTCCTGCATTTTTGAATTATCAGAGCGATTGTGTTTTGGCGGGAAGGTTTCGGGGGGCACGTGAGCCATTCCCAAGGCAGGTTGGTGAAAATTAATGGTAGATTTTGCAGCAGTTGGGTCGATGATTGATAGGCCACCCACTATATTTCATGAGAAATCTTCAAGTGGCAGCACATTTTCCAATCCCACCTGCTCTTCCCCTTCTTTCTACCTAGAGCTTTTAATGTTTGGGCAAATTTTTTTGTGGTGGGCTATATTTGGCATAATTTTTGAAATTTTGAGAAGACGTTGTAATTAATTGTTGAGTGTACACACTTGTGCTATAAGAGACAATCTGTGTCACTCATATCGGTTGTTGAAAATTGGACACATCTGGTATTGTAATAAGATACAACTGGTTCTGGTTGCTCTGTGTAGGTGATTTTGTGAGTTTATGTATCTCTTGTTGTATGTCTCATGCATGAATCTACTGATTTCATTATCGATTTTATATGAGTATTGTTGTATTTGCATGTGTTTTGTTATTTTGTCTCCAGTATTGCATGTGTCCTTCTAAATCTAGATATCTAAGGGATGTCTGGGATTCTAGAATATAGAATACCTGTATTGAATGCTTGATCTTTCAACTTTTACTCAAAGGGTAGATTAAAGTGTTTTTAGATTAAGTGTTGGGAAATATATACTGCAATAGGGATACCTTAAGTAGAGATAACTTAACACTCTGTTCTGGGAGGTATTTGTAAGGCAGATACCACAACATCCCCTTGAAATCCAGTTTTAGTGTGTTCATGCTGATCATTCACAGGTGTATGTCTACTGACTCCAAGCCCTGGATAGGCACTAGTCTAGCTCTATGTTGAGGTTATACACCAGGTCTAGGTTTGCATCGAAACATAAATCAAATTCAAACTTCCAAAATAACCATTAGGACTATAGAAGTAGTTTAGGACCAAGATCCTCTGATTCACAAATGAACATAAGCCCAAAGCTAGCCCCTTTGCACTTATCTCACAGTTTTGGTCTTCACATAGGAGGATTTATCTGCTTTATGTCAACATCCCAAGCTAACCCACAAGCATATTCTCATGGGTGTTGAATAGGGAATATCCCCCTAGGTTTTACAAAGCCTAAAGAAGAAGAAGAGATAAAAATAGAGTCTATCTCCTATACTGTTGACCCCTGGCCCAGAGATCCTGTTGATCACTGATGGCTACCTTGTAGGGAAATCTGGGAATGAGCATCCAGTCAGGGAAAAAACCAACACCATGTACATAGGTTAACTAGGTGTTTTGGTTGTGTCTGTCTTGTTTCAGTTCCTGTGTGTCTTTTATCGGTTGCCTTGTCTCTTTGTTGTCTCTCGTTTGAGTCTTCCTTTCCCCCTTTTGTATCATGTTATCTCCTGACTCTACCCACCCAATGGATAAGGCACTATTCACTACCAAAGATTCTAGGTTCATCCTGCGTCCACAAGGTCCTTGTCCCCAGTTAGAGCCAGTTGTTGGCCTCATTTTCAAATTGCCCAATTTTGAACTTTTTGCATATCAAATACCTGTGCCAAGTCATCTTTTTGGTTGCAATTCGTTGGCGTCATGTTTCATGTGTCAAATCATGTTGATAATTCATTATCAGGGCATCTTTCCTTGTCTTATTTTCTTTCCATTAAAGCTTTAATCACAATATTATGCCAAGGATTCACAGCTTAGTAATATTTTATTTTGCGTCTATTTATCATTTTATGCTAAGCCCGCGTTAACTTTTGTGTTTCGCAAAGTCCACTATGCGTTGGGTTTTACTCTTTGCAAAATTTGTGTCAATTTCTGTCCTTCACTAAGTTCACATGACTTGTGAGTTTGGCTAAGTTGGACATTTTAGCTTTTTACCGATGACATAATTTCTCAAGTTTGGAAAGATAAAAAGAATGAAATTCACTTTCACTTTTTACCAACAAGAATAACTTCACTCCACCAAATTCTCCTACATGCATGGAAGGTGTTTTAATAATCTTGAAGATGCCAATTATGGGCATGCAAACTGTTCTAACTAAATTTTTCTATTCTTGGATGCATTGATTGCAAGATATGTTCCAGAGAAACTTTCCAATAGCTGACTGCATAAGTTATCCGAGCTCAAAGAAATGTCATCTCATGTGATACAATGATCGTAGTATCTGGAGGATAAAGGATGCATTGAAAATGTTTTAATAAATCTTCAAACAAAATTCCTTTGGCAGATATAAAGTCACCTTCTGCAATTGACACCAGTATCCTCCTTACCTCCACCATGACCAATATGGGAGTTCTTGCAACAGGTTATGGATATCCATCAAAACAATGTGGTTTTGTTCAATACAATGGTTGCAAAATATTCACAAAATGGATGTGATGAAGTGCTGAACCACTTGATTGAATGCTTTAAAGAAATGTGGTCTAATGGAGTGCAATGATTGCAAGCTATGCAATGCAAATGCGATGAACAACTGTCATTCTTGTAGGTTTTCATTCAATCGAAACTTACTTTTTGAAGGGCATTAAGATCTGTAAATGACAATGCTCCACAACCTTTATAATTTCCTCACAGCTTGTAACAAAATGTGAATTTTGAAACAAGTTTATGGTGTGCTTCTTCATCATGGAATGATATTTTTGCATAGCGTGGAGGGATAGACATTGCACATTAATTGTTTGACTGAATGCCTCAAAGAGATGTGTTTCATGGTATACAAATGAGTGAAAGATATGAACAAAATGAATTTTTTTGCCAAATTCCACGTCCTTTGCTAGCACCCTTGTCCTCGGCCTGCAGAAGAATAAAGGAATTTCATCAGATATTGCATTTGCAAATACTCTGGCAGACATGTATGCAGGTCGTTGAAAGCATAAACAAGGCATCTGGACTATTTGACAATGTTGCCATGTAAGATATGTATGCAAACTGTGGAAGCTAAGACAAGGTACAATAACTGTTTGATAGAATGACTCAAAGATTTAGCGATGGTTTTTTGTATGTGAGCATTAAAAGGCTTAGAAAATTGTCTCACGCCATTGATCATTCCTAATGGCGGATTCGTTGGGCCTCCTATGGATACAAGTGCCTTCTTAATTTGAAGTTCTCTGTCAGGCATGCACATGAAATGTGGAATCAAAATGAAGGCACTTCAACTCTTTGCTAAAATCCCTTGAAGAAACGTGATTCCATAGGCAACGATGACAATAATATATGCACACAAGATGGTTTCGCTAAAAGAGATTTAGAAACTTTAAAGCAAATGCAACTAGTCGACGTAATGCGAGATTCCAAGGCCTTTACCAGTTATCTTCTCACTGAATGCCTAACCCACAGCAAAATGGGAACTTTGGAAGAGGGTATGGACATTCAACAAAGCGCATTAGATAAGGGATTTTTGTTTGATATTATCTGAAATGTTCTGGTAACTATGCATAGACAAAGCCCATGAATCATTTGAAAGAATAGTGTCGAAGATGCATACTCTCATGGAATGCAATGGAGGTTAACAACTTTTATCAGCAGTTCGTTGTGAGTTAATGACTAGTTGCCTAGTGCTGATGGAGAAAATCTTCAAAGCCCGAAGTTGAAGTGAGTGAGGTAGTTATTATAACTACCCATAAACTAAAGCATCGAAGAGATATTATCTCATGCCACAACATGATTGGAGGTTAAGTAGAAAATGATACGTTGAAAAGGCTTTAAAGACTTTTAAGAAAATATGGTCAGAGCTTATTATGCCACATTCAAAAAACAACTACGCCATTATTTTCCTACTATCATAGTAATGGAAATAGAAACTCTGGCTAGATATTGAAATTCTCAGGAGGATAGGTGTAAGACAAAGTCTCTTGCTAGCATCTTCATAGCCTATGCCAAATTGGGAGTTCCTCGAGCAAGATAAGGATAAATATGCAAAATGAGAAAATGCCTATGTCAAAATGTGGAGCTTTAAAAAGTGTAGATTTTTTTCAGATTTTATAGTTGGAAAATTGCCTAGTCACATGCATTCTAAGTTGGAAATGCCAAACATCATGGGATTTGCACTAAGCCACTACTTCTACCAGCGCACGCACCCAATCTATGTCAGGAGAAGAAAACTAGTTTTCATATAGCAGTTACTCATGGGGATGTTGACTTTTAATTGAAAAGGTGTATTGTGGAGCTTTGGTTCTCAAAAACATAGTGCATCCTCAGTAATCATCTCATGCCAAATTGAAAACATTGATTCAGAATGTCTGTGAGGAATTATAAATGGAAATGGTTTGAGTTAGCATGTATGCATGTGGAAATATAATAAAGACTGTGACTTCTTATTGCTTCATTAAATGTATTATCTCTAATGGGTTTTGGAAAACAATACAAGGAAAGAGCACAATTAGCAGTGGCAGTTCATCTTACAGATGGTGAACACCCCCTTCATACACACAAAATGAATGTATTGATAAGTTTTAAAGGTTTCAAGCAGATACAATGAGGTGGTCAAAGTCAGTTTGTAGAGATAACTATAAGATTTGGTCCTATTGAAAATTGGTAGTGGATATGAGTTCAAGAGTGCAATTTAAGGTGGAGTTGTATGTAAGAAGCATATACCAGCTATAATGAAGAGATTAGAAAAGTGTATGGGCAATGGTGTTCTGACAGGGTTCCCTACTATTAATATGCAGACTATCCCTACATATGGATCATATCAAATGATGAAATACTTAGGGTATATCCACTTTGCAATAGTATTAATATTATGTAATCAAAAGGAGATCGAGAATGAGAATATCTATTACTAGGCCAGTATTTCTTCTATAAGAGTGACAAACCATATCCTCAAACAGAAGAAATCAATGCAACTTTGGAGAAATTATCTTGTGAGATGGTGGTAATGGCATCTTATGTTTGAAATTAGAGCGGGAAAATGTGCAACGTTATTTAATCTATGCTATCGTGTTGATGTTGTCAATAAAAGATATGTTATTTTCAAAATCCATATGCACAAACATAAAAGTTAAAGATTCAAGTATTTAGATGGTTGTCAACACTCGGAGATGGAGATTGTAAAAATTGAGTAAATGGAGATGGGAAGGACTTAGCGAAATCTACAACTCAAAACTTGCAAGTCTTAGTTACCTTTTTGGGAAAGTGACTTAAGTCACTCTTGTAATGTAAAGTCAGAAAATGAACTTTATTTTCAGAAAGATGATGTAAAATGTAACTTAAAATAAGGTTTATTATTTTACTTTTGTATTTCAAGAAGGTAGTTATTAAGTAGTTGAGGCAGTTACAAAGTGGTTACTAGGTGGTTATGGGAAAAAGCCTATAAATATGAGGCTATTTGAAATGTGAGGGGGGGGACTCTTTTGAGAGAACTCTGGGAAAGGGGAAACTCTAGAGAAATTTTCAGAGATATCTCAAAAAGCTTTTGTGTTTACACTATGTACAAAAAGGATTTTGAAATTATATAATTTCGAAAAGATAATGAAGAAGTGCATTTAAGTTCGTATGTTCTTGATGTATTTCTGAGTTATGATTACTAGTTTCTCGTATGTCAAATTGGTGATTTTTTTATGTATTTGTGTAAATCAAAGTTATCCATTGAAGCATGCAATTGGGGTGATGAAACACAATCATGTCTTGGTACCCTGATTTGAAAGTGTTAAGGTAAATTATCTCGTATGTGGAGATTTGCCATCTTTCTTCATCGTTATTGCATATATGTCATGACATTCATCATAGAGTTTAGGAAAGTGGTTTCTAGCTTTGTGGTGAAACCCCCTCGTACTTTTCAATAAGATTGTGAAACTCCTATTGGTTTTTGTACGTCTACCACGAGGATTTCTACATGCCTATTTCTCTTGCTATTTTTCTTTTCTTCCTTTTTGTACTTTAAGGTTAAAAGTACACAAAAACCACAAATACCCCTATCATACGAGGGAGCTGCCCCTCTCAAACACAGAGGAAAGTTGTTAGTCCAATAATAGCTTCTCCAACTGTTGGGACTATTTAGTTACCGCTCTAAAAGTAACGAGTCATTTTCACAGGTTATTTCACAGTAACAAATCTGTTTACCAACAGTCTGATATTCTAAATGTTTTGACTCTTGCTCTTTTGTCAAACCATCTTTTGACCACTACTTGATGTTTGGAAAATTTTTCAATGGCTTGATCTCTCCTTTCATCCAATTGCAAAATTTGGATTATCTTGGCTTCTCTGTGATCATCAAATCCTAAATATTCATTAGCAAATTCTAGATAGGTATTCTTAAATTCACTGGAAGTATGGGATCAGTCCCATAAACTAGGTGATAAGGTGCATTGCCTAAGGCTGACTTAACCTTAGTCCTATCTACCCACAGTGCATATTTTAATAGTGTATTCCATTCTCTGGGACTTTTTACAATTAGTTTCTTGATTATATCCAATAAAATTTTGTTTGTGGACTCATCTAAACCATTCCCCTAAGGATAATAATTTGAATAAAATTTTAAAACTATCCCATATTCAAATGCCCATTTAGAAAATTTTAGAGAACAAAATGCAGGGCCATTATCACATACTAGTGAATATGGAGCTCCAAACCTTGTTATGATGTTTTCCTCAAGAAATTTGATAACCACCTCAGTAGTAGAAAACTTGCAACATGTGGCTTCAGTCCACCTTGTACAATAGTCAACCACTGTCAATATAAACTTATGTCTCGTAGATGATTGAGGATTTATAACTCCAATGAAATCCAAGCCCCACTGTGCAAATGGCTTGGACTCAATGACTGGCTGTATGGATTAGCCTGATTCCTTCCCTTGTCTGCTATAGTCTGATAGGTATGACAACTTCAAATATGACTCTCTATATCTTTAAACATTGTTGGCCAATAGTATCCCGCTCTTAATATCTTATGCGTAGTAGCTAATGAGAACCGTGAGCAGTTCCATACTTATCATGCAACTTTGACAATACCTTATCTGCTTCACTTCTGTTTAAACATCTTAAATATATACCTTCATGGTTCTTCTTGAATAGAAGACCTCCTTGTACCATGTATCTCTATGCTTTAATCTTTAAAGCTCTCCTTTGAGAAGACTTCATCTTACTTGAATATTTACCTGATATCAGAAATGTATTCAAATCATCATACCAACCTGATGCATCATTAGAGTTTAATACATATTGTTGCTTTACCAAGTTTGGATCTATGTTTGCTATGGTCTGTACTAATGCTTTTCCTCTAACCAACTTCATTGGAATGATCTCCATATCAAACTCTTGCAATATTGTAATCCATTTGGTCCTTTTCTCTCGAGGCTCATTCTGCATTAGCAGCATTTTTACTGCTGCATTTGGTACTATGGTCTTAACTTGACTTCTTAAGATGTAATGTCTAAACTTTTTAACTACCCTTACTAATGCAAATGTTTGTCTTTCTATGTCTAGATCCTTCAGTTGTACATCTTTCAGAGGTGCACTCATGAAAGCTATGGGATTTTCTTCATTATCTTCTCCCCTTTGTGTCAAGGCAGCTACAACTGAATGTGTAGATGCAAAAGAGTATATGTAAAATGGTTTGGTATAATTTGGACTTGCCAACACAGGAGCATTAGAAATGGCCTCCTTAATATCTTTGAATGCAGCATTGGCTAATAGTGTCCATTCTATCTTTGCATCTTTCTTAAGCATTGCATTTAATGGTTGCACAATCTCTGCAAACCCTGTAATAAACTTCTTGACAAAGTTAATCTTACGAAAAAAGGATTTTAATTCCTTCTTACTATTAGGTAATTGCAATTTTCTTATTCCTTCTACTCTGTTGGGATCAATGGATATCCCATTTTCAGAAATGACATGTCCTAACAATTTTCTTTTAGTTACCCCAAATGAACATTTCTTTGGGTTAAGAGAAATCTCATACCTTTCACATCTTTTAAGTACCCTTCTCAAATCTTCTACATGAGTGAATGCATCTTTAGAATACACAATTAAATCATCCATATAAATAACAATGCATTTACCTGATAATCCACGAAGCACAATGTCCATGGCTCGCTGAAAAGTGGCACCTACATTTATTAAACCAAAAGTCATTCTCCTATATGCATAATTTCCCCACTTGCAAGTAAAAGTAGTCTTCAACCTATCTTCTTTATCAACTAAGACTTGGTTATATCCTGAGTATCCATCGAAGAAGGACATCATCTTAGCCCCATTTATTGCTTGCAGTACTTCATCTATTGGAGGCAAGGGATAATTATCTTTTTCAGAAGCTTTGTTCAAATTTCTAAAGTCAACACATAATCTAATGTCTCCATTTTTCTTTCTCGTGGGTATCAAATTAGCTACCCAGGTTGAATGTCTTACTAGGAAGATTATCCTAGTAGACAACAACTTCTTCACTTTCTCAAAGATTAAAGGTTCCAAAATAGCATTCACAGGCATTTGTTTCTATCTAAATGGTTTAACTTCTAGTTTCAAGGGTATTACATGAGTTATGATGGATGTATCATATGTCTTCAAATCTTCATATGTCCATGCTATTACATGTTTGTATTCTTTCAAAACATCCACAATTTCTTTTCTTAGCCTCTTAGAGCAAGCCTTTCCAATCAGTACATTCTGTGGACTTTGCTCTATTCCTAGGTTATAGGGATCACATTTTCCCCCTTCAGTTTTAGGAAAATCTTTTTGTCTAACTACCCCATCAAAGTCAAAAATCTTTTCCAACTCAATTACCCCCTTAGGTAAGAAATTACTTTTCAAGTTTATTATGTCTTCTTCATCCCAAGACACATTAGGCCTTTCCTGTTCATCAATGATTTGAGCTTCAAACACTTCATTACAGGTGAGAAAATCCACAATTTGTTGATCCCCTTCAAATACCTAGAAATGAGTAACATTATTTGGTATCCTCGGGACATTTACTAATTCAACAACAAATCATTTTAAACCCAACAATGTTAAGAGTTCCAAAGTGCTAGCACCAACTACTAATGCATCTAGTCTATGATTCAATTCCCTAGGGATATGTTCTATGTTAAAGGCATCAAATGAATCTATTAAATCCCACACCCTATGCCTATAACAAACCATCTTATTATAATTGCATGCATATAACTTTCTCACTTGTCTGACCACTAACTCAAAGTCTGAAAATACTCTAATCGTTTTCACCTTTTTCTTGATAGCCATAACAAGTCCCTAAATCAAAGCTTCATATTCTGCTACATTATTAGTACGAGGAAATTGTAGCCTATATGCTACTAAAAATGACTTACCATTAGGATCTATAAGTTCAACACCCGCACCTGCACCTTGTTTAGATTTAGACCCATCACAATTCAGTGTCCACATGCCTTCTTTATTCCTTTGACCCTTTATTTTGGCATGTCTCACCCTTTCTGTTACCTGTACCATACTATCTTGTTTCTTCATGGGTGATTCATTTTGACCTACTTGCATATTTATATTCTCAATTTGTAAATCAAAATGATAGACACTTTTATCCTTTGTTCCTTTCTCTAAATTTGGAATTAATACATCCATGTTATCCTACAAGTATACCTCTAGTTTTTTAGGATTAACCTTTCCTTCATGTAGTTCCATCCATTTTGTGCACTTTACGTATTAATATTCTATAATATCTTTGCACATTCCATAATTCTCTTCAGAATGAGGCTTATTATGGACTCTACACATGCTTTTGTACAACTTGCACTGAACTAGAATTTTTTGTTCAATACACTTTTCTATTCCTGTCTAATGATCTGACCAAAACTATTTACTGTATTGTCTTCCATATCAAAAGAATTGCAATCAGACTCAATGAACACTACTATTTCTTTACTGACAGGTTTTTCTTTAAAATTCAACATCAAGATTTCTTCAATTTGCACTCCCTTATTAGTGACTCTATAAACACTAAGTTCAACAGAAGCATATAATATCTCATTAGTCCCGTTGTATTCTGTAATCATGTGTTTCATTCTAAGTTCAGCTTCTATCCTGATCTAATTTGGAACACCTCTCCAAGGTAACCACATGTGTGAAAAATTAGTGGCCATAAATCTGTTTAATGTTTTGGACTAGTCCCTACTCAACAACATCCCATAATTCACAGGTATATCCACTACCTAAATGTCAATAAACTAACTCACCCTAGGATCAGAGGCTAACTGCATTTGAATATGCATTAATTCTCCTACCACATTGACCTCAGTTTTGTCTAATTGTGTAACAACCTTGGCAAATTTGGTGGGAGTTAGCCCTAAAGTTTTGCATATCCCTAAAGGCATTACATTAGCTAATGCACCAAAATCTACCATGCAATTATGTATGTTCTTTCCAAACATCCTAATAGTTAATAAGAAAGGAGGGGATTCTCTCTTATCTGCATACATGGCCACGTTAGTGTTGGAAGGCTATTCAGTTTTCTTATTCTTTTCTTTGGACTGTGGATCTTTACTAGGAACATTCATATCAATAGAGACCTCGCTTGTCATAGATGTATCCAAAGACTTTATGAAAGCATTTCTGACCCCTGGACCTTTCAACAATTCACAGAAAGGTATACTGACCTTGATTTTTTATCTCTTCAGACAAGTAACTCATTAGCCTCATTGTTTCCACTATCTTTGTTTTCCCTATTTGGACTTTTGATGATATTGTCCCACCATTCACATGATGATTAGCCTTTAGTATAGCAGGGTTATTACTAGCATGTTGATTTGGAGGAGTATTGAAGTTGTTGGGAGGAGTGGAAGTAGTGAAAGGACCTCCAGGTCTAGTGTTACTTCTCAAATTATAGGTATGATTTTTGTTAGACTATTGAAAATCTTGTACCTCCTCTGTTTCATATAACACCTCATTTTTAGTTTCAAAGGGAAATTGAAATGCATTCAGTACTAAGGCTGATTCAAGATATAAGTTCTCACAAAAGTAAGGCTCATCTTCTAACAGCTGATCTTCTTCCTCCCTAGTTGCAAAGGTAAAAGTGTCTAAGACTAAAGTAGTCTCAAATCCTGAGGGCACTATTTCATTACCTTTGGGAATGAGAAACTCAGAGGTGGGAGTCTGCACATCCACATTAAAAATACTAGCCGCCAGATGAAACTGAGGGCAATCTAGTTCAGCATGTGCACTGGTATTATGAATCTTGCACCAATTTTTCAATGCCACATTCGCCATTTTAATTCTAGCTATTTGTTTTGTCTCCTAATCATCCAAATTCTCAAATGGAGAAGATAGAGTGCCATTATTTGGCTCTGTGTTCCATGTCCTAGGTGGCCTTGGTTGATTCTGATTTCTATTGTTACTACCCTAGGTCTTGTTATCCATAGCAGGTCCTCTGTTTTGCATTACTTGTCCTTGATTATGATTTTGACCTTGATTATAATTTTGGCTTTGGTTTGAACCTTGACCTTGCTTATAATTTTGGTTATGGTTTTGACTATATCCTTGATTATTTCTACCATAGAAATTTTCATTTCTTAATTGTGTCATTTCAGTAGTCAATCTTCTTAGGTGTGCAGTAATTTCTTTGATTTCTTCCCTATCCTCTTGTGCTTTTTCCACAAATCCATCCTGAGGAGGCTAGAAGAATGACTGACCATTACTCTGATTGTTATTGGTACTATTACTAGTATAGGGGACTATAGTCTGGATTGGGGAAGGATTATACATAGGTGTGTATGTAGGAATTGGGTTCAATAAGGGAGTGTTATGCATAGGAACTCCATTCCATGGTTGTGCTTGATTTTGTACCACAAGATTTCCTCCATTAAGAAATAGATTATAATTTGTTTGTCTCATTTCCTAATTTACTAAGGTTGCTTCCTTATAAGCTTTGGATATTGTATCTATATCAACTTTCCTTTTGACAAACATAGCAGTTAGTGGATCAAGAACGACATAATACATGGCTAATAACGAATCTGCAGTCGCTGTGTAAGGAGCCACTAACCTAGAATAAGCCTTTTGAAACCTATCATTAAAGTTATCAATCAGCTCTCCTTCACCTCTTTTAATTGCAGCCAATTTATGATATAAGGTGGAAGGATAGACTGGTCCTCTAAACCTAGACAAAAATGCCTCTTCCATAAGTGCCCAAGAAGAAATATAACCATTAGGCAAGTTAACATACCAGTTAGAAGCCTGCTCATTAAAGGTGTAAGGAAACAATCTACACACAACATCTTCATATTCTAAACTGGCTCTAAAGCATGTCTCCTTGAATATCCTAATGTGATCTTTTGGACCCTGATGCAATTGATATTTAGGACATATCTTTTCAGGATTTTTTGGCATCTCATGATAATAATTGAATTTTATAGGAGAATTGACATTGAAATAAGCCATTATAGGGCCACGTGGTGGGCTGAGACCTCTGGGAATACCTAGATTTCTAGGTGGACTAAGACCTCTAGGAGGACTTAAACCAAGATTCAAAGATCAAAATGAAGAACTGTTAGGACTCACTATGTTATGTTAAAAGGTGATCCAGGAGGCATTCCAAATGAGCTTCCTACATGTGATATTCTAGGATTCCAAATCAAAGGACCTTTACTCTGCCTTCTATCAGGTAATTGCACAAGGATATCTTCTGAACTGGATCTATACCTGGTCACCCTACCACTATTATGAGCCAGCTTTACCTAAATCCTACCGTAACTCCAATTAGGCCCTCCTTCTAACACCAAAAACTGTTGATGATTATTTTTACACATTCATAATAAAAGTTAAAATTCACAAAATGAACCTAAACTATTTTGAAAGATATGAAGAAATCACTTAAGAGTTCTTAATCCCAAGTTTCTATATGGTCAGGTCTTGACCCTGTGGACAATTCAATAGGTTGATGTGAAACTATAATATTCAAGGGGCCTTACTTGATTTAAGATAATCATTGACTTACTGGACTCAAACTATGTAAATTGTTGCAAATATCAACAAAATTGTATTCATTCTTTTGCACAAATTTACTATTGTACTACAAAGCTTTGTATGAATTTCTATGAAACAAACCTTGTCTTCCAAATTAATAAGAAAATTTCCATATATTAACAAATTCTTCTTGCTTCTTTCAAATGTAAGACAACTTCCTTAAGATTTATGCGTTCAAGCTAATTATTTTCAGTTGTTGGAGAAAAGTTAGAGAAACTTAAACTAAGTATCATTTTAGTATAGGATTTAAATGTTCTGTTACAAACGTCCTAAAGCATACAGTAAATTGATCAAATCAACACACTTAAATCTTCAAATGTAAAATCCTGAACATTTTTCATGAACACACACCAAAGATTGCAATATTTTAAAGAATAATAACTTTAGATACCAATAAGAGTTAGAAAACACTCTATAATAGACACAAAATTCTGAGTTTACTTGTATTCAAAGTCCAAAGTCATATAAGATTTACAATGTAAGAATGACCTTTGTTTCATTAATCAAATCACTAAACAACTTACAGATGTTTTTACAGATACATCAAGGAGACCAGACATTCCACGTACTCCTTGCTGCAGACACAGCTGACCTCCTTTTCTAAACTAAAAGAAATAACTTCTCTATTCCAATACTATGACAAATTATAAGTGTAAGCTACAATTCTAAAATCCCTGTGTAACTAATATACAAGTAGCAGAGCTTCTTATATAGAATTTGAAGCTTCATACTGCTATGGCTACAAAATCCAATCTATAGTTAGTATTCATCTATTCTTGATCAAGGGTGTACATTTGTTCTTAACCGTTTCTCAAAATATCTTTATGGTATCTTTTCTGCCTCAAAGGATACCATTGGAATCTTTTCAAAATAAGATTCCCTTCCTTTGACTTCTGCTTTCTTGCTGACCTTGCCTGTAGATACCTTTCACTTGACTCTTTTATTAGTATTGTTTCCTCTGTTCTACACTTTCCTACTCTTTCAGATATGCTTTGAAGTTATTTGTCACACCTTCTATAAAGGTGCGATTTCCTCCTGGACTCCTTGTCCATACATATTCTTGCATTGTGATCCCTTCCTTTAGTTTCTTTTCTTCTTTATCTGAACCTTCGCTCTTCTTCTTATATTTCTTCATCTTGGCACTTGTTTCCATTACCGAATCAATCATTTGCTTACTTGAATGTGCCTCTAGATTATCCATACATAGTGTAAAAATGGCCTTGAATTCTGTTAATGCTCTTTGAAGTTCATATACTGGTATATCCATACACTCATGATCTAAGAGCCTTTAAACTGTCCTTTTATGCATCCTAATCATGTTATCTATCTTTTCTGGCTACTATGCACCTTCTGAGATTATCATCTTCAAATCTTAATTCCATCCTTGCCTCTGGAACTTGATTTGCCATCGAAGGGGTAATTACTCATTAATTCCTCTTCTCTCTCTTCAATTTCTTCTAGCTATTCCAATTCAAATTTGCACTCTTCTTTTCTAAATTGACCATTATATACAAGTATACTACATTTATTCTTTTCTAATGCAGCCAATTCTCATCCTTTCACTACTTGTTTCATTACCTCTTCTCCTTCTTGCATGAATTCCTTGAACCACTCTTCAAAAACATTGGCTTTAAGCCTCTTATTTTCCATATCTTTCATTTCATCCTTTGACAAAACTGCTATTTCACTAGGTAATTTTGGTATTTTAGTATTGGGATCAAATATCCCCCTAATGAATTTTTGTAATTGGACAATGTGTCCTTTCAAATATTCTTGTTTATCTTTATCCCTCTTTAATATCTCTATTGTAGCTTGGTGCATATCTTCCCATTCAATTATCTGCTACTCCCTTGTAGTGTGTCCTAGATCAAAATTAAGTATTTTATAGTCATCTAGTGTTATTTCTCCTTTTGCCTTCTCCTTTTGTTGTATGGCCAAGTTCAGCATCCTAGATCCATCTGGACCCCTTTGTATTGCTGACATGGTTCTGGCCTTCCTCCTTTCTTTCCTTGGCATTGTATCGCCTAATAGACTTTTGATGTCTATACATACTAATTGTACCTCCACCTTTTCTTTCCTTATCTCTACACTTAACTAGGTTGGAGCCTCTTTTGTGCTTTCAGTAGTCTTTTCTTCATTAATTACCTCTTCCTAAGGCCTTTCTACTTCTCCCTGCTCTTGTTGTTGTTGTTGTTGTTGTTCCTATTGCTGTGGAGGAAGCTACTATTGAGGGGCTAGTTCTTATACCATTGGATCATTTTGTTGTGTAGATTCACCCTCATTATCTTCTTCTTCAATTTCTGTATCTTTTCCTTCTTCATCCTCTTCCTCTTCCTCTGGACCTTCTTTCCTTGATGCTTCTTTTTCTTGGTCTTCCTCTTTACTTTCTTGTTCTACATTTATCATGTCTATATCTTTTGTTTGTTTTTCAAATTTATCTTCATCAATATTTTCTGTGTTTTCTTTGCCTTCAGGGTTATTTGTTGCATCCTCTACAGTTTCACCTTCCTTTTGTACCTTTTCAGGCATGTTAACTTGCTCTGTATGTGAAGGTGAACCTACCCTTGTATCAACTTCTTTTGTCTCTTTTCCCTATTCCTTTCTTCTTTCTATATTCTTTTCTTCTTCAATTTGTTCTCCATACATGTTCAAAATGTTTAATACATCTACACCAGAGGTACCAGCTCCTGTTTCTTCTTTATTTTGAGTAGATGTTTCCTTTACTGCTTCCTCAGGTGCATCCTCATTTTTAGATTCTTCAATTTTATGTGCTACATCTTGTACATCCTTTATTATTTCAGGAGGAACCAATGTACCAAACGGATCTATTGTTCCTGATTCTTCTTGCACCTTTTCCTTTTTAGACATGAACCTTGTTCAACTTCCATTTCAGCTTGAGTGTCTTGCTCCTCTTCTTCACTTAAATATTCACTGGATTCCTCTTCTTCCATGCCAACTTTTTTTCCTGAATCTATTTCTCTCTCTTCACTTTCACTGTTGTCATCTTCAATGTTGATAGTCTCAGTAACTTGTTTGGCTTTATGCACTTTTGACCCATGCAGCATTTCTTCAACCAATTCTATCTTTACCTTAGCATATTCTTTTCTTTTCTCTACTGAGGTAGATGCACCAGGTTTGCTACTTAATTTAGTACCTACCTGCTGTGCTCCTATGACTTCACTCTCTTTTGAAGTCTCCCCTTTAGATATGCCCACTAGTATTGCTTTCTTAACCTTCTGTCTTGTTATTTCTTTGGAGGCCTGGGCTTCTTCTATACTAATATCATGGCTTAATGACTTTGCCTCCACATTACTATCACTCCTAATGCATAAGGATCCATTAGAGTAGCATTTTTGTCCTTCTCCATAATTTTGGCTTCCACAATCTTTCTTTTCTTTTCATAAAAGCACTGGAGATCATCACTATGCTCCCTTACTCTCTTTTTGCTCTTCTTTGGATATGTAATCTCCACTCCTTTAGCCTTAATCTCCCCAATTCTATCTTTCAACCATGTCTTCGAAAACAAGATGACCGGTTTGGACAATGTGTCCAAAGATGTGTTCCATGGTTGTGACCAATCAGGTTCTCCAATAGGAGCAAGCCTGGCTCTTTCATAACTATGATGTAATAATTTACCATCATCTTTAACTTCTGGGGGGACATAGATGTCTCCCATGGACCTCATTTGATCTACTATTAATCTTTTATGAGCTATCTTTCTTACCTCTTTGTCATTCTTACAATCTGACCAAAAATCTTCAATATGTATTTGATGTTTGAATTTAGAATCAATTGTATTTTGGATTCTATGAAAAGGATCAAATATCCTGGCCAACTCAAATTCCTCAAATCTATAATATCTCAGCTCCCTTTCCAAATAACCAACAACTTCTTCACTATAGCATGAGTACCTACCAATTGCCCAAGGTAACTTAAGATTTTCTCTATTAAACTTCTTCTTGTACATCTTAAAGGCATTCAAATTCTTCCTTGAGAACTCCAGAACAATCAACTTGTTAGAAGGATACCTAGGTAACATGAAAGGTTTTCCTTCGAATCCCTCAATTCTGATATAAGTAAATTTTTGGAATTGGATGTACCAACAACTGTACAAGCCAATTGTATCCTCTGCATCTACAGACAATCTTTTATCCAGCTCCTATCTTAAAATTCTGACCATGTATGTATAAAATACATCATTCACTAGAGCATACTTCCTCAATGCATTCTCCTCCTGTAAATTAGGATAATGCTCATATACCAGCTTCTGATCTGGACCATTTCCTAAGCTTCCAACTCTGTCAATCCCGTGTATGTAGGGTTGAACCATTGCTGCACATGAATATAATACATACGAGGACAAATAGAAAGGCATCATCTTTTGCTTTCTTAACATTGCCTGTTTCCATATGGCTGTGTTTATAGCCTTAGCCCAGTGAATTTTTCCTTGTTCCCTTTTTGCTTCCCTCATGAATTGGATAATAGTGAACATCCAAGGCTCACACTTAGTGGCACCCCTTAAGCCCACTAGTCTACTTAACATTGTAATCATCAAATGTATTTCTTCTTTAAAGTATATTCTTTGCAGATTCTTGTGTACTCTTATGATAGCCTTGGGCTTATTTTCTACACTATACCAACTATAGAAGATCTTACTTCTACAATCCATTTCATTGTTATTGAAATCTTCATTGTATTGATCTATATCAATATCTACCATTTTCTCATGTATTTCTAGACCAAATGTTCTTTCAATCCCTTCTTTGGATAAGTCTGCAACGAGCCTATCGTGGAATATTATCTTTCTGGTAGATGGGTCATACAAGTATTGTTGCAATTATGAGGTTAACCAGTGTTGTCATTGATGTCAACATACTCATATTGCATTGATGAGAAGGATTGGATGAGCTGTGTGCTGAGGATATTGAGAAAATTAGTCTCAATCAGGAACAGTGCAGAATAATGATGACATTAAGGTAAGAGTCCAAGATAAGATAAAGATTAGAGGATGCGGTTCAAAGGGTTTGTAGATATGAGTCTTGAGATGATCTAGTTAAGATTTCAGAGGTCCACATGAAGATATGAAGAAGTTGTGATCGATCAAGTAGAACCGGTTCCAGGAGATGCTCTGGAATGACAGTGTTACAAAAAGGTCCAGTGAGATCTGGAAGTGCATTTTCCTATTCTGTGGATTGGAAGGAGTGTTTGGGATGTCCTTGTGATGTGTCATCTCTATTTGTTCATGGTTTGCAGGTCCGGAAGCACCTTTGTGTTTGTGACAGTGGCGATAAACCGTGTTCTTGAAGTTCTGAATGATGAAGAGAAGAATTCTAGTAAGTAGAGGAAGTGCGGATGTACCTGGTCACTCAGGCAAGCTTGTGAAGGTTCTTGGATCATGTTGAGGTTGTGTTGTTGGTCCACATTAGTGTTAGAGCTTGGAATTGAAGATATACTTCTGGATGAAGATGTTCTTGTTTAGGCTGGCCGACCGGATGAGTTATTCATCTTGCAAATGTTCTTGTGGATGATTGCCGACTTAGATGATTGTTCCTAAGTCGATGCCTTGTATAAATAAAGGTTTGTGAATTCATTTCAAAGTGGGTCATGGAGCGGATGAGTGTGGTATAGCGAAAGAGCAAAAGCAGAGTAGAAGTGTCTCAGGCTTAAATGGAACTGATCCAGACATGGTAAAGATGTCAATCTCCAGTTCAAGTTTGTAGTACTTGTTATCTTGTAGACAATTTGTCTCTTGTAGGTAGTGTGCCTCCTTGTGAGTAGTGTGCTAAGGTAGTGAGCCCTAATTGGCATGTGCCATCTATTTTTCTTATTCTTCTAATAGATAATAATCCTTGGGTTAATCACCCCGTGATTTTTCCCTTGACCGGGTTTTCCATGTCAAAATCTTGGTGTCTAATGTGTTGATGTTTATCTGCTCTGGTGTTTATGCTTTATGCTTTCATGAATGGTTAATTGATATGCTATTAAATAACAAAGAAGAATCAAGTGTTTGAAGTAGAAGCAAAATTTTGTACAACTGATTCACCCCCCCTCTCAGTTGTGTGCCCTAGATCTAACAAGTATATGCAATCTAGACATAAATCGTTAGCTTCCATAGCTAATGGGAAACCTATATCCCTGTATAATCCACTCTCCCATATACACCTCATGTCAGGTGTAGCGTCGACTGTTGTGATCTTCTGCAAAACGTCATCCGCATCATAGTTCCCTATGTTGGTGTCTGTCCCTACTCCACTTGTACTAATCAATGAAGGGTACCCTCTATGTATTGGCAACTCCTCTATTTCTTTGCATGGCTTTCTTTCTTTTTTAATTTCACCTCCCTTATCCACCCTTTTCTACTTTGGGGCCATCCTATAAAAATGCATTTTTTTAACTTACCGTTTTACCCTCTTCCTAAGGTTTTACTACAAATTTTCTATTTTTTACATTTTACCCTAACCCCTGTTTGTCTTTTCCCATTTTAACTTTCACATTGTTTAACCCAAACCAGCTAATTAACAATTAAACACATTGATTTAATGCTTGCTTACATTTCAAAATGAAATTACTAAAATTTACTTGCATTTTAACTAATTGAATTGTAACGATGTTTAAGATAAATACCTATATCTTTTGACAGCTCAACATTATGACGTTGACTTACTTTACCATTTTCCACTCTATTCCTGCTTCTGGAATTCTATCCCACGATGAAATTTTCATTTAATTTCTTTAACAACTCTTCTTTCTACAATTTTAATCTTAGCAATGCAAATCTAAAATAAAAACAACTTTAAATTTACCCTAACCCATTAAGTTTTACTATTTTTGATGTTAGATTGGCATTAATTACAGTAATTAATACACCTATAGCTTTGGCTTCTTCTTTCAACATTTTATTTTAAACCTTTTATCTGTTAGTTTATTTTCTACATATATCACATTTTCTTGTATCTTTCTTTGTATATTGTTCTTTGTATGTCCCCTTTTGCATCTTTTCAATATGCAAACATATATGCAATGAGCCATAAACAATGTTATCCCTTTTCTTTTATATATGTGCTTGTATCTTTAGTTTGTATCCTGTAATGTATGTTTGGTTTGTATATCATAATGTATGTGACATAGATACAAGCACACATACAAACAACCCATACAAACCCTCTTTTACTTTTTATCTCTCTGGTGATGTCCTTTATTTCTTTGTATATTAGGATTGTATATTGTTAACATACAATCACCCAAACATACAAAGCCTTACCTTTATTTAATTTCTTTTTCAAATCCATCTTGTATCACGGCTCCTTGCATCTTTGCTTGTATATCAGTTTGTATATGCTCTTGTATATCCATCTGTTGGCACAATATACAACTATGAGATACAAGCTGTGGGACCCACTTTACCTTTCCACTTGTATCATCGACGAAACAACAATATTTGTATCTACTCTTAGATACAAGCCTCCATACATGCAAACTCCCTTGTATAATCATCCCGGACTCCCCATATTTTATAAACCATATTGCATAACCTTTTAGCTCCACATATGTATATAAAGTGAATGCATCTTTCAATATGCATTAAGGTATGATACACCACTTATATCCAATTTAATTCCTTTTTGACATCCGTGTTGTATGTATACCGAAAGATGCAAACCCAAAAGATGCAAAATACAAACCTCGAAACATACTTTAATAAAACCAAATTTCATACTCTCCTCGGGTCTGTGACATGTATATCACGTTGTATATCACCTTGTATCTTTACTTTTCGCCAAACATACAACCTGAGATACAACATATGGACTTAACCAATTATCCATTTTACTTCCGAATCACATCGGGTCTGACTTGTATGTAAAGAATAAAACATTAACAATATGCATACAAAATACCATGATTTATAAACCTGACCACTCTATGTGACTAATACAATGACTCCTCATACAAACGTCCTTGTACATGCAACATACAAACCTTCCTATAATGCATTTTACCAAAAACATGCATATCTTGCAGAATATTGGGAATTTTGAAATGGTTCAAAAAGCAACCCTTCTTCATTTTTGACAAAGAATTCACCCCTATTCTACTTAGGTACTTAATGCTAATTTTTTCCTATTTTCAACAAGGTTCGTAACCTTTACCTCCTTTTCCCTTTACCACCAAGCAAAGCCACACACAAGCGAAAAAGCCACAACCACAACAAGGGTCCTCATTTTGCTAAGAAGTAAAATGGGGCGTGTTGTGAGCATCACAATAGTGTTGTTGTTCTTCCTAGCCTTGGCCGACTGGATGATTCAAGCGTGTTGCGGATGATCTGAGAGCAATTCTATGAAGTGTGGTGTATTGATCAAGGAAGACTTGAGTCCCAGTTATGTTTGGCTGACAGCTTAGTGATTCACATTAAGTCAGATGTTTGTAGTGCTGACCTTGATGTTCATTCCAAGGTTGATGAAGCGTATAAATACTTGTTGATGAGTTGTGGAAAATCATCCTTGTACAAAAATAAAATAATTCGAAGAAAGGATCAAAAGGTAGAGTAGAGCAGAGGAGAAGCAGAAGAACAAGAGTTGTTTTGATGAAGAATTAGAGAAGTATTTGGGGCAGAGAAGAAGTTTTGTGAGCATTCAATGAAACTGAACCAGGCATGAAAGAGATGTTATTTAATAGTTAATTCCTTTTGTATTAAAACATAAATTATGTAGGTAGTGAGCCTCTTTTGAGCAGTGAGCTTTGGGTAGTGTGCCTGAAGGCATGTGCCTTCTATTTTTCTAAAGCACTTTTAATAGGGTACAAATCTTTGTGGGTTAACCCCCACCATGGTTTTCCGTTAACCTGGTTTCCATGTAAAAATCTTGGTGTTTTGTGTTCATTTGTTTATACTCATTTGTTGATAATTCATGCTTTAAATGTTTATATCATTAATCAGTTTTGTGGGATAAAGAAATAGTTGCAAGTGTTAAAGTTTTGGGACAACTGATTCACCCCCCTCTCAGTTGTCTGGCCTAAATCCAACATGACCCACTTTAAGGTAAGCATGATGTCCATAATAAATACACTTACGCAAACTTCTTGAGTGCCTCACAAAATCCTTAAAGTTGCAAGTAGGACAGCCATGGTATCCATGAACAGTGAGACTAGACAATGTACCATATGCAGGAAGATCATGAATTGTAACCAATAAGGAAGCTCTTAATGTGAATTTGATTGAATGACCATCACTTAAAGATTGAATTGCTTCAATTCCTTTCCACAATTCCATTAGCTTATCATATAATGGCTTTAGATAGGCATCTATTGTATCTAAAGTCACATGTTTCTTTCCTAGTATAATCAATGATAGCATTAAGAAAAATGCTTTAGTTGCTAACCATGGAGGCAAGTTAGAATTTATTAAAAACACTGGCCAAGTTGACCATTTAGTACTTTGATCTAAGAATGGGTTCACCCTATCTAGATCCAAACCCAACCTTATATTATGAGGATCTTCAGAAAAATCAGGCCATCTGTTATCAAATTCCATCCACGTCTTAGAATCAGGCACATGTCATTGTTTTCCATCAATGCTCTTATTTTGGGCATGCCACTGCATAAGTTTAGTAATGTCTCTGTACCTATACATTCAGAGTAATCATGGGATTATCAGAAAGTGGCAAAGAACCTTTCTAGGAACCATAGCTGATTTCAACCCTTGTCTATACCTTGCTTCATGACATTTCAAACATTCACTCTCACTTGCAAGATTTTTGTGAAATAATACACAACCATTAACACATGTGTGGATGTTTTCATACCCCAAGCCGAGCTTACTAATCTTCTTTTTACATTGACTTTGTTTTGATGGCAATGTGGAGTCAGTTGGTAACAACAAACTTAATAATTCCAATAACTGATCTACACTCTCATTTGTCCAACCATGCACCACTTGCAAGTTAAGAATTTGAAGGATTGTTGTCAAAAGACTTAACTTGCAATTAGCATACAGATGATTTAAAGCATCCTCCATTGGCTTGGCCCAATCATCATTTAGACCCTCGTTCAACATTATTTCAACTTCAAACCCTTTGTCTAACATTTTTGCCTCTTCATCTATGTTCGGTGCCACTTCATCTATGTTTGTTGCCTCTTCATCTCTCACAGTCTGTAATTCTATCATATCTTCATAATAATTGTAATCCCAAGGGCTTATACCACTATGCCCATATCTTATCATATTTCTATAAATCACATTTCTTTTTCTCACCCTTCCACCAAGATAGTCATTACATGGACATGGATATTTTTTCATTTCCCTCTCTTTGGCTACTGTCTCATCATATGCATGATATTGATCCATAGTCAACCTTCAACGCTAATCCATCTGTAATATTGTGCATTCCAATATTAATTTAGTATACTAAGCTATCCTATGCCTAGAAGGCCTTTAAATATAAAATCTTAAAAGGTAACCTTCAATCATGCATATGGTCAAGCTAGGATAACCTTTCCTTCAATTTGGGCTAGTCATCGTGTAGGGAGATCATGCAGAGTAGAGGTGTGGTTTTATTTGAGTTCAAGGATCAGTTAAAGATCGACTTTAAAAATACTAAAGACAACATTTTCTTTTGAGTTTTCAAGCTTCAATCATGAAAATATCTCCTGGGAGGCGCCCACAAGCAGCTTCCCCAAATATCATGAAAATATTAGTTCACTTTTGGCAATGAGGGTTTTGAATTACCTTTGAATTTGCTGCAAAGTGCATCCCCAAATTTGACTTTGCTGCAGAGGCTCTCACCGACTTCAAATTCGTTACAGCAAACTCTGAATTCCTTGCCCACCTTTTCAAAAGTCTCCAAGTCCTCTCCAAACAAGCTTTATCACCCATGCAAGTAGTTGATACACTTATATGCACCTAAAACATTTTTTTAGGTACATGCATCAGATAGAGTAAGTGCTTCAATACATGTCCATGAGAATAACAAATATCAACAGCAATTCAATTTCATTCCCATGCCGACAATTATACATTTTACAAGTTGTCTAACTTAGAAGTATAGACAAGCTATGTAAACCAATAGATAAATAGAATTTAGAAGAGATACTAGGCAAATTATCAAGATTACACTTTAGAACCCCAATTAAATAACTATTGTGATGAAGTATTCATAGCAGCAAATCACTTGCTAAAATCATAGGCAAAGTCACCAAATAAAGGTCTCAAGATGTCAACCATTTCAAATGACAATCATGACAATAGGAAAAACAACATAGAGAATACAGTCATGCCTTTGATTGCAAAGGAGGGGGTAGATATTACAGTCTATAGCAGCATTGAAAAGATGAAAATACAAAATCCATGAAGCCAAACACTTTTGTCAAAATACAAACCCTTACCTAATTAGTTAACTGATACTTGAAGATTTTATCAGGCAAAGATAGTCATTATATAGATGCTAAAATAGTGACACAAGTGCCTTTGAAAGTGATGACAATCATGTCATCAAACTGACAGTGAAATCAATCATCAAAAAGAGTAATGCACAACACCACAGAAGAAAAGAGGAGATCACTATCCATTCAAAGAGACATCCTAATCACAGCCACCAAAGTGAGCTACAACAGCAAAGAAAAGACAGTGGAATATTGATAGTCTTTTTGCATCCAAATGTGAATTATGTGAAAACTATGTCATATATCAATAACAAAAGTAACAGAGAGGCTTTTTTACAGTCAAAAGTCTATGAATAGAATCTTCAAGTTTATCAAAATCAAGCTAATAAGCTATATGATAGTCATAGCAGTAGATGGACAAAGGGACTGTGACTGTGACAAATTTTTGCATACAAAGGATAGTCATCATCAAGGATATCTTTGTATTAAGGAATTTGTAGGCAAGTTCATGATAGGACAACAAAGATCAGTTCATGTATGAAGCAATGAACAAGGTTTTCATGACAAAGGTTACTGTCAAGATAGCAGTAAGAGATAGTAAAGACAGTGAAGAGCAGATTTAAGGAATGAAACAAATCATGGAATAGTCTTTCATTCTCAACAACAAGCTTTCATTCTCTATTTTGTGATAGTCATTTTAAAAATACAATCATCTTTGAAAGGTTGAATCACATACACAAGGGTAGTGTCTAAGTCACAGGTTGAAGACCATCAAATTCCTTCATGCCAAGGTATTCTAAGTATAAATCATGAATGGAAAAAGTAGAACTTTATCAATAAAGAACCATGAAACCTCTTCATATAGTCATTGAAAGAGATAGAACAGTCACTAATGATAGAGCACCAAGCTTTCAAAGATACAAAACTTTAGAGCAGGCTAAGAGAAGAATAGAGGTATGTGGAAAACCCTACCTCCGCTTCATAAAACCATTTGTTATATGCCGTCTATCTGCTGTCTATAGCTAGAAATCCCAAAATTCCCTCCCTTCTTCATTCACACGATGATCTCAAAACTATTTCCAAACTCAAAGAACTGTGGCCATGAACAATCTTCTTCTGTTCGACTACTCATACCCTATTCTTAGTGGCCATGAACAATCTTTTCATGTTCAACTACTCATACCCTATTCTTGGTGGCCATGAATAATCTTCTCCTAATTGACTACTTTGCATACCCTATTCTCAGTGGCCATGAACAATCTTGTCTTGCTAAACGCACAATCTTTGCTTCTTCATAGGTTTCACCTTTTGTTCAAATTTCATAAATGCACAATCCCTCCATTAATTCCCTCCAAATCTAAAGTGAAAGAAAAAGAATAGAGAAATTTATTTAGTCCTTTATTTAGTTAATTTTATTTGTAGTTGTGTTTTTTTTCCCGATGACCAAATTAGTCATTTATTTAGTCATTTCAACCGATGACCAAATTAGTCATTTATTTAGTCATTTATAGCTGTGTTACAAAAAATTTTAGTCACATGATTAAAAGTTTGGTCACGTGACTAAAATTTTTAGTCACTTGGTCATTTATTTGCCATATTACTACTAGTGTCAAACTTTGTCTTTATCAAACTCAGTCAAACACTATGTCGATACTTAGCAGCTTGTAGCTAACCTTTCGGTGGACTTCAGATCTCCTAACTTTGGAATAAGACACTTCGTACAAGTGTTTACAACCCCTTATAGCCGTACAAAAAAATACTTATCTGCGGAGGAATGTGGACCACTACACTAGACCCTATTCAATGTTCCTATTGTACCTTTGCTTAGACTTAGACAATTCTTCAAGGTGACTTTCAAAGGAGATCAAGTGATGCAGAGCTCCAAGAGATTAATACCAATTCCCAGAACTCCACAGTCATGATGCTTCCTTCTATCGGCAACACGTTATACTATTGGCTCACTCAAGAATTCTCCCACAGATGTACCAGTCACTCCAATGACTTATCATACTGATAAACTCTCCATCAGTGACACTTTCAGTTGTCACCCCGATCAGCAAGAACACATACTGTCGGCTCAACACTATTTCATTCACCTGATGCTCTTCTTACGTCCATGTCTTCGTCCACTTCAAACATACATTGCTTGACCTCCTATGTTGGTTCTGTCTACCCTTTCCGCCGGTCAACACTTGTATCGCAAAACAATGTATGTTTCAACATACAATTGTAACATACCATCGGGACATACAATCGACAACTTCCTATTGCCAGTTCCATTCATTGTATCTTCAACTACTTTGACCGCTACAGCTGGTCACCACTTGTATCTAATGAAATGCATATTAACAATGTACATCCCATTATATAGTCTTCGATATGCAAATGCAAGATATACACAAAATGCTTTCACATACAACTATGATATACACACACAATGTCTATGACATGCAATTGACATATACACAGGAAATGTATCTTCATACACAAAATTCTTTCACCTACAATTGTGATATACACACACAATGTCTGTCACATGCAATTGATGTATACACAGGAAATGTATCTTCATACATGTGTGATATACACAAAAATTGTATAACTGATATGTTTTAGCATTGTATATTTGTTACATGCATTTTCAACATGCATTCACACCCGATATGCTTTGCGATATATGCATCGACTGTATAACCGACATGTGATTTCAGGATACACATAGAATGTACTCAGGTACATTAACGATATACACACTGCTTGTGTATTCAGCAAACAACATGAACTTAACCTAGAAGGACTTTTATACATACCTTTCTTCATAGGATATACATAGGATGATTCTCGCACACAAATGCGATATACTCACAAGCTATTCCAGCATGCAATTGACATATATACATAGAATGTATAATTGAATCTCATGCCAATAACCTCCTCTATAACAAATTTCACAGTTTCTATTCTGCCATGACCACGAACAAAAAGAAACAAAACAGAAAACTATTTTATAAAGCCCATTCCATTGATTTCATAGAAATCCACCAATGGAATGGTTCTAATCGTGCATCTCGACAACAGAAAAACTAAATTAAATACAACCAATTCTATACAGATAATATACACAGGACAATTTGATACACAGGGGATTTACACAAAATCTAGAATTTGTAAAACACAACTGACAGAATTTCTATTTCTTCATTCCAACTGCAGCTCTCTAGGTCTTCAGCAACACAGGTCGATTATAGAGATTCATACCTCTTCAACAATTCTTTCTGATTTTGCTTAACCAAGATTATAAGAAAAAACCCTAACTAATCACATGACACCTGTTTGGCTTAAGACAACAAAACACCTAATAATACAACATATTGACTTAATCATCCACATACCCCAAATGTCTAATGATGTCCAAATTGGCTTATTGGAATGCCCAATTTGTGACCTCGATTCATATGGTGGGGTCGGTTCTCATGGTGGGGTCAGTTCTTACAAACATGAAATGTTAACACAAATACTACATGACAACATGAAATGCATAAAACATATTACACCTTAGTCTTATCCCTTAGATGTGTGTTTAGCTTGTTGAAGGGGTGCTCCTACACCATCAAGACTTAACCTCTGAAGCATAACACTATCAAACACCAATTGACATCATACCTAAATCGCATCTACAAGTCTTCAATTGCGGAGGCATACTAACTAACTTACTATCTTTCTATTCTGTATACTTTCCATACTCAACCATTTTCTGTCAACCAGACCTGGAATCTAATATGTTCTTTCATAGATATCTCTTCCTGTCATGGTGATAGGATCTCTAAGACTTGTTGCTATCAATGACAACATATAGATCCATACTAGAGTAGTGTCTCTTGCCAACAATCTCCTCCTTTGGCATTGATGGCAACACTTAGTGAAAAAAATGCCTGACTACTCCCCCTTACTATATACATTGTACTTTCTTGCTCCCCTTGAGATGATTATCCATTTTTCACTGATCTACTTCTCCCCCTTTGACATCAATGGCAAAGGGTGTTGATCTGGAACCAAAAATTTGCATATCCTGTCACATATTTACAGGTACAATCTTCATTTTAATATTACATATGTTTAAGCACATCATTAAATATGTTTTTGATCAATGTCCACTCAGCATCCTAGCTTTTCTTTGCATTTTCTAGAATCTAAATTTGACCATTGAGAAGAAAAAATGAGGCTTCTTCCTTTTTAAGATCAGAAGTTGTGTCTACTTGGATAGCTAACTTAGCCTCTATAATAAGATTTGTCATTGAATCTAACTTTGGACAGACTAGTCTTTTGATTTGTCCCATCCTACTTTTTATTTGGTATTTCTAATTTATCAAGTCAGTCAAGTCATTATGAATCTTAATGACTTCTATTTCTTTCCTTATGACTAACTCTATTTCTGGATCAAATTTCTCAGAAATATCCATCAGTTTTTGTTCCAAATCTTTGATCTTTTCTTCAATCTCTTGAGCAGCTTTGGGCCAAAACAAACAAAACTTGTACACATCTCCAGCATCCTTCATAGCTTTCTGAATGTTGGCTATTGTATTATTTAATGAGATTTTGGTTTCTCTATCATTATTTTTAATTGTTCTAGATGTTTTTCATCAAATTCATGTTTCACCTTTGTTTCTATAGATTTTTCAAATGATTCAAATTGTCTTCTTATGGAACTTATTAATCCCTTCAGATGACTTGTTGAGGGCATGGATGAATCCCTCTTGTACATGGGCAGAAACTTCTCCAAAGTTCTAGATGCTTCATCAATCAGTTCACTATCCTCAACATGTGATTTTAATATCTCCTCTTGAGCCTTTGTCTAAACAATTATAACAAACTTAAACTGTTGTTCTAGTGTCATTGTGCCCAAGTTTATTAGACCGTGTAAAAATTCTAGCTCATCCAAAGTTTGTGTTCTTTTCTCCAACAATTCTTTTGTAGGCTCTACAATGTCTCTTGCTGTGATAGGAACTTCTTCTGTGGCTTTGCTCCAGATCCTCTTGATCCATATTAGTATCATCCTCCTGTTTCAGTGGATGAATTTCCATGACCTATTCTTCCTCAATCTTCTCCTTATCAGTGTTATCCTTAGCAAGATGTACTGGAGAGGGTCTTATCTCAAGATCACCAGCAAGTGCTTCTTCCTGCTCAGTCACTTTGTCATCTTTATCTGATTCTTGCTCCAGATTTACTTGCAGAATAGGTGTACCATTTCCACTATCTATTGTTGTATTGTCATGAGTGGTAGGAATATTGTATTTTCTTAATATTTCCAAGGTGATTTCTTCTATCTCCTTGACTACTTTGTCAATTTATCCCAGCATCAACAAGTTCATTCTTGTTTTGGTTATGAATTTCTCTTTGGTTTCCTTAGAGATCAAATTCTCTTCTTTTAGAGTGATCTCAGGACACAATCCTGTCAGAACATGTTTTCTTATCTCAATATCTTTGGCTCTAGCAGTCTCCTTTCTAATGCTCAGAAGATTTGCTAGGTTTTTGGAATTTCATAGATAATCTCAATAAGGGCTCTGTTGAAAATGTTTAGATGCTTCATAGTGGCTTCTTCCAGACTTATTTTATCAATATCACTATGTCCATCATAGTACTCAATCATGGGTTTTAAATTCCCATCCATGGTGATAGATTTTATTACATCTACAAGTAGTGGAGGCTTTTCCTTTTTCTGTCTTTTGCTAGGCTTATCCTTTCCAGAGGACTTTTCTTTACTGGTTCTGGAGACTTTGATAGCCTCAACTTTCATCTTCTTGACCTCTTCATCTGATTCTATTTCTTCATCACATTTTTCACTTATACTGACATAAAGTCTTCTTCCCTTCATCTTATTTCTCTTCATGTCTTTGACAAGGAATTCCTCTGATGTTTTCTCCAGGTTTATTGAAGTTTTGGTACCAGAGGAAGTGTCAGAGCTTCTGTTAGTCCTCTGAACTTTCTCAGACTTATCTTGTTTCACCTGTGATTTTTCTGAAACCTACACTGGTTTGTTCCTTTGCTTTTCTTCTGCTACTTTCTCTATTTTTTCCCTTACTTCTTTTAGTTGTTCTTTAGTGATTCCATACTTAGAAGCAACTTCTTCCACCTCTTTTCTAACTTTTCTAGTCGATTCGGATTTTCTAAACTCAACATGAAGTTTCATGGATAGCTCTTCATAAGTTCCAAATCTTTCTTCTCTATTATCCTTGGGTTTACTTAACATGTATTGAGCATTGTTCTCCAAAATTTTCCCATCTACTTCATACCCCATTGGCATTACCCAAACAATCCTAGGCTCAACAAATTCCATTAGGCATTGATCTTTTGTAACCATGAAACAGATAGTATCCTTATATTTGTCAACAATTTTCCTAGGGATTCTTTCTCTAGCTTGCATTAAGCCTTGAAATTTTTTGAAGTACCCCCATAATGCTGTGTTTTGCTCATTAATATTTCTAATGCTATGTAGATGGCTTCTAATTTGGGAGGCTACTAATTTACTACTTAACCAAGTCAAATTCTTCATGTTTGGTAGCTCATTCATAAAATAAAAGAATAAGCAGATGACCAACGTACCATATTTGAAGGGGTAGTTCTTTCTTTCCTTTATCTTCTTCAGGTTCTCCAATAGTTGGGTTAGTAGCAATTCACACAAATCATAATCTGCATTCTCTTTGACCATTTGATATGCAATATAGATTGTTGTTTCTGAGACAGAATTCTCCCGATTGGAGAAATAGATCTTATAGCCCAAAACCATTGAAGTGAATCTTACATCATGATCGGTGATGTCATTGATAGTCAGTGCCCTTTTGTCAAACCTTGCTCTGGTGGCCTCTGTAACATTCTAATTCTTCATAGCCTTCAACAAGGGCACACTCCTGGTGGAACTTAATCCTATCACTACTCTAATTGCTTCCTTGGTGATTTTGAAGGGCTACCCTAACCACATGAATTCATTGTGAATTCAGCTCAGAACATACCTTGCACATTCATGCTCCACAAACATAGGAAAATCCACATATTGAATGAACTTCTTTTCTTTTAGGGTTTTGTATTCTTCTTTGAGGTCAAACTAGTCATCGGTTAGATGCTTGAGATATAAAATTGTTAGACAAATGCTGATGTGTTCATCGAGGGGAACATGAATATATGCCCTAACATCTTCAACATACAAGACTCCATAGGGTATACTTGAAAATGCACCCATTTGATCAATTTCAGTTTCTTTATGTGGGTGTTTCTTGAACTTTGGTTGAGGGCGTTCAGTAATAACTAAAATTTGTGGAGTCGTCATAACAAAGATTCAATAGACTCACAATGAGGGTTTCTATGATAAATACCTTGAGATGTCGAGATTGGGTTTCCTTCACCTGAATCAATCCGATCTTTGAATCTTTTTTGTGCCTTGAATTCTTTCTTCAATCTCTCTCTAACATCTAAAAAAATTTGAATGCAAAGTGAATTCAGACCAAAAGACTTGCCTTTTATCCTCCGCACTTGACTTGATTGTCATAAATGCTATTTTTCAAAAAGCTGCTTGACTTATCCCAAATGGACATAGTCAATTAGAATTGCTCCACAAAATGTTGCATCAACTTATTTTCTTCTAGTTTTTCTTTTAGAGGATTTGTCTTGTCAAATTCTACCAAGAATCTCTGTGCTGAAATCCAGCACCAACTACCTAGCTGGGGAGTTTGGATTTCCAATACTACTCACCCTGAGCCAGTGCTTACAAACTCACTCTTTGAAGAAGGTATCTGCATCAAATGTTGGTGTGGATCTATCCTTAATTAAAATTACTTCCGTATCAATCCATACTTTGTCCATTGTTTCAACTAGATCAACTTTCTCTTTTCCCTTGTCATTTATCTGCTTTGTTTCTCTTTCTTCAGAATAGTGATTTTTCTTCACATTTTTGCTTCTGCAAAATCTTGCAATATGTCCAGATTTGTTGCAACTAAAGCATACCACATTCTTTTGTCCTTGAATCCTTCCATTAATTAAATTTGATCTTCATTGATTATCCATGTGTCCAAATCTATTACATGCAAAACACTTTCCATTGAAAGATTGATTGTTCCTGATATTTTGAAGATTAGTTCTTATCGAACTTCTGCATTCATTTGATCTGTGTCCTATTTTATAGCATACATTGCACCTAATAGGATTCTGACTTACTTTACTTCTACAAACAATAGCTCTATGACCAATCCTATTGCAAGTGAAGCATTTACCTTTGAATGACTGTTCATTCCTTCCATTGTTGAAACTTTTCCTGATCTGATTTCTGCATTCATTTGCTCTATGACTAATTTTCTTGCAATTGAAACACTGACTAGAGAATGATGGAGTCTTTTGATTTATTCTACATCTACACTGAGTGGACTTATGAACAAACCTATTGCATGAATTACAATAACCATTGAAATATGGGTACCTTTGAGGATTTGATTGTCTGACCGAAGGTCTTCTAGGTCTTCTTCTTTGATTTCTGTACTGGTATCCTTTGTTTTGCCTTGGCTCAGTGCTTATTTTCCCAGAGTTTGAGCTTTCTCCTTTCTCAAATCCTAAACCATGTTTGTCATCAACATTCCTTTGGCTAGCAATCATTCCATCAAGCTTTGCAGTACTTATCTTGGATTTTTCTTCAAAACTTCTGGCTTTTTTGAGATCTATTTTTAAACTTATAATTTCTCTTTCAAGTTTAGCACAATCTTTTGATTTGTTCTTGACAATCAAATTTAGATCATATTTTGCTTTTGTTCTTTCTATAACTTTTGCTTCCAAATCATATAGGGTTTCATTTGCTGATAACAATTGGTCACTGACTTCTTTGTATGTGTCTTTGAATTTCTTGACTTGCTGCTTCAGCTTTAAGATGCATTCATCAACTTGTTTCAAATTTTCCTTCAGTTCTCTAACCTCTGCTTTAAACATTTCAAGATCCATAAGAGTTGCTTCTAGTTGCTTGCACCTCTCATAATTTCCATACCTTCTTGCTACCATGATCACACTATCCCAGATCTTCCTTCAGCTGTTACACTTTTTTCAAGGAACCTTGCTTTGATACCAATTTTTGAATGTCAAGAACACTGAGAGGGGGGGTAAATCAATGTTCTATAAATATTTTCATGTACTTTTACTTTTAACCATTTCAAAAGAATAATCCAATAGAAGCAAAATATATAACTGAACAACATCCAAAAAAGCATGGGACATGACACCAAGATTTTACATGGAAAACCCAAAGAGGGAAAAACCATAGAGAGGATTACCTCTCATAAATATATTTCAATCTTTATAGAAATGATGTTCAGGCTTGGTCATTCCATAGGCCTAGAACATGCTGGCTTACAGCCATGAAGTACAACTAGATTTAGCAGGCTCACTGCCTCAACCCTAAACCTAGAAAAATTACAATGAGGGTTGTTAAACCCTATTGAAGGCTCACTGCTAGCTTACTACCTTGATGAAAAAAGCTTGTTTCCAATTAGAACATGCATAATAACTGAGTACTACTTAAGCATCCGCCACTATGCCAAGGTGTAGTCATTTAACAACTATATTCCAAATCCCAAGTCTTCATCGTTGCTTCTCTTCTAACTCTGCTCTTTTATTCACATGCTCACATCTTACATACACTCTCCATACACACATGCACACTCAACCAAAGATCATTGCTCTTATATATATCCGCATCATGATTTAATCCATAATCAGGTCGGCATCCAAGAAGTGAAACGTGTACATAGAAAGATGTACCCTGTCATTCAATCCAATGTACTATGTGTCACACGGACCCAAACCTTCTACCAAACATGTTCATATAGGTTGGATCTAATCATTAAATTACTTACATAGATCCTCCAAACATTAACTCTTCTCTGCACAATGATTTATGTACTTGTTGGCCTCTTCCTTAAGAGTATGCTTAACAACTTCATCTGCTGACTTACAACTTTTGCTGAGGATCTCAAAACACTTCCAAAACCATGTCAAAGACTTTATACACATTCCCAATCTTGCCCTTAGCACTACAAGGCAAGATATCATCTTGCGGAGAAATGTGAACCATCAGAACTTAGACTTTGTCTCTGTCAAACTCAGTCAAACACTATGCCGATACTTAGCAGCTTGCAGTTAACATTCTGGTAGACTTCAGATCTCCTAACTCTAGAATAAGACACTCCAAACAAGTTTTTACAACCTCTTACATCCGTACAACAAAATACTTATCTGCAGAAGAATGCGAACCACTGCACTAGACCCTATTCACTATTCCTGCTATACCTTTTCTTACCCATACTTAGATAATTCTTCAAGGTGACTTCTAGAGGAGATCAAGACTTAACCTCTGAAGCATAACACTATCAAACACCAATTGACATCATACCTAAACCGCATCTGCAAGTCTTCAATTGCGGAGGCATACTAGTTGACTTACTGTCTTTCTATTCTACATACTTTCCATACTTAACCATTTTATGTCAACCAGACCTGGAATCTAATATGTTCTTCTATAGATATCTCTTCCTTTCATGGTGATAGGATCTCTAAGCCTTGTTTCCATCAATGACAACATACAGATCCATACCAGAATAGTGTCTCTTGCCAACACTGCTAAGTTCCTTAAATGACTCTGTGCTAACAAAAGTTGTGGACCTTGAAACTGCAAATGAGGTATGGGATAAGCTAAAAATTTTGTATGAAGGAGATGATTTTTTAAAAGAAGCCAAGCTAAAAAGTATGAAAGTGAAGTATAAGGGTTTGAAGATGAATGAAGATGAAAACATAATAGATTTTATGCAAAGAGTTGAACTTGTCACTAGAATAAAGGGTATAGGAGGAACTCTCCGTGATAAGGAAGTTGTGATGAAAATTCTCATATCACTACCAAAGTCATATAGTCACAAGGTGGCTACAATTGAAGAATTCATGGCTGTGAAAACTATTGACATAGATCAGTTACTTGGAAAGCTTATAGCCTTTGAGATGAGAGAATTTGGTGACACCTTGCCTAAAGTTGAATCATCTTTTAAAGCCAGTACTTCAGCAGAGATCTCCAGAGCTAAGAAATACAAGGTGGATGATGACTTTGATGAAATTGAAGCCAACATTGCTGACAAACTTTAAAGAGGTTCTGGTAAGTTCAAAGGTAAATTACCTTTCAAATGTTTCTCTTGTGGTAAAGTAGGTCATTATGCTTCCAGATGTCCTGAAAGAATTGAAAGAAATAGGAAGAAACATGAGAGTAGGTCTAGAGTCCCAAAGAAATGTTACTATGTCAGAGATTTTGATGATGAAGGGGTGACTAATGATGAATCTGATGATGCTAACACTAGTGCAAATGAATGCATGCTTATTGCTATTAAAGAAGATCATGTGTCTACTAATTCTACTAGCTGTGTGCAAGATGAAAAACCAGTAGAAGAGAGTGCTTTAGTTGTTTAGGTTGAGAAAGATAAGAATGAATGGATTATTGATAGTGGATGCTCACATCACATGACCGGTGACAAAAGTAATTTTGTAAGTTTGGAAAAATATGATGGAGGACTTGTTAGGTTTGGAGATAATGCAACTGGTAAGATTTGTGGAAAGGGATCTATTTCATTTGATGGAAAGCATAATACTGAGAATGTTTTATATGTGAAGGGTTTGAAGCATAATCTTTTGAGTATTGGTCATATTTATGACAAAGGATATGATCTAAGATTCAAAGATAATGGGTGCAAGATCATGGAAAGTTTCAGAACTGTGATTTCTACCAGTAAGAAGACAAAAGATAACATCTATTAATTAAGAGGAACAAATGATTATTGTTTATTGGCTCAAGTAGATGAAAGTTGACTGTGGTATAGAAGGATGTGTCATATAAACTAGGATAGTCTAGTAAATATAAGCTCAAGTCAGGATGTGAGAGATTTACCAAAACTTGTGAAACCCTCCAACTCAATTTGTAAGGAATGTCAGTTGGGAAAGCAGAAAAGAACAAGTTTCAAGAGCAAAGAATAATTTTCTACTAGTTTGTTGGATCTAGTGCATACAAATCTCTGTGATCCTACAAGGGTGAGAAGTCTACAAGGTGACAGGTACTTCATGTTGCTTATTGATCATTATTCTAGAATGAATTGGGTTACTTTTCTAAGAGATAAATTAGAAGACCTAGAGAAGTTCAAATCTTTCAAGGCAATGGTTGAGAATGAAATAGATTTGAAGATCAAATTCTTGAGATCTGATAGAGGAGGTGAGTTCACATCAAATGAATTCAACATTTTCTATGAAGAGCATCCAGGATAAAGAGATAGTTGTGGAAATCTATTGTGGAAAGGAAGAACATGATAGTTTAAGAGGCTGCTAGGACAATGATGAAGGAAGAAGGTCTGCTGGAAGTCTTTTGGAAAGAAGCTATTCATACTGATGTCTACATTCAAAATAGAGTTCAAGTGAAAGGTAATGGTACTAAAAATCCTTATGAATTGTGGTATGGAAGGATTCTCATAGTAAAATATTTCAAAGTCTTTGGAAGCAAATGTTATATCAAGAGAGATGAAGATCTAGGAAAGTTTGATGCAAGATGTGATGAAGGAATCTTTCTTGGATACTCTACCAAGAGTAAGGCTTACCGGTACTACAACAAAAGGCTCAAAAATATTGTTGAGAGTGCAAATGTGAAGGTAGATGAAGGAAAAGAAAGAATATCAAACCTGAGTTGTTATAAACCAAATGACCCTGTGACTATAGTAATTGAAGAGAAAGATAAGCAAGCAGACAGTCAAGATGAAGAAGAGGATCTGGAAATTGTTGTCAAGACTTCTGGATATGTAAGGATCAAGCATTCTGAAGATCAAATTATAGGTGACAAGAACAAAGGTGTGCTAATAAGAAAAAGAGCTGCAAACGAACAAGTCAATTACTATTTTCTTTCAAAGATTGAACTAAAAACTGTGAATGAAGCATGCAATGATGAAAATTGGGTAAAGGCAATGGAGGAAGAACTATTGCAGATAGATAAGAATGAAACTTGGGAATTAGTTCCTAGACCTACTGACAAAAATGTTATTGGAACTAAATGGGTCTTTAAGAACAAGCTGAATGAAAATGGAGAAGTTGTAAGGAATAAAGAAAGACTTGTATGTAAAGGATATTCTCAAATTGAAGCGGTAGATTTTGAAGAAACCTTTTCCCTAGTAGCTTGAATTGAAGCAATCAGAATGTTTCTAATGTTTGCAGCTCACAAAGATTTTAAGGTATATCAGATGGATGTGAAATTTTCCTTCCTGAATGGTGAATTAGAAGAGGAAGTATACATTGAGCAACCAGAGGGATTCCAATTGTCAAATCAAGGTGATATGGTATGTAGGTTGAAGAAAGCATTGTATGGACTCAAACAAGCTCCTAGAGCCTGGTATGCAAGGTTAGACAGGTATTTATTGCAATTGGGCTTTAGCAAAGGTACTACAGATAGCAATTTGTACTTCAAAATTAATGATGATCAGATCTTGATTGTTGAAGTCTTTGTTGATAACATTATCTTTGGAGGAAATGAAGGTATGTGCATAAGGTTTGCCAATGAGATGAAAAGTGAATTTGAAATGTCCATGTTTGGTGAAATGAATTTTTTTTTGGGTCTTCAAATTAATCAATTAGATAAAGGAATCTTCATATCTCAGTCTAAGTATGTGAAAGAGTTGTTGAAGAAGTTTGGGATGGAAGACTCTAAACCGGTATGTACTCCCATGGTGATTGGTTGCAAGTTGAGCAAAGCTAATGAATCGCCTAAGGCTAATCAGAAAAAATACAGATCCATGATTGGAGTATTGCTTTATCTAACTCAAACCAAACCTGATATTATGCATGCAGTTTGTCTTGTTACAAGGTTTCAAGTTGATCCAAGAGAATCACATGTGATGGTAGTTAAGAGAATCCTAAGGTATTTGAAACATACTTTGGATTATGGCTTATGGTATCCAAAGGATAATGATTTCACTCTCGGTGCTTATATAGATGCAGATTAGGCTAGAGATGTTGATGACAGAAAGAGTACAAGTGGAGGTGCCTTCTTCTTGGGTAATAGATTGGTCTCATGACTAAGAAAGAAATAAGATTCAATATCTTTGTCAACTGCAGAAGTAGAGTATATTGCAGTAGCATGTTGTTGCACTCAAGTATTATGGATGAAGCAGACTTTAAAGGATATAAGTGCCATAAACATTTCAAAGAATCCAATGATGCACTCAAGAACAAAGCATATATCAATAAGATATCACTTTTTGAGAGAAAAGGTGACAGAGAATGAAGTAAAGTTGGAATATGTGTCCACAAAGGATCAGATCATAGACATTTTCACTAAGCCTCTGCCTAACGATACCTTTGAGTATCTCAGAGAAAAGTTAGGGGTCATTACCACTCCTGTCTTGAACTAAGATGCATAGGAATGCATCAATCCAGTGGAGCTCAAATTGTCATCCCTTGATTTGGATTGATGTTCTGAAGGCTACCTCTCAAGGGGAGTAGCTGAGTGTTTCTGGTAAAGTAAATGGATCAGAGTAGCAGCGTGCAAGTATGTGCCCTTTTCCATTGATGTTAAAGGGGGAGAGATGATGTAGGAGCATCCCTAGTTCAAGAGCAATCTTGCATCAACCAAAAACATTTACATTTCAGTTTGTTTGCATTTTAGTTTCTTTCATTTTCTAATTTAGTTCAGGTAGTTTAGTCAGAAGTAGTTTTAGCTTTTGATCCAGTATTCTATAGCAGTTACATTTTAGGCCCCACAGATCTAGAATTAGCATCCACATTCATTCATCTACTTCATTTCAATAATTCAGAGCATTTGGATTAGTTACCAGAACGTTATCGCTATCAGAAGATCAACTGTTTTCTCATAACAGAGCATCCTAACAGTCTCAGACAAATCAACTGAAGGAGAAGGCTTGCAGATCCTATTGACACATCATTCGATGATCTTTGGTTCATGGCCAACCTTCCCTGGAGGTTCGCACATTATTCCATTTGAGGAAGTGTTCTATGCATTAGGTCTGACCTATCTGTGTACACACATTATAGCTCTTCATTGGAGTTTGTGACCTTCCTTGGCTGATGTAGAGGAATCTATTGTTCTGGAAAGGATATATATTGATGTAATAGATCCCTAGGAAAGTAGTCATCAAGTTCAAAAGTTATCAATAAGTTCATAGTTAAATTTTGTGCGAAGGAGCTTCAAGGCTTTATCTTGTGCATGTATGTAATCAGGCCTGTGAGCCCTAATTATAAGCCCGCATGTTGTCAGCTAGATTGTATTTGAATTCCTTGATATACTAAATGACTAAATCTGCATTTGTTCTATTTCTTTGAGTTGTTTCCATTGTGTTTACTCTTGCTGCACAGTTTAGACAGTTCATTCTGTGAACCCTCCTACTGTGACTGCACCAAGTGGTATTAGAGTGAAAGTTTGAATCTTTGGGAGTGAATTGAGTGAAGTTGGTGAGGGATTTTGATAAGATCTTGTTGTGGACAAATCACCGAATAGAGGCAGGGTACTTGTGTCACAAGTGATCGCCAATTGAGAGGCAGTTGTCACCTTATAGCCCGATCGCCAAAATTGAGACAGTTTGCACTTGATCCTAGGAAGAATGTTGCCGAGGAGAGTTTCCCCTATTGGAATGATGGCTAGTAGAATGGAAGAGATGATGGAGTTGATGAAAAAAATGTGAATTCATTTGGATGCTATTGAAGAAGACAGGCAAAGAGGATTGACACCGAGACCTAATGTTCAAAGCGATGAGGAAGAAGAATTTCATTTTGTTGAACAAATTGGCAAAACCCTAGGAGGTGATGAAGAAGAAGAATCAGATCAAGTAAAGATGTTGCTAGCTATTTCAAAGATTGGAAAGAGACCTAGAGTTGATGTGCCGAACTATAATGGTAATTTGAACCCTAAAGAATTGATTGACTAGATAAATGACATGGAATAATACTTTGAATATGAAGAGATTGAAGATTCAGAGAAGGTGAAATTTGCAAAGATAAAGTTGAAAGGACATGCTGCTATATGGTGGAAAGAAGTTTAGTTAGAGAGAAACAGAAGAGGAAAAGAAAAGATTACAAAGTGGGACCGGATGATGATAAAGTTGAAGAATCAGTTTATACCTACTGACTATGAGTTGGAACTATTGAAAAGATTACAGGACCTAAGACAAAAGGAGAAATATGTGGAGTATACTGAATAATTTCATAAAATGATCATAAGAATAGGACATAGTGAAGCAAACAAGGAGAAAGTGGCTAGATACATTAATGGACTAAGATTGAACATTTAAGAAGAACTAAGCTTGGTAAGGATGGCATATTTGGAAGAGGCATATCAGTTTGCCCTAAAAGTTGAAGAGAAGCTGAATAAGAGACATGATCAGAGACAGACAGGTAGAAGAGGTAAATTTCAGAGAGGCAGAGTATTTTTTAGATGAGATAGATCATATCCAGAGCAGAACAAGTTTGATAGCCCATTTAAGAAGGATGAGAGAGATAACAATGCTTACCAGAGAGATGATAGAAACTTTTACTAGAGAGGAAAGCCTAGTGCATACCGGAATGAAGGATACAGAAGAGAAGGAAGAGGATTTGATAAGAGAACATTTAGAGGTACTTGTTTCAAGTGTGGAGGTGAAGGACATAGAGCATTTGAATGTAATCAAGGTAGTACAAATAAGAGGGAAGAGAACAGTGGAAGAGCAGCCTATGTTGAAGAAGAACCTATTGAATCACCAAGATCAGTTGGAAAAACTGAGAAAGGAGAATCACTTGTGATGAGGAGAGCACTATTTCAAATAGAGACAGATGAGGATCCACTGTAGAGGAAGAGTTTGTTCAGGACAAGGTGCAAATTAGGAGGTAAGTGTTGTAAAGTTGTGATTGATAGTGGTAGTTTAGATATCCTAGTTTTAGAGGAGATGGTGACTAAGCTGAAGTTGGAAAGATTGAAACACCCTAAGCCTTATCAGATATCATGGACTCAGGATGATCATAAGGTACTGGTGAGTGAGCAATGTTTGGTGAAATTTCATATTGGATCTTATCATGATGAAGTCTTGTGTGATATTATGCGTATGGATGTTTGTCATATCTTGTTGGGTAGACCTTGACAGTATTGTAGAAAATCTATACATGATGGGAGAAAGAATACATATACTATAAAAGAAAATGGGAAGAGAATTAATTTGATTCCTTTAGAAGATGATCATAAGAGTGAAGTATGTGGGAATGCTAGAATCTGTTTGGTAGATGGAAGAAATTTTTTGGATGGTTTGAGACATGAGAATATGTGTTATGCCTTGATTCTTAAGAAGCCTAAAGCATTGAAGAAGGAAACTGAAGAATCACAACTGGAGGAGATAAGAAAGTTGCTGATAGAATATGAAGACATCATATCAGATAATGTACCTTAAGGATTGCCACCTATAAGGAGTATCAGTCATCACATAGATCTTATACTGGGAGCAAGTTTGCCTAACAAAGCAGCACATAGAATGACACCAGTAGAGAATGAAGAATTGAATAGACAGATACAAGAGTTGTTGAGGAAAGGTTTAATCAGAGAAAGTTTGAGTCCTTGTGCAATACCTACAGTGCTAGCATCGAAAAAGGATGGAGAATGAAGAATGTGTACTAACTCTAGAGCAATAAACAAGATCACAGTTAAGTATAGATTTCCTTTACCTAGGATGGATGATATCATGGATTGTTTGAGTGGAGCAAGATATTTCACAAAGATGGACTTGAAGAGTGGATACCATCAGATCAGAATCACAGAGGGAGATGAATGGAAGACTGCTTTTAAGACAATTGAAGGATTGTATGAATGGTTAGTGATGCCTTTTGGATTGATAATTGCACCGAGAACTTTCGTGAGATTGATGAATGAAGTCTTGAAGAAATTCTTGGGTAAGTTTGTGATTGTATACTTGGATGATATTCTAATTTTTAGTAAAACAAAAGAGGAACATTTGTGGCATATTAGACAAGTTTTAAAGAGGTTGAGAGAGGAGAAATTGTTGATAAACATCAAGAAGTGTAGTTTCATGAAGGAAGAACTAGTATATTTGGGATTTGTGATTTCTATGGAAGGATTGAAGATGGACCCTGAGAAAGTGAATGCAATTGTTGAATAGCCTACACTGGAGAGCATTGGAGAAGTTAGATCATTTCATGGATTGGCTAGTTTTTACCAAAAGTTCATCAGAAATTTTAGTTCAGTATGTAACCCTATGACAAAGACAATGAGAGGTAACAGGAAAGATTTTAAGTGGACATCAGGAGTAGATAAAAGTTTTGAGTTGTTGAAGTAGAAAGTGACAGAGCAACCTATTTTAGCATTATTGGATTTCAATAAGGTATTTCAAGTTGATTGTGATGCAAGTGGAAATGCGATTGGAGTAGTATTAAGTTAAGAAGGTAGACCTGTAGCACATTTTAGTGAAAATTTGAATGATGCAAGGAGAAGATATTCAGTTTATGACCAAGAGTTCTATGCCATAATTCAAGCCTTGAAGAAGTGCAGACATTATTTGTTGCCTAAGGAGTTTGTGTTGTATACAGATCATCAAGCTTTGCAGTATTTGAATAGTTAAGATAAGTTGAATCAAAGACATATGAGATGGGTAGAGTTTATGCAGAGTTATACATTTCTATTGAAACATAGGAGTGGAAAATCAAACAAAGTTACTGATGCATTGAGTAGAAGAAGAAACTTGTTGATAGAGATGAGAGTTGAAGTGTTGGGTTTTGATGAATTAAAGAACATGTCTGAGGGAGACACTAATTTTGTAGAACCTTGGAAAGCATGTAAGGAACTTGTTGTGACAAATAGGAGTAAGTGGTTGGACTATTTCATTCAGGAAGATATGTTGTTCAAAGGAAGTTAGTTGTGCATACCTAGGAGTTCAATGAGAGATAATTTGATTAAGGAGAAGCACAGTGGTGGATTGGTAGGACATTTTGACACTGATAAGATAGTGGCTTTGGTAAGTGAAACCTACTTTTGGCCTCAGATACATAAGGATGTTAGGAGATTTATGCAGAGTTGTAGAGTTTGTCAAGTTGCAAAAGGGAATAGTCAGAATACTAGATTGTATAAACCTTTGACAGTACCGGAGAGACCTTGGGAAGACATAAGCATGGATTTTGTGATGGGATTGCCTAAGACATAGAGAGGACATGATTCAATATTTGTAGTGGTTGACAGAATTTTAAAGATGGCTCATTTCATACCTTGTAAGAAAATAACTGATGCAGTGTTGTAGCTAACTTTTTTTTCAAGGAGATTGTGAGATTGCATGGATTACCTAAGAGTATAGTTTCAAACAGAGATACAAAGTTTGTTGGATACTTTTGGAAGACACTTTGGAAGAAGATGAAGACAGATTTGAAGTTCAGTTCAACTTTTCATCCACATACAGATGGACAGACAGAGGTAGTGAGTAGGAGTTTGGGAAACTTGTTGAGATGTTTGATTGAAGAGAAGACAAGAAATTAGGATTTGATTCTTTGATAAGCAGAGTTTGTATACAATAATTTAGTAAATAGGAGTACCAAAAGAATACCTTTTGAGATTATTATTAGAGTGAATCCTAGAGGAGTTGCAGAATTAAGAGATATCAACATGGAGGAAAAGAGAAGTGCAAAAGCAGAAGAATTCACAGACCACATGAAGACAGTGCATAATCAGATGAAGAAGCATTTGGAAGATATGAATAGTAAGTACAAAGAGAAGGCAAATGAGAAGAGAATACATAAGGAATTTGAAGTTGGGGTTGAAGTGATGGTATATCTGAGAAAAGAAAGATTTCCATTTGGGACATATAACAAGTCGAAGATGAAGAAGTTTTGACCTTGTAAGATACTCAAAAATTTTGATTCACAAACTGCATATGAAGTGGAGTTACCAGAGACATTGGGTATATCACCTATTTTCAACATTGCAGACTTATATCAGTATCATGAAGTAGAGTTTAGTGACAACATAGAAGAAGACTTGAAGAAGCAATTACCACAACAAGCACTAGAGAAGATTGAATACATCTTGGACAATAGAGTTGGATGTAGCATTAGAGGAAGACAATACAAAGAATACCTTGTGAAGTGGAATGACAGACCGAAAGAAGATTCATGGATTTCTTAGGCTAAGGTGGATTGTCTTAGTTCTCCCCTAGCCCCAGAAAAGTGAGGGACTCACTTTTCAATAACCCTAGATGTCTAATGTAGGAGCATCCCTGGTTCAAGAGCAATCTTGCATCAACCAAAAAAATTTGCATTTCAGTTTTTTTCATTTTCTAGTTCAGTTCAGGTAGTTCAATCAAAAGTAGTTTCCACTTTTGATCTGGTATTCTATAGCAATTACATTTTAGGGCCTGCGGATCTGGACTTAGCATCTACATTCATTCAACTACTTCATATCAAGAATTCAAAGCATTTGGATCAGTTACCAAAAAGTTATCGCTATCAGAAGATCGACTATTTTCTCATAACAAAGCATCCTGATAGTCTCAGATAAATTAGCTAAAGAAGAAGGCTTGTAGATCACTCCTTGACTTGCAGATCCTATTGACATGTCATTTGATGATCTTTGGTATTCGATGATCTTTGGTTTGTGGCTGACCTTCCCCAGAGGTCCGCACGTTATTCCATTTGAGGAAGTGTTCTATGCATTAGGTCTGACCTATCTATGTACACATGTTACAGTTCTTCATTAGAGTTTGTGACCTTCCTTGGCTGACGCGGAGGAATCTATTGGTCTAGAAAGGATATATATTGATGTAATAGATCCCTAGGAAAGTAGTCATCAAGTTCAGAAGTTATCAATAAGTTCATAGTTAGATTTTGTGTGAAGGAGCTTCAAAGCTTTATCTTGCGCATGTATGTAATCAGGCCTGTGAGCCCTAATTGTAAGCCCGCATGTTGCCGGCCAGATTGTATTTGAATTCCTTGATATACTGAATGATTGAATCTAGATTTGTTCTATTTCTTTGAGTTGTTTTTGTTGTGTTTACTCTTGCTGTATGGTTCAGACAGTTCTTGTACTCCAGTTTGAAGAATCTTGTTGATAGAGTTGTTAGAGATCGTACTGTTGTTCCTGGTGATTATAATGTGCTTGTGGATGTCTCCTAATCATGCTTCTACATTTGGATTGGTCCACAAGGTGTAATTCAGATTGTGCATAAAGCATGTTCTTGAGAATACTTGTGTCAACATCAGTCTTGGCCGACCTGGTTGAATTCATCACTTGTCAAGATGCATCGAAGATTGTGATAGCGTGTTGTAGCATGGAAGATTATGTTTGATTCCTAGCTAAGGCATGGCATGATCCGCATACATTCTTATATCTTTTCCTTAGCTAAATTTGTATTAGGTTCAGACATTTTATGTATGTTTGTAATGCTAACCTTGGAGATTGTTCCAACGGTTGATGATTGTAATGCCGACCTTGATGATCATTCCAAGGTTGATGTAGTGTATAAATACTTGTAATTGAGTCATGAATAAGTATCCAAGTGTGAAGATGCGAAGATAAAGTGAAGTAAGGTAGAAGAGCAGAGCAGAGGTGTTTTGTGCTTCAATGGAACTAAACCTTGGCATGAAGTAGATGTTGTTATCTTAGTTCAACCCTTTTGCAGTGAGCCTTCTTTTGGCAGTGAGCCACCCTTTGGCAGTGAGCCATCCATAGGCAGTGAGCCTTTCTTTGCAGTGAGCAATTTGGGCAGTGAGCCTCTATTTTTTGGTATTAATATAACTTATGTATTTCTATGGGCTAACACCCACCGTGGTTTCTCCCTTTTAGGGTTTTTTACATAAAAATCTAGTGTCTCCTATGTTGTTTATGCTTTTGTGTTGAGCTTCTCATTTAATACTTTCATGGTTATATCTGAATATAAGTAATTAACAAGTTGATGATCATATTTGGTTAAAAGTTTTAGGACAACTGATTCACCCCCCTTCTGAGTTGTTCGGTGCAATTCAATAGTAGAACCTTCAATTTTTCCAAACTACTAAAAATAGTAAACTCCTATTTTTGGAAAGTTTGCATTTGGACACGTATGGAAGTAAAAATTTATAGGAAGCTTTGTAATTGAAAAATAAGACCTTTTGCGAAGGAATTAGGCAAAGTTCATTTGTGAGCTAAAAGATATTAAAGTTTTCATTTCCCAAAAAACCCCAAAGAAGGAGATATGATTCTGATAGTTGCACTATATGTTAATGACATCATCTTTGGTGGAGATGATGATATGTGTAAGAGGTTTATAGAGGAGATGCAAAAAGAAATTGAGATGTCTATGATTGGTGAGATGTCTTTCTTTCTTGGACTTCAAATTTCTTAGCTAGAAGGTGGTATCTTTATCTCTCAAGCTAAGTAAGTCAAAGAATTGTTGAAGAAGTTTGGTATGGAGGATTCAAAACCAGTAAATACTCCCATGGTCACTAGATGTCACTTAAGCAAAGATGATGAGTTTCCAAAGGTGGATCAGTCTATCTTTAGATCTATGATTGAAGGATTTTTGTACCTAACTACTTCTAGACTTGATATTATGCATGCAATATGTGTGGTTGCCAGATATCAAGCCAATCTAAAGCAAACACATGAGAAGCCAGTGAAAAGGATATTCAGATACTTGAAACAAACTCTGGATTATGGCTTATGGTATCCAAGAGGTAATGAATTTGATTTAAATGCCCACATTGATGTTGATTAGGTAAGTTGTGTTGATGATAGAAGTACAAGTGGAGGTACTTTCTTCTTAGGAAGTAGATTGGTTTCATGGTAGAGCAAGAAGCAAGATTTAGTATCTTTATCTACTGCAGAGGTAGAGTATATTACATTAGTATCCTATTGTACACAAGTGTTGTGGATGAAGCAAACCATAAAGGACATCAAGTTATTGTATGATGAGCCTATTCCTATTTTGTGTGACAATACAAGTGCTATCAATATTTCCAAGAATCCAGTTATGCATTCTAGAACCAAGTGTTAGGTCTCAAAAACATAGGTTGTTAACCTTAAGAGGTTTCCAAGCTCTCTTGACACTTTTGGCTAACAACATGACCCAAATATGGATAAAACCCCCTTCACTTCAGGCTCTACCAGACCTAGGTGGGTATACCTTGACTATTAATGTAGACTTGTATGACCTTCACAGTGGCATATGGGTGTGAAGTAGATGTAAGGCTATGAATTATTCTTGCTAATGTTTGTAGTTTGAAAATGTCAATAAGGTTTTAAAATTTTTATCTTGTAATGACCAGTGTTTTATCTATGATGGGCAATAGAGTCAGGATGTGTATGATAGATGTATCCTCTCTCTTGGTTTAACTCTAATTATTTGGCACTTTCAAGTGTTTATACCTTGTATATGCAAGAATATTAGTTATTTGTGCTCTTCTTATCAAATCCCAATGATATTTTCCTAGGTTACTGTGATCAAGTGAAAGGATTTTAATTCTAACAGGAAGGAAACCAATTAAGATGATCCGTTCAAATGATTTTAATTTCAGGTGGAAACCAGTAAACTGAAATCACTTAAGAGGACTTAAATCAACTTCTCTCAGAAACCAATCAAGTAGATCAAACAAAAGAAGCAAATGTGCCCTAATAAATTAAACACATCCTTGATATATTCAATTTAAATAACATAGGAAAACCATTCTGGAGACAACACAGATAACACATATGAATTAACATTAAAAAATAATTGAACACCAGAAATGTTGGACATTAGATAAAAATATTCCTTCTCTGTTCAATTGCTTCAAAAGATTTTACATTTTATGTTTGGAAGTGATTGCTGATTGCTCTGATTATTCTTGCATATTACCACCCATCCATTCTTAATGATTTGCATCTCCGATAAATATTTTGTATTTTTAGGGTTATGACCCTTCTGTGCAACTCTTCACCTAATAAATCATCTTCAATAGATCAAAATATTTTAACCTCTTTGATCTTTGTATTCCCACACAAATTAATCTTAATAATAATTATTATCCATCCTTTGTTGGAGTTTTTCACTTCACTTTTACTTGTATGCACTTCCACCATGCTCCTTGGGCAAAATAATTACCCACTTTATAACTTTGGTGAAAATATTTCACATGTTGGCGAGAGTATTTTACAACTTTATTTTATATTATCACCACCCAAAATAATTTTTTTACTTTGCCTATTTAATTTAGGCATTTTATCCTTGCACCCAATTTGTGTTAAATCCAATACTTACAAATTTGTTCTGTCATATTTAATGCTTCCATCAAGTTTTCAAAGAGACCATAAACATACTCTCTCTGATATCCAAAAATCTCCCCATATTCATTTTTATACTTCATACATTTTTATCTCGGCACTGTTTATTAATCGTAGCTTGGGGCTCACATCATTTGGTAGATCGTAGAGACTCATTTTTAGTCATTCTGATTGCCAGACATTAGGGTTTCATATGCGTTTTCATCCTTTTTCCCTAATCATAGTCTTTTTCTAAAGCTTTGGTTTCAGCACGGGCTATGAGGATGCTGGCAAAGGTGGAATGAGTTTGGCTTTACACCTTCCAGTTGCATTTGCTTTTAAAATCTTGAAATCTTTTTCAACAAAACCATTTATGCATATCCAACAATCATTGCAGCCCATGAGAATGTATCTCTTTGAGGCATTTTTCAAATAATTCATGGGCTTTGTCTATGCTCCCACATTTTACATATATTTCTTTAGAGCATTTATTCCTATAATATTTGATAAAAATTTCATTTCATGGCTGGCCATGGGTTTTGGATGTTTAGCTTTGCACCTGCAAATTGCATTTTCTTGAATGTTTCTACAAACCTCTTCAACAAAAGTCCATTTGTATGTTTGGTTTTACACCCACCAAATGTATTTTCTTAAAATATTTCAGTCTTTTTATTATATGTGATTTGTGTGTATCCTGTGATCATGGCATTTTAGTGAACCATGCTTCCTTGTGTCTTGTGTATGATTTCAGATTTTGCATACATGTCTATCAAAGCACTGCAACTACAATCTCTAGTAGAAATCCTTTTTCAATCATACTTTGATGGATAAAAAGTCTAGCTTCTCTCTTGGTTGCCTAAAATTATTTATTGAAATTTCAATTCTGGCTATGATATCTCCCCAATTTGGCATGCAATCCTTAGTGAGGACAATATTTAGAAGAGGCATCCAATCTAGGTTCACATGGTCATTTGTATCTACCTCATACACCCTGTTCAGGAAAATCATGGGGCCTCTGATCTTGAGATGAAGGGCCTACTTGGGTAGGATACATCAACCTTCCATTGAAGTATTCAAGTACTTCACACCAGTCTTTCCCTCCTCCAGAATGTCTAACTCCTCCCCCTTATTCTTGATCCAAGCATTAATGCAGGTTTGATCATATTTAAGATTAGAGTCAAGGAGCTTAAGCATTTTTCTAAATGCAATGCCTGAGAGGTTAGCTATTGGATTCCAACTCACAAAATACATGGTTCCTTGTCTAGGCTCAAAATGATGGAAGATGTCCCTCAAAGTATCTTGACAAGGGAAAACTTCAAGTTTTATTGTCAGTCTATGCAGGAACGAAGTTTTGATGCTCTTTCTATAGTAAGCAACATCTAACTGAACTTGTGTACCATCTTCAGGGGCATCTTGCATATCTTTAAAAGTGTAGTAAAGACCATTGTAAAAGGCCACAATTTAGCCCATAAATAGCCCTCTTTCTAATTCTAGTGAGAATTCCACCATTCCATTGATCATCTTTCAAGGATATCTCCTAAGTCTTTGCAATCAATTTTCCACCAGAACAATTGGCAGTCACAAACTCTCCATCACAATCTTCATCATTTTCTCACAATTATCACAAGTACTTTGGCATCTTGCAGCATAGACTTTTTCACAAAAATGAGCAAGTTGCAATACCTTTTGGTAATCCACAGCATTTTCACAATAATTAACCATTCGTCAAAAGATTCTCAAGGTTTGTCCTTAATATACTACTTGAATTTCCCAAAGCTCCATGACCCACTTTGAAGATATTAAATTTTGTTTTGAAGGTCCTTGTGTAAGCATGGGCTTTACTCAGATATAATCACCATATGCAAGATGAAGGAAGGTTATTAAGCTCTACCACATTCTTGATGATAACCTTCAATAGACTTTTGCCAATGAATGATGAAGAGTGAGACAAGAGGAGAAACTACAAGAGTTACACCAGGGCAAACAATAGCTCGTAAAGTAAACCTTTTTCCATCACCAATAGGCATCAAAACAAATACATCATGTCCACTCATTGTTGCATTGATTACTTTGCTTTGATTTGGTCAAAAAGAATGATTGCTAAAGGCTTTTCTATTATTTACCTCTATCTCTTAGGTCCAAGGGAAATATTTTCTGATCCACTTTTTATTACCAGGCCCTTCAGTGTAAATATGGGAAGGACATATATAACATCATTAGCTGCAAGACCAATTAAGTCATGCTCTGATAACTCAACCAATATGCAGGATTGAGGGCAACCCTGTGAGTGAGCACAAAGAATCTGTGTCATAGATCTCAAATGTACCATACCTACCAATGCAAACTAGTCAAACCATCTTCTGGAGTCATAAAATGCACATGCATGTATACTTTTGAACAAAGAATCTAGTGCAACAAATGGTTTGGAAAGATCTATCATGAGGTGCAAGATATTCAATGCCCAAGTAGCTCATTCAGCCATTTTCTAAAAACTACACTTGTTAAAAATCAATTAGCATTCACGCAGTCACTGTCCTGAAAAAATACCAAATCACCTCATGGGAAGCTACCACTTGGAGAAATAGTTCATTTAGGCTCAATGAGTATGTGTGCAAAAATATTTTTCACCAATCATCTTCTGTCATCAAATATTAAAGGCCAAAGTTGACCTCTCTGTAACTTTCTAGAAATGTAACTATGGAATCAGGACAAACTACATTTGCTTTTGATTTTGAAAAAATAGCAAATGAGATGCTAGAGTTTTGAAAACTAGCATGAAAGTACATTATCATGAGGACAATCTGAAACACCAATTGGCTCATCATGAAAATCATCCTGTTCCTAGATATTAGCCTCCAAAGTTGACCTCCTTGATAGTTTAAGCATTGTGCAGATTGTTGCAAGTATGTGCCTAATCGGTGTTGTCATTGATGTCAACATATCTGTGTTGTCATTGGTGTCAATTGTGCTCTCATTTTGTTACTTTCTTTTAGATGTTGAGGATATTGAGAAAATTAGCTCATCTGGTAAAAATAGTGAATTGTAGTAGAAACAATGCATTACATGCAGAAGAACAGTCCAGAAGAATGCTCTGCATTTCCTATAGAATAAATATCTTTGCTTGTAGATTGGAAGTTATTTAGAAGCCTTTCTAAAGATGTTATATTCCAAGGTTGAGTATCTAGAATGAAGATTTGAGTAAGTTGTGTTCACCAGTGTGAGAACTATTTTTTCTCTATGTTTGGTGGTGACAGGGAGAAAGTGCTTTGCTTCGCATTCCTCCGCATTGAAGTATTTTGGTTTGTGGTTTTAGAATTAAGTTTGTGATGATGTTAAGTACCCACCGTGGTTTTTCCCAAGTGTTTGAGTCCCAACTAAGGCATGGCGTGATTCACATACATCTTTACATCTTTTCCTTAGCTTAATTTGTATTAGGTCCAGACCTATTTTATCTATGATTGTAATGTCGACCTTGGAGATTGATCCAATGATTGATAAATGTAATTCCGACCTTGATGCACATTCCAAGGTTGATGAATTGTATAAAAGTATGTAATGAAGTTGCAAAAAAGTGTTTGTACAAAAATGAAAAGATAAGTGTGAAGGTGTGAAAGAGCAAAGCAGAGAAATAATATTGTGCTTCAATAGAACTGAACCCTGGCATGGAGTAGATGCTACTGAATCAGTTCACCCTTTTGGTAGTGACCCACCCATAGGCAATGAGCCATTCTTTGCAGTGAGCAATTTCGACAGTGAGCCTTGTAGGTAGTGAGCCTATATCTTTTGGTATTGATATAACATATATATTTCTGTGGGATAACACCCACCGTGGTTTTTCCCTTTTAGGGTTTTCCATGTAAAAATTTGGTGTCTTTGGTGTTGATTATGTTATTGTGTTGAACTTCTCATTTCATACTTTCATGGTTATTTCTAAATATAAGTAATTAATAAGTTGATGTTCATAACTGGTTAAAAGTTTTAGGACAACTGATTCACCCCCCCTCTCAGTTGTCCAATGCAATTCAACAATTGGTATCAGAGCCAAGTTCCTTAGAAGAAAGCCTAATAGCTTGAGGAAGATCCAAGATGTCTTATAAGAAGGAAGCTCTGTATTTTGAAAGGGACAAATTATCCTCTTTGGAAGGTACAAATGAAAAGCCATCTCCTTTGTCTTGGTTATAAAGTATGGCTAGCTACACAGTCACAATTTGTCATGCCTGAAGGTGGCTTGACAATTGAGGATGATATCAAAGAATATGAGTTGGATGTCAAAGCAAAGGATGCTCTGTTAAGCTCCTTAAGTGACTTAGTGTTGACAAAAGTTGTGGACCTTGAATCTGCAAATGAGGTATGGGAGAAGTTGAAAAATCTGTATGAAGGAGATGATTCTGTAAGAGAAAGTAACCTACAGAGTCTAAAAGTGAAATATGAGAGTTTGAAGATGAATGAAGATGAAAACATAACAGTCTTTATGCAAAGAATTGATGAACTTGTCACTGGAATAAAAGGTATGGGAGGAACTCTCAATTATAAGGAAATTGTGATGAAAATTCTTAGATCACTACCAAAGTCCTATAGTCACAAGGTGGCTATTATTGAAGAATTTATGACTATGAAAACTATTGACAAAGATTAGTTACTTGGAAAGCTTACAACCTTCGAGATGAGAGAATTTGGTGATGCCCTGCCAAAAGTTGAATCAGTTCTTAAAGCCAGTACTTTAGAAAAGATTTCCAAAGCTGAGAAATATAAAGTGGATGATGACTTTGATGAAATTGAAGCTAACTTTGTTGACATGTTGCAAAGAGATTTTGGTAATTTCAAAGGTAAATTACCTTTCAAGTGTTTCTCTTGTGGCAAAGTAGGACATTATGCTTCCAAATGTCCTGAAAGAATTGAAAGAAATAAGAAAAGATATGAGAGCAGGCCTAGAGTTCCAAAGAAATGTTACTATGTTAGAGATTTTGATGATGAAGGAGTGACTAATGATGAATCTAATGATGCTAGTACTAGTGCAAATGAATGCCTATTTATTGCTATTAAAGAAGATCCTATGTCTACAAATTCTACTAGCTATGTGAAGGAAGAAAAACCAATGGAAGAAAATGCTTTGGTTGTTTAGGTTGATAAGGATAAGGATGAATTGATTATTGATAGTGGATGATCACATCACATGACTGGTGACAAAAGTAAGTTTGTAAGTTTGGAAAAGTATGATGGAGGACTGGTTAGGTTTGGAGATAATGCAGATGGTAAGATTTGTGGAAAAGGGTCTATTTGATTTGATGGAATGCATAATAATGACAATGTCCTATATGTGAAGGATTAGAAGCATAATCTTTCAAGTGTTGGTTAGATGTGTGACAAAGCATATGATCTGAGATTCAAAGATAATGGGTGTAAAATCATGGAAAGCTCTGGAATTGTGATTGCTACCGGTAAGAAGACAAAAGGTAACATCTATCAATTAAGAGGAACTAATGATTATTGTTTATTGGCTCAAGCAGATGAAAGTTGGTTGTGACATAGAAGGATGTGTCATATAAACTTTGATAATCTGGTAAAGATAAGTTCAGGTCAGATTGTGAGAGAATTACCAAAACTTGTGAAACCATCCAATACAATTTGCAAGGAATGTCAGTTAGGGAAGCAGAAAAGAAAAAGTTTCAAGAACAAAGAGCAATTCTCTACCAGTTTGCAGGATCTAGTGCATACAGATCTTTGTAGTCCTACAAGGGTGAGAAGTCTACAAGGTGTGCTAATAAGGAGAAGAGCTACAGAGGAACAAGTCAATTACTATTTTCTTTCAAAGGTTGAACCAAAGACTATGAATGAAGCATGCAATGATGAAAGCTGGGTAAAAGCCATGGAGGAAGAGCTAATGAAAATAGAAAAGAATGATACTTGGGAATTAGTTCCCAGACCTACTGACAAAAATGTTATTGGAACCAAATGGGTTTTCAGGAATAAGCTGAATGAGAATGGAGAAGTTGTAAGGAATAAGGCAAGGCTTGTATGCAAAGGATATTCTCAGATTGAAGGAATAGATTTTGAAGAAACTTTTGCTCCTGTAGCTTGGATTGAGGCAATAACAATATTTCTGGCATTTGCAACCCACAAATATTTCAAAGTGTATCAGATGGATGTGAAGTCTACATTTCTGAATGGTGAGTTGGAAAAGGAAGTTTACATTGAACAACTAGAAGGATTTAGGTGATCAAATCAAAGTGATTTTGTGTGTAGATTGCGGAAAGCTTTTTATGGACTCAAGCAAGCTCCTAGAGCCTCGTATGCAAGGTTGGACAAGTACTTATTGCAATTAGGGTCCAATAAAGGTACTGCTGATAGTAATCTTTATTTCAAAATTAATGGTGATCAAATTTTGATTGTTGAAGTCTTTGTTGATGATATTATCTTTAGAGGCAATGAAAGTATGTGTATGAAATTTGCTGATGAAATGCAAAAAGAGTTTGAGATGTCCATGTTTGGTGAGATGAATTTCTTTTTGTTTAGTGGAAAATTGGATAGTTTGTCTCAACTAGGTCAAGTACTACCATTTCACCACTAAGCATTGGGGAAGACAAGGATTGAATGTAAGGTCAATCTATAAGTCACTTATCTACCCCTTTTATGCTCGCGGTATCTAATTTGAAGAGCCTAAATAAGGTTTTCTTAAGTATTTTTCTCATAAACCAAGTAAAACCCTAATTATGCCCAAAATAAGAGATATACAGAAACTAATAACAACATAGGCAAAATTGATCATGAAAATGTGGAGAAAGAGTATCAGAGATTGTGCACCCAAATTTTGAGGGCTGACTAAACTAGGGCACTCGCTCCTTAGTTTTGAAAGTTCCTGAAACTAGAAATCTTCTGCACAGGCTATTTGACACTCCCAAATGGCTCCCAGATCCTAGAAATTGCCCCTTGTTGGACTAGGGCACCAGCTCCTTAGTCCCACAAGTGTCAAAATCTAAAAATTGAAAAGTCTATGATGACTATACCCACAAGATCCTCCTTTCTGCTAGAACCTGCAAAATATGATCTGCACCTACAAAAGAAGGAGAAAGATGTTGCAGCTATATAGGATCTTGCCTCAGTCAAGCCCCGTCTTTGGTATTTCTACCTCAACAATAGCCAAAGATAAAGATTTGTAGAAGTGTGTACAAACCCTAGATGTCTCAATCAAGGGAAGATCAACAACTTGCTTTAAATCAATAAACACATACAACTTCACCTCTAGGAGATGAAACAAATGAAGAGTTGCATGAACAAGAAAGAAAATTAGTAATGTCTATGGAGTGATGCAGAGGTGTTAGGTCTTAGAGATAATTTAACAAGAACAAAAGGTTTAGACCAAATGTGGGCTTCAATCAGCAAGACTTCACTAGTCTTTTTCTTGTCCTAAACACCACCAAAGGGCTCAAGTTTGGATTCCAACTTCTCAGATGAATTTTAGCACCTTCTAGGGTCTCAACCTACCCCAACCAACAAGGTTCCAAAGGTTTCACAAACCAATTTGATAGATTCTTGACAATTCCCCTTAAACAAGCCTAATCCTTGTAGTCTTGTTCAACAACTAATTTGTACTTTTTCCCAAACTTTCCCAAAGCACTTCAAAATATAATGACTGATTTGGATACCATTTATCAAGTTATATAACATATCCCAAACTTAGATATTGTTGTTTTGGACGAAATATGACTGTCCTAACACCCTGTTGTCTTCCTACAAGGCCTAAATTGACCATTTTACAAAGGAACACTATGAAAACTTGTCCCACACACTTCAAACCTAAAAATAGTCTTAGGAAAGGGTTCAAAACCAAGGATTTTCTAGGTCTTATTAGATGGTTTGCACATTTATGGTTTGAAATACAAAAAACTCATTTCTAGGCCTCAAAACCTAGGGCTTGCTAGATCTTCCACCTCCAATCACTTCCAGACCTCATTCAAAGGTCTAACACCATCTCCTTGACCATATTAAACAACATCAATCATAAAAATATCACCTTGTTAAGACAGATCTCCGGCTGCTATAACCATGCCACCATTTCAATGCTTTTTCACAAGCAATCCCTTACTTCAAATGGTGATCACCTTCCAGTTTGAACTCCTCCTGCCTTGCAAAGGTTAAATAATCATAGTATACATGTTAGCAAGGACCTATCCCATGAGAACCAGGGTCTTACATTCATGGGAAGGCCCAAAGATGCATTGTCACCACTCAAAACACACAGAACAGTCTGCTATTTTTTTATGACAGTCAACAAGAACAGAAATAAAACTGATCTAAAAACTTTTTCAGAGCATGGAATGAAGTCTACTAATGTTAACTAAGGTCCTAATACATTTTCCAACACTCAGCAACCAAAGAATCAATGGAAATGAGAAGAAAAAAATGCAAGAAAACTAAAATTTCTGTTATTTCCCAGTCTGCCGTACCAAAAAATAGCCTCCAAAGTACTTGTCCATACATCAAATTCCTTGGAATGCTTACATAAGTTCTATCCAACTTCCTTACCCAATCCCCATCGGTTGGAGTTGGTTTAACCACAAAGAAACTACTCAAATTGACTTTCCCTCCTAAATGCATAATTCAGAAATTTGAATTTCTGAACTTTGGTTTAGTGAATTTCTGCCTTATTTAATAAACTTCTACCTTATTTATTTATCATGTTTGATTTTATTTAGGTTCATTAAACCTTCTTATTGATCTTAGACACCTCTATTTGACTCTAGGGGCACTATTGGCCCAACTTACATCATTTTTGGTCCTAGGGTCCTTACCAAGACCCTTAAGACATTTAAACATTACACCATCTTGACCATTACAATATGTCATTATTGGTTTTAGGCTATTCCATTTGACTTGATGGACTCCATGGACTCCTCTCTTATTCACTGATGCCTCCTTGTTCCACAATGTTCTATTAGGTGCTCCTGCACCACGGAGGATCTCCAAGCTCAATGTTGGAGGCTTCAACCCTTCTCCCAATCATGCAAAGAGTGTACAAACCCTAGGAAGAGCAAGATAGTCTCAAGATCTTGATTCCTAATCTCCATCTATTATCTCCATGATAGCAAATATAGAATACTTTCAAGAGCTTCAACAAGTTATTGATCTTCAATGGTAATTTTGGCAGAGTTTTGGCATCAAGCTTGCATAAGAATTGTGTGTGTTAAAATGATTTTCAAATGTATTTTTATATGTAGCTTTAGGGAAATTCAAATTTTGAAATAACGTCTTGATATCGGTGAAAACTGAGAATTGAAAATGGAATCCTGAGACACTCGATGGGAGCTGACATCCCACCAAAATTCAAAATCTTGGGAAACAAAGGAGGACTAGGGTGCAGGCGCCCAAGTCCAAGCTCCCAATTTCCACTCAGATCTACTTTTTGGGGGTCCCAGAGACCTGTAAGTCAAACACCCTTTTCAGGTTCCATCAAAAGGTTACCTCAAAAAGTAAACTTTTTACAACTAGACTTAGTCAATCAGGGTTTCAGGAAGGCCAGAAAGAAAAAGGTTGGGAGGTCACCAAAGTGAGGAGCTAAACCAAGGGAAATTGTACCATAGTATGCAGGAGGACAATTTCTAACATTACACTTTCTAGATCTGCAAATAAACCAATCAGATCAAGGAATCTTCATATCTCAGTCTAAGTATGTGAAAGAGTTGTTGAAGAAGTTTGGGATGGAAGACTCTAAACTGGTATGCACTCCCATGGTGACTAGCTGCAAGTTGAGCAAAACTGATGAATCACCTAAGGCTGATCAGAAAAAATAAAGCTCCATGATTGGAGGACTACTTTATCTAACTCAAACCAGACCTGATATTATGCATGCAGTTTGTCTTGTTGCAAGGTTTCAAGCTAATCCAAGAGAATCACATGTGATGGCAGTTAAGAGAATATTGAGATATTTAAAAGGTTCTCCAGATCATGGATTATGGTATCCAAGGGACAATGATTTCACTCTCAGTGCTTATACAAATGATGATTAGGCTGTAGATGTTCATGATAGGAAGACTACAAGTGGAGGGGCCTTCTTCTTGGGTAATAGATTGGTCTCATGGCTAAGCAAGAAATAAGCTTCAATATTTTTGTCAACTACAAAAGTAGAGTATATTGCAGCAGCATGTTGTTGCACTCAAGTGTTATTGATGAAGTAGACTTTAAAGGACATTAGAGCTGTGTATGAAGATCCAATTGCAATCTTTTGTGACAATACAAGTGCCATAAACATTTCAAAGAATCTAGTGATGCATTCAAGAACAAAGCACATATCAATAATGTATCACTTTTTGAGAGAGAAGGTGACAGAGAATGAAATAAAATTGGAATATGTGTCCACAAAGGATCAAATTGCAAAGATCTTCACTAAGCCTCTGCCTAAAGATACCTTTGAGTATCTTAGGGAAAAGTTAGGGGTCATTACCCCTCCTGTTCTGAACTAAGATGCATAGGAATGCATCAATCCAGTGGAGCTCAAAGTGTCATTCTTTGATCTGGATTGATGTTCTAAAGTCTACCTCTCAGGGGGAGTAGCTAGATATTTCTAATGAAGTAAGTGGATCAGAGCAAAAGCATGCAAGTATGTGCCCTTTTCCATTGATGTCAAAGGGGGAGAGAGATCATGTGAAAAACTTAGGGGGAGAAAGAATGCAGATGTGTAAAGAGAAAGGGGGAGAATCTTGTCTTGACGGTCTTTTCATTTTTTCACATCGTATGTTGCCATCAATGACAAAGGGGGAGATTGTTGTAAGTATGTGCCCAATCAGTGTTGTCATTGATGTCAACATATCTATGTTGTCATTAGTGTCAATTGTGCCCTCATTTTGTTACTTTCTTGTAGATGTTGAGGATATTGAGAAAATTAGCTCATCCGGTAAAAACAGTGCATTACATGCAAAAGAACAGTCTAGAAGAATGCTCCACATTTCCTATAGAATAAATATCTTTGCTTATGGATTGGAATTTATTTAGAAGCCTATATGAAGATGTTATATTCCAAGGTTGAGCATCCAGAATGAAGATTTGAGTAAGTTGTGTTCACCAGTGTGAAAACTACTTTTTTTGTATGTTTGGTGGTGACAGGGAGAAAGTGTTTTGCTTCGCATTCCTCTACATTGAAGTATTTTGGTCTGCAATTTTGGAATTAAGTTTTTGATGATGTTAAGTGCCTTAAAATGCAATGATTTGTGATTTGGTGGTCCACAAGTTATCTTTTACTCATGACAGTGGCTAACAATGTTGTTCTTGTGCTCCAGTTTGAAGAATCTTATTGACAGAGTGATTAGAGATTGTATGGGTGTTGCTGGTGATTACAATGTTTTTGTGGATGTCTCCTAATCATGTTCCTACTTTTTGATTGGTCTGCAAAGAGAAAATTAGATCGTGAATGAAGAATTTTCTTATAGACCTAGTGTTATCATCTGTCTTAGCTGACCTAGTTGAATTCATTATTTGCGGAGATGCATCAAAGATTGTAGAAATGTGTTGTGGTGTGGAGGATTGTGTTTGAGTCCTAGCTAAGGCATGGCATGATCCATATACATCATTACATCTTTTCCTTAAAGATTAATTTGTATTAGGACCTATTTTTATGTATGATTGTAATGCCAACCTTGGAGATTGATCCAATGATTGATAAATGTAATGCCCACCTTGATGCACATTCCAAGGTTGATGAATTGTATAAAATTATGTAATGAAGTTGTGAAAATGTGTGTGTGTGCAAAAATGAAAAGATAAGTGCAAGGGTGTGAAAGAGTACAGCAGAGAAATAATATTGTGCTTCAATGGAACTGAACCATGGCATGGAGTAGATCTTATTGAATCAGTTCACCCTTTTGGCAGTGAGCCACCCATAGACAGTGAGCCATTCTTTTCAGTGAGCAATTTGGGAAGTGAGCCATGTAGGCAGTGAGCTTTTGTTTTCTGGTATTGATATAACTTATATATTTCTGTGGGCTAACACCCATTGTGGTTTTTCCCTTTTAGGGTTTTCCACGTAAAAATATGGTGTCTTCTATGTTGATTATGTTATTGTGTTGAATTTCTCATTTCATGCTTTCATGGTTATTTCTGAATATAAGTAATTGATAAGTTGATGTTCATAATTGGTTAAAAGTTTTAGGACAACTGATTCACCCCCCCTCTCAGTTGTCTAATGTAGTTCAACACAAACAACAAACTTTATCAGAACCCTCCAACTTGATGCTTGAAAACCTAGTCAAATCTAATCATGGGAGGTTGAAATCAGATATGCATACTCACATATGGAAAATAAATGTGCTTGCAAATTGGTTTGTCATGAAACTAAATAGGCTCTGAATTATGACCCTCCAAAGTAGGTCACTGGGGCAGTTTTTTCAAGTGCATTTCTGAGTGTGGTACTCAAATTTTTCATCATGGAAACCTAAAATTTTGCAAAAAATTGAAGGAAATTTTAGGTTCCAACACCAGGCATATAGAAATTAGGTATCATTTTTTGAGAGAGAAGATGGTAGATAAGGAAGTGAAGTTGGAATATGTTCCAATAAAGGATCAAATTGTAGATATTTTCACAAAGGCTCTTGCAAAGGACATTTTTGAGGATCTCTGATAGAGATTAGGGATAATTACCCCTCCTTCTTCTTGCTAGATGCAAAATGGTGCATCTGTCTAGGGGGAGTTCATGTCATATGTTTTTCCTGGAGTGATGATGACTACCTCTCAGGGGGAGTAGGTAGTGGTTGTTGCTGACAGGGGGAGCCCTGAGTTGCATCAAGAAAGAAGGTATGAACATCAAAGGGAGAGAAAGAGAGCTCAAAAAATATAAATCTAAGGGGGAGCAGGCAGTGGTTGCTGATGATAGGGTGAGTTTGTTTTCTACAAAAAGAAGTCATGCTCAAAGAAAGAATGTGCAGGTATGTGGTCACTGATGAGCAGGTAGTGGTTACCCTTTTTCCTTGATGTCAAAGGGGGAGAGAAGTAGAGATGTGTTGCCATCAATGCCAAAGGGGGAGATTGTTACACATATGGTTCCTAGGGTTGTGATTGGTGTTGACACTGTCACTAGATTGTCATTGATGTCAACACTATCATGGAGGTGTGATGGTGTTCATGATTGGATGTCATGTGCAGAGAAGATACAGTTCATGGTTGGATGTCATGTGTAGAGAAGATACAGTTCATGGTTGGATGTCATGCCTTGATCAATGAAGAGTTGAGTATGAAGACATATTAATATGGGAATTAGAAGCACTAAGAAGATCAAATGTGTTACTAATGGCCTGAGACATGAATGTTCCAAGTTTCATGATGATTGAATCACAGAAAGTGTGCTCTACAGTTTGAAAGCGGTGTTGAAGACAACTACTATATGGAAATAGAAGGCTCTTCTTTCCTCTGCATTTGCAGATATGACCATGCAGTTCTAGAAATATGTTATGGGTCCAATGAAGGTGATAATTCCAAAGTTTTAGATCATTTGTCCTTCCCCTGTGAAAGTTATACATGACAAAGTACTGACATCTATTCTGGCAAAGTAAGCTAGTGTTGAAGGCATGTTGGAATGCTCCACATTCCTCCAAAAATGAATGGTTTCCCTTGTGGTTTTGAGGACATGTTTATGGATGTGTACTACATGATTCCTTGTAGTTTCAAGTCTCTTGGTGGTCCACAACTTAGTTTTTCAAATGACAACATGTTGCAGTGTGTTCTGGATGACTTATTATTCTCAGAGTTCATGGTTGAAGATGTGCAACACAATTCATTGATGTGCAGAGATAAAAGAGTGTTTGGGTATGTTGTATGAGTCATGTGGACTCATCTAGAAGAGTTTCATGAAGATCTTTCTTGTTTCCAGTACCGCACAAGGTTTTCAAGTTGTTGTGGTTGTTATGTTTCAAGTTTTCATATGGTTTGCTTAAGGTTGTCCTATTTCTGAATGAGTGGAGTGTGTAGATGTAATTCCTTGGTGTTTGAAGCTATGAAGAATGTTTTGGACCTAGTTAATCAAGTGTTGGTGTCCACAAGGCATGGGTCTTCTGGTGGAGTAACGTGTGGTTTTGTTTAGGGCCTATCTTCTACATGTTTCATATTGTATACTATCTAGCTGACTTGTAAATGTAATTTTTCATATTGTCTCTAGCCAACAAGTAAAGTAATCAATGTAATATCTTGTATAAATAGTGGATCAAATTGAGTTAGGAGGGTGTGATTTTAAAGGATTGATAGAGCTTGCATGCAAGATAAGGAGCAAAATGAATGCATTTTGATGTGCGACTGAAGGAGAAAGAGCAGAAGTTGATGATGTCCTGATTCATCTTGATGACATAGTTGTGATAGTGATCAAGTGTAGAGTGTACCTAATTGATCTAATCATTAGAAGGAAGGGTGAAGAGGCAAAATTGCATTCATCAAAGGTGAGAGTTTCAATGTCAATTTTTAGATAGTAAAAGGACTGCCATACTATAATCTTTTGTAAGTGTGTTCTCAATTCAAGGAGTAGTAGCTTCCTTGGGAGTGACCCTAAAACAAAGTCTTCATGGAGTAGAAGCTTCCTTGGGAGTGAACCTAAATCAAAGTTAGCAGGGAGTAGTAGCTTCCTTGGGTTGTAGCCCTAAAAAAAGTTATTATTTTGAGCTTCATATATTGTGAGTTAATCCTCACCATGGTTTTTCCCTTCTAGGGTTTTCCACGTATATCTGGTGTTATGTGTTGATGTGCATTGTGTTAATATTTCTTGTTCATATTAATACTATAATGCTTAAGTTTTAATCTACTCTAAAAAAGTTAAAGATTGTTTAGATACTAATTCACCCTCCCTCTTAGTAGCCTTGTATGTCCAATAGAATAGCCCACATAGTGGATCACAACATTATGTCAGCAACTAGCCACTTGAATATCATAGAAAATGTGTCACCACCAAAGTATATAAGATCACAAGTATCAACACCCATATCAACTACTGGAATATCCACTTTTACATCATCAATTCTCACTACCAATGCACAATCTTGTAGTAACTATCACAAGCATGGGAACATCTATTGGGAACATTACAAAGCCATAGCATTTAATTATCTAAACTCAGCACCTCATGTATACATACCCATGAATAACTATTTTCAACCACCCATGAGTTCCACTTATCTACAACCACCCCTCAATTTCATGACTGCAGCTTCAATTACTCTTGTCTCAAATACACAAACCACATCACCTAATGATGCACTCCTAAACCAACTTTTGGAAAGTATGACATCCTTGCAGCAGAAAGTGACAAAGCTAAGTAATGCTTCCTCTCAACCTAATATACTAACATATCATGCTCACAGTCATTTATATTATACAATCCTAAGAGCTCAAATGCCTGACAAATTTGAAACTCCCTGCTTTGAAAAGTACAGTGGTAAAGGTGATCCTATTACTCATGTGGCAACATTCAGAACAATGTGCAGTGATTTCTTCTTTGATGAGGCATTGTTAGAAAAAATCTTTCTTCATTCTCTCAAAGATACCTCTTTGGAATTATTTTTCTCTCTACCTCCTAATTCAATATATTCTTTCTTAGAAATAGTTGATCATTTCTTGCAATATTTCCAAGCAAACATTGGACCTTCTATCTCATTGATTGATTTGGTCCATTATATACAAGGTCTGAAAGAGAAATTAATGGAATTCATCAGTCAATATCAAGCTCTCTTTGTGCAAATACAATATCTAATTACAGATGAGGATGTTCAAAATGTATTCATTATGAATCTACAATCAAACATATGTGATAAAATAGTATTGATGAAGTATAGTTCCTTTCAACATATTATCTATGCACAGCTCTCTGAGATTACCAACTTTCGGCTAGTCAGTATGAGAATCATAACTCATCGACTCTAGTTGGTCAATCCACAGTTGGAACATCTCAACACTCACTTAAGAAGCATAACAAGAATTTTATCAAGATCAATGGACAACATTCAAATAAATTTCAATCATAAGTGTCCACCATTACAAAACCTAATCAGACTCCATTTCAATTCAGGCAACAACAAAGATAATTCACTCCATTATCAGATTGCCTCCATTCGATAATGACTCAAGCAGTAAACAACAATATTTTGAAGCTTCCTCCTCCTCCACTAGACAGTAGCAAGATGCAATGACCTTTATTTGATGCTAATGCCTACTTTCACTATCATCGATCGACAAGGCATGACACTAAAAGATGTATGCATCTTAAACATGAAATTTAAGACCTCAACGATTCTAACATAATATAGGTGATCGGTGTGAATGACAATAGAAATAAGTCAGTAGCCCCTCTGAATCAAAATCTACAAATCTTCACTAATCCTTTTCCTAAGCATAACAACAACATGGTGGAACAATAGAATGAAGTAGAGCATGAAGATGAATATCTTGACTATGGTGAAATAATTGGCATAATAGAAGTAGATAAGAGAGAAAATTAAGATCTACCTTGACCATGAGCAAAAGGTATTGTTAAAATTAGGGTAGACAGCTAAGAAGGGGGGGTGAATCAGTTGTCAAAAAACTTTACCTTTTGTTGCATTTAATCTTCTTTACCACTTATTAACAGATTAATGATATAACCATGAAAGCATGAATCAACACACATAACACCAGGATTTTTACGTGGAAACCCAGTTAAGGGAAAAAATATGGTGGGGGTTAACCCATAAGATTTATTCTCTAGTAAAAGAATAGAAAAAAATGGGAAGGCACACTTCCTAGAGCTCACTGCTCCAAGAGATTCACTGTCTACAAAAATATTCACATGGTTAACACTGAAAGTTTGACCTGAGAAACAACATCTTCTCCATGCCAAGGTTCAATTCCATTAAAGCTCACAACACCTCTGCTCTGCCCCCAAACACTTCTTCACTACCTCCGCATCTTCACACATATGGGCACATTTACACGACTTCATTACACTTATTTATACATGACATCGACTTTGGAATGAACATCAAAGTCGGCCTTACAATCATCTATCTGGAACATTCTCCAAGATAGGCATTACAAGCAATTACAATCACAAGACTTGAATTAATACAAAATGCTACATGCGGATCACTACACTGGTGGCCAAACATAGCTGGGACTCAAATCTTCCTTGAACAACATGCCACGTTCCATAGAACTTTTCTTAGATCATCCTCAATATGCACAAAGCATCTGGTTGAACAAGACTGGAAAGAACAGTAACACCCAAGGAGAAATCTTCAACTATGAGCTCAATCCTCAATGTGAACCACCAACACAATAGGCACACATTCCAAAGACCTCCACAAGCACAGTGAAATCAACAAGAACAACCGCACCACCTCAAATCACTAGAATCACTTGAATCTTCATACAAGAACTTAAGAACACTAACTGTCATGACTGTCACACTAGAAAGATTGCTTGTGGATCTTCAAACCACAAACCACTTGAGTTGAGGATACACACCAACATCCCAAACATACCTCTAGAACCACAGACCATAATATTCCAATGCAGAGCAATCTGGACCAAATTTATGTCACTCTATTACCTTTGAACAACTGCAAAACCCAATTCTACTTAGATGGCCATAACTTCACCAATCCTCCATGTGGACCTCTCAAATCTTAACTAGAGAAACTTTAGACAATCCTCTACAAAACCCTTTAGTCCATAGACTCTAATCTTTGTCTCATTGGGAATGCAGAGTAATCTACTTTACTGAACTGCATTATCTTCACTGTCTCTGATAAAGAGATATGTTGACATCAATGACAACACATCATAGGCACATATTTACATCAAACTCCCCCTTTGTCATTGATGGAAACATATGATGTGAAAAATTGATTCAACCATCAAGACAAGGACTTCTCCCCCTTTCTCTTATCACACCTGTAACCACTTTCTTCATTGCTCCCCTTTTCACAGGCAACTACTTCCTTCTGAGTTTTTCACATGACTTCTCTCCCCCTTTGACATCAATGGAAAAGGGTACATATTTGCAATCATCTCTCCCCCTTTTTGTTTCTTAGATAAAACCAAACTAAACTCCATAATTAACATACTAACTACTCCCCCTGAGTAGAATCCTCTTAACACCAATTTGGATCACAAGATATGACTGTGAGTTCCACCGGACTGATGCACACTAGTGCACCTTAGTTCTGAACATAAGGGGTAATAACCTTTGGCTTCACTCTAAGATACTCAAAAGTGTCCTTAGGTAGAGGCTTAGCAAAGATATCTACAATCTGATCCTTTGAAGAAACAAACTCCAATTTGACTTCATTCTCATTTACCTTCTCTCTCAAAAAGTGAAACTTGATGGATATGTGCTTTGTCTTTGAATGCAACACCGGATTCTTTGAGATGTTTATTGCAATTGAATTATCACAGAAGATTCTAATAGGCTCTTCAAATACAATTCTGATATCCTTCAACATTTGCTTCATCCACAAGACTTGAGTACAATTACTTGTTGCTGCTATATACCCTGCCTCTACAGTAGACAGAGATATTGCCTCATGTTTCTCTTTCTTAAGAAAAATGCACCACCACTAGTACTCTTCCTATGATCCACATCTCCTACCCAATGAGTATCTGTATATGCATGAAGAGTGAAATCATCATCCTTAGGATACCATAAGCCATAATCAGATGTCCCCTTTAGATGTCTGAAAATTCTTTTGACTACTACAACATGAGATTCTCTAGGATCAGCTTGAAATCTAGCAACAAGGCCAACTTCATTCATAATATCAGGTCTAGTTTGAGTCAGATAAAGCAACCCTCCAATCATTGATCTATGCCTTTTTTGATTTGTCTTAGGGGAATCATCATTTTTACTCAACTTGCATCTGGTTATCATAGGTGTACTCACTAGTTTTGAATCCTCCATTTCAAACTTTTTCAACAACTCTTTCACATACTTAGACTGAGATATGAAGATGCCCTTATCTGACTGAATGATTTGCAGACCTAAGAAGAAATTCATTTCTCCAAACATGGACATCTCAAATTCACTTTGCATCTGATTAGCAAATTTTTTACACATGCTCTCATTTTCACCAAAGATGATATCATCAACAAATATATCAACAATCAAGATGTGTTCATGATCAACTTTGAAATAAAGATTACTATCAGTTGTGCCTTTCCTAAAACCTAACTTTAGCAGATACTTATCTAATCTTACATATGAGGCTCTTGGGGCTTGTTTAAGTCCATACAATGCTTTCCTCAATCTACAGACCATACCTCCTTGATTAGATAACTGGAATCCTTCTAATTTCTCAATGTAGACTTCTTCTTCCAACTCTCCATTTGGTAAACTTTAATCTTTGTAAGCAGCAAAGGCAAGAAATAATTTGACTGCTCTGATTCTTGCCACTAGAGTAAAAGTTTCTTCAAAATCAATTCCCTCTACTTAAGAATATCCTTTGCACACCAATCTTTATTTGTTTCTCACAACTTCACCATCTTCATTCAATTTATTCTGAAAGACCCATTTAGTTCCAATTATATTTTTGTTTTCAAGTCTAGGAACAAGATCCCGAGTATGATTCTTTTTAATTTGCATTAATTCTTCTTCCATTTCTTTTACCCAACTTTCATCATTACAAGCTTCATTCACTAATTTTGGTTCAATCTTTGAAATCAAACAAAACTCCACTTGTTCTTAAGTAATTTTTCTTCTAGTTTGAACACCTTTATTTTTATCTCCTATGATATGATCTTCAAAATTATTCAACTTTACATACCTGGGAGTTTTGGGATTTTCTTGAACTTCTGATTCTTGAAATTGGTCCTCAACATTTGTACTAGCTTCTTGAGTCACTGGATTCTCTGGAGTAATCTAAATTTGAGTTTGAGTTTAAACTTGCTTTCCTTTATTTGGACTTTCATTTTGATCATCTGATTCATATCCATAAGACTTGGAAGGTCTCTCCTTTCTTTTATCAACCTTGACATTAGCACATTCAACAATCTTTTTCAATCTCTTGTTGAAGCACTGGTATGCCTTGCTTTGGTTAGAATAACCTAGAAATATTCCTTCATCACATCTTGCATCAAACTTGCCTAGATCTTCATCTCTCTTGATATAGTATTTACTACCAAAAACTCTTAAGTATTTCACAATAGGAGAATTACGAAACCACAGTTCATAAGGTGTTTTACTAGTATTACCTTTGATCTGCACCTGGTTAAGAGTGTAGATAGCAGTACTCACAGTCTCTCTCCAATAGACATGTCAAACATTTGCCTCCATCATCATTGTTCTAGAAACCTCTTGAATAGTTCGTTCTTCCTTTCCACAACTCCATTCTGCTAAGGAGTCCTAGGAGCATATAACTATCTTCTTATTCCATGCTTTTCACAAAATGCATTAAACTCACCAGAGGTAAACTCTCCATCTCTAGCAGATCTCAGACACTTTATCTATACACCAATCTCATTCTCCACCATAGCCTTGAACACCTTGAATCTTTCAAGAGCCTTTGATTTCTCTCTCAAGAAAGTGACCCACATCATCTGGGAGTAATCATCAATCAGCAACATAAAGTATCTGTCTCCTTGCAAACTCCTAACTCTGGCAGGACCACACAAATTAGTGTGCACAAGTTCCAACAATCCACTTGAAAATTGTTCTTTACTTTTGAATGTAACTCTATTTTTTTTGCCCAACTAACATTCCTTACACATGCTATTAGCAGGTTTCACAAGCTTTGGAAGATCTCTCACAACCTGAGTAGTACTTATCCTGACAATGTTATCAAAGTTTACATGACACATTCTCCTATGCCATAACCAACTCTGATCAATCTGAGCAATCAAACAACTTTTACCAGTATCACTTAAATGAAAGATATTACCTCTAGTCTATGTACGAGGTGTAATCTCAGTTCTGGAGCTTCCCAAAATTCTACATTTTCCAGCCTTGAATCAAAGATCATACCCTTTGTCAACCAACTATCCAACACTCAGAAGATTATGCTTCAACCCTTCTACATACAAAACATCATTAGTGTTATTCTTGCCAACAAGAGAGATGGATCCTCTGCCATGGATTTTACCAGCTCAATTGTCTCCAAACTTCACAATTCTACCTTCATATCTTTCCAAACTTACAAACTTACTTTTATCACCAGTCATATGATGAGAACATCTATTGTCAATCACCCATTCATCCTTTTCTTCAACCTGACCAGCCAAGGCACTTTCCACATTCACACAGCTAGTATATTCAGTAGGCACTAGATCATCTTCTTTGATAGCAATGAACACCCATTCATTTCCAGAGGTACTTCCCATATTAGATTCATCATATGTGACTCCTTCATCAACAGCTTCTTGGACATAGTAGCATTTCTTTTGAACCCTAGGTCTATTAAGGTTTGGCTTTGAAACCCTCTCCGAACATCTTGAAGCAAAATGACCAATCTATAGCAAGAAAAACATTTGAAAGGCAACTTTCCTTCATACTTACTGGATCCTCTTGGTAATCTTTTGGAAACAAGGGCTTCAAGTTCTTCGAGCTCAAATTCATCTTCTTCAAGTTCCTTCCTTGCCTTCTCATATCTGGTTAGTCTTCTTGAAGAGCTTTCACTTGGATCAAATCTTTGTTTTCTAAAAACACTAGATTTAAATGTAGATTTTAGTTTAGGAAGAGAATCACCAAAGTCACTCATTTCAAATGCTGAAAGATTGCCAACCAACTGATCCCTTGTAACATCTATCATAGTCCTGATCTCCTCAATAACAACAACTCTATGCTTGTATGAAGCAGGTAAGGATCTGAGAACCTTGGCAACAATCTCTAATTCTTCTAGTTTTCCACCAGTACACTTGATACTGCACACAAGTTCATTCACCTTCTGCATGTAGGAAGTGATGTTTTCATCTTCACTCATCCTCAAACATTCCTATCTACCCTTCAGGCTCTGTAACTTAGCACATTTGACATATGCATCACCTTCATACAGAATTTCCAACTTCTCCCAGATTTCATGAATAGTTTGCAATTCCAAGACATTTGTCATTTCTGTATCAGTCAGGGCACTCAACAATGCTTCTTTAGCCTGAATGTTGTATTCATCTTCTTTGATTCATCTGGAGTTGTAGGACCATTCTTTGGAGGAGTATACTTATTCTTAGTTATCAACCAATAAGGATCACCCATGCATTGCAAATGACACTCCATGCAATTCTTCCAAAGAGAGTAATTTGTTCCATCAAATCTCAGACTGTCTTTGTATGTCAACATCTTGGATCTCCTCAAGTGGTCAAGCTTCTTTTAGAGGAACCAACTTTGATACCAATTGTTGAAATTAGAGCAGACAACTGAGAGGGGGGGTGAATCAGTTGTCACAAAACTTTATCTTTTGCTACATTTAATCTTCTTTACCACTTATTAACAGATTAATGATATAACCATGAAAGCATGAATCAACAACATATGAGCAGAAACACAATCAACACATAACACCAGGATTTTTATGTGGAAACCCAGTTAAGGGAAAAACCATGGTGAGGGTTAACCCACAAGATTTATTCTCTATTAAAAGAATAGAAAAAATGGGAAGGCACTTGCCTTCAGGCACACTGCCTAGAGCTCATTGCTCCAAGAGACTCACTATCTACAAAAATATTCACATGGTTAACACTGAAAGGTTGAACTTAGAAACAACATCTTCTCCATACCAAGGTTTAGTTCAATTAAAGCTCACAACACCTCTTCTCTGCCCCCAAAGACTTCTTCGCTACCTCCACATATTCACACATATGGGCACATTTACACGACTTCATTACACTTATTTATACATGACATCGACTTTGGCATGAACATCAAAGTCAGCCTTACAATCATCTATCTGGAACATTCTCCAAGATAGGCATTACAAGTAATTACAATCACAAGACTTGACTTAATACAAAATGCTACATGTGAACCACTACACTATCAACCAAACATAGCTGGGCCTCAAATCTTCCTCGAACAACATGCCACGCTCCATAGAACTTTTCTTAGATCATCCGCAACACACACAAAGCATCTAGTCAGCCAAGACTAGAAAGAATAGCAACATCCAAGGATAAATCTTCAACTACAAGATCAATCCTCAATGCAGACCACCAACACAGTAGGCACACAATCTAGAGACCTCCATAAGTACAATGAAATCAACAAGAACGACCGCACCACCTCAAATCACCAGAATCACTTGCATCTTCATACGGGAACTTAAGAACACCAACTGTCATGACTGTCACACTAGAAAGATTGCTTATAGATCTCCAAACCATGAACCACTTGAGTTGAGGATACACACCAACGTCCCAAACATACCTCTAGAACCGCAGACCATAATATTCCAATGCAGAGCAATCCGGACCAAATTCCTATCACTCTGTTACATCTGAACAACTGCAAAGCCCAGTTCTACTTAGATGGCCATAGCTTCACCAATCCTCCATGTGGACCTCTCAAATCTTAACTGGAGCAACTTCAGATAATCCTCTACAAAACCCTTTAGTCTGCAGACTCTAATCTTCATCTCACTGGGAATGCGGAGCAATTTACTTTACTGAACTGCATTGTCTTCACTATCTCTGACAAAGAGATATGCTGACATCAATGACAACACATCATAGGCACATATTTGCAATAGGTATCTACACTAAGGTTCCTCCTCTGTTATCCCTTCAAGGATTAGAAGATAACCAAAATGCACAAGATACACAAATGGAGCAGCCTACATGTAATCACTTTACCAAGAGAAAGTTGTAATGATAAAAAGCATCCCATTTCATCACACGTGGCTCATTCATCACACAAAGAAGAATAAGAAAGTAAAAGAAAGAAAAAGAGCAAGGTGTGAGTCATTTTTTGGAAAAGGCAATGATTCACCTCCTCGCAAGCATCAGAAGATTTCAAGCATAAGAAATCTTGTGAAACAAACATCAAGTGACTACTTAGGTAATAAAAATCAAACAAGTATGACTCTCTCATCTAGTCCACCACACTTGATGGAGCATCTCCCAAGATGCTTGCAAGTTTGGTCTCCTCTTAGATAGGTATATTTATATATGTATGTGTTGTGTTGTGTTCCCCTATATTGTGTTAAATGTTTGTTTAGGTCTCCTTAGATGACCATACTCTTGTAAGGTCAAGGACACAAGGAGTCTGGCTCTATTGTGGTACTTGTTCTATTTGTTTCTCTATTCTTCCATTCTCCTCTCTCTTATTGCCATGGTTGTGTGTGGTGCCTTGGGGGAATAATGTTGTGGAGGTTGTCTTGGGGGCATCTTCCCACATTGTGAACCTAAATGACTTTAGTCTCCTTACTCATTTTTCATGATTTCATTCTTCTATGGATCTACTAGTTGGCGGATGACAATAACAAATAAACACTGATAAGGACCATGTGTCCCTACAACAAGAAAAAAAATGGACCTAGTCCATATATGAAGATGGGGTTAATATGTTACTGACGCTTGACTAGTAGAATCACTTTTTGTTGTGATCATGTGTAGTATTATGAATTTTTTTTAACAAACCTTTGCAATACTCTAAGTCTACCTCTATGCACTTTGAATTACTTTTGTATCACCTTGTAGCTACACTTAGTTCTGAGATATCTATAGTATAACCTCACGGCATACTCAGTCCCAAACCTGCAAGTATAGCCTTGGTTATTTAAGTGGTATGTTACCTTATTTCTATATCAATTGTTTGCAAGTCGATTTGGTTGTTTTAGATTTTCTAACCAAAACTTGTTTTGATTATCTTTCATGCATATTATTGATCAATGGTTATTAGTAAATGATATTGATGTGTTTCTATCATGATTGTTGGGAACAATCGGTGAGCATGAGCACATATCACTTTGGGGCATGGGATTTGCAAAAGCTCTTGTTTCCTCACATGTTTTCAACTTTATCTTAAATGTGATTTCTACCCGCAAGCGAGATTAACCACTTTAAGGTGGGGTCATATATTGTGGTAAATGCTTGGATACCTTGGATATTGAAATAAATCATGTTTGTGTATGCTTCCTTTTCACCGTAAGGTATTTCTGTGATGTAGGTGGGGTTCTATACTTTGACCTGCATGTTTGTGTGTGCTTCCTTTCTACTGTAAGGTGCCTCCGTGATGCAGGTGGGGTTGTATACTTTGCTTTGTGTGTTGTGTATGCTTCCTTTTCACTGTAAGGTGTCTCTATGATGTAGGTGGGGTTGTATACTTTGTGCACATACTTCTTTTTCATCGTAAGGCATCTCTATGATCCAGGTGGGGTTGTATGTTTTTGAAATCCCTTCTACGGAAGGCAAGATTGTGTATTCCCTTGAGTGGTTGCACATCCTTTTAAAAAGTCCTCTATGGATGTGGGGTTGGATCTTGAGTTATTCACCCTTAAGTGTGTCTTTGGCGGTTGTGGTAGCATAGATCAATCGTCAGGTGTGTTTGGCATGTCTTAGATGGTGGTGCATAGCTATGAGCTCCCCCCATCACCTGTGTTTTATGTGTTTTAAATGTATAGTGTGTCTATGGCATAGTCTATGGCGCTCATGTATTTTGTGTGTTTTCTGTGTGTATTGCATGTTTTAGTGGTGCTGCATAGCAATTAGATCCCCCATGTCATGTGTTTTACGTGTTTTTTGGTGGCGTGTAGTGATGAGCTTCCCCCACTATGTGTTTTGTGTGCTTTTGATGGTGGTGTGTAGCGATGAGCTCCCACCATCACCTAGTTAGTGTTATATAATTGTTTAATCATGTCTTCTCTTCATGCATATCTTGTGTATTGCATGAATACATTCATGCCTTCTTCATGTATTACATGCCTCTTTAGTTTCTTCTTCATGTATTGTGTGCTTCCTTATTGTATTCTTTATGTTTTACATAACTGTCAAGTGTTTTCTTATGTTTGCCTAGGCTTGGGGGCTAGAAATGGTTCTCCAAACTTAGAGTGTGTCTTCACTCTAGTGTTTTATATGTTTGATGTGCTTTGACTGTAATTTAATGTATGTACCGATTGTAAGATCATACACACATTAAAGTGGGGGCTAAATGTCATGGAGTAAAAAGTGTCCACATTTCTTTTTACCTCCTTGTTTAGTTCCTAGGTCCCCATGATTACATTATACATTCTAAATATTCATCCCGATGCAAAATTGCCCAAAAACAATGTAAATTGGGAACAAGGGGCCCATATTTTATCTTACCCTGGATTAAAAGGATCCCTAAGACTTGGGCACCACCACCCAAGTCTCTCTTGATTGGTCGGGGCAAATTTAATTGTATTTCATCTTATGACCTTTAATAAGGTTTCTCCTTGTCAGCTCTTCTGGTTTACTTTGACGAATGTTAGTTGGAAAGCATATATAAGTGTGTTTTTGAATTCATTATGAACCTAGATGGAGATAGCCAACTTAAAGCATTGGAGTAAAGAAAATTCAAATCATTCATTGCGATTCTAGAGCAGATATGTATTGTCATTGTGTGTTGTTACAAGTTTGAAGTTATCATCTATCTCTCCTTATGAGTTGAAGAGCATTCATCCTCCTAAGGGTTTTATCACATAGGTGATATCATTGTGTTTTATCATCATTTGAATCATCATATTGATTTTCCATTTATATTCTATCCTACAAGGGCACGCTCTCTTTATCTATCAATGGTGTTGGGAAGCTTCAATTCTATCTTGAGATTTGACTAAGGCAAGTCCCTAAACACCATAACCCCCAAACCCCTTTTCTTCTTCTTGTGTGTAGGTTATAGGAGCAAGATCCAGAAAATATGAAGATATAGGAAGACTAAGCAAGGATCGGGGTTTCAGGATCTGACAATAGTTCAAGAATATTCTTCTGTAGAATAGTTGGGTAGTGGTACCCTAGTCTTTATGCCCCACTAGACTCCAGATTTGGCATCATGGTAGTCTCTATAGCATTTTTCCAGTTTACAACTTCTGAAGATTCAACCTTTCAGGACTTGGGTGGTCTCGAAATAGTCCTCTGACATCTCTATTTCTAGGACACGTGTTCTATCACCTTCTGATCCTTCCTATACAATTGATTTCTAGATATTTGATGTACATCTTCTGTTATAATCAGATCATCATAGAACTAGGGTTTAGTGCATTATTGACCTAGGGTTTGATAAAAATGCTTGATTAAATTTGATCTTTCTATAGCACTCCTAAGTAGAAGATATGTAGCTAAGTCCACCTCCATTTGGTAGTGATTGAGATCGGTCTTGTCCTTGAATGTTATTGTGAAATAGGGTTTGATTTAGTATGTATACTAGTTGTCATCATTCTTCTTTTTCACACTTAACATATATAAATGTAAATGACCTTTGTTGTTTTAATTCAATTAAAATTGATTTTATTTCAATTAAAATTAAAGGATAAGCTCTTCCTTTAGCCTTGTTATTCATTTATTTGTAATACATACATAGAGGGGATTCTCACACAAAATGGGTACATTTTATTTGATTTCAAGTGATCATAGTTCATCATATCCTTATCTAGTTATTGTAATTGAATTACTAAAAAATTAAATATGAAGTATGTGAGTTTAAGCCAAGATATTATAATGCAAGTTATTTAAAAAAATAATGAACACCACCTATTTAATATAAAGAACATAATTTATATGTCTAGGTTTACTCCATATTTGGTTGTTTTTTATTTTCTAATTCCAATTCTTCAACTATTAATTTAGAATTACATCTACGATATCTTTATCTCTCAACTTTATTTCGATATATGCTTTGTTCTTCTCTTTCTATGTTTGTCATTGCTTCGTGTTGTCATCTTCGGTATTTTCTCTGATATTCCCTTCGGTATTGTCTTTGTTGCTCCCGGACTCAAAATTCAACCTAGGTCAAGCCATACCTACACAATTGTGTATCAAAAATCAAGTTAGTTATGTATTGCACATAACACACACAAAAAAAATATTTAGTAAGATAAGTGTATTTAAAATAAATATTTTCAAATATTTTATGGTATATTATCAAATATGTTATAATTATAATTATTAATTTTAAAAATATAATATATAATACATCATATTATAATATAATATAATATTATAACATTATAATGCTATCTATATTATAATGTTACCATATATTTTGTAATCCCATATCTTGTTTTTTGGTATTCTAATTTTTAAAAGGGCGTCATAAAGTAAAAATAGTTTAAAAAATCAAACCAAGACATTTAAGAGATTTTTCTTTTTTCTTAAAACTTTTTAATTTTTTAACTATATTCTTTAACTATATGCATATTTATATTTTAAAATATATATTCTTTAACCATTTCATTTAAATATACATATTCTTTAAAAAATATGCATATGTTAGTTTTTCTTTCACTATATTTTATGGTATATTATCAAATATTTGTTAAAAATATATCAAATATATTATAATTATTAATTTTAAAAATATAATATATAATATATCATATTATATTATTGATGAAGGAGCATCCCAAGTTGCAAAGCAATCTTGCATTCTTTTTTTTCTTTCATTTTTAGTTTAGTTTAGTCAGTTGTAGTTTTAGCATTTTGTACTGCATTTCACCACATCTTCATATCAGAGTGTGTGGAGTAGGACATCACATCTTCATTATGCCATCTACATCATATTCAAAATTTAGGTCATTTGGATTTGTTTCCTAAAAGTTATCGCTATCAGAAGATCATCAGTTTTCTTAGAACAAAGCATTCAAGTAGTCAATTGAAGGAGAAGGTTTGCGGAGGACTTTCGTGACTTGTAGAGCCTAATGAAGCATCATACATGACACATATGGATTAGATAGACTTTCCTTGAGGTTCACACCAAGTTTCATCCATTTTCAGAGCATTACCAGATGTCGAAGGCCGACCTACTTATTTCTACACGTTACATCCTTCATTGGAGTTTGTAACCTCTTGTGGCTGATACAGAGGATTTCATGAGTTTGAAGATAATATATATAGATCTCTTAGATGCATTAGGAAAGTAGTAGTTCTTTAATATGATTTAGATAGTTCTAAAAGTTATATTTTCTTTTCGGGAGACACTTCAAAGCCATATCTTGCATATCTATTGTAACCCAGAAAGCAAGCCTGTGAGCCCTTTGATTGTAGCCAACATGTTGCCGGCATATGAGCATTATAATTATTTGGTATACTGAATATATGAATCTTCCATTGCATTCTATGATTGTGTTGTTTCCATTGTGTTTATTCTAGTTGCATGGTTTGGACAGTTCATTCTGTGAACCGTCCAACCGTGATTGCACCAAGAATGTAAACATATGAAGCATCAATACAAACACATAAGAACACATAAGAACACCAGATTTACGTGGAAAACCAAAGAAGGGAAAAACCACAGTGAGGATTAGCTCACATATATATGAATAGTAGCCTCGAAATCAAATAGGCTCACTACCTAGAAGAAAGGCTCACTACTAGAGAAAAGGCTCACTACCAAAAGAAAGGCTCATTGCCAAGGGCTCACTACCTAGAAGAGAGAAGAGAGAAGAATTCTAGTATAGAGAGATTCACTATCTCAAAGTAACTAGAGAAATCTACCACTGCTACTTCTTGCCATCCGCAACCTTTGGCTCACTGCCTCCAACAACTTCAGGCAAACTGAAATGTACACACCTTCTACTCACTACATTCTAGAGTCATAAGCATTTAGGCTCGCACACAACTCACTACCCTTGATTCACATTTGTATCATCTTCTCTACTTTTCTCCATTAAACTTATCTTGCATTTATATGATCTACAACCAAGACATATTTCAATTAGGTCGGTCCTAATGAAGCACGTGCACCTCAAACGTGCAACACCAATTAGGTTGGAACTAAACACTTTTGTGGTGGAAATAAGTGAAAGTGGACCATGTCAAGGGTTAACCAGGACTCAAATCTATATCACCAAATTGCTCATCACATCCACAATCCACAAGATACCTTTACAAATAGCGCTAGCAAGCCACATCAGCCAAACCTGAGATAACAACCACATCCATGCTTCTCTAAGTCCAAAAACATCATGTGGACCAGAGAGAGACACTCCACAACATTCACACACCTTCCCAAAATATTCAACATCATCAGAATCCTCTGGAACACTACTATAACCACCTAAAACAAAGAATATCTTCATTATGCTCATCAAGATGCACTGCCACTGAACACCAACACAAGAACTAAACTTGCTGAGAAACCCATCACTAGAAACTTCAAGGGAAGGTAGATATAGACTATATAAGAACATCCCCATATCCGTAGGATAAGAAACTTAAATGCAAAGAATGCAGAGCCATCTCATTTCTCCCTGACATTCTTCTTCACAGTCAAACACTGTCAAACACATCTTCTACTTCCGCATGATCTAGAACCTGAAACTCTAGATATAACACATATGAATACCTCTAATCATCACTTCCAAACTGCACAAGCATATCTTCAATTTAGAAGAAATGTAGAGTACAACACCGAGAGCACCTCTATCACACTGTACACTTTTTTTATCAAATTTTCTCAAAAGTACTTGGAAACCAAGTGAACTACTTGCTACAGGTTGACATCAATGACAACACTAGCAAGTTTCCAATAGAAAATGGGCACCCAAAACCAAATGCCTTCTTGGGTGGGAAAAATATTATTTAAAATGTCCTCAAGATTCCCACTCCACCTTGCAAGACAAAAATAAACTGCCACTAACACCTCACTGTTGCAAGTACAACCAATTCAAAATAGCATCTGGGAGTTACAAAAATCTCCATAACAAATCCATGCCCCCATTTGTGCTATTAAATCTAATATATAATATTTTATTGTTCTCATTAAATATAATTTTCTAAATTTATGGGAATATAATAAAAATATTAAATAGAATATTTTCCCTAAATTTGATTATTAGTCTATGGGAAAATAGGAATGGACTAATAGTTTCGCCAAATTAATTTTATTTGAAATGGAGCATTACAAGACTTCCCTTCCCAAAATTGCTTGTCCTCAAGTAATTCAAACTTTGATGCTTTAATATTTTTGGACCCTCCCATGAAGCAGACTCAATAGGAAGATTTTTCCAATGGATTAGATACTTTGTTATACTCCTCATCCTCAATTGCTTAACTCTAGTATCAAGCACAACTTCAGGAATTAGGATTAGTCTTCCCTCATCATATAAAGGTGGTAGATCAATGGAAGGAACTAAATACATACCAACTACTTTATTCAAACATGAAACATGAAAAGAATTATGAATTTTGCAATTTTCAAGAAGTTCCAATTCATATGCTACTTCACCTACTTTCTTGGAGATCCTGTAGGGTTTATAAAATTTGGGCTTGAGTTTTTCCTTCCCACTTTTCTTGATACAAGATTGCTTGCATGGCTGCAATCTCAAATACACCATGTCTCCCACTTCAAAATTTCTTTCAGTATGCTTCCTATCAGCATAAATCTTCTCTTGGCTCTATGTTTGCTGCAATTTATCCTTCAATGATCTCAAAATATCTTGACTTTGTTCAACCATATCATGTGCAATAGGTACTCTACTATCTGAAAGTATCAAATCAAAAAAGGTTAATGCATCATATCCATATAATGCTTTAAATGAAGACATATCAATAGACATATGATAGGATGTGTTGTAACAACTGTAGTCTCCCAAGTGAAGCCATTTGATCCATGTTGATTGTTGACTTGATACATAGTCTCTCAAAGAACATTTCACCTATTTATTTACAATTTCTATTTACCCAGTATTCTAAGGGTGGTAGCTTGTGCTAGGAGTAAGCCTAGTACCTGTTGAGTGAAATAACTCTGACCAAAATGCACTAAGAAATATACTACCTCTATCACTGATAATGTTCCTTGGTAACCCATACAATCTGAATTCTTCCTTAACAAATAAATCAGTAACTTGTGGTGCTTTGAAATCAATAGAGATGGAAAAGAAATATGCATATTTGGTCAATCTATCTACTACAAGAAAAATGTAATCTTTACCATGTACCTTAGGCATCCCATAGATGAAGTCCATGGAAACACTTTCCCACTTTTGTTCCAGAATAGGAAGAGGTTGCAGTAGCCTTACATGAAACACTTTCTCTCCCTTATTATTTTGGAATGTTGCTATTGATAATAAGGAATACTGAGAGGAGGGGTGAATCAGTATTCCACAAAACCACTTCTTAACAAATTTATTTATCCAATTTCCAAAGTTAATAATACGAAAGCAGAATAAACATAGGAACAACAACCATAAAGACATAACACATGAACACCAGGATTTTTACGTGGAAAACCCAAAAAGGGAAAAACCATGGTGAGTGTTAGCTCATAATATATTATTGCAATCTTTTACAAGTGGTGATATTCAGGCTTGGTCACTCCATAAGCCTAGAACATGCTGGCTCACTGCCTCAACCCTAAACCTAGAAAGATTACAATGAGACCTATTAAACCCTAATGGTTGCTTACAACCAAGCTCATTTCCAAGTACAAGTGAAATTATATAAGAAATATGAATACTACAACAGCATCTATTAGTATACCAGGGTGCAGTCATTTAGCAATTGAATACTGAACCCTGAGTCTTCATCATCATTGATCTTCTATCTCTACTCTACTATTTTCATACTCACATCAATCACATCCACACAATTCTTCTTTGCACACTTCAAATTCATATCACACACACACCCCAAACACTAAATTTGATCCCATATATATCCGCAACACTTAAGATCTTCATATTAGGTCGACATACTCAAATGAAGTGTATAATTAATAAACTTGTAGCTTGTCAGCCAAATCCATTCATCAAAATACATAGCAGATCTAAATAACATTTGAAACATCTTCTCATATGTCGGCTCCAACTATAGAACCACTTAGGATAAAGTTCTAATCAATAGAACTTACCACACATAAATAAAACTATCATGTCGGCCTCAAACTCAGACTGCTACTAGTTTAGTTCAACTGTCAGACTACATCTTTTACTGTGGACCATAGGGCTTGCTCAAAATCATATCAAGGACTCCTCAAACATCACCAATCATACCATTAGAACCGTAAAGCAAAGTATTCTTTAGCGGAAAGATGCGGACCAACAGAACTCAAACTCTGTCACAGTCAAACTCTGTCAAACACTGTAGTGATACTTAGCATCTTGCAACTATCTTTCTAGTGGACTTCATATCTTGCAACTCTAGATTTAGACACTTCATACAAGTGTTTACAACACCTCAAAACCACATAATAAAATATGCAGTTGCAGAGAAATGTGGATCATTTTACTTTGCACTATACACTGTCCATGTCTTACTTCTGTTCATCCAAACTTAGACATTTTCTCCAAATGACTTCCGGAGGAAGTCATGACCTAAACACTGGATTATATCATCATCAAGTAGCTATGAGTCATCATACCTGAACTACATTTGCAGGTCTTCATCTACGGAGGCATACTAATCCACTTTCTATCCCTTACTTTGAATACTGTCCATACTTAGTCATTCTGGCCTTCCAGTCTTGAATACTCTTGTACCTTGTTGCCAAATCAAGTTGGTCTTCTGAAGTGATGTCTTCTTTGCCTTGTTGACATTGATGACAACACTCAATTATTCAGCATAGCAGTGTCTCTTTCCAACAATCTCTCCCTTTGGCATTGATGGAAATACTTAGTGAAAAATGCTTGACTGCTTTGACTGCTCCCCCTTTTCATATACACTCTATATTTCTTCTCCCCCTGAGATGTTGGCCCATTTTTCACTAATTTTCTTCTTCCCCTTTAACATCAATTACAAAGGTGTAGGTTCTGGAGTAAAAAATTGTCAAAACTACAAAGTTTGCTATACTCTACCGCATATATACCAATACACATTTGTATCTTAATTTATAGTTGAAGGTAAAATATCATTATAGATAATCTTTATCAAGGCTATCTCTCCATTCCAACTATTCCTTGTAGACTCCAAAATATGGATGTGGCTATTTATCAAAAAGACTTGCTTTTCTACCTCCTCCACATCTGATGGTGTATCAATTAATGCTTGTAATTTCAAGGCTTCATCTGCTAGATTGGTCATGGAATCAATTTTTGGACTTATTAGCCCCCTTAGCTGGCACAACTTGTCTTTAATATCTTCCCTTTTCTTCATCAAAATGCTCAGATCATTATGAATATTTACAACATGTGTCTCGTTGGCACTTATTGACTCAATTGTCAGATTATGTCTTAGAAATATTAAGCAGTTTGAGTTCCATGTCCTTGATTTTATCTTCTAATTCCTTTGTAACCTTTGGCCAAGATAAACAAAATTTGTACAAGTCACAACCTTCTTTTATGGTACTTTGTATACCTCTTATTCAATGCTCTAAAGAGATTTTATCATTGATCAACATGGTTTTCAACTCGGCTAATATTTTCTCATCAAATTCTTTTCTAAACTTTGTTTCTGCAGATTTTTTAAAGGATTCAAAATGACTACTGATTAATTTTATCATACCTTTTAGTTGATCTGTAGATGATGTCGAAGTATTTTTTGGTATTCAGGCATCAATTTTCCCAGTATATCAGATACTGTTTGTTGGTCATGATGTTAGTCACAAACAAGCATAGAATAAAAGTACACATTAACCTTTATTCATCTTGAAAGATACGATGAATTCAGAGAATTCATGATCCCAAGTCTCTATTGATTAGGTCTTAATCTACTGACGTTACTTAGTGGTTGATGTGTGTTGTTGTTTCCATTTTGGGGCCTTACATTGAGTTCATCATCATGGCATCTATTTCTACAAAGATTCTTCATAGAGAGGTCATTTTATATAGTTGCTCGATCAAATGATACAGTTATACTCAAATATTTGCATGATATTCATCAATTATACATGCTTTAGCTTCAAATATGCTAAATATTTTCAATTATCTACAAGATGTCCACATATTTGCATTATTTGCTTGAGATTGTAAGTTATTTGCAATTATGATGGTGAAATGCTCTGAAATTTAAATGAAATTGAATGAAATGCTTCAAATTAATGTTGAACCTTTAGCTATTGAACCACATGTACATCAGATATAGTCATGAAGAGAAGAAAACCAAACCATATGTTCACCAGGACATTCCACAGCTAGATACAGTTGATGCTAACTTTAAAGGAATTGTATGAAAACAACATATGCAAGTAGACATGCACTCCAAGAGACACATCAAATCACAACATATATCCAGAATTCACACACTGATTACTCAAGATTTACTATGAATTGTAACCAAAACAGTCTTCTTATTCACTAAGTATGTAAGGATATAAATGTATACAAAAAGCTTTGAAATGAGCCCTGAGTATTTCAGTAGACAGATTTCAATTAAGTTTCGAATGTTTGAAATGAAGCATTCCTACACCTTTTATAGAACAAGGTGAGGAATCTGTTACAAAACATCTACGATCTTGATTCATCTATGAATATCCATGGTCAATATTTCCCTTTGACTATGTCAACTTTATCAAAATGGAACAAGTTGCCAACTGGCAACTATCTAAAATACTTATTTTCACTAAGTATTTGATGTTGATATTTACTTTATGATGCATCATCATCTACTTTATCTGACTCATGCGCTTCATCATCAGGTGCATCACTTCCTGAACCTTCATCATCCTAATGATGATGACCCTGTATATGAGGCAGCATGATGACCCTGACCTGTTCATATAACTGCACCATTTTATCGATTTCTCCACCATCCTAGGTCTTTGCTTTGATAATGGCATGCTTATGTGCCTGGTATTTGTTTCTGATACTATCCAATTTATTTTTCCTATTGTGCAGTGTCTCATTGTAATGTTCCATTTTCATCTTGGTCCTCACCAGTTTATCCATGATTTCTTCCATCAGTTGGCCTAGTGGATCATCTGCAACAAACTGGAAGTTATTGTGTAGAGCTTGGATTGCAAACTCTTCATCTTGATTATCTATCTTTCCTTCCACTTTTCCTTCCAAGGTTTCCAAAATTTCTACCTCAAAAGACATCATATCATGCAGTTTTATGATGATCTCTCTTAGCTTATTGTTACATCTCTTGAGCACATCACATTCAAATTGAATGTCCTTGTACCATATATCGACCAATAATGCAGTGTTATTATTTAGTACCTACTTGTTGATAAGCAACTGAGGATTTATCCTCCTTATTTCTCCTAGGATATCCAATATCTTCTCCAATTGGAAGGATCTTTTACCTATCTCCATCTGTAACTTGTCTACCTTTTTCCTGGAGTCACTGAGAGAACTCCACCTCTTCAAAGAGGCCTTTACCACTTCTTCAGCTTCATCAAATGTAGAATACATCCACTTTCTCAATATGGATGACTCATGTTTCATGAGATCCAACTTATTCACCTCCTCTTGGGAAATAGTAGTCAATGGGACTGCATGGTCAGTAGAAACATCCTCAGGATTAGTTAACCTACCTATATATGCATGCAACTGAGCAATGTGCTCTTTGTGTTGCTTATTTTTCTCCTTTTCTCTCTTAACTTTATGAATTAAAGAATCAATGATGTCTTTACCTTCCTGACCCTTCTGGTCTTCATTTGCAAACCCGAGGTCAACTGTATTAATCTGGAATTCTTCCAGAGTAATTTTACCTTTTTCTTTATCTACAGTAGGGATTGCAATTTGTGCAGTCCTTCTTCCAGTTGTTGGGTCTCTTTTTTAATGGCTGAAGTCATTCTAGCCTTCCTCTTTGGTTTTATTATATTTTCAAAAAATAAGGTGGATACATCAAATTCTTGAATCACAAAATCTACCTCTGTGTTTACTTCTTTTTCTAGCCATCTATATACCTGATCATGTTTCTCAGCATCATCATGATGTTCACCTTGATCTCCTGTATCTGTCAACATATGTGATGGAGAAGGTGATATTCTTGTTTCTTCTTCATGATGCTCACCCTGAGGTTGATCCTGTGGTACATCCTCTTGTTGAGGCACTTCTTTTTCTGGAGGAGCATCATCCTGAGGTGGAGGATCTTGTGATGTGTCCATATGATGATCATGATGATCATGATCCTTCTCCGTTATTGCCTCATCCACTTTTGACTTTTCCTCCTGTTGAGGCACATTCATAGCAGTGGATATTGTGGAATCCTCCTTAGGTGCTGGTGTTTGTTCTGAAATCACTATTTGTTCTACACCTGCACTGCTCCCTTCTTGAACTTTAGAAGCAGGATCTTCTATTACATCTTTCTGATCAACTTTCTTTTCCTGAACCTCTACTATAGCAGGCTTCGTTGATGCATCCTATTGGCTCATTTCTGAAGCATGGCCTTCTGGTTCTGCCATCTTCACTTCTTTTATTTGTTCTCCTTTATCAGGTGTACCTACTAGATGTTCAGGACTTACATCTTGTTTACCTGTCAAATCCACTACTGCAGGACTTGTCACTTGTGCAATTAAGGTATCCAGCCCCATTTCTTGGGCTATCTTCTCTGGGCTCTTTTCTTTTTCGGATTCCACTTGCTTTATCTCCTCCAATATTGTTTGAATTGATGGAGTCTTATGAGGAGTCATGTGTGTACCTGCAGCAAGGGTTTCCATCTTTTGTGAAGCTTCTTCCTTCACAACCTCATCATCAGATAGATTAATTGTTTCCTCCAATGAAATATGACCTCCTTCAAATGCCTTGGAGGTTTCTTTCATCTGCTCTTCTACAAGTTCAGTTTTGAACTTCACAATGGTAGGAAGTGGAACATTGTGTTGAAATTCCTTGTGCACAACTTCACTACCTGCCCCTCTCAACAGTGTAGGGGATTGCTTTATTTCACCCCTCATGGAGGTTCTTAGTTTCTTAGGTGGGGTAGCTACCACCACCTGTGGAGCTTTTCTCTTCCTTTTGAATAGCAAGGGGGCCTCCTCTTCCTCAGGCTCTTCCTCCATAAGGATATCCTCTTCTATTGGTTTTCGTGAGGATTGAACCTCTTCTTGGGTCTCAGTAAGTTTTACCTCTGTTGTCTTATCTTTCTTGGACTTTTGTTTACTTGTCCATGGAAGTGATGCTGATCCTGATCCTGGTCCTAATGTTACTACCTCCTCAACTAGAAACACTGCCCTTTCAATAATCACCCCCTTGGGTTCACTATCAATTGTCTTACCCCTAGGCGGTCTTTTGCTTTGTTGTTGTTGTGGAGGCAGTCTGTCTCCTTTAGATTTCCTTTTTTCATTTATAAAATCATCATATTCCTCATCAGGAATATCCTATCCTTTCTTCTTGTTATCCACAGTAATGGCAACACCTTTCTTCTTTAATGCCTCAATTTGTTCATCAACCCAAGCTTGGGTTAGGTGTAAGGTCCTGGCAATGAAAGGATCCAAAGATATATCCTCCTGTATGGTTAGGTCAGGTGCAGATATGGTATCATTATATATTTTCTTTTCTTCATATTCATCTGCTATTATCCTGCCATCCTTCTTCTTCAACTGTTGAGGAATGGGGATACAGTCAAAGGTTTTGATTTGATTCAATGTCAACCTCTGGTATCTTCTTCTTCTGGCTTCTGCTTCATCTTCATAATCTACCCAGAAGTCTTCTAGGTGCCTCTTGTGAATAGGTTTCCCTGTTATTTTTTGTATCCTCCCATAAGGATCATATGGTTTTATCAGTGGGAATAGCTGCAACTGCATTTTATTCAAGCTGACCATCACCTTCTTGATGCTTTCTGAATCTGGGCACATGTACCATCCAATGATTACTAGAAACAAAATTGGTGGTATTTTCTGAGCATCCTTGTATGTCTTCAGCATGGTGGAGCTCTGCCTTATGAATTCCATCAATATCACTGCATCAGTGGGGTACCTTGGCAGCATGAGGGAATGTCCTTCAAAACCCTCAATTCTCATGTAAGAAAAGGTAGCAAATTGAATGTACCAGGCTCCATGCCTGTAGATTAGTTCTTGAGCCTCCATGCTCAATCTTTTTGTCTTGTCCTCCTCCATGGTTCTCACCAGATGCATAGAGAATGCATCATTTACCAATTTGTAATCTTGGAGGTAGTTAGCTCTTTGCAATTAGGGATGATGATCCCAGATATGAGCATCATTAGTGGTTCCACCAATCTTTCCAACTATTGTCAATGCATAAAATGTGCCTTTGTAAGCACAGGAGTAGACAATGTATGATGTCATGTAAAAGGAACCATTTGAACCTCCCGGGTTCGTTAGCTTCTCATGTAGAGCATCACTTATCAACTGGCCCCATAGTGGCTTGATGTCTACATACATGCACATCATGATTACACCGTACATCCAATCCTTAAAACTACCAGCATCAGGCTAGCCTGTTACCCTGCTAAGCAATGCAATCATGTACTGATATTCTTCATCAAAATCATACTTAAACAAGTGCACAAGAAGTTTGGCAACTGCAGGATATGTGCTATTCTTGGCCCTCCACTGATACATGTTCTTCCTGGCCTGCTTCTTATTATTTTCATACTCAACTTCTGATTTCTTCAAGTCCACACTATTAACCTTCCTGCCCAATGGCAGTCCAAATGTCTTGGAAAGACCCTTAATGGATAGGTTTGCATATATTCTTCCATGCTTTACCACCTGTCTTGTTTCTGGATTGTAATTCCATGCACATTCAATCACCAGCTCTGGAGACTCCATGGAGTATGGAAAACTAGCCGCATTCCACATTCCAAACATGAACACTGCATCCAACAGGGTGCTTCTGTTCTTTTCATCATTCATCTTGGTGGACCAGGCCTCCAAATTGGTATTTCCCTGATGTGTATCTGTTATGGCACCATATTTGAACAGGATTCCTCTAGGAGATGCGAACATGGGCTTGCTAAACTTAGCTTCACACTTAGCTAACCTCTTGTTAGCCATGGATATCTGCAATTAACACAATTTGTCTTACAATGGATACTCACATGCATGCATATAACATTTATCTCTATTAACACCATGCATACTATATTTATTCAGCATTAACTTATCATGGGATGCATAAACTAGAATTTCAAACCAACAACATCATACCTGACTATGCAAAAGCAACAGGATGAGGGTTTCAATTACTTACTTGGTTATGCAGATCCCCTTATACCAGTGGTTTTTTAGAAATGCTCTTAATTCTGCTGATAATCCCGCGCTTCCTCTTGCCTGTAAGCTCTGTTCATACAAGTGTCACCTGTATGAGGGTTTGGAAGCTAGTGCTCTGTAAAAATGATTTTATCACAAGGTAAGTTTGAAAATGATGATGAATTTACCTTTTATCCTTGCAATTAGGGTGAAATTAGGGCAAACTCTGACACATTAGATTTTATTCGTTGATCTTTCACACAGAAACTTAGGATTTTGCCAGGTGTTTCATCAGGTTTTGTGGTCGGTGGGAACTACCTACCACCTCTGCGTGCATTAAATGTCAATGGCAGCAACGGAAGCGGGGTGATATCCATATGACAAGATATATTCAAATACATGATAGTATTGGGATATCGGGTGATATTCTCAAATATCACCCTGAGTGCAATATGATCCTCCTCCTCGAGAGGAAAAACTATCATCGACAAGATCGGGTGATGAACGCACCCTTAGGTCATGTTTCATACATCAGGAGGATATCTCAATATATCGAGTGATGTTTCAAAAAAATGATGGTGACCGAATAAACTATAATCTCTCTCTCTCAGAATGTCAGGATGACGTCATCCAGATATTCACTTATTGTATCACTATGACTTCATGACATCATCGTCATGTTATGCGAGAAGGATCATGTTTAGGAAATATGCCCCCGAGAGGTAAAATGATGATTACATCATCATCATGTTTATTTCTTTGTTTATCGGACCTGAATGACATCATCAAGATAATGGCTTAGGGGGATATTTCGCGGCAAGAGGATATTAAGAAATATCGGGTTACATTGAGAAATATGATCCTCACAAAATGCATAAGGCTGTTGACGGGTAAAGGTCACTATCACCTAAAATTGACGTCCAGACATTTCGACTGCATGATTTATTGGGTGATAAATTAGATCGGGATTGATGTTAAGAAATATGATCATCCCCCTATGAATATCAGGTTTGACTCAAACTTTGACCATTCATAACTTTCACATCCTAACAAATATCAGGGTGATGCAAAAGACAAACCTGCATGAAATTTGATGCTCTCTCTAAATATGAGGTTACTGGAATAAAATATGAAATTTGACAAACTGACCTCATGATGATGACTTACCCAGCCTTCCCATGCATGATGATCTGCATGACTTATTTTTACCAAACTGCCAGAAAGCACAAAACAAGCCAAAAGTTGGGTCCCTATTTTGCCAAGTCAAAATGGGGCGTGTTGTGTAACCACACAACAACTTGCCACCAAAGAAAACATCAAATTCCAATGATTCAAGTGATGTGATCACATTCATCCATATTATTCTAATTCTTTCTAAGCACAAGCATCATGATCTTCTGAATGATAAAACTTCATCATGGTAACAATGCTAACAAAGGATCATGTGTGTGCAAATGATTAATTATCTTCATCTTGAAAGCAAGTTGAAAACATGAGTAATTGATGTTAAACTACATAGTTGGAGATCATCCCTCATAGCTAACCTGGATAGAGCCTTGCTACCAGCAGGCGTCTATAGCCCCGGCAAGGTTATCTATACAATCTCCCTAAGTAGAGCCCCACTGCCAGCAAGCATTCATAGCCCCGGTAGAGTTACTTAGATGGCCTAATTTTATTTCTTTTCTGATTTTCTTTAAAACTTGTATCTGATATCATCATGTCAGCTCATTTATACAAGGTATAGTTACTTGTAGCTTTAGGTTGGAGATTGTATTGGTAGCAAGGGAGTCCCTTTAGATTTTTCACTTAACACCTATACTTGCTCATAGGTGTTAAGTATAGGTGACAAGTATAGCCCAAGAAATGGGGCTGGATACCTTAATTGCACAGGTGACAAGTCCTGCAGTAGTGGATTTGACAGGTAAACAGGATGTAAGTCCTGAACATCCAGCAGGTACACTTGATAAAGGAGAATAGATAAAAGAAGTGAAGATGGCAGAACCAGAAGGCCATGCTTCAGAAATGAGCCAACAGGATGCATCAGCGAAGCTTGCTATAGTAGAGGTTCAGGAAAAGAAAGCTGATGAGAAAGATGTAATAGAAGATCCTACTTCTAAAGTTTAAGAAGTAAGTAGTGCAGGTGCAGAACAAATAGTGATTTCAGAACAAACACCAGCACCTAAGGAGGATTCCACAATATCCACTGCTGTGAATGTTCCTCAATAGGAGGAAAAGTCAAAAGTGGATGAGGTAATAACGGAGAAGGATCATGATCATCAGGATCATCATATGGACACATCACAAGATCCTCCACCTCAGGATGATGTTCCTCTGAAAAAAGATGTTCCTCAGCAGGAGGATGTACTGCAGGATTGCCCTCAGAGTGAGCATCATGAAGAAGAAATGAGGAAATCACCTTCTCCATCACATATGCTGACAGATATAGGAGATCAAGGTGAACATCATGATGATGTTGAGAAACATGATTAGGTATCTCGATGGTTAGAAAAAGAAGTAAACACAGAGGTAGATTTTGTGATTCAAGAATTCGATGTATCCACCTTATTTTATGAAAATATAATAAAACCAAAGAGGAAGGCCAGAATGATTTCAGCCATTAAAAGAGACCCAACAACTGGAAGAAGGACTGCACAAATTGCAATCCCCACTGTAGATAAAGAAAAGGGTAAAATTACTCTGGAAGAATTCTGGATTAATACAGTTGACCTAGGGTTTGCAAATGAAGACTAGGAGGGTCAAGAAGGTAAAGACATCATTGATTCTTTAATTCAGAAGGTTAAGAGAGAAAGGGAGAAAAATAAGCAACACAAAGAGCACATTGCTCAGTTGCATGCATATATAGGCAGGTTAACTAATCCTGAGGATGTTTCTACTGACCATGTAGTCCCATTGACTGCTATTTCCCAAGAGGAGGTGTATAAGTTGGATCTCATGAAACATGAGTCATCCATATTGAGAAAGTGGATGTATTCCACATTTGATATTGCAGAAGAAGTGGTAAAGGCCTCTTTGAAGAGGTGGAGTTCTCTCGGTGACTCTAGGAAAAAGGTAGACAAGCTGCAAATGGAGACAGGTAAAAGATGCTTCCAATTGGAGAAGATATTAGATATCCTAGGAGAAATAAGGAGGATAAATCCTTAGTTGCTTATCAACAAGTAGGTACTGAATAATAATACTGCATTATTGGTCAATATATGGTACAAGGACATTCAATTTGAATGTGATGTGCTCAAAAAATGTAACAATAAGCTGAGAGAGATCAGCATAAAATTGCATGATATGATGTCTTTTGAGGTAGAAATTTTGGAAACCTTGGAAGCAAAAGTGGAGGGGAAGATAGATAATCAAGATGAAGAGTTTGCAATCCAAGCTCTACACAATAACTTCCAGTTTGTTGTAGATGATCCACTAGGCCAACTGACAGAAGAAATCATGGATAAAATGGTGAGGACCAAGATGAAAATGGAACATTATAATGAGACACTACACAATAGGAAAAATAAACTGGACAGTATCAGAAACAAATACCAGGCACATAAGCATGCCATTATCAAAGCAAAGACCCAGGATGGTGGAGAAATAGATAAAATGGTGCAGTTATATGAACAGGTCAAGGTCATCATGCTGCCTCATGTACAGGGTCATCATCATCAGGATGATGAAGCTTCAAGAAGTGATGCACCTGATGATGAAGCGCATGAGTCAGATAAAGTAGATGATGATGCATCATAAAGTAAATATCAGCATAAGATACTTAGTGAAAATAAGTATTTTAGATAGTTGCCAGCTGGCAACTTGTGCCATTTTCATAAAGTTGACATAGTCAAAGGGAAATATTGACCGTGGATATTCATAGATGAATCAAGATCGTAGATCTTTTGTAACAGATTCCTCACCTTGTTCTATAAAAGGTGCAGGAATGCTTCATTTCAAACATTCGAAACTTAATTGAAATCCGTCTATTGAAATATTCAGGGCTCATTTCAAAGCTTTTTGTATACATTTATATCCTTGCATACTTAGTGAATGAGAAGACTGTTTTGGTTACAATTCATAGAAAATCTTGAGTAATCAGTGTGTGAATTCTAGATATATGCGGTGATTTGCTGTGTCCCTTGGAGTGCATGTCTACTTGCATATGTTGTTTTCATACAATTACTTTGAAGTTAGCATCAACTGTATCTAGCTGTGGAATGTCTTGGTGAACATATGGTTTGGTTTTCTTCTCTTCATGATTGTATCTGATGTACATGTGGTTCAATAGCTGAAGGTTCAACATTCATTTGAAGCATTTCTTTCAATTTCTTTAAATTTCAGAGAATTTCACCATCATAATTGCAAATAAGTGATAATCTTAAGTAAACAATACAAATATGTGGACATCTCATAGATAATTGAAAATATTTAGCATATTTGAAGCTAAAGCATGTATAATTGATGAATATCATGCAAATATTTGAGTATAACTATATCATTTGATCAAACAACTATATAAAATGACCTCTCTGTGAAGAATCTTTACAGAAATAGTGTCATGATGATGAACTCAACGTAATGCCCCAAAATGGAAACAACAACACACATCAACCTCTGAGTAACATCAGACGATTAAGACCTAATCACCGGAGACTTGGGATCATGAATTCTCTGAATTCATTGTATCTTTCAAGATGAATAAAGGTTAATGTGTACTTTTATTCTATGCTTGTTTGTGACTAACATCATGACCAACACTGTTGTAATGAGATTATTATTGTGCATGTGAGTTTTCATTAATTCTTCCTAAGCCTTTGCTTGGGCAAATGATACTAATTCAAATTTCTATTCTAGAGACAAGATATTTAGATTTATTGGTTCTTGAAGAAACTTGGGTGGATCTAGGATTTGTGCACTTTGTAGCTTTTCCAAGGTCTCTTTAATAGTGTCTCTTGCCACTTTTTCTTCACAAAGTAAAACTTTCTTTCTCCTCTTCTCTTCAGTTGTGGCTTCTATAATGGATGAGATCCTTATTCTTTTTCTGGGACTAGATGTTGGTCTCTCCTCTTCAAATCTCTTATCTTTCCTTTTTGGAGTGCTTGATATCTAGTCTACCAGAGCACTTATGGACTTGGATCCTCCTAATTTGATTTTTGCCTTACTTAATTGTTCACCTTGTGTTTTTTCTGACTGCTCAAGTTCCATCAACATTCTGAAAGATAATTCTAAGAATGTCCCAAATCTGTCCTCTTTGGGATCAATAGGTTTACTTAGTATTGCATCAGCTAATTCAGTCAAGATATCTTCTGCAACTTCATAACCTAGTGCAGGGACCCATATAGTTCTTGGTTCCACAACTTCCATGAAGCATTTGTCTTTATCCACCATGAATGTAATATCCTTTTCATACTTTATCACTACTTTTTTAGGTATCCAAAACTTCTTACCATTTTCTATTGAAAATCTTTGAAATATTTCCATATGATTTCATTTTGCATATCTGCATTACCCAAACTTTGTAAGTGATTTCTTATTTGAGTGGCTACAAGTATGTGATCAAGCCAGACAATATTCCCTAAACCAGGTAGCTCTCTTAGGAAGTAAAAGAGTAAAAATGTAATCAATGTTCCATATTTGAAAGGGTGATTAGTTTCTTTTGTTCTTTTCAAATTCTCCATAAGTTCAATCCAGAGCAATTCACAAAGGTCATAATCCATATTGTTTTGATCATGTCATAGGCAGTGTATATAGCTGATGCAGACAGAATTTTCCTTGTTGGAGAAGTATACTTTGTATCCAACAATCATTGATGCAAATCTGATAGCTGGATTAGGGTTTCCTTGATCTTGATCTGAAATTCTTTGGAGAATATTGTAGTCGCTTTGAATTTTTCTTTGGTTCTCCTTAGTCACTTAAGTGCATGGAATACAAAATGATTTTTCCTTCGGATACAACTCCTTGTAACCTTCACATGCCAAAACCTAAGTGTCATTAATGTCATCTTACAAAAAGTTGTTGAGCACCTTCTTGACTACCACATACACCTTATATTACTCTGCAACTCTTCGTAATTGGTGTTTTTCTTCTAAAACTTGCTTCAAAGGATTTGTCATGTGATTCTCTTTATCATATCTTCGTGCTAGATTCCAACACTATCTAGTTGGGGGTTTTGAATTTTCAACATTGCTAACCCTGAGCCAGAGCTCTTAATTTACTTCCCGGAGGAAGTATCTGCACTGGATGATGGTACGGATTCATCCTTGACTTCAATCACATCTTTCTTGATCCAAATCTTGCTCATTTCCTTCTTGGTTTCAACCAGATCAACCTTTTCTTTTCCTTTATCATTCCTTTGCTTTGTTTTCCTATTTTCAGTGTGGTAGTTTCTTTTTACATTTTTGCTTCTATAGACACTTGCAATATGTCCAAATTTGTTGCAATGAAGAACACAATGTTTCCTTGTCCTTGATTCCTGTTGTGTGGTTACACAACACGCCCCATTTTGACTTGGCAAAACAGGGACCCAACTTTTCTTTTGGCTTGTGTTGTCTGCTTTCTGGCGGTTTGGTAAAATCAGTCATGTTCATCATCATGTGGAGTCAAGATGAGGTAAGCCCCAATATGAGGTTAGTCTATCAAAATTTGTATTTCATATATATGACCACATAGTCTGAAAGAGCATTAAAATTCATGCAGGTTTGCTTTTTACATCACCCTGATATTCATCAGGATGTGAGAGTTATGAACAGTCAAAGTCTTGGTCAAACCTGATATTCGCAAAAAGAGGGTCATATTTTATAACCTCAGTTATGCTGTGTGAAGAACATCATCATCATATTTGAAACGTCCCCCCCCCGATAATATCCTGCGGTTCAAATATCTGGACGTCAACGTTAAGTGATAGTAAGTCTTCCCCGTCGAACGGTCTTTTCTATAGCGAGCATCATATTTTGAAAGTAACCCGATATTCGTTAATATCATCCTGATGCAAAATATCACCCTTAACAAACATCCTGATGACATCATCTGAATCTGATAAACAAAAAAACAAACATCCTGATGACATCATCATCATATTTACATTTCGACAGGATATTTTGTAAACATGATCATGTTCACCCAATGTGGCGATGACGTCATGAGACATTTCCAATACAATGAACAAATATCATGATGACGTCATCCCGATATTCAAAGAAGAGAATGAGTAAGTTTGAAGGTCATCATCATATTTTGGAATATCACCCGATAGACCGAAATATCCTCCTGATGTGCTAAAGTGTAAACAAAGGTGCGTTGTCACCCGAATTTTGTCGCGATAACAGTTCCAATACTGGGGAGGATGATATCGAAACTCAACCCGATATTTCTGAAATGTCATCCTGCTCTCATGATATCATGTCATATGGATATTCCCCCGCTCCCTTTGCCGCCATTGCCATTAAATACGCGCAGATATGGTAGGTGATTCCCGCCGATCTCAGAACCCAATGAAACGTCTGGCGAGATCCTGAGTTTTCGCATGAATGATCAAAGATTACGATCTAACTTGTCAGAGTTACCCTAAGTTTACCCTAACTGCGAGGTTAAAAGGTAATTCAACCACCATTGTTACATTTACCTGCGTTAAAATTGTTTTACAGAGCACTAGCCTCCATTTCTGCATAAATAGCTACCGTTGCGTGACTGGAGCTCATAGACTGAGGGCCTCAGCAGCTGAATCAAGAGCGTCTTAGAGATATACTGGTATAAAAAGAAATCGGCATAACCAGGTAAGTGAACTGAAACCCTCATCATGTTGTTTTTAAATAATGTTGAAAGTTTTGGTTATGTATCCATGCAAGTAAGTAACGTGAAATTGGTACAATAAGCATGATATTTGCAGTATGTTGCATGCATATCCCGTTGTGAGAAGAAATGTTGTTAATTGCAGGTACCCATGGCTGAAAAATGTTTAGTCAAGAATCAGGAAGAATTCAGCAGGCCTATGTTCTCTTCTCAGAGAGGGGTCCTGTTTAAATTTGGGGCAATTACAGACACCCATCAGGGGAGTACCAACCTGGAGGCTTGGTCAGCCAAGCTGAATGATGGGCAGGATAAGAGTCCGGTGCTGGACGCTGTGTTTGTATCAGGTATGTGGAACGCTGCTGGCTTCCCTTACTCCATGGAGTCTCCGGAGCTGGTTATTGAGTGCGCTCGGAATTACAACCCTCAGACGAGGCAGGTGGTGAAGCATGGGAGAATGTATGCAGACCTATCCATCAAAGGTCTATCCCAAACATTTGGACTGCCAATGGACAGCAAGGTAAAGAGTGTAGACTTGAAGAAGTCTGAAAGAGAATATGAGGCCAACAAGAAGACAGCCAGAAAGAACATGTATGCTTGGCGGGCCGAGAACAGCACATATAATGCAACGGCCAAGCTCCCTGTGCGCATGTTCAAATTTGATTTTAATGAAGAATGTCAGTATGTGATTGCCCTACTGAACAGGGTGACTGGCCAGCCTGATACTGGAGAATTCAGAGACTGGATGTACGGCATAATAATGATGTGCCTATATGCAGACATCAAGCCACTGTGGGGCCAAATCATAAGTGATGCTCTGCATGAGCAGCTGCTGAACCTGGGAGGTTCAGATTGTGCCTTCTACATGACCTCCTATATTGTTTATTCCTGTGCTTATGGAGGCACTTTTGATGCCCTGGTCACAGATGGAAAACTGACGGGCATGAATGCAGCCTATATATGGGATCATCATCCCCAGCTGCAAAGAACCAATTACATCAAGGACTACAAACTGGTCAATGATGCATTCTCTATGCATCTGGTAAGGACCATGGAAGATGACAGAACTAAAAGACTGAGCATGGAAGCTCAGGAGGCAGTATACAGGCATGGGGCATGGTACATCCAATTTGCCACCTTTTCCTACATCAGGATAGAAGGTTTTGAAGGGCATCCCCTGATGCTGCCAAGATATCCTACAGATGCAGTAGTATTAATGGAATTTATCAGGCAGGGCTCCACCATCATACAGACGTATAAGGATGCCAAGAAGCTGCCACCAATTTTGTTCCCAGTCAGCATCGGCAACTACATGTGCCCTGACTCTGACAATATTAAGAAGGTGATGGTCACTCTGAACAAGATGAATTTACTGCCCTTCCCAGTAACAAGGCCATATGATCCTTACGGCCGAATACAGAAGATCCTAGGAAAGCCTATTCACCAGAGGCACCTAGAAGATTTTTGGGCTGACTGCGAAGATGAGGCAGAGGCCAGGAGGAGGAGGTATCAGAGGTTAACTCTGAACCAGATTAGAACGTTCGACTGCATCTCCCTCCCTCAGCAACTAAAGAGTGATGACGGTAGGATCATGGCAGATGAATACGAGCAGAAGAAGATCTACAATGATACCATTTCTGCCCCTGACCTCACCATGCAGGAGGATATGTCCTTGGACCCATTCTTTGCCAGAACCATACACTTGACCCAAGCTTGGGTAGATGCACAGGTAGAGGCATTGAAGAAAAAGGGTGTTGCCATCACAATAGATAGCAAGAAGAAGGGGCAGGACATCCCCATAGATGAATATGATGACTTCCTGCTGGAGAAGCAGAAGACTAAGGGAGAGAGGACCCCTCCACCACAGCAACCTAGCAAGAGAGCCCCAAGGGGAAAGAAGGTGGAAAAGGGACCCAAAGGGGTCATAGTTGACAGGGCAGTATTCACAGCGGAGGAGGTAGCCAAATCAGGGTCAGAATCAGATTCTCCTCCAAAGCCCAAGAAAGCCAAAACAGCAGAGGCTGGAACCACAGAGACCCAAGAAGTGGGTCAATCATCTAGACAACCAGGCAAGGATATCCTCATGGAGGAAGAGCCTGAAGAAGAGGAGGAAGCTCCATTGATAATCAGAAGAAAGAGGAGAGCTCCACAGGTGTTGGTTCCTACCACACCTAAGAAAACAAGAACCTCCATGAGAGGTGAGATAAGTCAACCCCCAGTGCAATTACAAGGGGCAGGTAGTGAAGTGCAGAAGGAACTTCAGCACAATGTTCCACTTCCTACCATTGTCAAGTTCAAAAGTGAACTGGCAGAAGAGAAACAAAAGGAAGCATCCCAGGCGCAAGCAGAAAAGCATGTCTCGCTAGACGAGACAATAAACTTGTCTGATGATGAGGTGGTGTAGGATGTAGCTGCACAAGAAATGGAAACACTTGCGGCTACTGGCATCAGTGTGACTCCTCACAAGCCTCCAACGGTTCAAACAGTGCTTGAGGAGATGAAACAAGCAGAAGCGGAGCGAGAAAAGAGCCCAGAACCAGAGAAGAGCCCAGAGCAGGTAGCTCAGGACATAGGGCTGGATACATTGATTGCTGAGGCGACAAGTCCTGCAGTGGTAGACTTAACAGAGAAGCAGGATGCAAGTCCTGAACAGCCAGTAGGATCACCTGATAAGGGCCACTTAATAGAAGAGATAGAGATGGCAGAAACAGAAAGCCACGCTCTTGAATCAGGCCAACAAAGCCCACAAGATACATCAGCAGGACCTGCTATAGTAGAGGTCCAAGAAGCAAAGGCTGATGATGAGAAGAATGAAGCGATAGAGGATCCTGCTGATAAGGCACAAGAGGTGGATGCTGCAGGTACAGAACAGATAGCTGCTGCGGAACAGATGCCATCACCTCGGGTAGATCCAGTGATATCAGATACGGTGGACATGCCGCCAGAAGTAGAAAAACAAGAGGAGGATGATCAACCTCCACAGGGGGAAGAACTGGGGACAGGTGAAGAAAGGATGGAGAAAGATCATGATCATCATGATCCACATACAGGTACACTGCCAGGTTCCCCACACGGAGAAGATACTCCCCCAGAAAAGGAAGTTCCTCAACAGGAGGAGGCACCACAGGATTCGCAGCAAGGTGAGCATCAAGACCCAGAAAAGAAAAGTCACCATCTCCACAACGCTTGTTGGTGGAAACGGGAGATAGAGGTGAACAGCATCATGATGCTAAAAAGCATGATCAGGTGCCTCCATGGTTAGAAAAGGAGGTAAATGTTGAGGAGGAGCTGGAGATTCAAGAGTTCGATGTCTCCACCCTATTCACCGCAGATATAATGAAACCCAGGAGGAAGGCCAGAATGACTTCGGCCATCAAAAGAGATCCGGCGACAGGGAGAAGGACCGCACAAATTGTTGTACCTGCAGTAGAGAAAGAGAAAGGCAAAATCACTGTGGATGAATTCCAGATAAGCACAGTTGATTTGGGTTTTGCCAATGAAGAGCAGGAAGGTCAGGAGGGAAAGGATATCATTGACTCTCTGATTCAGAAAGTGAAAAGAGAGAAAGAGAAGAATAAGCAACATAAAGAGCACATTGCTCAGTTGCGTGCATATATTGAAGGCTTGACCAACCCTGAAGATACCACAAGCGAAGCTGCAGTCCCATTGACTGCCATTTCTCAAGAAGAAGTGAATAGACTGGACCTCATGAAACATGAGGTTTCCGTAATAAGAAGGTGGGTGTCATCCACATTGGATGATGCCATTGAAATAATGAAAGGTTCTTTAAAAAGATGGAGCATATTGAGTGACTCCAAGGCTAAGGTGAACAGGTTGCAGATGCAGACCGGAAAAAGGTCTTATAAACTGGAGAAAGTCCTCAGCCTGCTGGACGAAATAAGGAAGATAAATCCACTACTGCTTATCAGTAAGCAGGTATTGAATAATAATACCGCATTGTTGGTGGATATCTGGTATAAGGATGTGCAGTTTGAATGCGGAGTCCTCAAGAGATGCAATAATAAGCTGAGGGAGATCAGCATGAGGCTACGTGATTTAATGGGCATTGAAGCAGACATGCTCGAAACATTAGAAGGCAAGCTGGAAGGGAAGATAGAAAATCAAGATGAAGATTCTGCCCTCAAGGCTCTGCGTAATAACTTCCAAGTGGAAGATGATGGTCCGCTAGTCCACTTGACAGAAGAGATAATAAATAAAATGATGAGGATCAAGGTCAAGATGGAGACCTACAATGAGACACTGCAGGACAGAGAAAATAAGCTGGATAACAGCAGGGATAAGTATGAAGCGCACAAACACGCCATCATCAAGGCAAAGACTCAAGATGGCGGAGGAATAGATCAGGTTGTGCAATCATACGAACAGATCCAAAGCAGCATGCAGCCCCATATGCAGCAGCGTCATCATCCGGATAGCGAAAGTTCAGAGAGCGATGCACATGATGATGACCCGCATGCATCAGATGAAGAGCATGATGAAGATACATCATGAAGGGGGGAATATCTTGCATATGCAGTATAGATAGTTGTCAGCTGGTAACTTGTGCCTTTTTGTAATATTGACAAGTCATGAAGTGATGACCGTTGATTTGTATTGACATATCTGATCCGTGGATCTTTTGTAACTGATTCCTCACCTTATTCTATAAAAGGTGGTGGAATGCCTTGTTATATTCATTCGAAACTTAATTGAAATTTGATTGCTGAAGTATTCAGGACTTATTTCAAAGCTGCTGTATATGTACATGTCTTTTGCATACTTAATGAAAGGGAAGAGTATTTTGATTACAAATCTTCGTAAATCTTGAGTAATCTGTGTCTGAATTCTGGATATGTGCTTTGATTTGCTACGTCCCTTGGAGTGCTCATCATGTTGCATGTATTGTTTTCATTCATTATCCTCTGAAGTTTGCATCAACTGTATCTAGCTGTGGAATATCCTGGTGAACATATGGTTTGATTTCTTCTCCTCATGACAGTATCAAGCATGTATGTGGATCAAAAGCTAAAGGTTCAACTTAATTAGAAGCATTTCCTTTAAATTCTTTCAATTTCAGAGCATCTCACTATCACAATTGCAAATAAACTGATAATCTTAAGCAAACAACCCAAAATATGCAGACATCTCGTAGATAATCATAAATATTTAGCATATTTGAACACTAAGCATGCACAATTGAAAATATCATGCAAAGAATTGCAAATATCAGCCTGTAGGCACATTATTTGACTAAATTCACAGTGCAGAGGTAGAATTGTTGGAGATTTATGCAGAGCAGGCATATAGAGCAGGATATTTGAAGAAATAATGATGAACTTTGCAGAAATACGTAAGGCCCCTGAATGGAAAACAGCAACACACATCAACCACTGAGTAATGTCAGTAGATTAAGACCTAATCAACGGAGACTTGGGATCATGAATTCTCTGAATTCATCGTATCTTTCAAGATGAGTAAAGGTTGTTGTGTAACTTTTATTCTATGTTTGTGAATGACTAACATCATGACCAACAATTCCTTCCTCTGAATGAATTCATCTTTGATCTACATTTATTAGCCATATGTCCAAATCTATTGCATGCAAAACACTTTCCATTGAATGATTGACTATTCCTTACATTGTAAGACCTATTTCTTACTAGATTTTTACATTCATTTAATTTGTGACCAATTTTCTTGCAATTGAAACATTGACTAGAGAATGATGGAACATTTTGATTTACTCTACTCCTACATTGAGTAGATTTATGACCAAACTTATTGCAGTTCAAATAGTGGCCATTGAAAGATGGATACCTATGAGCATTTGGTTGTCTGACTAGAGGTCTTCTTCTTTGATTTTTGAACTGGCTCCCTCTGTTTTGCTTTAGTCTAGTGTTTGTTTGACCATTTTTTGAACTTTCTCCTTTTTCAAATCCCAAACCTTGCTTATCATCGACACTCTTTTGACTAGCAATCATTTCATCAATCTTTGCAGTACTTATCTTAAACTTTTCTTCATAGCTCTTGGCCTTTTCCAAGTCTGCTTTTAGACTCACAATTTATTTTTCAATTTTGGTACAATCTTTTGATTTGCTTTTCATCATTAAATTTAGATCTTCTTCTGCTTGTGTTCTTTCTATAACTTCTACTTCCAAATCATTCAGTGTTGCATTTGCTAATATCAATTGATCACTAACTTCTTTGTATTTGTCTTTGAATTTCTTGACTTGTTATTTAATTTTGAGATGCATTCATCAACTTCTAGTAAGTTATCCTTCATATCCCTGACTTCTGCTTCAGACTTTTCAAGATCAACAAGGGATGCTTCTAGTTCCTTGTTGCTTTCATAATTTCCAAATCTTCTTTGTGCCATGATTACACTACCCCAGATCTTCCTCAAGCTGTTAGACTTTTTCCAAGGAACCTCACTCTGATACCAATTGTTGATAATAAGGAATATGAGAGGGGGGTGAATTAGTATTCCACAAAACCACTTCTTAACAAATTTATTTATCTAATTTACAAAGTTAATAATATGAAAGAAAAATAAACATAGGAACAATAACCATAAAGACATAACACATGATCACCAGGATTTTTACATGGAAAACCCAAAAAGGGAAAAACCATGGTGAGTGTTAGCTCACAATATATTATTGCAATCTTTTACAAATGGTGATGTTTAGGCTTGGTCACTCCACGGGCCTAGAACATGTTGGCTCACTGCCATGAAGTATAACTAGGTCTAGCAGGCTCACTACCTCAACCCTAAACCTAGAAAGTTTACAATGATGGCTATTAAACCTTAATGGTTGCTTACAACCAGGCTCATTGCCAAGTACAAGTGAAATTATTCAATAAACATGAATACTACAATAGCATCTATCAGTATGCCAGGGTGCGGTCATTTAGCAATTGAATACTGAATCTTGAGTCTTCATCATCACTAATCTTCATCTCTGCTCTGCTATTCTCATGCTCGCATCAATCACATCCACACAATTATTCTTTACACACTTCACTTTCATATCACACACACCCCAAACACTGAATTTGATTCCATATATATATCCTCAATACTTAAGATCTTCATATTAGGTTGGCATACTCAAATGAAGCATATAGTTAATACACTTGTAGCTTGTCGGCCAAATCCATTCATCAAAATACATAGCGGATCTAAATAACATTTGAAACATCTTCTCATATGTCAGCTCCAACTATAGAACCACTTAGGATAAAGTTCTAATCAATAGAACTTACCGCACATAAATCAAACTATCATGTCATCCTCAAACTCAGATTGCTACTGGTTCAGTTCAACTGTCAGACTACATCTTTTACTGTGGACCACAGGGCTTTCTCAAAATCATATCAAGGACTCCTTAGACATCACCAATCATACCTTTAGAACTGCAAAGAAAAGTATTCTTTAACGACAAGATGCAGACCAACAAAACTTAGACTCTATCACAGTCAAACTCTTTCAAACATTGTAGCGATACTCAACAGCTTGCAACTATCTTTCTGGTGGACTTCAGATCTTACAACTCTATATTTAGACACTTCATACAGGTGTTTACAACACCTCAAAACTTCATAATAAAATATGCACTTGCAGATAAATTTAGATCATTTTACTTCTCACTGTACACTATCCATGTCTTACTTATATTCATCCAAACTTAGAAATTTTCTCCAAATGACTTCCAAAGGAAGTCATGACCTAAACACTAGATTATATCATCATCAAGTAGCTATGAGTCATCATACCTGAAATGCATTTGTGGGTCTTCATCTATGGAGGCATACTAATCCACTTTCTATCCCTTACTCTGAATACTATCCATACTTAGTCATTACGGCCTTCCAGTCTTGAATACTCTTGTACCTTGTTGCCAAATTAAGTTGGTCTTCCAGAGTGATATCTTCTTTGCTTTGTTTCCATCAATGACAACACTTAATTATTCAGCATAGTAGTGTCTCTTGTCAATAGTTGCACACTCTCTTATGTTCACAATATCATCCTCTTTGAGTCCCTTCCAAGAAAATATTCCCCTAATTTGTTTACAAGTTTTGAAGAACCCTAGATGTCTTACTAATGGTGCATCATGGAAGGCTTCTAGAATTATCTTATTCAACTTGGATTTAGGAACAATGAACACTCAATTCTTGAATAAAATCAGCCCCTCAACTACTATGCACCTATCATCCTTCTCCACTTCATCAAGGATATTAGTTGCAAAAGGATTTTTAGCATACTCTACCATAATAGAAACTTTCCAATCTGTAGAGATAACAGAAATGTTGCAAAGATTGGGTATTCTAGAGAGTGTATCAACTACTATATTTTTATTTCCCTTATTCTATTTCAAAATCATAAAATTGTAGCTTACTTACCCACTTATGTTGCCTATCATTCAAATCTTGTTGGCTAAGGAAAAAATTGAGACTATTATGATCCATCTTAACAAGAAATTTTCCACATACCAAATATTGTATGAATTTCTCCAAAGCATGGAATATAGCCAACATTTCTTTATCATATATAGATAATCCTCTTTCATAATATTTTATCTTTCTACTCTTGAAAGCTATGGGATTTTCTTTTTGAGATAAGAAAACTACAACTTCCAAACTTGAAGCATCACACTCAACTAGAAATGGAAGTGAGAAATCTAGGATTGCAAGAATTGGACATTAATTTATTACGACTTTCATCTTCTCAAAGGTAGCTTGTGCTTGCTCTTTCCACTTAAATGCTCCTTTATTTGTCAAATCAGTAAGGGGAGTAGAAAGTTGTGAAAACCCCTTAATGAACCTCTTGTAATAACTAAACAAACTAAAGAAGCCTCTAGGCTATGTAAGATTTGTAGTAGGTAGCCAATCCAAAATGGCTTGGATATTTTTTGATCCACCTGTACTCCCTTGGCACTAATCGTATGTCCCAAATATAATATTTCCATCAATCCAAACTCACATTTGAACATCTTGGAAAAGAATGATTTTCCTTCAAGTATGCTCAAAATTGTATCCAAATGCATTAAATGTTCCTCCCAATTTTTAACATAAAATAAAATATCATCAAAGAAAACCAACACAAACTTTCTTAGATGCTTACCAAATACCTAGTTCATACATGACTAGAAAGTTGCTAGTGCATTAGTAAGTCCAAATGGCATTACCAAGAACTCAAAACTTGTCCAAAGTGACACCAAAAATAAGTCCTTTGAATATATTCTTCCCTCATGTAGATCTGGTGATATCCAGAACTCAAATCAATCTTTGAAAAGTACACAACCCCATGTATCTCATCTATCAACTCATCTATATGTGGAATAGGGTAGATATTATTGATAGTCTTCTTATTCAGACCCTAGTAGTCTATGCACATGTGCATAGTGTCATCCTTGTTCTTAACCAAAACCACAGAAGATGCAAAAAGACTAGAGCTAGTCTTGATGTAACCCATATCCAAAAGTTCTTTTATTGCCTTTTTAATTTCTTATTTATACATCTTAGGATGATGGTATATTATATGGAGTGGTCATAATAGGCTTTGACCCAATGGTGCAGGAGCACCAAGGAAATCATCTATGTTTTGTTTTCATACTTGTTTTCATGTTTTTTGGTTCATGTTGTCTTGCTCCAATAAGGTCCTAGAAGACCATTCATGTAAATAAGGACTATGTCCAAATATCTACATATTGTTGTCATGTAGGATGCAGTCATAAATCCATAAAAGGCAGTCATGTAACACTTCATGTTGTAAGCCTTGCAAAGGCATGTCAAAGTGTTAGAAAGGTATGTCAAAGGTTTAATACAATTGCTAAATGTTTGAAGGCACTTGTTAAAGCCTACACAGTCCTAAACATGTCAGGACAAAATTGGTAAATAGTTGTAGGAAGTTGTAGTTGTAAAACTGTCAAGGAAGTTCGATGGGGAAGAAGTGGTTGTAGACCTTACCATCGAACAAACTGCCTTCTTGGAGTTAGTAAAGGTGCATACAAGTTTTAAAAACACCTTGAATATGATCATTGCATAGAATGCAAGAAGTTTCAAAGCAATCAAACACCATTTCTCTATTGTTTTTATTGTTTTCTATATTTTTTGTAGAAATAGTCCATACTTCCCACCTGTACAGAACAGTTATCGGTTCCAAACATGTGGGATGAATAGAGTGGTGGAATAGCTTCCAATCAAGTCCTATTTGGTGTCTTGACATTCACTGAGGAGTTTTCTACAATCATATTTTTGAGACTGCCCACTAAAAAAACTCTATTTTCTTGAGGAAAACGCTGCTACAAGTTGTATTGTAGGAAGGAGAGGGAGAGTTGGTGGTTGCAGGTTTTGTTAGAAAAGGCTTAATATGACCATGTATTAAGCCTATTGGAGGAACCATAGAGGCATTTCTTGGAATAATAGACTGTAGAAGGATAAAACCCACAAAATCCATAGTTTTGGCATGTGTTCTAAGTGTTCAAACCATTGGTTGAGTTGTGTGTGTGAATTTAAGGGGGGTCTCTTTGTATTTTAGGCCTAATTAGGGCTCTAAGTCATTAGGAGGGGCTATTGGTTGAGGCATATCATCCAAAACAACACATACCCATTCTGGGATATGTGATAGGGAGTCCAAATGGGTATCTACTAATTGTCCAAGTTCTATGTTTGGAGTTCTATGTCAAGAGTTATTAGGACTGTTCTCCTTTTTTAGGGCTACAAGGCATTTCTTGGGTTTGTGAAGGAAGTACTAGTTTAAAGTTTGACCTACCTTTGCCAATAGATGGGATGGGTTCCAATGCATGTCTAAACACCTTTTCCATGAAGAAATTTGAGCCCCTAACTGTTGTTCTGACTTTTGTATGAAGAACCTCAAATTTGGGCTTTTGGGTGTAGTAAGAACCTTGTCTAGTTTGTGTAGACACCCAAAATTGTCCCAAATTTGTCCATGTCTTGCAACACCTAGTCAAAAACATCAGATAAACATCATGTAGCATTTTGTCTTAATTCCCACTCTTAATCCCACTTATCCATTAAGCTAATTAATTAAATAAATTTTATTTATTTAATTAAAATCCCATTTTAATCCCATCCTAATCCATTAGCCAATTAATTAAATAAATTTTATTTATTTAATTAATTTCCCTCACATATCCCAACTAATTCAAATATTTTATTTGAATTAAGTCCTCACCTTTCATCATAAGCCGACATGTGTGCCTCTTTCATTTAAAAAAGATAAGTGGTACTACATCCTTTATTTAATATCTTTCACATGTAGTACTTTTTTATGTACACGGTCACACATGAGCCCTATCCTTCTCCTTACACTTGTCACATGACTACAACACCCTTGAAGAGTGGGAATAACTAATCAATCCTAGCCGTCCACATCAATCATTTAGCTTTTTAATCTCAACCATCCATTTGAACTAAGCCTTTCCTATAAATCAACCCCCTCATAAGCCATTAGCATGCATTGATCCTAAAGTATCCACATGCTGTCAAAATATTATTAGAGCCTTTGCATCCTTCATCTATCATCTATTATCTTCCATCTATCAATCTTCCATCTATCATCTCAATCCTATGCAAATGTTATGTTGCTAAATTGTGAGCAACCAACACATCAAATCAATCAAACAATTCATCTTGCATCTTCAAGGTATTGAATGATTTGGGTTTAGGTTATGCATTTCATTGTTTGATCATTTCCATTTGTAAAATCCAAATTTTTTGATATACATTTTGATTAGTGTGACTTGGATTTAAGATCATTGCTTAGATTGATTTGATTGATATGACTAGAAAAAGTGATTGATTGAAATGGATGAATGAATTTTATTGACAGGAAGAATTGATGATGATGATTTGATTTTGATTGAATGTTGATGGAGTGGATTGTTTTGGATGATGTGATTGGTTTTTATTGCTTGGATTTTCGTTGGATATATTTTGATTTTTTTGTGTTTTTTGGGATAGCTAATTACACATGGTACCTGTTTGCCAAGTTTTCACCATGGTAATGGATAGGAGGGATTTAAGTGTCCAGTTCAAGGGATGTCGGTTGTCCCATTAGAGATAGATGTTAGTGCCAAGACCCTGTCAAGTGTGCTCATATATGTTGGTAAGGGATTGCATGGATGGGAAATGGATTAGAATGAGTGAAGGTTCACACAAGGATAGATGGAACACTCATGCAAGATAGATGAATGGGGATAGTGGATTATGAGAAGGCTTATGCAAAAGCATGGACCATAGGAAGGTGATAGGGGGGATATGTAGGATAATGGATGAAGGATGGTATGGAGGTATGTGGAAATGTGGAATGGAAGCGAACCATGACAAACGGTTGCACACACCGCTAAATAGTAAAGCTTTAGATAGAAAGGTCAATGTAGGGTGATGGAGTGATATAGGAAGCCACAGATACTTAGTATTTTTATAATTTTTTGCTTTGCTTGTGGGATTTTTGGATGGAATTAAATGCTTGAGTGGAAGGGGATGATTGGGATTCTTGAGAGATGAATAAGGATGCCTTAATCAGCTTGCTTGCTTGTTTACTTAGGGACCCAAACCATTTTGGGTGTCGACTCTTCTTGTGGAGTTATAGGCTCAGCTAGCTTTTTAGGTGCGCTAGGTTGTGATTCTTTGCTTTGATGCCCTAAGGCATGAGAATCTTTAGGATTCTTGGGAGGATTTTTAGCTTTAGAGGTAGAGGCATCCAAACTTTTATTGTTGAATCCCATGGATTGGATGGAAGAGGGGTTAGCAAAATGAGTGGAAGCTTTATGCTTAGACTGTATGTGCATTTGTTGGTCATGATTAGGAATGTCATGATGCAGATGGATAAAGGGATAATTAGGCATTGGTAGTAATGGAGGTGAGGAAAATGGAGGGATATTAGGGGTTGGAAGGAGTGGAGGTAAATTGGATGGTGGAAGATGGATGGTCACGCGCTTTTGCAGGTTATAGGATGGTGAAAGTGGAAGATATGGAAATAAAGCTAATGGTGAGATTTTAGGAGTTGGAAGAAGCGAGGGTAGATTGGATGGAGGAAGATGTATGGTCACATGCTTATGGGGTTTTTGACGAGAAATGGTGGACTTAGGATGAATGGAGGATTTACCAACATCTTTAGCTTGGGGAGGCCGATGTTTGACACTGGAACTAGGAGTGCTTGGAGAATTAGACTTGAGTTCCTCATTAGATGGAGATGAAGGGGTTGCGGAAAGCATGAAGATGGAGGATCCTGAAAAAAGGTTGGTGATAGGAAAAGGGGAGTCATCAATGGTATCGGAGTTAGAAGTCTCTCTTACCAAAGAAGATCTAGCTTCTGCATCAGAAATAGATGTGGATGAAGATTCTAGCAATGAATCCATGTTCAGCATACTTGATATGTAGGTTAGAGGTGGCTTTGCTAGATGATGGCTTGAGTAGGTCAGATGGATCTACATAGGAAGACAGATATGCCTTGGTGTTGATAGGGATGAGGTTTGGGCTCTAATATTTAGCTTGGAAAGCACGACAAAATTCAAATGGATTGGGATCAGCTTGGATAGTAACTTCAACACCGTTGTCTGGGAATTTAAGGCATTGATGGTATATGGAAGGAACTGCCTTGAGGGCATGTATCCATGGATGACCAAGGATGCTGTTATAAGGAAGGTCGATGTCAAGGACCTGATAGCAGGTTTCTATGGTGATTGTCCCAACTTGGATAGGCAAGAAAATAATTCCTTCTGTACTTCTCTCGACATCATCATATGCTCTGATAGCAATAACCTTGGAGGTGTCAACATCTTTCTTAGAATATCCCAGTTGTTTTATCAATTTCAAAGAACATATATTAAGACTAGCTCCACCATCTACCAAGATTCGTTTGATACGGTATTGTTTGACAAACACTTCAATGTGGAGGGCTTCATTGTGTAAAGGATGGATGGAGGGCTGAAGATATTTGTCAGAAAAGGTTAAATGACAAGGGGCTGCAATGCTAGAGACCATAGATTGGAATTGTGAGATATCAATATCGTTGGGCACCGAAGATTCTTGTAGAGCTTTGTGAAGGATAGCTTTATGAGCAGGAGATATGTGAAGCAACTCAAGAATGGATATATGCGCAGGTGTTTTGCAAAGGTGATCCAAGATATTATAGTTAGGAAATGGTCGATGGGGGTGAATAGGTGCTCCTTGAATAGTGACTTGACCTATTTGATTGGTTACACTGCAATCAAGTTCTTTACCTTGGATAGCAATGGTAGAAATGCGAGCATGGTCAATAAGGCCAATGGTAGATGATTCATAGGTATACAGAATGGCATTTCCAGCATGAGGGTTACTTGTTTTGTCATGAGATGGAAGTGGATTCTTGAAAGTCTCTAGATCATAGTTCGATGTTGATTGTTGTGTAGGTTGAGTTGTTGAAGGTGTGACCTTGATTAAACCTTCATCAATGTAATCTTGGATGACATGTTTTAATTGCATACAACCATTGGTTTTATGTCCTTTAACTCTATGGAAATTACAATACTCATTTTCTTTGTACCAAGGAGCTTTGAAGAGTGGTTCACCATTGGGTGGTGCATCCGACAAGATAATATCACCTGCCTAGAGAAGCTTTTGAAAGATAACTTCCATGGGTTCCGCAAATGGGGTAAATTGTTGACGCAGATTGGAAGTTTGGCATTGTCGCATTCATTGAAAAGGTTGTGTTGTTGTAGAAGCAGCTTGGATGTTGATAGGAGCTTTCATACTTTGGATGTGCTTTGCATCGACAATACCGTCATTGACAATATTCTTATTTTTGTTCCAAAAGTGAGACTTATCATTGGAGTTTTGAGGATAGTCTTTGTTATTGTGAAAGATCTTGATAGTTCCTTTAGTAATTAAAGATCGTTCAATGATGGTTCCTTTGGAAATAAGTTCATCAAAGGTGCTAGCACTTTGCAATTGTAGTTGGAATGATAGCTCGGGATGAAAATTTTGAACAAAGATATAGAGTTTTTGTTTCTCAGGGATTTCCCATGATAATTTCCTAGCCATATTATGCCATCGTTGAGTAAATGAAGAAAAAGATTCACCATTGCATTGTTTATTGTTGACAAGGTCGTTCATGTTTATCTCATGGTCAATGTTGAAAGCGAAGTGTGAGTGAAACTTATTGGCTAACTCTGAAAAAGACTTAATTCCCAAAGGTAAATGAGAGAACCATTCAAGAGCTTGGCCTGCTAAGCTGTGAGGAAATAGTCTCAAAAGATATGTATCCTCATAAGCAACATCGAGACATGCCACAAAGAATGCTCTAAGATGGTCTTCTAGATTTCCTTTTCCTTTGTACTTGTCAAATTGTGGAATTTCAAAGTGTGGTGGAAAAGGGATCATATGAAGAGACTTGTCAAATGGATAAGTGTATATGTTGTCTAGAGAGAATGTCTTCTTGCCTTGTCCTACGGCTTGGTTAATCATTTGTTGAACATCTGCTAAAGATAATTACCGTTGTTGCAAAGGGGGTGGAACATGATATGGTGTATAGTGAGGTTGCTTTTGTGGGATATATGGAGCCATGACCATTTGTTGGGGTTGAAAACTCATAATATATGTCAAAGGATTGATGTGACACATATGTAGTTAAGGATTGTTGTCCTTGAGGTACAAATGGTGTTTGAGCATGTTGGGATGAATGAGCACCAATATTTTGCATCACATGCGAAGTGGAAGATGGATTGACATTAGGTAATGGTTGAGAAGTTAGAGTTGGATTTGTGACATGGTAAGTGATGGAAGGATTGGTCGATGCAAAGGAAGGATGGACACTTGGGTTGGTATTTTGGACAACATGGGGATTGGTATGCATCATGTGTTGGGTGACAATAGGCAAGCCTTGGGTGGCATAAGATGGATTGATGGTGTGTGAAAGATTGGAAGAGTATGATGGAATGGATGTAAGTTGCTCAACATAAGTGACTGTAGAGCTAGGATTAAGTTGAGAAATGATAGGAGGGTCACCCATATCAATAAGACTAACATTGGGATTATATGGTGTAGTGGAAGGATTAGTAGAGATGGTAGAAAGTGTATTAGTAGTTGGTATATGGGATATGGTAGATTGTGATGGTCGTGAAGCTTGAAGTATTGGTTGTGTTGGTATAGTTTGGGAGGCTTGCACAATATGAGATATAGGGATAGCTTGTGATGTTTGAAGCATTTGTACTTGGGCCACATGGATAGCTTGTGTTGCTTGAGGCATGGAAACGGTCATGGGAGGCAGAGGAATATGTTGAGGAACATGGAAAGGTGGAATGTTCAGATTTTGTGACATGAGAGGGAGCACATTAGTTGGCACTATCAAAGGTTCTAGAGTGTACTCCGAACATGGCAGATCAAATGAAGCAACAATAGGTAATGAAGGAGATTTGTTGGAAGATGGCGCTTGTGATATGATGGGAGATGATGTGACTATAGTGGATGGTTCCTTTGCAACAACAGCGGGAGTATTTGGATCTTGCTCTTTAATAGAGGATATGTCAAAATATTTTGGTAGTTTAGCACCCATGCGAGCAAGTTGCAATAAGTAGTGATTAGTCTTAGATATAATAAGTTTCTCAACTTGATCCCACACATGGGTATCCTAAAATTCTAATGAGTCATCTTGAGATTGTTCTTCAAAAGTCTCAAAAGTTGTTGGAGGTTGTACTTGTGAAGATGATTCTCCAAGGGTATACCCATGAGGTATAAACATATGAGGAGGCATACCAGTCGTGAATTGAGTTACGTCCTTAAGAGGTGTCGATCTAAGTTGTTGTATCTCAACTTGCAATTTGGCTTCCATTTTAGCTCTATATTTAGCTGCCATTTCAGCTCTATATTGACTCCTAGTTTGAGGCATGATGTTGATGTTGAAAACTGAAGCTTAGCTTGTCAAAGTTTTGAGACCCAAAAGATGATGGTTTGCTAGTTGGTTGGTTGGTTGGTTTGTTGTTTTACTTGGTTGTTGATTTGTTGTTGGCTAGTTTCCCTAGAGAATAGCTCACACACTCAAGGGAAAATTTTGTTTGCTAAAGATTGCTATGTTGCTAATGTTGGCTGAAACTAAAGCTGATGTTTTGCTGATAGATCAAAATGATTGATTTGATGTTTGGTTTGTTGGTTTGGGATCTCAAAAAGATGAAAAGCTGATGAAATGCAATTGATTGATAAGCTCAAAGCAAGGAGACAATGTCCAAGTATCTGCTAATGATCAGAGACATGTCTGAAAGCTAATGCTAAAGCTGAGCAAACTAGATTTGTGGCTAATTTGACTGAGTCACTAAGATTTTCTGGTATTAGACCACAGGCGACAAGTGATAGTTCATATGTGACTTAGAGAACACTGAAGGCGATTGCTAATAGCTCAAATGTAGACTGGTTTAGGTTCTGAAGCAGATTACAGTGCTAACCAAAGGCAATCTAAATGTTTAGAGGTGATAACTATTGGCTCAAAAGTGATTCACTGCTATTTGGAAGCGACTCAGGTCAAGCTAAAGGAGAAAGACTGTTGTTTAAAAGTGACCCAGTTTAGAGTAAAGGTGATTGACTACTGTTTAAATGCGAACTGATTCAGAGGCAACTGACTACTATTCAAATGTGACTTTGTTTATGCAAAAGGTGATTAACTATTGTTCAAAGGTGATGTAGTTTAGGCAAAAAGCTAATAACTGCGGCTTAAAAGTGATTCTGTTGTCTGTATGCAGGCAGTTTAAGCTTAAAAGTCACTGTCTATCAGGACAAATGTCTGATTTGTGATTTTTGACAAGAAAATAGTAATTTCAGTCACTCACACTCAACAATCACAAACTTGTATAACCTAGGCTAGAAAGGACTATATTTGTTGAATCCCCTAGCCATGCTTATTCAAAGTGGATAGCTTGAAGATCTTGGTAGCACTGGCTCCCCTCCACGACACTCACTTCTCACACATACCAAGATCTGGGTTTCCTGTAAGGCTTTTCCCCCCCACCAAACATTAGGATTGTCCCTACTATATCTTCTAAGAACCACATGAATCGGGGCCACTTCAAAGGTCCCACCTTTTGTATCAACAAATAGAAGGTTTTTGGCTACTACACAAAGTTGCTAATAAGGGCATCCGTTCGAGTGGCTATACATGTGGTAGTGCTACTCTCCGTTGTGGAGTCTCCTAGCCTTCAAGGGTTACACCTTGGAGGGTTTTGGGGGAGGTTGGCTATCAATAGAATGCAACAACACCCATTGTTTGTGGCTTTCGACACAAACACTTTTCTTATATAGTGGTTTGGTAGGACTTGGCATTAGCCCATTACCGCTTGGGTCGTATCCCTTCTCACACCGGGAAGGCAGGCCCTCTAAAGATAATAACAAGTTCTCATGCACCCAAGATCCATTTGATAGGCAAGGGGAGAGGATACTTTTGTTATTAAATTTGGGTTACAATCAATCACATGCAAGTAATCAAAAAAGATAAATCAAGCATGGAGCAAGCAATATTCATTTTAAGCACCTAGCTCAAATGTTCCTAATTTAGTGAAAAAGCACAAGTCTTGGACCGATCGGATCTGCAACAGATATGTCAATAGTTTGATAACCTCCTTTTCTTGGACAAATCGATAAGATGTTGCACAAATACCCAATTAGTAGCCAAGAAAACAAACTACAAATTATACAGACTGAAAACACATAGTTTACCATAGGTGATTTGTTGTCTGTCAGAAGCAATCTTTGTTTGTCACAGGTGAATTACTACAGCTTAAAAGCAATTTCAAAAACCCTAGATGTAGATTGTTTAGGCTCAGAAGCAATGCAAAACAACATAAAGCGATTGGTATAGACTCATAAGTGACCTAGATTTGCAACAGAGATAATACATAATAAAGGCCCTAATTCTGTAGAAAGTGATCCAATTATCTAAAAGCGGCCACTATAAGATCAAAAGCGATTAGATTAAATGCAAAGGAGACCACTGTTAGTCTCAAAACGATGCAGAATAAACAAAAAGTGATCGTTGTCCACTTATAAGTGATCCAAAAATGGCTGAAGTGGCAGATGTCAACACAGAAACAACACAGGTATGCAGACAGCGACAGTTTTTTGCTCAAAAGTGACAGAAACTTGCCGTAAGCGCTCAAAAATTTTGATCTTCATAACAACAACTTCAAACAGCAAAGTTAATCAAGGACGTGAGTCCCACCAGGCATGCCAAAATGTGATAGGTAAAAAATCAGGTTGATAAGATCAAACAAAGCCATGAAAAACTAACCCTACCATCATCAAAGAATCTAATCTAAATGAAATCAAAAGTAATTCAATTCAAGCACAACCTCACCTAGATTGTGTGATTCTTTGTTTATGATGTGGATTACTTCTTCAATAATGAACAATTATGAAGAGAAAAGCTACCATGATAGATGATAATGATAAAAGCTCAATGGATGCTATGGATGCTCAAATTCTCAATATGCTCAAGACGATAATGTAGATGCTATATGAATGCTCGATCGATTGTAGTATGGAATGAGAGGGTGTTTATATAGAACCCAACCAAAATCAATCAACAGTGGAGATTCAGAGGCTATGTGAATGGCTAAGATTGAAAGATAGACATAGATGAATGTGTAGATGACAAGTGGCAAGAAGATAGGGCTCATGTGTGATTGTGTACATAAAAAAGTACTACATGTGAAAGATATTAAATAAAAAGATGTAGTACCACTTATCTTTTTTAAATGAAAGGAGCACACATGTCAACTCATAAGATAAATGATAAGATAAATTAATTAAATAAATACAATTTATTTAATTAATTGGAAAGTCAGCTTATGAAAGGAATCTTTAATTAAATAAATAAGATTTATTTAATTAAAAATAGAAGAATGAAGATAATCAAATAATTGAAGATTGTTTAATTATAGTTTAGAGGAAATAGCTAATGAATTAATTAAATAAATATAAGTTTTATTTAATTAATAGAAGAAATATGTATATTAGGGATATTGTTCAAGTGTGTTAGACAAATGCAGATGTGTGATAATGTGATATTTGAATGTTAATGATAATGAGGCAATTTTAGGTGTCTACAATTTGTTATCCTCCAACTATCTCATTGCATCTACATCATAGTGGTATCAGAGTCATAAAAAGTTTTGTTGTTGGCCTGGTATATGTCAGCAGAAGAGAGTGAAGGAGAGGCTACCAGTATGCCTCCAAAGGGAATGACCATTGAAGTGCTCAAGAAGTTCAAGGAGATGGAAGAGAAGATCAAAAGTGGAGTCAAGGAAGCACTCCAAGCATAGTTGAAGGCATTGAGGATAGGGAGAGGATAGATGAAGGTTTTGATGAAGAAGAAGAAAAAGAGGAGGAAGAAGAAGAGCAAGAAGAGGTAGAGGTACTGGCTGATCAAAGGCATTTCCTTGAAGCCATCAAGGCAATTGGCAAGGATTCTTCAGAGGCTCGGATGGAGATTCCCATGTTTAGTGGGAAGATGAATGCTGATGAAGTCATGGAGTGGATTGAGGCCCTAAACAACTACTTTGATTACAAAGAAGTTCCTGAGAATAAGAGGGTGAAGTTTGCAAAAACTAAACTCAAAGGTGCTGCCTTACATGGTGGAATTACACCCAAGGATAGAGGGTAAAGAATGGGAAGAGTATGATCTCTTCATGGAGTAGAATGTTGCAGAGGATCAAGTCCCAATTCCTTCCATCAGACTATGAGGTGCAGATCTACAAGAAGATGCAAAATCTCAAGCAAAGAGATTTGGATGTGGCTACTTACACTGAGGAGTTTCACAAATACACTCTTCATTGTGGGTACATGGAGGATAAAAAAGCTAAAGTGCCAAGGTATCTAAATGGGTTGAGGTTTAATATTCAAGATGAGATCAGTTTATTAACCCCTGAAACCGTGGAAAAATGCGTTCAAGTGGCATTAAGGGCTGAAGAGAAGTTGAAGAGGAAAGGTGAGCAGAAAAATAGAGGAAGAGCTGGCAGAAATTTCAGAGGTAGGGGCAGTTTTGGGGGCAGAAAATAGTCCCAAAGAAGTCAAGGGGAATCTAGTTCCCAAGAGCAAAGTGGAGAATCAGGTTCTAGAGGAGGCTTTAGAGGAAGAAGGCCCAATGGAAGAGGTAGATTTGGTGGACCAGGAAGAGGTCCTAATGTCTTCATAGGAAGGTGCTACAATTGCAACCAAGTGGGACATCCAGCCTTCAAATGTCCTGAAAAGCAAGCCTCAAGCTCTCATGGAGGAGAGAGAAGGAACCAATTGATCCAAGAGAAAGATTTCCAAAGTGTCAACTCTCCAATTGGAAGTGCAGCCCTAGTCTATGAAGGAGAAAGTTTGATGATGAGAAGAACCATGTTGAAGGTGCCTCAAACACAAGAACCCCCTCAAAGGAAGACATTGTTCAGGACAACATGCAAGGCCTATGGTAAGATTTGCAAGGTAATTGTTGATTCAGGATCAACTAAAAATTTGGTTTCCATTGAAATGGTAGACAAGTTGAAATTGAAAAGGCTTCCTCATGTTAGTACTTATAAAGTATCATGGTTGAATAAGGGACAACAAGTTTTGGTAGATGAACAATCATGGGTAGAATTTGAGATAGGGGAATATAAAGATAAGATTTTGTGTGATGTAATTCCCATGGATGCTTGTCATTTTCTGTTAGGATGCCCATGGCAATATGATGTTCAATCACAACATGATGGTAAAACTAATTCTTTTATCATAACCAAAAATGGTAGAAAATATAGAATGGATCCATTAACTGATGAGAATGTAGAGAAGACTGTTGGGTCAAGTGTCATGGTTGTGAGTGGTAAAGAGTTTCTAGATACCCTTAAGGAGGAAGGAACCCAAGGGTATGCTCTAATTTTGAAGCCTAAAAACAATCCTAGTTTGAATGATCCTAGTAAGGAAGAAGTCCCTAAGGAGGTGCAACAATTGCTAGAGAAGTATAAGGGGATTATGGTAGAAGATATGCCTAATGAGTTTCCACCTATTAGGGACATAAGCCATCAAATTGACTTCATACTGGGATCTACCTTGCCAAACAAAGCAACCTACAAGATGACACCTTCACAAAATGAAGAGATTGCCAAGCAAGTACAAGAATTGTTGGATAAGGGATTGGTGAGAAAGAGTCTTAGCCCATGTGTTGTCCCAACAGTCCTAGCCCCTAAAAAGGATGGTAAATGGAGGTTGTGTGTGGATTCTAGAGCCATTAACAAGATTACCATAAGATATAGGTTCTCTGTGCCAAGGATTGAGGACCTAATGGACTGTTTGGGAGGGGCTAGATACTTTTCTAAGATTGATCTTAAGAGTGGATATCATCAAATTAGGGTGAAGCAAGGGGATGAATGGAAGACAACATTCAAAACCAATGAGGGTCTTTATGAGTGGTTGGTGATGTCATTTCATCTATCTAATGCCCCAAGTACTTTTATGCATCTCATGAATGAGGTGTTGAAGGATTTCATTGGCAAATTTGTTGTGGTTTACTTGGATGACATTCTTGTTTTCAGGAGGACTAAGGAAGAACATTTGCAACATTTGGATCGAGTTTTGAAAAAGTTGCATGATGAACAATTAATGATCAACATGGAAAAGAGTGTCTTCATGAAGGAAGAACTCACCTATCTTGGTTTTGTGATTTCACAAGGTAGTTTGAAGATGGATCCAGTAAAGGTAGAGGCCATTTTGTCATGGCCAACTCCAAAAACAACAGGTGATGTGAAACATTTTCATGGTTTGGCAACATTTTATAGGAAATTCATAAGGGGTTTTAGTCATATTTGTGCACCAATTTTGGATACCATCAAAGGGGGTAGAAATGTAATTTTTTTTGGACAAAGGAAGCTAGTGATTCTTTTGAAATTCTGAAAACAAAAGGTAGCACAACAGCCCATTCTTGTTTTGCCCAACTTTAATAAGTTGTTTGTGGTGGAATGTGATGATAGTAACCTTGCTATAGGGGCTGTCCTAAGTCAAGAAGGCATGTCTGTTGCTTTCTTTAGTGAAAAATTGAATGATGCTAAGAGAAAGTACTCTACTTATGACTTGGAATTGTATGCAATGGTACAACCTTTGAAAAAATGGAGGCACTATCTTTTGCCTAAAGAATTTATTGTTTATACTAACAACCATGCACTTAGTTTTCTGAATTCATAGGAGAAACTCAATCATAGGCATATGAAATGGGTTGAGCAACTCCAAGCATATACTTTTTCAATCAAACACAAGAAGGGGAAGGCTAACAAAATGGTAGATGCATTAAGTAGAAGGCTGTGTATGGTGCAAGAAATTCAGTTGCAAAGTGTAGGGGTTGATGCTCTCAAACATATGTATCAGAATGATGAAGATTTCAAGGAGGTATATGAAGTTTGTTCACAATTTTCAGACTCTTATCATTTTGATTTTTCTGAGTTTTTGTTGCAGTAGGGGTTGTTGTTCAAAGGAAGCCAACTATGTGTTCCTAAGTGTTCCATGAGGGAGAACATCATGAAGGAAAAACATTGTGGAGGACTAGGAGGTCACTTTGGGTTGGATAAAACATTGGATCAGGTGAAGAGGTTTTATTTTTGGCCTAAAATGTAATCAGATATCAAAAAATTTGTTGAATGTTGTAGTATTTGTCAAAGGGTAAAGGGTACTTCATCTAATGCTGGTCTATATGAACCACTTCCTATTCCTAATAGGCCATGGGAAAGTATTAGCATGGATTTTGTTTTGGGTCTTCCTAGGACTCAAAGAGGCTTTGATAGTATATTTGTTGTGGTGGATAGATTTAGTAAGATGGCTCATTTCTTGCCATGTAAATGCACTAATGATGCTTCACACATTATTGGTTTGTTCTTCAAAGAAATTGTTAGAATCCATGGTTTGCCTCTTAACATTGTGACTGACAGGGATCTAAAGTTTGTAGGCCATTTTTGGCGCACTTTGTGGAAGAAGTTGGGTACTCAATTGTCATTTACTTCAGCCTATCACCCTCAGACTGATGGCCAAACTAAGGTGGTGAATAGGTCCTTGGGAAATCTTCTCAGATGTCTTACCAAACAACATGGAGAGGCATGGGATATGATCATCCCTCAAGCTAAGTTTTCTTATAATGATTCCACCAATAGGAGCACAGGAAGGTGTCCATTTGAGATTGTTTATGGTGTTCATCCAAGAGGTATTCTTGAATTGAGAGATCTCCATGGATTGGAGAGAAAAAGTGCTCAAGGTGAAGACTTTGCATTGGCCATGAAGGACATCCATGATAATGTCAAAGAAACTCTTCAAAGGAGCAATGACAAGTACAAGGAGAAAGCCAATGAGAGAAGGAGAGATGTACAATACAAGGTTGGGGATTTGGTCATGGCACACTTGAAGAAGGAAAGACTTCCAAAGGGGCAGCCAACCAAACTCCTCATGAAGAAGATAGGACCATGCAGGATTGTGCACAAATTTGAGCCCAATGCCTATGAGATTGAGCTTCCTCAAGGCTTGGCCATATCCCCTACCTTTAATGTTTCAGACTTGTTCCCTTTCAAAGGTGATCCTAATTCAAATTCAAAGGCAGATATGACAACAGCAGGTGATGAAGAATGGGTTAAGGGTCTTCCACCCAATCAACCATTGAAGTTGGAATACATTCTTGACACCAATGTCTTGAAGAAGACTAGAAAGAAGACATACAAATAGTTCCTTTTCAAATGGAGTGGCTTACCCATTGAATATACCACTTGGATGAGTGAAGAAGACATCTTGAAGCATGGTGTCACAGTTGCTAATCTACTTCCTCAAGAGATTTGAGTTCTCTTTCCACCCAAGGAGTATGGTGCAGGAGCACTAAGGAGATCATCTATGTTTTGTTTTCATACTTGTTTTCATGTTTTTTGGTTCATGTTGTCTTGCTCCAATAAGGTCCTAGAAGACCATTCATGTAATAAGGACTATGTCCAAATATCTACATATTGTTGTCATGTAGGAGGCAGTCATAAAGCCATAAAAGGCAGTCATGTAACACTTCATGTTGTAAGCCTTGGAAAGGCATGTCAAAGTGTTAGAAAGGTATGTCAAAGGTTTAATACAATTGCCAAATATTTGAAGGCACTTGTTAAAGCCTAAACAGTCCTAAACATGTAAGGACAAAACTGGTAAATAGTTGTAGGAAGTTGTAGTTGCAAAACTGTCAAGGAAGTTCGATGGGGAAGAAGTGGTTGTAAACCTTCCCATCAAACAAACTACCTTCTTGGAGTTAGTCAAGGTGCATACAAGTTTAAAAAACACCTTGAATATGATCATTGCATAGAATGCAAGAAGTTTCAAAGCAATCAAACACCATTTCTCTACTATTTTTATTGTTTTCTGTATTTTCTGTAGAAATTATCTGTACTTCCCACCTGTATGGAATAGTTATGGGCTCCAAACATGTGGGATGAATAGAGTGGTGGGATAGCTTCCAATCAAGTCCTATTTGGTGTCTTGACATTCACTAAGGAGTTTTCTACAATCATATTTCTGAGACTGCCCACTAACAGAACTCTATTTTCTTGAGGAAAATGCTGCTACAGGTCGTACTGTAGGAAGGAGAGGCAGAGTTGGTGGTTGGAGGTTTTGTTAGAAAAGGCTTAATATGACCATGTATTAAGCCTATTGGAGGAACCATAGAGGCATTTCTTGGAACAACAGACTGTAGAAGGATAAAACCCACAAAATCCATAGTTTTGGCATGTGTTCTAAGTGTTCAAACCATTGGTTGAGTTATGTGTGTGAATTTAAGGAGGGTCTCTTTGTATTTTAGGCCTAATTGGGCCTCTAAGTCATTAGGAGGGGCTATTGGTTGAGGCATATCATCCAAAACAACCCATACCCATTCTGGGATATGTGATAGGGAGTCCAAATGGGTATCTACTAATTGTCCAAGTTTTGTGTTTGGAGTTTTGTGTCAAGAGTTATTAAGACTGTTCTCCTTTTTTAGGGCTACAAGCCATTTCTTGGGTTTGTGAAGGAAGTACTAGTTTGACGTTTGACCTACCTTTGCCAATGGATGGGATGGGTTCCAATTGTTGAGTACATATGTCTCAGATTTACATCTATCGACAAGAGTCTCAGCGATCTCGTTGTTCATAGTGGGTTGTTCTTTGTATCAGCCAGACATGATCTATCAATGTGATTTGAGAGACTATCATCAATGGTGTGTGTTATTCCAATGGTGGTTGGCGTCAGTGAGAGTCATTCTAACAAAGAAAGGTCATTGGTATGGAAATCACTATCGGCCTGATTTTGAAGTGTCATTCCGATATGTTGAGTCACTCCGATGGAGGTTTGGGCGATCGGCATGATAAGTGACATCAACGTGGTTGGAAGATGTCTCTCTAGTACTTCATGTTACACTAATGAAGGTCTTGGCATCAGCGTGAGAAGCATTATCAGTCTGAGTTTTTGAAATCCTTCCGATGGTAAGTGTCTCTCCGATTAAGGTTGGTGTCGGTAAGATCTCTTCGATTGGTGCAGTGTTGAGATGTCACTTTGATGAGCCTGGTCTGTCCAATGGTGTTTAGTATCAGTAGGAGGAACTATGTTGATGAAGTAGGATGAAGTCACACCGAAGGTCGTGGTCTCTTCGATGGTCCGTTGATGATTGACCGGCTGGGGTCGTCGGCGGCAAAAGCGTCGATGATAGACTTTTCGAGTGGTCGTGTGTATTTACTATGGCTACGACCGATGTCTGGTGCATGTGGGACTAATGAGTCCTCTTGAATGTGAACAGTCAAATGGTAGTTTGGATGGTTGGACTGAGCGTAACTAAATCAATTGGTTGCTTAGACGGTTAGACAAGCTTGGAGAGAGATAGTCTTGGATTGATAGAGTGAGAAAGTGAGTTCAATTTGGTTAGCTCTGTATTCTTCTTCAGGGAAGTCCTATGCTGTATGTTATACACAGCATGATAACAGTATGTGAAGGGACTGAACTGAGAAAAGAAGAAACAGAGGTTGAGAAGTGAGCAAGTATAGAGTTCAGGTGTAAGGTGATGTTCTGTACTGTATGCTATCTGTGGCATGATAATAGTATGAAGGACTAACCCGAGTGCTAGAGAACTTTGTGGAGGGTTATGCTGTCAGTTATTCTTCCAGAGGAGCAAGATGTAAATCTCCATGAGAGGCTTAGTGCCTGAATTGTATTGTAACTATATTTTTTGTTGTTGAATAATACAATGGCGATCTGGGTGTTTAGATTGTGGGGTTTTTTACCCGTAAGGGTTTTCCCCACATAAATCTGTGTCTTATGTTCTGTCTTTCATGTTTAATATTTCTACTATTGAAATTAGATCTTGTTGCTTGTATTTCCTCTAAGGGTCAATGTTGGAAATCTACTATGTCAGTTTCTACTTTATGGCATAGTTGTGCGTGTTTTTGAAGAAATTGAAAAGAATTTAAATCTGTCAAAGACACCACTGTTCTTAGAAATATGTTCTAAGATGCTATCATTTCCTTACAAGTGGTATCAGAGCATTCTTCTAGGATCTTCTTTATTTCTCACATATGTACATTTGTGTGCTGGATGTGTTTGCATGTAAGAGTTCCTGGTGTATAAGGTCTAGATATTCCTTCTGTGATGATTTCTTAGTGTGACAAGCTTGAGGAAATCTAAAGGAATTGTCTAGTCTTTTGATCCTTGTTTTGAGTGAAGTCTAGCAGTTGATCTTGTCTTCATGTTACATTTGGCGCTTCAAGGATGGTGAAGATGGAGAAACTAGAGTTGGTCATAGTGAAATGATGTGATTTGAGGCTCCTAGTTGGTAGCGATATAATCCTGATGCATGGGGTGGAATATTTTACTCTATGGTTGAGATGCAGCAAATCTCTGTATTGGGTGTCTGTGTGAGAGGCTCCCTGATGATATGAAGAAACTTGGGTTGTTTTTCAGCTATGGAGAAATGTACTTATGCTGGGTGTTTTGTCTTGGTATTGGAAGACATAATTTTTTATTAATCTGATTGCATGTAGGCTATGGAGTTTATCATTGGATGGTCTGAGAGCTTCTGAAATAGCCTATCTCCCTCAGATGCATGTGCATGTTGATGGTTGTGGAGTTGGCCTACAAGTGGGCCTGAAGTTCTTGAACTATTCTTTCCTTTAGTGGATGCTTTGTACTTGCATGTCTTAGAATCATGTTCCTTGGTTTTGAAGGGTTTCATAGTTTTCCTAAAATCTATGGTTATGCATATTCATGATGATCCATTTTTCTGGTTTAACCGTTATGATGTTCTTGATTCATATTCTTGGTCTTCCAGATGTTAAGTGGGTATGGATGTGCATGGGCATTTTTGAAACATAGTGGTTTTACAGGTTTTACATGGTAAAGAGAAAAAAACTTGTGTTTTTTTGTGAAGCTACAATTAAGCTATTTCTAGACCCTGGCTTTTAGGGTGTTGCTGGATGATATAGTTGCAGTTTTGCATGCATGCTTTGTGCATGCTGTGAGGAGGTGAAATGCTTTCTCTACATGGGAGTGCTGGTATGTGATATGTCACTCAGCATTTCTGTGGTAATGCTTTTGGTTTTCTATACTATGGTGCTCAGGTTGTAGACATGTTTGGTGAATCAGATTTGTCAGTAATCTAATGCTTGAGTCATGTTGTCTACATTGTTATCTATTCTTTGAGATCTCAATTTTGTAGTTTCCAGTGTGATAGTGAGTTTGCATGGTACATTGGTTGGATCTATTATTTATGTAGTTTTGTGGACTAATCACCTATTAAGCTACAGTGAGATGACTTAGATGTGGACTATCTCTATCCACCAGATTGTTTTAGTGTTAATGTAGATTTGTTAGCTGGCCTGGTCTGTGGTCACTTGTGCATTGGTGTGACTATTTTGGGATGAGAGGATGGATGTTGTAGAGTACCTAAATAGTTAGTTGTGGAGACCTATAGCATGTGTATCATGATGTCATGAATAGCTTGGATTCACAGGTTTGTGTAAGCTATTGACAGTGATAGTGTATTTCCTTGGTTTGGAGATCTTGGTGCCAGTTGGTTTTATTGTCACATGGACATGTTAATGTGTGAACCTGGAAGATTTTTAGATGAGAAGGTGTTTGGTCATGTTGCTTGGAAAGCTCGGTTCCCACAATTCAGTGGGTGCTTTAGCAATGACTGCAGATTCATCACTTAGTGGTGAATGATCTTCTTTAGTGTTACATATGTTACTAGGAGGAGCTCTTAGATCCTGTTGTTGGCAAGAGACACTATATGGATTCATGGTTGTTGTCATTGATGGCAACAAAGGTCATCCCACATATCCACAAGTCATGATGTGTCTCTACCGGAAGTCAGAATAAAGATTGTTGTGGTCCGGTGAACAAGAACAGAGCATGTGGCAAGGTCTGACAGATTGGTCCGGATCTTTCAGAGGAAGTGTCTTGGTGCAGTGCGGATTTGGGGAAGTCAAGAGGACTACCTTGAGTGGTATATTCCAAGGATTTAGCCTCCGGTAATGGACAAGGAAAAAGATATGAATAGTTGAGTACCGGATTCCTGAGAGACAGTGAAAATAGAGGAAGAACTGACTGACAGAGTATTAGACTGCTTTCCGGACGTGTTACTCTTGATGATAAAGGTTGTGAAGGCATGAATCATGTTTGTCCGACATGATTAATGATATCTACAAGTATATGCTTGATCCACATTGCTTGGTGATGCAGAGGCATCCACACTATATCATCCGCATATAGCATGAACGTCTGCAGGCCAACCTCATCATCATCATCTTCGCCATCATCATCATCATGTTTCGGCTTTACTCTGTCAGCATCATGTTTCGTAAAACCAACAGCATCATCATATTGCGGGCACTCGCAATCATCCTCCTGCCGACTACTGTTCACCTCCTCCGCTTTCCTCCTAACATCATCATCATGATGTTCAGCGGGCGCACACATCCTCCGGTTGCACTGTTCATCGGGTGCCGAACACTAGCGACCTCATCATGATATTTAACATCACCTTCGTCAGCAGGATATTCAACCTCCAGTTGCTCCCAAATATCCTGATGACGTTCCGCTTCAACAACCTGCCTTCGACGCTCCACTGCCCGACGATACAAGCAACTGCATCATGATATTCAACAGGATAACGAACATCCGGTTCTTTCCATTTATCCTGATGATGATGTTAACACAACTTCCTGCTACGGACTTCCGCCGATACCTTAACACTTAACGACAGCAGGATAAACTCGCACAGGGGGATACCTCAATATCCTGATGACGATGACGTCATATCCTGATGACGATGACGTCACCCGATATCCTGATGACCTTCTCAACACTTAGTCGAAAATCCAAACTTTCTCTTCCGCATCTACTCCCGATATGCGGATGTTTGGCACTTCCGATATGATGATCCTGATGCCGATACACTCCTCGGCTCCTCCTGCTGATGACCCGATCCAACCTCAGGGTGATCTTCAACACTCAACTTCTCAACTTGACCTAGCACATGAGGATGCTAGGCTTCTCAGCATCTGTCGACCGCGATCCTGCACACCTGCATGCAAACAAACAAACTGCCATCTAACCTACTGTACATTACCATTCCACCGATCAGGTGAGTCAACCGGTGGAATGGATCAGGAAATCCATGAAAAACTCTCAAACCCGCGATCGATTACAGGAAGGAGATCAAACAGAAAACAAAACAGGATCTTTATTGATTCACAGATGTAATACAATATGATGTTCCTCACACAGAACACTCAACCTCCTCTACGCAACACTACACTGATGATCGATGAATGATCTACAATCAACCGATCTCAAGCTTATAAAGATTTTCCTACGAGTACTACTGACCCGACTCCAAGCGGCTGGGAACTCTCCAAGCGGCTGGGAGATCCCACCGAACATACATTATGACAGCTGTTATAACTAACTAGCCAAAAATAGCAAAAGCCTGGTCAGCATGATCTTATCCTGATCAGCATGACCTTATTACATTCAATTTGGTCTAACAGACCTTCTTGGAAACACAAACAAGACTTAAACTACTAACTGCCTTATCATGACCAGCTGTCAGGTAGGTGCTCCTGCACCATACTCCCCAACAGAAAAGAACTCATGTCCCATGAGTTGAGCATGTGGAAGTCTTCCACCTTTACACTTTGCTTTGTCAATCTTCTGACCTGCTCCAGCTTGATCTGCTGCTGTCTCTTGGCTGCTCCAAGACTTCTGAACTGTAACTTGCTTTCTGGCAAGTAACTCATCATGCCCGTTGATGTAGGCCTCCTTCTCACATACCTTGTGTCTGTCAGGTTGTCTGATCAGAACCTCTGGCTGAACTGCCTCTATGGTGTTCAACTGTACCTTTCTTTCAACCTTCATAGGACAAGCAATAGTCCCAATTATGACAACATCCTTGTCATGCCCCTGAACTGGTGGCTGTTTGCACCCCTGTTGTTGAACCTGCTGCTGACCTCTGTCAGTCACAACTGAAACTGTCTTCAGCTGGTTGCCTGTAACAACTCCTTTTCCTGCAGTGTCCTGAACTGCCTTCATGCCTGCTCCTCTAGGCATCTGCACAAACTCCTTCTTTCCCATTAAAATGATTTGAGCTGCCTTCTGTACTGCAGCTTTTGCCTGCAATGGCATCAACTTAATAGTCTTCCCATCCTTCTTGATGGTGTAGGTATTAGCATACCCATCATACAGTACTCTTCTGTCAAATTGCCATGGTCTACCTAGCAGTAGGTGACAACATTCCATAGGCAATATATCACACAAAAGTCTATCTTGATATGGTCCAATCTGGAAATCCACATATGCCTGCTCAGAGACAAAAAGTGATTGCCTATCACTCACCCAAGATGCCTTGTAAGGGTGTGGATGTGGACTCCTTTCCAGCTTCAGTTTATCAACCATCTCCTGAGATACCATGTTGTCTGTTGAACCAGTATCAATGACAACCTTACATACCTTACCTTTGCTCTGACATGTGGTTTTGAAAAGAGCTCTTCTTTGCATCATATCCTTTGATGCCTGCAAACTTGTTTTCCTTAACATCAGAGATTCTCCACTCTCTGGATACCCAAAATGCTCAGGACCTTTGTTTGAACCCTGTACACCTTCTTCTTCTTTCTCCTCTTGTACAAGTTGTACTCTCTTGTCACTTGTTCTATCATTTCTGGATGATGAACCTTTGTTTTCTGGACATTTGAAAGATGGATGACCAAACTCTCCACAGGTGTAACACTTTCCTGAAAATGTAGTAGAACCTCTACCACCTCCAAATCTTCCTCTATTACCTTTCCATCCACCTCTGGAATCAGACTGTCCCTGTCCTTTACCAGTGTCTTCTTGAACCTCATTGGGTTGCTTTTGTGCAGGGGCTGCTCCTCTTCCCCTGTTGTTTCCTCTTCCTCTCATGGACTTATCATGTCCTCTATTCAGCTTTTCTTCAACCCTGATTGCCATTTGATAACAATCCTCCACATTCTTAGGGTTAGCTAACACTAACTCATCCTGTATGTTAAACCTCAAACCTGCCAAGTACCTAGCCACCTTTTCTACCTCATTCTCATGATGACCAGATCTCATACTCAACAGATAAAATTCCTCAGTATATGATTTCACATCCCTGTCTTTCTGCTTTAAAAATTGCAGCTTCTTAAACATCTGGATTTCATAATCCCTTGGCAAGAATTTACCCTTGATCCTTGCTACCATCTTATCCCAAGAAGTAATCTTAGACTTCCCTTGTTTCCTTCTCTCAGATTGTACATAATCCCACCATACCAAAGCATGACCTCCTAACTTGGTCTTTGCAATCTTTACTTTCTGATCCTCAGCTACATCTTCACATTCAAAGTGATTATCCAGTGCAGCAATCCAGTCTAACAATTCATCTTCATTCAAGCTTCCAGTATACTTGGAAACATCAACCTTTACCTTAGGTTTTTCACTCTGTACTGCCTTTAACAGTTTTGCCAATCTCTGGTCTTCAGCATCCAGATCTTCAGCTACCTCTTCATACTCTTCAACAGTATCTGCTTCTTCTTCAGACTCACTGTCTTCTACTTCCCTCTTTTTGTTCTTTTCCAGGGCTGTCAGCCTGGCTTGAAGTGCTTCAGCAAGCTCCTTCATCTTCCTCATCTCTCTAGCATGTTTCTCCTTCATCTCCTGCAATTCCCTTGCAGTACCATTGCCTTTAGGAGGCATTTTGTCAACCTCACACAACCAACACAATCAACTCTCTCTCTACCTCTGCCCTTTCAGTGACAGAATCAACACACAACAGCCCAGACCTTTTGCTGAGCTCTGATACCACTATGATGCAGAGGCATCCACACTATATCATCCGCATATAGCATGAACGTCTGCAGGCCAACCTCATCATCATCATCTTCGCCATCATCATCATCATGTTTCGGCTTTACTCTGTCAGCATCATGTTTCGTAAAACCAACAGCATCATCATATTGCGGGCACTCGCAATCATCCTCCTGCCGACTACTGTTCACCTCCTCCGCTTTCCTCCTAACATCATCATCATGATGTTCAGCGGGCGCACACATCCTCCGGTTGCACTGTTCATCGGGTGCCGAACACTAGCGACCTCATCATGATATTTAACATCACCTTCGTCAGCAGGATATTCAACCTCCAGTTGCTCCCAAATATCCTGATGACGTTCCGCTTCAACAACCTGCCTTCGACGCTCCACTGCCCGACGATACAAGCAACTGCATCATGATATTCAACAGGATAACGAACATCCGGTTCTTTCCATTTATCCTGATGATGATGTTAACACAACTTCCTGCTACGGACTTCCGCCGATACCTTAACACTTAACGACAGCAGGATAAACTCGCACAGGGGGATACCTCAATATCCTGATGACGATGACGTCATATCCTGATGACGATGACGTCACCCGATATCCTGATGACCTTCTCAACACTTAGTCGAAAATCCAAACTTTCTCTTCCGCATCTACTCCCGATATGCGGATGTTTGGCACTTCCGATATGATGATCCTGATGCCGATACACTCCTCGGCTCCTCCTGCTGATGACCCGATCCAACCTCAGGGTGATCTTCAACACTCAACTTCTCAACTTGACCTAGCACATGAGGATGCTAGGCTTCTCAGCATCTGTCGACCGCGATCCTGCACACCTGCATGCAAACAAACAAACTGCCATCTAACCTACTGTACATTACCATTCCACCGATCAGGTGAGTCAACCGGTGGAATGGATCAGGAAATCCATGAAAAACTCTCAAACCCGCGATCGATTACAGGAAGGAGATCAAACAGAAAACAAAACAGGATCTTTATTGATTCACAGATGTAATACAATATGATGTTCCTCACACAGAACACTCAACCTCCTCTACGCAACACTACACTGATGATCGATGAATGATCTACAATCAACCGATCTCAAGCTTATAAAGATTTTCCTACGAGTACTACTGACCCGACTCCAAGCGGCTGGGAACTCTCCAAGCGGCTGGGAGATCCCACCGAACATACATTATGACAGCTGTTATAACTAACTAGCCAAAAATAGCAAAAGCCTGGTCAGCATGATCTTATCCTGATCAGCATGACCTTATTACATTCAATTTGGTCTAACAGACCTTCTTGGAAACACAAACAAGACTTAAACTACTAACTGCCTTATCATGACCAGCTGTCAGGTAGGTGCTCCTGCACCACTTGGTGAGCAAGGATTCAGCCGACAGAACAAAGTTTGCAAGAAACTAGACTGTTCCGGATGCCGACTAGAAAGGTGATGAAATTACTTGTGCGGATATATAGAGGATGGATTTAGTTGTGAAGGGTGTGACTATGAAAAGACATATGCGAAGAAGAATAGAATAGAGCAGAAGTACCAAGACAGATCCGGTATGTGAAAGGACAGCAGAATAAAGAACAGAGAAAAAAAATGAAGTGCAGCAGATCAGTGTACTGAGCCTAACCAGAACTGAACTCCAGCATATGCAGATGCTTCCAATCAGTTCAAGACTGTGATTTTTATCACTTTGTAGACAGTGTGTCTTCTTGTAGGCAGTGGGCCTCTTGTGAGCAGTGTGCTCGGGCAGTGAGCCCTAATTGGCAAGTGCCATTTTGTAATTTCCTATTCTTCTAACAGAGAATAATTTTGGGTTAATCACCCCGTGGTTTTCTCCCTTAACAGGGTTTCCACGTCAAAAATATTATGTCATGTGTTTCTTATTTCATGGTAATGTTTTTGTGTTTAATTCAATGCTGCATCAATTAATAAGAAAGTTCAATAAGGGAAATAATTAGGATAACTGATTCACCCCCCCTCTCAGTTATCAACAATTGGTATCAGAGCTAAGTTCCTCCTAATAGAGCCTAACAGCTTGAGGAAGATCTGGGAGTTCAAATGGATGCATATGGTTTAAGAGAGCAACTCAAGACTGCCCTTGAGGATCTTGAACAGTCAAATTCTGAAGTCAATGAATTAAAGGAAAGACTCAAACAGGCTGATGAATTCATGAGAGAATTAAAAGACAAATTAAGTCTCTCTATGAAAAAGAGAAAGGAGCTGCTCCAACAGTTGGCAAGACAAAGTGAAGAAAGCAATACAAATGAAGAATTGACTGAGCAAACCAAGTTATGTGAAAAGTTATCAAAAGAAGTCATTATGTTAAGACATGAAATGGAATCAGGAACTATAAAGTTTACTCAAGAGATTGAAGAAAAAAGAAAGGCTGAAGACAATCTAAAACAATCTCTTAAAGAAAAATTAGAAGAATGCCACCAGATGGACAGGATTATCAGACATCTTGAATCTGATCTTGAAGATGCCAAAGATAATGAAGAAAAACTTGAGGATCAAATTGCCTCTCTCAAAAGAGACCTTCAAACAGCAAATGAATATAAAGAGAAATTCAAGATAAGCTCTGCTCAACTTGAAGTTCTTCTTGGAAGTCAAAAAGGGACAGATGACAAGTATGGTTTGGGATATGAGAAAGGAGAAAGTTCTGAATCCGGTCAAAAGAATTTTGCATCAGAAAATCCAAGAAACAGGCCTAGAAGACCTCCGGTAAGACAGCCCAATACTCAAAGATATTCATCTTTCAATGGATACTGCCACAGCTACAACCACTTTGGTCACAAAGCTAATCAGTGCAGAAAGAGAATGAATCAGATTAATTCATCCTTCTCTGGACAGTGCTTCAACTGCAAAAGGTATGGACACAAATCCCATGAATGCAGAAATATGCAAGTAAACAAATCATTCAAAGGTAGATGCTTTACATGCAATAGAGTAGGTCATATGGCTAATCAATGCAGATCAAGAGGATATCAGTCAATTATGCAAAGAAATGTTATTTGCCAAATCTGTAATAGGTCCGGTCATAATGTTAAAGTCTGCAGAAGCAAGAATCAGGACAAAAGAGGTCCGGTGTATAATCAGAATCAAGACAAGGATAAACAAAAGATGAATGTGGATGAAGTTAGGAATCAGATGAGCAAGATTTGGGTGAAGAAAAGTTCAGAGAATGTAGAGGTTGGATCCGCACCAGACTCTGGTGCTGATATTTCTTCCGAAAATTAAAAGGTTAGCTCTGGCTCAGGGGGAGACTCAAAGAAAATCCTGTTCCCCCAGCCAATCAAGTGGTGCCTGATGTGGCACAAGATGCGGAGTAAAAAGTTTAAAGATATAAGTCTTGAGACGATCCAAATAAGATTTCAGAGGTCCGCATGGAGTTATAAAGAAGCTGTGATCGATCAAGTAAGACCTGTTCCAGGAGATGCTCCGGTATGACAGAGGATTACAAAAAGGTCCGGAGAGATCCGGAAGTGCACTATCTTATTCTGCGGATTGGACAGAGTGTTTGGGATGTTCTTTCAATGTGTCACCTCGATTTATTCATGATTGAAAGATCCGGATGATGTTCACAGATCAGGACTGATCCGGGATACTCCAAGCTATCTGGACAAGGCAAACTGGAATAATATAGGTGAAGCATTTATTGCAAACAGATATTAGGGTTTGCGGAGCAATATAAGGGATTTCTCAAAGATCATTTGCTCATTCTGTACTCAAGAAGAAGCGAAAAGTGGAGCTCTGCAACAAGATTCATCAAGCACACCAAAGATCTCCTGCCGAAGTCATTGCATAAAGAAATCAATCCCACCACTCCGTGCAAACCGAAGGCGCATAAGGTATTCTCCATTTTTCATTATCTCACTGCAAATCTTTGAAGAATGGCTACTCCAAATATAGTTAAGATCTCTGATAGACCTCGCCCCACATTCAAGAAACATCCTTACAAATCATTGGAGGTAGATCCACTAGGAGCCTTCTCTAGTGTTCCTCATGGTGTATTGCATACGGAAGATATTAGGGTTTACATCCATGCAAATCTTGAAGACTTTGGAGAATCAAAGCTGATGGATATCTATCACAAACAATTGATAGATGACTCCTTTGAGATCAAACCTCAGTACAAAGCCATCCGGGACAAACACTTTGCACAGTGCATTCATTTCCCCTGTTTTGAAGAAGATGAATGGGTCTGGTATGTACTAAGTAGAGTACATGACAACTTCCTATGGTTGAACCAGCCCTTCAAGATCACCAAAGATGCAATTAGGGCTGTAACCGGTCTGCACTCATCCGGTGGATTACCTGTTCTCAAGTCTGTCAAAAATCAGACAGTCAGTGATGCAACCGGATCCAAGTTTGACAAGAGAGCTATGACAGTTGATGACATCACTGAACCGGATGTCAAATTTGCAGCTATGATAATTGGTTACAAAATCTATCATTCCAGTAGGGAAAATTTAGTACCGGGAACTGCAATCTACACAGCTTATCAAATGTTAAAGGAGAATGCAGACTATGACTTGTGTGAGCTTCTTGTGAACCAACTCTTTGAAAATCTGCAGAAGATCAAGAAGGACAAGAAAAACTCCTTCAAGTATGGCAATCTGATCCTCTGTCTCTTCTTTTACTACATGAATGAGCTTCCTGGATCCAGTGGATGGATATGGCAGAATGACAGACCGGTTGCTATCCAAATCAAAGACTATTTGCATGGACTTGGGGATGCTAAAGCAAGAAATACAGCTCTATGGGGATACTTCAAGAACTTCCAAAGCATGATGCATGCAAGAGAAAGAATACCCCAATCCCTTGTTGAAAAGTACAAAGACACAGTATGCTTCATGGTTGAAACAGATCAGTGTCTAATGGAGGCAGTGGAGCCAAGGACTGTTTGGATCATGCCCATGGGGTATGAAGTGGATGAACAGATAGTAGAGCTGCATGTTCAACACATGCTAAGCCAGCCCAAAGATCCTAAGGCAGAAAGGTTTGGAACCTTTGAGGAACTGAGTGTAAAGATACATGTAGAACTCAGGGAACCGGAGATAAAGAGGAAGGTAAGAAAAGAAGTTGAGCATATTGCTCAAGGCCTAGGCATCTCAAAAGAGGCACTAGATGCCAACCGGGAAAAGAGGAGAAAGGCTGAGGAAGAAGAGAAAAGTAAAGAAAGTGTTCCGGTTGAAACTCCCACCCGGACCAGATCATCAAAAAGATCTGCACCTCCCACAACCAAAAGTTCAAAACCGGAAGTCCAGGCATCCGGTAAAAGATCCAAGACAAAAGCCACAAGGGCTTATGAAAGCCAAAAGGATGAAGAGGAAACAGAGTCAGATGAGGGAGTAAAAGAAATAAAGAAGCAGAAGAAGAAAGGATCCGGTAAACCCTCCACAGGCCAAGACAAGGAGGAAATGGCAGAGGTATCTGTTGAAAAGCCCACTCTGTCTCTAGAGAGTATAATCAAGGCGGTCACGGTGGATGGAAACCTTCAACCAATGACTGAATTTTATGATGACTACAGTGAGGCTGACCAAAAGATTCTGTAGGAAGCCACAGTCAAATATCTGAACATATACAATAAGGCTTTCATTGAGATCATATCTCTTATTCCTAAAAGCCTAGAAAAGGAATTAGAAATAAGAAAGAATAATGCTCATGCAAAAGATCTTGAGATCCGGGAGCAGATAGCTATTCAGCTATATCCTCAAATTGATCCCAAGACAATGAACATAATCTTCAAAGACTGCAAAGATGAGTTCAGAAGTAAAGCCAGGATGAATCAAATCATGCTTGGTGAGACTGACAAAGTGGCCCAAGAGACAGAAGAGATCCTCCGAAAGGCCTTCAAAAGGTTCAATCTTCCTGTTGTAGAGGACTTAGGTGCAGAAACAGCTGCGGATTTGGAATCATCTGTTCTGGAAGAAGTGGGCCCTGAACAGACAAACATCTCTCCTCCAGTTTCCCCTACAGTCTCCGGATCCAAAGAAGAAGAGAAATTACAGGAGAAGGAAGCAGGTGTGAAAGATAAAGAGGTTGACAGTTCCAAGACTGCAGAAGAAAAGAAACATCTGTCTCTGGCAAGAGACACTGCACAAACTGTTCAACAATTTTTGAGCAAAGCCACTATAGAAATTGATGAACCGGACCTGCTGAAAGGACCATTAGATTTTGACTCTTTGTCACCGGTGCAAACAATGAAAATAGCCTCATTTGCAAATGAGAAAGTCAAAGAGAAGCTGCTGAAATCTCACATGGAAGACTGTGAGCTTATGGAGGTAGCATCTGGAGTGCTAGAAAAGATCATGCCATCCTTTCAAAAGGATCCCACAGCCTCCTCTTCCGGTAATCTCAAAACCTTAGTCAGCAGTGTTAGTACACATTTTGAATCTCTAGAAAAATCTGCTGAAGAAAAGGTCCGGAAGGAATTTTTGGATAAAAGATTTTCAGAAGTATTAGAATTAATCTCTAAAGATAGGAAGATTGTAAGTATTGGAATAAAGAGCTTAGAGAATGCTCTTAAGGATGGCGGTGACATTTACAAATTTTGTATATCCTGGTCAAAGGCAACAGCAGCAATTGATAAGAAAATAAAAGAGGAACAGGACAAGCTACAAAGCTTATCTCAAAGTTTTGATCCTCTCTCTTCCTCCATAATAAATCAAGAATGTCAGACTATTGCAGTCTTGAATGAAATAAAGAGTCTTGAGAAGGAAAGGAAGAATATCACTAACCGGATGGGAGAACTTAGAAGGATTATAATCCCTAAGTTGGAAACTATGCATGAGGCCATCAGTGATGCTCAGACCACCGCCCAAACAAATGATCCGACAGATCTCAAGCGGCCAGAAGCTTTTACATTTTTGTTGAGTGGTCACATTTCAATTTTGGATAGAATGAAGCAAAGTTGGGCTACAGAAATGATCCAATTGTAGACATCCTTTGCAGACATTCTTCAGTATATGTGAGTATGTAAATATACGGCTATGTATAGAAAATTTTTGAAAATTTTGATGTGCGGACCCTACCCTTTGCCATTGATGTCAAAGGGGGAGTGAGGAGCAGTGAAAAATGAGGAATCCAATTAAGGGGGAGTTCCGGAAATTGTATATAAAGACAGAGCATTAGCAAAGGGGGAGCATAGTGTAAACACTTAGTCATTTTTCACTAAGTGTTGCCATCAATGCCAAAGGGGGAGATTGTTGGCAAGAGACACTATATGGATTCATGGTTGTTGTCATTGATGGCAACAAAGGTCATCCCACATATCCGCAAGTCATGATGTGTCTCTACCGGAAGTCAGAATAAAGATTGTTGTGGTCTGGTGAACAAGAATAGAGCATGTGGCAAGGTCCGACAGATTGGTCCGGATCTTTCAGAGGAAGTGTCTTGGTGCAGTGCGGATTTGGGGAAGTCAAGAGGACTACCTTGAGTGGTATATTCCAAGGATTTAGCCTCCGGTAATGGACAAGGAAAAAGATATGAATAGTTGAGTACCGGATTCCTGAGAGACAGTGAAAACAGAGGAAGAACTGACTGACAGAGTATCAGACTACTTTCCGGACGTGTTACTCTTGATGATAAAGGTTGTGAAGGCATGAATCATGTTTGGCCGACATGATTAATGATATCTACAAGTATATGCTTGATCCGCATTGCTTGGTGAGCAAGGATTCAGCGGACAGAACAAAGTTTGCAAGAAACTAGACTGTTCCGGATGCCGACTAGGAAGGTGATGAAATTACTTGTGCGGATATATAGAGGACGGATTTAGTTGTGAAGGGTGTGACTATGAAAAGACATATGCGAAGAAGAATAGAATAGAGCAGAAGTACCAAGACAGATCCGGTATGTGAAAGGACAGCAGAATAAAGAACAGAGAAAAAAAATGAAGTGCAGCAGATCAGTGTACTGAGCCTAACCGGAACTGAACTCCAGCATATGCAGATGCTTCCAATCAGTTCAAGACTGTGATTTTTATCACTTTGTAGACAGTGTGTCTTCTTGTAGGCAGTGGGCCTCTTGTGAGCAGTGTGCTCGGGTAGTGAGCCCTAATTGGCAAGTGCCATTTTGTAATTTCCTATTCTTCTAACAGAGAATAATTTTGGGTTAATCACCCCGTGGTTTTCTCCCTTAACAGGGTTTCCACGTCAAAAATACTGTGTCATGTGTTTCTTATTTCATGGTAATGTTTTTGTGTTTAATTCAATGCTGCATCAATTAATAAGAAAGTTCAATAAGGGAAATAATTAGGATAACTGATTCACCCCCCCCCCCTCTCAGTTATCAACACCTGTTGCTGCAGAAGGGTTCTTTCGCATTTGCATGGGCACTATTTGAGGATGTGTAACATCTTGGAGCCATGAAGGACTCACTCAGTCTTTGGTTGAGATGTTGGTTTAGAGTTTTGGTTTGTTTCATGTCATGATATTTTGTTGAATTCTGCATTTGAGTTTTGGCATGATACATTGCTCTTGAGACCATGGTTATGTTCACCTAGAGCATGGAATCTCCAAAGGGGGATGGTAAGATCATGATGTCATGATAAGTTCCTGGATTAGATGATTGGAACTTTGATAGTGGTCTAGTGATTCTCTGTGTGTTGGGTGCATTGATCTTTTGCTTGATTACTTCAAGTTGGTGCAGTGATGCATTTGGAGTTTAGCATGATATGATTATTTGCAGATGTCCATGGATACATGGAGAATAAGGTGAGACTATATATGTTGTGCTTAATCAGAGTTTGCAGTAGGAAGTTCAAGGATTCTTTACCTTGGTTGAATGTGAGTTCAACAAAAGATCTAGAGGAGATTGTTCTTGGAGAAAGTCATTGGGACTTGGATATCTTGGAAGAACATTCTCATTCCCCACTCTTGATCTACTCGACAAGTTTCACTTGAGAGGTATTGCCCATTGTTTCTCTCAGGTGTTTTATGCTTTCTTTCATAGATATGGATCTTGAACTGCTGATATATGGTTCTGGAGGATTCATTGTGAGATATGGATAGCATGATTAATCTCCTTGTGCATTTGAGTTTAAGATATCATTCATTGATGAGGATTGTTAGGAGATGGTTTATGGGCTAATTTCCTAAAATGGGAAATGGATTAGTTTGATCTTCTTTGGTTTGAGAGGTTTACATCCATGTTTAGTTGCATGATTACATATGCTGAATTTGATCTCTTGAGGTTGAATGTTTATTTGGGTGTTATTATTTTGTTCTCTTTGGGGTGTTTTCAAGGAGATCATACTTGACACAATTGGCATTTAGAGGTGTATTTAGAAGAACTATCTACATGTATATGATGTGCAGTGTTACTCTCTATGGTCTCAGTTATTTTTCTGATGGTGTGTTTCACATTACATTGTTTTGAGGTTTTGTTTGGAGCTGAAGTGATCACTAGTGTGTGATCATGTGTTTTCACTTATGTTCTTGGGTGATAGCATGAAGGTTCTGTTATCTCTTTCATTGTTGGGTGTGAAGAGCTTGAGAGATTTTTGGATTGGTGGTGAGATGTACAAGTTATTGATTTACAGATTTTGCATATCATGGTGGATGTTTCCTTGGTACTACATGATATTTACACTTTCTATGTGATGCTATTGGTGGACTTTGTATGCCATGATCTTTTTTTCAGATCTGCATTACCCATGCAGTGGGAGTTCTTGGATGTGTTTGGTCTTCTTCAACTGGTTGACACATGGAGCTTGTATTTGCAGTTGATGGATGTATATGTAGGTGGCATGAGTCTGCTGATGAATACCTTCAAGGTATGAGTGATTGGATGTTTTAGCACTGGCTATGTGTGTTATTTTCAGTCAAGTGGGTTTTGTTCAGTTAGATGGGTGCAGTCAGTTTTCTGATTGTTGTTGTTCTAACTGATGTTCTATCTCGTTTCTGGAGGATGATTTCATGGCTATGTTCTGGAAGATTTGAAGTTTGTTATGTTGGAGCTTCTGTGTAGCTTGTGAGCATAGTGGACTGAAGGTAGTATCAGCTATGGTTCTATGAATTGGAGTGTTGATTGGTTTCTATAAATCCTTCATCAAGTGGGAGAATGTTGAGTATATATGTCTCAGATTTATAGCTATCGGCAAGAGTCTCAACGATCTCGTTGTTCATAGTGGGTTATTCTTTGTATCGGCAAGACGTGATCTATCAGTGTGATTTGAGACTATCATCGATGGTGTGTGTTATTTTGATGGTGGTTGGCGTCAGTGAGAGTCATTTTGACAGAGAAAGGTCATCGGTATGGAAATCACTATCGGCCTGATTTTGAAGTGTCGTTCTGATATGTTGAGTCACTATGATGGAGGTTTGGGTGATCGGCGTGATAAGTGACATCAGCATGGTTGGAAGATGTCTCTCCAGTACTTCATTTGACACTGACGAAGGTCTTGGCATCGGCGTGAGAAGCATTGTCAGTTTGAGTTTTGGAAATCCTTCTGATGGTAAGTGTATCTTTGATGAAGGTTGGTGTCAAAAAGATCTCTTCAATCGGTGCAGTGTTGAGATGTCACTCCGATGAGCTTGGTCTATCTGATGGTGTTTGGCATCAGCAAGAGGAACTGTGTCAGTGAAGTAGGATGAAGTCACACCGAAGGTCATGGTCTCTTCGATGGTCTGTTGATGATTGACCGGCTGTGGTCATCGACGGCAAAGCGTCGACGATAGACTTTCTGAGTGGTCGTGTGTATTTACTACGGCTATGACCGATGTCTGGTGCATGTGGGACTAATGAGTCCTCTTGAATGTGAATAGTTAGATGGTAGTTTGGATGGTTGGATTGAGCGTAACTGAATCAATTGGTTGCTTAGATGGTTAGACAAGTTTGGAGAGAGATAGTCTTGGATTGATAGAGTGAGAAAGTGAGTTCAATCTGGTTAGCTCTGTATTCTTCTTCGAGGAAGTCCTATGCTATATGTTATACACAGCATGATAATAGTATGTGAAGGGACTGAACCAAGAAAAGAAGAAATACAGGTCGAGAAGTGAGCGAGTATAGAGTTCAGGTGTAAGGTGATGTTCTATATTGTGTGTTATCTGTGGCATGATAATAGTATGAAGGACTAACCTGAGTGTTGGAGCACTTTGTGCAGGGTTATGCTGTCAGTTATTCTTCCAGAGGAGCAAGATGTAAATCTCCATGAGAGGCTTAGTGCCTGAATTGTATTGTAACTGTATTCTCTATTGCTGAATAATACAATGGCGATCTGGGCTTTTGGAGTGTGGGATTTTTTACCTGTAAGGGTTTTCCCCACGTAAATTTGTGTCTTATGTTCTGTCTTTCATGTTTAATATTTCTGTTGTTGAAATTAGATCTTGTTGCTTGTATTTCCTCTAAGGGTTAATGTTGAAAATGTACTATGTCTATTTCTGCTCTGTGGCATAGTTGTGCGTGTTTTTGAAGCAATTGAAAAGAATTTAAATCTGTCGAAGACACCACTATTCTTAGAAATACGTTCTGAGATGCTATCATTTCCTTACACCAATACACCTTTTCCATGAAGAAATTTGAGCCCCTAACTACTATTCCAACTTTTGTATGAAGAACCTCAAATTTGGGCTTTTGGTCGTAGTAAGAACCTTGTCTAATTTGTTATCCTCCAACTATCTCATTGCATCTACATCACCTAGGCTCCAACTCTATAGTATGTTGAAATCCTCTTTCTAGTGGTTATCCTAGAGGAATATCATTAAACACTACACTATACTTATCCAAAATCTTTTGAATTTCAACATGAAAAGGACCACTCTTACCCTTTTAAGGTTCTTTGGAGATTACCAAATAGCTAGCAACCCATGCAACTTGGTTTTTTAAGAAAAATATTTACATCCTTCTTGTTGTAACCACTTGACATGCTCTATTAGCAATTCCTTTTAGAAATATATATTTCCCATTAGAGTTTAACTTGAGTTCCATTTTTGATGATTAGTTGAATAATCTCCCAAAGAATGTAACCATTGAACACCTAAAACCATGTCAATATCACCTAAACCAACAACATGAAAATCTTCACAAACCTTATATTCTCCAAATGATATGTCAAGCTTCTAAATATTCTTCAAACATGGAATGTGATATCCATCAGCCACAATGACATTGAAGCATTCAAAATCTTCTTCTTTTAGTCTTATTTGCACCAAACCTTTGTCAATGAACTTGTGGGTAGAACCACTGTCAATTAACATTGTAATTCTTTGACCAGCAAGTTCTCCCCAAACTCTAAAGGGATGGTATCTAAGTGCTCTTGAGAGAGATTTAAGTGTACCACCATTATATTTTTCTCCTTCTTCTTCATGAATAGATTCTTATGGATCATGAAACTCTTTAAATTCATTTGAATCTTCATCTTTGTCTAAAATAACTTCAATGTAATGCACTTTCACTTTTCCAAGGCATCTATGGCCTAGAGTCCATGATTCCCTGCAAGAAAAAAAAGTTTCTTCCTCCTAATCTCATTCTTTGTATCGTCATCAATCTTCTTGGACACAGTTGGAGGTGCAAATTTTTATGTTGGGACAACCAATGACTTCTAAAAATTTCCTTTGGGCTTGTTCCAAAATGAGGGTTTTGTATAAGATTTTTGTTGAGGCATTGTTACCTCCAAATCAAAAACCTTCTTTATGGTTTCTTGCAAAGTTGAAGGGTTAAATGCCTTCACTAATCCCCTGAGATGTTTTGATAATCCTTATATGAATAGAACAATGAGCCTTCTTTCTGAAATATCAGTTACCATGAAAGATAATTTTTAAAAATTGGCAACATAATCATCCACATTTCCTTTTTGTTTGAATCAATCTAACTCTTTGAAATGCTCTTCTAGATCCCTTTTGTCAAATCTTTCTATCAACCAATTACAGAGTTCTCCATATGTATGAATACGTTTATGGTTTTGGGTTATCAAACCATGATACCACCAATAATGAGCTATGCCTTCTAAATGAAGTGTGGAAAACTTAATAACTTCTTCCTCCACCATGGGTTTGAGAGACAAAAATGTGTCTAATTTTTACAACCATGCTCTTGCAGTGCTCTTTTTGTCCCATAAAAAGTAGTGAGTTAATTTTCCCAAAGTATGCTCTAGATCCTTGGGCTTTGTCTGTGTCTTGTGCTCTTGTTTTGCTACACCTTTGATGTTCCTCATTGACAAATATTTTTTCAATGTCATGGCTTCTTAGATTTGAGGTGGAAGTGCTTTGTATTCAACATAACTGATAGAAATATTATCTTGGAGTGTACTTTCCACTTTTGTAATCTCTTCTACCCTCTGAATGAATTTGGGCTTGAGAGGTCTATTATCAAATCCAAATCCTAAGTTTTGACTAGCCACTTCTTTTTCTTTTCCTTTCCTATTATTGGTTTCACCCGAAGTACTAGCTCCTTTGTTATTATTATTGTCTTTTTTTGTATTGTTTTGCATCATCTAAAACATATAGCCAAACATATCTGCAAGTTGCTTTTTCTCTTGTACCATTGTATCCATCTTTTCTTTAAACTATTTTTCATATTCATCCATGATTTATTCTTGATTCAATTTCTTTTTCTCTCTTCTCTAGTATATAATATCCCTGTCACTCGAAAGCATCAATCATCTAAATAACCTACAGGATAGAAAGAGCATTTTTGTAATATCCCTACTTTAATTTTATCAATTGTTGAACACCTATAATACTAAGGGGGGGTGAATCAATAATCTCTTAAACCATTTACTCTTCAAACATGAATCCATTTAGCATAAACAATTGTAATGAAGGAGATTAAACATAAAACAAACAACCACAACTTATAACACATGAACACCAAGATTTTTATATCGAAAACCCAAGAAGGGAAAAACCACGACGAGGATTAGCTCACAATATAAAGTAGTAACAACATTGAATTACAAAGGCTCACTACCCAGAAGAAAGAAAGAAAGGCTCACTGCCAAGACTCACTACCTAGAAGAAAGAGATAGAAGAGGAGTCTCACTACAAGGGTTGAACTGATATAATTGTATCTAACATATGCATGGAGTACAGTTCCAATGAAGCTCAACATTCACCACAACGCAAACATCATCTTCGTAGCAACACTAAAAAATAGTAGACACCTTCTACTCACTGTATCTAGTAGCCTAACACATGAAATCTCTCATTGCACTGATCAAATTCATATCACATACATCATATCCATCACACATGCATACACTCACAAATCCTTAACACTTATTTATACCATCATTAACCTTGAAATCATTCTCCAAGATTAGCAACACATCTTAATTCATAAAATTTAAATTAGGTCTGGACTAAAACATTCTTGCAAAGGATAGGAATGATGTAGACCGCATCACACCTTAGCATGGACCTAAATCTATACATACACACTTCATCACGCTTTCACAATCACCAAAGCATAACTGCAATTAGTGTAAACAACCAAGTCAGCCAAACTTGTGTTAACACTATGAACTTTTAAATGCACGCTTTCTCAAAACTTAAAGATGACATGCAGACCATACACCAAGCTTGAACATGATCTAGAGACATCCATAAGCACCTGAAAACCAACAAAATCTTTTGTAACATCTTTCACTTGAAGAAAGTTCACACCGGAGCACTTAGATTACTCTATCATCAATTGCAACTCAAGAAATGAACTTGCAAAGCACCAAAACATGAACCACTTGAACTGAAGAAAGATATAGACCTTATAAGCATGAATATAGAATCACAAAGCCAGAAACAAATCTACGGATAAATACGGAGAAAACAATTTCTCCCAGACATCTCTACACAACTTAGAAACATAGTCCCCACACTGGTAAACACAAATTTCTCTGCACAACAAACAAAAGCACAAAATCTAGAACATAGCATATATGAACACCTCTAAATAACATATTCAAACCACAAAAGTAGATCTTCAATGAGGAAGAAATGTGGAGTAGAACCAAAACACTACTCTGTTAAGCTAGTCAGTCTCTTCAACACATTGTTTCTTTTATTAATCAAATTTTCTCAAGAGCACTTGGAAACCAAACAACAGAAGCATATTCTCAACATCTTCAACACCTCTAAATCACAACCAAATCACCTTCAGTAAGGTAACTTAATCAAATAGTTCATATCATTGCAACATCCCCATCTCTGCTCAACCTTATCTCTGATCTCTGCTCAACACAATCTACTCATACTCTTGACAAAGTTGACACCAATGACAACACAAGCTTGTTGAGATCAATGACAACACCAATTAGCACACACTTGCAACAATCTCCCCCTTTGTCATTGATGGCAACACATAATGTGAAAAACCAGCAAGACACAAGTCTGCACCAATCTTCTTTACTTTCTTACTCTTCCCCTTTCTGTTACACATCTTACTCTCTCTCCCTCATCACTGATTCATTTCATTTTCACATTGCTCTCTCTCCCCCTTTGACATCAATGGCAAAGGGTGACACATGTCTTCTTTCACTCTTATTAGGTCACATGATCTTTTCTTTTCACTGCTCTGAATACTCCCCTTTAGGAGTGCATACCAAATTGTATCAACTCTTACTCCCCCTGACTGCAACAATCATCATGAGCACTACCTGCTCCCCCAAGAGGTAGCCTCCAACATTAGTCTAGAAAAGAATGGATCTTGAAATCCACTGGATTGATGCACCTCCTTCTGCATCTAGTTCAAAGGAGGGGTAATTATAACCCCTAACTTCTCCCGGAGATACTCAAATGTACCCTTAAGAAGAGCCTTAGTGAATATGTCAGCAACCTGATCCTTTCTAGGCACATACCCAAGCTTCACTTCATTCTCTATAACCTTGTCTCTTAGAAAGTGATACCTAATTGAGATATGCTTTGTCCTTGAACACATCATCAAATTCTTTGAAATGTTAATAGCACTTGTATTATCACAAAAAATATAAATTGGCTCATCATACACAACTTTGATATCCTTCAAGGTTTGTCTCATCCATAACACTTGTGTGCAACATGATGCTAAAGAAATATATTCTACTTCTACAGTAGATAAAGACATTGAATCTTGTTTCTTACTTAGCCAAGACACTAATCTACATCCAAGAAAGAATGCACCTCCACTTGTACTTTTCCTATCATCTACACAACCAGCCCAATCTGCATCAATATATATACTTAGAGTTAAGTCAGTATCTTTTGAATACCACAAGCCATGATCTAGAGTGCCCTTTAAATATCTGAATATCCTCTTAACTACCATAACATGTGTCTTTAGGATCTTCTTAAAATCTAGCCATAAGATAGACTACATGCATAATATCTAGTCTAGTAGCAATCAAATACAATAATCCTTCAATCATTGATCTATACTTCCTCTAATCAACCTTAGGAGATTCATCATTTTTGCTGAACTTACAACTAGTAACCATAGGAGTACAAACTAGTTTAGAATCTTCCATTCCAAACATCTTTAACAACTCTTTTACATACTTTGACTAAGAAATGAAAACACCCTTATCTGTCTAATTGATTTGTAACTCAAGGAAGAAATTCATTTCCCCACACATTGATATTTCAAATTCTTTCTGCATGTCATCTACAAAACTCTTACACATACCTTCATTTCCACCAAAAATTGTCATCTACATACACTTCCACAATGAGAATTTGATCTCCACTTACTTTGATGTACAAATTGCTATATGTAGTAAATTTATTGAATCCTTGCTATAACAAATACTTATCCAACCTTGCATACTAGGCTTTGGGGGCTTGCTTCAATCCATATAGTGCCTTCTTCAACCTAAAAATCATATCTGGCTTATCTGACAACTGAAATCCTTTTGGTTGCTCTATGTACAATTCCTCTTCCAACTCACCATTCAAGAAAGCAAACTTCACATCCATTTGATATACTTTGAAATCCTTATGTGCCACAAAAGCCAAAAATATCCTAATGGCTTCCATTCTTACCACCAGAGCATAAGTTTCCTCATAGTCTATTCCTTCCACTTGTGAGTAGCCTTTACACACAAGTCTTGCCTTGTTCTTCACCACTTCTTCATTCTCATTAAATTTGTTCCAGAATACCCACTTAGTTCCAATTACATTTTTGTTCCTTGGTCTTGGGACAAGTTCCCAAGTCTGATTCTTCTCAATCTGCATTAGTTCTTCTTCCATAGCCTTGAACCAACACTCATCCTTGCATGCCTCAACCACTGTTTTAGATTCAACTTTAGAAAGTAAACATAGATTTACATGTTCTTTAGTATCTCTCCTTCTTGTAAATACACCTTTTCTCTTATCACCAATGATTTGATCTTTAGAATTATGCTTTTGTACATACCTAGGGGTCTTAGGAATTTTTTTTTTTGGAGCTTCTTCCTCTACAAACTACAATTCTTTTTTCTTTAGCCTTTTCTTCTTCAATGTCACTCTGAAAAACTCCTTACTCTGGTAGGACCACAAAGATTTGTATGCACTAATTCCAACAATTCAGTAGTGGATTGATCTTTGACTTTGAAACTCCTTGCTTGCTTTTCATCTTGACATGGTATAGATAGGCTTTGGCAGATCTCTCACAGCTTGTTTACTCTCTGCATAACTTCACACTTAGTAGGTCAACACTGCTGATGACCTAATATAAAAACCCTTCAACTGTAGATCCATATACTAATCCAAACACCTCCAATCAACATGAAAATTGCTTTGTACTAGGAACAACTGTGTTCTATCAAGCTGAATTTCCATTACTCATTACTTTCAAGCTATTCACCAAAATCAGACAAAATTCTAGATTTGGATGTCATAGCTATGCTAAAAAGGAATGTTGCTTTCATTTGGTCTAAGGAAGGCAATGATAGTTTTCAAGCTATCAAGTAGGCTATTGCACAAGCCCCCACTCTGATAAACCCTAGTTATGAGAAAGATTTCATTTTGTATGCCTTCAGAGGCAAAAAGGGTATATCAATTGTTTTAACTCAACAAAATGAGGATAAGCTGGAACAACCAATTGCTTTCTTCAGTCAACCTCTCAAAGAATATGAATTGAATTATGATTTTATAGAAAAACAATTGTTTGACATGGTGAAGGCACTAAAAAAATTTAGACATATGCTTTCTAGTAGCAGAATTCAATTAATGGTGAGTCACCCTAGTGTGAAAGAGTTCCTCTTGAGCAAGGATATTAATGAGAAAAGGGTTGGGTGGATCACTAAGGTAATGGAATATGACACTAACATCAACATTTCTAGACTGGTTTGTGGCAAAGGCCTATGTGAACAAATGGTAGAAAATGTCAATGATGGAAATGAATTCGTATGTGTTCAAGGGCAGACACAATCAGTTGAGCCTCATACTCCAACTGACTGGTATCATGACATGTTCATATTTCTGCAGTTAGGAAGATGTCCAGATAGATTGGATCAAGCCAAAAGAAGGTATTTCAGACTCTAATACATTCCCTATGTCATTGTTGATGGTGTTTTATGTAGAAAAGATATCAATCGAGTTCTTCTTAGATGTATAGTACAAGATCAGACTTCTAGAGTCTTAGAAGAATTTCATAATTGTCCTGCTGGTGGCCATTTTTTCCAAGGACAACTACAATGAAAATCATGAGGGTTGATTATTACTAGCCTAATTTGTTCAATGATGCACATAGAAGGATCATAAAATGCAAAGAATGTGCATTATTTGTTGTGAAGCAGAGACTGGCAGCTCTTCCCCTTCATCCAATCCAAACATATCAACCTTTTTCTCAATGGGGTTTAGACTTCATTGGATTAATTAATCCACCTTCTAGTGATGGACATAAGTGGATTCTAACAACCACTAATTATTTCACCAGGTGGATAGAGTCAGTTGCTTTAAGGGATGCTACAGAAGCATCTATTGTGAATTTCCTTGAGGGTATAGCCATAAGGTTTGGTGTGCCATCCACCATCATATCTGATAATGCCAAGGCCTTTATAGGCACAAAAGTTAGTGAATGGGCATTGAACTATGGGGTATACATGAAGACCTCATCTAATTACTACCCATAGGGGAATGGCTTGGCTAAATCCACCAACAAAAACCTGATCAGAATCATCAAGAAGACAGTGGAGGATAATCAAAGAACTTGGCACTCCAAGTTGAAGATTGCTCTTTGGGCTGATAGAATCACTCCCAAAAGAGCCATAGGTAATTCCCCTTTCATGATGGTATATGGAAGGGAAGCAAGGGTTCCATTATCATTGGAATTTCCTTCTCTTGAGTTGGCGCAACAGCTGGAATTAATGGAAAATGATTCCATGACAATTAGGCTTGCAGAGTTGTTGGAACTTGTGGAGAAGAGAGATGCTGCTATGAAGACCCTTGAAGCTCACCAAGATTAGGTTAAGAGGACCTTTGATAGAAAATCTATTGATAGAGCATTTAGTGAAGGAGATATAGTGTTGAAATGGGATGCAGATAGGGCCAAAGTTGGAAGACATTCAAATTTTGATGCCATGTGGAGTGGTCCTTATATCATTACCAGTTGCAAGCATGCAATGCATTCCAACTTTCCAAGCTAAATGGAGAGGTTCTGCCAATCCCAATCAATGGGATTCATCTCAAGCCTTGCTTTTAGTATGGTTGTGAGATATTGTAAATAAGTTAGGTGTTTGCTTTCAATAAGTGCCCTTGCACCCTGTTGCATTTTCATTAGGAGATGCATGCCTTGTTTGTTTTGTTTTGCCCCGGTGGCTTGCCCAGTCATTCCAGCCCCTTTGTCTATGTTTCTACTCTTTGAACCCATGCCCAATAGATTAATAAGGCCTCTAGTTTCCACATGTTTAGACTGGCAAACACCCCTACAAATTCATCAAAATGTTATCCTATTTTACCTTCTCGGCCAAATAGTCTGAGCAATCCTAAGATCCGGTGTTTTCCTTCTCTATCAAACAGGCCAAGCTGTTCAAGCCCTCCTCAAACTCTTAGGGTTTTCATTTTTTCCCCCTTAAACCCTAAGGTTTTACGGTGAAATCATGTCTTCGTTCTAATTCATTGTTGACCATTTATTCTTGGTGCTCGGTCACTTTAGTCACAACGTGAGTCCCTTTATATCATTAAGTGACTAGCCCCATTCCTAAGGTTACCTTTTTCTACCCATCGACTTCATTTCCTTAAGCCTTAAGTCCTTCAAGCCCATAGTACCACATGACGAGCTATCATATGCCCGCAGACCTCCAAAGTTGATGTCACTCTCCTCCCTCATGGCTGCAAAAAAATGATAGGTGTAAAGTATGGCCTATGAATCGGTCAAATGATGCAGAGCGTGCCAAATGTCATTAGAAAACAAAGGAAAAGGACTGATGTAAATCAACGGTCATGCGCTATCGTAGATGAATCTTGTCAGTGGTGAAGATCTTGTGCATGGTTATTGGATTATGACAAGTGGTCGGCTCACAAGGAAGGAACAAGAGCTTGCACAAAAAGGGACACATGTAAGGTATATCGGGGGCCTATGGCCATATGATTGAAGATTCAAAATCAATGGAGGAAGCTCTGCCAGGTGTCAAATGAGGAGGTGAGCTGCAGTGTTGATTAGTTGACTCCATCAAACAACAATGTAGCATCACAGATGAATCTTGCTGACGTCATAAATCCTGTGTAGTCGCAAGATGTTGCCAAGTGGAAGATTCATACTTTCTTTACGGGATCTTCACGGTGGGTCCTTATCCAACAACAACTATTAAAAGGAAGGATTCACCTATCCTGATGGTGCCAAGTGTCGAAGAAAGAAGGCAATGGATGGGGCCATTTAAGATCAACGATATCGTAGGTGTGCAAGGGAATCCTGTTAGAGGTAAAGATCCACCGCGACATTGTGAAATGGTGACATGTGGCCTCCTCTTGAGAAAGGAATGAAGGCCTATATAAAAGAGGTCAATGTGGAGGCTTAGTGTACTCACACAGAGCTAAAAGGTAGTGGTCCACTTCCTTCTACGCAGCTACGATGGGGTGATGCATGGGGAATCGACGCCCCTCCTGAACGAAGAATCAAAAGAAGCCTCAGTGGTCGTCGATCTCTTAATGTAGACCTCATCAAAGACCAGGATTTAAAGAAAGACTACCAAGCATCCCGATGGCAGCAAAAATACAAACTCAGCTAATAGGGGAATTCAAAGGCTGATTATTCAAGATTTACAAAGCTAATGAGGACGCACATATTTAGTGGGTAAGAAATTTAAAGTGTTGTAAAAGCTTGCTCCTCATGTCAAATTAGTGTTCAAATTTTGTGGACTCAGGCTGATGGGAGTAGATGAGATGGTGAATCCTTCAATACTAAGGTACAGATGCAGATGTAGAGTCGATTCAATAGTAAAAGATGAGGACTTTCTGCATCTCTTCATCAATGTGCCTATTGTTCTTTCATGCAAGCAACCTATTTGAAGGCTTGCAGGCCTGACAGGGGCATGGATTCCACCCTAATTTGTAGGGGGTTTCTAAGCATAATTTAATGCAGCATGGGTGACGATTCTTGCTTATTGACTACTCTTCCCTCTTCCATTACTGTTGTAGTGAAATGAAATGCTATATATACATGTCTCAAGGATGTATTCAGGGTTGGTTGTTCTTTTGGGCTACTATAGGATAGAGAATTCCTATAATCAGGCCTTTATAATGTAATTGTAGGAACATCTAGATTTGATGGATTGTACTCTTCTACTAAGCCTCTCATGTCTCTAGTCTTTTTCAACAATGAATGTAATTGATCACTCTTTGTCTACTTCTTCTACATTATTCTCTCTTTTGTAATAGTCATTTGACCTCTATAATCAATATAAGTTGTTATTTTGCCTCTCTTTTGATTTTAACACTGTGTCTATTCTTTGGATTGGTGTGAGCTATGTATTGTGGATAAAATGGTCCCTTTCATTTCTCTACTTCTCTGCCTTGGCCTCTGTTGGAATCAATATGAGTCTGTGTAAGTGGTTTCAATTGTGAGATTATTACTATGTTGAGTCAATTGCAGATAAACACATAAAATCTGGTGCATCACCTTTATTTCCATTCAATTTCCTTCTAACCCTTTTCCCTTGCAAGTATTAGCACTAGGTTTAGTTAGTTTTCTTTGTGCTTTAGGTTTAGAATGAGGAACCAACCTTCTCTAGAGGTCTGATCTCAACTTGCAAGGTCCCACACCTTGAGATCATTCCCATTATGTCATTAGAATACTTGGACTCTCTCCAAGCAGGGTGCAATTCTATGTGACAACAGAAACTATATATTTTCAATATGGGCACTTTTTTTTGTTGCTAAGGTGTGACTATGCAGAGAGGAAAATACATTATATTATTTAATAGTTTTGTTTAGTTTGTATGCAGATATTTTTAATTTTGTTACAAAAGTTTATGGTGGTGATTTTATGTTGTAGTAGAGCACTTTGTTGTTGTTTCCTATTAGAGATCAATAATAATTAGAAGAAGATTGCTTGGAAGTCTAAAAAATAGCTATTTATCATCAATGTTGTTTCACTAACTAGTCACCATGGAAACTCATATGTGTACCTAAGATTGACTTGGAAGGAACTTGTGGATAAAGGGTGGAGCAATTTTCAAATGATAGGTTATGCTAATGACATACTTTCCACTATCATTTTGGAAATTGTGTTGGGTGATCAATATATGCTAGTGAATGGTCACAAAAGGTGCATAGTCTTCTACCCTAATGAATTGTTGCTTGCAGATTGATTTTGGGAAATGGTGGAGTATTTTCTGTTGTTATATGATGTTAATTGTTGTTCCTCAATAGTAGTTTTCTATTCTAGATCAGATCCTGAAGTTGCATTTAACATCCTTCAAGATGAGGCAAAGTATGAAACAATTAGTGATGATTTCAACGAGGTGTATCTTCACAATTTGAAGGTAAAAGAGGTAATTGTTTCAAAAATATGTGTTTTCTGTTATAAAGGATGCATCAACTTCTATAACAATCATATACACTATAAAAATTAGAATTATATCATTGCAAGAGGTTGCAGGACTTTCTGGTTTAACTTGTTTTGTGACAGTGCACATACACTTTGGGAAGGACAAGCTAAAAGAAAGATGTTGTTGATTGGGAAAGATGCAAGGCATACTACAAACCCAAAGGTAATATGGAATATTTGATTGTACATCAAATATTTGTATAACAATATCACACATCACAAGTATACTTCTCAAATATTTACCAAGATGCTAAGATGGAAGATGGACAAAATTGTATTTGGCAAGTTTATAAAAATTTTGTGAGAGGATGTAGTTTAGATTCAAAATCAAAGAGAAGGCCTCAATAATCGACATATCAAAGGGATTCGTTTCCATGGATATTTTTGTTCAAAACATGTCACAAATAAATCTAAGTCTTTGGGTTGGCACCATATTTTTTGGCAAGAGTTGTCCCACTTGACAGGTAAAGGATCAAGTCTTTTTTAGCAGTATAGCATGATTTATCATTTCACCATAATGAGTCTAGAGCACTATGGCTGTAATTGCTTGAGGACAAGTAATTTTAGGAGGGAGGATTTGTTATGTCCCCTTTCCAAAAATAGTAGTTTCTATTTTTAGTAAGTCCTGATGTCCAAAAATAGCAGGTCATGATCACAAGGCTACATTGAGAAATAATATTTATTTATTTAATATTATATTGTTAGGAGCTAATTTCTAAATCCTAGAAAATAAATAATAATAAATAAATATATGCATAAAGCAAGGTGTTGAGATTTGGTGGAGTAAAATAGCAAATTTTTTGTTTTATGGGAAATCTCTCCATTTATGGCTTTTTTTCTTGAACAGATAACTTGGAATGGTGGAGTTCTTTAGAAAAGATTATTTTGGGAATTAATAATGATTTTCTAGCTAGCATGGCATTGGAATTTGGGCACCCAACTTGGTAATGACATATAAAAACAAAGCCTTCCATTTTGAAGGATTATTTCTATTTGATCATTTTTCTTCACATAGTTGTTTAGCTTGTGTATCTTCAGTGGGCGACATATCCATTGAAGTTGAAGACTCTTGGAAATTTGTTTGAGGGTTTAAAATTGTATAAGGTTGTTTATATTTGGATCTCAGAGGGTAATCTCATTTAGAGGTTACATTTGCATTAAAAGATTCAGGGAAGTTCAACAGTTTTTAGTGTTTTGGGTTTGCAGGTGTTTGTAGATGTTGTTTCAATGTTTTCTAGAGCAATAAATGGTGTTTCTATTGTGTAGCATGTGGATAGCTGTGTTTTTTCTTTTGCACATCCTTCCCAGGCATCAGAGATCAACTCTATCAGTTTGAGTTGGGTTTGTGGTGTTTCGACGGTGCCTTTGGTGTTTATTTTCATAGTTGTAGTTGCCTTTTTGTGTATTTGTGGTTGCATGTCATTGCATGTTATTGTAGGAGTTGTATTTCATACATTTCAAAGGTCTATATCAGATTGGAGAAGTTGGGTATTGATGGTTTGATCTCATGAAGTGTTGCATGTGCAGTATTTAGGTGTTGAAATACACATTGTGTAATCCAATTTGTGTGTAGTTTGCAGTTGGTGTTGTAAGTAATATTATAGAAGTTTTCAGCTTAGTGTTGTAGGTGATCATTGGTGCTATTCCTACTATACCAGATCATATTTTGTATATTTTCTATGATAAAATCAAACTATGTTAGTTTACGACCTTTGCAGTGATATCCGGTGTAAACAAGATACATAGTTTGTGGGTTTTGCATAGTTTTTGGTTGTATAAGTTCATAGTGTTTTCTATTGCTGTTAATCAATGTATCAGACCTAATTCCATTTTGTTTTCATCAAAAAGCTCAAATAATAACTTTATGGAGTGTTTCAGTTGATTTGGTGTGTTCTTCTGTGTGAGACTAGTTGACTAGTTTTGATGAAATTTGTGCCTTTTTAAAATATCTTGCAAATTTATGTTTTAGACCTCAAATTTATGATTACAATCAGTTAAGGGACATTTCATATATATATTACCGATAAGGGCATGGTTCGGTGGTCAAGTCGCTCAATTGTAGTGGTGACCACCAAGGTTCAAACCCCCACAGGGCCAACGAGCTCGCAAGTCATGCATGCCTCCACTGGGCTGCTGTGCTCATAGGCTAAGTGTGTCTCCAATAGGTTGGTGTACTCGCAGGCTATGTACCTTCACTAGGCCAAAGAGCTCGCGAATTTGGCCAAACATAAAGGGTGATAATGCCCATTAGGGACAGAGACCCCCTAGTTGTGGTCTCAGGCGATAAAGTTGATCGGAAGAGATCCCTCGTAAGGGTCTCTCTAGGCCTGGACCAAGCTAAAACCCTGGGTACTCCCAATCAAAAAAATAGATATATATATATATATATATTTAAATATATTTATATTTATATTTTTTATGTCGTAAAATGTCCCCCTAGGATTTTTACCTCCTAAGTTTAGCTCTTAGGTCCCTTAGATTTAATCATGCATATTAAAATGAATCCTAGAGAAAAATCCCCCAAAACCCATGTCAAATGGGGCCTAGGGGTGCATCTTAAGCTTAAGAAATTCCCAAAATAGGACCTTGGACTTGGGCACCCGCGCCCAAGCTTAGACCTATTTTGTCAACACCCAAATTTTAAATGTCAGTAAAGTGACCGTTAAAAGGTTTCCCTTTGTCAACCTATTCAATTTGAATTACAGATGTTTAGGGGGAATGCATATATAAACATGTTTGGGACTTCATTTTACTCCTATTTGATTATGGTGAACTTATGGTCATCAAGCAAAGAGCATTCAAGGCATTCATTGTATTACAGAGCAGTATTATGTTGTGTTTGTATGTGTTTGTTGCAGATTTGGCTCCATCAACTCATTTCCTCATGATGTGAAGGAATTTCATCTCCATGAGGGTTTACACCTACCAAGGTGATTTTTTTTTTAATCAATTTATCATATCATTTGCTTTTGCCTCTATCCACCAAGGACACACACTCTATCTAACAACGGTGTTGGAAAGCTTGAATGTCATTCCGAGGGTTGACCAAGGCAAGCTCCTAAACACCACAATCCCCAACCCCTTTCTTATGATTGCAAGTTATAGGTGTTCGATCTTATAGAGATGAGTTGCAGGAGGGCATAGCAGAGTATAAAGATTTTGGATCTAAAGAAAATGACAGAAAATATCCCTAATTGGACATAGGCGCCCACCCCAATGTCCCCCAGTTTTGCATATCCAGAAATCTCTGAGTAGGTTATAGTCTAAAGCATATTTTGGTTCCAAGCCCTCAAAAAAAGAAATGCATTGGACACAGGCGCTCACCCCAGTGTCCCCAAAGTTTTCACTTTCTAGAATCCAAAATTTGGTATGTATCTAATCTGCATTTAGTGCCTTCCTATGTGAACATTTGTCATGTTTCATCTGTTTATTACGATTTCATATAATTAGGGTTTAAAAAATTAATCAACAAATTTTAAATTTCCTTATCATTCCAAGTGACACCAAACCTATAGCTGAGTCCTCTTGCAAAATTTGTGATTCAACTTGGTTTAATGTCCTTGAATGTATGTAGTGAAAGGAGGATCTAATTAAACTATCAACCTCATCATCATCAACCCCTCTTTTCATACATAACAATATTTATATGCATATATGTTATATACATATATACATATACAAATGTATGTATATATATAGTTAATATTTACTAAAACCTTATCATTCTTTTAGTCAGAAATGCACTCAGAGTTGAGCAGAGATAATTTAGAAGATTCATAAAGTTATATTATTATTTTTGGAAAGAAATGGTCTTGTGTTATTATCAAAGAACTATATCTCAAAATGATTAAGGACATCTTTGAGCAGAGTTTTAACTTGTTATACTTAAATACTTCAAGGCATCTTTAAGAAATCTTGCATAAAAGTACAACCTATAAAACAAAGAATGGGAACGCTTATAGATTTGAACCTTATCTCATGAAGGCTTGTTGAAAATTTAGTTGATTTTATCAATACCACATGTTTTAAATTATATGAGAAACTAATGATATTTATGATCAGTCTTATCAATGATCTTGTTTGATAGTATTGTGTTATGTTTGAATATCAAGGGCATAAGTCTAAAATTCATGTTGGACTATCATGTTGGACTGTCAGTTTTGACTATATGCTAAGAATTCATGGTATTACACAACAATGTATTAAATACTCAGTTGTTTTGGAACTCATTCTATCATTTACTTGACTAGGTAGGTTGTAGTTGGCATAAACTCTTTAAATCTACAAGTCAAGCCAGTGATAGAGGGCTATATTCCTAATGTAGAATTGCTTATGTTGGGATATTATGCTTTTATGAATGCATGATGTAAAGAGTTGTAGATTTCCCTTATCTAGTACCCTCGTGAAGGGTACGGCCATTTCTTATTGGAAGGTGTGCAGGGGACCGCTGGTCTGTGGTTGGAGGTAAAGCACTCAAGTGATTGTCTCCCTCTTGCAACTATGAAGGTCAAAGACTTGGATACACAAAGACAATATTTATATTTCACATGTTAAATGTATTATTAAAAGTTTGTAATTTGTAAAATATGGCATCATGATGTGAATTCTACTTTCTAATATATTTTGGATGATGATATATTCATTTATTGTAAATGATTTGTGAAATTAGCTAATTCTATATGATTCTCTTAGATGTAATTATGAGATACTAATTATGTTTTATTAAAAAATCATGGTGTTTTGTTAGTGAATTTAGTTTGTTTTTAAGGAACGAATAGGTGTTCATTACAAAGACTTCTTTATCAATTCATTTCTTGAAACCTCCAGGGTACATCTCTTAATGTATTTTTCTTTCAATAATCAAGATAAAATCAAATCATCTTCTATTTCAACAGCTTCCTTTTGTGTAATTTCTAGATTGCATACCTTATTCTACTTTAAAAGGAATATGACTTCAAGGTGTAATGCAGTGATGAAGGCATACAATTGATTGTCTTCATTTCTCTAGTCTATTTGAGGAATCTTCTTTAAAGATTGGTTGAACCATTCCACAAACTCCCTTATGGGTTCATCTTCCTTCTTTTGGATTTTAAAAAATTGAGATAAAAGTGCACATGTATCAACTACTGATTTAAATCTTGCAAGAAACTTTACCTTCAAGCTATTCTAGTTTTTAATGCATCTATCTTTTAGGTGTTGAAACTATTTTGTAGTAGGTTCAATAAGGTTTTTGACAAATAACTGCACAAACACGTCTTCTTTAGTGACTCCTAGAATTCTGCAAGTAATTGTGAATGCTAGAATGTGATTATCAACATCTTGTGAGTTCTCTCTAGTGAATTTCAAAAATTGTTTTTGTGTTCCAATAGGTAAGGCTATGTATTGAGCTAATGCTAATGGGCCAAAATGAGTTCTCCATGGATGAGATGGATTTAATGCCATGGTGCAGGTCTAAAAATAATAGCAATGGGTATCTCACTTCTGCAAAGTCTCCAACCTCCATTTCATGGGAGGTATCTTTAGATTTCTAATGAAAAAATACACTAGTACTCCACATTTTACAGGTAGAGTCACCAAAAATCTATTGGTAAATAGATTTGTTGCTATGATTATCTCTCCAAAAATAACTCTATTTTTCCCAAAGAGTAGCAATAATTGTACCAACGGTTGGAGAGATCACTATTGAGTTAGCGATCTTCCTCCACGTTTAGAGGGGAAGCTCCCTCATGTGATAAATTTTTTGGGCATTTTATGGTATTTTAACTAGAAATACAAAAGGTAAAGGGAAAAAGTAAAAGAAGGATATTTACAAAAATCCTAACTGAAGACACATGAATATCAACTCAGATTTAATATATTTATACAAACATAATGAGGGTTCATCACAAAATCAAAATACACATTCTAAGATTCATATGATGAATGAAAACAATTATAAGTACGATTCTATAACAATGGTGGAAAAATGGCATGCAAAAACCACACACTATGAGAAAATTTATATCAGTACATTCAAATCAAGACACTAAGATTCAATTATACTTCTTCACCTTGATTGCACAGTTGTATTTTAATGGATGACTCGTGATCTTTCACAAAGTCAAAAGATATAAAGATTACCACTAGCTTGACATATGAAAAACCAATAGTAACATAGAAAGACAAACAAAGCACATGATTTGAATGCTTTCTTTATTGTTTCTGTGAAGTTATACCACTCCCTAAAAACCTTTATGTCAAAATTTTTTGATATTATAACCCTGGTAAGGGACTAGGGACCCATCAAAAAGAGGGTCAAGCCTAATTGTCTTTAACATCCATCTTAACAGAAGTATCTAGAAACATACATCTTATACATCACCAAAGTGGGGCAAATTATAGAGGCCCACACTCCAAAAATAATCCACAGACCCAAAAACTACCTGATAAAAATAGAAACACCTAAAACTACTTATCTTTTTTCCCATCCAGCTCCACCATGATGCTAACCTTATCATAGGTACAGGAATGAATGGGACGAGCATGAGCCTACACAAGAACCTCCATCTTCACAGCAATGTCTTCCACTATCTTCCTAGTTTCCACCATGCCCAATAGTATATCGTGCATATGACCCAATGCCCACTCATGATTCTCCACACTTTGGCCCACAACCTCAATCAAATCCTCATGAGTGAGGACCGAAGCCACCACCATAGAAAGCATAGTCACCACAGTCAAAGATTGTGCATCTCCAAACACATCCCACCTTCCCCTCAAAGTTTCAGGATCATGAAGCAGATGCACCATAGCCTCCCTCACATTCACCCCCTCTTTTCTATTAACCTCCTTTGTCAACTTCAACTATTTATAGAGTCATTCCCTTGGGATGGAATTCTTTATCTCCCCCTCTATTTCCTTCACAAAACCAACCAACACCTCCTCCACAGATAGCTTTTTCAACCGCTTCCATGAAGTATATTTCCTCTTCATCCTTCCTCTCATCGTTTTGCTATTAACACTCCTTGCAATCTGCCTATGAGGAGGCATTCCTACCACCTACTTTCCCTTTTCTCTATTACTTGAACCACCACCCAAAGCCCCCTCCATCAGACCCCCACCATCTCCAGCCACTGCCATTGAGAAACTAGAGCTAGGAAGGGAGAAAGGAGGACAAGACCAAGCAATATAACAATTAAAACTTACCTTACCACAACACACCATCAGACTTAGAAAGGATTGCCACCCTTCCATCTATCACTTCCACACAAGCCACTGTTCAAGGAGATGCCAACTCATTATTGTCTGCTTATTGTGCTTTCCCATTATCGGGAACCTTTCTGTCAAAATGAAAAAACCAAAAAGTCCCCTATTTTCTCCCCATTTGGATGAAACCAAAAAAAAATTACATTTGAAATCATTGCATATATAGCCTCTTAGCCCCTAATTGACTTGTAACTAACTCATAACTACTTTTTAGACCTTATGAAGTATTTGAGACAATATTACAAAGTATTTTGAATGAGCATATATTCTCAACTCATTAAAATAATGTTTTACAAACATTAATAAAACTAACTTTATATAAATAAGTTGAGTTTTCGTGCAATTTTGATAGTCATTTGAGTATCACTACATCATGTTGTACTTCCTACATGTACCAGCTGTAGGTAGTGATCCCTATAGTAATTTGCCTAAAAAATGGATTTGCGATCTTTCACTAATTATCTTTAACGTTGTAATGTTATTACTCTTTCTGAGTGCATTCCTCTTCATCAATTCCACCATCCTTGATACTATAATTTCAAAAGATGGTCATTGTAAAGGGTCGCTATGCCAACAATCACAAATAAGTGTAGTCAATTTTGAATCTAATCCTTCAAGTATCCTTGGTCAAGAATCCATGAATCCTACAATTCCAATCACCTACAAAGCATTATAATTATCCCAAGGAATATGACTAGTTACTAGCTCCAAAGCTATATACATTAGACTTCTCATTTGATGACTTGTTACTAAGATCTATAGGAGCCATCTATTTTGAATAAATCAAAATTTTAGTATCTCTTACAATTCCCCTTCCTATTTTTGTTGTCAATAATGTAGTATTCTTTAATTTTGTGAGAGACCAAAGTATCCTACCTTAACTGTCCAATTTGTATCAAGTAAATTAGATGATTTTAGGTCTCGATGCATTATTAGAGGCTTTCAATAATGCAAAAAATTTATTATTAAAGCAACATCTAATGGCATTCTTAAATGATGCCTTAACTTCAAGATCCATGTATTCTTATGCAAGATTCTAAAAATACTCCCCCATTTGTTGGTGTAACTCCTATATTTATGAAGCCCAATCCTTTTATGATATGTAATGCTTCTAACCATTCTAATTTGTAATGTTCCCTGTTACTCTACCATCAGATTTCCTTCGCTTGGAGTTAAAAATAGGAATGGGTCTTTTAGAGGATAGAGTGATATAGTGTACGCTGCTAAAGGTTGTGTAACAGTTGCAGATATATTTTGAGTCTTATGGAGGTTTTTATTAATTATCTATTGATAAACATTGAGGGAAGTGGAGTCGAAATTGTTGTAGGTTGGATATATATCTGTGATCTTCTATAACAGAATTGTATTCTGGATTTAATAAAAAAGAGAAATCCCCTTTATTTGTGGATGTAGCCTTCATGGTGAACCACGTTAAAAATCTTCTTGTTCTTTCTTGCAGTTATCTATGTGTGTGTTTTGATTTATCTATTTGCATTTAGTTTTTCTCTACCATTTTATTGTTTAACAATTGGTATCAGAGCTGGTTGTGCTTGATCATTTGGTAGGAGAGGTTTGAGTTTGAGTGGGAGCAATATCGATTGAAGAAGGAAGGATCGAAAGGTTCAATGGCAATAATTATCCATTCTGGAAGATGCAGATGGAGGATTTTCTATACTAGAAAGATTTGTGGAGACCATTACATGGTAAGACAAAGAAACTAGCTAATATGCTAGATGAAGATTGGGAGATCTTGGATAGAAAAGCATTGGGAGCGATTCGATTGTGCTTGTCTCCATCTGTAGCATTTAACATATCTAAAGAAACCACATATATGGAGTTAATGGGTATTTTGGACAAGTTGTATGAGAATCCCTTAGCATCGAATAAGGTATTTTTAATAAGGCGGTTGTTTAATATGAAAATGGCTGAAGGTGGTTATGTAGCTGAACATTTAAATAATTTTAATACAGTTATCAGTCAGTTAGCTTCTATAAAAATAAGTTTTGATGAAGAATTTTAGGCTCTTTTACTTTTGTCCTTTTTGCTAGAAAGCTGGGATAGCTTGGCTATGGATGTTAGTAATTCTATTTCTGGTTCAAATACGTTAAAATTTGATGATGTTGGTATAATTTGAGTCAAGAAATACGTAGGAAGAGCATGGTTGAGACATCAACATTGGGTAGTGCTTTGACTGTAGAAGACAGAGGAAGATCAAAAGAAAGAGAGAAGAATCCAATAGAGCATGGAAAGTCACAAGGAAGATCAAAATCTATAGGTAGAGATGGTGTTTTCTAGTTTTGTGGCAAGCAAGGTCACATAAAAAGGAACTGTTGGTCTTACAAAAAATCTATAGAACAACCAAGGAAGTTGGATCCAATGTAGCATACCAAGAAAATGTAGGTGTTCTTATTTTAACCGAAGAATAAATTCCAACTAATGTTTGGGTGCTTGATTCAAGTTCATCGTTTCATGTCACTTCGTGGAAGGAGTATTTCAAAAATCTACAAATTGGTGACTTCGGTAAGGTTTTTCTTGGTAACAATGGTTTTTGTGATATTGTTGGAAAAGGCGATATTTCATTAAAACTAAAAAATGGATATACTTGATTGTTACATGATGTTAGGTATGTTCCCCAGCTCAAACAAAATGTAATCTTAGCTAGACAATTGGGTTCTCAATGTTGTGAGATTAGTTTTGAATCAAATAGATGTAAAGTTAAAAAGGGGGCCTTGGTAATTTCAAGGGGTGGCAAATTAGGCACCCTGTATGTCATAGAGAGTCATGCTGAAGTGGGAGTTGTTCATCCTACTTCAGATTCGTCATTATGGACTGCCAAGCAAAGGTCTTTACATCAATTAGATGCTGAAATTGATTCTGTTATTAACAATTTTCTTAGTATGTTTGATAGTGATAGTTTTGGGAATCAGTTAGGTGATGGTGAGTAGGTTGATGCCATAACACCTGGGGCAGATGAAATTAATGGCGATTTGAAGATGATTGAAGATGAGCCCATTTGTAATGGTGATCAGAGTGAAAGTTTAGAGTTAGTTTGTAATGTTGTTGGTAGCAAAACTTGTGCATCTGAAAATATGCCGACCAATATGGATGATGGAACTTCTAAATCTAAGAAGACTACCATCAAAGTTGGTGGTGAATTTGGTGGAATTGCTAGAATTGTTGTATTTCTAATTTTATTTTTGTTTATCTGCTGTATATTTTTGTGTTCTATGTTTGGAGGGGCGAATGAGTAGTTTGATAGAGGATTTTCTACTGATACAAAAGTGATTTTGGCGGATAGTTTGACCAAGCTTGTACCAAGGGAGAAGTTTGAGTCCTGTAGGACTTCTCTTGGAATTGTCAAGTTCTGACAATAATGGTAGAGAAAAACTAAATACAAATAGATAAATCAAAACACACACATAGACAGTTGCAAGAAAGAACAAGAAGATTTTTAACGTGGTTCACCATGAAGGCTATATCCACAAACAAAGAGGATTTCTCTTTTCTATTAAATCCATAATACAACTTTGTTATAGTAGATCACACACACACACACACACACACATATCCAACCTACAGCAATTTCCACTCCACTTCCCTCAATGTCTAGATCAATAGATAATTAATAAAAACCTCGATAAGACTCAAAATATATCTGTAGTTGTTACACAACCTTCAATAGCATACATTATATCACTCTATCCCCCAAAAGACCCATTCCTATTTTTAACTCCAAGCGAAGAAATATCTGATGGCAGAGTAACAGGGAACCTTACAAATCAGAATGGTCAGAAGCATTACATATCATAAAAGGATTGGGCTTCAAAAATATAGGTGTTACACTAACACCATTTGTAATAACTCTATCATGATAGCAAGATGTACAGGTGCATATACATCTCCCATAAACAACAACACATTTGGATGCCTCAATCTCTTCATTATAGAAACCTCTTTTTCCAAGCCTTGTAAAATCTCATCAAAATACCCACGTCTATCAAAAGTTTTGACTGCAACATCCGTAGTCCATGGAAGACCACACCATAGGACCCTTTTCCAATTAGTTATCCTAAAACAAGATCTTCCCATAATATTTCACAATCTACTTCAGGTAGCTTCCCCTCTTGCACATGAACACCTACTGCTATTGTTGTTAGTGATATTCTCATTCAACATACTTTTTGTAGCTTGTATCTGATTTTAGGAAACAAACAGCTTGATCTAACACTTGAAACATGAAGAAAAAAACTTCATAGTTATAGTGTAAACTCATGTTTCCAATTTACTTCATTAAGCACCACCTATAATCTCCACAAGAACAATACCCTTGATTGAAATGATGAAATCAGTTCACATCTCTCATAACAATTTCTCTTGGAAAAAACTTGGAAATAAATTGTGTTGCAATGTGGCAATTAACACATACTTTAAGGCTCTTAACAACTTTAATGGTTGTCCTAGAGTGGTTGTTTAACAAACCAAATACAATTGCTAACTTTTTCACAATGTTCATAGAGAAATAGTTATTTTTCCTCCTCTTCAACATCATTAAGTAAATGTCTCAAATTTGGAACATATCATGCCTTCATCTCCCAAGTAAATTTATCCAACTTTGCATAGATCTTATGTGTCTGTGAATGTGACATGTTTCCTCCACAAAAATCATGTATTATTTTTGCCCTTCAATCTAACTATATGCAAGGCTCTTTTTAATTCCTCTATCTTCCATCAATTTTCTTAACATTTTAACTTCATCCCACCTGCCCACTTCGTGCTCTAGAGCTATCAAGCTGGTACAAGATAGGAGAACAGTGGAAAATGTCATAACATTTTGTTTCACACTCTCCAATTGCATTTGTTGAAAAATATTTAGGGCATCCTCTTAAATCCCATTCTATGAAGAATCTAAAATCAAATTATTCCAAGATACAACAATTCAATCAGGAATTACTCTGAAGGACTTCATGGTCTCATCCAAAAATTTGTTCTATGCATATGCCATGATTATGTCATTCTATGAAACTAGACTTCTATTGGGCATCTGATAAAAAGCTCCAAGGCCCATTCAACATGTCCATTTTGTGCATATCCTTTCTTTGAGGCATTTTATCAAAAGTTCCCATTCTAGTGTGCATGAACTGGCAAGCATTGTGAATTTGGGTTTTACACCTGCGAATAGTATTTTTCTATGGGTTTTCGAAACCTTTAAACAAATCTGCAATGATTGTGTTTTTTTTCATGACACGAGACCCTTTGAGATGTTTTATCAATCATTCCATATTCCTTGTATGAGCTTCCACATTTTGCATACATTTCTATCGCACCCATGATAGATTTCCTTTCTATTATGCTTTGATAGATGTACATACCCTATTCTAAGACTCCTATTTTTGGGCACAAGCCAAGAGGATGTTGGTAAAGGTCATGGCACTTAGTTCTACTCCTACAAATTACATTTGCTTGAAACTTCCTAACACCCATTCTTAATAGATCCACTCTATGCATAGCCTACAACCATGACATTTCATGAGACCACATTTCTTTGAGGAACTTTTGTGTACAAGCCTACCAGAGGATTCACAACCCCCTTTCACACACAAGCCAAGAAGGAGCTAGAAATGTTTCAAAAGTTTATAAAGCCTTTCCAATAGATATGTTTCATGAAGACCCAATAGCCTTGGTGGCCCTACAACTGAGGGAGTGAAGGATTTGTTAAACATAGGGGTATTGGAGGCTTAAAGGGGCTCAAGGACATTCAAATAGAAAAAATGAAGAGTGACAGGGCTTGGGGAGGTTCCTGGTACTGAGGGAAACTATGAATAGTTCCCAACTCCCCCAAAATGTTGAAACACATGAATAAAACTCCTTTTAAAAGTAATTTTAGGGGTTTTGGGCTCACTAGGAACATGTCAAGACTTAGGCACCCATTGGGAACTTTTCAAGGGTTCGAGGGTCATCAGGAACTATCAGGGGTTCCTAGTGCATTAGGAACCTAGTAACTATGAAATGTCAAGAATTTGAGGTTCACTGGGAAATGTCAAAGGTTAAGGAAGGACTGAGAACTATCAAGGATTAGGAGGGTAGTAGGAATTGTCGAGGGTTCGGGGTGTTCCTAGAACCACAAAAATCTCTAACATCTAAAGGAATTCTAAAGATATTTTAAAACTTAAAATGCCAATAAAGGATAGTGATGTGAATGTTGAGGATTCTAGGAACCATAAAATTCCTCATTGACAAAGAAATTTAGAAGATTTTAAAAACCAACATATAGGTCCATACCTCCAACAAATAGCAACTTCATGATTTTGCTTGAGTTTTCAAGTTGGAGAAGTGAAATGCTAGAATCTTGACAAGTTATTAGTCCTGTTAATTTACTGATGAGATAAAAACTTGAAGAGTATCTAAATTTGCTTCCCAAAAACCTTATAAATTTTTTTGGACAAATCTCCAAACTTGATGAAGGAAGATTAATGCATAACTTTTGACTTGAATGACCTTTTCTCTTGAAAACTTGCCACATTGTGTATTATAACCTCATAAAACTTCCTATTAGACCATTTCTCTTCATCTCCTATTAAACTCTTTATTTAGATTTCCACAAATTGCCAGTGAAAAATTAAACTTTTAATATCTCCCAACTGGTAAATAATTTTGCATTAAAAACTTACCACCTTGGAAAAAATGAAATCACAAATATCCTAGTAAAAGGATTTTGTACCATATCTCATGAATTTTAAGATTTAATTTTGTTTCTATAAATCTCAACAAACTACATAACTACTCTAATGGTTTGAACTAAAATGATGAACAATTCTCCTTTGAATTGGTGTACCTATACAAGGTTTGATGCAAGGAATTGACATGAACTAGGTCAAATGCAACATTTCAAATATGGAAAAGTATGATGACTAGCATGAATAGCATGCAATGCTATACTTTGTATGACTAAAAATGACTTGATGAAGGTGTTTGACACATGACAATGCTTGTTGTTTTGACATCAAAATTTTAAATTTGGTGGTGTCGAAATAAGGTTAACATGACACTATGGATAAAATCAAGGAGATCATTGCCCAATAGAAATAGCTACAACCTATGGTGACCCTACCTACTATGCTATTTAAATCTACACCATTAGGACAACATGTGGATTTAACAAAAAAATCATCATATTCAACAATTTCATATAGGAGACATTATGCATAGTAGTGTTAGAGAAAGACTCTTAAATCAATACATGTATATCAATGAGTCCCTAGAGAGAATAATGGAAGATGTTCAAGTACAATTACTAAAAATATCTATAGATTCTTCTTTATTTATAGAATAACAATTGAAATGCACCACCACACAAACAAAACTAGAGATAGAGATCAATAATATGAAATGGACTTGTAATAACATTAATATATTATATCAGTACTATTTGGGGTGGATTGCATCTGCGAAGGAAAGCCTCAACTTATGTGATGCAATGAAGGACTTGGATGGAAACATTAGGGTACAAATTAAAAATCTGCATACTCAATATCACTAGGTACGAGAATGACAAGGAAGTTTAATGGCATAGATGAAACAACTAAGGGAGGTAGTCAATATGTGGCTACCATAGCTAACAAGTCTTCTAGTGGATGCAACACAAATGGAAAACTCTACTAATATTCTAAACCCTATTACTATAAACAAAGTAGTATTAAACAAAATCAATGGACATGTCCACCTTTTAGAGAAAGCCATCCTACAACGGACATATACATATATTAACTTGTGGAATATATAAGAACATTTTTCCATTATACAAGAGTTGGTATAGACTTTTTACAGTGGTACATAGTTTTAGAGAGAATTTTGACATAAAAAAGCCTTAGTCATCTTTTGAGCACTAGGAAATAAAGCCAACATGTCCTGAGTGTTATAAATATGAAATAGATTAATAACCCAAGAACTTTATAAGAGAAATTATAAGCTACATAAATTGGAAATGCATAAACAAAAGAAAACTAATGATTTCAAGAGATATGCAAATGTTAGGATGACAAAATTGCATTAAGAGCTCAAAGATGCTACACAAGACTGACAGATTGTCATACAATATGCAACACTGATGAAAAATACAAGGTAGGTAGTGAGTTCATATAGACCAAGGAGAGAGGAGAAGTGGCAAAACTGACCAATAGGGAGAGGCTATCATACAGGCTAAAGATAGCAAGAGAATGTTCCCAAGATAGCAAATGCCACCTCCCTTGTAGAATGCCACAACCTCAAATCACCCACTCACTAATTAAACTCACTTTATTTAACCTAAGCAAGCTTAATAAAAGTATAGGAAAAACCTTGGAAATAGGGAAAATAACTAACCCACTAGGAAAATAAAAACCTACACTAACACCCCCCTTAAGCATAGCTTAGATGGGTGAAAATATGGGTCCCATAAAATCAAGCCTAATGAGGTACCCATGTACAAAGAATTCCCCCCCAAAGAGGATAACCCCCCAAACAAAGTCGAGAGAACACCCCCTAGAATAGAGAGAGGAAAGAGAAGGACTAAAAAGCCCCCGTGAAGTGGACATTAGCCCACCCTCAGCAAAGCTCACAAATATAGGAACTTGCTCTCAATGAAGGGTTTGGTGAAGATGTCAGTGATCAAGTCTGATGTCAGAAAGTACTTGAGATCAATTATCTTCTCATGAATCAACTCACGAATGTAGTGCATGTGGATCTCAATGTGTTTGGTCCTTTGATGATGGACTGGATTGCAAGAGATCTGTATCATACACTGGTTGTCACGAAATATGATTGTAGGCTTCTGGAAGGGAATACCAAGCTCAGTGAGAATTTGTTCTAAATCTAAATGGCCTCAGTAGTAGCATTAACATCTCCTCGATACTCAACCTCTGTAGATGAAAGAGAAATAGCAGACTACTTCTTTCTTGACCAAGAAACTAGATTAAAACCAAGTGAGAAGCAATACCCTGAAGTAGACTTGTGATCCTAAGAATCACCTACCCAGTCTAAATCTATGTGTCCCCACCAAGTCAATATCCACGCCCACTACATAGTGAATCCCATAACTATGAGTGCCCTATACATCTAGTGGAGAATCCTCTTAGCTAGTTTCTAGAGTAGCTCATGTGGCTCCTGCATGAACTTGGAGACCAGGCCCACAACATATGATAGATTGGGCCTTGTTTGATTCAAGTATATGAGATTTATAACTAATTGGTGATACAAAGTATCATCCACCAATGGTGATGAATAGTGAACCTCAAGTTTGACTTCTGACAAAAATGGAGTCGACACAGGATTACAATCAGCCATGCAAAATCTAGATAGCATATCAAGTGTGTACTTGGGTTGTTCCATGAAGATACCAAACAAACACTAAGTGATCTCAATCCCCAATAAGTAGTGTAGAAGGCCCAAGTCTAACATCAGGAAATGATCATGAAGGGTAGTTTTCATTGCCTTGATGGTGGATGAGGAACTCCCTGTAATTAGAAAGTCATCAACATAGAGAAAAAGGAACGTGAGAGTATCATCCTACTACAGAATATACACATTTGGATATAATGGTACCAAGTGAACCCAACTGATAGAAGGAAGGAGTCCATATTAGCATACCAAGCCTGAGGAGCCTATTTGAGGCCATAGAGAGATTCCAAAGACGGTAAACAAGTAAAGGATCTTGTACAAACCCCTATGGTTGCTCCATATATATCTCCTCCTAAAGTTCACCATGAAGAAAGGAACCCTTCACATCCATCTGATGAAGTTCCCAACAATGGGTTGCAACAATATCAAGGATAGGTTAGATGGAGTTCATTTTGGCAACTAGTGCAAAAGTTTCAGAGTAGTCAATCCCATGAACCTAGGAGAATCCTTTCGTGACCAGGTGAGACTAATGTTTATCAACTGACCCATCTATGACAAGTTTTTTTGATAGATCCACTTGCATAGAAAAAGTTTCCTTCCCTTAGGAAGAGAGACTAAATCCCAAGTATGGTTCCTCTCCAAAGAACTAAACTCTTCTTGCATAGAAACATCCCACTCGGGGACACCAAAAGCTTCCTAAAAGGACTATGGATCAAAAGATAAGGCAATGAAGAGATGCAAAGCCTTCTTGAACTGAGACCTTGTTCTTCTAGCATCTGAAGGATCACCAACCCAATCACCTGTTGACTCCAATGTCTGACAAGACCAAAGAGGCCCAATAGGAGAATCTGGAGGAGAATCATCACCCTCTAAATAATGACTAGGAGTGGAGGAAGATGAATCCTCATCATCATCATTGTCATCTGAAGTGGAGGATTAGGATCCTTGGAAGAACTATCAGCATGCCATATGTAATGTCTCCAAAGTGATGGTAGATGGAGAAGTGATATGAGAAGAATTAGAAACATCCTCCTCAAAATGAACACTTCTCTTGATGAACAACTCATGAGTGGTGGGGTGGAGAATCCTGTAGCCTTTGACACCATTTGGGTACCCAAAAATATGCAAGGCCTACTTTGCAGATCTATAGCCTTGTGTTTCTCTACTAGAATCTGGGCCCATGCAGGAGAACCAAACACTTGAAAGTGCTTTACTATGGGTTTCCAACCATTTGAAGCTTGAAAAGGAGTGACCTCCTTCACAACTCAATGAGGAACCTAGTCCTGGATGTACCACACACATTTGATGGCCTCCACCCAATATTGAGGTGCCATTGACCTAGAGTGAATCATACAATTGGCCATCTCTTTCAAGGACTTGCTCTTGCATTCTACGACACCATTTTGATATAGATTGTAGGGAACTGTGTGCTAAAGATTAATGCCCTCTGAAACACAAAACTACTCAAACCTCTAGTTGACATACTCCCCCCATTGTTTGTACACAAAATCTTGATGGACTTTCCAAATTGTTTCTCTACAAAATCTTTGAAGTCCTAAAAAGACTCGAAGACTTCATACTTGTGTTTGAGAAAATAAACCCATGTGTATCTAGAAAGATCATCAATTAATGTGAGAACATATTGAGCCTTGTTGAAAGAAGGATGTGGAAATGGATTTGCCAAGTCACTATGTACTAACTCCAAAAGTTGTGTGGCCCTACATTCTTTTCCTTTATTAAATTTCTCTTTAGGATGCTTACCAAGAATGCAACCTTGGCAAACTACATAGAAAACCAAAGAGAGGGCAGCCCTGAAACCATGTCTTATTTACTAAGTTGTTGTAAGTAACGGTAGTTCAAGTGGCCAAACTATTGATGCTACAAACAACTCACCTCATCTAAGTGAGTGAGAAAAGCAAGTGAAGGATAATCAGGAACAAAGTGAGAGAACTGATATAGTCTGGACTAATGATCAACTTTTCCCACAACAGTTGTAGACCCATTGTGCAACTTAATAATTACCACTTTGTCTGGAGTGAACTCAACCTGCTTGCCAAAGCTAGTGGGAGTTATCTGATAGAGAGATAGGAGATTAGTTGACAAAGATGGAACACAAAGAGCATCATGAAATGTTTTTTCACCCATGTCAATAGACCCTCTCCCATGTACTTCAATAGGAGTGTCATCACCCATTAGTATAGATGGCATAGAAAATGGCTCCAAAGAAGCAAAACCATCTTGAGATGAAGCCATGTGGTGTAAAGCACCTGAGTCAATGATCCAACTACTAATTTGTGAAGCAACAGCAACTAGGGCCTTGCCCTTTCCTTTCCCCTTACTTTTATTTGTGTCCTTTGAAGATTCCTAAGATAAAATATGTTTGATTGAATGAGGCACCTTGATATTGTTCTTCTCAAGAATATGTGTTAGGTGATCAATTTGCTTCTTAAGACACTTATGTTCATCATGACTAGGTTTCTTACAATAGGCACACTTTTCCTTCTCCTTCTTAGGATTGTCACCTTTGGAAGAAGAGGCTTGATTAGCGACTTTTGGAGAAGTCAGTTTCTGATCTTGTTTCTTCTCTCCTTGATTTTGTTGTTTCTTATTCTACTTACCGTACACTTTCTAATCTTTAGTGCCTTAATTTGTTGCCAACACATGAGATTTAGAGGGCTTAATTGTGTTCATTTGTTCAAACCAATGTATCTTTCTCCTTTGTAAGTTCATTTTAAAAATCATCAAGAGAAGGTATTGTATAATTGGTTCCTAAGACACTTTTTGTGGTATGAAATGTAGAAATAAACATAGAATAATTAGGACCAAGCTTGGAAAGAATACTTAAGATCAATTGAGAATCTTTTTTCAATCCCACATTATTTCAACTACAATTGTATGGATTTTAGCTTAGTGAAGAAATCCTTAATAGTATCAAAACTGGTAAGACTTAACCCTATGAGCTCATTCTCCAGTAGATGTCCTCTAATTTCATATTGTGTACCAAAGAGATTTTCCAAAGTGGTCCTTACATCATTTGGTGTAGAAATAGATTCAATATTAAAAAGAAAATCTGGAGATACAAACATACATAGAGTTCCAAAACCTTCATCTAACTTATTATACCATTTAGAATTTTTTGCATCTACAATAGGTTCAATTTCAAGCCCCATTGTTACTCTATACAACCCTTGCCTCTTTAGATAGATTGTCATTTTTGACTTTCAATAAAAGTAGTTATAGGGTGTGAGTATTGGAACTATATTTTGATCCATTTTAGTACAGAAAAAGGATTGCTTGTTGTAGTTGTGTAGAAAAAGAGAATGTAGAAAATCAATAAAAGCACACAAGACACCCCCCTTTTCACTCAATCAAAGAACCCTCCAAGAAAATATGATTTGGAATTTTATATTTAGTGCAACTACAATTGCCACTAGCAAGATATACTGAGTGAACTTTATCTCAATGCTTTACAAATTCTTAATCAAATGAGTGCATACTGAAAGTACAATCTTGGAACTAAATCAAGTGAAAATAATAGCACCACTGTGAAGTACTCAAAAAATTATACACTTTCAAAAAATAAATTGCCTCGATATGAGGTCGTATGCGAAAGTTATGAGTCTCTGAAGTTCCCAAAATGAGAACTATGTAGTGCCACTTGTGAGAATCTACAATTTTTGGAAAATCCATGCATCAAAATCAAAAACTATTTGCACCAATAGGTAGAACATGAAATATTAGCCCAAATAAAAAAGATTTCTCAAAAAACAGAGCTAATGTGACCTAGAATGGAGCCTCAGAAGTTTGCCTTAAAAATTGCCCTTATCAACAGAGGGGGGCAGAGTGCAAAAATCAATCTTCATCAAATTTGGTAGAGCTACCACTAGAATAGGGGTGCTTCCAAATTTAGTGGAACTGCCAAATATAGAGGAGATGTCAATCAATTTGGATTTTTACTAAATTTAAACACCTCCAGTCAAACAAGGCTATAACTAAAAATAGCAAAATTTACCAAATATGCCACTGAATGTGGCGGGGTTACCAAAGTATTAGTGCACTATTCAAGGCTATACACTCAATGGAAAAAATATTAGAAAATGGCCAAAGGTCGAATGAATGTTTAATGGTAGAGTGGCTCTTGTAGGTTTAAAAAAATGGGAGGGGGCATATGGCCACACCCACGGCCATCCCTTAAGGGTCTATGAATCCAATGAATGGGTTGCACCCTTTAAAGGGGGGTCAATCCCCTTAATGGAGGTTGAATCCCATAAAGGGTCAAGGCCCCTTTTTTATAACAACATTTTAAGTGCTTGTGTTCGGCGCTATAAGCGCTATTAATATTTTTATTATTTTTTAAATTTTTACAATAAATTCACCTCATAAGGCATGTTGGGGGGGGGGGGGGGGGAATGGCCTTCTAGCAAAACAAATTGTCTTTCTAAATTTTGACACTAAATTAGGTAAATTATATATGAAACTTGTCTGTTCAGCCTCCTAGATGCAATGGCAACGTCCTTTTGGCATGAAAATGCTCTGAATGAAAGCTGACCTCCATATTTGAGCTTAAAACCCCCATTCCATAATTGTGTCAAATGATCTCCAAATCAAATGAAAAAAAAGTCAATTTTGACTTTCTTGAGCCTCTTAGACGCATTGGAACAACCATAAATGCTTCCAATATAACCAAAAAAGTTGTAATCACCTAAATCTCACAAAACACACATGTAAAATCATGAGGTTAATGGGTCTTGATAAATCCTTTCTGATTCTCTAGACCATTCATAAAATGTAAGAGAAGAGCATACAATATTTTCAAGATCTCACAAAGAACTCAATCTCTCAATCAGGAATCTATGAACTCAAAACTCTAAAAAAAGATCTGATACCATGTTAAAAATCTGAAATAGATTGATAACCCAGGAACTATTGGGAATTAAGGTGTCTCAACCTTTGCAAGTTCCTAATATTTTATTTATTTATTCAGTACTATGTTGTTACATATGATCCCATTGTCAGCACCTTGTAAATTTTGGTGACTTTGTCAGTCGCAATTTCCCCCCAAAGTAATTAATGGGGGAGTGTAGGGTGTAGAGCCCCTGAGGCCCTGTGGGGCCTCAAGGGCTCATTCCCCCCAATGGAGGCCCAGGAGCAGAGCCCACGGTAGGGGTCTAGGGGAGACGGCCCCAATGGGGGTTGATGGGGGCGGCACCCCTGGTCGGGGACTCAGGGGCAGCACCCTCGAAGCAAAAAATGCCCTATATTTAATAAAGGCATCGACAATTATTTTGTTATTGGCCAACATGGATAAACTGACATTAGATAACTATCAAAGAAGCTTGATAAATAAGTAGCTGGAGAATGTGAAAGGTCATAGGATGTGAATGAGAATCGACAATGTGTACTCCCAAAAGAACTTGCATTGCAAGTGTGTTGTAATCATCTTTTGATTTGATAATACATTGTGCAGGCTTTGGAGTATGAGGTTTTTTACCTGAAAGGGTTTTCCCCGTGTATATCTTGTGTTGTGAGTTTTGTATTTGCATTTGATGTTGTTATTACCTTTTTGTTAATGTGCATCTAATAACCTGCAACTATAAAAGTTAAAATTTGCATAAATCTTTCCTCAAAAGATCAGTGTAGGAAGTTGTTTCCGCATACCTTGCTTCCTTTCAGGAACTTTATAAGTGAAATTTTAAGCTACATAAACTAGACATGCATAAACAAAAGAAAACCAACGATTCTAAGAGATATGCAAATGTCAAGATGACAAAATTGCATTAAGAGCTCAAAGATGCTACACAACACTGATAGAATTATCATACAATATGCAACAAGGATGCAAAAATACAAGCTAGGTAGTGAGTTTACTTAGACCAAGGAGAGGGGAGAGGTGGAAAAACTAACCAATAGGGAGAGGCCACCATATGGGCTAAAGATAGTAAGAGCATCTTCCCAAGATAGAAAATTCCACCTCCCTTGTAGGATGCCAACACCTCAAATCACCCAATCACTAATTAAACTCACTTTATTTTACATACGAAGGATTAATAAAAGTGTAGGTAAAACCTAGGAAATAGGGAAAATAACTAACCCACTAGGAAAATAAAAAACCTAGACTAACATTGAGGACAAGAAATAGGTTTAGCTAGGGCATGATATTTGCAAGATAGAGTTGTGCCACTCTCATTAGTTGAAAACCCAAAAGGGCATCCTAATAAAAGGCAATGGTTAAAACCTGCAAGGGTGCCAAAGGCTGGCAAAGTATAGACACATCCCAAGGTAGACATAGCAACCTAAAGTCGCTATAAGGTAAAGACATGATAGTCCAACATTTGCAGTTGACTTGTGAAACCTATAGGACATACCAATGGAGCATAAAGAGGGACACATCCCTACACTTAGTCATAGACATATATGTATTGCATGTAAGAATAATAGAGAGATAGAGAATTTAGCATAACATAGGATATATATATATATATATATATATATATATATATATATATATATATGTAAGAGAGAAATATATGAGAAGATATTGTATAAGAGATGAATATGTATTAAGAGAATGGTAAGATGTACTGCATGTTAATATAATGGAGATATGATTATTTATGGGATTTGATATGTGTGTATGATGAATGTATGAATGTTTTATTTTATTTATGTATGTTATAGTCCACTACACTAATCTATAATCTATCACATATGTTCTAATTCTCTTCTTCTCCATCACACTAGTGTATAAGTTTAACATTAATATAGAATAAGCTCAAAACCATGGTCTATGCTTCCTCTTGTCAACACCAACCAATAAGATAGATAAGCTCTAGCACTAAGTGTCATAGAGTGTCCATAATCCAATGTAACATCATCAAATGAAATGCAAAGCATCACCATATAAAGCTTATCCACTCATAATTTAATCATTTAAAACTTGATTTGTAATGCAATCTCTACACAGTAACTATTTCAATATAGAAATCTCTACATAGAAGTTGATCTTAAATCAATGATAACACATCATCTTTTAATATGTGACAAGGCATTATCATATGCAACAAACCATCAAGTGCAACCCAAGAACACACAAAATAAATATGAAACATGTGCAACATAGAAAATTAATAAATTAAGGTCTACATACATTGGAAACATCTAGCATGCACACAGAATCAATCTGAGCAATATAGATGCAACACACAAAATTATTATATCTAAATCTACACACACTAGCAAAAATTGGACAGGAAACATTATGTAGCTTCCGATCGATATGAGTTCTCTCTCGCAAACTCCTACTACTAGGTTTTCATGGACTGCATCATGCTTGGAGAAATTGTGATAAAGCTCAAGGATAGGCGATGGGTTTGACATAGGAAAAACAATTTGCAGAGTCTCTGACCAAGGTTTGGCCTCACAGGCCAAACTCCCCCATGAGCGGCCCCCCAGCTATGGCATTCACATAGTTGCATCTCCTAGCTCCATGGGCGGCCTCTTGTCAATGAGCCATGGAAGCACTCAGCACCTAGGCTTGGCCTTTGGGCTTAGGTGCCCAGATGTCTCATCCACCCCCTCTCTCCTTGGTCTTCTTGTAGCAACAACAAATCGTCATCCTCTGGCATAGTCTGGAATTACCGTGAGGCCATGGAGAAAGATGCCCTAGGCACACAGGTATCATTAGAGGATAGCAATAGCAGGAGTGACTCATTGATCCATTGGGAGCATGGTGAGTGTACTAGAAAATCTCTCCAATGCTCTCAGAAGCCCTTAGAAATAACCCTAAGTGATGAGGTAGAAAAAGAAATAGGAGAAAATGAAAAATTCTTCACAAAGAATGGGCTGATTGGTAGATTCAATCACTTCTGGCCTAGCCTTCCAGATCTACACCAGTGGATTACTGAATCCTAGTAGCCCATTTTGAAAGAAAATTTGGAAATTTATCCTTGCATAGGAGGGTTCTTTGTGTTGGGTTTTGACAACACCAAAGATCGGAATACCATTCTCCACTCAATCTGGGTCTGGGGACAACATCTGCTCATGTTAAAACCATGGCACCCCCCACCTTCAACCTCGCAATAAAATCTTTCACTGTTATGCCTATATGGGTCTGCCCTCCAAACCTTCCTCTTCACTTCTGGGTTGACTCATGCTTTGAAGCCATTGGCAACACTCTGGGTAGGTTCTTAGCAACAGACAATGACTCTTCCAATTACATGCATACAATATTTGCCCGTATCTTGGTGGATTTAGATACATCTAATGACCTCCTGGTAGAAATCAATTTTAAGGTACATGGTCGAAGCTGGATCCAACCATTGGATTATGAAGGGTTACCTTTTCGCTGCAAAAGATGTTATAAAACATGTCACATGGCTACTAACTGTTCCATCACCAAGATTAAATTAGAGTGTCCTGGCTCATGGTGGAAAGATGCTGCACCTCAGCATTACACTGCATAGCAAATGCACTAGAGACTTCAAGTGAGCAGTCCAAACCAAATGACAATCTCTCAGGCTGACAAGTTTCACATCAAGTTAAAGGAATAATAGAAGAGCATCCACAAGTTGAGCAAGGAATTGGTCAACAAACTTCCCTAGCTCGCTGTGAGAAATCTACAACAACTCCTGAAACTTCTCAATCTCTTCAAGATGGGAGTGTTGATGATTGGAAGGTGGTTCAAAAGAAAAAGAAAGGCTCCAATAGAGGTACTGATGCCAGCAACAAAATGCTCACACCCTCTTATTCAAAATTGGCTTCTAATAGGTGATGGTTGGACTTGGATATTTAAGTTTTTATGTTTGCACCCCTGTGTAGGTTCTAATGCTTTGAGTTGGCTCCCTCTCTGAGCTACTCAAGATGGTCATTTTTGTGTGAATTCTTGATTTAAATATAAAGGGAGCTACCCCCATTGGTAGCACTTACTGAGAAAAAAAAAATTGGAGAGGAAACCACAATTCCTCTTTGTAGGATCAAAACCTCCACAAAATCAACTCTAAATTCTCCACTCAATTGATTCTTTAAATTATTAGTACCTACCTTTGGCAGTACTATTGCAATGAGTTCACACTTATCTAGTTATTAATCTATTGATTGTAAAACAATCAAAAGACAAGATTACTTTTCTTGTCAAGTAAATTTGATTTAAATTTGTACTTTTCCTATGTCAACATGATAAATTTTTAACAAAAAATTATTAAAAATAATTTATCTATATTGTCATTGGCTGAAAAAAATGACCTCTTCTCTACGGATTCTTGGAGAGTGCAACAAAAAGCTATAAATGTAGAGAGAATTTTGGTTTGAGGGGAGGATGTGGCAAGTAGACAAATTATGAACACAAATTTTGTCTCCCACTAGTTAAGTCATGCCTAAATGGATGACAGGATCATCAATTTTTATGAATTTATTTTTTTGTTTCATTAGCTAAACCTAATTACTTTTTGTGAAAGGGACAAAGTTATAATATTAATAATACTATTAAAAATATAGGGTTCTACACATTTTATTTTATGAAATTAAATTATTTTTGGGATTTCAATTTTATTTACTCAAGAGTTAAAAATCTAATATTTCAATTTTATTTACTAAAAAGTTAAAAATCTATAGTATCATCGCCATGTTATTACATTTTTTATTTTATTCTTCAAACATACAATATTTTAATGTATTTTAAATTATCATAGTATTAATATTATTACATTTTAATATCTTAAACAGACATTTCAAATCTCTATACACTCAACTAGGGCCAAGGCTCTCCACATAATACAAATATGTAGGCTTTGTAAAGTTTAGTTTTGTAGTTAAGGAAATATTTGTGTTATTTAATAGGCTTTGTAAAGTTTAGTTTTATGGATAAGTAAATATTTTAGTGCTATTTTATTTTTACCAAATTAAATTAATTTTGAAATTTTATTTTTTTACAATTCTTTATCTTTAGAAAAAAATATTAGATTAATTAAAATAATTAAAATCATGTTACTTAAACAAAAAATTAAGTGACAATATATGTTATTGTTATTATATTGTGTAATTATTCTTCAAACTAACAATATTTTAATGCATTTTAAATTGTATTAGTATTCAATATTATTACATTTTAATATCTTAGGCACACATTTCAAATCTTTCCACACCTAACTAGGGTTAGGGTTCTACACATTTTATTTTATGAAATTAGATTATTTTTGGGATTTCAATTTTATTTACTCAATAGTTAAAAATCTAGGATTTCAATTTTATTTAGTCAAAAGTTAAAAATCTACAGTATCACGAAAAATATTTCGCCATGTTATTACATTTTTTATTTTATTCTTCAAACTTACAATATTTTAATGCATTTTAAATTGTAAAAGTATTAGTATTATTACATTTTAAGGAAATATTTGTGTTATTTAATAGGCTTTGTAAAGTTTAGTTTTATAGTTAAGGAAAAAATTTAGTCCTATTTTATTTTTACCAAATTAGATTATTTTTGAGATTTCAATTTTATTTACCCAAGACATTTCAACACTCTTCAAAAATTAATTTTTCAATTATTGGAATGCAATTTGTCTATACAACCAATACCTAATCAACAAAAAAATTAAAAACTAAACAAATACTATACACAACCAATAGCTAATCAACAAACAAAATTACAACTAAACAAATATTATAATAACAACACTAGAAGGCTGGCCACTATGTGGCACTTGTTAATCTCTAAGTGCAACATGTAGTGATTCCATAATTGCAAAAACATAGGTTTATATTGTTATCGTCACTCTGATTAATTCTACTTCATGTTTTGTGTGTATGTTAAATTATGTGTTTTGTGTGTATGTTAAGTTATAATGTAAAACATTATTTAAATATAAATTGATATATTATAAGAAAGAAATGGAGAAGAAAGAGACAAACGGCGCTAAAATTTTGAGTTGGATTCCACCAAAAATACCGAGGAAACAAAATGTTTGTTAGATATAAACAAAGTTTACAATGCTTTATAACCATTATTAAACCTTTGTTTCTATAAACACCATTATTTCTTTGTTTACATAGAAACACATTACCTTATTAGTCCACACAAAACATAAACCTTTGTTTTCCAAATGACACTCATTTTCATATCAAATTCAAACTAATATATTTTTAAATAAAAATTAAAAAATACACACTAAAAATTTTGATCCCTTGACCAGGCCATAATGACAAAACAAGTTACAGAAATCTGTTGTGCAACCCAAAAAAGTCTTCTTCTCTCAAATTTGTTTTAAAATACTATCAAAAGAGAAAAGTAAAAATAAATAAATAAGAGGATACTGACAAGAGAGCAAGCAATTCCTTCCTTCAAATTCAAGCACTACTGTTGCTGATTGCAGTTTATTACCTAATCAAAAATTAAATATTATCAATCATCTTTTTTTCTCTAACGATGCCCAAAATCTCAACCTTCTTGACAAATTTGCAGGTGAACTCAGAAAGCACCAGGCAGGCAGGACTGGCAAAGGTCCAGAATAGAAAAGATAAATAGTCGTTTTATATTTAAAAGGGAAAATTACATTTCACCATTGAATTGGTTAGCATTTAAACACGTTATTCTTAGATCAATGGTTAAAGATAGATCTTGGTCAATAAAAATAGGACAATTATTTACTATTGTTTGATAGAGATAATATATAAAATTGCTATTGACTGTTTACCTATTAAAAAATGTAATATTTAAATAGAGTGGTTTAGTCATAATGGGAGAGAGATTTATAGAAGAAAACAAGGTTATATATAGAAAGAGAAAGATTGTTAATGCTGGAAGCACAAATGAATTGCAGAAAAACAGAGCATAGACAAATTAGAAAGCAAAATTAAAAGAGACACGAGATTTATTGTGGTTCACCAAAACTGGCTACATCCACACTGAGCAGAGGAATTTATTATTGCTGAAAGAATTGAGATTAACAATGTGATAACCAGCATATATAATGCTTCATCATACATCAAACAAGGAATGCGAATAGACAAAGAATTGGCGGGAAAATAATATGTCCGTTGGACTTCATTTCCTTACAATCTCCTACTTGAAGGTCAATGGATGTTGCAACTCGCCAATCATTCCCTGCTCTAAACTTTCGGTCACTTCTTCTTATCTAGACCAAGAGAAGTCCTGGCACATTTGAACTTCTCTTTGGGAACAACCTTGGTCAAAATGTCTGCCGGATTGACCTTTGTGTCAATTTTTGCAACTTGTAACTTGCCCTCTTCAACCACATGATGAATGAAATGAGCATGTATGTTGATATGTTTAGAACGATACTAAGATGAATGATTGTGAGCCATAAAAATGGTGCTACGACTATCACAAAATAGAACATAATCACTTTGTTGACATCTCAAATCACTAAACAATAGCTGTAACCAAAGCATCTCCCTAGCACCTTCGGAAAGAGCCATGTACTCAGCTTCGGCAGAAGAAAGAGCAACGGAATGTTGCAACCTGGAGACCCAGCTAATGGCAACTCCAGCAAACATGAAAACATAGCTAGTAGTAGATCTCCATTTATCTAAATCTCCGGCAAGATCAGAATCAATGAAACCTTGCAGTTGTACCTTATTGCCACCAAAACATAAAGCATAATCAGAAGTACCTTTAAGATACCTTAATATCCATTTGACGGCTTCCCAATGAGGCTTACCGAGATTGCTCATGAACCTGCTCACAACTCCCACTGCATGAGCAATATCAGGACGAGTGAAGACCATAGCATACATAATGCTACCAACAGCTGATGTATAAGGAATACCTTGCATAAACTCCTTATCCTCTTGTGTTTTTGGACACAAATCAAAAGATAAACAAAAATGGGCAACAAGAGGAGTAGAAATAACCTTCGCTTTAGCCATACCAAATTTGTTTACAACCTTGTCAATGTATGCTTTTTGTGACAACATGATCTCTTTCTTTTGTCTATCCCTAGTGATGGTCATTCCAAGAATCTTCTTGGCTGGGCCTAAGTCTTTCATAGCAAATCTCTTAGCTAATTGAGCCTTCAATTTAGAAACAATTCTCACACTAGTACCGCAACCAGCATTTCATCAACGTAGAGCAAGAGAATAACAAACTCACCATTAGGAAGTTGCTTATAATAAACACAAGGATCTGATTCACATCTTAAAAAGTTTTGCTCAATCATAAAGCAATCAAACTTGAGATGTCATTGTCATAGGGCTTGCTTGAGCCCATACAAGCTGCGCTTCAACCTGCAATAAAGATGTTCCAGTCCCTATTTTTTATATCCTTTTGGCTACTCCATGCACAGCTCTTCATCAACATCACCATGTAAAAAGGTTGTCTTGACATCCAACTGATCAACTTCAAGATCCCAAACTGCAACCAAACCCAAAACTACCCGGATTGTGGTCATTCTCACAACTGGTGAGAAAATCTCATTAAAATCTATGCCTTTCTATTGATCATATCCTTTGACAACCAATCTAGCATGATAATGTTTGTTGCTCCCATCTTCCTCTTTCAACTTGTATACCCAATGATTCTTCAAGGGTCTTCGATTAGGCGGAAGTGGCACTAAATCCCAAGTGTTATTAGCATGTAATGAGTCATTTCATCTTGCATCACCTCTTACCATTTCAAGGAGTCAACTACCTTGCAACCCTATTTATAAGTAGCTGGTTCAAGTTGATCAAAAATTGAAAGTTCAAGCTCTGCCCCTCTGAATACAATAACTCATAATCTAAAAATTTGGAAGGTCGTCTCCTCTCTCAGGTAGACCTCCTTAAGTGAGGACCCTCCTGATGCAAATTATTATCCAAACTTAGTTTCTGTAGTTGATTCTGGACATCAACTATATCAGATTGTAAATTTTGTCCAATGGCTTGAGTATGCACCTCAAAGCTCCCCTGTTCCTGCATATTTCCAATGTTTTGTGTTTGTTGATGAGGACCTCCATATTCAAGCTGTGTAGGAGGTTGTGATGACTGTTGCGTTGGGCATATATGAGGTTGCATATGGACTTGGGTAGGCAATGTATGAATTAAAGGTAGCGAATGAGTTTAACCATGCTGTGTTTGACCTAATAGGGGTTGCGTTGGTGTTAGAGGCAACGAACATGTTTGAGGAGGTAGCGTATATGTTAGAAGAGGAGGCTGCGTGGCATTTTGGGAGGGTAGCAGTGAGAATATAGACTACATTTGACTAGTTACCAGCTACGTGGGAGTAGAGGAAGTCAACGATTGAAAGATAGAAGGTTCTATTAGCAAATTACCTCCAATGTTATCATTAATTCTTCCTTCTGGCAATTGACTCAACTGCGTTTGAACAATGGAAGGCTGTGTTTGACTAGGAACTGGAAGCAGCATTGGTAGTGAAGGAAGATTTGAGGGATTTGCTGGCAGCGATGACACCATAGAAAGTTGTGTATTACCAAACAAAGAGTTTGAATGTGGCTGGGTATTATCAATGGTTGAAAACAAAGGAGGCTGCATAGGAGTCTACAAGCTAACACTGGAAGTTTGAAAACTAACAGTGGGAATATTGCCCACACTAGTTCCATTATTAAACAAATCAACTGATATATATTCATTTGAAGACGTGTTTTCTTTTTGTAAACCTGGAAATTTTTTTTTGTTGAAGATGACATCCTGACTGCAAGTGATCTTTTTGGCAATAGGATCCCATAGCTAAATCCATACTGATCCTCGCTATATCCAACAAAAATACACTTTTGCGATTTGGGATCTAATTTGGATCATTTTTCATGGGAAATAAAAGCAAACACTTCACATCCAAACACCCGTAGATGATTATAAGAAATACGCTTGCCCAACCACCTTTCCTTGGGAATGTCAAGATTTAACCGAGATGAAGGAGCTCAATTAATGAGATAAACCACTGTGTTGCAAGGTTTTGCCCAGAACTCTTTTCCCAGTCCAGCATTGGAAAGCATACATCGTGCTTTTTCTAAAATTGTTCTATTTAACCTCTCCATAGCCCCATTTTCTTGTGGTGTAAAAGGAACAATTTTGATTCTTCGAATACCATTTTCAGCACAATTATCAAACTCTAGTGAACAAAATTTGCCGCCATTATCAATTTGCAAACACTTGATATTATGCCCACTCTGATTTTCAACTAGAGCTTTAAAAATTTTAAATTTACTAAACACTTCAAATTTTCTATTAAGCATAGAAATCCAAACTTTCTTAGTGCAGTCATCAAGGAAAGTCAAAAAATAATTAGAACCTCCAAGAGACGTTACCTCAGTTGACCCAAAAACATCTGAATAAACCAGCTCCAAAGGTGAGGTGTTCTTCTCATGACCTGTCTTCATGAAGCTGATCCGCTTCTGCTTGTCGTAAAGACAATGTTGGCAAAAATTCAAATCCACGAATTTCAATCCCGGTAATTGTTCTCTTTTGATCATGACTTCAAGACCTTTCCTACTCATATGTCCAAGCCGTTGGTGCCAAAGCTCAATTTCGCTATCCGTCACTGTCATAGCAGCTCCCACTTGAGAGTCATTCTCAAAAACATATAAACTGCCCTATCTATTTCCTTTGGCAATCTGCAAGACACCTTTAGTAACCTTCCATGAATCTAGATAGAAAGTAGTATTGCAGCCTTGTGAAAACAGTTGGGTTATAAAAATCAGATTCTTTTTAAGTTTTGGGACATGTCTATCATCTTGCAAAAGCCATTTGCTTCCATCCTTGGATTGTAAGAGAACATCACCTTTACCAATGATTTCCAATGAATTGATATCTCCCAAGTAAACTTTCCCGAACTATCCTCCTTGGTAATTTGAGAAGGTATCCATATAAGAGGTGGCATGAAAAAATGCACCTAAATCTAGAACCCATGAATCTGAAGTGGTTTCACTTATGGATAAAACCAAAATATTATCATCCTTGTCATAAACAACATTAACCTCGCTGTCTTTAACCTTCTTTTGTGCCTTCTTATAGGAATAACATTTTTTCTTGGTGTGATCGGGCTTACCACAAAACTAATAGTCGCCAACTCTACCTCTGGATTTTGACCTCTTCGCTAATTTTGATCTTCTTCTGTTATTGTCTTTGCTTCTATTCTGATGCCTTCATCTACTGACATCGCCAGAAGATGTTTCTTGGTTCTTTCTACGCATATCTTCGCTAAGGAGTGTAGTTGCTACGTCATCAAAAACTAATTTTGTTTTGGCTGCAACTAAAGTGCTTACGGCCATCATGACACCTTCCCAGCTGTTGGATAATGAGCATAGCAACAAGATGGCATTAATTTTATCTTCCAACTTTATCTCCACTGAAGTTAGTTGGGTAACTAAGGTATTAAACTCATTTAGATGGTTTGACATGATTCTGCCTTCTTTCATTTTCAGGTTATAAAGCTTTTTCATAATAAAAACTTTATTAGACGTTGAAGCCATCTCATACATTTTAGAAAGTTTATTCCACAACTCCTTCGAAGTCTTCTTCGCTAAAACATTAAACAATACATTGCTGAATAGCGAGAGGAAAATCGTAGCTCTTGCCTTTTTATCCATCTTGTCCCACTCTTCATCCGTCATCGAGCTTGGCTTCTTTGCTACCCCTTCAAGCGCGAGTGAGAGGTCTTGTTTTATCAGCAAAGACTCCATTTGCACCTTCCACAGTCCAAAATTCTGACCAGAGAATTTCTCAATCTTCGGTTCCTCCATGACTCGAAAATTCAACACTGATTTTCGCAATCAACTATACCATCACCGTACAGTTCTGATACCAATTGTTAATGCTGGAAGCACAAATGAATTGCAAAAAAACAAAGCAATAAACAGAGCACAGACAAATTAGAAAGCAAAATTAAAAGAGACACCAGATTTATCGTGGTTCACCAAAACTGGCTATATCCACACTGAGCAGAGGAATTTATTATTGCTGAAAGAATTGAGTTTTACAATGTGATAACCAACATATATAATGCTTCATCATATATCAAACAAGGAATGTGAATAGACAAATAATTGGCAGGAAAATAATATGTCCGTTGGACTTCATTTCCTTACAAAGATAACATATAAAATTACTATTAACTGTTTGCCTATTAAAAAATGTGGTAGTTTAGAGATAATCCTAAAGATATTCGTAGAAGAAAACAAAACTCTATATATATATTCTTTGATCGGTATTGTTGATGTTATCTTTCTGAAAAAAGATGAGCAGTGTGATAATGTATAGCAGACATCATACTACAGTTGATGTGAAGATAAAAAGCGCTTCAATATTGTGTTTACAGTGATTTGGTTAGTGGAAAATGAAAGTTCAGTTTCTCTACCTGATGTTATTTTTCTTTACAGTGGGCTACCTTGAAAAACCATGCAACAGCTGTGCAAAATTTAATTGAATATGTCGCAGATGTTAATGTTGTTGACCAAAAGTTGTTGCGCATTTATACAACTAAATTTTCTTTGCATATATTAAACAAAAATCACTTGAGCGACTGGTAAAAGAAAAAAATCAACTTATTTAACAGACTTAGAATTTGATGATTGGACTGTTGTGTCAATTTTAGACTTTATTTTACAATTTAGTCTTTGATCTGGAATTTGATGGTCTTGGACTGTTTTTCAATTTTATACTTTATTTTACAATTTTAATTTTTTTTAAGTTTATATATATGGGGAATAATATATATTAGTATAGATATCTTAAATATAAATACTTAGAATCTAGAGTTATTTTATTTTCATTTAGAATTGTTTTATTTATGTTCATATATAATTTCATATATGGACATATATATTTGTCCTTTTCTTATTTTATTATTTGATAGATGTATTTTACAATTATTATATATACATATAATTTCATTTATAAATTATTAAATAGGCCCCATGGAAAGGATATCTCTCAGTCTATTTTGGATATATTTTTCTAAAGATAGGTATGCTAATTTTCTTTTCATATAGAACTGTTTTAGTTACTATATACATATATGCACATAAATTTTAATTTTAATTTAAAAATTATTTTATGTTATTTATATTGTTTACTTTATTTTTTATTTGGAGAGCTATTTTTTTTTACTATAAACTTTGTTTGGAAATGATACTATTTATTATTTACTTATTCATTTGTGGGTATTAAAATATATTTAAAATTTTTGATGTTTTTATATTTAAAGGCTATAAATACTTTTTTCAATTTCTTTTTCTTTAATGGTCACTATACTTGTCTCCTACTACTAGGTTACACCTCTTAAAGAGGTCTTCTACAATCATTTGCACATCAAAATATTAATATTTAATAATAAACATAATATTAATATTTAATAATAAATATAAACATAAATATATGAAATATAAATGAAATCATTTTTTATTTTTTATTTTCGTCCGTATCTCATTGTCTTTCTTTTGTAAACACAATTTTTTAAAAAATTATAAAATGTTTGAAGATAAATAAATAAATAAAACTTGCTAAGTTATCTATATATTTGTATTTGTATTTGTAGTAATTTAAATTAATAAATCTCAAGTATGTAAATAATTTTGCTTTGTTTTTGTTTAACTTTTTTAAAACTATAGAAAAAAAAGCTAGTAAAATTATGAAGTAATTGGAAAAGTTTGAAATAATTTGTTTTCATAAAACTTTGGCACCATGTTTATAGTTATGTACTTGTTAAAATTGTAGATAAAGGATATATGAAATACACCAAACACCAAGGGATATCTCCCACCTCTTAGATAGATATAAATTTAAAAATATTTAAAATATTTCTTATAGAAATATATATTAATTTAGAATATATTTGTTAGAAATAGAATATAAGATTATTATTGAATTATGATTTTTTAAGAGTAATATGTGAATTTAGGATGTTTTTTAGCTTTTACAATATAAGATTATTTTTTAGTATATATTTTTAAAAAATAAAAATATATATTTAAAATAGCTTTCAATTGTAGTAGTAAATTTAGCTTATTTCCTTTGTACATAAGTTTTAAAGCCAATTATTGTTCTTCATTTTGCAAAATTCTATTTCTCATCTTTAATTTTATTTTTTTATTTATTAGGTTGAGTCATGTAGTGAGTGAATTTAATTAAGTATAGCATACCTATCTTAGATAAATCTATGTAAAAGACATTGAGGTGCCTATAATTTAATTAATTATACACACCTCTATGTCTTTTACGTAGATTTATCTAAGATAGATATGTTAATCCATTTTAAATTTTATAATTTTTTTAGAAGTATAATTTTAGAGTATTACAACTTTATAATTAAAAAGAATAACAAGAATTACATTGTAATTAATTAATATTATTAATTACTTTTATAATTTTTATACATGTAATATTTACCTAATAATTTTTTATATAAATATAAATTTGTAAGTGATATAATTCAGGTTCTAGTTTTATTTTTTATTTGTATACATGCTAAACAAAATAACATCTAAATTATTAATAATACATATTCCATTAAATTAAGAATTTTACTTTTTGGATTATATCTGTATATATATGCTAAACTACTTGCAATATTTTTTAGATAAAAATTATACTTTTGCACAATTCATATATTTGATTAATAAGACTTAAAAATATAGTTTTTTTTAATAGAATGTTTTATTTTAAATCTTTCATTTTTATTGATCTTGATGAATTGTATAATATTTTTTTATAATCTATATTTTTCTCAAAACATTAATTGAAAGGTGGTTAAATGACCAAACCATTATGAAATTTACATATGACAGAAATGGTTGATCATCAAATTCTAGGCGTATTTAGCATATTACACCCATACTCTTGTAAGGACATCTTGCCAAAATGTTGCTCATCTCTCTTAGATGTTAGGCTTCATCATTCTATGGACATAAAACATGAACACATGTATTAATGCCATTCATTCACACAATCTACAAAAATATATAACTTCCACTTGTAAGGAAAATAAAGTATTTACATAAATTAGCTTAAGTTAATTAAATTATAATGATAAACAAAATGAGTTGGGATTGATACTAAAATGAATGTTAAATTAATTGTAGAATTTAAATAAATTAAATATCATACTTAATTTGATAACTATGATGGAAAGTAATGTACTAAATGTTAGGAACCAATTTGCCAATGTTTTAAATTTTTAGTTTTGACTTTGTTGAAGATCACTATTCTACAAACTAATTATTGTTTACCCTAGTTTATCTCACACAAGTGTTGATCTAATCATTGTGTGTAGACATGATCTTTGGCACAAACATAAACCAATTCATACAAATCTAAACCAACAAGAGGTAGCCTAATGTAGCTTTCTCACCTTAATTTTTTATGTCTACTTGTTGTGAGAATAGGTGATGTTTACAACACCTTTCAAAACTCTACCAAATTGTGAGGGCTATGTTCTCCTCAGTTAAACCCCTAGTGGACTATCATTACAACTTTGAGAAAAAGGTTCAAAGATAAAAACCAAATTTTTTTCAAGTCTTAAATGAGGGTTCCTTATAATGCATATAATTTAAATACTTGGGACAAATGTGTGCCTTATAAAATATCAATAATGAGGGTTCCTTCAAAAATAAATTTTATAATAAAGTGGCAGGACAACCAGAAACAAATAGTGCTTAACACTTTCCTTCTCTTTCATCTATCCTTTGAACTACATTTTTTTCTTCCATGAGTACCATCTCCTCAGGTTTTGGGGCAACAAATGTCCATTTATTTCTCTCTAGAAGGGATACTAGCTAGTAATTTAGACAAAAATAACTACACTTAAAGAGGGGATGATACATTGAACTAAACTAGTATGTCTTACATCTATATATTTAATTCCAAATTTTCTTCCACAAGCACCTTCTCCTAAGACTTGGGGGCATCCAATGTCTAATCTATCTGAGATGGGACTTTTTGGGTCAAACTATGGATCTTTTCTTGTGACTATTAATGAATTTTATGGCAAAAACCCTAGATTGGGACTTAGAAAAGCAATGACCAACTCTCAGGTAGAATATGTTAGAACACACAGATATACTGAGAGGGGGGTGAATCAATATGTGCCACTTTTTAATTCAATTCTACTGCATCAATTAGATTATGTAAGGAACTATGAAAACATAAACAAATTCACACATCCACACAAGAAACCATAACACTAGATTTTACCTGGAAACCCAAGAAGGAAAAAACCATGCGATGAGAAGAGTTGCTTGGGTCTACTGCCCAAATCCAACCTCACAAAATGAATTAATCAATTATAGTATTTTGTAGGCACCAACACATAGGATTTTCAACCTGAGAAGGACAATAATTCTTTTACATATATGTAGGCACCAACCTACAAGAGATTTCAATCTCCTTACCAAACTAAGCACCAACCCAACAATGAAGCATCATCTTCGTCCTCTAAGCACCAACCCAACAATGAAGCAACAACTTCATCCTTTAAGCACCAACCCAACACTAAAGCAACAACTTCATCCTCTGAGCACCAACCCATCAATGAAGCTCCAACTTCATCCTCTGAGCACCAACTCAACAATGAAGCAACAACTTCATCTTCTAAGCACCAACCCAATACTGAAGCAACAACTTCAACTTTTGAGCACCAACTCAACAACAAAATCAATTTTCAAAACATTCATCATATACTGTGTGAACTCAAGATCATCTTCAGTTCATGCCCTTTGCACACTTCACACTCTCAAATCTCTACATGCCTATTTACTTGATGTTCACATATATTCTGCATATCACACACATTGATGCTCGCATCCACACAGATACACCAAATGCACAAACAATGATCTTTCTTTATATTGACATGTAGAAAATAAATCTTCATTGTTGGTTGCACTTGAAAACATAAAACCTTTTTCAAGGTCGGTCCTTTTATTTTAATTCCAACATGTGCATAGGAGCGGCCTATCTTGAGCATCCACGCTTTGAAACTGGGTCTAAATCACACAAAATTAGGTCAACTCAATCTTATAGGTCTGGACCCAAAAATAATATTCTCGCACATTACTGAAATGGCACCAGCCTTTAAACTTCTGATCAATGTCACCAAATCGGCCTCATATATTTAAATCTTTAATTTAAATATATTAAGTCTTCATATCGTTATCTCCATGGATTTAACCTTTAGTGCCTTTATCAGAAAAATAGGCAAGCCATGAACCACCTTTCAAATAGCCTTTAACAGTCAAAAAACTTTTCCTCAAACCTTGGGCATAAAGGCCTTTATCAGCAAAAGTTTATTTTCATGAACCATCACTTAAAACACTTTTATCAGCAAAAATCCATTTCAATGAACCTTGGTCTCTCAAGCCTTTTTTGGCTAGTCGGCGAATTGACAAACTTGAAAACCTATGAACCAAACAACTCTTCCTTTGTTAAGTTTGCAAACTTAATATTTTTCCTCCTTGATGTAACATCCCCGTTCTAGAAACATAGTAAAAACCAAAAATTTCACCATAAAATAACTTTACAAGGTAAAAATGAGACAGAGAAAATTTTTCTTTTATTCAACATATAGTCGAGTAACTACAAATACAAGATATCTCATTACAAATTCAATCAACCTTATTGTCTTTCTCAAGAACAATGTTTACAAAATAAACCAAATATAATTACCTGAAACAGATAATGTTTTACTTAGTCTTAATGAACACAAGTCTCAGAAATATACTGCATCTAGAAATTTGACATCTTTATCACAAGCCTCGGCATGTCTTCTGCTAGAGAGAGAGAGAGAGAGTATCTTCCCAATGATTTACCTCCAACCACAAACCGTCAGTCTCCCGCACTCCTTCCTAACCAGAAGTGGCCCTTCCCTTCACGAGAAGTATAGACCAAGGTGACCAGTGGTAATTTGCCTTTCCGAGTACATAGTGTTGTATCTTACACAACTCTATCTATCATACAACCCTAGATACCCTCTAGCTAAGTATGATTCCTGATAGGATGCACAATCCAGATACAGTGAACCGACAATGCATGTAGAGACCTATGCATTACTATGGCCATAGTTTTCAATATAAATTGACGTTCACAATGAACGATGTCGTATTGTTCACCCACTCCAACTCGACTTGGATACTATCTCATTCCTACAGTTCGACTTGGTCAACTATGCTTAACTTATGAAGTATGATGTTTGAACAATTGAGTCTTTCTGACCCATACATGTTTTCTTACACTGTCTATAATCCATAGACCTATTCAACTTTCTTTCTTTATGAGGACTCTCATTGCTTCATCGCAATTCCCGAGGTCCATGACTTTTATCTCATAATAAATATAGATAGACTAATTACGACTAAGATGATAACCTTACCTAGGTTAAGCAGTATAGACTTGGAAACTATTTCCCCTTCTTGCAAGTAAGACTCATTACACATAATCAAGGCACAAGACCCTTCAATCACGACCTAATTAATGATCTCAATGTCTTAATATAATAATTACCATATCTAGGTTAAGTCAAGGTTTAACTAAAGAGTTTTATCCAACTCCAATCTAGTCTTTCTGACTTAGGTGAAACACAAAATACTTTCATTGCTAGACTATTCATTATGGATTGACTATCCACTCTTAGGTATCTCTCTTCCCATCTTTGCAACATTTGAGATTCACCCCCTTGCCGACAAGTTAATAGCTCAAAAAAAGAGTTGTGTCCAATAGGTATAATGAATTTAATGTTTGACCAACCATATAAGGGTATCTCTTTCATGCTTGCAAAATCTGAGGCTTATGACTTATATCACAAGTCGACTTGTAACCAAACAAATAGGTTTCACCACCTAAGATTAAACATTATTGACTAACAAAAAATCTCTTTTCGTTAAGTTAAATATGAACATTTAAAATTTAGGGTTCGCGACACATTAATGCCTACTCATGAAATAAGTTCACCCACTTGAATTAATCATAATCCAATAGTTACCTATTTATATGTTCTATATAACAACCTTGATAACCTCAAGGTGTTTGAAATTCATCATGTATTAATGCATGGCATAAAGTTTTACTCTATCTCTGAGTTCATGGACACCTCTCCATCTACATGATAAATGAACAGCTTCCTAGCATATCAATTTTTCAAGTAATGCTATATATTATTATAACAATCTCAAACTTTATCCCATTGTATATTCCATCCATTCTTGAGTGGGCTCTAATCCCAACTTGTTGTTTCGGAAAGGGATTACGACAAAACCAATTTTTATAGAACATAAGATTAGAAGACCCTGAGTTTAAAATTAACATTCTAAGGAATCTTCCTTGACTGTCGATTTCTTTGACATAGTTTCAACTTACGTTAGGAAGGGTTTCTCTATGAGTCAAGTCAAGAATACAGTGTTGAAAAACCCTACGTTGAAAACTCACAGCGTACTACTTCGACGTGTCAAATTCGTCGACGTAGAATAATCTCATCGATCTATTCGTTGGATAGCCTTGACACACGGTTACTTCTACCATAATAGATTGATTGTTTGTCTATACTCAAGAGACTCATAAAAAAAAATACCTTTCTTGGTTTAAAGACTTCTTAATAACAATTGGATTAAGAATAAGGTCTCTTCTTGCAATGATAACAAAAGTTAAAATGCTTCAAAAGCGCATGTATTATCTTCAAAGCATGTAAACTAATTCTTGTAGTTGTTCCAAACTAGCAAATACTTTTACCGTGGTCAAACTGATTAATTTTATCTCTGTAATAGGGGAGAACCGTATCAACTTACATACTATGTCTTACACAACTTTCCAATAATAAACCTCCGTCTTTGATTGACTAAACAAGCTATCCACTCAGTTGTTTACTGACCTTTAGAGTCATGGTTTGCTGACTGTTAATAGAGATTTTATCCTCTGTCGACCATCGTTATGCTACATCAGTTTGGAAGGCTGTGACTCGTTAAAATTTCCTACTCCTACTCAAGATTGCACTCCAAGATATCTACCAACTTTGTAAGTCAAAAACATAGGTTTCTCTACCATTATCGACTTATCTCCAAACATATTATACACTGTGGTTTATACACTCTACTAGCAACGCAGTGCAATGCAGAAAGTTATTACAAAGTTTTCACTTTTAAAGGAGAAACAATATTACTCAGTTTTCAATTAAAGAATTAACACTTTGCACTTCCTAAACCAAACATTAAACCTTCATATAAGCTTGCAAGGTGTAACACATAATAATTATCTGAGTTTATGCAGAAAGGAGTAAGAGAACCTGTCAACAGTGTCTTGAAGCTCGCCCCCTGACTTTTTACCAGACCCTTTGCTATCTTCCGCGCTGTCTCTCCCTTTTCCTTCCTTCCTCAACTCGTATCCTCTTATCTTCCTACCCCTCTCCCACGGCGAAGGAAAAAGAAAAGATTCCCTAAACTGCTAACCATGCCTACCATAATGGAAATTTTTACGGCATGCACAATAGCTCCTAACCATAAGCGAGCACTCTCCATGATGGAGCTTTACAAGGTGATGTGACGGTTGGAAAAAGTAACAACCCCACCCACTACTCATAAGAAAAAGGCTTCAATACCACGTAATTCGCTAATACACAGAAAGTGGAGTTCCACTCTTGCGGGTGGCAGTCTATAGTTGAGTAAGATGTTCCTCCACTCAAAGCCGATCATAAGAAATAAAGATTTGCCATCTTAGTAATAAAAGTTTGGTTGATGACTATATGGTGATCTAAAAACTAGAAAACAAAAAGAATCGTTCAAAAGAAAAGACAATCATTAAAAGAACTATTATGTGTCCCTCTACGACTCTAGATCGATACTGACGACCAACTAGAATACGGTTTTGCCTCCACTCAGTTTGCGGTTATTCTCCACAATGGAGTTCCAAAATTGGCGAGGTGGTGGCTTCTAGAAATAACATTACTCTCCCCTACTCAAAAATGAAGGCTTCTAAACCTCTAAATTCGCAATTACACCGAATAGTGGTGTTTTAGTTCTAGCAAGGTGGTAGATTATAAATGAATAAAGTGTCTCCAACGTCAATCAAGAGAATAAACGAAGGCCAACTTACCAAAAATAGTAAAGACGTACTACAAGGCAGCAAACAATATGCCGTAAAAGCACAAGAATTATCCAATAAATTTATAGGTGTTCGTGGTTTAGAAGTACCACTCATTTGCTTATAATGAACTCACCACTATAATATTTCATACAACTCTAATTGAGCGTAACCACTTTTGTCCACTCAGAGTTGGGTTAAAACAAGTGCCCACAAATCGTGGACTTCTCAATAAAAGACATGCACTCCTTATGAAGAAAATGTGGGTAGTAATTGCTCCCTTAAAGATTAGAGATTCCCTCTTCGGACTTCAAATAGATTCCGTCAACAGACAAGAATAAAGGAGTTCCTCAATGTCTACAGAAATATAACTATATAATTTAGCATATTCCTTTACATTACGACAAAGGTTAAAACACACCTAGGTCTCTAATTCGACATCTGTCAATTTTCACAAAAGGAGTTTACGACATACGCTTGAAGCGCTTTACGACGATAAAGACAACTTGGGCACAAACGCAGAACAGGACTCAAGATTTCGTTTAGATATCACATAGCTTGTGAAAAACCTCTACCCGAAGTTGTTAAAAACTTCTCTATTTGTCCCAAGGATTTCAGATGATGTGATTGGGTCGAGTTTACCTCCCCATCACAATTCTTCATTAAAATCATGTTGACTTGATGAGTTCATCTTTTGATGTTAAATGTCGACAATATTAGCATCATCTAACTTGATGGGAACGTCTTGACGTTTAAGAGGCGACAATAAAACTTCAAGTGACTCAAGAAGAATAACGCAACCGTTTTACGGCTATGACGTTGTTTACATCGCAACGACTATGTCGACTCATCATCGACTTGACTAAATGAAATTCGAGGTATCGACTACCTGTCGATTAGGTTCAAAAATAACTAGCAAGACAAGACTTACCTCATACGACTCATTGGTTCACATTATTGTTTAACACTAGACTCATTTGGCAAATTGACCACTCGTAATCCAAGGTCTATCTCTCTCTTCTTGAAAGATACTCTCTCTCTCTTCTCTGAGAGTCGATAACTTGTAATCCTATTTCACTTGTCATCAAACAATAAGAGATCAGTGCATCATTATTCAAAATAAATCAAATCTCATCATATAGATATAAAATCGACAATAACATAATCATTTCCATGATTTCCTAAATGATATCCAATATAATTCCATGTCTAATCCTGTCATAAGTCTATAACATCACAACAAATTTACTTATGCCCAAGTAAAAAGTAAAAGTATAGCAAATCAGAAAATAGGGATGTAACACTTGACTTCACTTTTTCTTTTGTCAACAAATCAGCGAACTTCAAAACTTATGAACTAACTTGACTTTGCATGTCAAACTATCTTCTTCATGCCTTCATCACCCCACTTACCTGTCGGTGAACTAACTATCGATGAAACCTATCATCGGCAAACTTAAGAGTTCGCAAACTGAGAAAATTGCTAGCTAAAGGTAAAACTCATGCCTTAGAGACTTTTCTTCTTCTCTAATCTCCATTTCCCTTCGACAACAACTTCCTTTTGACATCAATGACAATATGAGTATGCACCTTTGACATCAATGGCAACACTTCCAATAATCTCCCCATTTGTCATTGATGGCAACCACAACTTTCTTCTTTTGCATTTGGTCCTTTTACTCTATCTCTCCCCCTTTGACATCAATGGCAAAGGGAGGTAATCAACCTCTTTCCTTACTACAATCTAATATAGCCAAGACAAGATCCCCCTGACTACAATACTTCTCCACACCAATTCATACCAAACTTTGATCATCTATTATATCTACCTACTCCCAGCAATGAAGGATATGCCTTGAGCTACTCCCCCTAGACAGATGCTTAATCATTTAATTTTTTACTGATTTGATGAGAGTGATATCACTCCCAACTTCTACCTTAAATACTCAAATGTCTCATTAGGAAGGGGTTTTGTAAAAATATTTGCAATTTGATCCTTTTTAGCCACATATTCCAACTTTATCTCTTGATCTATCTTCTGATTTTCAAGAATGTCTATCCTTTTGTCTTGGTTGTCAAGATCAATCATATGAGATTTTGAATTTGCCAAACTACTTCTACAACCCCTTGCTATGTGCCCAAAATTGTTGCAAATATGAAATTTTATATTGAAATCAAACAAAGGGGCAAAATAACTTCTACTTACATAATTGCTTCTTCTCATTATCAATCTGCATTTAACGGCTTTGTGACCATACTGATTGCAACTAAAACAATAACTAGAGAAAGCATAATTGAACTTATTCATGAATGTTTGTGATGCAGGAGCATCCTTGGTTCAAGATTAATCTTGCATCAACCAAAAACATTTGCATTTCAGTTTGTTTCTTTTCATTTTCAAGTTTAGTCAGTAGCAGTTTTAGTATTTTGGTCCGCATTCTACCACAGTTTCATTTCAGACCTTGTGAAGCTAGACTTAGCATCTAGACACATTCATGAACATCATATCCAAAATTTAGAGCATTTGGATTAGGTACTGGAAAGATATCTCTATCAGAAGATCGATTGTTTTCTCATAACAGTACATCATGACAGTCTCAGATAATTAGCTAAAGGAGAACACTTGTGTAGTATTTCACAAATTGCAAAGCTAAATGACACATCATTCAATGTTTTTTGGATCATGGTCGACCTTTCCTGAGATCTGCACACTATTCCATTCATTTGCAAAGGAGTTCTATATGATTAGGTCTAACCGATCTGTGTACACACGTTACAACTCTTCATTGGAGTTTGTGATCTTCTTTGGTTGACACAAAGGAATCTTATGATCTGGAGATTATATATATTGATGTAATAGATGCCTAGGAAAGTAGTTGATCATTAGTTCTAAGTTCAATAGTTAGAATTCTTTGCAAAGGAGCTTCAAAGGTATATCTTGTGCATATTCTGTAATTGAGAAATCAGGCATGTGAGCCCTAATTGTAAGCTCGCATGATGTTGGCCAGTTTGTATTTTGAATCTATGATATACTGAATGACTGAATCTACATTTGTTTTATATCTTTGAGTTGTTTCTGTTGTGTTTACTCTTGCTGCATGGTCTGGACTGTTCACTTTGTGGACCCTCCTAACTGTGACTGCACTAGTTTATCTTGCAGGAGTTGATCTTCTGAACTTTCTTCTTTGAGAGATGATAGGGATGAAATAAACTTCTTCAATTTTCTTATTTTCTTTCTTCATTGGAATTTCTTCATTTTGTAATGTCTTCTCTGATTCAATCTTCTGTGTAGAAGTAGAAGATTGTGTGACTTCTTCATCATATCCCAAACTTGACTTCATGAATAGAGGTTTTTGAATGTTTATTATATCATCCATAATTTTAGAGCTCTTTCCAAACTTGATATTCTTACTCAATTGAGCATGAACCTTTTCAAATTCATTTCTCAGTGAAATGATTTCTTCTTCAAGTTTTAAACACTCATCTGATTTTTCTTTAAAGGTAGTGTTCACGATGTCTGCAATCCTTTTTCCCTCTTCAATTTGAATCTTCAAGCTAACAATCATTTCCTTTGATTATTTGAGCCTTGCCTTTTGTTCTTCATTTTATTTTCTTACTAAATCCAAGTCTTCAAGTGCATAGATCAATTCACCTTCAAGATCAACTTTGACCATTCTTCTTCGTCAATGACTAACATGTCTTCTTCATCATTAGCAATGTTGACTGAGTTGTTCATGACTTCCATAGCCATGAATAGGGTAAGTCTTTTCTTTCATCTTCTGATGGACAGTTTTCTACTTCTTTTGTTGACTTGCAGTCATTCTTAGAGTAAAGGCATTTCTTGTTCTTGTTGAAGTTAAATCTTTTGAAACCCTTGTTGCTATCTTCACTCTTTCTAAGAAGACATTTAGATACATAATGCCCAATTTCACCATAGTTGAAACACTTGAAAGGTGGCTTACCTTTGTACTTACCTAAACCCTTCTTTAACTTTCTTACAAAGTTTGCCTCTTCTTCCTCGGATCCACTTCTTGGATTAGATCCTTCTTCCTTCTTTATTGCTTTGAATGCAACTTCCCTTTTAGATATGTCTTTGCTTGCATTTCTCATCTCATAGGCAGTAAGGGAATCAAATAGTTCATTGATTGTGAGTTTATTCAAATCTCTGGCTTCTTCAATAGCAGAAATTTTTGAATCATACCTTTGAGGGAGTGATCTCTGTACTTTCTTAACAACCACTGAATCCTCTACCTCTTCATCAAGACCTCCAATCACATTCTCAACTTCATCTATTTAGAGTAGATAGTCAGCTATGTTCTTTTCTTCTTTCATCTTCAAATTTTCAAATTTACCCGTGAAGGTCTGCAATTTTGCTTGCTTTACCCCATCATCTCCTTCATAGAGATTTTTAAGTTTATCCCAGATGTCCTCAAGTGGTTGTCTTACACTGTATTACTTTGAAAAACTTTGTGTTAGTTAGACCACTCAAGATAGAATTCCTAGCTTTAGCATTGCTCTCACAAGCCTTCTTATCAGCTGGATCTATGAGAAGATTTGTAGGAGTAGTATAGACATCAATCACAGATCTCCAAACATCATACCCTAGAGAGGTAAGATAGGATTCCATCCTTATACTACTAAAGGTGTAGTTAGATCCATCAAATAGATGTGCTTTGTTAAAAGTAGATCCTTCCTATCCAGCCATGTGTTCTTATCCAAGATCTACCTTCATTTGTTAGTCTACACCAAGGAACTTAGCTCTGATACCAATTGTTAGAACACACAGATATACTGAGAGGGGGGTGAATCGGTATATGCCACTTTTTAATTCAATTCTACTACATTAATCAGATTATGTAAGGAACTATGAAAACATAAACAAATTTACACATCCACACAAGAAACCATAACACTAGGTTTTACGTGGAAACCCAAGAAGGGAAAAACCATGGTGAGAAGAGATGCTTGAGTCTACTACCCAAATCCAGCCTCACAAAATGAATCAATCAATTACAGTATTTTGTAGGCACCAACCCAAATGAGTTTCAACCTGAGAAGGACAACAATCCTTTTTACAGATTTGTAGGCACCAACCTACAAGAGATTTCAATCTCCTTACGAAAATGAGCACTAACCCAGCAATGAAGTAGCAACTTCATCCTCTGAGCACCAACCCAGTAATGAAGCAACAACTTCATCCTCTAAGCACCAACCCAGCAATGAAGCTCCAACTTCATCCTCTGAGCACCAACTCATCAATGAAGCAACACCTTCATCTTCTAAGCACCAACCCAACACTGAAGCAACAACTTCATCTTCTGGGCACCAACCCAACATTGAAGCAACATCTTTAACTTCTGAGCACCAACTCAACAATAGAATCAATTTTTAAAACATTCATCATATACTGTGTGAACTCAGGATCATCTTCAATTCATGCCCTTTGCACACTTCACACTCTCAAATCTGTACACATCTATTTGCTTGATGTTCACATATATTCCACATATCACACACATTGATGCTTGCATCCACACAGATACACCAAATGCATAAACAATGATCTTTTTTTATATCAACCTATAGAAAATAAATCTTCATTGTCATCTACACTAGAAAACATAAAACATTCTTCAAGGTCAGTCGTTTTATTTTAATTCCAACATGTGCATAGGAGTGGCCCATCCTGAGAATTTGTGCTTTGAAACTAGGTCCAAATCACACAAACTTAGGTGGGCAGGTGCAAAAAGTTGGGGGCCAAAAAGTGGCCAACTTTTTTTCAAAAAAATTTAAGCCATAACGTGGTGTGTTATAATGCGTTCGCATTATGGTTTGGTGATGATGAGCCTAAGGCTTGGCAAAACCAAGCCATAATGCACTCATGTTATAACATGAGTGCATTATGTTTAACTATATAAAAAAAGAGCATTTCTACTCATTCATTCCTTTTGTTTTCTCTGCACCTGCGACCTGCAAACCCTAAGGAGCACGCTCACATTTTTTAAGAACAAATTCGACACCAAAATCTCGCTGATTCATTGCCAAAATGCCACCACGATGTCGAGGAGGCCAAAGGAGTGAGTTTTTTTGTGTGTGAATTTGTTTCTAAATAGGTAGGTTTAAGTTAATTTTTTATTTAAATTTCCTTAATTGATAGGAAATGTTGATGCACCTCCTCCTCCTCCTCCTAAAAATCCACAAAATCCTAAATCACCTGAATAGGAAATACCTACCGAAGAAAAACCCAAACAACAAACTCCTCCATCCATTCCTCGACATGCCCCTGGAACACAAGAAAATCTAATGGGGAAAATTGAAAACAATAAAAAATAAATTGAAGACATAATTGCAAGGTTGAAGGATCCTTCAACTTCAACCTTGCATAGATCCACTCTTGCTCAATCTCTTGAATCTATGTTATCAAATGTAGATTCAATTAGCAAGCAAATATCTAGTTGGTCAGAAAAGAGGAGAGAATTTAGAGAGTGTTATGCAGACAAGCTATCGTATGAAGAAGTAAAAAAGTTACAAATTACAAAATTGGACTTGTGTTTTATTCTCACAAACCCATGAACAAATCAACCTCCACCCATTACATGCAAGAAGTTCCCTATCCATTAGTGCAACAACCAAGTGATAAGGGACAATTTTGGGAAGAGGTGGTGGATGGTTTTTGATCATCCTCCATGCAACAATAATGAGGTCCCACAATACTTTTTGAGGAAACTCTACTACAAGTTTGTCAAAAATAAAGTGCCAAACTATTTTGATATGAGAGAGTTTCAAGGTAGAGGTGGGGGATCAGCACAAGATAGACCAGGGGCATGTGTTGACCCACAATGACCAACGAGATGAGTAGTTAACATACCAGCCCATGAGCATGTGTCTATCCCTTCCATTGTGAAGGAGAGTATTGAGACACTTCAGTCCATTAGTACCTTGACCCAGAGCATCATAGAGCATGCCAATCCTGCAGCACAGCATGGGTCGGGGGAGAGTGCAAGGAGTAGGGTTCCACCCCATACTTGTCAGACTTACAGGTCAGCCTATGGTTATGAACCCATGGATAGTTAGGATGGAGGTGCACGGGCTACATCTGCAGCTGAGCAGATGGTGATGACAGATACCCTCCCAAGTGAGACTTTCAGCCTTGATACTCAGGTAAATGTTAGCAAGTTCATTGAATTTAATTTATTAAATTTTATTTTTGAAATGCAAGATTAACTAATTTAGTATGATGATTTTGATGAAATTGCAGGGTCATAGCATTGATGCAATTCTCAGCAGTACTCCACCTACATTTTAAACTACAACATCTACTATTGAGGTATGTAACTAGTATACAGTTCTAAATATTACATGTGAATAGCATTGTTATATGAATGGTATTCTAATATCTAATTTTGGATGTTGACTAGGTTAATCTTGGAGATTTCACGGCAACACTTGCCAGTGGTGGTGTAGTTCAAAGCTTCACTAAGGTAACAAAATAAATAGTTTAACTAATGAATTGTACTTACAATATTTTTGTTTTTTATATTCATATCATTGATTACATTGCATTGCACATCTTTCAAACTTAAAGCATTATTAGACATTGTATAACTAATAGCTAGATGTTGATAGATGACAAAATTTCAATTATAATATAGTTAAATTTGAAAAAATACCTCAAATAAATGTGCTCTCATGGAATGCCATGAGAAGCAAATGCATAGACAAGGACATCACCAGGAGACCACTTTTCTTTGAGGCATCTTTTCAAACAGCTCACTGCCTTGTCTATGCTACCACTTTTTCCATACATGTCTACCAAAGCTTATTGATCCCCTCCACACTATTCTTTGACAAATTATCTCTAATAATCTCATCCAATTACCACCAATTAGACCCCGGGACATGACACCAGATGGGGGCATCAGCCTATGACATCTTATATAGCATATGATTGACTCAAACATCATCTAGGTTTTAGGTATTAATTATGGCAGCAACAAGTCACCCCTAACCAAAATCTTCAAATCTACACTAACCCTTTCCCCTACAAACTTATGTCAATCCTATTGGCTCAATTTCTTCCATCCCTACATTTGATCCTACATATAACCCACCTAAGTCTAATGAGTACCCTTCATTTAATACTACTATATTATTTGAGATGAACGAGAGCACAAAATCCTCCAAGAACTCACATAAACATGTACCAAAAGAGCACAACAACAATGGAGACTTGAGGAAGTATAAGAAAGAGCTATAGTATATCACCAAGAGAGCAAAATCTTCACTGTGATTATGTGTATTATGTGTCTAGTTGTATCATAGTGATGCATTGGTGACAATGAATATCATAGTGTGCTTTATTGTGTGTACTTCCATGTTTAGGTGAACGTGTGTGTATGTTAGGAGCCATGACTTGCATCACTATTCTAGTTTCGTAATTGAATAATGTTGTTTTATTTTCAGATGATGCAGGCTGCGAAGACACCTCTCGAAGTTCATAGGGCAATGGAGCATGGTGTGTCCACTGCGATTCATAGCTCCATACCTTTGACTAGGGTATGAGGCAGATTAGTAAATCTCAAATTACATTCATTGTTATAGTTGTTTATTTTTGAAAAATCAAATGATTATTGATTTGAAGTTTAATTTCTATCTAGATGGTTTCTATAGGATATGACATCACCACAACCTAATCTTGCTACTAAGACAAATGAGGAGATAGATTATATGGTAGCAGTAAGTGATTATTTTGTTAAATGTTTCATTTTTAATATAATATAATTTCTATATATTAATGTCTATACTTTTTATTGTAATAGCTAAAAATCCACCAATAACTAAATAGGAGGAGCAGCCCTTGGGTTCATAGTAGACCACCCTCATATACGTCTCCATCATCCCAAAGATCAAAGGCTACTAGTGATCTATTCCCTTCACCAAACATAGGGGAATGAATGTTTATTGGGGTCCTTTGTTGTATGCCTATATGACATTTGTGAACATATATTTTGTATTGCATATAGGAGACATTGTATGCCTATATGGCATTCTTGTAATCCTATATGGCTATTTTGTATATATGTTATACTTATATCGACAAATATTGATGTATGTCTATATGGATATTTGGTTAATACAAATCTTTTTTATTGATGGCATCCATATTTACATTATGAATCCACGTTTCAATGAGTATTTGTAGATGGTTACTTCAAATATTTAAAGTCCAATTGTATTACATTAGATGTTTGTTGATCCAATAAGCCAGCTATTGTTATTCAAGTATCACCTAAACCTCATTCTAGAACTAAAAGATAAAAGTTGTATTTAAAGTAAAAATGAATCATCATGTTGAATACAAAATATTCATATTCTTTATGAGTTGCTCAATTGAAAATATTCAAATGAGTATGTCGATCCATATTCTTTATGAGTTGCTCAATTGAAAATATTTCTTAATTTATTGTTATTATACCATATTGGGATGCAAAGAGTATGTTTGTTGTCTTGAATAAGATAGTCAAAATCATATGCTTATGAGCACATGATGACCATTGTGGTTATTAAATGTAATTCCTCTTGCACATAAGGTGAGGTTATGAGAGTACATTGAGTCTTACCTAATTTGAGTATGCAACATAACATTGGGAATATAGGCTTCAATAAGTCATCAACAATCCCTTGAGAATGTGGTTAATATTATAAATGTATACTTTGCATCTCACCATGTTAATATGTACCATGTCATCACATTTTCTAATTTGACTCTAATTGCATAAAGCAATTTGTAGATTGTTTGTCATTGATGTCAAAGGGTCAAGGTTGTTTGTCATTGATGTTAAGGTTGATGTCATGATGTTGATAAGGTGATACAGTGATTCACAGTAGGTGATGGTCATGAGGTGCATGATGTTGTGAATATGGTTTTCATGATAAGGTCTCTCAGTTCATGTTGATGCTACACAAGACAAACATGGTTCATATGATGCAAGGTTCATGTTCATGGTGGATGTGGTTTTGTTCATGCAAGGTTTTGTTGTGAATATGGTTTTCATGATAAGGTCTATCTTGGAAGGTTGATATGATGCAAAGTTCATGTTCATGGTGGATGTGGTTTTGTTCATGCAAAAAGAAGTCAGAGAAGACACAATCTTTCATAATCATACTTCAATGTCATATCAAGGAGAGTTATATTTATCAAGGGGAGTCATCCGGACCGTTTCGACATATTTGGGTAAGAAACAGGACCATGCCTAGTCTAAACATACCCATCCAGATGCATTGGAACAGTCAGTTTGGCTACATTAGGAGCAGGATGAAAGTTACACCCCTTTGCAACTTTACACTATCTCCTTCTAACGATTTTTAGGGCAACAAAAAACCTTTCACCATGGGCAAACACCTTAGAGATATAAAAAACTAAGAGAGGTTATTGTAGAGAAACCCTACGTGATCGCGTTACCTTAGACAAAATGTCTCTAAGTGACACAGTTTTTAAGTAACATCTCGTCAAAGATTTCTACCTTTTTGCACTTTGGACTCTTCAGGGATATCACCGATACAATGTAGCTCAAACTATTTCGGCATGTTTGGGTGAAAAATAGGACCATGCCTAGCCTAAATGTACCCATCTAAATGTATTGGAACTATTAGTTTAGCTGCATCAAAAGCATGACGAAAGTTACACCCCTTTGCAACTTTACACCACCTCCTTCTGATGATTTTTGGGGTAGCAAAAAACCTTTCACCACGAGAAAAATCCTCATAGATATAAAAAATTGAGAGAGGCTATTGTAGAGGGACCCTATGTGATTGTGTTACCTCAGACGGAATGTCTCTAAGTGACACAGTTTCTAAGTAACAGCTCGTCAAAGATTGCTGCCATTTTGCACTTTAGACTCTTTAGGGATATCGCTGGTACAATGTAGCTCAAACTGTTTTGGCATATTTGGGTGCAAAATAGGACCATGCCTAGCCTAAACGTACTCATCTAGATGCATTGGAATGGTTGGTTTGGCTGCATCAGGAGTAGGACAAAAGTTACACCCCTTTGCAACTTTACACTCTCCTTCTAACAATTTTTGGGGTAGTAGGAAACCTTTCACCACGGTAAAATACCTTAGAGATATAAAAAACTGAGAGAGGTTATTGTAGACGGACCCTACATGATCATGTTTCCTTAGATGAAATGTCTCTAAGTGACACAGTTTCCAAGTAACAGCTCGTCAAATATTGCTACCTTTTTGCACTTTTGACTCTTCAGGGATATTGCTAGTACAATGTAGCTCAGACTACTTCGACATGTTTGGGTGTGAAATAGAACCATGCCTAGCCTAAACATACCCATTCAGACACATTGGAATTGTCGGTTTGGCTGCATCAAGAGCAGTACAAAAGTTACACCCCTTTACAACTTTACACTACCTCCTTCTGACGATTTTTGGGGCAACAAAAAACCTTTCACCAGAGGGAAACGCCTTAGAGATATAAAAAATGAGAGAGGTTATTCTAGAGGGACCCTATGTGATCATTTTTCCTTAGACAGAATGTCTCTAAGTGACACAGTTTCTGAGTAATAGCTCGTCAAAGGTTGCTGCCTTTTTACACTTTAGACTCTTCAGGGATATCGCTGGTACAATGTAGCTCAGACTGTTTTGGCATGTTTGGGTATGAAAAAAGACCATGCCTAGCCTAAATGTACACATCCAGAGATGTTGGAATTGTCAGTTTGGCCTCATCAGGAGCAGGATGAAAGTTACACCCCTTTGCAACTTTACACTACCTCCTAATAATTTTTGAGGTAGCAGAAAACTTTTCACCATAGGCAAACGCCTCATAGATAAAAAACTGAGAAAGGTTATTGTAGAGGGACCATATGTGATCATGTTGACTTAGATAGAATGTTTCTAAGTGACACAGTTTCTGAGTAACACCTTGTCAAAGATTGTTGCCTTTTTTCTCTTTGGACTCTTCAAGGATATCGCTGGTACAATGTAGGTCAGACTGTTTCAGCATGTTTGGGTGTGAAAAAGGACCATGCCTAGCCTAAAAGTACCCATCCAGATGTATTGGAACTGTCAGTTTCACTGCATCAGGAGCAGGACAAAAATTACACCCCTTTGCAACTTTACACTATCTCCTTCTAACGATTTTTGGGGTAGCAGAAAACCTTTCACCACGGGAAAACACCTTAGAGATATAAAAAACTAAGAGAGGTCATTATAGAGGGACCCTACATGATCGTGTTTCCTTAGACGAAATGTTTCTAATTGACATGGTTTCTGAGTAACACCTCGTCAAAGATTGTTTCCTTTTTACACTTTGCACTCTTCAGGGATATCATCGGTACAATGTAGCTCGGACTGTTTCAGCATGTTTGGGTGTGAAATAGGACCATGCCTAGCCTAAACATACCCATCTAGATGCATTGGAACTATCAGTTTGGCTACATCAGGAGCACGACGAAAGTTACACCCCTTTGCAACTTTACACTACCTCCTTTTGATGATTTTTAAGGTAGTAGAAAACTTTTCACCACGGGAAAACACCTCAGAGATATAAAAAATCAAGAGAGGTTATTGTAGAGTGACCCTACATGATCATTTTTCCTTAGACGGAATGTCTCTAAGTGACACGGTTTCTAAATAACAACTCATCAAAGACTGCTACCTTTTTGCACTTTGGACTCTTCAAGGATATCACCGGTACAATGTAGCTCAGACTGTTTTGGCATGTTTGGGTGTGAAATAGGACCATGCCTAGCCTAAATGTACCCATCTAGACACATTGGAATAGTCATTTTGGCCGCATCAGGAGCAGGACGAAAGTTACACCCCTTTGCAAATTTACACTATCTCCTTCTGACGATTTTTGGGGCAGCAGAAAACCTTTCACCATGGGAAAACACCTCAGAGATATAAAAAATTGAGAGAGGTTATTGTAGAGGGATCCTATGTGATCATATTCCTCAAATAAAATGTCTCTAAGTGACACAATGTTTGAGTAACAGCTCGTCAAAGATTGCTGCCTTTTTGCACTTTTGACTCTTCAAGGATATCGCTAGTACAATGTAGCTCGAACTGTTTCAGCTTTTTTGGGTATGAAATAGGACCATACCTAACCTAAACATACCCACCCAGATGTGTTGGAACTGTCAGTTTGGCCGCATCAGGAGTAGGATGAAAGTTACACCCCTTTGCAACTTTACACTACCTCCTTCTGACAATTTTTAGGGCAAGAGAAAACCTTTCACCATAGGCAAACACCTCAGAGATATAAAAAATAGAGAGAGGTTATTGTAGAAGGATCCTATATGATCATGTTTCCTCAGATGAAATGCCTCTAAGTGATACAGTTTCTGAATAACAGCTCATCAAAGGTTGCTACCTTTTTTGCACTTTGGACTCTTTAGGGATATCGCCGGTACAATGTAGCTCAGATTGTTTCGGCATGTTTGGGTGTGAAACAAGACCATGCCTAGCTTAAACATACCCATATGGATCCGTTAGAACTGTCAATTTAGCCGCATCAGGAGCAAGGCAAAAGTTACATCCCTTTGCAACTTTACACTACCTCCTTCTGATGATTTTTGGGGCAGCAGAAAACCTTTCACCATGGGTAAACGCCTCAGAGATATAAAAAACCAAGGGAGGTTATTGTAAAGGGACCCTACATGATCATGTTGCCTCAAACAGAATGTTTCTAAGTGACACGGTTTCTGAGTAACACCTCATTGAAGATTGTTATCTTTTTGCTCTTTGGACTCTTTAGGGATATCATCGGTACAATGTAGCTCAGACTCTTTGTAAAGCCTCACAAAACATGTAAAAGAATTTAAACCAACTCCAAAAATAAATGAAGTAAATAATCTGCTTAAATACAACATCGCAATTACCAAAATCAAAAAGAAGTAAATAATCCACTTAAATACAATATTTAAAGGTAAAAGGTGTAATTAATCCACTTAATTACAATATCTCCAATAAAAGATAATCTCAAAAATATGAATCTCAATGTCAATAAATCTTACATAATCGTGTGCTTAATCCAGGTAACAAGCGCTATGAAATAATATACATAAATCCTTGGGAAAACATGCCATAATACATCCAAAATAGGTACAATAATCAAGTACATCAATAATAAATAAATCAGCACACTCTCCAGCTACATGAACCAAGTGGTCCACCACCTGCAAACCAAGAGACGAGAACATGGCTCAGGTGTTTTTCCACCCAACCATGAAGTATTTATACTTCCCCAGATCCCTTCCTGAAATGAAGGAAACCTAGCCCTGCACGAAATGTCTAGCTACCTGGTAACAACTGCAGGAGGGAACACTCGATGCAACCCTAATGTCTGAATGTGCAATTCTAAGTAATGAAAAGTAAATTGTCTCACAATAGGATGTGGCAGAGATATCAATAAATAATTTTGCTAGACAATAAACATCTATTTCAATGTTATTCCAATTAGATCTAATCATTTAAGTAAATTGGTCAATTCCTGAAAAGAGGAAAAGCCATCTCTGATAATCCACATTCGGCATCGCAATCGCAAAAGTAAACCAATAACATTCCTAGATAAAAACTGCTTCTTTCCCCAAGAACCAAGAAAATAAAGTAAAGAATTGAAAGTACAAATTTTCAATCAATCCAGTTCCCTTTTCCCAAATCATCAAGTAAGGAAAAATTACATATTTCAAGAAAGAATCGATCTCTTTTAACCATACAATTTACAATCATAAGTTTATTAGTTTGATATAGTCTCTAATCTTGTATTTCAGTCACAATGTCTTTAATAATAATAATTAGATATGGTATTAATCTATCTTACTATTTATTTCTATTATAGGAGATTTTTAAAAAAAACAACAAAAACAATAAAAATAGACCTCTTGTCACAACTACGACAGGAGCTATTGTAGAAATAAAAAGATGAACATAATTCATAGTTTAATCAATTTCTGGTCATGAATATACATGTAATATGTTTTTATCATCAGTAGTCAAGGAAAATAATATAGAAGTCTACCGTCTCTATTTAATCTTACTATCATTTGCTTGCAGTAGGATCTACTCAATTTTAATCAATGGGTTTGTATATACTATTCACTAACCCTCATGTCGCTTTAGTGACAAAAGCTGTGACAGAATAGTAAAATAAAAGAAATTATACAAGGTCTCAGATCTGATTTCTGTCATTTAAGATAATGTCATAAATTCAAAGTTTTTGGAACAACAACAATAGCTATGGAATATGCTTGTAAGAATACAATGGTTTTCAATCTATTTTAAGAGTTTGAATTTCATCATTTAGAAGTCAATTTCCAATTCCCAAACTAATATCAGCCAGTATAAAAAGAAAAATAGTCATATAATTATCTGATAGAATATTCCATAGTATCTAGTGGTTTCAACGTTTAATAATCAAGAACCAGAAGAAAATGGTTTCACTTCCAATATTGAAGAGACAATGATCTATTCAGAAAGAAAACACAACAGCCAAAAAGGAGGCGATCAGCATGCAATCGCCCTGCCCAAAGACTCTGACCTCCAAATATGCAATCGACGGCCAAAACAAGGAAAAACGTAAGGTTTGTCGGGAGAAAAAGAAGCTGACACATACCAGTAAATCGGCGGCCATTCTTTCTATAGGTTGTTTTCTTTCAAAAGAGGAACAATGGTTCAAGAGAAAGGTCGACAGTACACCAAATAAGCATAGGTGGCTAGGTAAATAAATGGCCAACCATAAAACTAACGGCTGGGAAAATAATACATGTGGTCAGAAGAATAGATAGCAGCCAAATAGAAGTGGTGACATGCATGCCAAAAAGGGGCGGCCAAGAAAAAGAAGATATAGTTATTCAATCGCAGGTTACTTTTATCATTTTGGGGGTAGAAATAGTGGTAAAAGAAATTACCCATGCAGAATAAAAGGAGGTCGGCTCAGGCAGAGATAAGAGCCAGACATAACCCAAGTAGAAAGTCCTTCATACAAAACAACTAAAACTATCTTTTTACTACCATGAAAACAAATAAAAACCTGGACAAGAACATCGATCTCAGATGAAATTGGAAGCTATTATTGATGCCTTGATCACCCTCTTTCCTATTGTGGCCTGCAGCTATCTCCTTGCTTCTATCTCTCAAATAAAATAAATGTCCTCCTGCTTCCTTTTTCTTAGAAAAATTTATTCCTTTGCTACCAAATGTGGGTGTCCTTTTTTTGTTTGAAAAATCCCCTCCCTTATCAAAAGAAAAATCTCTTATTTTTGGCGATCAAGATTAGGTTTTTAGAACTGGAGTTCATTTTTCAGTTTGCATGATGATTTGGCCAATAGCATTTTGAGAAAAATCTATTTAAAACAATAAAGAAAATAATATATTTTGCACTCACTGTTGCATGAATGACAGGAAGCCTATATTTTTAATTCTTTTATCAAAACTCTAAATATAATAATGCTAATTTTAATATTATTTAACTATTTTAATTAAAACAAAACCGATTAAATAATCAAAGAGAAATGCAATATAATATTGCATATTTATCTATATAATTTAATATATAATATCTATTTATTTTTAAGGAACATATTGTCTTCCAAACATCTTATAGACAATATTTTATTATTTGTTTAAATTACACACAATACATCATTTGAATATATTTAAAAAAGATAAAGTTAAAGTAACCACATCATGCATTTGAAAATGATTAAAAATTAAGCATTAAATCAATCAAAGCCATTCAATAATGCATATGCAACTACGTGATATGTGTGATTGCATCAAGGTAATCCATCCATTAGTTCTTACCAATTGGCTAGAACATTTCTACCTCATCCATGCTCTCATCTTTGACGAGTACATGCATCCATTTGCACTCAACTCGACGTCAATAGGTTAGTATCTCCAAAACATAGCTGAAGCAAATCATTGCATTTACATCAATATTCAATATTTAAAAGAATTTCCAATTTTCATCAATATAACTCATATGTATGCAAAAATTACTTAAAGTCAATCACAATAATTGTTCACTAAACTAGAATGATCATATTGTTCGTAAAAATGAGACGTGACACTGTTCGGCATGTTTAGGTGTGAAATAGGACCATGCCTAGCCTAAACGTACCCATCCGGATGCATTGGAACTGTCTGTTTGATCGCATCAGGAGCAAGACTCAAAGACTCAAACTGATCCCAAATGACTCAAACTGACTCAAAAACATATGAAATGGTCTTAGAAGACATTATTACATACAATTGACTCAATCAAAACAAAATTTCACTTTTTGACCCCTCTTGGAGGCATGACAACCTGTGTGCCCCTGCACCATGAGGACATTGAAGTCGATAAAGTTTTCCTATTAAGAAAAAGAGCTTCCCTTAGCTTCAAGAAATATAAATATTCTATATTGACAAAGCCAACCACGTGAAGGTGGAAGCTCATGTAACCTCACCTAAGACCTAAGACACATGTATTCTAGTCGACGTAGGACACCTAAGACACCTATTGTATAGTATGTATCTAGATTTTATAGACATAGTAGACCTAAGACACCTAGTCTTTATACCTTATCGTAGTCTAGACCTAAGTCACCTAGACACCTAGATTATAGTTCTACCTAAGACAGTTGTTATGGTAGACCTAGTTGACATATAGTACCTACCTACGACACTTAGATTAAATTATACCTTATTCTAATCTCTAGAGAGGTAGTTGATATATAGTATCTACCTAGAAGACACCTAGATCATTCTAGATTATACCTTATTCTAGTCTCTAGATAGGTCGTTGATACATAGTATCTACCTAAGACACCTAGATTAGATTCAATACCTTTTTTCTAGTCTCTATCTACCTAGTTGACATATAGTATATACCTAAGGCACAAGTAGAGACAGCTATTATCTAGTTAGAAACTAAGACACCTAGAGACACCTATATTTTATATATTACCTAGATTTTATACATTACGTGGTTTGGTGAAGGATCTTAAAAGGTACTTTGACACCAAAAACTTGAATGATAATGATCCTAGGAAGGTCAAGTTTATTGCCAATAAAATGAAGTCATGTGCTACTCTATGATTGATCCATAAATAGAGAGGATATCCCTCATGTATTTTTCATCAACTATGAATCACTTGAGTAAGCCTTGCAATAACCTTCAAACATTATTTATACCAATAACAATGGCTAAACATGCAATATTTTTTGTTCAATAGACTTGTAACATAGAAATAAGAGCATAAGAAAGAAAGGGTGTGTGCAAGAAGTTGAGTCCACTTTTTTGGCCAAAAAGTGGAAGTGTTTTCCCTAATTTTTAGAATTTGTCACATTTGACCTAAAAATTTGAAGCACTTAAAGGTGTAATCTTGGAAAAAGTCACTAAATATGAAATGTAGTACTCAGAGTCTAGTTTCCAAATATGTATTTTTTTTCAATACCCAGATGATAGAAATTGATTTTCAATAGGCGTTTCTAAAAACCACTGTTTAAAAGTCACTTTTTTTTACTATACCATGCACATGTACATCATCCATATTTTGACCTAAATAATCATATTTTTCTAAATCCTTTTGGGAAAAGATTTGTAACTCATTGAAACACATTTTTCATATTTTTTTGTAATTTTTTATTGAATTTTTTTTGTTAATTTTTTATTGGCCATTTTTGGTCTTTTGAAAAATTGTCGTGTATGTCACGCATAAGATGACCTAAACTGACAGTTTTTGAAAAAAAAAATTGAAATTGAAAAGAATTTTCTAAGGTACGTTTTTCGTACAATTCTTTACAAAAAAGTATTTTAATAAAAAGTTATTAAAATATTAAAAAACCCTAATAATTCAAGTTTATGGACCTATATCATCAGAAATTAATTGAAAAATAGAAAAAATAATCCAATTGTAAAAAAAATTATATATTTAGAATCTACATTGTCTCATCTATAATGGGTTTTAATTTCGTCAAAAAATTCTGCAAAAAAGGCCTGCAAATATATGCCCAAAGTCACTATTTTGTTGTGACATTGATAGGACCTTCAAGTTGCAGGTCAAACCAAGTCCAAAGCCAAGGGTCGGGTTCCCAAGCCTTTTTCCCGACCCAAAGCCCATTGCAAAAATTGCGTCAAAACTTCAAATATTATGAAACAAGATCCCGTTCTAGAAACAGGATCCCATTTTGAAACAAGATCTTGTTTCATAAAAGGTCAATATTTTAACCTTTTATGAAACAGGATCCCATTTTAAAACGAGAGGAAACGAGATCCCATTTCAAAATGGGATCCCATTTTGAAACATGATCCCATTTTAGAAAGGGATCCTGATGCAAAATGAGATCTCGTTTCATAAAAAGCGGGATCCCGTTTTGGTTTACCTGATTTTGGGTTTTTTTCTAAGTCTGAAACTTCCACCTTAAGTGGACTCATCTTTGTGCATTTACCCAATCAAATAGAATACAACAAGACATTTTCATTGGCATGGGAGATTTGTCCCATTTTTCCTTTAGTATTGAATCCTCCTTAGTGATAGTTGTGTAGTGATAGGCTTCTCCCATGATGTAAAAATGTGTATATGTGTAAAAATGCAACAGCGAATAAAAAAGACAAACCTATGTAAACTTACAAATTAATGTGCATACTTACAACTCCATGTAACATGACTTTACAAAATCAATGTGAATACTTACAAATTAATCCAACAAACCATCCGGGTCTGCTCTACTCTTTATTGTGTCAAGTATTGCCTCATGGTCAGAATCACGCACCTTCCATAAGGTCTTGTTCAGAGGCCTACCCCGATATTGTATCAAATGAACATTGGATGCCATGACAAGGTTCGAGTAATGAATAATCTTCTGATGCATGTCAAAGTCCTAAAATAGCCAAACATTAACACTCTTATGTGGGTACCTTCTAAGCCATGTTCCAGTAACAACCACTAAGCCTTTAGGGTATTCGGTGTTTTCTCCATCTATAACTGGGGCCTCAAATTTCTTTTTGGCCTCAACACAATGACACAAGTAATAATTTGTTCCCTCTTCATTATCTTCATCTGCAATAACTACATATACATGCCCTACATTGATATGTGTAGCAAATTAGATGAAATTAGTCAACCCTATCCCTAAACCCTCAACCCTCAACTCTCAACATTAAACCCTAATCTGTCAACCCTAAACCCTAATCCCTCAACCCTAAACCCTCAACCCTCAACACTATACCTTAAACTCTAATCCCTCAACCCTAAACCCTAATCCCTCAACCCTAAGCCCTAAACCCTAACCCTAAACCCTCAACCCTCGACACTATACCTTAAACCCTAATCCCTCAACCCTCAACCCTAATCCCTCAACCCTCAACCCTAATTCCTCATCCCTAAACCCTAAATGCTATACCTATTCCCAAACCCTCAACCCTTGACACTATACCTTAAACCCTAAACCCTATCCCTCAACCCTTAACCCTTAAAACTTAAACCCTAAAACCTATCCCTAAACCCTCAACGCTAGACACTATATTGTAAACTCTAACCCCTCAACCCACAACCCTCAACCCTAATCCCTCAACCCTCAACCATAATCCCTCATCCCTCATCCCTAAACCCTAAATGTTAGCCCTATTCCTAAACCCTCAACCCTTGACACTATTGATTAGTTTACATTTCGTGACTTCATTTTCATTGAATAAAAAGGTTTATCAGATTTGAAATAAGGGGCACAGTTCATTGTCATGTGATTTTCTAGATGAGAGGGTCGATAATGTCCAGGGTTCTTCCAAGAATGGCCTGCAACAAAAATAAGTTTTTGTTATACCAATCCTCCTGGTAAAGCTACAATTCAAATGCCTACTTTGAAAGTTGAAATAAATTAAATTAGACTTACAATTTTGATTTTCTTCCATTGCTTCAACATCATTGTTGTTTTCCCCATCAGAAACCAATTCATTCAGCAACTTGTTGCACATTGGTTGACTTGAACTGCATACTATGTTAGAAGAAGGGCATATTTTATCTGTATCAATGTTGGTATTCATAAGCTGAAGAACATTGATATTTTTCACACACCCTATTCTTTGAAATATCTTAACCTTAAAATATGACTTGGATATGTACTTAAACATACAAAAATCTCCAATCTCTAGCCCATGATGATTCACAAAATTTTCCCAACCCTACCTAAATTTTAGTTTATTTGTGATACCCCCTAATTATACATCCCACTCCTTCCCATCTGGGCCTTGTAACACCATATGTTCGTCTGTGTTGTCTATAAACTGTGAAACAAATGCAGGAGGAATGCACTGCCATAAACACATTACACAATTAGATTTTACAAGTTCTTAACAGTGTACAAGAAATAAAAGAATGAAAACTAATGTATAGAGTTACCAGTTTTTGTTTAAAGTCTCCAAGCATAACTTTGAAGAAGGGGGCACACCCATTAAAGCAATTCATTCAACAACTTGTTACCCATTGGTTGACTTGAACTGCATACTCTGTTAGAAGGACATCTTTTATCTATATCAATGTTGGTATTCATAAGCTGAAGAGCATTGATATTTTTCACACACCCTGTTCTTTGAAATATCTTAATCTTAAAATATGACTTGGATATGTACTTGAACATAGCAAAATCTCCAATCTCCAGTCCATGATGAATTTCTGATCTTATTTATTTATGTAATTTATAGTTGAATTTTACACCATATTTATTATAATTATGTGTATTTTAAGTTGTTTCCATGAGGATATTTTTTTAGTTTTCAGGGGTTAGCTAATTCAAGATAACTGGTATATTCCTTTCAGTATTTCAATTCTCTGAGTTTCTAGCTCCATCAGTAAAACTTTCAAGCTGAAGTGAATATTCAAATTATATGGCATCTTTTTCTAGCCCATCTGGGGTTCATTGTGCCAATAGGTGTACCCACTATGAGAAAATCTTTGCATTTGTTACATCCACAATGAGTAATTAACAGTTGAAATCAGAAGGATGATCATTATGAGAAAAGCTTTGCATTGGGGTACATCCATAGTGGGCAATGAATTGTTGAAATCAGAACCCCTGGTCAACATTAAGTGAATGTTTTTTTATTAAGATTTTTTTAAAAGATCAACATACTCTCTCCACTTATTTGCTTGAATTTAAATTGGGGTCATAAAAATGTGCATACATCTGCTCCCACTGTATAACCTGGGTGTAATTAAAACCATCAACTAGGTAAAATAAACAACTTTGGCTATAAAAATTAATCAGTGTTTTTAAAATAGATATTAGTAACTATACATTTTAGATATCCGTAACTATACATTTTGGTACTGTTTCTTTCTTGATTTTCTTTTTTTAATTAACTAATTTTTGTTTTTTTTAGACAAAATATTACAATCCTCATGAAGATCTTTTCTTGTATAATTTTCTCCTTTTGCATCTTTGGCCTACCTTTTCCCTCCTCTCTTTCAGAAGGATCCTTATTTTATCTTTCGATCTATATGAACATTAAACATAAATCTATGTTTATTGTTGTCCACCTGCTCAAAGATGAAAACATCTCCTTTCTTGATATTATTATGATGTAAAAAATATGCCCACCTCACACTTAGGGCAGGTCTATTGTTATGAAACAGGCAAATAATCTCCCATTGTTTACTGGCTTTATCCACAAGAACTACTAAACTTTTTTCTAGATTGGTAATTATAGAGGACATTCACCTATTTTTGGCAACTCCTGCATTCCCAAACCATTACAAAAGCTAAGTTATTTTAACCCAATAAATAGTTGATTGCATTGATTTAATACACTACTATTAAAGCTTAGCATTCACACAAATGCAAATGTTCATATTATAGAAGACTACATTATATTAGACTATTAGAAATCCCTCAAAAAAATGTAATAACAAAACTGCTTTGCCTTATGTTATCTTGTTAAACCCATTCTTTTTGACACTCTTCTCTTAATAAAGTAAGAGTAATAAGAATAGAAGGCAGAGAATTTGATCTTACTAGTATGCATGGTTGGTTTACATTCCGTGACTTCATTTTCATTGAATAAAAAGGTTTATCTGATTTGAAAGGTGGGGCAGAGTTCACTCTCATGTGCTTTTCTAGATGGGTGTGTGCAAGAAGTTGTGTCCACTTATTGGCCAAAAAGTGGAAGTGTTTTCCCTGATTTTCAGAATTTGTCACATTTGACCTAAAAATTTGAAGCACTTAACGGTGGAATCTTGGAAAAAGTCACTAAATATGAAATGTAGTACTCGGAGTCTAGTTTCCAAATATGTAATTTTTTTCAATACCCAGATGATAGAAATTGATTTTGAATAGGCGTTTCTAAAAACCACTGTTTAAAAGTCACTTTTTTTTTACTATACCATGTACGTGTACGTCATCCATATTTTGACCTAAATAATCATATTTTTCAAAATCCTTTTGGGAAAAGCTTTGTAACTCACTAAAGCACGTTTTTCATATTTATTTGTAATTTTTTATTGAATAATTTTTTTTATTAATTTTTTATTGGTCATTTTTTGTCTTTTAAAAAATCATCGTGTACGTCACGCATAAGATGACCTAAACTTAACATTTTTTGAAAAAAATAAATTAAATTGAAAAGAATTGTCTAAAGTACGTTTTCATACAATTTTTTTTACAAAAAAATATTTTAATAAAAAGTTATTAAAATATTAAAAAACCTTGATAATTCAAGGTTATGAACATATTTCATCAGAAATTGATTAAAAAATAGAAAAATTAATTTAATTGTAAAAAAAATTACATATTTAGAATCTACATTGTCTCCTCTATAATGGGTTTTAATTTCGTCAAAATATTCTGTAAAATAGACCTTTAAATATATGCCCAAAGTCACTATTTTGTTGTGACATTGACAGGGCCTTCAAGTTGCAGGTCAAACTAGGTCCAGAGGTCAGGGTCGGGTCCCCAAAGCATTTTCTGAAGCGGGTTCCAAAGAAAAACCTGAGCCTAAAATTCAAATTTTGAATAACGGGATCACGTTTATGAAACGCGATCCGATTTATAAAACGGGATCCCGTTTCTTTGTTCATCGGTCGTAAATAAAACGGGATCCTGTTTAATAAACGGGATCCCATAGTAAACAGGATCCCGTTTATTAAACGGGATCCCGTTTTATATAACGGGATCCCATTTCTTATTTGCCTATTTTTTTTAATAAGACTGTACTATGACTGCAATTTCTGCAACTTGCCCTACAGTACGGCTGACAGCGACACTTGCTGCATTCTTTGGCATATTTCTTTCTTTTGCAGGTCCATCAACTTGAAGTATTGTTGGTATTTTGATAGAAGCCATCATGGAGACGTTATTTGAGTGGAATTTTGTTGAATTGGTACTTGTTTGAAGGACTTGAAACACATTCAAGTTTTTGACATTCATTTGTACATGCTTCATAAATTTTTTAATCATGGGATCACAAAGTCGTAATAAGAGGAAAGATAGGAAGCTATTAACTCCTGAAGAAATTGAAGCAAAGAGAGTGAAGGAGGTAAAAAGACAAAGAGATAGAAGAGTAAAGATTCAATCAATGAACAATGCTGAAGCATCCAATTCCACAACTATTGAAGATAAAAACATTGAGGAGACCATGGATATAGATGATGCAAGTTTGCAAGAGGTGAATGTGGAAACTAATACAATTATGCAAACTACTCCTGGTATGTCTTCAAATCCCTCTATTAATGCTATAGAGAATGTTTCAATGGGCACAAATCCAGGTACTTCTTCAAATCCACTTTTGAATGAAATGGAAATAGTGTTGATAGGAGATTTAAAACAAGCTGGATATAACAATGTTGAGATTGATAATATTCGTAGAGATCAAAATTTGAAACAAATTGTAGTTGAAAATGAAAATGAAAATCTTTTTGTTGTTGAAAATAAAAATAAAAACCATTTTGTTGTTGAAAATGAAAATGAAAACCGTTTTGTTGTTGAAAATGAAAACGAAAATCCTTTTGTTGAAAATGAAAATGAAAATCGTTTTGTTGTTGAAAATGAAAACGAAAATCATTTTGTTGAAGATGAAAATGAAAACCGTTTTGTTGTTGAAAATGAAAACGAAAATCCTTTTGTTGAAAATGAAAATGAAAACCGTTTTGTTGTTGAAAATGAAAATCGTTTTGAAGTTGAAAATGAAAATGAAAATCTAGGAAGTGATGTTGAAAATGAGAAATATTTTTTCAAAATTGAAAGAGATGTTTTGGATAATCTTCCTGGTAAAATTTCTTGGAGACAAATAAGAACACATGCCAATAGATTATACAAAGAATTTTTTTATTCTAAAAAACTATCATTTCAATGTCAACTAATGATGCAATTAATGAGAATGTGGAAAATGAGAAAAGTAATGAAAATGTTAGGCATTTTTGCTAAACTAAGAAGAAAAGATCAATCACTAAAACATGCTATGTCTACTGTTGCTAGTGCCATTGAGTCTATTGGAAGTAATAGTCAATCCAAAGATAAAAATGCAGCAAGACGAGCTATAACAACTGCTATAGTGAATAAAACAACTTTGAATAGAAGAATGGTAAGCAATATTAGTGGAATTCTAAAAATACATCCTAAAACATTGGTAAGAGCGGCAAAAAGAAGAGAAAGTATAGAAAATGATCCAATTAACCAATGTTGGAGTTTTAGTGGTCGACTCCCGAGATCTGACATGAAACTAAATGTTGAAATCAGATCTTTGATGGAAAAATATTGGCATGATAATACTAGGGTATCGTCTAATGCTAGAGATGTTTTAAAATTAAGAGTGGGGTCCAAAGTTCGCGATCCTCATCCAAAACACCTATTAGATACAACGCAAACTAAATTTTATAGAAAATTTTATGATGAATTAGTGTTACCTGGTAATATTAAAATAAGTCAAAGATCTTTTGAAAAATGCAAACCATGGTATGTAAAGATTAATAAGGAATGAATATCTTGTTGTTATAAAACGCATGTTCAATTTCGTTATTATTATGATGTGTTTCAATATATACGTTGTACTTTACATTGTAACATGATTATACAGGAATGTAATATTAATATGCCAACTGAAGCAATAAAAGAGTTTATATCAAGTTTGTTCTATGAAAGATCTAATGAAAAAGGTTTTTATTTAAGTTCATGTATTTCTGGACAATGCACTAGTTGTGGCAATCTTTCTTTGTTAAGAGTTTGTATGCATGAAAGTGTTGAAAATGATTTTGGACAACAATTAGTGGATGTTAAAAGATTTAAGAATGTTGAATATTCTTTAAAAGATGGAAAATTTGGAAAGCGTTGTGATTTAATTACAGAAAAGGTTAGTGTGCATGCATTCATATCAGAATTTAAAAGTAAAATTGTACCAAAATATGTCAAACACTCTCAACAAGCTCGATGGCTTGATGGACAATTTCGTGAATGTAGAAACACATTTCCAGTTGGTACTATACTATCAGTGGTTGATTTTGTGGAAAACTATACTTTAGCTCCGCAAGAGGAAATTCAATCACAATATTACAATTCAATGCAGGTTGCTATGTTTGTTCATATTGTTTATAGACATGCAGATGATAGCATAGAGAATGATAGAAAAGTTTTGAGGGAGTATCATTTCTATTTGAGTGACAACCGGTTACACTCGTTAGAGTTTGTTCAATATTGTTTCAATATTTTTTATACAAATTTAAGAGAAAGAGGAATCTAGATGACTGAACATCTTATATGGTCAGATAATTGTACGGGGCAGTTCAAGAATGCTCGAATGTTCTATTGGTTATGTAGGGTTCACAAGGAGAATAATGTCCAACATATGTGGAATTTTTTTGAAGCTGGACATGGTAAAGGAGAACATGATGGAGCTAGTGCGTGTGTTAAAAGAATTCTTGCTAGACAACAATTAAAATTTGAGGATGCAGTAAAATTTAAAGATGCACGTGGGATTGTAGATTGGTGCAATACAAGATTATGTACACCTGGATCAAGCGAGTACTCTACAGTTCATCAATTCTTTTGGTTGGTTGAAGAAGAAAATATTCTACCTAGACTTGATTGCCAGACAATCAGTGGATCTACTAAATGGCATTCATTTAGGAGTTTGAATGCAAGTACATGGACTATTTGGACAAGGAAGCTTGCATGTTTTTGTCAGTTTTGTATTTTAGGAGATTGGGAAGCATGTGAGAATACAGAATGGGTTGAAGAGTGGAAACAAAGACCATTGACACTTGCACAAGCACACAATCAAAGTGAAACAACAATTGAAGACAATGATCAACTGTTTGTATCAGACGATTATGACCGTGTTTCAGACCTTGTACAAGAAGGTAATTTAATTCAAAACATTTTATTTTATTTCACTTTGATTACTAATTTGTAGTGCTTTTATTTATTTATGTGTACATATGAATGCATGTATGTTGATTGGTCAAATTTTATGGACATGTGCAAGTTATTGAATCAAAATTTGTTTTGCAGGACATGTGTATGTTGTTGTTGCACCAAAGAATAATGAAGAGGAAACTGAATATTGGTTGGCTCGTTGTGTGGAGACTAAACATAAGTTAACAGCACCTCAAGAAGATGATGATGGCTTTCCTTATCCAACAAATTTGGTGATCCCCTTAAGACATCCCCTTAAGCAAATTTTGATAACAAGTCTTTGATCCCCTTAAGCATATTTTAAGAACTTCTTTGATCCCCTTAAGCAAATTTTAAGTATTTCTTTGATGATGCCTATCATTATCCAATAGGTTTGGTGGTGGTTGTTGGCACTTGGCTACGGAAATACCTAATAAGGAAGAATGGTTTGCCTGCATTCGAAGATTATGAAACACATAAGAAGATTATACACTACTCACATTTGGTGTTGGCAACAAATATAAAACTGGAGAGGTATCACAGAAAACCTACAAATAAAGAGCTATGGAACATTTCTATGGAAGACCATGAGACAATCATCGATGCGTTGGAAAAAAGAGAGGATGGAGATGGTACAATAGAATAAGTAAATACAGGTAAATATAGTTAAATAGATTTATATTGTTGTTTTAAATATGTATTAAATACATGTTTTGATATTTCTTGTGCGTTATTAGTTGAAATTAATTTAATTTATCCTTTTATATCCTCAGGCCATCATCACAAATTCATCAAATACTTTGAAACAAAAACTTGAGAGGCACTTGTAAATACAGGTACAAATTATGTATATCTAGATAGTTTTATATAAATTAAAATACATGTTTTGATTCAGATATATTGATAAATTGCTTGTATTATTTTTATATCAGGTGGCATGAAGACCTGCTACATTCTCCTCAAGTTTTGGATTTTCTTGAGATGGCATATAACGACATTTTATATTTACATTATTTTGAGTTGGCATATATGTACATACACAATTACATTATTACACATTTTGTATAGAAATTTGTATACATGTGTATGTACACAATTTTATACTCTACAGTATTAAATTTATCAAAATTATTATTTTATGTATTTTATTTGTTAAATGTACATGTTTTTCTACTTAGAATTTACTTTAAATTTGATTTATTATATTGTTCAATTTGGTTGCCTTGGGCAACTTCACCAAATTTTGAGAACTTAAGACATCCCCTTAAGACATCGTAAATTAGGACCCCTTAAGACATTCAAAAAGTTAGCATACAACTTCCACCTTAAGTGGACACTACAAATGCAAGAAGTTGTTTAATTTTGTTGAAGTTCTACATGGAGAACTCTACAAATGTATTATCTCTGTAATCCCATTCTTGAGATAATACATTGGGTTTGTGGTCCTTTGAAGGCCAGGTTTTTTCTAAAAGGGTTTTCGCAAGGTGCATCTTGTGTTATCTTGTAATTATGCTTTATTCTTCTTTTGTATTATAGATTCTGCATACTATTTAGCATAGTTTCTCTCATTAAGGTTATGTGGAATTAGTATTTGTGGCTTGAAACTCCTAACATTTGGTATCTATAAGTACTAAAATCACATCAAGCCTACATGACAATTTGATGATGATAAATAAGTCCTAATCATAGTCATGTAGATGTGAATTACACTCCTACCAGTAGTTTCACTCTTGGTGGCATGTCCTGTGTGTTCTTCCCCATCTTGACCATCTTTTTCAACCCCCAAATTGACCTTCCCTACCTCACATTTTTACCTAGTGCCCCCTTCATTTTTCCTACTTAGTCTCTCCTTTGCAACTAGTTTTCCATCTCTCAGTTTAATGAGATACTATAATATATAGATCGTTCAATGTCAACAAGCAATGTTGGACAAGGACCTTGGTCACTTGAGAGTTAAATGTCCACCCATACTTTCTCATGTCACTTTCACATGGCACACACTTGATTATCATGCTGAATTATACCATTATCCCATACCTTTATGCCCAAATCATATTTTTGAGGGTCCACCGATGTTAAGAGGAATTTGGAAGAAATATTACATCATATCATGTCCATTGAAAGTCATTAATGGTGGTCCTAAGTCATGCAGGGGAGTACTTGGGGTGGGCGGAATCTTTTGAAGAAGTTGTAGAAATTTGACTTAGGACAGGGCATATGAACTTGGCAAACTTTTGCAAAAAATGTTACAAAACTTCAGGTGGGAATTGGATGAAATGAATTGAAGAAAGGAATGATTTCTTCAAGGCAGTTAGGCTTCTACAATTAGGAAGAAATGAGTGTTTCGATGTTATGGGGAAATGATGTAAAACTAGACAATAGGATAGGAAGTGGGATGGGATAAATCATATCCTAAAGTTAATCTAGCTTTCACAAAGTGGAGGGAAGGGAAGATACAAAGGAATATAAATTGTTGGAGAACCATATGGGACCATAGCTAGGAAGTGGAGGGGAGAAATAGATGAGATCCAGGGCCTTTTGTCTAAAAATGTAAAGTATTAAGATCTTATAAGTTCCTACAGACCTAAACTTATTTCAAAATTTGATTCACATCCAAGGTTTGTGTTCATAGGATGAAACATGTCAAGCAGGAGATACCCTTGAGTCCTAATGGACACTAAAGATCGTATTAAAAGGACTAAGGGAAGTTCTCATTTTAGTAGTTACACTAAGATTTGAAATTAAAGTTGACAAATCCTAATGAGCTTGGGCAAGCTTAGGGGAAGGTATAGATTTATATTATTATTATTTTTTATTTTGATAAGTTAAGCTTAGTCCAATTAGATAATGACACCTAGATTATGATATAGTAAGAACACTTTAGCTTAGTCCAATTAGAGAATGACACCTTGAGTATGATATAGTAAGTATATTTCAATGATTTGACAGGATAATTAAGGTAATAAATGGTATCATTTTATAAAATATTGGAATATCCCATCAATTTTCTTTGCATTAATGAAGTAAATCTATGATGAAATCTTTTGTCTTGTAAATTAAGTTGTTTATTAATCAACTTATCAAATCAAGTGATTTCTCATGATTATTTCTCAAATACATGTATATGAATCTTATTGTGGAGAAGACTATGAAACAAAATAAGAAGTCAACTAGAACCAAAGTGATGAGAGTTTATTCAACTATAAATAGTTTGTGTAGAAGCATAAATGGAATCTAAGTTACTAGATTGCAAGGACACTCTATGATACCCACATAAGGCCTTGGGATTTAATTTAATATAATATTTCTTCATAGATTAGCTAGAGGACAAAGGAGATGTAGTCACAAATGTTGGTAGGTTAGAGCATCCTACTTACATAGGCTGGATAGAAAATTTGATGTGTTTAACTTTTTAGATATCTTGCTAGATACTTTTAGGCATTGTACCATAAATGTAGACTATATCAATAATGTAGAAAATTAGACTATAATAATGGTGAGAGAAGTAGTTTTCAAATAAATGTTGAATTCACTTGAACCCACTTTGAGGTACAATGTTATAGTTGCAAGGTAATGGTCTCAAGAGTATAATGTAATTGAAGTGTTAAAAGATTGGGCTAGTCCTAATGTGGATTTAAAAAGTTAAGGAATGTAGAGGATTACACTATTGTAAGTTTTCCTAGTGAAATGAAAGAGGCCATGATTATGATGTGCAAACTATTTGGGAACAAAGACTCAATACATTTAAATGCTAGATGGGTGTCATTATTACACATGTGATTTACCAAAGGGGAAGATTTCTAGTAACTTCATTCCTAATTTGTGTCATTTATGCTACAATGAAATTCCCACCTCCACTAATAAATTGTAGGCCTAGTTCCAAAGTTATAGTTCACATGTTTTTTTATCAACAATTATCCTTGTAGGCACTCCACCCATTTGGTGAAGAAGTTGTGTCCACTTAAGACATCGTAAATTAGGACCCCTTAAGACATCTTAAATTACATGATCAACACAAGATGTTCAAGCACCAAGGCACTTGGATAAATATAACTATAACCATGCTAGGATCATTTAATATAACTTAGTTGATCTCTAGATGAGAAGATGTGAGAGATTGATCCCTCCTAGTAGGCAAGAGATCCTCATGAACTTATCTCACTTTTTAATGCTTTGTTTTGATTTGCTTACCATTTTATTGCTTAAAATTTGACCAGGACCTAAATATGCATACCGTGAATGAATGGAGGAACTTTATTAGGACCTCATCATTACATAAATTCTTTCAATGCAATTTCTTCATTAAGCGCAAATCTAGATCAACACTCTAACACTTGTAGATTTATATATGACAATTGATTATTTCTATTGATGTCAATCTATATATCTTATTATGGTTGATCTCAAATGTTTACATTTCTTTTCCTTCATGCACATGGTTAGATTAGTGTTTGATTTATGATTAAATTTAGGGATGCTTGTATATACATATGTATGTGATGTTATGCTTTTATAGTTTATGATGTATATGCAATGTATGTATGCATGGATAACATATATATAAATATGGATGCACCTAAACTAACATGATGGTTTTACATGACTATTACTTTGACATGTATATGATTTTGAACTACAACAAGATTGCATTTATTGTGTGACATGTAAAAATATATAGTCCAGGTTCAACAATATATATATAAAGTCCACATGTTCAACAATATATATATATATAAAGTCCATGACAAATAGTATATAACAAATAGTCCATGAAATAGTCAAATATATATAAAGTCCAGGTCCATGTTCAAAAAAATATATAAAGTCCATGTTCAACAATATATATATATAAAGTCCATGACACAGTATATAACAAATAGTCCATGAAATAGTCAAATATATAAAGTCCAGGTGAACAACAATATATATATAAAGTCCATGGCAAACAGTATATAACAAATAGTCCATGAAATAGTCAAATTATACATAGCCCATGTTTGAAATAACCTATCACATACTATCTCTATCATCAAGAGTCCTCTTCACACCATGCGAACTACTTAGATGACCTGAATCACTCTACAAAAGAGAAAGATTTATATGAAATTAGATGTAAGATGATTAGTCCAAATCTAATTTAATGACAATTTTTAAATTTATAATTTATATCATAAAATTAAATTACCGTGTGAGGCTGAGAGGCATGCTCTGGTGCACCTGGACCTGTGTCTCCATGCTCTGAATCAATCTATTTAATACAAGAGAAAGTTCAAGTTGAAATTAGATATACTTGACGATTTTAAAAATGATTTAATTCAATTTAATTTATAAGAACTATCATATTTAAAAATTATTATACCGTAAGAGGAACTTGTTGTGAATCCTCTATTCCAGGACCTGTCTCTACAAGCTTAGCTCCATGACATGTATCGAGCTATATTTTAAGAAAAAAGAATTTTGAATGTACATGTCAACATATATATATATATATATATATATATATATATATATATATATATATATATATATATATATATATATATATATATATCAAGAAATTTACTTTAAGTTCACAACGTTTATTTTAATTGTTCAATTTAAATATAATCTAAATTTTAAATTATACCGTATCAGGTTGCCCATCTCCTCTGTCCTCCTGCTCTGCATGTGCTGTGTGTTGATCATGAAACGTGTCACTAACAAGCTTCTACAATGTCATTTATATTTAAGTTAGCACATGTGTGTACAAATTAGGTTTTAAAACATATATATAATTGACTTACAGTGTACATATTAAATACATTTTTCAACAACCTGAAATGCAGTCGACTCCTGATATAAACTTGGATTATCCAAGTGTGCTACAATGCCCATCCTCATAGTTGTGTCAACCTGCATAGACATATTTATAAAATATTAAATATGTATGTGCACGTTTTTAGATACACTAATATCAAAATAGAAAAATTTAAGTATATATACAGTTTTTTAAAACAATATACATACTGTAAGAGTGTCATGTGAGATGCCCAATGATGGAGGAGCGCTCGAGACACCCTTACATGGAGGATTCAATGTGGAAGAACCCTGAACCAGTTCATAAATAAGTTCATAAATATTTAATTGTACACACATTCAAGACTGAATTTTACAAATTTACAAATCATTGATTTAATGTACCCCAAATGGGTGCCCGAGATGAACAGGTGTCGATGAAAAATTAATTCGATCAATTGTGACCCCTGTTGCCATCATCTACACCAAACAAACCAAACAATTCGATTGTTAAAATATTACAATTTAATTGATCATCTATATGTTGATTAAAAACACGTGGTTAAAAAATTGTTTTAAATTCAACATGTGTACATAACCTATATATACCTGTGTCGAATGATCAGTGGGATGATCCTCAGCAAATAGATAATCAACAAATGATTCAGTGCCCATATTATCAAATGATGCATGTGTAGCTGAAGTGGGTGCAACTGCCTGATCAGGTCCATAACACAACTGATTGCAACTCGTACATGTATGAGGCATCGACACATGTGGAGTGGCACTAGGACCACTTCCATCATCAACTCCTCCATGCTCTCTAACTCAAGCTACCATCATAGAAGTCTGCTCATGTAGGCTACCTGAAGTGCACTCAATGTGCCTAGTGTGGATACCACTGCACAATGCTCAAAGGGTGAAGGAATGGCAGCAACAGGAGGGTCAATAAGAGGTTGAACAGGCACCGGTCGTTGGGGATCAACCCGTGCCCCCAACCTCTGTTGTGGCATGCCACCACCAACACCCTAGAATGATCTAAAATCAAAGTAGTTGGGTTTTTTATTCATAACAAACTCTACATATAATTTTCTCAAAAAATATAAAGGAACCTCACAATTAGCATGAGGTGGATAAGCAAACACCATCCACCATCTATCCCAAAAATTGGTAGACATTCCTTCATGCCTACACCAACTGATTGATATTCTTTTCTTATTTGCAGGAATAGGTTCATTTGTAATGGGATGTCTAAAATATTGTGCTAAATGAGCTTTTGTGATTTTAAGATCCAAAATAGTCTTATAGGAGAGGCCATCAGCATAAAATTGGCGCCTCTCCTCTCTCCATTTCCGAAATCCATCAAAATCTGAGTTAATAGACCTCACAAAATCTACAATGTTTTGCATCAAAGATGCAAAACGTACTACATGAGGTGGCATGAATTGTTCACTGCGAATGGAATTTAGTTTTTCTTGTATCAAATCCACATTTTCATTTATTATGGCTCGCAAGCGAGCCTGGTCAGTTCCAGGTGGGGGTGGAGGTGGAGGTGGAGGCGGGTCATCTGCAGGTGGGGCATCTAGAGGTGGGGCATTTGGTGCTGGGGGTGGGGGTGGGGGTGGGGGTGCGGCCGGATCATCTTGTGCATTAAGGAAGTCCTCAACATCAAAGTGAATATCATCTAGATTCATGATGTATATATAAAAATCTAGATATGAACCTGCATATATATACATATAAACATACAAACTTCAGTACAAATTTAAAATTAAATCAAGAATATATATATATATATATATATATATGTTTCAAGAAATTACACTTGAAATAAATTTAAATTAAAAACATACAAATAATGTATACATGCATGTACAAATTTCAAAATGTAAGAGAGCTATTAGGACTACCATGATAATGATTGGTACAATGGGCAATGTATATTTCAAAATTTCAATGTGCATTTAAGTAAGGAAACTTCTCTGGACAATCATCATGTATTTCTTAAATGTGAATATGCATCCCAAATTTTAGACTATTTTAAAGAAATATGGTGCATTTAGGAACTTGGTGATTGTTGGGGTAAAGAGGAATATATGATCATGCTAGAAGAGGCACTGATTAGGCTCATAATTGGCCAAGGTTGCTTTGAATAAGGTTAAAACAAGGAGATACCCAGTTTGATATTCACACCCTTTGGTCCACACCTACATTGGGATGGATTAAGCTTGAAATTTTGATGGGTAGGGAAGGGTAATCCTAGTGAAGTAGGAGGAGTATGTTTATTAAGAGATGATAAGGGAAAACCTCTACCTAACTTAAAGCTTATGATTTTGGTGTCAAGAACAATAATATGGTAGATTCTAGGGCCATGATATCCAGGGCCTCAAGATGACTTGGAAACTAAACAAGATATCCCTTAGTGTGGAAGGAGATTCCAAGATCAACATTGATCATATGAAAAAGCATAGATGAAGCTTGTGGTTATTGGAAACTATTATATATTGGAAGCTAGAAACTTGGTGAATACTTGTTTAAATCTATCTCCTTCAAACATATCAAAAGAAAAGGTAATTATATTCTAGACTAGGCAGATAATGGAAGAAATCATTAAATTGCTCCTAGACATCTAGCATTTGTTGGGAAGAATAATTTTTTTACATTCAACTTGAAATCCCTAAGTTGTGCCTCCATGCTATCAAATGTTACTTGTATCTACCTTCTATACAATGATATTGAAGGGGTCTAGAAGGTTAGGCTAAGAATTTCTATATTGCTACTTAGATAAATTCCACATCTTCAATGTGTGGCATGAGCATATGCACAAAGCCTTGGAGGATATTTCGAAGATAATGAAGATAAACCTTCATGTCTTGATGCTAAATTGGATGATTCTATCTACTATGAGAATTAAGACATGAGGAGGAGGTGACATAAATCCCTCCTATTAAATTCGAACAATGTTAAAAATGTCAAGGAAGTGGTAGAGGCTTTGTAAGGCTTGTGTAATTTGTCCCACCACCCTAGGATAAAGTTTTTTAGTTTATGAGTAATTCTAACACTACTTCAACTTATTACTCTAGGGTTAGGGCCACTATAATTTTCCCTACCACTAATATATCTTAAGACACCTATTGGTTTATGTTTGATGTCATTGTAGTATATTAATTTTCCCTACCACTATTGATTGAACAAAACTATACCATATATATTAAGTACTCTAGCTCATTGATCTTAAGATTAATGAAATCAGGACTAACTATATCATCGTTATGCTTAGATACACCCAACATGCTAATCAAGAACTTAATTACCTTCACAACCCTATTAGCATTGTATCACTCCTATTAGGGAGTGGACTTGAATGGGGCCAAAAGATTTTTTACCTCTTACGATTGTGACTTTGGGTTTGGCATGGTCAACTTGGAGAGGTTGTGTGGCATATCCCTATAAGAGGATGAAGGGTGATAGGAGGTTGTAGGATGGCTAAAAGCATTCACATGACGATAATGTTCAAGTTTAAATTTCAAGATATGCATCATGGTCTACAAGGTTCTCTTGTTCAGAAGGTTCATCATATTCTAGACAAGGAACTCACAATCATTGGTACCAAATTCAATACCTCCTATTACAAGTCTCCATATAGCTTTAAACATAACACCTATAAACACAAAATTTATAAGGCTTGAATACAAGCCCGCCTCCCAGTTAGGAGACTTCCAAATAATTGGTGAACTCACATGCAATAAGGGAATAACACATGCATACAAAATATGTAGAAGAAATCCCTGTAGCATGACTCGTGATTAATTAAAGTTAGGGTTAGGGTTTCAATTAGGATCAGGCTTAGGGTTAGAATTGAGATTAGGGTTAGAATTAGAATTCAAGGGTTGCTAAATTAGGGTAAGTATTAGAGGATATTTCTAAGATAATGAAGATAAACCTTCATGTCTTGATGCTAAATTGGATGATTCTATCCACTATGAGAATTAAGATGAGGAGGAGGTGACATAAATCCCTCCTATCAAATTTGAACAATGTTAAAAATGTCAAGGAAGTGGTAGAGGCTTTGTAAGGCTTGTGTAATTTGTCCCACCACCCTAGGATAAAGTTTTTTAGTTTATTAGTAATTCTAACACTACTTCAACTTATTACTCTAGGGTTAGGGCCACTATAATTTTCCCTACCACTAATATATCTTAAGACACCTATTGGTTTATGTTTGATGTAATTGTAGTATATTAATTTTCCCTACCACTATTGATTGAACAAAACTATACCATATATATTAAGTACTCTAGCTCAATGATCTTAAGATTAATGAAATCAGGACTAACTATATCATCGTTATGCTTAGATACACCCAACATGCTAATCAAGAACTTAATTACCTTCACAACCCTATTAGCATTGTATCACTCCTATTAGGGAGTGGACTTGAATGGGGCCAAAAGATTCTTTACCTCTTACGATTGTGACTTTGGGTTTGGCATGGTCAACTTGGAGAGGTTGTGTGGCATATCCCTATAAGAGGATGAAGGGTGATAGGACGTTGTAGGATGGCTAAAAGCATTCACATGACAATAATGTTCAAGTTTAAATTTCAAGATATTCATCATGGTCTACAATGTTCTCTTGTTCAAAAGGTTCATCATATTCTAGACAAGGAACTCCTATTACAAGTCTCCATATAGCTTTAAACATAACACCTATAAACACAAAATTTATAGGGCTTGAATACAAGCCCACCTCCTAGTTAGAAGACTTCCAAATAATTGGTGAACTCACATGCAATAAGGGAATAACACATGCATACAAAATATGTAGAAGAAATCCCTGTAGCATAACTCGTGATTAATTAAAGTTAGGGTTAGGGTTTCAATTAGGATCAGGCTTAGGGTTAGAATTAGAATTCAAGGGTTGCTAAATTAGGGTAAGTATTAGAGCTACAATTATGGTTTGGGTTACGGCTAGAGTTAGGGTTACAATTACAATTACAAGTAGCTCGTTAGGGTTAGGGTTAGGACTAGAGTTAGAGTTACAATTACAATTACAATTACAATTACAAGTAGAGTTAGGGTTAGGGTTATGATTAGGGTTATAATAAGGGTTAGGGTTTGAATTGCATATAGAATTAGGGTTAGGATTAGGGTTAGAATTAGTGTTAGGGTTAGGGTTGGAATTGCATATAGAATTAGGGTTCAATCTAGCTAGAAATAGATAAATTAGTCAAGATGGTTCTAGCTCAATTTTGTTTCCTATTTCCTAGAAAATGCAAAACTAGTTATTGTTTTCTATTTAGTTGTTAGTCCCAACTCTTTCCTTTTAAGAAGTATATCAAATCTAATGTAGTAGTAGATACTTCTACATATACAAGTTTCTGTTAGGAGAAAATATACTTTGCCAAATTTGTATAGAGTTGTCTATAGTGTGTTCCAGGGTAATCAAATGATGTAAGTCACAATTTAGAGGGTTGAGGGATAAGTTTGTGTTGAGTCTATAGGAGGTGTTTACTTACATAGACCGAGCTCCATAATCTAGGTGTCTCCATGTCTAACTCAAATGTTTCAACTTGGTCCATATTATATCCAGATTAATGATAAAATTTTATATATATGGCTATGCACAAGATCCACGACCATATCAATGTTTGGTAGAGAAAAGTTATCTAAGTTGGGGTAGATCCTTTTTTGATGTCTCAAAAGTTAGTGCAAACATGAATTCCCTTAGTTTTCTTGTTAACTAAGACCACATTAGATCTACCCATTTAGGATAAGTAATAGTCTGAATGAACCCTGGACATCCAAGAGTTTATACAATTCTTCTATGACCACGAGGGCTACTTGGGGGTGCATTTTGCGTAGCTTTTATTGAATAGGTTTGGCATTGAGGTGAACCACAAGATGATGCATGACTTTAAAGATGGAGTCTCAAGGCATAGATCACCATAAGACCACATGAAGAAATCAACGTAATATTTAACATGGTGACATGGTTATATATGCCTTCTTTGATGTCAAGGTCCAGTGAAGCTACTATCTTAGAGAGTTTAGGGTCTAAGCTTCTATTCACAGGTTGATGTTTATAGCATGTCCTCAACAAGGAGAGGGGAGTCATGTCTTGTATCTAAGTGGTATCTAATGGAAGGTGAAGTTTGTCAAATTGAGGAGCTCTTGGGAAGTGTCCATTTTTATTGTATCATTTTAATCGATCACAAGTTTCTTCTTATATAGATTGTTGCTATTCTGCCTAGACTAGGGTGCCTCAGGACTAAAGGGTTCTTTCTTTCTCTCCAAAATAAGCATATATGTAGGTGTTAAGTATGGTGGAAAAGTCTTTCTTATGATTACAATGGGGATGTGGTCTTGACACTTCATAAGTTTCATGATGGCTTCATCATTTTGGATGTGATAAATTGGTTTTATTATGGTTTGTTGTAATTTTTTTACATGATAGTTAGCTATTCAATAATGCCTTTAAAATACAATGACATACATTGTTATAAGTAAATTTTATAAAAACCAAATATATATATCATCCCAATACTATATAATTTTTGACAGTTTGTTCAAAATCTCTCCTTTCATATGATACAATCGTTTCAAAATTTCAATTGCATTTTCCAGCTAAAATGTTTAAATACAGCTATTCAACACTCAAATTGAACTCAAATTTTGACAATTTGTTCAAAATCTCTCCTTTCATATGATACAGTATTTTCAAAATTTCAATTGTATTTTACAGCTAAAATGTTTAAATACAGCTATTCAACACTCAAATTGAACTCAAATTTTGACAGTTTGTTCAAAATCTCTCATTTCATATGATACAGTATTTTCAAAATTTCAATTGTATTTTACAGCTAAAATGTCTAAATATATCTATTCAATTCTCAATTTTAAACATAATTTTGATAGTTTGTTCAAATTCTAACCTTTTATATGATACAGTCTTTCAAAATTTTAATTGTATTTTACATCTAAACTATCAAAAATCAACTACTGATTTCATAAACCCTAAACCCTAAATAACAATTCAAAATTTAAATTTTGAGTGTATTTTACATCAAAACAAACAAGGAAAGCTTAAAACAATTCATGGGTAATTTGTAGAAGTGGAAAAATCCACTTACTTGGTGGCTGGATGGTCTCTGAACTTGGGATCCCGTTTTCGCCTATCGCCTGTCGCTGTTGAAAATGGGGTCTCTGCCATTTTTTAAAAAATTTAATACTTTTTAAAAACGGGATCCCGTTTTATAAAATGGGATCCTGTTATATATAACGCGATCCCGTTATATAAAATGGGATCCCGTTTATAACGGGATCCTGTATTTTGAAACGGGATCCCGTTTCTAGCTTCTAGGTTCGGGATCCCGGGAAAAAATAGGATCGCATTTTTGGTTCTAGGCTCAGGATCCTGAAGCAAAACGGGATCGCATTTTCTATAAACGGGATCCCATTTTATATAAACGAGATCCCGTTTTTGGTTCCCCGATTTCAAATTTTTTTCTAACTTTGAAACTTCCACCTTAAGTGGACACAACTTCTTGCATTTACCCAGATGATAGGGTCCATAATGTCCAAGGTTCTTCAAAGAAAGGCCTACAACAAAATTAAGTTTTTGTTATACCAATCCTCCTGGTAAACCTAAAATTCAAATGCCTACTTTGAAAGTTGAAATAAATTAAATTAGACTTACAATTTTGATTTTCAACCCTATCCCTAAATCCTCAACCCTCAACACTTAAATCTTAAATCCTAAACTCTATCCCTAAACCCTCAACCCTCAACACTATACCTTAAACCGTAATCCCTCAACCCTAAAGCTTTAAAGCCTCAACCCTTATCCACCCCTTTCCTCCCCTATCTACCTCACCCCATCTCTCCGCTATCTCTCAACCCTTAGCCATCTAGGTCTCTCTTATCCATAAAGCCTCAACCCTCAACCCTTAAAACTTAAATCCTACACCCTATCCCTAAACCCTCAAGCCTTGACACTGTACCTTAAACCCTAATCCCTTATCCCTAAACCCTAAACCTTCAACTCTAAACCTTCAACCCTAAACCCTATCCTTAATCCCTCTACCCTCAACACTCTACCTTAACCCTAATCCATCAACCATCAACCCTAAACACTATCCCTAAAGCATCAACCCTAAACCCTAACCCCTCAAGGTCCTAAACCCTAATCCCCTATCCCTAAACTCTAAACCCTATCCCTAAACCCTCAACCTTAAACCTTAATCCCTCAACCCTAAACCTTAATATCTCAATTCTCAACCCTAATTCCTTATCACTAAACCCTAAACCCTTACATCCATCAACCCTAAACCCTAAACACTATCCCTATTCCTAAACCCTCAACCCTCGACACTATACCTTAAACCCTAATCCCTTATCCCTAAGCCCTCAACCCTAAACCCTAAACCTTCAACCCTAAACCCTATCCCTAATCCTTCTAGCCTCAACACTCTACATTAAACCTAATCCCTCGACCCTCAACCCTAATCCCTCAACCCTAAACACTATCCCTAAAGCCTCAATCCTAAACCCTAATCCCTCAAGGTCCTAAACCCTAATCCCTTATCCCTAAACTCTAAATCCTATCCCTAAACCCTCAACCCTCAACCTTAAACCTTAATCCATCAACCCTAAACCCTAATCCCTCAACCCTAAACCCTAAACCCTCAACCCTTATCCACTCCTCTCCTCCCCTATCTGCCTCACGCCCATCTCTACCCTCCTCTACCCTCAACACTATACATACATACATACATAAGTATACATACTTACATATAGGCATACATACATACATCAATACATACATACATACATATAGGCATACATACATGCTAAATAGCCTTGAGCATAAAACATTCCAAGGGAGACATAATGCGAGTGTGTTATATCGAACATGACAAACATTGGGCAAACTTTTGCGAAAAAGAAAAAAATGCAAAATAAAACATAACGTGAGCGCGTTATAATGCGCTCACATTATATTTTGTTTTGGGAATCCCAAGCCTTAGACTTGGGATTTGCTTTGGATTTCCAACCCAAAGGCTTGAAGTGCCTTCCCAACGTCCACAGACGTGTTTTTGCAAATTCTATAGGATTTCACATAATTTTGTTTGTGCTAACCCTTAGATTTGCACGTGTTTCAAGGTCAAACAAATCAAACACCTGGGTAATGTTAGGCTTTCTCTTAGCTATTTAACAATATAATTTTTTTCCAATTTTGACAATGTTAAGCCTTTCATCTTTAATTTCTTTTGTTTGTATGTCCATTTTTGGGCAAAAACTAGTGTTTGGTCTTTTTTTCATTGTAAATTAATCGTTCATTGAAATTTCAAAAAAATTACATTTTTAGAAACTAGACTCCATTCTACACATTTTTAAAAAATTAATTTTCAATGTTTTGAAAATTTATAGGGGTAGCACGGCCAAAATTCTATTTTTTAGGATGTGTCCACTTTGAAAATTAGTAAGAAATCAAATATTCATAAAAAAATCAGAAAAATCAGGCATAAACTACATGTTGTTAGCTAATTTCTCACTGAAGCGATTTTAAAAATACCAAAAAAAGTTAACCTTTTGAGGGAGCCACAAAACATGCTATGTTATTTTTTTTTGACAGAAACAACACCAATTTTTGTGGCTCCATCTTTTGAATCCCTTAAACTATACCATTTTCAAAAAAAATAGTAGTTTAGAAAGTAGACTCAGAGCACTACGAACATTGTTTTGGTTGCATTTCCAAATTTTGAGTGTAACTATGCTCAATTTCTCATCCAAGGCCAACATTTCCTGATTTCAAAAAAAAGTGGCCACTTAAGACCCCTTTTTTGGTCCCCCATCTTCTTGCACTTACCCAGGTTGACCCAATCTTATAGGTTTGGACCCAAAACTAAGATTCCTACACATTACTGAAATGGCACCAATCTTTAAACTTCTGATCAATGTCACCAAATCAACCTCATATATTTATATCTTTAATTTAAATATATTAAGTCTTCATATCATTATCTCCACGAATTTAACCTTCAGCACCTTTATCGAAAAAACAAGCAAGACACAAACCACCTTCCAAACAGCCTTTAATAGTCAAAAAAAATTTCCTCAAACCTTGGGCACAAAGGCCTTTTATTGGCAAAAGTTGCTTTACACGAACCATCACTTAAATACTTTTATCAATGAAAAATCCATTTCCATGAACCTTGGTCTCTCAAGCCTTTTTGGCTAATCAACAAATTAACGAACTTGAAAACCTGTGAACCAAACAACTCTTCCTTTGTTAAGTTCATGAACTTAATATTTTGCCACCTTGACTTCACTTTTTCTTTTTTTAGCAAATCGGTAAATCAGTGAACTTCAAAACTTATGAACTAACTTGACTTTGCACTTTAAACTTTCTTCTTCATGTCTTCATCACCCAACTTACCTGTCGGCAAACTAGCTGTCAGTGAAGCCTGTCGTCAATGAACTTAAGAGTTCACAAACTGAGAAAATTGTTGACTAAAGACAAAACTCATGCCTTAGAGACTTTTCTTCTTCTCTACCTTAGAAACTTTTCTTCTTCTCTGATCCCCATTTCCCTTCGACAACAACTTCCTTTTGACATCAATGACAATATGAGTATGCACCTTTGACATTAATGACAACATTTCCAACAGAATATATATCAATAACCCCCAAGAAAATCAATGAATGACAATTGAGATAGCCATGAAGTAATTAATTATCTATTGTGAATAATATTTTTTGAAAAAACAAGCAAACAAGCATTGTTCATGGGGACCATATGGCTCCTTGGACAAAAAACATTTTCCTTTTTCAGATAGCTCTTCCAAAATTAATGATTTGATAGTTGATCTTAGGGTTTTCAAGACTTTTGAGAGTAGTGGCAAGGTTAGACTTGACTCAAAATGCTTCAAAATGACAACTGCCTATTGGATTTGGCAACAAACCTCCCACTTCAAACCCTTGTAGATATGGCCTCCAGTGTCCAATTAGGATGAAACAAAAGGTCAATCTAACTATCTCAAGTATTGTAGACTCAATAGTGAGCTTAGAATGTTTCCATGAAGCTCAAAAAAACCTACAACTAGCAAGTCAAAATATAAATAATGAACCCCCTTAGAAATTAGTATTTTCTCCACACTTTTATGTTTCTCTATGTCATCCAAAGATGCAAGAGAAGAGCATACTCATGTGCTTCGAAAAATAAAATCTTTACACTTCTAGATTTCCTAAAAGGATTGCTAACCCACAACTCACAACCACTCTGATACCATGTAAGATTTGTCTAAAAAGCCACACAAGAATGCAAATGATTAAAAGGAAAGCAAAGCTAGAAAATAAAAAATGATAGAATAAACTATATTATATTTAATGAAAATGCAAAGCATACAAGAATGATATGGGATGATATGAGATACTCATATGAGAGAAATGGGTATATATAGGATATATGACCCAAGAGACTAAAAAAACAACCAATATGGGATAAGTGAAAAAGATTCTAAGTAAACTTAACCTAGTGTAAAAAGGACCTAAGCAGAGAACTAGCTAGGAAATGAACTAGTTAGATAAAGTACCTCGTACACATTAACAGAAGGTCATGGTAATATATGATAGAAAAGTGACCCATGATGGAGAGAACACCTATACATTTTTTAAGGATGGTTTAAAGGTAGTTTTATTGCCTCTTAAAAAAGAAGGGCAAATAGAGAGCCTATTGTCCACAAAATAATTTGTCAAGGGAATGAAGTTGACAGGGTTTTGTTATACCTTAGTGGCCAAGAAAGAAGAAATAGAAGTTGTGAAAATACCAATAGAAGCAACAAAAGTGTTGGAATAATATGTAGATGTTATACCTGATGGATTACCACCAACAGAGACATGCAACATCACATTGATTTAAAGGGTCATCCCTCCCTAATCAAGTAGCTTATATGATGAGTCCAATAAAACATGTAGAATTGAATAGACCTAGGTGACTAAGTTGGTGAGGAAGGGAGTATTGAAGGAGAGCATGAGCCCTTGTACAACACTTGCATTGTGGGTGGAGGATGTGTGTAGATAGTCAGGCAATAAATAAAATCATCATCAAACATAGGTTTCATATGCCTCATTTAGATGACATGATGGATGTGCTTGCAAGAGCTTCATATTTTACAAAGATTGATCTATTGAGTGGATACTATTAGATTTCCATTCAAGAAGGTGATGGATGGAAAATTGCCTTCAAAATAAGGGATGGCTTATATGAATGGTTGGTTATGCCATTTGAGTTATCTAATGCACCCAATACATTCATGAGGATGATGAATCGAGTGTTGCGTGAGTATATTGGTAAGTTTTAGTAGTCTATTTTGATGATATTTTGACATTCAACAAGAGTAAAGAGGAGCACTTAATGTATTTGAGAAGGGTATTAGAATTGTTAAGGAAGGAAAAGTTGTATGCTACAAATTTAGGTTTATGCAGAATGGTTTGGTATTCTTGGGGTTTGTTGTTTTAGAAGATGGCATAAAAATGGATGAAGAGAAGGTAAAGGAAATTGTTGAATAGACCACCCCAAGGAGCATATTAGAGGTGAGAATTTTCCATGGTTTGGAAACATTTTATAGAAAGTTCATTAAGAATTTTAGTAGTATTGTTGCACTAATAACATATTGCACAAAGGGGAAATCATTTGTGTGGGCAAGGGTTGCAATAGAAAGTTTCCAATTTTTTAAGAAGAAGGTGACACAAGCCCCTATCTTAGCATTGTCATATTTTAGCAATGTGTTTGAGGTAGATTGTGATACTTCACAAGTGGGGGTTGGAGCAATGTTGAGTCAAGAAGGAAGGTTGATAGCATTGTATAGTGAGAAGTTGAATGAGATAAGGAAGAATTATTCTACCTATGATGTTGAATTATATGCCATTATATAAGCATTGAGACATTGGAGGTATTACTTGTTTCCTAAGGAGTTTATCCTATTTATGGATCATGATGCCCTAAGATATGTGAACCCTCAGAAGAAATTAAATAGTAGACATGCAAATTGGGTTTCTTTCTTGCAGGGATATACTTTTGTTTTGAAGCATAAGTCAAGGAAGCACAATCAAGTGGTTGATGCTTTAAGAAGATGTGTGGCATTGATGACTATCATGGTGAGTGAATTAGTTGGGTTTGGGAGTATCAAAGAATTTTATGATTCTAATTATGATTATGGAAAGAGTGTTAAAAAATTAGGAATCTTTAGTAGGTGATACTAGTACTATTGATGATGATTATTTTATGCAAGATGGTTATCTCTTTAGGGGGAAACAACTTTGTATTCCAGCTACATCTATGAGAGAAATTCATACTACTAGTTTGGGTGGACACTTTTGTAAAAATAAGGCAATAGTCTTAGTAGAGGAGAAGTATTTTTGGCCAAAGATGAAGAGAGATGTGTCAAGGTATGTATCAAGATGTAGAATGTGCCAAGTAGCTAAAGGCCATGCACAAAACATAGAGCTTTACATGCCATTATCAGTACCAAATGGCCCATGGATAGATTTGAGTATGGACTTTGTATTAGGCCTATTGAACACACAAAGATGTAATGATTCAATATTTGTTATTGTGGATAGATTTTCATAGATGGCTCACTTTATTACATGCAATAGAACTAATGATGTCACAAGGGTAGAAAATATGTTTTTGAAGGAAGTTGTGAGGTTGCATGGTGTTCCAAAATCAGTTACTTTAGATCAAGACACAAAATTTCTATGTCATTTTTGGAGGAGTCTATGGAAGAGGTTGGGAACTAAATTACAATTTAGTAGTGCTTACCACCCTCAAACAAATGGGAAGACTAAGGTGGTAAATAGGATTTTGGGAAACCTATTGAGGTGCATTGTTATAGAGAAGCCCAAACAATGGGACTTGGCTTTGTACGACAAACTAATCTTGCATACAATGATTTAGTAAACTAGTCTATAGGAAAATCACCATTCCAAATTGTTTATGGACAAAATCCTCAAGGGGTTTTAGACCTTGTCTAATTACCAATTATAGAATGGGTGAGTGATGATGTCAAGGCATTTGTAGAGCACATAAAAAAATTATAGAATGAAGTAAGAAGAAAGCTACAAGACAATAATGAGAAGTATAAGGCATCATCTGATGTAAGAAGAACATCATATGTACTTGCAGAGGGAGATTTGGTAATGGTATATTTGTGAATAAAGTGATTTCCCCAAGGAACATAAAATAAACTAAAATATAAGAAGATTGGCCCATGCAAAATCCTAAGGAAAATAAATGATAATTCTTATGAGGTAGATTTGCCACAAAATTTTGATATTTCTCTAGTATTTAATGTTTTAGATCTATATGGATTTCATGGGGAAGATAATGAAGATGAAGGAGAAGAGGAAGTGGATTCGAAGCAATAGGTACCCAAAAAGAAGAAAGAGCGAATAACATAGGTTATGGACAAAAAGACAATGAGCATAAGGCAAGGTAGCTACAACAAGTATTTGGTACCATTGGAAGGACTACAACAAGAGGATAACACTTGGATCTCAGAATGGGAATTGAAGAACTTGGATAGGAACAAATGGTAGGAGTTTAATTAGGAAAACTCGCAAGCGCTGAGTTTTTTTTAGCCAAAGGAGCTGGATGCATGAGCATAACTTCCATAGGCCATAACTTTTAATCTGGGTAGTCAATAGAGCCCCTTTTTAGAGTGAAGAGATTAAAGATATTTATGTCCTAGTAATGAATTTAGTCAATTGCATCAACTTTCAACCAATTTTTGGAGCCAAATTCAATCATCTATGGATTCAAATTTGTATTTTAATATTTTTACAAGTTTTTTAGAATTTTGTAAGTTTAATATTTTGGTGTTTGAGTGTGATCTTTGGTCAAATTTCACTCTCTTGGTTAATTTAGTTACCTAGGAGCTATGGGTAAGTTTTTAGGTCCATACATGTTTAATTACAAAATTACTAAAAATAGCAATTTTGCTATTTTTAGCAAGTTCAATTTTTTTTACTAAAAAGTAATTTTGGTTGCTTTAGACTATTTTAGTTGGACTCCTTGTTGTGACATCTTAATGATGGTGTATAGTGCGTTTTAGGGGATTTTCCTTTTAAAAGGAAGGATTGAATGTAATCTTTTTAAAGAGAATGAAGAATGAGATAGAATTTTTTTGTGTTTTACTATTAAAATATTTTTCTTGAGTTTGATTGTATCTCTAGAACCATCAAGGATACACTCAAATAAGGAGCAACCTAATAAGCAATCTTAACCTAAAATTTTCATATAAAGCTAGGAAAATGAATTATATGTGTAGGAAATGAAATATGCATTAATAGGACCCTACCTTTCATGGATGGGGTCACAAGAGCATAACACATAGGAAGAAACTAGGAACAGTATAGATGACCACATTGACTCTCACACACAAATAAAATATTGTCCAATTAACATCCCTTTGGCCAAAGTCTAAAGATAATAACATATGTGTAACTTTGACTCACCTTGCACAAATAATAGAGATTTCATATTAATTCCTTATAAATCAATGCTATTGACCTTGCCTTATGAAACATAGTAAATCAAGATAGGACCTCCTTGTTACTATCAAAAGATGCCAAGTGATATTAACAATATTCATAATCATTCTTATGTTGTAACTCCTAAATCTTGACTTCAACTACACATAGTTTGTGAGATAATATGGAAGGATTAGTCAAGGACCCCATAAGCCCCACCATTCCTTCTAGTTATTCAAAAGACTAGATGAGATGAAATTTGAAATCATAAAATCACCTTATCTCTGCATAGAGTCATTTGGGGAATTTAGACAGATTTGATGAGGCCCTCATAAGTCTTGGATCTTCTATCTAGTGATGTAGGAGCATCCAGGTCCACAAGCAATCCCGCATCACAAAAATATTTGTAGCTTTACAATTTCAATTTTCTCCAATTTTGGTGTGTTGTTAATATTTAGTTGTCTTTTCAAATTGCTTGTGCTATAGAAAGATTATAAATTTATTTATAAGTTTCAAACCAGTATCCATGCTTTGATTATTTATTTAGTTGCTATAGGCCTTCTTCATGTTATTTTAGTCTTAACCATGCTAATATAGGATGGTTTTTGCATCTGTTGAACAAGAATACTATGTGTCTGTAGTGTTAGGAAGATTATTTATTTTTGCTACATGATTGTACAAGAAGACTATGTATTTGCTAGTTCAAGGATAGTTAATTTCTATTGCATGACCTATTTATTGGTACTCCAAAAAGAATGTGTGTGTTTGTTAGTAATGTTTAAATACCTCAATGATGATTTATGGTTCTCAAAGTTGTTCCAAATCATTTTTAATGTGTTTACATGTTCCTTTAAGAAATTGTAAGTGTTGATTTTTAATATGTTATAAAGCAACATAAATTATTTTGTTTTATTGACCAACTTAAGTGTTGACCAAGATTTTATACTCTTAGCTAGAGAAGTGACTAGGAAATATTTGGCAAAGATGGGTTCTTACCCTTTCAAAGCACCAGAGAAATTCATTCTATTTTATGGGGTAGATTTTGACTTTTTCCTATCAATACATTGCCAAAGGCAACTCATCGAATTCCAATGTCTTTCTTTTTCCTTCAAGCATTTGTGGTGACCCTTTGATGTAGGAATAAGGGGAAGAGGAATGAACATATGTTTTCATTTTCTACCCACATGATTGTTCTTGTGGGTAATTTTCTTTTTCTTGGCAGATTCCATTCATTATGAAGTGGTGACAAGGAGCAAAAAAAGCTCTTATTCAAGAAAGAGGAAAGAGGAAGAAACTCTCCATTCAAAGAATATTTTGGAGAGAGGAAGGCAAATTAGATGTTAGAAAAGAAAACCCTATTTATTAGAGTTAAAAAAGAATATAAACCCTTGAAGTTTGAAAAGCGAATTGTAGTGAAGGATGGGCTATGTGAAGCATTGTTATGAGAGGAGTTGCAAGCTACAGGAGCTAATGCATTTGTTTTAGAAATTAAAATATTTTTCATGCTTGTTGTTTGCTGCAATTGATAAATAAAATTTTTAGTTTTGTTATGTATTTTCTTTAATTGTGTAGAGATTTGTGTTTTGAGTGTGAAAGTTACAAGGATTGAGAGCCCTTTGGTGGGTTCTTAGTCCCTGAATGCACTATCTAGTTACCCACATGACTAAACATAAAGGAATAGTCCATGACTTTTGAAATAATTCAAACATAATAGAAGACATGGTTTCAATAAATTTAAATCAACTCAACTCAAATTGATACAAGAACATACTGGGTCACATTAGTACAAAATAGGTCCATGATTCTCATAATAAAATATTGTTCACAAATTTTTTATAAAGTTAATGCAAGAGTTTTAGATTAATAGTTAATAGGTTTCTAGATTAAAAGGACCAAACATTTATACATTAGCTAGCCTATCTCAACTAACAAACATCTAAAGATCTAATATAAGAAAAGTTCTTTTCAATTCATAATAAAAGTCTTTATTTTTTACAATCGTATGTCTTTAAGTAACTTGAAGTCTCATATCAATAAGATAACAAGATAGTTGAACATGTGTATAAGCACTATTTATCTATCTATGCATCTCATGTGTATGTATGTAAAAGCGAGTATATATTTATAATGCAATCCTAAACCAAAACATTTTTCCCCTATTCATCCCAAGTCATCATTATTATCTAGTATGACAATAAGAATGCTCAAAGTTTGATCCTTAACCTATTGTAATTTACAAGATTGCACATCATTATTTTAAGATGGTAATTGACAAGTTTGATACCAAGCCTAAACATCATTATTTCAAGATTACAATATATATTGAGAGTTAATCATCTCCATGGTTTTTCCCCGCCTTGGGGTTTTCCACGTAAATTTGGTGTCTATTGTGTTTGATGTTGTATCTGTGGTTAAGTTTTTGATTCCATGCACTCATGGTTAAATCATAATAATTATGGATAAGTGATGAATGTTTAAATTGTAGAAAGTGTTTAAGGTTTTGTGACAACTGATTCACCCCCCCTCTTAGTTGTCTGGTGCATATCAACAATTGGTATCAGAGCCATGTCCCTTTGGAAAGAGTCTAACAACTCAAGGGAGATCCTAATTGAAGGAAAAAAAATACTCTCCGATGCACCCAAATGCTCATCAAGAGATATCGAGAACAGATCGTCAGAGGAAGAGATTCACGAAGAACAAAATGTCAACTATCAAAGATGCTCTGAAGCTTATACCAGTGATGAAGACTGTTGGGTTATTGATAGTAGTTGCTCAAACCACATGACTGGTAATAGAAGTAAGTTTGTTAGTCTGGAAGAATACAATGAAGGGCTAGTCAGGTTCGGAGATGACTGCACTACTGAAGTCTGTGGAATAGGATCGACAAATTTTGGCAACAGATAAATTTCTGAATATGTTCTTTATATAAAAAAGTTTGAAACAAAATCTCTTAAGTGTTGGACAGTTATGCAGGAAGGGATTCAAGTTTGTGTTTGAAAATGATTCTCTTGAAATCAAAGAAAAATCTAGAGCTACAATAGCAATTGCAAAAAGAACAGAAAAGAATCTCTATCATCTCAGAAAAAGTGACTTTCTTGGATACACATCTCAGACAAATAAAAGTTGGGTTTGGTATAGAAGACTATGCCATACAAACCTTGATGATTTATTAAACTCAGTTCAAATTGTGGACCTACCAGAGATTGATTATTCAAGTAACAACAGTTGTAGGAAATGTCAAAGATTGTCAAGAAAAGCATGGCAAGATAAAGAAATATCCTCCACTAAATGATTGGAATTGATTCATGCAAACTTTTGTGGTCCTACAAAAATACCAAGCCTCCATGGTCACAGGTACTTTATGTTTTTTATTGATGATTTTTCTAGAATGACTTGGGTTAGTTTCTTAAAGGATAAAATAGAGATTCTAGAGGCACTCAAATGTTTTAAAGAAACCCTTGAAAATAAGCTAAGCATGGACATCAAAGGCCTAAGAATTGGCAAAGAAGAACTTATATCCAATGATTTCAACATATTTTGTGAAACCTATGGGATAGAAAAATAGCTCTCTATCAAAATTAAGATAATGGAAGAAGCAAGTAGAACTATTCAGAAGAATGCAAAATTAATGATGGAAGAAGCGAATTTACCAGATATATTTTGGAAGGAGGCAATTCAAACTACTATCTATACATTAAACAGAGTTCAAGTAACAACCAAAGAAGGAAAGAGCCCTACTGAGTTATGGTGTGGATCAATACCCACTGTGAAATATTTCAAATCTTTGGAAGCAAATGCCTCATCAGAATGGAAAAGGACAATGCTAAGTATGAGGAAGGCATTTTTCTTGGATACTCATCCTAGACCAGAGCCTACTAGTGTTATAACAATAGATTGGGAAGGGTCATGGAAAGTACAAATGTTAAGGTTATTGAAAACATCCAGGAGGATTCAGTCTCAACCAACAAGGGTTTGCAAATTGAAAAGTAAGAAGGTTCCCATACCACCAAATGTGATATGGAAGATCACAAAGCTACTGTGAATCAAATGAATATGTGCTTAATTACCAATATTGACAGAGACAACTCAAGAATTGCAAATGAAGACATGGATTTGAAAGAAGATTTAAGAAGGCAAATCAGGTAGTTACAACAAACTTTAAAAGAGAACTTTGAAGAAAAGACAAATATTGAGAATTATCTAAAAGACAAAATTAAAGACTGCATGAAGCTTGAAGAAGAGATTGAAGACTTGAAAGCTGGTCTGAAACATAATAGGCTCAAAGAGATCAATTACGTGTGAGTGCTGCCAGATATGATAAGTTAATAGCAGAACAGAAAGATGATAGAGAAGGCATAACATTTGGAAAAGATAAAGGATTCAGAACAAGTCAGGAAGAGGACAAGATCAAATAGACTCATAATCAAAGAAGCAGAAGACTATCAATTAGACAGCCAAATGTTCAAAGGTACTCTTCTTTCATTGGTTACTGCAATTTATGTAACAAATTCAATCATAATGATAATTGGTGTAGAAATAGGGTGAATTGAAATATCCCATCCTTCTCTAGTCAAAATTCCATTAGATGTTATGCTTTCCACAAAATGGGACATAGAGCTAATGAGTGTAAAAGCCAAGTGAGAAAAGGCTATGGGACAAATGGGAAAATGGAATCCTTCAGTGGCTACTATTATATATGCAATAAATTTGGGCATAAAGCTAACCTATGCAGGTTAAGGATGAATGAAAAGAACAATGCTCAGAAAAATACTATGTGCTTTAATTGCAACAAGCCTGGACATGTTGAAAGATTTTGTAGAAGTAAGAACATGAAGAAGGATAATCAAGAAGAATTGAAGAAATCAGTGGAAAAGGTTGGTTCAGCATAAGTCAAGGAAGAAATGAACAAGGTTTGGGTTAGGAAGGAAACAAATGAAGGAAGAGATAAGTCTGCTCTAGGCTTCGGAGCAACTACTTCTACTGAGAAGTAGATTGTGAGTCATGGCTTAGGGGGAGCTGTATTGAAAATTCTAAATCCCCCAGCCAGAGAGTCAGTGTTGAGATTTGGCACAAAGATATGAGGACTTACATGGTAGATTGCTTGAAAGGAACTATGTAGATCAATGCACAAAAGGATTCTAGTTCGGAAGCCCAAAATGACTAAAAAATGAGCAATATATAAAGTAAGTAACAGAGATTGGATTGGTATGCCTCCGTAGTTGAAGATCATTGTATGTGTTTCAGGTAGGTTGTTCATAAATATCTGGTGAACAAGAAGATAGTCAAGTTAAAGAAGAAGAAGTTTTGAAAAGAATTCCTAAGATCCCTACAAATTGTGCAGAACTATCACACTGAAGACCAGTTCTTGGGAAAAAAGAGCAAAGGTGCATTGGCAAAGAAAAGGAATTGTAGATGAGTAGATCAGAGATTAAATTGAGTGAGAATAGAGAAGTGGTGAGAAATAAGACAAGGCCATGTGTAAAATGTACTCACAGATGGAAAATGTTGCTCTGATGGCACAAAATAGAGCTTATTGAGTTGTTTCTAGCCCTTGCAGTACATAAGGACTTCAAATCATATGTGAAGATTGCTTGAATGTTAGGTTAAAGAAGACATTGTTTCAACTAGATTGATGATAAGGGAAGCTGTAGAAGAAAACCTGCAGACAAAGTCATGTCTGAAGCTTTACAAAAACAAGATATGTTACTCTGGAAGTGATAGCATGTGAAGGTTCTAGATATTGTCTGATGTGTACTCCTAAGAGGGAGCAGTCAGAACAATAAAAGGAAAAAAGGTGTAGTAGTATAGGTAATAATTAGATATGGTTGTTGAAGTCAAGAAGATTGTGAAATTATCTCCCAGGGGAAGCAGGTAAATGATTCTAATATGAATTTCTGATAAAAAAGTAGTAAGTATTGTAGTGTTGCTAGCAGAGAAAACAAGGCAGTAGCAGCAAGATCCTAAGGTGAGAATTGACAAACCAAGAAGGAGAGAACTTCACATAAAGAACCAAAAGTTGAAGTAAGGAAAGAATCAAGGGGGAGCAGTCAGTTGAAGAAAGTTTAGAAGAGAGATTAGATCAGAGCAGAAGAGTGCAAGTATGTGCCCTTTTCCATTAATGTCAAAGGGGGAGAGAAGTCATCTAAAAAACTTAGAGTATAGATGTGTAAAAGAAAGGGGGAGAATTTTGGAGAAAGAAAGAAGTGCAGGTGTGTAAAGAGAAAGAGGGAGAATCTTGTCTTGATGATTGTTGCAGTTTTTCACATCATATGTTGCCATCAATGACAAAGGGGGGGATTGTTGCAAGTATGTGCCTAATTGGTATTATTGATGTCAACATATCCTTTTTGTCATTAGTGTCAACTGTATCTTATTCTATTACTTTTTTAGAAGACTTGTATGTTGAGGATATTGAGAAAATTAGCCTCTCTAGAAGAAACAAGTGAGTTACAGAGAAGTACAGTACAGACAATGAGTTGTATGCTGAAGAACAATCCAATAAACTGCTCCGCATTTATTTTTGCTTGAAGATCGTGGTCTGCAGATTGGAAGTAAGTTAGAGGTATGTCTAAGGATGCTACATTTCAGTTCTGAGCCATTTGCATGAAGATCTGAGTGAGTTGTGTTCACCAGAGTGAAAACTACTTTTTCTATAAGTTCAATTGAGATAGGAAGATAGTATTTGACTCCGGATTCCTCTGCAATAAAGTATTTTTCTTTGCAGCTCTAGAGGAAAGTCTGGGATGATGATAAGTGCCTACATTTGCAATAGTTCATTGTTTGGTGGTCTGCAAGCTATCTTTCGTTTATGACAGTTGAAGATAGTGAAGTTCATGTGTTCATGTGAGAAGATTCCTATAGATAAAGTGGTTAAGGTTTGTGCGGTTGCTCCTGATGATTATAACATGCTTGTGGATGTCTTCTAATCATGTTCCTATCTAGACTTTGGTCTGCGTTAAGAAATTGAGATGGTGTGTGAAGATTGTTCCCAGATAATGTAGCATGTAACCAGTCTTGGCTGACCTAGTTAATCCCAGTGATTGCCTCTGGAACATTGTGGAAGTGTGTTGTGGCGTAAAGATTGTGTTTGAGTCCTAACTAAGGTATGGTGTGATCCATATTTCATTCCCTTTTCATGTTATTGCAATAGGTCAGGACCTGTAATTTTGTAAATGTTTGTAATACCAACCTTGGAGATTGTTCCAATGGTTGATGATTATGATGTTGACCTTGATGATTATTCCAAGGTTGATGTAGTGTATAAATACTTGTAGTTGAGTCATGGAAAAGGTGTCCTTGAGCGAAAATGATAAGATATTAAGAAAGTTCCAAAGGCAGATCAGAGATGAGGCAGAGGAAAGAAGAGGAAGAGCAAAGTAGAGGAATTGTTATTCACAAAACAGAAAGGTGTTGATCATGGCAGTAAGCCACCAGTAGGGTTTAATAGCCCTCAGGGTTTAATAGCCCTCAGGGTTTAACAGCCCTCAGGGTTTAACAACCCTCAGGGTTTAATAGCCCTTATTGTAATCTTGCTAGGTTTAGGGTTGAGGCAATGAGCTTGCTAGATCTAGTTGTTCTTCATGGTAGTAAGCCAGTATGTTTAGGCCCATGGAGTGACTGAACATCATTATTTCAAGATTGCAATATATATTGAGAGTTAATCCTCTCCTTGGTTTTTCCCCACCTTGGGGTTTTCCACGTAAATATGGTGTCTCTTATGTTTGATGTTGTATCTGTGGTTAAGTTTATGATTTCATGTACTCATGGTTAAATCATAATAATTATGAATAAGTGATGAATGTTTAAATTGCATAAAGTGTTTAAGGTTTTGTGACAACTGATTCACCCCCCCTCTCAGTTGTCTGGTGCATATCAACAGTAGGATACTCAGAAAGTTAGATTTAAGAAATGCATATGAAGTGGAGTTATCAGAGACACTGGGTATATCACCTATTTTCAACATTGTAGACCTATACTAGTATCATAAGGTAGAGTTCAGTGACAGCATTGAAGAAAACTTGGAGAAGCAATTACCACAACAAGAACTAGAGCAGGTTGAAGACATTTTGGATAGCAGAGTTAGATGTAGCACTCGAGGAAGACAATACAAATAATATCTTGTGAAGTGGAAAGGCAGACCAGAAGAAGATTCATCATGGATTTTGCAGGCTGAGGTGGACCGTCTTGGTTTTCCTCTAGCCCCTGCAAAGTGAGGACTCACTTTTTCAATAACCTCGGATGTCTGATACAGGAGCATCCCTAGTTCAAGAGTAATCTTGCATCAACCAAAAACATTTGCATTTCATTTTCCAGTTTAATTTAGGTAGTTCAGTCAATAGCAATTTCTGTATTTTGTTCCGCATTCTACCGCAGTTGCATTTTAGATCTTGTGGAGCTGGACATAGCATATAGATTCATTAATGCACATCATATCCAAATTTCAGATCATTTGGTTAAGCTTTCAGAAACTTATCACTGTCAAAAGATCGACTATTTCTCATAACAGAGCATCCTGACAATCTTAGACAAGAATCTAAAGGAGAAGACCTACAGAGCATTTCACAACCTTCAAAGCTTGATGACACATCATTCCATGTACTTTGGGTTTGTGGCTGATATTCCCTAAGATCTGCACATCATTCCATTCATTTGTGGAGGAGTTCTTCATGTTTAGGTCTAACCTATCCGTGTACACATGTTACAACTCTTCATTGGAGTTTGTGATCTTGCTTGATCAATGCGGAGGAATCTTATGATCAAGAGATTATATATATTGATGTAATAGATCCTTAGAAAAGGCAGAATTTGATAGTTCTCATGATTTAGGAGATAGACAGTTTGGATTTTGTGCGAAGGATCTTCAAAGCTATATCTTGTGCATATTCTAATATTATATAATCAGGCCTGTGAGCCCTAATTGTGAGCTCACATGTTGCCAGTCAATCTCTATTTGAATTTTATGATATACTGAATGACTGAATCTACATTTGCTTTACATCTTTGAGTTGTTTTCATTGTGTTTACTCTAGCTGCACGGCCTGGACAGTTCATTCTGTGAACCCTCCTACCATGATTGCACCAGGTCCATACGTGTTTAATTACAAAATTACTAAAAATAGCAATTTTTCTATTTTTAGCAAGTTTTATTTTTTTACTAAAAAGTAAATTTTGGTTGCTCTAGATTATTTTAGTTGGAATTTTTGTTGTGACATCTTAATGATGGTATATAGTGAGTTTTAGGGGATTTTCCTTTTAAAAGGAAGATTTCAAATGTAATCCTTTTTAGAGAATGAAGAATGAGATGACGTTTTTTTGTGTTTTAGTATTAAAATATTATTATTGAGTTTGATTGTATCTCTAGACCCATCAAGGATGCACTCAAATAAGGAGCAACCTGTTAGCGCCTGAATTGACTGGTAGTTTTTTGAGCAATTTTCATTCAGGCACTTTCCCTAAGTATCCAAAAAGTGTTCAAAGTGTTGGACCTCCTCAGCAGTTTTCAGCTGCATCATCATATTTTCTTGAGGAGGAGGTCATCATCATCATGTTTGTTTCGATGAAGGTCAGCATCATCATGTTCTCCGTCGACCGGTTTCTCATCGTCATCATCATATTCAGTTATCGGGTGATGTTTGGTTTTTATCCTGATCCTGCTGATGAGCTACAGTGCGCCCTGATCTGCTTGCGAGGGTGATTTTTCAAAGTATCCGGTGATCTCCCATTTATCACCTTGTGCAAACATGATGATGATGTTGCCCCGTTATTCTGAAGGGGTTATTCTTTGAGTTGTTCGACCTGATTTGTTCTTTCTTAAGGGTCGTCGTCATCATCATCATATTTCCTTTTATCACCGTGTTGCTTGCGAGGGTCATCATATTGTCTGCATCATGATATTTCGCCAGGGTGATATTTCTATCATCGGGTGATCTTGGTTATGATCATCCTGATGATGTTGTTGAAGAGTTCTAAGTGCGACCCGATATTCACTGGGGTCATCATATTTTGAACGTCAGGATGATCTTAGTCAATATCATCCTGATGATGTTGTATCACCTTGTTCTTTGTTTCTCATCCTGATGATGCTGACGTCATCCTTATATCAAGGTGATATCTTTCTTTCTGCCTATCTGCATCATGATATTTCCGAAGGAGGGGGTGATATTTTCATATCACTCGAGTGTGTTTGTTCCAGCATCATGATGATGCTGATATTAAGGAGATATCCGCCTGCCGGCTTCGTGCGCTATCTAGTGGGGGTGATCTTTTCGAGCATCATCATATTCATCTATCGCCCCAATCTTACAGAGGAGCTACAGTGCAACCTGATATTTGCACATCAGGATGATATTTCCAAATATCCGGTTGTCTTCCGAATATCATCCTGATGTCGATATGATGATGACGTCATCGAGGTCCGGGGGGGTCATATTTCTAACAGAGATCATCTTGTGGAGGTCCCCCGATATTTGCAAACATGATGATGACGTCATCCGGATATGAGGAGGTGCGCAGTAGGCAGATATGATGATGACGTCAGCAGGATATGATGATGATGTCATCAGGATGTTCATCGGCCAAACTTTTGGTATAAGCTCAGCAGGAGGATGTTTCTCCGATGGATCAAGTTGTGCCGATGAAGGCGATTATCATGCGGTTGTATTACGATATGATGATGACGTCAGGGTGATATTTCGGGCAACAGGATATCATGCTACTGGAGGATGATGATGATGAAGTCTTATACTAGTGTCGTCAGGAGCAAAAGCACCGACATGATATATGCTCACGACCTAGTATATAAAGTGTTAATGAGGTTGCTGCGGGGTGCATGTGGGATAATGTTATCCTGCATATTCGAAATATCATGATGATGTATCTCGACGGGAAGTGGTTGCGATTAACTGTTAGATGTTCTTCCCGAGGCCACGGGTTGGTGCGCCATCAATGGCGATTGTTGCAGAGGTATGGGCGATGGCGTGGACGGATGTAGTACCTGATTGAAGATCTGAATCCCTAGGCGGCGGCGCAAGGCTCGAAAAATCTTCCTGTCTCCTCCCCTACCTGCTGCATTAATGTGTTTGGGCGCCATTTTTATCATACTGTATATCTGGCGGGCTTTCTGGTCAACCTGGTAGTCAATGCTGAATACACCCTCCTGCTATATAATGGAGACGGTGTTATTCATTCAAGGTTGTTGAAAGTTGAGGATTTTTGGCTCTGTAATCCATAACCAACTGATCTGGTTGCTCTGTACAGTTTTACTTGTGAGTTTATGTATCTCCTGTTGTACGACTTGGCATGAATCCATTGATTTCATGGTTGATCTTATATGAGTAATGCTTTCTTAGCATGTGTTGTGTTAATTCTGTCTCTAGTATTGCATGTATTCTTCTTCTGGATCTGGATATTTGGGTAATGTTTAGATTCTAGAGCATAGAATTCCTATGTTGAATGTCTGATCTTTTAACTTCTGCTCAAGGGGTAGATTAAACTGTTTTCAAGTTGAACATTGGGAAGGGTATACTGCAGTAGGGATGCCATAAGTAGAGATAACTTGACACTCTTTATTGGGAGATATCTGTAAGGCAGATATCATGTGTATCCCCCTGAAATCCAGTTTTAGTTGTTTATGCTAATCATTCACAGGTGTATGTCTACCGACTCCAAACCCTGGATAGGCACCAATCATGCTGTGTTCTTGTGTTATACACCATGCCTAGCTTTGCATCCAAACTTCAAACTAAAACATTTCATACTTCCACCTGTTAGTTGTAGGAGTAGGATTAGGAACCCCCTGCATGCTCTCATACCCAACCAGACACCATGTCCAAGAATGTTGCCAGCCTTGTGATCTATCATGCAGATCTTGGTCCATACATGAGAGTATTCTGCCTGTTGTTGTCAAGTTAGATCTTTCTATCTTTGAGCTAGTCAAGGTTACATCTTGAGTTATAGGGATACCCCCCTTGGTGCGGCAGAACCAGAAGTGAAGGGGAGGAGCTCATGCAACCTCCTGTATTCAGTTGGCTGAATCTGCCTGTGCATTAGAAGTGGCAAATCCTAATGCTGATTCAAAAGAAATGTCAACAGAATGGCGACTCCGCTGGGGACTGAACAGTAAAAGTATTATCTAATCATCTCCAGTAATATATCTTGTGACCCATCCGAGTCACCAACAAATTGGCGACTCCGCTGGGGATGGACTAAAAAATGATATACTTGTGGCCCATCCGAGTCACTAACAAAATGATGCTCTGCTGGTGGAATGAACCTGGAAAAGTAGCTTTCAGCTATTGAAAATTTTGTCCTCTCTGGAGAGGTGGCGACTCTGCAAAAAAGATCCCAATGCACATGAAAGATGGATGTATGTGATGTGACAGAAATGTGTTGTTCATTTTTCTGCATCTGTATGAGAAAAGGTACTTTGTTCCTTCCCCTTTATTTGCTGTTTTACTGCATAGGTTAGATGCTAGGGGAAGCCTTGGGTCTTAGACAGACAAACAATGTCTAAGAGTAAGATTTTTATGAATCCAAGTATGAATTATCCCATACTCAGTGGTGAAATGTTGGATAAAGGAATAGAAGAGATAAGAAATAGGTTGATACTCTTAGAGGCTGAGCAGGCCCAGTTAAAAAGCAGTAACCCTGTTATGTCTGCCTGTCAGAAAGCTAAACCTCCTGTCAGCCCTTTTGATCCTTTGTATGACCAACTGGATTTGTCATGGGTGGATTATAAAGTAGAAACTATGCCTGCTAGGATATACTGTCAGATGCCTAGATTTAGTGGTCACAGTGTATGTGATGGGAAGGCACATATCCAAAATTTTCAAAGTTTCATGGGAAAATATTCATTCAGAGATGAGGATATGTGGATGAGGTTTTTTGTTAGGTCCTTTGATGCAAAAGCAAAAGACTGGTATTTGAGCTTTCCAAAGAAATCCTTTGCCTGTTGGGATGAGCTTGCTGACTGTTTCAAGGAAGAATTTGCAAAAGAACCGGCTGACCTTGTTGCAGAATTGATGAGAATCAGAAAACAAGATGAAGAGCCATGTGTTGATTTTAGTCATAGGTTTGCAGTAGCCCTTTCACATGTCCCTGAAAGTTTCAGACCTGATATTTCAGCCTGTGTTGGCATATTCTTTGAAGCTTTTGAGGAGGGCTCTAGTGCATTACTGAGGGATTTCAAGGTGACAAGTATGCAGATGGCATACAAATTTTTAGAAAATATAGAAGAAATGAGAAATGTGCACCTGCTGAAACCCCTGTCCCCAGGCCTTGGTGTGAATAATGGTTATGAAGCTGCAAATGACCAAATGATTATGGCATCATGTGCAGATAAAAATGAAAATAAAAGCATAGAGGTTGAGACTGCTGTATTTGAACATAATGCTAACAATACTGCTCAACTGGATTGTTCACCAGTTGAGGATGCCAGTGAAAGGACTAATGAGGATTCCCATTGCAATGATGAGGCAGCTGACCATGAAAACAATAACGAGGTTGTGGACAGCAATGAGCAATTTTTGGAATGGACCTGTGGAGAAAATTGTGAGTATTGTACTCAAGACAGAGAAGATATAAGCAAACAGAGAAGCAGTCCTATGTGTGACCCATTGCCTACCTTTCAAACACATGGAGATCATGAAGAGCAGTCAGAAATTGAAATAAATGCTAGTTCAGAGCATGATTGTTTTTCATTTGATGGCTGTTTTGCTTATGACACACAGGCTGATGCTCCTCCACAGAGTGAATCCATTGATGATGAAGAGGTGTGCTCTGCTGCCCATGAACAAATGGCATACTATGATGAAACTGATGCACCTGGGTCACCCATTTATGACACATATGGTGATGAGGATCTGTCTGAGTATGGTGAGGATCTAGACACTATTTTTGGCTTGGATTCTGTTTCTCATTTTGATGAAAGAGGAAACAACATACATCAGGTAAGTGACTGTGAAAATGTGCCTGATTTAAAAGAGATGCCAGAGCCTGATCCTTTCCAGCCTGGTGTACCAGATGGTTGTGTACATGATGTACACAATTGTGATTTTGAAAGCTTTTCTTTTGATAAGCCAGCATATAATACAATGAGCCTTGATCTTCCTAGTTGTGTGGAGGACTTTGAGTGTTTCCTATTTTTAGTCCAGCTAGGAGATCATGTTGCAATGCATGATGATGATATAGGTGATAAGTGCTATATGCCATATGAACATGCATTGTTTGATACATTCTGCACCCACATGTCACATGATGATGAGGGTTATCTGCACAAGGGTGATAATGACAAGCCAAATCAGAGGGTTGAATATGCAGATGACAAGATTTGTTTGTGGGTGGATCTTTGTAGTATCTCCAAGCTTGACCCAGTGCATGCAGATGAAAACAAGATATTTGACAAAGGGAGATACATGTTTTTCTTTTCTTGGTGGCCTTAGGCCATCAAGTGTGTTTGGTGATGCAGGTCAGTGCAGTATTTGACTCTGTGCCCAATGGATAAGGGACTGGTCTGCATCCCAGAGCTCTGGGGTTCTCGCTGCAAGTTTTCACCTGCACGTCCCCAGACAGAGCCACTGTTAGCGCCTGAATTGACTGGTAGTTTTTTGAGCAATTTTCATTCAGGCACTTTCCCTAAGTATCCAAAAAGTGTTCAAAGTGTTGGACCTCCTCAGCAGTTTTCAGCTGCATCATCATATTTTCTTGAGGAGGAGGTCATCATCATCATGTTTGTTTCGATGAAGGTCAGCATCATCATGTTCTCCGTCGACCGGTTTCTCATCATCATCATCATATTCAGTTATCGGGTGATGTTTGGTTTTTATCCTGATCCTGCTGATGAGCTACAGTGCGCCCTGATCTGCTTGCGAGGGTGATTTTTCAAAGTATCCGGTGATCTCCCATTTATCACCTTGCGCAAACATGATGATGATGTTGCCCCGTTATTCTGAAGGGGTTATTCTTTGAGTTGTTCGACCTGATTTGTTCTTTCTTAAGGGTCGTCGTCATCATCATCATATTTCCTTTTATCACCGTGTTGCTTGCGAGGGTCATCATATTGTCTGCATCATGATATTTCGCCGGGGTGATATTTCTATCATCGGGTGATCTTGGTTATGATCATCCTGATGATGTTGTTGAAGAGTTCTAAGTGCGACCCGATATTCACTGGGGTCATCATATTTTGAACGTCAGGATGATCTTAGTCAATATCATCCTGATGATGTTGTATCACCTTGTTCTTTGTTTCTCATCCTGATGATGCTGACGTCATCCTTATATCAGGGTGATATCTTTCTTTCTGCCTATCTGCATCATGATATTTCTGAAGGAGGGGGTGATATTTTCATATCACTCGAGTGTGTTTGTTCCAGCATCATGATGATGCTGATATTAAGGAGATATCCGCCTGCCGGCTTCGTGCGCTATCTAGTGGGGGTGATCTTTTCGAGCATCATCATATTCATCTATCGCCCCAATCTTACAGAGGAGCTACAGTGCAACATGATATTTGCACATCAGGATGATATTTCCAAATATCCGGTTGTCTTCCGAATATCATCCTGATGTCGATATGATGATGACGTCATCGAGGTCCGGGGGGGTCATATTTCTAACAGAGATCATCTTGTGGAGGTCCCCCGATATTTGCAAACATGATGATGACGTCATCCGGATATGAGGAGGTGCGCAGTAGGCAGATATGATGATGACGTCAGCAGGATATGATGATGATGTCATCAGGATGTTCATCGGCCAGACTTTTGGTATAAGCTCAGCAGGAGGATGTTTCTCCGATGGATCAAGTTGTGCCGATGAAGGCGATTATCATGCGGTTGTATTGCGATATGATGATGACGTCAGGGTGATATTTCGGGCAACAGGATATCATGCTGCTGGAGGATGATGATGATGAAGTCTTATACTAGTGTCGTCAGGAGCAAAAGCACCGACATGATATATGCTCACGACCTAGTATATAAAGTGTTAATGAGGTTGCTGCGGGGTGCATGTGGGATAATGTTATCCTGCATATTTGAAATATCATGATGATGTATCTCGGCGGGAAGTGGTTGCGATTAACTGTTAGATGTTCTTCCCGAGGCCACGGGTTGGTGCGCCATCAATGGCGATTGTTGCAGAGGTATGGGCGATGGCGTGGATGGATGTAGTACCTGATTGAAGATCTGAATCCCTAGGCGGCGGCGCAAGGCTCGAAAAATCTTCCTGTCTCCTCCCCTACCTGCTGCATTAATGTGTTTGGGCGCCATTTTTATCATACTATATATCTGGCGGGCTTTCTGGTCAACCTGGTAGTCAATGCTGAATACACCCTCCTGCTATATAATGGAGACGGTGTTATTCATTCAAGGTTGTTGAAAGTTGAGGATTTTTGGCTCTGTAATCCATAACCAGCTGATCTGGTTGCTCTGTACAGTTTTACTTGTGAGTTTATGTATCTCCTGTTGTACGACTTGGCATGAATCCACTGATTTCATGGTTGATCTTATATGAGTAATGCTTTCTTAGCATGTGTTGTGTGAATTCTGTCTCCAGTATTGCATGTATTCTTCTTCTGGATCTGGATATTTGGGTAATGTTTAGATTCTAGAGCATAGAATTCCTATGTTGAATGTCTGATCTTTTAACTTCTGCTCAAGGGGTAGATTAAACTGTTTTCAGGTTGAACATTGGGAAGGGTATACTGCAGTAGGGATGCCATAAGTAGAGATAACTTGACACTCTTTATTGGGAGATATCTGTAAGGCAGATATCATGTGTATCCCCCTGAAATCTAGTTTTAGTTGTTTATGCTGATCATTCACAGGTGTATGTCTACTGACTCCAAGCCCTGGATAGGCACCAATCATGCTGTGTTCTTGTGTTATACACCATGCCTAGCTTTGCATCCAAACTTCAAACTAAAATATTTCATACTTCCACCTGTTAGTTGTAGGAGTAGGATTAGGAACCCCCTGCATGCTCTCATACCCAACCAAACACCATGTCCAAGAATGTTGCCAGCCTTGTGATCTATCATGCAGATCTTGGTCCATACATGAGAGTATTCTGCCTGTTGTTGTCAAGTTAGATCTTTCTATCTTTGAGCTAGTCAAGGTTACATCTTGAGTTATAGGGATACCCCCCTTGGTGCGGCAGAACCAGAAGTGAAGGGGAGGAGCTCACGCAACCTCCTGTATTCAGTTGGCTGAATCTGCCTGTGCATTAGAAGTGGCAAATCCTAATGCTGATTCAAAGAATGTCAACACAACCTAATAAGCAATCTTGACCTAAAATGTGCATATAAAGCTAGGAAAATGAACTATATGTCTAGGAAATAAAATATGCATTAATAAGACCCTACCTTTCATGGATGGGGTCATAAGACCATAACACATAGGAAGAAACTAGGAACAAGTATAGATTACCACTTTGAATCTCACACACAAATAAAATATTGGCCAATTAACATCCCTTTGGCCAAAGTCTAAAGATAATAACATATGTGTAACTTTGACTCACCTTGCACAAATAATAGAGATTTTATATTAATTTCTTATAAATCAATGGTATCGGCCTTGCCTTATGAAACATAGTAAATCAAGATAGGACCTCCTTGTTACTATCAAAAGAGGCCAAGTGATATATTAACAATATTCATAATCATTATTATGTTGTAACTCCTAAATCTTGACTTCAACTACATGTAGTTTGTAAGATAATATGGACGGATTGGTTGAGGACCCCATAAGCCCCATCATTCCTTCTAGTTACTCAAAAGACTGTGAGATGAAATTTGAAATCTAAAATCACCCTATCTCTGCATAGAGTCATTTGGGGAATTTAGATAGATTTGATGAGGCCATCATAAGCCCCATCATTCTATCTAGTGATGTAGGAGCATCCAGTTCCATAAGCAATCCCACATCACAAAAACTATTTGTAGGTTTACAGTTTCAATTTTCTCCAATTTTGATTTGTTTTTAATTTTTAGTTGTCTTGTCAAATTTCTTGTGCTACAGAAAGATTATAAATTTATTTATAAGTTTCAAACTAGTAATCATGCTTTGGATTATTTATTTAGTTGCTACATGCCTTCTTCATGTTATTTCAGTCTTAACCATGCTAATATAGGATGTTTTTTGCATCTACTTCAAGAGGACTATGTGTCTACAGTGATAGGAAGACTATTTATTTTTGCTACATGACTGTATAAGAAGACTATGTATTTTCTACTTCAGGGATAGTTAATTTCTACTGCATGACTTATTTATTAGTACTCCAAAAAGAATGTGTGTGTTACTTAATAATCTTTAAATACCTCAATGATGATTTATGGTTTTCAAAGTTGTTACAAATCAATTTTAATGTGTTTACATGTTACTTCAAGAACCTATAAGTGTTGATTTTCAATATGTTATAAAGTGGCATAAATTATTTTGTTTTATTGACCAACTTAAGTGTTGGCCAAGATTTTTTATTCTGAGAAAAGATGGGTTCTTATCCTTTCAAACCACCAAAAAACTTCATTCTATTTTATGGGGTAGATTTTTTCCCTAGCAATACATACACTACCAAAGGCAACTCATCGAATTCCAAGGTCTTTCTTTTTCCGGCAAGCATTTGTGGTGACCCTTTAATGCGAGAATGCGAGGAAGAGGAATGAACATATATTTTCATCTTCTACCCACGTGATTGTTCTTGTGGGTAATTTTCTTTTTCTTAGTGGATTCCATTCATTATGAAGTGGCAACATGGAGCTAATAAGGGGGTAAAAGCACAAACATGTGTCACACTTTATAAAGGAATCGGCCAACAGCAAAGAAAATTTCTGAACTTTGACCTCATAAAAGTGACATTTATGTTTTGAATTTCAAAATGATGTAAACTAATGAAATGTAGATCTCTTGATGAATTTTATGATTGTAATTTTTCAAAAGTTTTAAAAAAATATTTTGACAATTTTTTTATAAATTTAAGAGCAAATTTTGAATTGCTGAAAATTTCAGAAAAAGTGACTTCAGGTCCATGTCACAAAAAAAAGAGCAAACAATCTTATTTTTCTCTAATTTTTTTTTCCAAATAGAGGAGTTCAATATCTAGTGCATGGAGAAAAAAAACCAGTTTTCAATTCGTATTTTCTTTGTAATATCATTTTAAAGTCAGACTTTACAGAATCTGATAGTTTTCATTCCACGTCAACTTTTGTATAATTTTTTTACCATTTTTATAAAACCAATTATACCCCTTTGGAGAGAACTCTTTCCTATAGTGCACCATATAATTTTGAAAAAAATTGGATGTGTTTTGATATTTTTTAAAAAATTTCTAATTAGTGTCATCTTTGATTTTAACAACCCACTTGCAATAATTTAAAAAAAATATTAAAACTAATCAAAATATTAAAAAAAATCATATTTGGATTCTAGACTCAGATCTCTACAAAAGGTTTTTTTTTTTTAATTTTTGAAATAATCCATTTTGATTGAAGAAATATTTAATTTAAGTTGAGAATTTTAGAAAACCCTAGAAAATGAGGTGGCTGCCAAGTAAGATGCCACATAAATAGTTTTGGGCAAAAGTATTTGGGGGCGAAATCATTTGGGAGTGAAATCATTCTTTTTGTTTTTAACTACATGATTTCATTTTTTTTTGTTTTTAACTAGATGATTTCAGGCGAAACCATCTCGCCCCCAAATAGACTCGCCCGAAAATAGCTTGCCACATATGCCCCATGCAGTGGCTACATGTATTCAGGTGAAACTATCTCACCCCCAAATAGACTCGCCCAAAAATAGCTTGCTCTAAATTGTCTTGTTGGCCCAAAGTGTGACACAGCTTTGTGCTTTTATCCCAAGGCTCTTATTCAAGAAAGAGGAAAGAGGAATAAACTCTCTATTTGAAGAATATTTTGGAGAGAAATGAAGGATGCTCTCAATTTTAGGAAAAACTCTCTATTAGCATATTGAGTTAGAGGAAGGCAGATTAGAGGTTAGAAAAGAAAACTCTATTTATCGGAGTTAAAAAGAATATAAATCCTTGAAGTTTGAATAGGGGATTGTAGTGAAGGATGGGCTATGTTAAGCATTGTTATGAGAGGAGTTGTAGGCTACAAGAGCTAATGCATTTGTATTAGCAATTAAAATATTTGTCATGCATGTTGTTTGCTACTACAGGGTGTCAATTGATAAATAAAATTTTTAGTTTTCTTATGTATTTTCTTTCATTATGTAAGAATTTGTGTTTTGAGTGTGAAAGTTGCAAGGATTGATAGCCCTTTGGTGGGTTCTCAATCCTTGAGTGCACCATCTAGTTACCCAAATGACTAAACATAAAGGAATAGTCCATGACTTTTGAAATAATTCAAACATAATAGAAGGCATGGTTACAATAAATTTAAATCAACTCAACTCAAATTGATACAAGAACATATTGGGTCACATTAGTACAAAATAGGTCCATGATTCTCATAATAAAATATTGTTCACAAATTGTTTATAAAGTTAATGCAAGAGTTTTAGATTAATAGTTAATAGGTTTCTAGATCAAAAGGACCAAACATTTATACATTAGCCAACCTATCTCAACTAACAAACATCTAAAGATAATATAAGAAAAGTTCTTTTGATTTATAGTATCAATCTCAATTCATAATAAAAAGTCTTTATTTTTTACAATCGTATGTCTTTAAGTAACAAAGTCCCATATCAATAAGATAACAAGATAGTTGAACATGTGTATAAGCACTATCTATCTATCTATGCATCTCATATGTGTGTATGTAAAAGTGAGTATATATTTATAATACAATCCTAAACCAAAACATTTTTTCCCTATTCATCCCAAGTCATCATTATTATGACAATTAAGAATGCTCAAAGTTTGATCTTCAACCTATGGTAATTTACAATAGTATCACAAGAAGGATATAAACAATTTTTGTTTACTCTTAACCAAGCACAAATTCCATATCATATTCCTCAACATAGGTGCAAGCTAAACTAGAAACAACAGAGCAATGTTCTACCCCTACCATGGTTTGAATTGAGGGTTTTTTAACTAATTAAATTCACAAGGATAGCTGACCTAAAAATCCATTCCATAGGATGTCTTAAGATCTTATGGTTATAACAAATGACATTAAATAACAATGATAATATATTTGATACAAGGCATATCATTTGGAAAGCAAGGTAAGAGGTAAGATATATAGTAGTTCACAATCATGACTAGTATAGATTTGAAAAAAAAATATTATCATTGTCCGCATTCACATGTAACAAGCCTAAAGGACATTATCCAAGTGAGCTCATTAATGATGGATAGCCCTCAAGATACTTGACATGTGTGTGTGTCTGTGCACACGTGCATGCATATATACATATATGTAACATATATACATTTACACACACACACACACAATTCCCCAAAATTGGTCTTTGATGAATTTATTCTCAACCAAACCTAAACTAGGTATTACTAAAGAATCAAAACTCATTGTTGAAATAAGACAATCATATGTATGCATCTATTACTAAAGAATCAAAACCCATTGTTGAGATAAGACAATCATGTGTGTGTGTGTGTATGTATGTTCCTAAAATGATTTCTCCGTGTTCCCATAAATGAATTAATTGTACAATGAATGTCTTTGAATACTAAGACATACCAACATGTTGCACAAACATGTACCTTGAGTCAGCTCCCAACTACTAGTGAAAAAGAGCAAGAGTCAACAATTTAAATTTGAAAATATTAAATTTGAGGTCAATCCCAAACCCCTCCGGATAATCCTAAGCACTATGAGATTGACCTCAAGGAACTATAGAGCTCAAGGTGGTTTCAAAGTGTACATATGTGTGTAAGCATGGGCGCAATAAATGATTAATAATGGTGAATATATGAAAATGTATGTAACTAGGGTTTTGATAAAATAAGTATGGGGATAAATGCTAACACATGTAAAATAAAACTAAATAAGTATTGTTAAAAAAATGAGCCAAAGTTACTAAAAAGTGTGCCATGTCTCAATATGTAATTATATTCAATCATTCTATCAAAGTGAGTCCAAAACTAAATAAAATGAATGCAAATTTTACCAATACAACACAATATCTTATTAAAATTTAAGAATATAAAAACAAGAAAAGTATATAATATAGTGATATTTAAATATATATAAAAACATTCCACTAAATGATACCATATCTTTTTAAATTTATAAACATAAGGCCACTTACATTATGTAAAATATAATTAGATTTTTAGGACTTGAATGCCAATTTTTTTATAGTATCAGGTTTATATATTCAAAAATAGTTAATAAGATCTTTGTGAGCCATTCAACTACACCAATAAATTAATAAATTAAAGACCACTTGAAAACATCATTTAATAAATATAAAGCCACATACATTATCTAAAATATAATTAGATTTTTAGGATTTGAATGGCAATTTTTTTATAGTATCATGTTTATATTAAAAAAAATAGTTAGTAAGATCTTTGTGAGCCATTCAACTACACCAATAAATTAATAAATTAAGGACCACTTGAAAACATCATATCTTTTTAAAACCCCATAACAGAAAAATGTTTTAAAGAGATCAATTTTCCAAGCAAAACTAAATCAATTAAAGAGATCATTTTTTAGGACTTGAATGTCAACTTTTTTATAGTATCATGTTTATATATTTAAAAAACAATTAATAAAATCTTTGTGAGTCATTTAACTACACCAATAAAAATTTTTTTAAAAAGGGGTAAAAACTTTATTGAATCATAAAAACACAAAGCAGAAAGAAACAGCCATAAGGGGCACAACCAAAAACAAGAATTAAGTAACACCCAAAAAGCACCTCATATCCTCCATAACCCAATCTTCAAGAACAGGGGCCAAATCACTAGGAAGATTACAAGTCTCCATCTGCTCATACGCCCACCTCGCCAAACCATTAGCCACCTTATTCCACTCCCGTGGCACATGACAAAAAGCAATAGAATCACTACACCAATACATTGAGGACCACTTTAAAACATCATTAAATAAATCAAACTTAATAAATTAAGGACCACTTAAAAACATCATTAAATAAATCAAATTTAATAAATTAAGGACCACTTGAAAACATCTTTTAATAATATAAAGCCACTTACATTATGTAAAATATAATTAGATGTTTAGGACTTGAAAGTCAATTTTTGAGTAAGCATGAGTTTTCCACACACATTTGAATCAAATTACTGTCAATTTTTTATAGTATCACGATTATATATTAAAAAACAGTTAGTAAGATCTTTGTGAGCCATTCAACTACACCAATAAATTAATAAATTAAATAACAATTAAAAACATCATTTAATAAATTAAAAACTACTTGAAAACATCATTTAACAAATTAACCACCACTTTGAAAAGGCTATTCTTAAATATCATCCACTTCAATAGTCAAGGTTAATTTGGACCACATCATTTAACAAATTAACCACCGCTTTGAAAAGACTATTCTTAAATATCATCCACTTCAACAGTCAAGGTTAATTTGGACCAATAAAAATAGGACAAATATTTACTACAATAAGATGTAAAATTGCTATTGAGTCTTTGACCATTGGAATGGATGATATTTAAGTAAGTGCTTTGAAAACATCATATCTTTTTAAAACCCTGCACACCACTTTGAAAACATCGTATCTTTTTAAAACCCCGCACAGAAAAATATTTTAAAGAGATCCAATTTTCCAAGCAAAAATAAATCAAATAAAGAGATCTGATTTTCATTAAAAAAAACAAAAAAAGTATTCTATTTTATCAAGTACCGAATGCCGAACGGCTGTACATCTATCTATCTGTATATAAAATTTGTTAAAAATGGGAATGCCAAAAAAAAATAAGCTTTTTTGCAAGTGTCGAATACGTTTAGCGACTGGTCATATGCATTAAAGAAGAATGAGGAAGATAATCCGTAAAGCCAATGATCTGATCATCAGTATAGAATGTAGATCTATCGTAAGGAGCAAGCGAAAGCCCCTTTGCGAAGCGCAGAGGCAGGTCAGGGTTAGAAATAAATAGCCTTCCATACGACACTAAATCGGCATAGCCATTATTCACAGAGCGTTCCCCTTTCTCTCTGTCGTAACCGCCACTGGTAAGAAATGTTCCTTTGTAAGCCCGCCTCAGCCAGCCGCAATCCTCTTTGCATTCTACGGTTCCCTGCGCTGTAAACCGCGGCTCTGTAACGTGTAAGTAAGCCAAACGGAGCCGGTTCAGCTGTTCCACCATATATAAACCTAGAGCTTGAGGATCCGAATCTGTGGCGCCTAAATGATCGATTACGGGAGAAATTCTTACTCCTGTTCGATCTTCTCCGATCTCTTCCGTTACTCCGTTTACTACTTCGAGCAGGAATCTGCAGCGGTTTTTAATGCACCCGCCGTACTGGTCTTTGCGGTCGTTTATGCCGTCCTTGCTGAATTGATCTATCAAGTAACCGTGCGCAGCGTGGATCTCCACTCCGTCGAATCCTGTGGAAATGTTTGCAGATTTCAGCAAAGAATTTCTTGGAAAAAGTGAATCTTGAAACTTGTGTTGCTTGGAACTTAAATTGAGACAAGAGACTTCAGATACTTAATTGACAGTAAATTGAAGATTCAAAGCATCATGAGAATTCAGAGACAATTACTAGTAAATTTAAGATTTAAAGCATCATCAGTTCCATATGAAATGATTTTAAGAGATATCTTTTGATCTTAAATTGAGACAAAATATGAGAATTCAGAGACAATTACTAGTAAATTTAAGATTTAAAGTATCATCAGTTTCATATGAAATGATTTTAAGAATTTTTTTTTATCTTAAATTGAGACAAAGTAAGAGAATTCAGAGACAATTACAAGTAAATTTTAGAGTTAAAGCATCATCAGTTTCATATGAAATGCCTTTAAGAGATACAGGGAGTGAAGACTTTGATATTTCTATAGTTTATGTTATGAAATTGTAGAATTTTTGGTAAATAATTGTGTGAGGTGTAAATTTGCATACAGTTAAATCCTGAAGTATCTATGGACTGTACAAATTTGATGTCTCTTACAATTGTGTATAGTTTTTTTTGCATTTAATCTTTTGGATCACTCAAGAAATTTTTTAGTGTTTATATTAGCCATTTGACTATTTTTTTCAATTTCTTACCCCAAATTTGACTACTTTTAGGCTCTTTACAAGGTTATTATTAAATATCATCCACTTCAACAATCAAAGATTAATTTTGACCAATAAAAATAAGACAAATATTTACCATTTTTTGTTGTGAGTGAGGTGTAAAATTACTATTGACTGTTAGAGTGCTTTAGAAGTGTCCAATTCACCCATATTTGATAAATTTTTCCTAATCTTGAAACAAAATCTACCTTGAATTAGAAACTTTAATTCTTTAATATAGACACATATCACGCTATTGTATATAAATATTTAGACCCTGATCTTTCTAGATTATTAGGAACTATTTTTTTATTTATTAGGCCCTAATCTTCCTAGATTATTAGGAGCTATTTTTTAATTTATTATACTTGTCCTGTTTAAACATCTTTGTTTAAAAATTATATATTGATGGGAAATTTGTAGATTCAATCACCATAAAAGTTAAATACTAATAAAAAGTTAGTCACTAAATTGAAAAACACTCTACAAGGATAAAATATTGTCATCCACTCTAAAATTTGATTTCCAAAATGAAAAAAAAAAAAAAAATCTCCATATTATACATCTCATAAAATTTTCAAGAGATCATTTCTTAAAGTATACCTTGCAAGTTTTACAATTTCAGATATACATATCTTTTTTGATATGAAAATAGAAAATAGGGAAGAGTGTAGGTACTATTCATTCTTTCCTAATGATGGATGCTGAATCATTGTTGAGTATGATTGGAAACTGGTGTAAAAAAGCTATACAGCTTAGATAGAAAAAAAAAATTGAATAAAAAAAATTAAAAAATAGGGAAAAGTATAGGTATGATTCATTCTTTTCCTTATAATAGATGATAGATCAAGGAGTACTAATTCAAAACGTGGATAAAAAACCTATCCATCCTTAGTATGGTGTCTTGCTTACCGGCTGATATTGCGTTCTTGGTGGCCTGCCGAAATTGGGCTATTATCTGAGGTATTTGTTCCGTGGTCAAAGCAGTTGGCCGAGAATATTTCCCGGTGGTTCCGTCGGGAAGTTGAAGTGACAGGTGGTCTGGCAGAACTTGGTCGGTGGAAGATACCGGCGGGATTCCACCCGGCTGGTACACTACACTTGTCATATCACAAGTCAATATAACAAGTTATGCTCCCCACGTAACACTTAAAAGAAGAGCTTCAATTCATTATTTTACCTGTGTGAGAAGCCCGGCCGACGTGCCAGAGTTGACAGAAGATTATTCCTCCTCTTTTATGAATTGCGTCCACCACTTTCCTCCATGCTGAAATCTGCTCCTCGGTATAAATCCCAGGCGTGTTTGGATACCTGATTGTCAATTCATTGTTCGTCAGCTAGTTAGATTAGATTAGGTAAAGTACTTTTTTTCTATTTAAAGAATTCTTTGATTGGCAGTCTGGACCAGGGCAATGTAACGTGTGGCAATGAATATAACTAAGTCCTGACGTTTTCACTTTCTGTATATTTATCCTGTCGTCTCCATAGGTATCATTCAATAAAGAGACTTGAAATGCCGAAATTCAATCATTCTGATCATTTATCAATATTGAATTGACGTTTTTAATTACCAACTAGAAGATAAAATTCGAAAGACGCTGAATTACTTACTAGGAAATCTGTGGAAATACATACACAATGAATATTTAACCAATCAAAACACATAACATTAAATGTTGTTACAAATATAATCTTGCCCTTCACTTTTCTTTCCGTATAGGAATGTATTAATGTTGGTAGAGTTTATAATATTAAAAAAAAAATTAAAAAGATTTTGTTAATGTTGAAATTTGCTGTTCAACTTTTGTGTATAACATATATTTCATAATTAAACATATCAAATTATCAAACGTTAGATTATATTTAGTGATCTATCTTTAGGATGTAGAGAGCACAATAAAAGTCATATCATCTAATTATAAGCAGATATAGATTATATTTTGTGCTCTATTATTAGGATTTAGAGAGTAAGATAAAAGTCATACCACCTAATGATAAACAGATTCATGTTTTATTTAGTGATCTATCATTAGGATGTAGAGCACGTAAAAATCATACCACCTAAAGATAAACATATTCAGGTCATATTTTGTGATCTATGGTTAGAATGTAGAGAGCACGATAAAAGTCATACCACTTATTGATAAACAGATTCAGATCATATTTCGTGATCTATGGTTAGGATGTAGAGAGCACGATAAAAGTCATACCACCTATTGATAAATAGATTCAGATCATATTTCGTGATCTATGGTTAGGATGTAGAGAGCACGATAAAAGTCATACCACCTATTGATAAACAGATTCAGATCATATTTCGTGATCTATGGTTAGGATGTAGAGAGCACGATAAAAGTCATACCACATATTGATAAATAGATTCAGATCATATTTGGTGATCTATGGTTAGGATGTAGAGAGCACGATAAAAGTCATACCACCTATTGATAAATAAATTCAGATCATATTTGGTGATCTATGGTTAGGATGTCGAGAGCATGATAAGGTCATACCACCTATTGATAAATAAATTCAGATCATATTTGGTGATCTATGATTATGATGTAGAAAGTACGATAAAAGTCATACCACCTATTGATAACAGATTTAGATATAGAGGACAAGATAAAAATCATTAAATCCTAAATATAATAGTAGATCACAGAATATGATCCAAAACATTGATAGAAAAACTACTACACGATTAAATTCAGAAACATTCCATCCTATATTTTATGGTATCATAAAAGTCATACCACCTACCATCACTAAAAACAATTCAAAGATAAAAGTTATTAGATTCATGTATTAACAAATTTAAAATGGTGAGCTCACCCAATTCCCTCAGGTGCAACTGCATTTGCTTCTGATATTATAAGCCCTCCATTGGTAGCCCTCTGTGAGTAGTATTCCACATGAGAGTCCTGTGGGACATTATTCAATGCTCTGCATCTCGTCATTGGCGCCATCACAACTCTGATTATTCACACAAAAACTTCAGCTTTTGTTTGGAACTTCAATCTAACACAAAATCTAATGAAACAGCAGCAAGAGTAAACCAATCAAAACAGAATTCAGTGTCTCTGAATGCAGGCATTCAAAATGATCTGCATTACCTGTGTGATAAAACAAAGTGGGGCATTTTGTAAGGAGTTTGCAGCGTGGGTCCTTTATCACCAATTCCATTCTCTGCCTCATTCATGATAGCCGGTACCATTTCTTCTATAAGCTAAGCACAGAAATTTGTTAAATTTTTTTCACAAAAAAACGAATTCATAATCCAGAAAGAGAGCAGGGGTATATATAGAAAGAAAGATAACTTGAATACTCACGGCAACAGAAGATCATGTCGTGTTGTAGAGAAGGATTCGGTCAAGCTTTTTGTTAGTTGGCAATAGCTCTAGCTTTTTTTTTTGGATTAGTTGGCAATATGCATAAAGATTGTTACGTGGCATAAAGAAGATCACTCTTGTTGCGCACAAGATCTGGGGAAGAAAGTGCAGAGTGTTAAAAAGGGCGGCGTGGCCAACTTATTATCGCATGTTGAAGTGGAAGAAAAAGCTGGAATCCCCAAATTCTGCCGGTGATGCGGAAAATTGCTACCTACTTAAATAAAGCACAGTGGCGGCCACCACTCATTTTCTGCCGCCCCGCCACACTCACAGTCCCTCTCGTGCACGAATGGCCAACTGATTATGATATGTCGTACTATTTGTCGGCGGCCAAACATTTTTTTTTTCCTTCAAAATGAAAAGTTAAAAAGTAAAGCTTCTTGGTTTGGTCATCATTAAAGGGGGAGACCAATATTTCTGAAGTTTGAAATTAATGATTTTTTTTAAATTAAATATTTGATTGTTGTTTTATATATGTATAAAATATTAAAATGTAAGTTGAAAGAAAATAATAATAATAATAAAATATTATTTTCAAATTTTAGGGTCATCATTAAGGGAGACACCAATTTGTTCTATATGATTTTCTAGAGTTTGAAATTAATGTTTTTTTATAATTTAATATTTGATTGTTGTTTTATATATGTATATAATATTGAGACAGTAAGTTGGAAGAAAATAACAATTAGATTTTTAAAAAATATTAATTTCAAATTCTAGGGTTACCATTAAGGGAGACACCAATTTGTTCTATATGATTTTCTAGAGTTTAAAATCAATGTTTTTTATTTATTTTAAATTTAATATTTGATTGTTGTTTTATATATGTATACAATATTAAGAAGTTAAGTTGAAAGAAAATAACAATTAGATATTTTAAAAATAATAAAAAATTACTAATTTCAAATTCTAGGGTCACCATTAAGGGAGACACCAATTTGTTTTAGAAAATAAAATAATGAAAAATGATTAATTTCAAATTCTAGGGTCACCATTAAGAGAGACACCAATTTAATATTAAAAAAATTACTAATTTCAAATTCTAGGGTCACCATTAAGGGAGACACCAATTTGTTTTAGAAAATAAAATAATGAAAAATTATTAATTCCAAATTCTAGGGTCACCATTGAGAGAGACACCAATTTGTTAGAGTTTGAAATTAATGATTTTTTTTAAAATTTTGATTGTTGTTTTCTTTCAACTCATGGTGTGTGTGTGAAAATTAGATATTTAAAAAATAATAAAAAATGACTAATTTCAAATTCTAGGGTCATTATTAAGGGAGACACCAGTTTGTTCTAGAAAATAAAATAATGAAAAATTATTAATTTCAAATTCTAGGGTCACCATTAAGAGAGACACCAATTTGTTAGAGTTTGAAATTAACGATTTTTTTTAAATATTTGATTGTTGTTTTCTTTCAACTTGTCGTGTGTGTGTGTGTGTGTGCATGTTTCATTTTACCCAAGCAAAATGAGGACCACCTTTTTTTATTAAGTCATTGATCAGATTAGGTTTTCAATCTTTTTCTTGGCTTTTATTTGCTTTCAAAGTCCCAAGTTGGTTTAGGGGGTCATTTGGTCTTGTTGTACTAGGAGATCTTGTATGCTTGATGCCTTATTTGTCACATATTAAGGTTCTTTTTGTCGCTTCAACCTAATCAAGTCAAGATATGTTGGTGATTCTTGGTCACAATTGGTCATAACTATTTTGAGGTGTTGAACTACTTATCAAGTCAAATGTCGTCATTTGTTGGTCACAGTCGTAGGGATTTTGCCACCAAGATCAATCCCTTAGAAGCGTTGCAAAATTGTTTGGGTTGAGTTGCAACTTTCTTATTAACTTAACTCATGAGGTGATTAATAATTAATCAGATCTTGAGTGTTTTTCTTATAGGTTTGGTGCACATAAGTCAAAGAAGGATAGATTTGGAGTTTGAAGAGAATTCAATAGTTCCCTTTGTGATGAGGTTGGGACTTATCTTCAAACCTAGCAGATACAATATTTAGACTTGGGAATGATGAACCAAATGAAGACACCCTTTCTTATTCAAGTCCTTGATCAAATTAGGTTTTCAGTCTTTTACTTGGCTTTTATTTGCCTTCGAAGTCCCAAGTTGGTTTAGGGGGTCATTTGGTCTTGTTGTACTATGAGATCTTGTATGCTTGATGCCTTATTTGTCACATTTTACGGTTCTTTTTGTCGCTTCAACCTAATCAAGTCAAGATATGTTGGTGATTCTTGGTCACAATTAGTCATAACTATTTTGAGGTGTTGAACTGCTTATCAAGTCAAATGTCGTCATTTGTTGGTCACAATCGTAGGGGTTTTGCCACCAAGATCAATCCCTTAGAAGTGTTGCAAAATTGTTTGGGTTGAGTTGCAACTTTCTTATTAACTTAACTCATGGGGTGATTAACAATTAATCAGATCTTGAGTATTTTTCTTATAGGTTTGGTGCACATAAGTCAAAGAAGGATAGATTTGGGGTTTGAAGAGAATTCAATAGTTCCCTTTGTGATGAGGTTGGGACCTATCTTCAAACCTAGCAAATACAATATTTAGACTTGGGAATGATGAACCATGGGTCCAATTTGAAAGAAAATTTTCTTGCTCATAACTATACCCTAATATATAATCAAATTTACTATTTTGGTAGGTCATATCCCCATCATCATGATATTAAGAAGACTATTGTGTTATTTGGAATAGAAGGAGCATAGTTGGTACATACAAGCATTATCTTTGGTAACCAAAGTCATAATATTTGTTGTCACGTATCTCTAATCCAACAAGTAGGCAATCATATCAGTCATGTGTACATCATGAGGGTAGTTATTTGAGGAAGGGCACACTCATCATTAGGTGTCCTAGTTCTAGATACATGTCAACATTTTAATTCTCTCGTAGTTCACCACTTCATAGAGTTGCAAAATGGCTCAAAAAGTGAATTAAAGGTCTTTGAAAGGCTCTTCAAGCAATAACCACAATGGTTTCTATGTAGTTTTCAACTTTATTACCATCACAATTGGTTCACGCATATGGATTTACAATGTTGGTATTTCAGGTGTTTCAACCATAGTGATCATTAATGGCAGTGAGTCTCCTTCCTTTCAGATGTCCAGAGGTCTCCGCCAAGGTGATCCCATTTCTCCTTACCTATTCATCCTGATGGCAGAGGCACTCACGTGGTCGATCAAGGATGCTTCACGTCAAAGGCTTTGGAAGGGGATTAAACTGAAGGCATGTTCAGAATCTTTAACTCATGCTCTCTTTGTAGATGGCACTATCCTCTTTGGCAGGGCCAACAAAAAAGAAGTAGCTGTAATAAAGCATGTTCTTTCAACTTAATGTGAGGCATCCGTCCAATTGATCAACACTAATAAATCCAAGTTGTATCTATTCAATACTTCACAGGTAAGGCAAATTGAGCTAGCTTCCTTATTCAATTTTAAATTGGATTCACTTCTAGGCAAATACTTGGGTGTCCCCCTTTTTAATGGAAGGCACAAGAATATGTTGTGGAATGGAGTTCTGGAAAATCTATCTCGTAAAATTTGTGCTTGGAAGGGAAATTGGTTGTCTCTAGCAGGCAGACTTACATTGGTCAAATCAGTCGTATATGTTGTCCCGGTTTATATGCTCTCTTCTCTTCGAATTCTTTAGGGCATTTTAGTACAAGTGGGAAAGCTCTATAGAAATTCCCTGTGGCAGGGAACTTCGAACAAGAAGAGGATTCATTTAATAGCATGGAATAAAGTTTGTACCCCCAATTCCCAAGGGGGCAGGAGTCCTAAACATGGAATTACAAAATCTGGCGCTTGGAGCAAAATTAGCCTGGAAAATGTATAAAAATCCATAGTCAAAATGGGCTAAGATCATGCAGAAAAAATATTTGGATTCCAGAAAGCCGGAGAGAATCTTCACAGTTTCAAACCCTCCTAAGGGTTCTTCCATATGGAACTTCATAGTGAAATGCAGGGAGGTCATTCTCCCAAAGTTATCTTGGACAATCGTCAATGGTAAAAAGGTAGCATCCTGGGATGATTCTTAGAACGGCTGGAAGAAAATTTCCTCTATGGGGAACTTCAAAGAGGCAGAGGCCTTCCTTAAAACATTCTGGGGCTTGAAGGTTTCTGACTATTCACAGTAGAAGCAACATCTCTCCCGGCAAAAATTATCTAGAAAAGCTTTAAAAATTGCAATTTTCCCCAAGACCAAAAGATTGCTCTGACTAAGATTCTCCAAGACAGAATTCTTTTTTTCTCCCCTAAGGACGATGAATTGGTTTGGTTGGGGGATGGGTCTAGCAAATACAGAGCCAAGTTCGGCTATAAATCTCTTTCCTCCAAGCCTAAGGTGGAGTGGCCTTTTCCTCTTTGCTGGGTGGATCCTGTCCTTCCCAAGGCTGGTACTTTCACCTGGTTGGCTTTCAACAACAAGATTCTCATAGGTGATAGAATTGAGAAAATGTCACTGGGAGTAAATTTTGATTGTATTTTTCCATGAAGAAAAGGAATCAGTTCATCATCTCTTTGTGCGTTGTAGTTTCAGCCAAGACTATTGGGGATGCCTAATATCTCATTTAAACTGGCAGGCCCCTCGTACTTCTTCTTTATCCCAATGGCTGGAAAGCTGGCCTCTCCTCTTTAAGGGGGCTTATTTCCACTCACTATGGATTGTTAGTCCTTCCATTCTATTGTGGCTAATTTGGAAAGAGAGAAATTCGAGAGTTTTTAGAAATTCCTCAAAGAATTGTGAGAAGTTATGGACGGACATTGAATCTCTTATTTTAGAAACCATTAATGCAAAGCTTCAGAGGTCACAAAGGAGGGATTCTAAGTGGGCTAATTGGGATGAGTATATTCTTCCTAGCTGGAAAAGTCTTGTGAGACTCCAATCTTCTGGTGGAGCCTCTTCCTTTCATTCGAAAGTGGACAGATCTACTATCAAATGGCTTCCCCCTAGCGAACCCTTAGTTAAAGTGAATTTTGACGAAGCTTGCAGAGGTAACCCAGGTCTTTCAGGCGTGGGCTGTATTATCAAAAATAGCAAAGGGAAACTCCTAGCGGCTAAGGCAATGAAACTTCCTAATGGAACCAATAACGTGGCAGAGGCCTTTGCGCTACTGCATTCTCTTCTCTTTGCTAGGGAAAAAGGGTTTAAATTGATCTCTATAGAAGGTGATTCCCTAGTCATTATCTCAGCCTTCCAATCAAGAAAAGTAGAGAATTGGTCTATTCACTACATCCTTGAGCAAGCGTGGACATGCCTATAGTTTTTTTATTCCTATAAAATTGTCCACTGTTATAGAGAGGGGAATAAAGTGGCTGACTGGTTGGCGAACTATGCTTTAGACCAGAAGGAACAAGAGGTGTTTTTTGATCCTCTATCTGCTCAGAGGCTAGTCTTGCTAGACTCTTTGATATCTTTTGACAGTCCGTCTCTTCCTTCATCCTGATCTCTTGGTTCTTGCAATAGTACTTTTTGGCCCGCGGTCAGTGGTGGTTTTTATTCGGGCTAGTTTTTTGGTTGCCTTTTGCTAATTTTTGGGCGTTCATCATCATTCTTGTAAAAAATGTTTTTATCAGGGTTTTATTCTCCTTACTGTATATACGACTTTTTAATATATCTCTGAGGGTCTTCCTTCGTTCTTTAAAAAAAAACAATGTTGGCACCTACAAGCACTAAAAAAGCGCATGGGCCTACATGATAATCCTATGATGATTTTTAATCCTAAACACATACATGTATGCATGTAAACACGACCTCTCAGCAAGTGTTCTTGTTGGTGACACGCAGAAGGATTTCCCTCCTCCATTCTTTCTTTTCCTACCCCCTGACTAACCCTTCTTGGTCATGTTTTTTCTTCACTTCCCCCTTATCAATCCATTTCATCTTTTTCACTTTTTAGCCCTATCAACATGGCCTATTAGCATCATAGTCTAGGAAATTCAACTTTTCTCAAGACATTTCACCCATTCCAATCCTCTAGAGACCTCTAAAATTGACCTCCTAAACCTTTTCCAACCCTCAATTTTCACCTATCTTTTATCCTTTCTGGATCACCCCTTTTAATTTTTGGTTCTCCCCTAGGTGACCCTACTATCAAAAGGGGGGATCCCCTCTAATATATCATTTTGGCTAGTTTCAAAGGCCAGATGTTGTCTCCACCTTCGATCAAGGTCAACCACTGCCCTTCAAACCACTCCCAAGTCTTCTTCTTCTTAGGGTCACCCCTTTTTAGTTCAAGGTCACCCCTAGGTGACCCTACTAGTAAAAGGGGTGACCCTATCATGTTTTAAAATGTGATTTCCTCTTCAGTTTGGGACCAAAATAGCTCCATTTTGACTCCAGATTGCATGCAAATTCAACCATAACTGAGCCTAGCCTATCCTTAACTCATTCTTCTATTCCATCCATAATTAACTCAATTGATCTAGATTCTTATCTCACCTCCCTCTCATGCTAATTCTCCTTCCTCCATGAGTAATAAGCTATCAAGCTTTGTTCACTGCCTAATCAATTGTCTTAACTTCCAAATCAATCCCATCCATTGTGAGCTCTCCAACAATATAAATACCCTCTCCCACAAGCAATATGGGAGGAAAATTCATTATTGCAGCCATTCATTAGCTTTGATTTTGCTCTCCACTTCGCATTTTCATGCTCTCCGCAGGACTTGTGTTCCTTTTTCTTTTTAGTATTATTACAAAGCTTCATTTAGTGGTGTTATGCTCACGAAATTGCCAAGCACAAGTGCTTCATAGCTTTCATAAGGTCACTTAATCATAGATTTCATAGCTCATTTTGAATCAATTGCTACCCCTATCCCTATCACCAAGAGGAGTATCCAGCTACTGTAGAGGAGAGGAAAGGTTGCCACACAAAGGATTTCTGAGGATACACCAGACTCATGTGCCAAAGGATTCAGGTTCTTCATGCTTTAAGTAGTTAATTAAATCATAATTTGCTCTTGGAAAAAGTAATCTTTTTGCAATTTCCTTAATAGGTTTATTTCAAGTTGATTAGATTAGCTTTGCTTAAAATAGTTTCATTGCAATTCATAAATTAGATTTCATTTTCCTATTCTCAATCCTTAGATTAGATCTAAAATCAACTCACAAAACAACAAAAAACATAGTGTAGATTGCATTTAGAAAATTCATGTTAAAAGTACATTCATATTTCAAATTCTTAGATAATTAAGTCATTTTGTTATTCAATTTTGAGAAAAGAATTTAAAAAATTGCTTTGCATCTATACTAGTTGCATTCATACCAAAAACACAAAATTACAAAAAAAATTAGAAAACTTAGAAAACTTAAACCCTTGAATCAATCACGAGGTAGAATTAATTTAATCATAGTCAAACCCTCAATTTCATGACAAGGAATACTTCACAATTCAATATCAAAAACAAACCTTTAATTTTAGATCAAAGTCAACTCAAGTCAAACACAAAGTCAACTCTAGTCAACTCTCTCTTATCCAAGCATTCCAATGTGCCTAGGAGTTAGAGGTGAGTGGGTTAGGGCAATCCTTGAGGAAATACAAAGATGTATTCAAGATATCGAGGATAGGTTACAATGCACTAAGATCATCAATGATCAAAATCAACATCCATCTAGGTGTTGGAACTTAAGGAACCCAAATAGGAGATTGATAACTAGTGACCCTTTGGGTCATATTATTATCTCAACCACAACAACCATAGAAAGGGATTGACACATTACAATCCACAACAGGCCCCAGGACAGGTTGACCGCTCTCTATGAGGGTGAATGCACTAAGTTGCGGGACTAAAAAGTTGCCACTTTGGCTTTTTGGTCCCATGCTTGGTATAACACAAGCATGTTAAAACGCACTCACATTATTACTTGCTAAAAGCAAAAAAAACATAAAACACAAGGCCCGCAACCATTTCTACAGTCATAGGAGGAAAAAACCAATGCAAAACCGTAAGCGCATTGCAAGAAGGAGCAATCATTGCTAAGGGTAATCGATGTTTCCACCATGCCACCTCACCAATCCCACTCCTGAAGATGTCATGAAGGCAATGTAGAGGTGCAACAATCGAAGAAGGCAGGGTTTGCTTAATTTTTGTGAGTTTGAAAAGATTTTTTTACCTTTTCAATGTTTGATTGATTTTTTATATTGCATTTACAGTCAATGAAGCAACACAAAACACAAATCTAACATGTGAGGGTCAAAACAACCCCAAAAACCTCAAAAGCTCGCACCTTCACGTACTCACCATGAAAGAGATGCATAGGAAAACTATTTAGGGAAAATAGAAGAAAATAAAAAACATCTTCAAACCCTAATTGAAATGTTAAATAATCCAAGTGCAAGCACCAATCATAGGAGAACGCTTGCAAAGTCATTAGAGATGATTGTTTCTCACACTGAATCGGTGACAAACCAAATCACCGAATTTCATGACTATAGGGAGAGGTGTCAATAATACTATGCCGATAAATTGTCTTACAAACAAGTGAAGGACCTAAAAATTACAAAATCTACATTATGTTCACATTTTATCAATCCTAAAATTGGCCAAAGATTAGAAGAGACTTGCAAATGCTTCCCTATTCATTGGTTTAGGATCGAAGATATATCCCAAAACTTTTGGGATAGATGGTACATGGTGTTTGACGAGTGTCTATGCAACAACAATGAGGTGCCACAATATTTCTTGAGGAAACTCCATTGTGAGTTCATCCTCAAGAAGATTCCTAATTATTTTGACATTCAAGAGTTCCAGGGTAGAGGTGGTGGCTCTACCCAAGATAGAGAGGGGGCACAATGAGACCAAAACTGTGTACCTAGACCCCTGTTGAGGCTAGAACATGTGTCACTCCCTTTGACTTTGAAGGAGAGTGTTGAGGTGGAGACACTACATTCATTGAGTGTTCTCACACAGTCTCTAGCACAACTTGGTGATGATCTCACCAAGGCCGATGAGGGTGAGAGCAACAGGTGTCATTTGTCCTCACATCTATGCAGTTCATCTGGGAACCTATGCAATTATGGGACGTAGGACTCATGGTAGGACTCTCAGCAGGATGTTGCAATGCATGGGTAGCATCTAGTGATGGACACATCCATATTGGATGATCTTGTTCTCACAAATGATGTCTTACAACATACATTTGGTATTGACTGCTAGGTAATTTTTTACAAGTTTCATCTTGATTTAATATATTCTTATTTTAAATTTATAATTAATTTTATATGACTATCTATATTATAAGTCAAAATTAATGTATGTAATTGTCTATGCAATGAAATTTCAGGGTCAGAGTATTCATCTTGCCTCTATTAGCCGTCCATTAGCAGGTTATGAGAGGAGGTTGAGTCAGCAGGTATGCAATTTATCACATGATCGTAAATATAGTACATGTATCAATGGTAATATTATTTAGTGACAATTTGATGATTTCAATAGGGAGCTTCACCAGCACCTCCACGATTTCTTTGGTCCCCTACATGTAGAACCACTTATGCAGAGGTAAATTTAACCATTTGTAATCATTATGTATTTAAATAATGTTATGTATCTATTTTGGTCGAATAACCTTGAACTCTATTTTCAAATGTTGAATATGGAGACTCCTCATCTTCGAGAGTCAACGTAGGCAGACATTGCTACAATTGTGTTGTCTTCAAATCTTTTGACCAAGGTATGAGCCAATAACATGTAAATGTCATTTTGTATTTCTTATTTTATCTCATTTCATTTGATGTACATAAATGATATTTATGTTTGGTCAATTTTACTTCTCGATGCTTCTCATAAGAGGTCACAACTCCAACCCATCCAACTAGGGATGAAGAAAAAGAAAAGATGATCGAGAGGGATCATCAATTAGCGGTAAGTGATATATATTACATATGTGATGTTATATATTTCATGTTTTCTATATTAATGTGCATATTGTTTGATTGTATTAATAGGTGGAGCTGCAAAAATCTTTGTTGAGGAGGTCTACTCGATGGGAGAGAGAGGATGAGTCACTAATTGGCTCTCCATCTTCATGGCCAAGTAAGGGCCACTGATTATTTGATAGAAGTTCATAGGAAACTAGATTTTGGGATTTTTTTGTATGCCTAGATGGGTTTACATATACATACTTTTGTATGTTACTTATGTATATTTTTGTATATGCATGTATGGATTTGTTTGGACATGCCTATATGGCTTTATATAGACTAGATGTTTTCTTGATGACATTATGTATATGATAGTTTATATTAAATATTTAATATGATGATCAATTATCATTGCAGGAATTTGGTTTTACATGTGCCAATTGCATTTTCTTGAAAGTTTATAAATTGTTTTCAAATAATCTATTTTGTCCATATCTTGCAATCATTGCATTCCATGAGATTGTGTATTTCTTTGAGGCATCATGTCAAACAATTCACACACCTTGTCTATGCTTCCACACTTTCCATACATGTCTACAAGGGTAGTTGCAAATACAACATGTGACAAAATTCCTATATCCTTTATGCTTTGATGGTTGTCCACACCATGTTCCCAAGATCCCATTTTTGCATAGGCAAGGAGGATGTTGGATAAGGTTGTGCAATTTGGTTTTAGACGTGCCAATTGCATTTGGTTGAAAGTTTATTTTGTGCATTTACTTGAAAGTTTCTAAAGCCTTATGAAAACTCCATTTTGTGCATATCTTGCAATCATTGCATTCCATGAGACAACATTTCTTTGAGGCATCGTGACAAACAGTTCATGTTCCTTGTATATGCTTCCACACTTTGCATACATGTCTCGTAGGGTAGTTGTAACTACAAGATTTGACAAAATTCCTATATGGGCGGGTGTAAAAAGTTGGGGGGCCAAAAAGTGGCCAAACTTTTTTTTAAAACTTCTAAGATGCGCTCCCATTATATTTCACTATAAAAAAGTAGCATTTGTGCTCATTTTTTCTTTCCATTTTCTCTACACTTGTGGCCTGTAAACCCTAAGGAGCATGCTTGCATTATTGAAGACCAAATTTGACACCAAAATCTTGCTGATTCATTGCCAAAATTTTGCCATGACATCAGGGAGCCCAAAGGAGTGAGTTGTATTTATTTTTTTGTGTGAATTTGTTTCTAAATATGTAGGTTTAAGTTGATTTTTGATGTAAATTTCCTTAATTGATAGGAAATGATAATGCACCTCCTCCTCCTCCTCCTAAAAATCCACAAAATCTTGAATCACTTGAACAACAAATACCTGTTGAAGAATAACCTGAACAGCAAACTCCTCCATCCATTCCTCGACATGCCCCTGGAACACAAGAAAATATAATGGGACAAATTGTAAACAATAAAAAACAAATTGAAGATATAATTGCAAGGTTGAAAGATCCTGCAACTTCAACCTCGCATAGGTCCATGCTTGCTCAATCGCTTGAATCTATGTTATCAAATGTAGATTTAATTAGCAAGCAAATAACTAGTTGGTTTGAAAAGAGGAGAGAATTTAGAGAGTACTATACAGACAAGTTGTCATATGAGCAAGTCAAAAATGAACAAATTAGAAAATTGGACTTATGTTCCATTTTATAGACCCATGAACAAATCAACCTCTACCCCTTACATGCAAGAGGTTCCCTATCCATTGGTGCAACAACCAAGCGATAAGGGAGAATTTTGGGTAGAGGTGGTGGATGGATTTTGATCACCCTCCATGCAACAATAATGAGGTCCCGCAATACTTTTTGAGGAAACTCTACTACAAGTTTGTAAAAAATAAGGTGCCAAACTATTTTGATATGTGGGACTTCTAGGGTAGAGGTGGGGGGTCAACACAGGATAGACCAGGAGCACGTGTTGACCCACAATGGCCAATGAGATGAGCGCTCGCCAGACCAGCCCATGAGCACGTGTCTATCCCTTCCAATATGAAGGAGAGTGCTGAGGTCGAGACACTTCAGTCCATTAGTGCCTTGACCCAAAGCATCATAGAGCCTGCCAGTCCTGTAGCACAACGTGGGCCGTTGGAGAGTTTGAGTAGTAGGGTTCCACCCCATACTTGTCAGGCTTGTGGGTTAGCCTGTGGTTATGTCCCCACGGATAGTTAGGATGTAGGTGCGTAGGCTACATCTACAGCTGAGCAGATGGTGATGACAGATGTCCTCCTGAGTGGGACTTTTAGCCTTGATACTTAGGTAAATGTTAGCAAGTTCATTGAATTTAATTTATTAAATTTTATTTTTGAAATGCAAGATTAACTAATTTAGTTTGATGATTTTAATGAAATTTTAGGGTCATAGCGTTGGTGCAGTTTTCAACGGTTCTCCACTTGCATATTACACTATGACATCTACTGCTGGGGTATGTAACTAGTAAACAATTATAAATATTACATGTGAATAGCATCGTTATATGAATGGTATTCTAATATCTGATTTTGGATGTTGAATAGGTTAATATTGGAGATTTCACGGCAACACCTGCCAGTGGTGGTGGACATCAAATCTTCACGAAGGTAATAAAATAAACAATTTAATTAATGAATTGTACTTACTAGATTTTTGTATTTTATATTCATATCGTTGATTACATTGATTAATGAATCTACACTAACCCATTCCCCTACAAACTATGCCAATCCTTTTGGCTCAATTTCTTTGATCCCTACTTTTGATCCTACATCTAACCCACCTAATTCTAATGAGGACCCTTCCTTTAATACTACTATATTCTTTGAGATGATAGGCACATTAGACATTCAACCTTATAATTTCATTGTTCAACCCACTCCTACACCTGCCATCACCTTCTTGCTTGACAATGTGCCTACTGATGATTATAACGATCCTCTGTAGATTGAGGCACAAGTACACTATAAAATGATAGTTGAATCAAGGTGGAACACTTATACATCAAGGTGGAATTAATGCAGTTACAAAGGAACACTTATACATCACTAGGTTGCAAAGAAATTCTTATCCCCCTAATATATCTCCTAGTGTACACATAATGACACTTCTATACCTACTTTTGTCTCCCTCACCATACTAATCTAGGTAGGACCTAAATGCCTAGATGTCTCATGTCATATCATCCCCACCTCATAGCACTATCTATTTTGTTAGGTCATCCTTGGCTCATTGCAATGTGGGTTGTCCCTAAACTATCATCCACTAGTGCCTTGAATTCCCCGTGATGGTAATGTCTTCACCATTTCTCATAGCCCATACCAACTAGTTGTTACCTTAAGACAATTCTCCTTAGATTATTTTTTGTCAACCCCTTCTGGTCCACCTCAACCTCATACCAATTCACTCTTTCACCTTTAGCTATCTTATGCCTCTAAACGCATTGCTGCCCCAACCCCACAACCTCTTTCTATTACTTCACCTACTCTACTAGCTATGCCCCTATCTTCCCCACCATATATCCACCTATTACTACTTCACCTTCCTCATTGACTTCTATCTCCCCTCTAACACCCCTCCAAGATAAAGTAAAAAAAAAAGTGTAGGACCTTTCCCCATCCACTTCTAAAAGTAGGCCTAAGAAACTTCCCCAACAATACACCCAGCCTACTAACCAACCCATATCTACCCTACCTATTTCCTAATATACCCCTAACAGATGTCCCAGACCTAGTTTGCTTCCAACCCACCCCCTAACAAACCTCAAGACAAAGAAAATGATAAGAAATTTTTAAAATACTTGGTTTTTCTTCTCCTATCTAGTATCTTTCCTCCCTCCTATTATCCCACAAACTCTTGATATTCATCCTTCTCGTAAACCCATAAACTTACCTAATGTCTATGTGATTTCTAGTTTAGGCATTGTCTTGTAAACCCACAAACTCTATCTTAGGCATTGTCCTACCTCCATGACTACCAAACAAACAAAATTTTGAGCACAACCCTACCCCACCCTACCACCAAGCTAAACCTAAACTAACACCTTCACTCCTCCTCTGACTTCTTAAACCTAAAATTTGATGCTACTATGGTCCCTCCTTTGTCGACCTTTATACCACACAATAGTCATGAATCTTCATCTAATTTGTATATATGCATGTGACTTGTGTGCTTTATTTTGTGTACTTCCATGTTTAGGTGAACGTGTGTGTATGTTAGGAGCCATGACTTGCATCACTATTATAATTTTCGTAATTGAATAATGTTGTTTTATTTTCAGATGATGTAGGCTACGGAGACACCTCCTGATGTTCATAGGGCAATGGATCATGGTGTGTCCTCTGTGATTCATAGCTCCATGCCTTTGATGGGGGTATGAGGTAGATTAGTAAATTTCAAATTACATTTGTTGTTATAGTTGTTTATTTTTGAAAAATCAAATGATTATTGATTTGAAGTTTAATTTCTATCTGGATGGTTTCTATAGGATATTACAACACCATAGCCTGATCCTGGTACTAAGACAAATGAGGAGACATATTATATGGTAGCGGTAAGTGATTATTTTGTTAAATGTTTCATTTTTTATAATGTAATTTCTATATATTAATGTCTATACTTTTTATTGTAATAGCTACAGATCCATGAACAACTAAATAGGAGGACAAGCCCTCGGGTTCATAGTAGACCACCCTCATACGCGTCTCCATCCCCTCGAAGATAAAAGACTGCTTGTGATCTATTCTCTTCACTGGACAGAGGGGAATGACTTTTTATTGTGTTGCTTTGTTGTATGCTTGTATGGCATTTGTGGACATATATTTTGTATTGTATATAGTTGACATTGTATGCCTATATGGCATTCTTGTAAGCCTATATGGCAATTTTGTATATATGTTATACTTATATCAACAAATATTGATGTATGCCTATATGGATATTTGGTTAATACAATTTTTTTTGGTTGATGGCGTCCATATTTGCATAATAAATCCACGTTTCAATGGATATTTGAAGATGGTTTACTTCAAATATTTAAAGTCCAATTGTATTACATAGGATGTTTGTTGATCCAATAAGCCAGCTACTGTTATTCAAGTATCATCTAAACCTCATTCTGGAACTAAAAGATAAAATTTGTATTTAAAATAAAAATGAATCATCATGTTGAATATCAACATGATATTGTATATTAAAGTCATAAAAACCTGGGTTGTGTGTGGTGAATTTAATATAGTGGAAGTTGTGACCCTTTAAATAGAAAAGACTATGACCCTTTTATAATGAAGGGAAGTGACCATGTGTAGTGTATATGTACCCAACTGGACGTGTTGGCACTAACGGTTTGGCCCCACGAATAACAAAACAAAAAGTAGCCTACCTTGCAACTTTACACTACATGCTTTTGACAATTTCTGGGGCAGCAGAAAACCTTTCACCATGGGAAAATGCCTTAGAGATATCAAAAACTGAGAGACATTATTGTAGAGGGGTTCTACATGATCGCGTTACCTCAGACAGAATGTTTCTAAGTGTCATGGTTTCCGAGTAATAGCTCGTCAAAGATTGCTACCTTTTTGCACTTTGGACTCTTCAGGGATATCACCGGTACAATGTAGGTCAAACTGTTTCAGCATGTTTGGGTGCAAAAAAGGACCATGCCTGAAAGGAAGCTAGGTGTGCAGAAATCACTTCCTACACTAATCTAATGAGAGGAGAGCTATAGAATTTCAAATTAATCCTTATAATAACAGCAACATAGAACATCTGATAGAGATATTGCAGCAATACACATGAACCAGAAAGAAGGCAGAAGAAGAGAGACAAAGATATATAGTGGGGAAAACCCTTATCGAGTGAAAAACCCCACACTTAGAAACCTACACAATGTATTATCAAAAATGAATAAGGTTTACAATACACTTGCAATGCAGGCTTCAATGGTCTTCGACACTCATGTCTGGAGTCAATCCGGTAGCATAATAGTACCTGAAAAACCTATAATGCATCTCCTCCTCCAAGCACCTGTTTGTATAGAATATACAAGGCAGAATTGGTCCTATCATGAGATGGGCATCCAACTTGGCCTCATGGCCCAAAACCCATGCCTAAGGACACTTGGTCAACATTATAGAATGTGCCTAACACTTGTCCATAGTTGCCATCCCAAAGAGGTCACCTATTTCCAAAATGGGCTATGACAGATGCTCTTACGACACTTACGACTGTCATAGAATCTGTCATAGTGATTACAACTTATAGCTATAAGAGAATCTGTCATACACAGGCTATAAATAGCATATTCTCTTACAACATGTCATAGTCCACCTTGGGGTACCCAAATATGCCTTTTTCAAAGATGCTTCATAACACATGTCTTCACCTGTCTTACAAGCTTCTATTTCTGACTCTTACATGTCATAACTTTGTCATAGGAATCCATCATAACCATTTCGGTCAAGATTCCCTTACACAACATCCAAGATGCCGACACATGGCAAAATTCTCCTACCACTAAGTGGGACACCTATCTCCTCATGTGAGGACAAAATTACAAGTTGTCATCTTCCATGTAGGATGACACATCACCGTGCCACATCCCACAACATGACAATATGGAATTTACAATTTATTTACAACATAGGCAATGAATTAATAAATACAAACATAAATAATGCAAGGTATTACCAAGGTTGAGACACCTTAATTCCCAACAATGCCTAACCTAAATGTACCCATCCAGATGTATTGGAACTGTCAGTTTGGTCACATTAGGAGTAGGACCAAAGTTACACCCCTTTGCAACTTTACACTACCTCCTTCTAATAATTTTTGGTGCAGCAGAAAACCTTTCACCATAAGCAAACGCCTCTGAGATATCAAAAAATGAGAGAGGTTATTGTAGAGGGATTCTATGTGATCATTTTGCCTTAGACATAATGTTTTCTAAGTGTCATGGTTTCTGAGTAACAGCTCGTCAAAGATTGCTACATTTTTGCACTTTGGACTCTTTAGGGATATCGCCGGTACAATGTAGCTCAAACTATTTCAGCATGTTTGGATACGAAATAAGACCATTCATAGCCTAAACATACCCATCCAAACATGTTGGAACTTTTAGTTTGGTCATATTAGGAGTAGGACGAAAGTTACACCCCTTTGCAACTTTACACTACTTCCTAATGATTTTTGGGGCAGCAAAAAACCTTTCACCATAGGCAAACGCCTCAAAGATATCAAAAACTGAGAGAGGTTACAGTAGAGGGATTCTATGTGATCATGTTGCCTTAAACAAAATATTTCTAAGTGTCATGGTTTCTGAGTAACATCTCATCAAAGATTGCTACCTTTTTACACTTTGGACTCTTCAAGGATATCGTCGATACAATGTAGTTCAAATTGTTTCGGCATGTTTGGGTGTGAAACAGAACCATTCCTAACCTAAACATACCCATCCAGACATGTTGGAACTATCAATTTGGTCGTATCAGGAGCAAGATGAAAGTTACACCCCTTTGCAACTTTACACTACCTCCTTCTGACGATTTTTGGGGCAGCATAAAACTTTTCACCACGAGAAAATGCCTTAGAGATATAAAAAATTGAGAGAGGTTATTGTAGAGGGGTTCTACATGATCATGTTGCCTTACATAAAATGTTTCTAAGTTTCATGGTTTTTGAGTAACAGCTCATCAAAGATTGCTACCTTTTTGCAGTTTGGACTCTTCAAGGATATTGCCAATACAATGTAGCTCGAACTATTTCAGCATGTTTTTGTGTGAAACAAGAGCATTCATAGCCTAAATGTACCCATCTAGATGCGTTGGAACTGTCAGTTTGGTTGCATCGGAGCAGGACGAAAGTTACACCCCTTTGCAACTTTACACTACCTCCTAATGATTTTTGTGGTAGCAGAAAACCTTTTACCATGGGCAAACGCCTTAGAGATATAAAAAACTGAGAGAGGTTATTGTAGAGGGATTCTATGTGATCATGTTGCCTCAGACAGAATGTTTCTAATTGTCATGGTTTCCAACTAACATCTCGTGAAAGATTGCTACCTTTTTGCACTTTAGACTCTTCAGGGATATCACCGATACAATATTGCTAGTACGGATGTAAGGTATTAACTTAGATTTTAGACCAAAGTAAAGACTAGGGTTTTTACAAGGTTGAGGACTAGATAACTCTAAACATAATACAACCTAAGTGTTGAAGACCATATGAAGAATACAGAAGGTTTCTGAGACAGATTAAACAAAGAGTATAACACAAACAAAACTTACCAAACTAGGTCTTAAAGACAATACACTTATGGTTTAAAACATAACTAATAACTTTAACTTAAAAACCCTAACTAGTTTTGAATGTTTAAACCTCTATAGCTGTGATATGAACACTACCACTATGACATCCTTTAGACTTCCAAAACTTCCAACAACAACCACAACTCATCAATCAACATAAACATGACCTTAACACCATATTTTGTGATCAACATCAACATCATGAGGACAGTAAAGAAATCTTTGACACATGAAGACACTGATAACACTGAAGACATGCAGCACAAAGAAGCATGAAGACATGAACAAACTCCTATCATGAGAAAGAACCACAACCCAATCCAACTCGTGAAAGCATGACATGTTATGATGAAGAACCACAACCAAATCCAATGATCCAATGGCATGAACCAATGACATAAGCAACTATATCCTGCTATTGTAACATGATAAACATGAATGTTATGAACTAACATCCAAACCCTATGACATCAATCTTTATATGACATGAGTGAAACGTGAGTAAACATGATTAAGACCAATAAAGATCAACTTCATCCATCACTTAGATCTAACCCCATGAAGCATAACATGATGATGATGATGCAAACATCAAATGTATACCATAGAAAACAAATCAAACCAATCATGAGGCCTTCACTGCTCAAGTTCGTACCACTGCTTGTCAAGTTCATACCACTACTTGAGTGAGATCTTCACTATTCAAGTTCATGCCTTGTCTTGAAGCACTACAACTCTGTGCATCACATCACATAGTCTATGAAGAAGCAAGTGTCTTTATATCACAAAACCCAACAACATATCTTGAAAGCATAATGGTATCATCAAACAATAGACAACCAATAGACTTGCACAATTATGCATTCCTTACTCAATTACTAACATCCAAGCACTTTGACATCAATGACAAACATATTCATCACAATATTCACTGTATATGTGTAAAAATGCAACAACAAATAAAAAAAGACTAACCTATGTAAACTTACAAATTAATGTGCATACTTACAGATCAATGTAACATGACTTTACAAAATCAATGTGAATACTTACAAATTAATCTAACAAACCATCTGGGTCTGCTCTACTCTTTATTGTATCAAGTATTGCCTCATAGTCAAACTCACGCACCTTCCACAAGGTCTTGTTCAAAGGTCTACCCTGATATTGTATCAAATGAACATTGGATGCCAGGACAAGGTTTGAGTAATGAAGAATCTTCCAATGCGTGTCAAAGTCCTAAAACAACCAAATATTAACACTCTTATGTGGGTACCTTCTAAGCCATGTTCCAGTAATAACCACTGACCTGTAGGGTATTCTATGTTTTCTCCATCTGTAACTGGGGTCTCTAATTATTTTTAGCTGCAACACAATGACACAAGTAATAATTTATTCCCTCTTCATTGTCTTCATCTGTAATAACTGCATAAACATGCCCTACATTGATATGTGCAGCAACTTAGATGAAATTAGTCAACATTACAAAAACACCACAAAGTAAGATAACATTAGGAATTTTAAAAACTATGCAAGTAGATATATTACCTAGTTGAACTAGATCTGATATGTGGTCAAAGTCAATTGATGATTCAATCTGTGTTAGTTCTAGTGTCGTCGGGGGCCAATACGTGTCAAGTGGAATAAGATATCTTAACTGCCATTCATCAACCCACTCCTTTGACTCACACTCATTCCAGGCTTGAATTGTACATGAAGAACAAAAGCTTGCCATCTTTCGCATATGGATACTCCACGAACCTGTAATTGAGCTTCTGAAAGAGTGTCACTCACTTGATCCTGTCAGTGTACTATAGTTCTCATATGATGCAATGTTAGTATTATCTATCAACCAAAAAAATCTATGAACTGAAGACTTACCTTCAGTACATGGACCCATCAAAGCATATTGACTACAAGGTTGAAGATGTGGGGGAGGCCTTGGTGCTAGTGGCATCAAACTACCTACACTTGTGGATAGAGATCATCTCCTCACACATGAAGATTTAACTTGCAACCATGGGACATAATTTAGGACACATGATACACTTGATTTTCTCTTGGAGACATCTCGTGGGCCAGCACTTGTTGATTTAAACCATCTAGTCATGAAACTTGGAGATGTCTCATGGGCCAACACTCATGTTGAACTTTGCACTTTGTTGTGACTAAACTATCTTGAGACCCCATATCAATTCCATGGCAATGTGACTGATTTGTAGTATTTAACTTGGTACATCATCATAGATATGGGAATGGAAACATTTGGTATACAAGGTTTGTATGAACTATCAACATGAAGAATGTAGACACCCAAAATTCTCGAAATTTGTCCATGTCCTGCAACACCTCGTCAATACATTATCCTAGACATTATGTAGCATTTTGTCCTAAATCCCACTTATCCCATTATCTGTTTTAATTAAATAAATCTTATTTATTTAATTAAAATCCCTTCATAATTCCACTTTCTAATTAATTAAATAAATTTTATTTATTTAATTATTTTCTCTTATCACTTATCTTCATCTTTCATCATAAGACGACATGTGTGCATCTCTTATTTGGAATATGTGTGGTACTACATTTTTTATTTAATATCTTTCACATGTAGTACTTTTTATGTACACATTCACACATGAGCCTTATCCTTCCCTCCACTTGTCATCTACACATTCACCTATGATTATCAATTCATTTCAACTGTTTACATAGCCACCAAATCTCTACCATTGATTGATTTTGGTTGAGGCCTATATAAACACCCTCTCATTCCATACTACATCTATCCATCATTTTCATATAGCGTCTACATTATCACCTTGAGCATATTGAGCATTTTAGCATCCATTTAACATATTATCATTATCATCCATCCATCATGGCATCTTTGATCTTCGTAATTGTTCATTGTTGAGAAGCAATCCACATCACAAACAAGGAATCATACAATCTAGGTGATCTTGTTCTTGAATTGCATGTTTTGGTTTCACTTGGATTCTATTCTTTGATGGTGGTAGGATTAGGTTTTTTTATTTACATGCTTGATCTTATTAACCTAATTTTTACCTATCACATTTTGGCATGCCCGGTGGGACTCATGTCCTTGATTAACTTTGATGTTTAAAGTTGTTTTTGTGAAGTTCAAATTTTTTAGAGTGCTTATGGTAATTTACAATTGCTTTTGATCGAAAACCAGTCGCCTTCAACATCTCTACATCACTTCTGAGTAGAAATTAGTTGTTTTCAGCTTTTCTACATCACTTTTGAGCCAACAGTGGTCGCATCTAGCCGAATCTGAATAGCTTTTAAGCCAAAATCGGTCACTTTTGGCTATTTCGGTCACTTTCTGCAAATTGGGGTTTTCTACTAACATTTGGTTCTTTACAGGGTGTTTTTGCTAAATTTTCATTGATCAATTAAGGGTTTTATCTCTGTTTTGCAGGATCCTAATCATCATACTATCATTTTCCAATTAATTTGATTAGGGTTTTCATTTTAATTGGTCTAACATCATTGATTTTGCAAGATCTCATCAATTTGACATTCTAGGGTTTCCAATTGATCAATCTGTGGTTGTAGGGTGTTTATCTGATCATATTTCATCCACTAGATTTGTCATTCTAGGGTTTGCAATTATTAGCCATTTTTTTCATAACCCTAACCCTAGTTTTGCAAAAATAGGGATTTTTCACGCATTCGGCAGCTTCAGGTCACTTTTGAGCAGTAACAGTTCACCTCTAATTTTTCTGCATCGCTTCTGAGCAGTAACAGTTTGCTTTTGGCAAAATTCTAATTGCTTTTGATCAACAGTTAATCACTCTGGTAACTGTGTTTTGCTTCCAATTCTGTCATTCACAGTTGGGTTTCTTGGTTACTAATCATCTATTTGTGCAGCATCTTATCATTTGTCTAAGAAAAGGAGGTTGTAAAACTACTAACATATCTGTTGTAACTTCAATCGGTCCAAGACATTTCATTTTTATGACTAATCAAGGAACATTTGGGCTTGGTGCTCAAAAGGAATCACGTTTTGCTCCGTGCTTGTTTTATCTTTCTTGATTGCTTGTTGTGCATGTGTGTAACCCAAATTTAATAGCAAAAGTATCCTCTCCCCTTGCCTATCAAATAGATCTTGGGTGCATGAGAACTTGTTATTATCTTTAGAGGGCTTGCCTTCCAAGTGTGAGAAGGGGTACGACCCAAGTGGTAACAAGATAAAGCCAAGCTCTTCCAAGCTGCTATATAAGGAAAGTGTTTGTGTTGAAAGCCATAAACAACGGGTGCTTTTGTGTTACACCGACGAATGTTTCCCCCAAAATCCCTTAGAGCGTAACCTCTTTGGGCTGGGAAGCCTCCATTAGTGGAGTGAATCGCCGCACGTGTAGCCACTCGAACAGATGCCCTTACTAGCAACCTTGTGTAGTAGCCAAAATCTTTCTATTTGTTGACACAAAAGGTGGAGCCTTTGAAGCTGACCCAATTCTCATGGTTCTTAGTAGAGATAGCAGGGACAATCCTAAGGTTTACCAGCCTTGGGAAACTCATAACTTGGTATGTGTGAGAAGTGAGTGCCATGGAGGGGAGCCAGTGCTACCAAGATCCTGAAGCTACTCACTTTGAATAGGCATGGCAAGGGGACTCAACAAATACAATCCTTTCCTAGCCTAGGTTGTACAAGCTTGTGATTGTTATGAGTGTGAGTGACTGAAATCATTGTTTTCTTGTCAAAAAATCATCAAAACACATCCTCTGTCAGACATAGATTGCCTTTGAACTGTAACTGCTCACTTTTGGCAAAACTAGATCACTTTTAAACAATAGCTACTTGCTTCTGGAAAAAACATCACTTTTAAATAGTAGTAGCTCACTTTTAAACTGAAACTGGTCACCTCTAGTAAACATAGTCACTTCTGGTTAACACTGTAGTCTGTCACCTAAAACAATCCAAATCACCTTTGATCTATTAGTCGTCGCTTTAGGCTTTATCTTAGTCACTTTTGAGCTATTACCTATCACTTCTGGTCAAACATCGTCAATCCATATCAACCCAATAGAATCAGTTGCATTTTTAGATTGCTTAGCTCTGTCATCAGCTTCTAAACATTCCTCTGATCATCTATAGCCATTTGAACATCATCTCCTATCTTGAGCATACCAAACCATTGGACTTTTTGAGCTTTCCATCCTTTTGAGACGCCCAACCAGCAACCAATCATCAAAATAATCAACCCAGCAACAACAAACATCCTCCCTTTAGCTTTTATCCAGCCTTAGTAACATCAGCAAACAACATCATCAACCAGCTTTTCCCTTGAGTTTGTGAGCTATTCTCTAGGGGAGTTTATCCAAACAAACAACCAACAAAGCAATCCTATCAAACAACAACCAAAAGCAACCAACCAACAACCAAACAACAAACCAACAACCCATTAGCAAACCAAGAAACCAACAAACTAGCAAAACAAACCATTAACAAACAATCAGCAAACCATCAACTTTTGGGTCTCAACCTTGACAAACTAGTCCAATCTTCATCATCAACCATCATGCCTCAAACTAGGAGCCAATGTAGAGCTGAAATGGAAGCAAAATTTGAGCTGAAATAGAAGCCAAAATGCAACAATCTCGATCAACTCCCTCAAAGATGCAACTCAATTCACAACTGATATGCCTTCTTACATGTTTGTGCCTGAAGGATACATCGCTGGACCATCATCTTCACAACAAGTGCAACATCACCCATTTATAGCAACCTATGAAGAACCATCCCAAGATGACTTATCTAAATTTTGAGACACACACATATGGGACCAAGTTGAGAAGCTTATTTTATCTTATCCTGATCGCTATTTCTTGCAACTAGCCCATATGGGAGCCAAGTTACCAAGCAACTTTGACATATCTGTCATTCGTAAACAAGATCCAAACACTCCCGTTGTTGTTGCAAAGGGACCATCCACTATAGTCACACCATTGCATGGCATGTCCATGCAATCTCATCCCCCTTCCAGCCCATCTCCCTCATTGCCTATTGCTACACCATCAAGCCCACCACATCTGGAGTACACTTTAGAACCTTTGATAACTCCAACCGAGGTACTTTCTTACCTTTCACAAAATTTGAGCTTTCCACCTTTTCATGTTTCACAACATACCCCCGCTCCTACCATGACCGTATCCATGCCTCAAGTATCACAAACTCCTCAAGTATCACAAGCTATCCCAATCCCACAAACTCCGCAAGTTTCACAAGCTATCCAAACACCACAAGCCACACAAGTCTCGCAACCATTACAAGTTTCTACTCTTATTGCATCACATGTGGAAACCACACCCCAAACTAATACTCCTACCACTTCTAATATGGTCTCCATGATTTCCACGAATGCATACAACACACCATATAACCCCAATGTTAGTCTCATTGACATGAGTGACCAACCTATTGTATCACAAGCCCATCCTAGTATCGTTGTCTCTTATGTTGATCAACTTACATCACTCACTCCACCTCCATATAATCCTTCACAAAATGTCAATCTGTCTTAGGCAACCCAAGTATTACCCATTGTCACCCAACATATGACATACACCAATCCATCTCAAGGTACTCATGTTGTCCAAAACTTAAACTCAAATGTCCATCCTTCTTCATCCACCAATCCTTCCATTGCTTACCATAATGCAAATCCAACCGCCAATTCATAGCCATTGACCAACATCAATCAATCCTCTAGTTCCCATGTGATGCAAAATCTTGGAGTCAATCCATCACACTACACCCAACCACCACTTGTGTCTCAAGGACAACAATCACCAAACAAATATGTGTCGCATACCAATCCTTCGACATATACTATGAGCACTCAACCTCAACAAACAGTCATACCCTCATACATTTCATAGCAACAACAATATACACCATATTACATTCAACCTCCAAACCATCAACCCCCTTTGCAACAACAACAACTATCTCAAGCGGATGTTGAACAAATGGTTAACAAGGTGGTAGGAAAAAACAAGAAGACATTTTCTTTGGGAGATATATGCCCTTATCCATTTGACAAGTCACTTCACATGACACCTTTTCCGCCACATTTTGAAGTCCCACAATTTGACAAATACAAAGGGAAAGGTAATCTAGATGACCATCTTAGAGCATTCTATGTTGCATGTCTTGATGTCGCTTGGGATGACACATATCTCTTGAGATATTCCCTCAAAGCTTAGTGGGACAAGCTCTTGAATGGTTCTCTCACTTACCTCCAGGAATAAAGACTTTTGAGGAATTAGCGCACAAATTTTGATCCCATTTCTCTTTCAACGTTGAACATGAGGTGAATATGAATGATCTTGTCAATAACAAACAACACAATGGTGAAACTTTCTCATCATTTACCCAACGATGGTGTAACATGGCTAGCAAATTATCATGGCAAATACCCAAGAAACAGCAACTTGACATCTTTGTCCAAAATCTTCATCCCGAGCTTTCATTCCAATTGCAATTGCAAAGTGTTATCACAGCTTTAATTGCTAAGGGCACCATCAAGATTTTTAGAGACAACAAAGACAATCCTCAATCTTCAAATGACAAATCCCGCTTTTGGAACAAAAACAAAAATGTCATTAATTACGGCATTGTGGATGCAAAGAACATACAAACAGTGAAAGCTCCCATTAATATGCAAGCCGCATCTATAGCTAATCCACCTTTTCAATGAAATCAACCAAGAGCAAATCCAACACCTTGACGACAATTTACTCCTTTAGGGGAACCCATGGAGGTAATCTTTTGCAAACTTCTCCAAGCAGGAGATATCACAATACCTGAAGCTCCACCCAACGCAAAACCTATCTTCAAAGCTCCTTGGTACAAAGAGAATGAATATTGTGAATACCATAGAGTCAAAGGACATAAAACAAATGGTTTCATGCGCTTAAAACATGTCATTCAAGATTGTATTGATCAAGGTCTAGCTAAAATCACACTACCAACATCACAACCGGCACATCAACCAACTTCGAACTATGATCTAGATGCTTTCAAAAATCCACTTCCACTTCATGACAAGACAAGTAACCCTCATACTGGGAATGCTATCCATTACAACTATGAGTCATCTACAATTGGCCGTATTGACCAAGCTCACATTTCTACCATCACTATCCAAGGCAAAGCACCTGATTGTGCTATAACTACTAGAAGAGGCTGTGTTACGATTCAAGGAGCACCTATCAATCCTCCTCAACTGCCTTCTATTTATAATATCCTTGATCACCTTGGCAAAACTCCCGCACACATCTCCATCCTAGAACTCCTATGCATATCCCCCACTTATAAAGCTATCCATGAAAAAGCATTACAAGAGTCTTCAGTGCCTAATGATATCTATACCACACAATTTCAATCAATGATAGCCAGCATTGTAGCCCCTTGCCATCTCACCTTCTCTGATAAAGATCTCCGACCATCCATTAACCCATCACATAACGAAGCCCTCCACATAGAAGTATTTGTAAACCAACGCTGTATCAAATGAATACTAGTGGATGGTGGAGCTGGTCTCAATATATGCTCTCTAAAACTAATAAAACAATTGGGATATTCTGAGAAAGACATTGATACTTCCAAGGTCATTACTATCAAAGCATATGATGATGCTGAGAGAGATATTGAAGGAGTCATCCATTTGCCTATCCAGTTTGGTCCTGTCACTACTGACACCCATTGTCAAGTTCTTGATATTGACCTTCCCTATAACATCATCCTTGGCCATCCATGGCTCCATGCCCTTAAAGTCATTCCTTCCACATACCATCAATGTCTCAAATTTCCATACAATGGTGTTGAAGTTACTATCCATGCCGATCCCAATCCATTTGAGTTTTGTCACGCCTTTCAAGCCAAATATCAAAATCCCAACTGTATTCCCCTCAACATCGAAGCTTATCTATTTTCATCCTATGTTGATCCATCAGCCTCACTCGAGCCATCGTCTAGCAAAGTCACTCCAAATCTCCGTATCAAGTACATTGAACAAGGACCGGGTGAATACGCACTGCAAGAATCTTCATCCGCATATGTTTCTGATATAGAAGCTGAACCTTCTTCAGTAGGGGAGACTTCTAATTCAGATACCATCAACGACTCCTCCCTTCATATCATCGATCTTTTTTAGGGAACCTCCATCTTCATGATTTCTGCCACCCCTTCTTCTCCATCTAATGATGAACTTGGGTCTAGTTCTCAAAATAACCCTAGTCCCATTGTCAATCACATGCTCCCACAAGCTAAAGCTGTTGGTAATTCCTCCATGAATTCTAAGTCCACCATTTCCCATCAAAAACCACATCACGTTCCCAAAACATATGTTGCCATCCCTCCTCTATCAAACTCTAAAGGTCAAAAGCATGTGACCGTACACCTTCCACCATCCGATTTACCTCCACTTATTCCAACTCCTAAACTCCCACCATCCACGTTATCTCCACTTCTTCCACCTCCATTATCCTATAAATCGCAAAAGCATGTGACCGTACACCTTTCGTCATCCGATTTAGCTCCACTACTTCCAACCCCAAATATCCCTCCATCTTCCTTACCTCCATTACTACCAATGCCTAAATATCCCCCTATCAATAAGTACTCTTATAATCCTAATCATGACCAACAAATGCACACGTTGTCTAAACATAAAGCTTCCACTCATTCTACCAACCCCGCTTCCATCAAACCCATGGGATTCAACAATAAAAATTTGGATGCTTCTACCTCTAAAGCCAAAAATCCTACCAAGAATCCTAAATATTCTCATGCCTTAGGGCACCAATGTAAAGAATCACAACCAAGTACTTCTAAAAAGCTATCTGAGCCCATAACTCTACAAGAAGAGCCCATAGCCAAAATGGTTTGGGTTCCTAAGCAAACAAGCAAGCAAGTCGAATGAGGCATCCTTATCCACCTCTCAAAATCCGAACCATCCCATTCCATCTAAAAATCTCACAAGAAAAGAAAAAATAATAAAAAATACTAAGCCTATGTGGGTTCCTATATCACTCTAGCACCCATCTCACAAACAAACATCCCCATTGCTTCCTACACTGCCTTCTCATCAAAAGCTTCAATGTTTATCATGGTGTGTTCAACCATTGGTCATGTTTAATTTTCATTCCAAAACATTTCTACATACCTCCATCTCCCCAACCTTCATCCATTATCCTATATCTCTCCCCCATCATTTTTCTATGGTCCATGCTTTTGCATAAGCCTTCCATCCATCCTTGCGTGAACCTTACATAATCCATACCATAATCCACTATCCACGTAATCCATCTGTCTTCCATATAATCCCTTTACCAACATCTATGAGCATAATGACATGGTCCATATGACGACATCCATCTCTAATGGGACACTATCACTTTTCATGCACTAGACACTTGAGTCCTTCCTATCTGTTACCATGGTGAAAACCTGGCAAACAGGCGCCATGTGTACTTGTCACTCCAAAAAAAAAAACCCATCCAATAGTGAAAACCACTTCATGGCACTTTGGATACCAAAAAATAGTACAAGATAAATAATTCATCCTCTCGTGAAAACCTGGTAAACAGGCACCTTGGATAAGTATCATAGTGAAAACTTGGCAAACAGGCATTGTGTGTAGAGACCAGCCTCCATCATTTATCTAGTTGTTTGATCACAGCTTTCCACAACATCATCCACTATCTTGCCTCCATAATCTACATCATAATCCACTATCATTCCTATCTAAACATCGCAAGCCATTATCCCTTATCCATCCACAATAAAAGCCTTTTCGCTCTTACCTCTACCATGCTAGTTGTCATAGCTTGGACTTTGTTGGGGTTAAGATATCATTTAGCACCTTAGCATATTATCTGCATAAACATACCCATTACAACATCTTTCTAATAAACTCCATCCCATACCTGGGGGCACTTGTTGAGCCTTATTTGGAAGTGGATATCTAAAACTCTAGCTCATCAACATCTCAAACATCAAAACATAGCAAAATCCAAAAAAAATCAAAACATCACAAAAAATCCAAGCAATAAAGTTGATCCTTTGTCATCAACCATCAACACAATAAGCAAGAACTACATTTCATCTCCATCGTTCAAAGCCTTGATCCCGTGGACACAGGGTATGTAGGCAATTTGAGATGCGAAGGAAGCACTCTGATTCAGGCATAGGCAATAGACCCTTCTCATCATCCATCTTTCATCTTTCTTCTAATCATCCTCCAATCTTTCATCTCACTTTCTTCTATCTTTCATCACTTACATCATCAATAAGCCTAGAACTACATATTCATCATGTCTCATCACCATCATAATGTGCTTTGATCCCGTGGATACAAAGTATGTAGGCAGTCTGGAATACGAAAGAAGTATCCAATACGCAAGCACAAACAATCCACCCCATTCCATCTTCTTTCATCCTCCATCTTCTTCTCTTTGACCAGCTCAAGCAAAAAGTAGACTATGCACATTAGAAAAAGCTCAAGCACTTTAACAAATCATGGATAAGCCGAAAGCTATTTGTCCGCATGCCTTAAGCCAATATTTGCTATAGCATTTTATCAACATCTTTAGCCTTCAGCAGGATGCAACTTTCCTCTCAACAAGGCGCCATCTTAATCCATCCAAGTGCACTTAAATTTGGCAAGAGAACATGATGACAGTATCTTTTATTTTATCTTTTGATTTATCTTGTCCCTTTCCTATGCCTAATCAAAACTGCCTTGATCTATCATATCTTGGTATGTTGCAATGAAGTACGGGATGGGGCATAGTCATAGTGCTTTCGTATGCTGTGTTTGTGGGATGATCTTATTCTCTTCCTATGCATATTGGTATCTTGTACGTGTTGGGATTAGCATCTTGCATATCAATATCTTTTGCATCTAAGAAGCTAAATAGTCTCTTATGCATTGAGACTATTCTATGCTAAGACTATTTCCATACATATAACTAGAAAGGTGTCATTATGTGTAGTTGAGATAAGATCAAACCTTTGTTTATAGCATCAAAGTCAATCCCGGAACACTAGCTGCTATTCATATCTTGTGTATGTTGGTTCAACATCATGACCTCATAGGTCTAGACAAGATTGTAGTATGCTAGTTATGCATTGGATACCTCAACACCTTGGTCCTCTATACCCTGGTACATAATATCCATATGCCATATCAAACATAAGGATTGCATTTCTCTACTTTTGAGCAATTACTTTAAAAGTTGTCATATCATTCATCCATTCCATCATAATCCTATATAGTCCTCAACCAAGATTGATCATCTCTTCATCTTCATTCCTCATTTCCATTGTGTCAACCTTGTTTCTAGCTTTGCATCTTATTGTGAGCCAACCCAGCCCTTCTTGGTTAGCCTGGCTTACCTCTCGAGGGGGTATCATCCACCAGTTACACTAGGGCATAACCTTGCTTATCGAATCATCCTATATTCTTTGACACAACGCTCTAATGGACATTGTATCAAAGAGGGGCAAAATGTAGACACCCAAAATTGTCCAAATTTGTCCATGTCCTGCAACACCTCATCAAAACATTATCCTAGACATCATGTAGCATTTTGTCCTAAATCCCACTTATCCCATTATCTATTTTAATTAAATAAATCTTTTTTATTTAATTAAAATCCCTTCATAATTTCACTTTCCAATTAATTAAATAAATTTTATTTATTTAATTAATTTCTCTTATCACTTATCTTCATCTTTCATCATAAGCCAACATGTGTGCATCTCTTATTTGGAACGTGTGTGGTACTACATTTTTTATTTAATATCTTTCACATGTAGTACTTTTTATGTACACAATCACACATGAGCCTTATCCTTCCCTCCACTTGTCATCTACACATTCACCTATGATTATCAATTCATCTCAACCGTTCACATAGCCACCAAATCTCTACCATTGATTGATTTTGGTTGAGGCCTATATAAACACCCCCTCATTCCATACTACATCTATCCATCATTTTCATATAGCGTCTACATTATCATCCTAAGCATATTGAGCATTTTAGCATCTATTAAGCATATTATCATTATCATCCATCCATCATGGCAGCTTTGATCTTCATAATTGTTCATTGTTGAGAAGCAATCCACATCACAAACAAGGAATCATACAATCTAGGTGATCTTGTTCTTGAATTGCATGTTTTTGGTTTCACTTGGATTTGATTATTTGATGGTGGTAGGATTAGGTTTTTTTATTTACATGCTTGATCTTATTAACTTGATTTTTACCTATCACAAAGAATAATGTAGCATAGCAAGGATCATGATTGGATTAAGCCTATTGGGATTTACTTGTATGATCTTGGCACCTATTCATTTGTATTTTAACTTGTTATGACAAGATAATAGTATTTCATTATACTTAAGGGATTGTATATTTATATGTTGTAAGGATTTATTCTTGTATAATTTGACATCATGGTATGTTAAGGTCTGTTTAATTCATTATTGCACATACTTATTAAAGAGCCCAAGTGTAGAAAATATACATGGCACCATGTGAGATTGTAGGCTGACCTTATGGATTCTTGAGTAATAAAATCTAGAGATTTAACTTAAAGCTATCTATGTAGGTTTAAAAGAAACACACATGATGGAATTTTGCATGAGGTCCTTTAGGTTGAATCTTATTAGATAGACATTAATGAGTTTGTATTAGAAGGTTCATTATGCAAAGGGACTTAACAATGATATCGTGATTGTGTCTCTTTTAATTAACGTTGACCTTTGAGATATTTTTTATTATGCATACCATGAACTGATTTAAAACATAGTCTATTATAACGGCATTTGTGTGTGATGACTAAGCTCTTTGAGTAGTAAGAACTATGATGAACTATAAATGCAAAATGTAAGACATGTATAGAAAATGTGGAAGCATAGACAAGGTAGATAAACTATAAAATCAAAAAAGCGAGATTGATATAAACACAAAATATGTAAACCATACAAGTGATATAAACATGTATGATAAAGCATGATAAAGTAATTCTAAGGAAAATGTAAAGAACATGCATGTAAATACTTGACATACCTAAAAAATGGAGATTCAAATGGAGAGAGTACCCAATTATGTAGTGTTCTTTTCTTCTTGCATCAAACTCCTCAACAATTTTAGTTTTTCACCACTTGCTTCCTTTTCAACATTAAATTGAATAACACTCAAATATAATTAGTAACAATAATACTATTAACCAATCTATAATGTTAAATTCCTACAATTCAATCACAATTAACATTGCAACACTATAAAAATTGAAACTTGAATTGACATATATCAAATTTGATGTGAAAACTATGTTATTTCCTCCTTAAGTTGGCAAAGCAGAAAAAGATGGTGGAAAGTTCATGCAAAGGTGGTAGAATGTGAAAAATGTGCATGTGAACTTCCTAATAACATGAAAATGCTTTTTTTTGTTAGAACACACGCATAAATAGAAGAAAATAGAGTATGTAGGCCTGGATCATGGGGGTCCAGGCCTTTTTACCATTTGTATAGCAATCCAAAACATGCTTGCATTATAACGCGCTCCCGTTGTAATGAGAGCGCATTTTGGGCTACTATAGAAAAATCTATATTATTCATTTGTCCATGTATTTCTTCTATCTTTCACCTCTCTATCTCTCACCTATCTCTCCCCCTCACCTATCTACCTCTCCCCTCTCTACATCTCTTAGTCACTCCTTATCTACCTCTCCATCCGTCCTTAGCCATCTAGGTTTCTCACTTACCCCTAAACCCTAAAGCCTCAACCCTCAACCCTCAACCCTTAAACCTTAAATCCTAAACCCTGTCCCTAAACCCTCAACACTTTACCTTAAACCCTAATACCTCAACCCTAAACCCTCAACCCTTTACACTGTATCTTAAACCCTCATCCCTTAACCCTCACCCTAAATCCTCAACCCTCAATCCTTAAACCTTCAACCCTAAACCCTATCCCTAATCCCTCTACCCTCGACACTCTACCTTAACCCTAATCCCTTGACCCTCAACCCTAATCCCTCAACCCTAAACATTATCCCTAAAGCCTCAACCCTAAACCCTAATCCCTTATCCGTAAACTCTAAACCATATCCCTAAACCCTCAACTCTCAACCATCAACCTTAAACCTTAATCCCTCAAGCCTAAACCCTAATCCCTTATCCCTCAACCCTAAACCCTAATCCCTCAACCCTAAATCCTAATCCCTTATTCCTAAACCCTAAACCCTATTCCTCAACCCTTAACCCTCAACACTATACCTTAAACACTAATCCCTTATACCTAAACCCTAAACCCTATCCCTCAACCCTCAACCCTTAAACCTTAAACCCTAAAATGTATCCCTAAACCCTAATCCCTTAACCCTTAGCCCTAAAGCCTCAACCCTTAATCCTTAAACCTTCAACCCTAAACCCTATCCCTAAGCCCTCTACCCTCGACACTCTACCTTAACCATAATCCCTTGACCCTCAACCATCAACCCTCAACCCTCAACCTTAAACCCTAATCTATCAACCCTAAACCCTAATCCCTCAACCCTAAATCATAAACCCTAGTTCCAATAAACAATTTTGAGAAGTCTCTACTATTGACTTATCCTTCCAACCCTTCACAGTTTAGTTTTGAAGATATATTAACAAAACGGATCACTTTCTGTCAAGGCAGATGATATTTATTTAATCATTTGATAGTATCGTAGTTAAAACCCTCAACCCTCAACACTATACCTTAACCCCAATCCCTCGACCCTCAACCCTAAACGCTATCCCTAAAGCCTCAACCCTAAACCCTAATCCCTCAAGGTCCTAAACCCTAATCCCTTATCCCTAAACTCTAAACCCTATCCCTAAACCCTCAATGCTCAAACCTCAACCTTAAACCTTAATCCCTCAACTCTAAACCTTAATCCCTCAACCCTAAACCCTAATCCCTTATTCTTAAACCCTAAACCCTAATCCCTCAACCCTAAACCCTAAACACTATCCCTATTCCTAAACCCTCAACCCTCGACACTATACCTTAAACCCTAATCCCTTATCCCTAAACCCACAACGCTAAACCCTAATCCCTCAACCCTAAACCCTATCCCTAAACCCTCAACCCTTAACCCTCAACCCTCAACCTTAAACCCTAATCCCCCAACCCTATACCTTAAACCCTAATCCCTCAACCCTAAACCCTAAACCCTATCCCTAAACCCTCAACCCTTAAAACTATAACTTAAACCCTAATCCCTCAACCCTAAACCCTAATCCCTTATCCCTAAACCCTAAACACTATCCCTATTCCTAAACCCTCAACCCTCAACACTATACCTTCAACCCTAATCCCTTATCCCTAAACCCTAAACCCTATCCCTCAACCCTCAACCCTTAAACCTTAAACCCTAAACCCTCAACCCTCAACACTATATCTTAAACCCTAATCCCTTAACCCTTAGCCCTAAAGCCTCAACCCTCAATCCTTAAACCTTCAACCCTAAACCCTCAACCCTCAACCTTAAACTCTAATACCTCAACCCTAAACCCTAAACCCTATCCCTAAACCCTCAACCCTCAACACTATACCTTAAACCCTAATCCCTCAACCCTAAACCCTAAACCCTAATCTGTTATCCCTAAACCCTAAATGCTATCCCTAAAGCCTCAACCCTCAACCCTTAAACCTTAAATCCTAAGTCTTATCCCTAAACCTTCAACCCTAAACACTATACCATAAACCCTTATCCCTCAACCCTAAACCCTAATCCCTCATCCCTAAACCCTAAACCCTTAACTCTTGATGCTATACCTGAAACTTTTTACCTTATCCCTAAAACCTTATCCCTAAACCCTTATCCCTAAAGCCTCAAGCCTCAACCCTTAAACCTTAAATCCTAAACCCTATCCCTAAACCCTCAACCCTCGACACTATACTTAAACCCTAATCCGTCAACCGTCAACCATCAACCCTTAAACCCTTAATACCTCAACCCTTAAACCCTAAACCCTTGACCCTTAAACCCTCAACCCTTATCCACCCCTCTCCTCCACTATCTACCTCACTCCCATTTCTCTCCTATCTCTCTCACCCCTCTCTCCCTAGGTTGTAGGTCTCTCAATTGTATATCTCTCATGGCTCTCTTTCCATTCCTCTCCACCTCTATCAACCTTGAACATTATCCCTCAACTATAAACTCTCAACCCTCAACCCTATACCCTCAACCATATACTTAAGTGCTAATCCCTCAATCCTCAAGCCTATACCTTAAACCCTGAAGCCTACACCCACAAACCCTCATCCCTATACCATATAACCTCACCCTTATACCCTAAACCCTAAATATTATGCCTCATCCCTATACTTAAATTAAACCTAAACCATACACTCTTAACCCAAGTCACCCTATGCCTTATATACCCTCAATCCATATCATAAACCCTAAACCTAATATCCTAAACCCTAATCGCCATGCCTTACACACTTAATCTTATACACTCAACAAGTTGAATATTAACCCTTAACTATAACCCTCAACCCTCTAACCTCTGTTAGATTTAGGATAGAAAACTGAGAGGGGGGGTGAATCAGTTGTCTAAAACTTTCTTCCAATTAAACACTTAAGTCCTCTTTGTGATTCAACAGCATATTAATAAATCAATCATGGAAACATAATGCATTAAATCAAGAGCAGAAAACACATCAACACTAAGACACCAAGATTTTGACGTGGAAAACCCGGTTAAGGGAAAAACCATGGGGTGATTAACCCAAGATTGTATTCTCTGTTAGAAGAATAGAAAGAACAAAATGGCACAAGGGCTCACTGCCCGAGCACACTTCTCACAAGAGGCTCACTACCTACAAGAGACACACTGTCTACAAAATAATAAGTATCACATACTTGAACTGGAGAATAGCATCTTCACCATGCTTGAATCAGTTCCATTTAAGCCCAAGAACTTCTACTCTGCCTTTCACTCTCTTCCTCGCTACCACACTCTCATCTCCGCAAGACACCCTTTGAAATGACTTTACAACTTCTTATTTATACAAGACATCAACATAGGAATAATCATCTAAGTCAGCAAACATCCACAAGAACATCCGCAAGATGTGTAATTCATCCGGTTGGCCAAACTTGGGAAGAACACCATCATCTGGAAGTTATTCTTCAATTGTGAGCTCAAACTCTAATACAGACCATCAACACGAATTGGACACAATCCAAAGACCACCACAAGCTTGCCTGAATCACCAAGAACAACCACACTTCATCTGCTTACTGAAATCCTTATCTCCTTCATCTGGAACCTCAAGAACACAATCTGTCATCACTGTCACAATGGAATAGATGCTTGTGGACCTCCAGACCACTAACCAATTGAGTTATCACTTCACATGGACTTCCTAAACACTCCACCAAATCGCCAGAATATAATATTGTATTTTCGGATCCCACCGGACCTATCTGTGTCACTTTGTCATTTCTGAACACCTGCCAGAATGAGTTTTACTTGAGTAGCCACAACTTCTTCAGATCTTCATGCAGACCTCTAAAATTTTTACTAGATCATCTTAAGACTCATATAAACAAACCCTTTGAACCGCATCCTCTGATAGTCATCTTAGCTAGGATATTTAGCTCACTGTCTTCATTGTTCTTCTCTGTTCCTGATTAGGACTAATTTTCTCAATATCCTCAGCACACAACTCATCCAATCCTTATCATCAATGCAACAGGAGTATGTTGACATCAATGACAACACCGGTTAGGCCGATACTTGCAACAATCTCCCCCTTTGTCATTGATGGCAACATATGATGTGAAAAAACCGCTTTGACCATCAAGACAAGACCTTTTTCTTACAAATACAACTCCTCCTATCAACAACAACCATTCACATGTCTTCTCTTCCTTACTGCTCCCCCTTTGATCAGCAACCTCTTATTTTTCACATGTCTTCTCTCCCCCTTTGACATCAATGGCAAAGGGCACATACTTGCAACTTCAACACTTCAAAATTATACTAGCTGCTCCCCCTGAATAGCAGCTCCCCATCATCAATCCAGACCACAAGATATGACTATGATGTCAACCAGACTGATGCACCTTAGTTCATCACCAGAGGGGTAATACCCCCTAACTTCTCCCTGAGATACTCAAAAGAGTCCTTAGGTAGAGTTTTGGTAAATATATCTGCAATCTGATCCTTGGAAGGCACAAACTCCAATCTAACTTCATTCTTGTTCACTTGCTCTCTCAAAAAGTGAAACTTGATGGATATATGTTTAGTCTTTGAATGCAACACCGGATTCTTAGATATATTTATTGCACTTGAATTATCACAAAAGATTGTGATAGGCTCCTCATATTCTACTCTTATGTCTCTTAGCATTTGCTTCATCCACAAAACTTGAGTGCAACTACCTGCTGCTGCAATATATTTTGCTTCTACAGTGGACAGAGATATTGCCTCTTGTTTCTTGCTCAACCAAGAAACCAATCTCTTCCCTAAAAAGAATGCTCCACCACTGGTACTCTTCCAGTCATCCACATCTCTTGCCCAATCTGCATCTGTATATGCATGAAGAGAGAAATTATGATCTCTAGGATACCACAAACCATACTCAACTGTCCCTTTCAGATACCTAAAAATCCTCTTGATAGCCATGACATGAGATTCTCTAGGATCATCTTGGAATCTAGCAACAAGACCAACAACATTCATAATATCAGGTCTAGTTTGGGTGAGATACAACAATCCTCCAATCATTGACCTGTACTTTTTTTGATCAGTCTTAGGAGAGTCATCATCTTTGCTCAATTTACATCCGGTTGCCATGGGACTACTCATTGGTTTTGACTCTTCCATCCTAAATTTCTTCAACAATTCTTTCACATATTTGGTTTGATAAATGAAGATTCCTTTCTTTGTTTCAGTGATTTGTAGACACAAGAAGAAATTCATTTCCCCAAGCATGGACATCTCAAATTCACTTTTCATTTGATTTGCAAAAGTTTTACACATATTATCTCTTCCTCCAAAAATGATGTCATCAACAAACACTTCAACAATCAAGATATTTTCATGATCAATTTTGAAGTACAAATTACTATCAGTAGTACCTTTGTTGAAACCAATCTTCAAAAGATGCTTATCCAATCTTTCATACCAGGCTCTTGGGGCTTGCTTTAGTCCATACAGTGCTTTCTTCAACTTGCAGACCTTATCACCATGATCAGACAATTGAAATCCATCCGGTTGCTCAATGTATACTTCTTCTTCCAAGTCACCATTCAGAAAGGCAGACTTGACATCCATCTAATATACTTTGAAATCCTTGAAGGTGGCAAAAGCAAGAAATAATCTGACTGCTTCAATTCTTGCCACTAGAGCAAAAGTTTCTTCAAAATCAACTCCTATTTGAGAATTGTGTATGAGGAAAAATTGATTAAATCTAAACTAAATAAAATCAAAGAACCCAATAACATAAAGAAAACGAATTTAAATAAAAGCCATGACAAATAATCAATGAAATAAAGACTTTTACCAAAATCTGTATTGTTTCCTTTGGATTGAATGTGAATTGCTCAATGAAGTTGCAAAGCCATAACTGCAACAAGCAAGTAGTGTGCTCAAGAGATCAATGTCAAAAGATCGTGATAGTGCTCAATCAACGTGTTTTGTATGCTCAAAGCGCTGTTAAGTATGCCTGAGAATACGATCGAAGAGAGAGCTAATGAAGGAGATGAGGGGGGTTTATATAGGTTTCAAGGAAGATCAATCAACGGTCCAGATAATTTAGAAGAATTAACGGAGGAGATAAGTTGAGGAATGTGCAACGAATGAGAAGAAGACATGTGTCTTGCTTGCTTTTGCATGAGAGGAATTATCAAGAATAGAAGAATGAGTTAACTGAAGAGATAAATCAATTAAAAGAAAAAAGCAATCAGTTAAGTGATTTAAAACAAGAAGGGATTTGCATGAGAAAAGAAGATATTTTGCTTTATTAAATATAGAAATATTTAATTGATGAGCAAGAAAGCTTGAGTTATATTAGAGATAACTCAAATTAGAAGAAAAAGCAATTTAAATAAATAATTGATTTATTTAAATTTAGAGAAGATATTTTGGAAGAAATAATTAAATAATTGGAATTATTTAATTTAGAAGATTTTAAAAGCTAATTAAATAAATAAATTTATTTAATTGTTGTGCATGATTTTGGAAGAACAGATTTTTTATTTAATTAAATAATTTAAGAATTATTTAATTTTAGATAAAAGGAAATTTGTTGAATTAATTAAATAATTAGGTTTATTTAATTAATGTGGATGTGAAATTTGGAAAGAAGATAATGATCTAATTAAATAATTAAAATTATTTAATTGTGGAAGAATATAGAGGAATTTGATTTAATTAATTAAATAAAGGGAATTTATTTAATTAATGTTGAATTTAGGAGATTTAGAAGAATTTGATGAAATTAATTAAATAATTAGATTATTTAATTAATGTGTGAAATGCAGGTGATTAGGAAGAAATGACAAAATGCAAGTGATTTGACGACACGGTCATTTTAGGGTGTCTACATGAGTAACCCTTGCAGACCAATCTGGCTTTATTTCTGATTACTTCACCAACTTCATTCAGTTTGTTCTGGAAGAACCATTTGGTTCCAATCACATTCTTGTTTCTAGGTCTCGGAACAAGATCCCAAGTGTGATTTTCTCAATTTGCATCAGCTCTTCCTCCATTGCTTTAGTCTAGTTTTCATCATTGCAAGCTTCATTCACTGTCTTAAGTTCAATCTTTGAAATCAGACAATATTCATCTAAATCTTGAGCAATCCTCCTTCTTGTTTGTACACCTTTGCTTTTATCACCTATGATCTGATCTTCATAGTGGTTCAGTCTTACATACCTGGGAACTTTGGGAGTTTCTTGCACTTCTAATTCTTGATCATAACTCATCTCTTCTTCCTAATTTACCAGATCAGTTTGAATCTAAATTTTAGAAGGGGCTTGGGCTCCTTGAATCAGAACACCATTCTGATCATCTTCATCATAATCACAAAACCTTGAAGGTTTTTCAATTCCTTCATCAACCTTCACATTTGTACTTTCTATAATCTTTCTCAGTCTCTTGTTATAACACCGGTATGCTTTGCTTTGAGTAGAGTAACCAAAGAATATTCCTTCATCACTTCTAGCATCAAACTTGCCTAGATCTTCATCTCTTTTAATATAACATTTTCTACCAAAGACTCTGAAATACCTCATAATAGGAGTGATGCATGATTTTGGAAGAACAAATTTTTTATTTAATTAAATAATTTAAGAATTATTTAATTTTAGATAAGAGGGAATTTGTTGAATTAATTAAATAATTAGGTTTATTTAATTAATGTGGATGTGAAATTTGGAAAGAAGATAATGATCTAATTAAATAATTAAAATTATTTAATTGTGGAAGAATATAGAGGAATTTGATTTAATTAATTAAATAAAGAGAATTTATTTAATTAATGTTGAATTTAGGAGATTTAGAAGAATTTGATGACATTAATTAAATAATTAGATTATTTAATTAATGTGTGAAATGCAGGTGATTAGGAAGAAATGACGAAATGCAAGTGATTTGACGACACGATCATTTAAGGGTGTCTACATTTTGCCCCTCTTTGATGCAATGCAGCGTGTAGCGTTGTGTCAAAGAAAATGATTGTTGAAGACATGATACAATTTACTGATGCCCCAGTGTAGGTAATTGCCCCAGCATAGTTAGTGTAGGGTGCCCCCTCAAGAGGAAAGATAGGGAAGTGACAGAAGAACTGGGTTGACGCTCGACTAGAAGATTTTGTTGGAGACAGACGAGGTTGGGTTGATGATAGATAGAAGAAAGGAGATAAAAGATAACATGAGAGAAAGACTGTTGATCGATCCCTGCTTGAAAAACTATATAAGGCCATGGATAAATGGATGGGTAGATGAATTAGCTTGTTGCATCGGTTTCACAAATATTTAAAAAGAGCAATCCTTATTTTTGATATAGCACGTGGATAGTTTGCCACCAAGGTATAAAAGACCAAGGTGCAGTAATATCTGAGTGCGTGGACGTTGACTCTGCAAGCAAGCGGTTTGAACTTAGATCCCCTTAGACATAATATAACCTTGTTGGAACATGTGAATAAGCCATAGTCTTGAACATAAAATAAACTTCCATACATGCGAATGCAAGAAGAATTATTAATATGTAAGATGCTAGGTCGTAACACACACAAGATAAATAGAATGCCAAGAAAGATACTAAAGATCATTCCTCAAACATGGCACACAAAAAGCAATGACTATGCCCCCAATCCGTACTGCATCACAACATACCAAGATTATAGATAAATCAAGGTAGTCTTGAATAGGTATTGGATAAAGGACAAAATATAAACCATAACACAAAATTGACGGACTTACAAAGAAAACATACAGCCAACATATTCTCTTGCCAAAGAGGTTTGCTCAGGATAGATTGGATAGGAAAGATAACAGCCTTATCGTAGGAACTCTGTGTCCGTTAAAGGGTGCTATCTACCTAAAAAGACAATGTCTTGCTACGGGAAATGCCACATGTCGCAGGAGACGCGTGTGTTGGTCTCGACAATGGAACACTTCGCAGAAGACAAGCTTGTGGATCTAGGGCTTTGGTTAAGCGGTACGTAGCTGATGTTGGCAATCGGTATGCAAGATAGTAGATGACTTTGGAAGAAAGCCGCTTTGCTTCAGGTTTGTTAAGGACTTTTTCTTTGAAAGGATGCGCTAGCTGGTTGCTTGAGTTAGTCAAGTCGAGGCGAATGGATTTTGACAAACGGAAGACTAGAAGGATGGAATACTAATGGATTGGGATGGGTGGAGAATGATGGATCATGTGTGCCTGAGTACTGGATACATCCTTCGTATTCCAGACTGCCTACATACCCTATATCCACGGGATCAAGGCACACTTACGATGGAAGAGGAACGTGATAAATATGTAGTTCTGGATAGAGTGATGAGATGGGTCAAGGTGGAAGGGGGAGATCTTATGTACCTGAGTACTGGAAATGTCCTACGTATTCCAGACTGCCTACATACCCATATCCATGGGATCAAGGTACACTTAAGATTGAGAAGAGATAATATGTAGTTCTGGTAGATGGGATGATGTGGAAAAAGGGTAGAAAAGAGGGGATCTTTTGTACCTGAGTACTGGAAACGTCCTTCGTATTCCAGACTGCCTACATACCCATATCCATGGGATCAAGGTACTTTAAGACTGAGAAGATGATAGTATGTAGTTCTGGTAGATGTGATGCAAGGGGAAAAAGCGTTGAGAAGATGACAGCCTTATCGTAGGAACTCTGTGTCCGTTAAAGGGTGTTACCTGTGGAAATGAGACAAGATTGAAGTATGCGCTGCGAACCACGAACAAGGAACCAATCCTAGACCGAAGCTAAGGAAAGAGTTGCCCCCATTCTAGTAGAGGAAACTGTAGGGGTGACTGCCGACGAAGACACAGAAAGACATGACCTAGGACAAGACAGTGTTAACTGTAGACACAGATCAAGACATGGGAAGACGACGAGGGACATTGACAAATTTCCAAGCTATACTAGATAGGGAGATGGAAATGCAAACAAAGTTAATGGTTTTATTATGGATGGATGGATGAGGTGCGTTGCGAACTAGACAAGGAGTGGACAGGACTCGATAGACGATGGATGCTGACTCTACGCATAGCGCCTGTTTGCTAGGTTTTCACTATGGTACTTATCCAAGGCACCTGTTTGCCAAGTTTTCACCAGAGGATGGATTTTTTTTTTTTTTTATAATCTGAGGATCAGGCATAGAACTTCTTGAGATGGACACTGTTAAGTGGCTCATCTAGAGGAATGCCGTCAGGCGTAGCTAAAGTATAAGCTCCTGATCCATATGCTGCTGTCACAATGAAGGGACCTAACCAGTTAGGCTCAAACTTACCCTTCTTCTCTCGATCTGCTTGATTTCGCTAATTCTCCTTAAGTACAAGATCACCAACTTGAAACTGTCTTTCTTTGATCTTTTTGTTGTAATTGATAGACATGGAGATGATTAAGTGTGGCAAGGTGCCTCTCATCTAGTAGTTCAAGCTCAGCTAATCTGGAAGTGCGATACTCATCTCCGCTGATTAGGTCCTGCATGGATACTCTAAGGGATGGGATCTCGACCTCTATAGGTAGGATGGCTTCAGAGCCAAAGACCAAGGCATATGGTGTGGCACCAGTTGGTGTTCTGATACTAGTGCGGTAGGCCCATAGGGCAGGATTGAGTTGCAAGTGCCAATCACGACCAGCTTCATTGACCATTTTCTTGAGGATCTTGAGAATGGTTTTATTGGAAGCCTCAGCTTGGCCGTTACTCTGCGGATAGTAGGGAGTTGAAAAGCGATGTTGGATATTGTATTGTGTGCACAAGGCACGGACATCTTAGTTCTTGAATGGTCTCCCATTATCAGTGACAATGGCTTGTGGAATACCATACCGGCATATGAGGTAGTTTAGAATAAACTTGGCTATTTGCTTACCAGTGATATAGGTCATAGGAATGGCTTCCACCCACTTCGTGAAATATTCAGTGGCGGTAATGATAAACTTGTGGCCATTGGAGGAGGAAGGGTGGATTTGTCCTACGAGGTCGAGACCCCATTGAGAAAAAGGCCATGGAGTTGTCACAGGTTGTAATTCATGAGCTGGTGCGTGAATCAAATCTCCATGCTGCTAACATTGTAGACACTTCTTAGCAAACTGTGCAGCATCTTGCTCTATTGTAGGCCAGTAATAACCTGTTCTGAGTATCTTCTTAGCAAGATTAGGACCGGTAGAATGCGCGCCACAGACACCTTCGTGTATGTCTCGTAAGGTAGCTTCAGCTTCTTCCGCGTTAAGACATTGTAAGAGGATACCATCGAGACTCCGGTGATATAGTGTATCACCCAAAATGATGTAACGAGAGGATCGATGGATAAAGGTTTTGTGTTGGGTGGATGATAGGTCAGGGGGAAAGGTATTGTTCTTGAGGTATTCATAGATATCTTCGTACCGTGGGGAATTGGGACCAACAAGTTCGCAGATGATTTCAGTAACAGGAACATCAACGGCTGGTATTCACAATTGCTCGATCAAGAATTCACACTTCTGTGTATTTGTAGGCATGTCAATCAGTGACCCTACAGAAGCCATAGAATCCGCAGCTTTATTATGCTCTCTTGGAATTTGCTCAAATGTGATGGTAGAAAAATGTGGTTTGTAGGCATCCACTAGTTGCTTGTAGGGGACCAACTTTTCATCCTTTGTTTGGTATTCATCTGTGACTTGGCGAATGACTAGCTGTGAGTCTCCATATACTTGTAATTCTGTGATGTCCCATTGAACTGCTGTATGGAGACCTATAAGGAGTGCTTCATACTCGGCTATGTTGTTGGTGCAAGGGAATGCTAGCCAATATGACTTTGGAATGTAGTCATTCTGAGGTGTAACAAATAAGATGCCAGCTCCTGATCCATGCTATGTGTAAGAACCATCAAAGTATAACTTCCACATTATGGAGGTAGCAAGAGTGAAGAGGTTCTCATTAGGAAAGTCTGCTACCATAGGATGTGTATCTTTCATAGGTGCATTTGCTAGTTGATCCACGAGGGCTTGTCCTTTGATTGCCTTACGATCCATGTACTCAATATCGAACTCACTAAGGATCATAACCCATTTAGCTAGTCTGCCTGTGAGAGTTGCTTTTGCTAGTAGATACTTCAAGGGATCAATCTTGGCTATCAGATTTGTGTGTTGGTTCAGCATGTAATGTCGCAACTTTTGGGAGGTGAACACTATTGCTAAACAAGCCCTTTCCATTGGTGAATAATTGAGCTCGTATCCCACCAAGGTTCTACTAATGTAATAAATTGCATGCTCCTTTCCTGTGTCATCATTCTGTGCTAGTAGGGCCCCTAGGGATGAATTTGTAGTGGAGATGTATAAGATCAAAGGTTTTTCCGCAACTGGTGGAACCAATATAGGAGGTGTAGCTAGATACTCTTTAAGTTGATCAAATGCTGCTTGACACTTATTGTCCCATCGAAATGAGACATCCTTTCGGAGCAAGTGTTGAAAGGGTTGACATTTATCTGCTAGCTATGAGATGAAACACCTGATGGACTGCAACCTTCCTTAGAGGCTCCTTAATGTTTTTAAGTTCTTTGGTGGAGGCATCTCCACTATAGCCTTTACTTTCGCTGGATCTACTTCGATGCCTCTATGAGATACAATGTATCCCAATAGCTTCCCTGATGTTACGCCGAATACACACTTCTTTGGATTGAGTCTTACTTGGTATTTTTCAAGCCTGTCGAAGATCTGTCCTAAGACCTGTATGTGATCCACTCTAGAAGATTTAGCCAATATATCATCAACATAGTCTTCCATGATGTGATAAAACAGATCGTGGAAGATCATTGTCATTGCTCTCTGATAGGTTGCTCCTGCATTCTTCAGACCAAATGGCATGACACACCAACAATAATTGCCCCAAGGACAAGTAAAGGTTGTTTTATGTTGGTCTTCTTCAGCTATCCTTATCTGATTATAACCCGAGAATCTGTCCATGAGAGAAAGCATCTCGTGACCTGCTGTCAAGTCCACTATAATGTCAATGTTTGGTAGTGGAAAGTCATCTTTAGGACATGCCTTATTGAGATCTCTGAAATCATTACACATGCGGATGCGCCCATTAGGTTTAGACACAGGTACAATGTTTGAGACCCAATCTGAATAGTCAATGGGTTGTATGAACTTTGCATCTAACAGCTTTTGTATTTCCACCTTCGCCAAGAGAGCTATATGTGGGTGCATCTTTCTCAACTTCTGCTTGATTGGTTTCACTTTGGGATCAACTGTGAGATAATGAACTACCAGCTTAGGGTCTAGCCCTGGCATATCTGCATAGGTCCATGCAAAGTTGATGGTTTGTTGCAAGAAGAAGCTGTTAAGATTTCTGTGCTCTGTGTCAGATAAGGATGCTGCTAGGAATGTTGTCTTTGGATTTTGTTCTGTGCCAAGATTTATTTCTGTAGAATCTTCCACTAAGAGAGCTAATTTCTCTTGATACTTAGATGGTAAGGGAAGGTCAAATCCTCCATCCTCAGGTGCCACAGTTGGGTTTTCACCCTTGGATACGTCCTTTATTTTTACTATTTTGGGATCAGGAGGTGCCACAGTGTGGTTTTCACCTAGAGATCTTTCTTTATTTGCACTTTTGCGACTGGAGGATTTGGCATTCTCACCAAAATAAGCCATGGGCTCTAGTTCCATTACAAAACCTGCTTTGTGATCGCCAAGAGGGATACCTTCCTGAAGTCCCATGAACTCAGCTAGAGCTTCGTCATTCTGAAATACATCTATAACGGGGGCCCCCTATTGGTCCCAATCGATAAGTTCAAGGTAGACAAGCGTGACATTCTAGGTGCTGGTGGTGGAAGTTAAGGATACGGAGGATAGTGTAAAAATGGAGGATTCTGCGAATAGATTGGTCTTGTGGAGGGAAGAGTCATCGATGATATCCTCTATAGACGTCGTATTAGCGGGAAAAGTGTCAGCTACCTCGTCGAGGATATACTTGATGTCCAAGGCACGTGGTACCTTCTTACCAAATCCTAATCCTTTCTTGTCTAGCTTCTTTGTTACCACAATGGGCTCCATAGTGCCTTGATTCTATTTCCCAAGGCCACCTTTGCCTTTATAGCCCATGTTTTTTACTATCCTTAAGCCATTGCCATATTGCTTGACTGGTATCGTGACTGGTTCTTTCTCCTTGTAGAGCCAAGAAGAGATGTCCTCAATAGTTTCCTCTTCCAATAACCATCCATGTTGGAATTGGGTTAGGAATGTTGGGGGAGGAATAGCTGCTTTTTTGGTTAAATCTAAAAATCCCACCGGGCGTGCCAGAATGTGTATGAGGAAAAATTGATTAAATCTAAACTAAATAAAATCAAAGAACCCAATAACATAAAGAAAACGAATTTAAATAAAATCCATGACAAATAATCAATGAAATAAAGACTTTTACCGAAATCTGTATTGTTTCCTTTGGATTGAATGTGGATTGCTCAATGAAGTTGCAAAGCCATAGCTGCAACAAGCAAGTAGTGTGCTCAAGAGATCAATGTCAAAAGATCGTGATAATGCTCAATCGACGCGTTTTGTATGCTCAAAGCGCTGTTAAGTATGCCTGAGAATACGATCGAAGAGAGAGCTAATGAAGGAGATGAGGGGGGTTTATATAGGTTTCAAGGAAGATCAATCAACGGTCCAGATAATTCAGAAGAATCAACGGAGGAGATAAGTTGAGGAATGTGCAACGAATGAGAAGAAGACATGTGTCTTGCTTGCTTTTGCATGAGAGGAATTATCAAGAATAGAAGAATGAGTTAACTGAAGAGATAAATCAATTAAAAGAAAAAAGCAATCAATTAAGTGATTTAAAATAAGAAGAAGGGATTTGCATAAGAAAAGAAGATATTTTGCTTTATTAAATATAGAAATATTTAATTGATGAGCAAGAAAGCTTGAGTTATATTAGAGATAACTCAAATTAGAAGAAAAAGCAATTTAAATAAATAATTGATTTATTTAAATTTAGAGAAGATATTTTGGAAGAAATAATTAAATAATTGGAATTATTTAATTTAGAAGATTTTAAAAGCTAATTAAATAAATAAATTTATTTAATTGTTGTGCATGATTTTGGAAGAACAGATTTTTGATTTAATTAAATAATTTAAGAATTATTTAATTTTAGATAAGAGGGAATTTGTTGAATTAATTAAATAATTAGGTTTATTTAATTAATGTGGATGTGAAATTTGGAAAGAAGATAATGATCTAATTAAATAATTAAAATTATTTAATTGTGGAAGAATATAGAGGAATTTGATTTAATTAATTAAATAAAGGGAATTTATTTAATTAATGTTGAATTTAGGAGATTTAGAAGAATTTGATGAAATTAATTAAATAATTAGATTATTTAATTAATGTGTGAAATGCAGGTGATTAGGAAGAAATGACAAAATGCAAGTGATTTGACGACATGGTCATTTTAGGGTGTTTACATGAGTAACCCTTGCAGACCAATCTGGCTTTATTTCTAATTACTTCACCAACTTCATTCAGTTTGTTCTGGAAGACCCATTTGGTTCCAATCACATTCTTGTTTCTAAGTCTCAGAACAAGATCCCAAGTGTGATTTTCTCAATTTGCATCAGCTCTTCCTCCATTGCTTTAGTCTAGTTTTCATCATTGCAAGCTTCATTCACTGTCTTAGGTTCAATCTTTGAAATCAGACAATATTCATCTAAATCTTGAGCAATCCTCCTTCTTGTTTGTACACCTTTGCTTTTATCACCTATGATCTGATCTTCAGAGTGGTTCAGTCTTACATACCTGGGAACTTTGGGAGTTTCTTGCACTTCTAATTCTTGATCATAACTCATCTCTTCTTCCTAATTTACCAGATTAGTTTGAATCTAAATTTTAGAAGGGGTTTGGGCTCCTTGAATCAGAACACCATTCTGATCATCTTCATCATAATCATAAAACCTTGAAGGTTTTTCAATTCCTTCATCAACCTTCACATTTGTACTTTCTATAATCTTTCTCAGTCTCTTGTTATAACACCGGTATGCTTTGCTTTGAGTAGAGTAACCAAAGAATATTCTTTCATCACTTCTAGCATCAAACTTGCCTAGATCTTCATCTCTTTTAATATAACATTTTCTACCAAAGACTCTGAAATACCTCATAATAGGAGTGATGCCAAACCAAAGTTCATAAGGAGTCTTACCAATATTGCTTCTGATTTGAACTCGATTGAGAGTATAGACTGCAGTGCTGACAGCTTCTCTCCAATAGATCTGAGGAACATTTGCTTCCACCATCATGGTCCTAGATGCTTCCTAGATGGTCTGGTTCTTTCTCTCCACTACTCCATTCTATTGTGGATTCCTAGGAGCAGACAACTTTCTCTTTATTCCATGTTTCTCATAGAATTCTATGAACTCACTAGATGTGAATTCTCCACCTCTATCAGACCTCAGACATTTTAATTTTAATCCAGTTTCATTCTCTACCATAGCCTTGAATATTTTGAATTTCTCAAGAGCTTCTGATTTCTCTTTCAGGAAAGTAACCCACATCATCTGAGAATGGTCATTAATTAATAACATGAAGTATCTATCACCTTGCACACTCCTTATTCTTGCCGAACCACATAGATCAATATGAACTAAGTCCAATAATCCGGTAGAAGATTATTCCTTTCTTTTGAATGAGACTCTGCTTTGTTTCCCCAACTGACAATCTTTGCACAAGCTATTTGTAGGTTTCACCAATTTTGGAAGATCTTTTACAGCTTGAGTGTTGCTTATCTTGATGATATTATCAAAATTCACATGACACATCCTCCTATGCCATAGCCAACTCTAATCAATTTGCACAAATAGACAACTTTTACCAGTACCAACTAAATGGAAGATATGACCTTTTGTCTGAGTACCGGATGCAATCTTTGTTCTGAAACTTTCATAAATCTGGCATTTTCCATTCTTGAATCAGAGATCATAGCCTTTGTCCACCAACTGTCCAACACTGAGAAGATTGTGCTTCAATCCTTCAACATACAGTACATTACCAGTTTTGTTCTTTCCATCAAAAGAAATAGTTCCTCTACCTCTGATTCTACCAGTAGAATTATCACCAAACTTTACCACTGCTCCTTCATACCTTTCCAAATCTAAGAACTTATTTTTGTCACCTGTCATATGGTGAGAGCATCCACTATTAATGACCCAATCATCCTTTTCTTCAACTTGGGCAGCCAGAGCTCTTTTTACAACTTTATGATTGACAGATTCAGAGGGCATTGGATCTTCTTCCTTGATGGCAATAAATACCCAATCACTTCTGGATTTGTTTCCTATCTCTGATTCATCATCTATTACTCCTTCATTATCATCCTCTTCATGAACATAGTAACAATTCTTTTGGAACCTTGATCTGTTAGGAGTTGGCCTTGAAAATCTTTCCGGACACTTTGAGGCAAAATGACCAATCTTATTGCAGTTAAAACACTTAAAAGGCAATTTCCCTTCATACTTACCAGATCCTCTTGGCAATCTTTTTGCAATAAGGGTTTCAAGCTGAGTAGTTTTAGCTTCTTCTTCTTCTGGGTCTTTTCTTGCTTTTTCATACCATGATAGTTTCCTTGAAGAGTTCTCTCTTGGATCAAACCATTGTTTTCCTTTTACAGAGGCACTAGCTTTGAATGCAGATTCAGTCTTGGGGGGACATCTCCAAACTTGGTCATTTCAAATGCGGCCAATTTACCAACCAATTGATCTCTTGTGACACTTGAATGGGCTCTGAATTCTTCAATGGCAGCAACCTTGATTTTATAAGAAGCAGGAAGAGATCTGAGAACTTTGTCAACAATCTCATCTTCATCCAAGACTCCACCAGCACATCTAATGCCACAAAGAAGCTCATTTACTCTTGGCATAAAGGTAGTGATATTTTCATCTTCTCTCATGCTCAGATTTTCAAATTTCCCTTTCAAACTCTGCAGCCTTGCACATTTAACATACTTGTCTCCTTTATGCAAAAGTCCCAATTTTTCCCAAATCTTAAAAGCAGTTTGTAGAGCAACAAAATTTGTAAGCTCTGGATCTGACAAGGCACTTAGAAGGGCTTCTTTAGTTCACAAATTGTTTTTAGCATCTATGATTTCACTTGCAGATTTCAGGTCATTCTGAGGAGGCGTATACTTTGTTGTAGCCATGGTCCAGTACTGCATTCTCATACATTGCAAGTGACATTGCATGCGACTTTTCTAATGATTAAAATTGGTTCCATCAAACTTCAGACTATCCTTCTTGTAGGACAACATCCTGGATCTCCTCAAGCGGTTAAGCTCCTTTTAGAGGAACTTAGCTCTGATACCAATTGTTAGATTTAGGATAGACAACTGAGAGGGGGGGTGAATCAGTTGTCTAAAACTTTCTTCCAATTAAACACTTAAGTCCTCTTTGTGATTCAACAACATATTAATAAATCAATCATGGAAACATAATGCAATAAATCAAGAGCAGAAAACACATCAACACATAAGACACCAAGATTTTGACGTGGAAAACCCGGTTAAGAGAAAAACCACAGGGTAATTAACCCAAGATTGTATTCTCTGTTAGAAGAATAGAAAGAACAAAATGGCACATGCCAATTAGAGCTCACTGCCCGAGCACACTTCTCACAAGAGGCTCACTACCTACAAGAGACACACTATCTACAAAATAATAAGTATCACATACTTGAACTGGAGAATAGCATCTTCACCATGCTTGAATCAGTTCCATTTAAGCCCAAAAACTTCTGCTCTACCTTTCACTCTCTTCCTCGCTACCACACTCTCATCTCCACAAGACACCCTTTGAAATGACTTTATAACTTCTTATTTATACAAGACATCAACTTAGGAATAATCATCTAAGTCAGAAAACATCCACAAGAACATCTGCAAGATGTGTAATTCATCTGGTCAACCAAACTTAGGAAGAACACCATCATCTGGAAGTTATTCTTCAATTGTGAGCTCAAACTCTAATGCGGACCATCAACATGAACTAGACATGATCCAAAGACCACCACAAGCTTGCCTGAATCACCAAGAACATCCACACTTCATTTGCTTATTGAAATCCTTATCTCCTTCATCCGGAACCTCAAGAACACAGTCTGTCATCACTGTCACAATGGAATAGATGCTTGCAGACCTCCAAACCACTAACCAATTGAGTTATCACTTCACATGGACTTCCTAAACACTCCACCAAATCCATAGAATAGAATATTGCATTTCCAAATCACACCGGACCTATCTGTGTCACTCTATCACCTCTGAATACCTGTCGGAACCAGTTTTACTTGAGTGGCCACAACTTCTTCAGATCTTCATGCGGACCTTTGAAATCTTTACTGGATAATCTTAAGACTCATATATACAAACCCTTTGAACCACATCCTCTGATATTCATCTTAGCTAGGATATTTAGCTCACTATCTTCACTGTTCTTCTCTATTCCTAATTAGGACTAATTTTCTCAATATCCTTAGCACACAGCTCATCCAATCCTTATCATCAATACAACAGGAGTATGTTGACATCAATGACAACACCAGTTAGGCCCATACTTGCAACAACCTCTACCCTCTACCCTCTACCCTCTACCCTCTACCTATTACTTAAGCCCTAATCCCTCAAACCTCAACCTTATACCTTAAACCCTAAACCCAAAATACTCAAACCTCAACCCTAAAAAACTATACAGGCTTAGGTCCTTATATACCCTAAACCCAAAACCCTTACATACATACATACATACATACATGTACATACATTACATACAAATATGCATACATATATACATACATACAAGCATGGATACATGTACATAAATACATACAACCATACATACATACATATAAGCATACATATATACATATATACATACATCAAACATACTTAGGAACCTTCAATTTAAATCCTTCCAAGTGAGACATAACGCAAGCGCATTATAATGCACTCGCGTTATGTTGAACTAGGCAAACATCGGGCAAACCTACAAAAATGAGAAAAAAAAAACATAACGCGCTCGTGTTATATTTTTCTTTGGGAATCCAAAGCCTTAGACTTGGGATTTGCTTTGGATTTCCAACCCAAAAGCTTGGAGTGCCTTCCCAATGTCTAAAGACATGTTTTTGCATATTCTACAGGATTTCACATAATTTTGTTTGTGCTAACCCTCAGATTTGCATGTGTTTCAAGGTCGAACAAATAGAACACTTCGGTAATGTTAGGCTTTCTCTTAGCTATTTAACAATGTAATTTTTTTCACATTTTAACAATGTTAAGACTTTCATCTTTAATTTCTTTTGTTTGCGTGTCTATTTTTGGTCAAAAACTAGAGTTTGGTTTTTTTTCATTATAAATTAACCGTTCATTGAAATTTCAAATAAATTACATTTTTATAAACTAGACTCCATTCTACACATATTAAAAAAAATTAATTTTCAATTAGTTTTCAAAATTTATAGGGGTAGCATAGCCAAAATTCTATTTTTTAGGATGTGTCCACTTTGAAAATTAGTAAAAAATCAAATATTCATTAAAAATTTATCAGTAAAATCAGGCATAAACTACATGTTGTTAGCTAATTTCTCACTGAAGTGATTTTAAAAATACCAAAAAAAAGTTATTGAGGGAGCCACAAAACACGCTATGTTATGTTTTTTTGACAGAAACAACACCAATTTCTGTGGCTCCCTCTTTTGAACCCCTTAATCTATACCATTTTCAAAAAAATTCATAGTTTACAAAGTAGGACCGGAGCACTACAAACATTGTTTTTGTTGCATCTCAAAATTTTGAGTGTAACTATGCTCAATTTCTCATCCAAAGTCAATATTTCCTTATTTCAGAAAAAAAGTGGCCACTTAAGACCCCTTTTTGGCCCCCCATCTTCTTACACTTACCCATACCCTTTATGCTTTGATAGATGTCTATACCATGTTCCAAAGATACCATTTCTAAGGTTTTGAAATTTGGCTTTACACCCACCAATTGCATTTTCTTGAAAGTTTCTAAAGCCTTATCAAAAATTCCATTATGTTCATATCTTGCAATCATTGCATTCCATGAGGTGACATTTCTTTGAGGCATCATGCCAAACAGTTCATGTGCCTTGTCTATGCTTCCACACTTTGCATACATGCCTCTGAGGGTAGTTGCAACTACAACACCTGACAAAATTCCCATATGTTTTATGCTTTGATGGATGTCCATACCGTGTTCCAAAGATCCCACTTTGGCATAGGCAAGGAGGATACTAGCTAAGGTTGTGGAATTTGGCTTTACACTCACCACTTGTATTTTCTTGAAAGTCTACTCATAAATTATATTTGCTTGAAAGTCTATAAAGTGGTATCAAAAAAATCCATTTTTTGCATATCTTGCAATCATAATTGCATTCTGTTAGAGGAAAATAGGAACACAAACATTAAACAACTAAATATCCAATAACTCAATAAAATTGATGCAAATGCAATAAACAAATATTATACCTTTGTGGATCGATTCACCTCGTAGCTTCCATTGTTGCCTATTTCTTATTGATCTTATATGATATTGGAGCTCTCAGAAGTGTGTACTTCCTTGCTGTTGAAGATGACAATAGGAGAATGGTTGTAGATGGATAATGCAATGAAGGCTAAACTGCAAATGCAACTCTAGGATGATGGATAATGGAGATTGTTGCAAATATGTGCCTAAGCGGTGTTGTAATTGATGTCAACATATCCTTGTTGCCATTGGTGTCAACTGTATCCTATTTTGCTGCCTGTATAGAAGAATGGATTGTTGAGGATATTGAGAAAATTAATGAGGATCAATGTATGCAAACCATATGGCTGAGTAGAGGATTTTCTGAAGAAGCTCTAGTTAAGTTTTGAAGGGTTCGCATGAAGATTAGAAGAAGCTGTGGTCATCTGAGTAGAACTAGTTTTGTAGTGTTTAGAAGAGACAGAGTGACAGGAAAGAGGTTCGGATTGTTCCAGATATGTCAAATAATGATCTGCAGATCTAGAGGCATGTTTGGGAAGTCAGTGTGTATCATCCATTCAAGTGGTTTGTGGTTTGGAGGTCCGCAAGCAATCTTTCTAATGTGACAGTCATGGCAGACAATGTTCTTGAGGTTCTAGAGGAAGATGCAAGTGATTCTAATGATTTGGAGGAGTGTGGATGTTTTTGTTGAATTTAATGTGCTTGTGGAAGTCTCTGGATCGTGTGACTCATATGTTGGAGGTCCACATTGAAGTTTGAGCTTGTCAATGAAGATTTCCTTCTTGGTGTTGTTGTTCTTCCTAGTCTTGGCTGACCGGATGATTCAAGCGTATTGTAGATGATCTAAGAGCATTTCTATGGAGCATGGAGTGTTGATTGAGGAATATTTGAGTCCCAATTATGTTTGGCTGACAACTTAGTGATTCACATTAGTTTAAAAGTTTGTAGTGTCGACCTTGATGTTCATTCCAAGGTTGATGAAGTGTATAAATACTTGTTGATGAGTTGTGGAAAATCATCCTTGTGCGAAAATAATAAAATCCAAAGAAAGGATCAGAGGCAGAGCAGAGAAGAGGAGAAGCAGAAGAACAAGAGCTATTTTGATGAAGAGCTAGAGAAGAAGTATTTGGAGTAGAACAAAAGTTTTGTGATCTTTCAAAGGAACTAAACTAGGCATAAAGAAGATGCTATCTCACAGTTCATTCTTTCTGTATTAAACATAAATTATGTAGGCAGTGAGCCTCTCTTGAGCAGTGAGCTCTGGGTAGTGAGCCTGAAGGCATGTGCCTTCCCTTTTCTTTTAAGTACTTTTTGATGGTGACTGATTGTCATTGATGTCAAAAAGAGCTTGCACTATTGTATATAGGTTTTGCAGGATCATGTCTTTCACAATTGTTCACTCTATCAGAAGCATTAATCAGGAGTTGTTCATTTGGACAGGATAAGTGTTTGTCAGTATATCTCTTTCATGTGGTGTGTTGATTATCAATGGTATTGTTGATACAGGTGATGGAGTTCATTATCTTGATAACATGTGTTGATGTTTTGGATCTCATAGTTCAAAGTGTTCATGAGTTGTTGATCAAGACACTTGTTAGTTATTTTGTTATTGCTTCATATGCTTCATTGTTCAGGAGATGGTTGATCAGGTTTTCATCATGAACTTAATATGGTTAAGGTAAATCAGGTTGTTCATCATTGGTATTACAATGTATGTTTCAATGGATCTTGGTTTGACAAAGTTCACATACTTCAGTAATACAAGAGCAATGCAGATCAGGTATTTATGAGAGGGCTTGGTTGATTAGTATGATCATATCAATTGTTGATGCTCTTATAAGAAGGTTTGATACTATATGTTATGATGATACAAGGTGATTTCAGATGATGTCTTCAATCAGAATTCATGTCTTGACATTGATGCTAATATGGCTTGAGGTTGATTGGTTTGATATTGAAAGACTCATATTTGTGAGGTCATTTGGTGAAGTTTACCTCTCTGCAATAGTGTCTTTTTAACTAAGTGAAATCACAATGAGGGTAAAAGCCACTTAAGTGGCAATGTTAAGGGTATAAGTGCCATTGGGCAACCGGCCTTTCTTCTTGTAAAACTTTTTGCATTGGTCTTCAATACATACTAAGGGAGGTAAAATCAGTGGTGAAGTTTAATTGAATGCTAATAGCATGAGGAGTTTGCATTAAAGAAGAGCCTGATTCATATTTGAGCATCGAATTATTTATGAGGAGCATGTTTAATACATAAGGCATTGAATGTGGTGAGCAGCCATCAATTAATTTGAAAATTTTATAAAGTTTTTGAAGACTTTTTCAAATGCATCAAAGCCTTATGAATCCTAAAAAAGATGGTCTTGATTTATTTTTTGAAAAGCATCGAATTACCTTTTTATTTAGGAGAGCATAGAATACATTCTAAGGGAGATCATGTTATAAGGAGGAGCACGAATTGTTAAGAAGCTTTATGCTTTACATTGCATCATTCAAATTTTTTATTTAAGACTATTCAATGTTGTTAATAAGGGCACAAATATATGTGGGAATGATTAATTAAGGACATCCCGATTAAGCCTTCAATGGTTTTATTTCAACTTATTAGAAACTTGTTGAATATTCGTTGTCAAAGGAGGAAGCCATTTATTTAGTTATATTTATGGCTTTTTTCAATTTTAGAAACTTCATTTTTTAACTCCCATTTTTTGATAAGGAGTTTTTTTGTTCTTTTTAGAAGGCAGATTTTTTGCTTTTTGCTTTTTCATGAAGGCAATGGATTTGGATGTAAAAACATGGAAGATTTTTTGAAGTGGATCAGATTAATTGTTTTGAAAGAAGTTGAAGGGTTTAAATGGTTTATTGAAAGATTTTTTTTGATGGTATTATTTATTTGGAAGAGATTTTTATTTTTAAGGGCAGATGGATTTTATGAAAAAGATTTTTACAAATTGAAGAATTCTTTGCAGATTGAATTTGAAGAGGTTTTTGAAGAATTTAAAATGCAAAGAGGAATATGAAAATATTGAGGAATATTTTCTAATTATAGGTGAAATTATGAAGAATGTGCAAGAGAGAAAAATGAATTCAAATGATCATTTTGTAGAAGAAAATAAATTATTTTTTGAACTGATTATACAGAGAAAAGAGAGATATAAAAGGTCAGGTAATTTTTCCTTGCAGGAGAAAACTTGAATATGAAAGGTCATTTTCATATTTAATAGTATTGCAGATGGATTGATTTGTGTGTGAGTGTGTAGATCAATGATGAAATAATACAGTTGAAATGGATGTGGATTCAAATGAAAATTTCAAGATAATTTGAATGACACTGATGGGATCAAATATAGATACAGAGATTGACAAGATCATCAGAAAGACAATATGCAATTGATTGCATCAAGTGAATTCTTATGCAGAAATAATCAGGTGAATTGATAACTAGGTGAATTGTTTATGCAGAGAGATAATCTGGACTAGTGTGAATTAATTGTGTATCAGGGGAATCGATACGCAGAGATCATGAGATTAATATGCAGATCAGATTGAGTGTAATTGAATAGAGATATACAAAAGAGAAGACAAGTTATATAATGGTGCAAATCAGATTGAGTGGCAATCACTTCTTGCACACTTTGTAGTTTGTTCTGTATTAGGGGTTGGTGCTCCTTGAAGTTGGTGCTTCTAAACATTGTAATTAGTGAGATTTTTGATAAAGCCAGTGAGGCAGTTTTGGAGTGGTTTTTCTACCCCTGGAGGGTTTTCCACTCGTGTAATTCTTGTTTCTTGATTCATATTGATCTTCTCTGTATGTGTGTGTATGATTTATTCATGAGATTTTATTCTTTTCTTTCATTCTCAGTTATGTGCACATGTGTGTAACAAATCAATGATATCTTTCTTTCTCCTTGTGTTTTGAAAGTTAAAGATTTTAAAATTCACATAACACTGATTCACCCCCCCTCTCAATGTTGTCCTTGACTCCTCCACTTTTAACAAGGTACAAATCTTGTGCCCACCGTGGTTTTCCCTTAACCTAGTTTCCACGTAAAAATTTTGGTGTTATGTGTGCTCAATTTATTTCTGCTCTTGTGTTATTGATTCATGCTTTAATATTTATCTGATTGAAAGTTGTTAAAGAAGATTAAAAGAAGAAAATATTAATTATTGTGGGACAACTGATTCAGCCCCCCCTCTTAGTTGTTTGGACTAATTCCAACAATTGGTATTAGAGCAAGGTTCCTCTAAAAGAAGCTTAACTGCCTGAGGAGATCCAGGATGTCAGCCTACAAAAAGGATAGTCCAAGATTCAATGGAACAAAATACTCTGTTTGGAAGAGTCGCATGGAGTGTCATTTACAATGCATGGGTGATGCTTATTAGGTGATAACCAATGATGAGTGTAAACCTCTAGATAAAGGTCCTTCAACTCTAGATCAAATCAAAGATGCTGAAAATAACCTTCGAGCTAAAGAAGCCTTGTTGAGTGCCCTGACTAATCCAGAAATGACAAATGCCTTTGGACTAAAAAATGCACATGAAATATGGAAGAAGTTGGAGAATCTTTATGAAGGTGATGAATATGTCAAATGTGCCAAGCTACAAAGTCTGAGAGGAAAATTTGAAAATTTTAGGATGAGTGAAGATGAAAACATCACAATCTACATGCAAAAGATAAATGAACTTGTGTGTGGTATCAGGTGTACTGGTGGAACTTTGGAATAATTAGAGATTATGGCAAAAGTGCTCAAATCTTTACCTAATTCATACAAACATAAGGTTGCTTCTATAGAGGAGATCAAGACTGTCTCAAAAGTTACAAGAGATCAGCTGGTTGGCAAAATTTCAGCTTTTGAATTGAGTTTGGTGATTCTCTTCCTAAGTATGAATCTGCTTTTAAGGCCAGTGTATATGGAAAACAAAGATATGATCTGGGTGAAAGCTCTTCTATAAGATCAAACAGATTTGCTAAGGCAAGGAAGGATCTTGAAGATGATGAAATTGAGTCTACAGAACTTGAAGCTCTTATTGCCAAAAGAATGCCAAGAGGATCCGGTAAGTATGAAGGAAAGTTGCCATTCAAATGTTTTTCTTGTAATAAGATTGGTCATTTTGCCTCAAGATGTCTAGAGAATTTTTCAAAGCCAAACCCTAACAGATATAAAGGCTAGAAGAAATGTTACTATGTCCAAGAAGCTGGAGAAGAAGGAGTCACAGATGATGAATCTGATCATGGAGGTGCCACTGAAGATGATTGGGTGTTCATTTCTATCAAAGAAAAAGATCCGGTGTTTACTAAATTTGCTAGCTGTGCAAATGTGGAAAGTGCCTTGGCTGCTCAGGTTGTTGAAAAGGATGAATGGGTGATTGATAGTGGATGTTCTCATCATATGACTAGTGATAAAAGTAAGTTTATAAACTTTGAAAAATATGAAGGTGGAATTGTGAAATTTGGAGACAACTTAGTTGGTAGAATTCGTGGCAGAGGATCCATCTATTTTGATGGTAAGAATAACACAAATAATGTTCTGTATGTGGAAGGGTTGAAGCATAATCTTCTTAGTGTTGGACAATTGGTTGACAAGGGTTATGATCTTTGATTCAAGGATGGTAAATGCAAAATCTTGGAAAGCTCCAGAACTGAAATTGCATTTGGTACACAAACTAGAGGTAACATCTTTCAATTAAGTAGTTCTAGTAAAAGTTGTTTGATTGCGCAGACAAATCAAAGTTGGTTGTGGCATAGGAGAATGTGTCATGTGAATTTTGATAACATTGTCAAGATAAGTTCTACTCAGGCTGTGAGAGATCTTCCAAGACTTGTGAAACCTGATAGCATGTGTAGAGAATGTCAATTGGGTAAACAAAACAAAACATCATTCAAAAGTAAAGAACAATTTTCAAGTGGGTGATTGAAACTTGTGCATACTGATCTATGTGGTCCTGCTAGAATTAGGAGTGTGCAAGGAGACAGATATTTTATGTTGCTGATTGATGATTACTCCCGGATGATGTGGGTAACTTTCTTAAAAGAAAAATTAGAAGCTCTTGAAAAATTCAAAGTGTTCAAAGCTATGGTGGAAAATGAGATTGGTGTGAAGATAAAGTGACTGAGATCCAACAAAGGTGGAGAGTTTACCTCCGGTGAGTTTGATACATTCTGTGAAAAGCATGGAATAAAAAGACAGTTATCTACTCCTAGGACTCCTCAGTAAAATGAAGTTGTGGAAAGAAAGAATCGGACCATTCAAGAAGCTGTCAAGACCATGATGATGGAAGAAAAATTTCCACAAGTTTATTGGAGAGAAGTTGTGAGTACTGTTGTCTACACTCTTAATCGAGTGCAGATCAAAGGCAATTCTAGTAAGACTCCTTATGAACTTTGGTTTGGTCATCCTCCTACTGTAAGATATTTCAAAGTTTTTGGTAGTAAATGCTATATCAAAAGAGATGAGGATCTAGGCAAGTTTGAAGCAAGAAGTGATGAAGGAATTTTTCTGGGTTACTCTACTCAAAGCAAAGCATACCGGTGCTTTAACAAGAGGTTGAAAAAGATTGTTGAAAGTGCTAATATCAAAGTTGATGAGAGTAAAGAAGGACAGTCCAGGTCTTGCATAAATGATTCAGATGATCAAGATGAAAATCCAAGTCAAGAAAGGCAAGTGCAAACTCAGATTCAGATACAGATTGATCCAAAAAATCTAGTGACTCAAGAGGATAATGCAGAAGTTGAGGAATAAGTTCAAGAAACAAAAGTTCAAGAAAATCCCAAAACTCCCAGGTATGTAAGGATGAATCATCCTAAAAATTAGATCATAGGAGATAGAAATAAAGGTGTTTGAACTAGGAGAAGAATTGTTGAAGATCAAGAAGAGATTTGTTTGATTTCAAAGATTGAATCAAAATCAGTAAGTGAAGCCTGAAATGATGAAAACTATGTAAAACCAATGGAGGGAGAACTAATGCAAATTGAAAAGAATCACACTTGGGATCATGTTTCTAGACCTGAGGACAAAAATGTGATTGGAACTAAATGGGTCTTTCGGAATAAACTAAATGAAGATGATGAAGTTGTAAGAAATAAAGCAAGGTTGGTATGCAAAGGATACTCTCAAGTGGAAGGAATTGATTTTGAAGAAACTTTTGTTCCAGTGGCAAGAATAGAGGCAGTCAGATTGTTTCTTGATTTTGCTGCTTATAAAGATTTCAAAGTCTATCAGATGGATGTCCAGTAAACATTTCTAAATGAAGAATTAGAAGAAGAAGTCTACATTGAGTAACCGGAAGGATTTCAGTTGTCTGATCAGAAAGACATGGTCTACAGATTGAGGAAAGCATTATTTGGACTCAAACAAACCCCAAGAGCTTGGTATGCAAGATTAGATAACTATCTGCTAAAGCTAGGATATAACAAAGGCACTATTGATATTAATCTTTACTTCAAGATTGATCATGAGAATATTTTGATTATTGAGGTATTTGTTGATGATATCATTTTTGGTAGAAATGAGAGCATGTGCAAAACATTTGCTGATCAGATGCAAAGTGAATTTGAGATGTCCATGTTTGGTGAGATGAATTTCTTCTTAGGTTTGCAAATCACTCAGTCAGATAAAGGTATCTTTATATCTCAGTCTAAGTATGTGAAAGAATTGTTGAAGAAGTTTAGAATGGAAGATTCAAAGCCAATAGGTACGCCTATGGTAACCAGATGTAAGTTGAGTAAAGATGATGACTCCCCTAAGGCAAATCAGAAAAGGTATAGATCAATGATTAGAGGACTAGTCTATCTGACTCAGACTAGACTTGATATCATGAATGCAGTTGGACTTGTTGCTAGATTCCAAGATGATCCTAAAGAATTCCATGTTGTAGAAGTTAAAAGAATCTTTAGATATCTCAAAGGAACACTTGATTATGGCTTGTGGTATCCAAAAGACAATGACTTCACTCTTCATGCATATACAGATGTTGATTGGGAAGGAGATGTGGATGATAGGAAAAGTACTAGTGGTGGTGCATTCTTCTTGGGAAGTAGATTGGTTTCTTGGCTGAGCAAAAAGGAGGCAATATCCCTATCTACAGCAGAGGCAGAGTATATAGTAGCAACAAACAATTGTACTCAAATCCTGTGGATGAAGAAAATGTTGAAGGACATAAGAATTGTGTTTAAGGAGTCTGTCACAATCTTCTATGATAATTCAAGTGCAATAAGTATCTCAAAAATTCTAGTGTTGCATTCAAAGACAAAGCATATATCCATCAAGTTTCATTTCTTGAGAGAGAAGGTAAATGAGAATAAAGTCAGGTTGGAGTTTGTGTCTTTAAAGGATCAGATTGTGGATATTTTCACTAAGCCTCTTCCCAAGGATACTTTTGAGTATCTCAGAGAGAAGTTAGGGGTTATTACCCCTCCTAATTAGAATTAAGATGCACTAGAGTGCATCAATTTGGTGGAATCCTCAGTCACATCTTGTGATCCAAATTGATGTCAAGGAGGCACTGCTTAGGGGGAGTAGTCTGCATGTAATTTTTGAGTTTGGTCTAAAACAAAAATAAGGAGAAAAGACTGCAAATATGTGCCCTTTGTCATTGATGTCAAAGGGGGAGAGAAGTTCATGTGAAAAACTAGTCACTGATGAAAGGGGGAGCAGTGAAGAAAGTGATTATAGAAGTGATAAGAGAAAGGGGAGAAGGTCTTGTCTTGATGGTCAAATTAGTTTTTCACATCATATGTTTCCATCAATGACAAAGGGGAGATTGTTGAAAATATGTGCCTAAGCGGTGTTGTCATTGATGTCAACATATCCTTGTTGCCATTGGTGTCTACTGTATCCTATTTTGATGCTAGTATAGAAGACTGGATTGTTGCAGATATTGAGAAAATTAATGAGGATCAATGTATGTGGACCATATGGCTGAGTAGAGGATTGTTTGAAGAAGCTCCAATTAAGTTTTGAAGGGTTCACATGAGGATTTGAAGAAGCTATGGCCATCTAAGTAGAACTAGTTTTGCAGTGTTTAGCAGAGATAGAGTGATAGGAAAGAGGTCCGGATTGTTCCAGATATGTCAAATAATGATCTGCAGATCTAGAGGCATGTTTAGGAAGTCAGTGTGTATCATCCATTCAAGTGGTTCATGGTTTGGAGGTCCGCAAGCAATCTTTCTAATGTGACAGTCATGGCAGACAATGTTCTTGAGGTTCCAGAGGAAGATGCAAGTGATTGTGATGATTTGGAGGAGTGCGGATGTTTTTGTTGAATTCAATGTGCTTGTGGAAGTCTCTAGATTGTGTGACTGCTATGTTGGAGGTCTGCATTGAAGTTTGAGCTTGTCAATGAAGATTTCCTTCTTGGTGTTGTTGTTCTTCCCAGTCTTGGCCGACCAGATGATTCAAGCGTATTACAGATGATCTAAGATCATTTCTATGGAGCATGGCATGTTGATTGAGGAAGATTTGAGTCCTAGTTATGTTTGGCTGACAACTTAGTGATTCACATTAATTCAGATGTTTGTAGTGCCGACTGTGATGTTCATTCCAAGGTTGATGAAGCGTATAAATACTTGTTGATGAGTTGTGGAAAATCATCCTTGTGTGAAAATAATAAAATCCAAAGAAAGGATCAGAGGTAGAGCATAGTAGAGGAGAAGCAGAAGAACAAGAGCTATTTGGATGAAGAGCTAGATAAGAAGTATTTGGAGTAGAGCAAAAGTTTTGTGAGCTTTCAAAGGAACTAAACTAGGCATACGAAAGATGCTATTTCATAGTTCATTCTTTCTGTATTAAACATAAATTCTGTAGGCAGTGAGCCTCTCTTGAGTAGTGAGCTCTAGGCAGTGAGCTCGAAGGCATGTGCCTTCCCTTTTCTTCTAAGTACTTTTAATAGGGTACGAATCTTGTGGGTTAACCCCCACCGTGGTTTTCCCTTAACTAGGTTTCCACGTAAAAATTTTGGTGTTATGTGTGCTTAATTTATTTATGCTCTTGTGTTATTGATTCATGCTTTAATGTTTATCTGATTGAAAGTTGTTAAAGAAGATTAAAAGCAAAAAAGATTAATTATTGTGGGACAACTTATTCACCCCCCCTTTCAGTTGTCTAGATTAATTCCAACAATGATGACATGGTTGATTGACTATGATGATAATGGGATTATGCAAGTGTAATGAGGATACTTTACCAAAGGCACGCTGGTAGTATTTCTGCAGAGTAACTTTACAAAGCTCTTGAATTGTTGAAATGACAGAATGAGGGTTCCTTTTATAGGCCAAGGAGGGGCCAGTTCCAAGTGTCATGATCTCAACGATGGAGAAGAAGTCTTATGAGGTGTACGGTGGAGATTGAACTCTCACCTTGACAGGGTGGAGAGAAAGGTGTGAGCAAGAGGCCACATGTCACAAGGCTCACCAAGACCAAGGAGAGAAGGTCAAAGAAGGAAACCTTGTTTGTAGGATGGCTGGAAGGAATATAGGGACTTATGGGACAAGTGTCTCAAAATGTCTTTTGACCAAGATGACATGGAGAGACCATATCCATGTGAATAGGGATGGTTAGAGGAATAATAGGACATGTGGGTGAGGAAAATTAGATAATTAAATATTAAAATATTTAATTATGTGTGCAACAAGGTGAGTTGGAATTAACATAGGATTTAGACTTTAGGAGAAATAATTAAATAATTTGGGATTATTTGATTAGGGAGTGACTATAGAAGAATTAGGGAATTTAATTAAATAAATTGATTTTATTTAATTATTGGAGGAATGTGAATCATTTAAATAAATTAGGATATTTTATTTAATTGATAGAGGAATGAGAATAAAATAAATATTAAAATATTTATTTAATTTGACTTTGCCATTTATAGGTGTATACATTTTGCCCCTCTTTGAGACAATGTGTTTTATCACTTTGTTTCAAAGAATAAAAAATTTCTGCAATTTGAAACATGCCCCTGTTTGCCCCTTGTACAAGTTACTGATGATAGGATGCCCCCTCAGGAGATTGGACAAGAAGAATGTGACGACATGATGACTGATGATCTCACGATGAGAGAGGTTGAAATGATAGGTTAAGAAAATGGAGGATGCAAGATAAGGAATGGATGAAAGAGATGAATGATATGCTATGCAAGTTAAAATGATAACACACATAAGCAAGCAAGAAAGTATGCACAAATGATACAAGAACAAACAAGGTATTGCCCCTATCCAGCTATAAACCAATGATTAATTGATAATGATTGATGGTAGTGTTTTTCATTTCGGGGAACGATATATCCCTAGAGCAAGACAAAGATGCGGTTGTCATTGCGGGGAATATATCCCTAGATCAACACAAAGATGTGGGAAAGATATATCCCACTGATGATGATGATTAATCGATTTTGTTTATGACAAGATTAGGATCAAGACCATTGATTGCGATTGGATAATTTGACAAGATTGATTGACTTGATCAGTATGGATTAAAGATGGACTTGCACTAGGATCATTGCTTGATTTGATTGAATTGATTTGATGAATGGAAGAAGTGATTAAAGATTTGATTTGAAGGATTGATGAAATGATTTGGATAAATGAATAAATGGATAACTTAGATCCTGAGACACTTGGAATTTTGATAATGATGAAATGCTTATAATGAAATGATATGCAATTTGATATGTATGGATGTGGATTTTGTCATCTTCATATACAAGGTTTTGAAGTACTTTGTTTCATCATTGAGCTTTTAAAATGTTGTAAGAAAATACAAGCATCTAGGTATAATTAAACCATGATGACCTGAGTATTACTTACATGGATTTTGATTTAGCAAGTTAATACAATCATCTAAGTATAATTGAACCAAGATGACCTGAGTATTGCTTGCGCATCAACAAACAAGGATTACACATGTTTCATGTTTGGACCTCTGATGTTGATCATTTTTTTGATCATGTATTTAGACAAGGCTTCACATTACTAAAGATAAACCCACAAACAACAAACAAATAAAATAAATATGCCCCCATGATAGCTCCTCTAGTTTTTGACATCCTTGAGTAGCATAGGAGACATAATAACAAAAATCTTGATAATAAGATTTTAAACAACCATTAAAAACCTTCTTGCCATAGATACATTTTTCTTGCAATAACTGATAGAGTCATTTTTGATAGTTTTAGGCAGGTAGAGATTTGTCAGGTGTAGTTTGATGTTTCTTTGTCAAGATGATGTTTAAAGCTTGTTTGCTATGTTGCTTGCCATCTAGTGATAAAATAATGATCCGATATGTTATCCTCTAAGTTGTAACATTCAAAAATCCAATTCACTAACTATGTCAAGGATTTGCCCCTAGTCAAGTAAAGAATTGAATTATTATGGTTGAACTGACAATAGACATGAAGAAACAAGCCCTAAGGGACTGACCTAGTACCTTAGGGGCTCATTAATAAATGGCCTTGCCTATGTGACAACGCAAAGGTAACGTAGTTTGGGGTGCGGACTATGTGGACCTAAGACCTAGGGGTTGGGAAGCCTCGAGGGCTCATCGATTGATGGCCTTGCCTACGTGATAGCTCAGAGGTGACGTAGCTCGACCTTAAAGGCTAACATTGGTGAATGGATGAATGGAAGAAATGCTAAGGTTTACGATAGGATTAGGGATATGGATGAAAGGGAAGGTGTAAGATAGCAAGGATGTGATCTCAAAGGACTATGTCGCATAGGAATAGGTGTAAGGCATTGGGTTTTGACATGACAAAGCTTATGATGAAGGAGGATGATAGGATTGGTTTGAAAGGGATGAGGTATGTCAAGAGATCCAAAACATTTGTCAACATTGTGCCCCCGCTCTTCATTGAGATCAAAATGAGGAAGAGAGGATGAAAGGAAAACAATATGATAGGTATATGTAGAATAAGAATGATAGGATGGTATGGTAAGATAGGGTGGAAAATGATAAGGTCGATGAGACAATGTGCTCCCAAGGGTAAGTGACATAGAAGATCAACCTACACATGACTCTTGTTTGCCAGGTTTTCATGATTGTACTTATCCAAGGCGGCACCAAGGGTGGTTTTCACCATTGGACGAAGGGATTTTTCTTTACTTTTTTTTAAAAAAAAAATTGATTCTTTTTTTTTTTTTAATATTTGGATAGGATAGGTAGAATATGGACAAGAGGGACTCAAATGTTTAGTTCCATGAAAGGTGATAGTCCCATTAGAGATGGATTTCGTTGTATGGACCATGTCAAATGTGCTCATGGATGTTGGTAAGGGATTGCATGAGAGGGAGATGGGGTAGGTGGATAATGGATTATGATGTGGAGTATGTATGGAAGGAATATGCAACGATTGATGGGAGATAGTGGATTATGATGTAGATTATGGATGGAAGGATAATGGATTATGATGTGGATATGGAAAAGCATGGACCGTAGGAATATGATGAGTGAAGTATGTGGGATAATGGATTAAAGATGGGGAGATGGAAGTATGTGGAAATGTTGTGGAATGGAAACAAACCAAGACCAACAGTTGCACACACCATGATAAACATTGAAGCTTTTGATGTGGAGGTGGTGTAGGAACCAATGGCCATGTTTGCTTAGGAGATGGGTGACGTAGTAACTTAGGTACCCACATAAACTTAGTATTTTTATGATTTTTGTTTTACTTGTGGGATTTTTGGAATTTTTGAATGGAATAGGTGGATATGGAAGGGGATGGTTGGGATTTTAGAGATGTGGATGCTTCATTTGAATTTCTTTGTTTTTTCTTAGGTACCCAAACCATTTTAGTTTTGGACTTTTCTTGTGAAGATATGGTCTAGGTACTTTGCTTTGTCACTTTGTATTTGGGCTTTAAAGCATGAGGATTTTTAGGATATTTTTCTCTATAGAAGGAGTTATCCACATTTTTATTTTTATATCCCTTAGGGTTGGTGGAATGAGTGAAAGCTTCATGTTTAGACAATGTATGCATTTGCTGGTCATGATTAGGATTTTTAGGGAATTTATGGATAAGTGGATAATTAGGTGTTGGTAGAAGTGGAAGCAAAGTGGATGGAGGGATAGTAGGAGTTGGAAGTAGCAGAGGTAAATTGGATGGTGGAAGGTGTGTGGTAACATGCTTTTGGGATTTGTATGATGATGGAGGTGGAATGGCAACATATGTTTTGTGAATGTGATAGGATTTGTGGTGGAAAGTGGTGGACTTAGGAGGAATTGAGGAAGTACCAACATCTTTAGATTGTTCACCTTGGGGTATGTATCCAAGCCCATATGAGAGAGGAGGGACACTGACATGGACAGGCTCCAAAATACCTTGTTCGTGAAGGCCTAATCCTTTACCTTGGTAATTCATATTTTGGAGCATGCGATGAATAATTGGATTATGTGTGTTTTTGGAACTAGACACGAGTTCATTATTGGATGAAGAAGGTGAAGTGGATAATGGTTGATGTGTTCCTAAGGAAGAACACTCATGAATGAAAGTGGATAAACCAAGTGGATATGATGGTGGATTTGAAATGGGAATGATGGTGGATGTGGAAGGATCATTAGGATCTTTATTAGTATTGTGTTCACTTAGATCCAAGTTATTTGTTTGATCTTCTATGTTTATGTGTTCTTGGGAGGCAGATGTCTCATCATGACAAGTGGCAATGGTTGGATCATGAATAGAGCTAGATGGAGGAGAAGTTTCTTTTCTTTGAAGAAAGGCTATGAAACAGGGTGAATGCTCAAGTAGGTCAACAAGACTTTCATTAGGTGGAGCATGTAGTTGTTGGGTGTCTTGCTCATGAATGGTTGTGGAGGTATGAATAGGATCAAGATTCTCATGGATAGGCTTTTGTGTTGATTGTCAGGAACACTGAGAGGGGGGGGTTGAATTAGTGTTCTATAAATCTTTTCTTGTACTTTTACTTTTAACCATTTCAAAAGAATAATACAATAGAAGAAAAATATACAACTGAACAACATCCACAAAAGCATGACACATAACACCAAGATTTTACGTGGAAAACCCAAAGAGGGAAAACCCACAGAGAGGATTAGCTCTCATATATATATTGCAATCTTTACAAAAATGATGTTCAGGCTTGGTCACTCCACGTGCCTAGAACATGTTGGCTTACTACCATGAAGTACAACTAGATTTAACAGGCTCATTGCCTCAACCCTAAACCTAGAAAGATTACAATGAGGGCTGTTAAACCCTGAGGACTATTAAACCCTATTGGAGGGTCACTGCCAACTTACTGCTTTGATGACAAAAACTTTCTTCCAATCAGATCACACATGATAACTGAATACTGCTTAAGCATCTGTCACTATGCCAGGGTGCAGTCATTTAGCAACTAAATTTTGAATCCCAAGTCTTCATTGCTGCTTCTCTTCTAACTCTGCTCTTCTATTCGCATGCTCGCACCACACACACACCACTCAACCGAAGATCATCACTCTTATATATATCCGCATCATGATTTAATCCATAATCAGGTCAGCATCCAAGAAGTGAAACGTGTACATAGAAAGATGTGCCTTGTCACTCAATCCAATGCACTATGTGTCGCGTGGACCCAAATCTTCCCCCAAACATGTTCATATAGGTCATCTCTAATCATTCAAATACTTGAATGGATATTTCACACAATATCCTTTCTCCACATCATGATTTATCTCACCAGTCGGCCTATTCCTCAAAAGTATGCTTAACAACTTCATCTGCTAACTTACAACTTTTACTGAGGATCTCAAAACACCTTCCAAATCATATCAAGGACTCTTTACACATTGCCAATCTTACCCTTAGAACCGCAAGGAATTATATCATCTTGCAGAGAAATGCGGACCATCAGAACTCAGACTCTGTCTCTGTCAAAATCTGTCAAACACTATGCCAATACTTAGCAGCTTATAGCTAACCTTCTGGTGGACTTTAGATCTCCTAACTCTAGAGTAAGACACTCCATATAAGTTTTTACAACACCTCAATGCCACATCACAAAATACTTATCTGCGGAGGAATGCGGACCACTATTGTGCCTTGTTCAATGTTCTTGATAAGCCTTTGCTTACCTAAACTTAGACATTTCTTCAAGATGACTTCTAGAGGAAGTCAGGACATAATCTCTGGAACATGATACCACCAAACAATTACTAACATCATATCTAAACCACGTTACACAACCATCATCTGCGGAGGCATACTATCTGACTTACTATCCTCTACTCAGAATGCTTTCCATACTTAGCCATTTTCTATCAACTGGACCTAATATCTAATGTGCTCTTCCAGAAATATCTCTTCCTGTCATGGTGATAGGATCTCTAAGCCTTGTTTCCATCAATGACAACATACAAATCCATACCAGAGCAGTGTCTCTTGCTAATAATCTCCCCCTTTGGCATTGATGGCAACACTTAGTGAAAAATGCTTGACTGCTCCCCCTTACTATATACACTTTATTTTCCTACTCACCCTAAGATGAGTATCCATTTTTCACTGAACTTCTTCTCCCCCTTTGACATCAATGGCAAAGGGTGTGATTTGGAATCCAAAAATTTCAAAAATTGATGTACTCAGCCACATATTTACAAGTGCAATCTACCTCTTTGTATTACATGTATTTGAGAATGTCATTGAATAAGTTATTGATCTGTGCCCACTCAATATCCTAGTTGTTCTTGGCATTATTTAGAATCTAAATGTGTCCACTAAAAAGAAAAACTATAGTTTCTGCCTTTCGTAAATCTGATGGTGAGATAGTTTGTCCAGCAAGCTATGCTTCAGCCACAAGCTGTCATTGAATCCAGTTTGGGACTGATCAGTCTTCTCAATTGTCCCATTCTACTCTTTATTTGATACTTTTGATTTATTAAATTATTCAAGTCATTGTGGATGTTAATGACTTGAGCTTCCTTGTTGTTGGTTGATTCTATCTTCTTTGTAACTTTCGGCCATGATAGACAAAATTTATATACATCACTAGCTTCTACAATAGCACTCTAAATATTCTATATTCCATTTTCTAGCTGAGCCTTATCATGGGCTATCAACTTTGTCAACTCACCTAGCCTTTTCTCATTAAACTCTTGTCTAACTTTTGTTTCAGTAAGTTTTTCAAGAGATTCAAAGTGTGTACTTATAGAGTGAATTATGCCCTTGAGTTGACAAGTGGCAGATAGAGAGGTATCCCTCCGATAAGCAAGCACAAGCTTTTCCAAAATGCTAAATGCATCATTTATGAGTTCACTATCCTCAATGTGGGATTTTAATATCTCCACTTGAGCCTTTGCCTGAACAATTGTAACCAACTTAAACTATTGTTCTGGTGACATTATGTCCAAGTTTATTAGACCATTTAGAAATTCGGGCTCATCCAAATCTTATTTTCTTGTCTCCAACAATTCTTTTGCAAGCTTTGCAGTGTCTCTTGCTGAGACAGAGACCTCTTCTTTCTGGCTTTGCTCCAGATAATCTAATTCCTATCCTTATTAGTGTCCTCTTTTTGTTTAGGTGGAGGATTTTCCACTACCAACTCTTCCTCAGTCCTTTATTTGCCAATAACATTCTCAGACTGTTGTGCAGGTGAGGGTTTAACTTGAGAATCATCAGTAGGTGCCTCTTTCTCCTCAAACATTCTATCATCTGTATCTAGTTCTTGACCCAAATTTATTTCCAGAGTAGATGAATTGACAGGAATATCAATTTCTTCGTTGACACTTGCAATGGGAAGTTTGTGTTGTTTCAAAGCTTTCAAGATAATTTCTTCTAATTCTTTTACCATTTTATCAATATCACCCAACATTAACAAATTCATTCTTGTTTTAGTTCTAAACTAATCCTTGGTCTCCTTTGAGATCAGATTTTCTTCATCTGTAGTGATTTCAAGACAAAGTCTAGTCAACACATGTTTTCTCAGTTCAATATCTTTATCTCTGGTATTCTCTTTTTTGATGCTCAAGATATTAGCTAGACTTTCTGGGAGATAGAGATGATCTCAATGAGGGCTTTGCTAAAAATGTTGAGATAGTTTACAGTGGCTTCCTCCAGACTCCTTTTGTCATCGTCACTAAATTCATCATAGTGCTTAATCACAGGTTTTAGATTTCCATCTACAGTGATAGCCTTTACTATATCTGCAAGTGTTGGAGGCATTTTCTATCTTTTACTAGACTTATCTTTTCTGAAGGATTTTTCTTTAGTGCTTCTGGAGGCTTTGTCAATCTCAATTTTCATCTTTTTGATCTCTTCATCTGTCTTTGTGTCCTCTTCATCCTTTTCACTTACACTAACATATAATTTTTTTCCTTTTATCTTCTTTCTCTTCATGTCTTTGGCTGAGGATTCTTTTCATGTTTTCTCCAGGTTCATTGAAACTAGAGCACCGGAGGAGGTGGCAGAGCTTTTAGTAGTCTTCTAACCTTTCTCAGACTTATCCTATTTTATCTATGGTTTTTAGGAATCTGCACCAGTTCATTCTTTTGCTTTTCTTCTACTGCTTTCTCTACCTTTTCCCTTACTTCTTTGAGTTTTTCTTTGGTGATGCCATACCTTGTAGCGAATTCTTCCACCTCTTTTCTAACTTTTCTAGTAGATTCATGTTTTCTGAATTCAACATGAAGTTTTATGGATAGCTCTTCATAAGTTCCAAACCTTTCTTCCCTCTTTTCCTTGGGTTTTCTCAACATGTATTGAGCATAGCTCTCTAATATTTGTCCATCTACTTCGTACCCCATTGGCATTACTCAGACAGTCCTAGGCTCAACAACTTCCATTAGACATTGGTCTTTTGTAACCATGAAACAGATAGTATCCTTATATTTATCAATAATTTTCCTAGGAATTCTTTTTCTAGCCTGCATTATGCCTTGAAAATTTTGGAAGTACCCCGATAAGGCTGTGTTTTCCTCATTAACACTTCCAATCCTATTTAGATGGTTTCTGATTTGGACAGGTACTGGTTTACTTCTTAACCAGATCAAATTCTTCATGTTTGGTAACTCATTCATAAAATAAAAGAATAAGCATACGACCAACGTACCATATTTGAAGGGGTAGTTCTTTCTTTCCTTTATCTTCTTTGGGTTCTCTAGTAGTTGGGTTAGCAATAGTTCACACAAATCATAATCTGCATTCTCTTTGACCATTTGATATGTAATATAGATTGTTGTTCCTGAGACAAAATTCTCTAGGTTGGAGAAATAGATCTTGTAGCCCAAAACCATTGAGGCAAATCTTACATCATGATCTGTGATATCATTGATAGTTAGTTCCCTCTTGTCAAACCTTGCTCTAGTGGCCTCTGTAATAGTCTGATTCTTTACAGCCTTCAACAAGGGCATACCTCCGGTGGAACTTAATCCTATCACTACCCTAATTGCATCCTTAGTGATTTTGAAGGGCTACCCTAACCACATGAATTCATCGTGAATTCGGCTCAAAACATACCTTACCCATTCGTTCTCCGTAAACATAGGAAAATCCACATACTGAATAAACTTCTTTTCCTTTAGGGTTTTGTATTCCTTTTTGAGATCAAACTAGTCATCAGTTAGATGCTTGAGATATAAATCTATCAAACAAGTGTTGTTGTGTTCATCTAGGGCAACATGAATATATGCCCTAACATCCTCAACATACAGGACTCTGTAAGGTATACTTGAAAATGCACCAGTTTGATCCACTTCGGTTGCTTTGTGTGGGTGTTTCTTGAACTTGGGTTGAGGGCATTCAGTAACATCTACAATTTGTGGAGTTGCCATAGCAAGAATTCAATAGATTCATAATTAGGGTTTCTACAAAATACCTTGTTTTGCTGAGTCAGGTTTTCCTTTCTTCGAATGCTTCAAATCTTGGTTGTTGCTGCTTTAGCTTCAATCTTTTCTAAATTTTTGATAGCTCTTGGTGCAAAGTGATTTTGAAATCAAACAAATTCCTTTGTATCCCCCGCATGGCTTGACCTAGTTGTCATAAATGCTCATTTAAAAAGCTGTCAAAACCTTTCACTCTAGAACATAGTTGATTAGGATTGCTCTACAATATGCCACATTGACCCTTTTTCTTCCAATTTTTCTTCCAAGAGCTGTCACATCAAATTTCATCATACGCCTTCGTGCCAGATTCTGGCACCCACTTTCTGGCTAGGAGATTTGGATTTTCCACACTGCTCCCCCTGAGCTAGAGCTCTTAATTTACTTCCCAGAGGAAGTATTTGCACCGAATACTAGTGCAGATTGATCCCTAACTTCAATTACTTCTTTCTTGATCCATACCTTGTTCATTCCTTTCTTGGTTTCAATTGGATCAACCTTTTCTTTTCCCTTCTCATTTTTCTGCTCTGTTTTCCCTTTTTCAGAATAGCGATCTCTCTTCACATTCTTGCTTCTGCAAAACCTTGCAATATGTCCAGACTTGTAGCAATTGAAACATACCACATTCTTTTGACCTTGATTCCTTTCATTGATTGAATTTGATTTGCATTGATTAGCCATGTGTCCAAATCTATTGCATGCAAAACACTTTCCATTGAATGACTGACTGTTCTTGATATTTTGAAAATTATTTCTTACTAAACTTCTGCATTCATTTGATCTGTGTCCCATTTTATAGCATGCATTACACCTAATAGAATTCTAACTCACTTTACTTCTGCATACAATAGCTCTATGACCAACTCTATTGCAAGTGAAGCATTTACCTTTGAATGATTGTTCATTCCTCCTATTGTTGAAACTTTTCTTGATCTGATTTCTACATTCATTTGCTCTATGACCAAATTTCTTACAATTGAAACATTGACCAGAGAATGATGGAGTCTTTTGGTTTATTCTACTCCTACACTGAGTAGCCTTATGACCAAACTTATTGCATGAATTACAATAACTATTGAAAGATGAGTACCTTTGAGCATTTGGTTGTCTGACTGGAGGTCTTCTAGGTCTTCTTCTTTGATTTCTGAACCGGTATCCTTTGCTTTGCCTTGACTCAGTGTTTATTTGCCTAGAGTTTGAAGTTTTTCCTTTCTCAAATCCTAAACCATATTTGTCGTCAACATTCCTCTGGCTAGAAACCATTTTATCAAGCTTTGTAGTACTTATCTTGAATTTTTCTTCAAAACTCATGGCCTTTTCCAGATCTATTTTCAAACTTATAATTTCTTTTTCAAGTTTAGCACAATCTTCTTATTTGTTCTTCACAATCAAATTTAGATCATCTTCTGCTCTTGTTCTTTCTATAACTTTTTCTTCCAAATCATTTAGGGCTTCATTTTCTGATAACAATTGGTCACTGACTGCTTTGTATTTGTCTTTGAATTTATTGACTTGCTCTTTCATCTTTAAGATGCATTCATCAGTTTGTTACAAATTTTCCTTCAGATCTCTGACCTCTGCTTCAGAATTTTCAAGATCCATAAGAGCTACTTCTAGTTGATTGTATCTCTCATAATTTTCATACCTTCTTGCTGCCATGACCCAGATCTTCCTTAAGCTGTTAAATTTTTTCCAAGAAACCTTGCTCTGATACCAATTGTTGATTGTTAAGAACACTAAGAGGGGGGGTGAATCAGTGTTCTATAAATCTTTTCTTGTATTTTTACTTTTAACCATTTCAAAAGAATAATCCAATAGAAGCAAAATATGTAACTGAACAACATCCACAAAAGCATGACACATAACACTGGTCAAGATTTTACGTGGAAAACCCAAAGAGGGAAAAACCACGGAGAGGATTAGCTCTCATATATATATTGCAATATTTACAAAAATAATGTTCAGGCTTGGTCACTCCATGGGCCTAGAACATGTTGGCTTACTACCATGAAGTACAACTAGATTTAGCAGGCTCACTACCTCAACCCTAAACCTAGCAAGATTACAATGAGGGCTATTAAACCCTACTGGAGGCTCACTGCTAGCTTACTGCCTTGATGACAAAAACTTTCTTCCAATCAGATCACACATTATAACTGAATACTACTTAAGCATCTACCACTATGCTAGGGTGCAGTCATTTAGTAACTAAATTCTGAATCCCAAGTCTTCATTGTTGCTTCTCTTCTAACTCTACTCTTCTATTCACATGGTCACACCACACACACACCACTACTCATGCACACCACTCAACCAAAGATCATCTCTCTTATATATATCTGCATCATGATTTAATCCATAATCAGGTCAGCATCTAAGAAGTGAAACGTGTACATAGAAAGATGTACCTTGTTGCTCAATCCAATGCACTATGTGTCGCACAGACCCAAATATTCCCCCAAATGTGTTCATATAGGTTGGATCTAATCATTCAAATACTTGAATGGATCTTTTGCACACTATCCTTTCTCTGCATCATGATTTATCTCACCAATCGACGTGTTCCTCAAAAGCATGCTTAACAACTTCATCTATTGACCTACAACTTTTACTGAGGATCTCAAAACACCTTCCAAATCATATCAAGGATTCTTTACACATTCCCAATCTTACCCTTCGAACTCCAAGGCATTATATCATCTTGCGGAGAAATGTAGACCATCAGAACTCAGACTCTGTCTCTGTCAAACTTTGTCAAACGCTATGCCGATACTTAACAACTTATAGCTAACTTTTCGGTGGCCTTCAGATCTCCTAACTCTAGAATAAGACACTCTATATAAGTGTTTACAACACCTCAACACCACATCACAAAATACTTATCTATGGAGGAATGTAGACCACTGCACTATGCCCTGTTTATTGTTCCTGCTAAGCCTTTGCTTACCCAGACTTAGACATTTCTTCAAAATGACTTCTAGAGGAAGTTAGGACATAATCTCTAGAGCATGATACCACCAAACAATTACTAACATCATATATGAACCACGTTACACAATCATCATTTGCAGAGGCATATTATTCAACTTACTGTCCTCTACTCAGAATTCTTTCCATTCTAATCTATTTTCTATCAACTAGACCTAAAATCCAATGTGCTCTTCTGGAGATATCTCTTCTTATCATGGTGATAGGATCTCTGAGCCTTGTTGCCATCAATGACAACATACAGATCCATACTAGAGCAGTGTCTCTTGCCAACATCTTGGTCATAGAGAGGATTATCATGGATAATGTGATAGTGAGTTTGGGTAGGATGAACTTGGCTTACTTGCTCATGGATAGTAACTTGATCATAGATAATATCTTGATCATAAAGAGGATTAAGTGTGACATGGATGGGATCAATTTGTTCGTGCATAGGTTCTTCATCAAAGATAATATCTTGATCATATAAAAGATATAGGTTATGGATGGGTTGGATGGAGGTTCTTTGAACTTGATTTAGATAAAGGGTTGATGTTTCCACATGCTCTAGATTATACTATTGACTTAGACTCATGGTGGGAAATTCTTCAATAGGTTCAATGGATTGCGAACTACATGATGGGATTGGAGAAATATGCATGAAATTTGAAGGTTCTTGGATAGTTTCAAGGATAGGGATTTGATGGCATGAGGGTGGTTTACTCCTTGCTAATAGCCATTGGATCACATCCTTCATGAGTATATGGATGGATGGACAATATAACAAATGGAGAATAATGGTAGATGGCATAGGCTTGTGATTAAGGTTAGGATTGCTTGTGCTAGATAGGGATGAAATTAGATGAGTGGATTCGGATGTCTTCATAGCTTTTCTTTTTCTTTTAGATTTTCCAAAGAGTCTTTGGAGAAAATCGTTCAAGGATTCATTGGTTGATGGATTAGAGCTTGGAGTGTTTGATGGTTTAGGCTTTGAGTGCGTTAGGGATTGGCTTAATGGATTAGGATTATATGAAGGAGGTTCCATATTGATGGATGGATGATGGTAGCTAGTAGATGGATTAGTGTATGATTCCAAGCTTGAGGTGGGATTTCCCTTGTCTAGAGTATCAGTAAGATGACCTAAGGATTCTATGAAGCTTTCATTGTTACTAGTATATACAATCTTCTCATCATCACTAGGATCTACAAAGTTCTCATTAGGAGAAAATTTTAGGCCACCTAGGAGTATGTATGGTTTTGGAGTTAGTCTAGATTTGTTGATGATCACAACCATTTTGATGAATGGAGACTGGACTAGGTTGAACTTATTTTCCAAGTATAAACTAGAGAAAAAAGGGTATCCAAAGATGGTTTTAGTTTTGTCTCAAAATGTATGGAACAACTCCCTATTGTGAATGTGCAGCGTCAGATGCGCAACAATAAAGGGCAACTGCACAGCTCTGTACTGTGTATGCGCAAGGCTATGTTTCAAATGTGCAATACCATGTTTTAAATGCACAAAAAGGTATATGCACAGCAAGACGGTGTGAATGTGTAGCAATAGTGAATGCGCAGCAAGACTTTGTGAATGCACAACAATACTGTGTAAATGCGTAGGATTGCAAAGGTTTTTCTTCTTGCTTCAGTTTGTCAATCTTGGCTTGTTTGCACATTTTCCTAGGATGCTCTAAAGTATGAAGTACTATCTTTGACTCAACTTATTGCTAGAAAACACAGTAAACAAGAAGTTTCCATGGTTATTTGATACAATTTTTGATAAATGTAAAACAAACAAGTACAATCCTAAGGATGGCAAGGATAATATTTGTTGAATTCCAACTTGGATTTTACTCCAGCCACTTACATAAAGGAGTGATAGCTAGTAACTTGGTAGCACAGGCTCCCCCTTACAGTGCACTCACTTCTCACGCATACCAAGTTACAATCCCTACGAAGAGTTGGATTTTTCTGTCTCCACACTAAATGAGTGTATGACATTGGATGGCTTCAGAGGATTTTCCTCTTGTGTCAACAAATAGGGGTTGTTGGTTTTCTAAAAAAATTAGCTTTTTAGTTTGGGCATCCGTTCGGGTGGTTATATGTGCGGCAATTCACTCCATTATGGAGGCTTCCCAGTCTAAAGAGGTTAAGCTCAATAGATTTAAATGCACCACAAGGGTACTAGGGGAAGCATTTGTCGGTATAACATAGCATCACCCATTGTTTGTAACTTTCGTCACAAACACAATTTATTTAAAGTGGCTTGGAAGTGGCTTGGCTTTAGCCTGTTACCGTTCGAGGTCATCCCACTTGGAAGAAACACAATTCCAAGGGCAGGCCTCTTCTAAAGGTTACATAAATAAAATGATGAGTTTGGCATTTTGGTCACCCAAGAAGGGGAGAGCATAGTCCTATCATCATTTTCAAACACAGAATACATTGGTTCTTTATCCTCCTAGAGTTAAAAACAAAACATCTAAGTGTATTTTACTCTACCAAGAACAATCCATTGACAAGATAGCAAAAACTTTGAAAAGATGGTTAATTTTATCCCCCTAAACAAATCTATGTGAAGATTGTTGTTGAAGAATCAAACAAATTACTTTCCCCTAATTGAAGCTAGATGAGAGATTGTAATGCAAGATAGCAAAATGAAAAATTTGTTTAGTTTTATCCACCTAGGTTGGGACTATGTGCAAGTTGTCATGCAACAATATAGTTCACTTCTTCCTAATTAGATCTAGGTGAAAATTTACATGAAGATGTCAAATTACTTCCCCCTAATTAAATCTAGATAAATTTATGATGCAGCTAAATGACTAAACCAAGCTCCTACCCCTGCAAGACCCATTATCAGTAGTTCAAATATGTTCCTTTTGATGATTGATGATACCTACAACATGAGTTAGCATCAAAATTATCAAAAAATATATTAAAACTTGACAGAATTTAGATGCGTAGGAAGATTTATCATATGTGCAAGAATATTTATTATATGCGTAGAAAGACTTATCATATGCGCGGAAAGATTTATCATATGCACGGAAAGACTTATCATATGCATGGAAAGAGTTATCATATGTGCAGAAAGATCTATCATATGCACGGAAAGACTTATCATATGCGAGGAAAGACTTATCATATGCATGAAAAGATTTATCATATGCGTAGGACTGGTTATTTTGCTTCTGCAGGCTTTGTTTTTGGCATGGATGCATGGAATTGGAACTTGTATGCACCGAAATGACCTGTTACGACTTCAAGTGCACCAAAAGCTCAAATTTGATGTTAAAATGGGGCAAGAGCCCCATGGTGGGTACCAAAAATGTTAGAGGAAAATATGAACACAAGCATTAAACAACTAAATATCCAATAACTCAATGAAATTGATGCAAATGCAATAAACAAAGATTATACCTTCGCAGATCGATTCACCTCGTAGCTTCCATTGTTACCTATCTCTTATTGATCTTATATGATAATGGAGCTCTCAGAAGTGTGTACTTCCTTGCTGTTGAAGATGACAATAAGAGAATGGCTGTAGATGGATAATGCAATAAAGACTAAACTATAAATGCAACTCTAGATGATGGATAATGGAGATATGATGCCATGGTTGATTGATTGTGATGATACTGGGATTATGCAAGTGCAATGAGGATACTTTGCCAAAGGCAAGCTGGTAGGATTTCTATAGAGTAAGTTTACAAACCTCTTGGATTGTTGAAATGACAGAATGAGGGTTCCTTTTATAAGCCAAGGAGGGGCCAATTCCAAGTGTCATGATCTCAACGGTGGAGAAGAAGTCTTATGAGGTGTACGGTGGAGATTGAATTGGTTAGGATGAGGGAGAGGAATAAGGAAGATGTTCCTCTCACCTTGACATGGTGGAGAGAAAGGTGTGAGCAAGAGGCCACATGTCACAAGGCTCACCAAGACCAAGGAGAGAAGGTCAAAGAAGGAAGCCTTGTTTGTAGGATGGTTGGAAGGAATATAGGGACTTATGGGACAAGTGTCTCAAAGTGTCTTTTGACCAAGATGACATGGAGAGACCATATCCATGTGAATAGGGATGGTTAGAGGAATAATAGGACGTGTGGGTGCAGAAAATTAGATAATTAAATATTAAAATATTTAATTATGTGTGCAACAAGGTGAGGTGGATTGTGAGGTGGAATTAACATAGGATTTAGACTTTAGGAGAAATAATTAAATAATTTGGGATTATTTAATTAGGGAGTGACTATAGAAGAATTAGGGAATTTAATTAAATAAATTGATTTTATTTAATTATTGGAGGAATGTGAATCATTTAAATAAATTAGGATATTTTATTTAATTGATGGAGGAATGAGAATAAAATAAATATTAAAATATTTATTTAATTTGACTTTGCCATTTTTAGGTGTATACACATTCCATGAAATGACATTTCATTGAGACATCATGTCAAATAGTTCACGTACCTGTCTATGCTTCCACACTTTGCATACATGTCTACTAAGGTAGTTTCAACTACAAGATCTGACAAAAATCCCATATCCTTTATGCTTTGATGGATGTCCATACCATGTTCCAAAGATCCCATTTTGGTATATGAAGGGAAGATGTTGGCTAAGGTTGTGGAATTTGGATTTACACCCACCAATTGCATTTGCTTGAAAGTTTCTAAAGCCTTACCAAAAAATCCATTTTGTTCATATCTTGCAATCATTGCATTCCATGAGATGACATTTCTTTGAGGCATCATGCCAAATAGTTCACATGACAAGGCTTCCACACTTTGCATACATGTCTCTGAGGGAAGTTGCAACTACAACACCTAACAAATTGCCATATCTTTTATCCTATGATGGATGTCCATACCATGTTCCAAAGATCCCATTTTGGCATAGGCAAGGAGGATACTGGCTAAGGTTGTGGAATTTGGATTTACACCTGCCAATTGTCTTTTCTTGAAAGTTTATAAAGCCAGGTTATCAAAAAAATCTATTTTTGCATATCTTGCAATCATTGCATTCCATGAGATGGAATTTCATTGAGGCATCATGCCAAACAATTCATGTACCTTATCTATGCTTCCATACTTTGCATACATGTCTACTAGGGCAGTTGCAACTACAAGATCTAACAAAATTCCCATATCCTTTATGCTTTGATGGATGTCCATACCATGTTCCAAAGATCCCATTTTGGCATATGAAGGGAGGATGTTGGTTAAGGCTGTGGAATTTGGCTTTACGCCTCTCAATTGCATTTGCTTGAAACTTTCTAAAGCCTTATGAACAAATCCATTTTGTGCATATCTTGCAATTATTGCATTGGACATGAGATAGCATCTCTTTAAGGTGTTCTATCAAACAGTTCATGTGCCTTGTCTATGCTTCCACACTTTGCATACATGTCTACTAGGGTAGTTGCAACTACAACAAATTTGACAAAATTCCCATATCCTTTATGCTTTGATGGATGCCCATACCATGTTCCAAAGATCCCATTTTGGCATAGGTAGGGAGGATGTTGGTTAAGGTTGTGGAATTTGGATTTACACCTGCCAATTGCATTTGCTTGATAGTTTCTAAATCCTTATCAACAAATCCATTTTGTGCATATCTTGCAATTATTGCAACATATATACTTTGACCTTAATTATTGTAAAAATATACACAATAACAATTCCATAAATAAGGGTTTTCTTAAAAATCATTTTAGAATTACAATTAAGCCATATCCATGGTCCCATAGGTCTATCCTATAGCCCTTGCAAATATTTCAAATTCTTTTAAGATAACATTTTTCTCATATTCACATACATAAGTGCTATCCACATATTCAATCAAAGTAAAGCATTTTTGGTTTGTTCTTAAGGGCTAATAACAATACATCTTATCAATGAGACTATACACATGGAACTAACAACCACAACAATATTCAAGAGAAAACTAGTCACTTTAGAAGGCATTCTACTTTTTTCTTTACCATCATCTACAAATTCATTCCAAGCACATTAATAAAGGGTGTAGGGACAAGTTGATCCCACCATGAGGTTTTTAACCCAAGATTGGCATTTTATATTTCTATTCCAACTTTATACTGCACATGAGAGAGAGAAGTTGAGTATAGGTGTATTACACTGCATAGGCCTCTAGAGTTTGTCACTATGACTAACACAATACCATTGACCTTCACCATATAATTCTCATAAGATAAAGTCCAAATGTATAATATTTCTCGAGACACCAAACCCTTGTCCACCATTCAAAATAAAACCTACATAATAATCATCACAATCAACTTCACAAAAACCTACATAATATCCTTTATGCTTTGATGGTTGTCCATACCCTATTCTAAAGATCCTAATTTAGTAGAGATAGGGAGGTTTCTGGCGAAGGTTGTGGAATTTGTCTTTAAACATACCAATTGCATTTTCTTGAAAGTTTCTAAAGTCTTTTCAACAAATCCATTTTTTGCATATCTTGCAATCATTGCATTCCATGAGAGGACCTCTCTTTGTGGTGTTCTATCAGATAGTCCACGTGCCTTGTCTATGCTTCCACACTTTGCATACATGTCTACTAGGTTAGTTGCAACTACAAGATCTAACAAAATTCCCATATCCTTTATGCTTTGATGGATGTCCATACCATGTTCCAAAGATCCCATTTTTGCATATGAAGGGAGCATGTTGGTTAAGGTTGTGTAATTTGGCTTTATACCTCTCAATTACATTTGCTTGAAAGTTTCTAAAGCCTTATGAACAAATCCATTTTGTGCATATCATGCAATTATTTCATTGGACATGAGATGGCATCTCTTTGAGGTGTTCTATCAAATAGTTCATGTGCCTTGTCTGTGCTTCCACACTTTGCATACATGTCTACTAGGGTAGTTGCAACTACAAAAAATTTGAGAAAATTCCCATATCCTTTATTATTTGATGAATATCCATACCATGTTCCAAAGATCCCATTTTGGCATAGGTAGAGAGGATGTTGGTTAAGGTTGTGGAATTTGGATTTACACTTGCCAATCGCATTTGCTTGAAAGTTTCTAAATCCTTATCAACAAATCCATTTTGTGCATATCTTGCAATTATTGCAACATATATACTTTGACCTTAATTATTGTAAAAATATACACAATAACAATTCCATAAATAAGGGTATCCTTAAAAATCATTTTAGAGTAACAATTAAGCCATACCCATGGTCCCATAGGTCTATCCTATAGCCCTTGCAAATATTTCAAATTCTTTTAAGATAACATTTTTCTCATATGCACATACATAATTTCTATCCACATATTCAATCAAAGTAAAGCATTTTCACTTTGTTCTTAAGGGATAATAACAATACATCTTATCAATGAGACTATACACATGGAACTAACAACCACAACAATATTCAATCTTGAGAAAACTAGTCACTTTAGAAGGCACTCTACTTTTTTCTTTACCATCATCTACAAATTCATTCCAAGCACATTAATAAAGGGTGTAGGGACAAATTGATCCCACCATGAGGTTTTTAACCCAATATTGACATTTTATATTTCTATTCCAACTTTATACTCAACATGAGAGAGAGAAGTTGAGTATAGGTGTATTACACTGCATAGGCCTCTAGAGTTTGTCACTACGACTAACACAATACCATTGACCTTCACCATAATGCTCATAATATAAAGTCCAAATGTATAATATTTCTTGAGACACCAAACCCTTGTCCACCATTCAAAATAAAACCTACATAATAATCATCATAGTCAACTTCACAAAAACCTACATAATATCCTTTATGCTTTGATGGTTGTCCATATCCTGTTCCAAAGATCCTAATTTGGTAGAGATAGGGAGGTTGCTGGAGAAGGTTGTGGAATTTTTATTTACACTTACCAATTTCATTGTCTTGAAAGTTTCTAAAGTCTTTTCAACAAATCCATTTTCTGCATATCTCGCAATCATTGCATTCCATGAGAGGACCTCTCTTTATGGTGTTCTATCAGACAGTCCACATGCATTGTCTATGCTTCCACACTTTGCATACATGTCTACAAGGGCAAATACAATTACAACATCTAACAAAATTCCTATATCCTTTATTATCACTGAGATTGAACAATTATCATGTGAAATAGTCACAAAATGTGACAGCCAAAGAAACAGTCCTTAAGTCATGATTATGAGACAAGGAGTGTATGTGAAAAGGAGCTAGTCTAAGATAAACTAGCAAATGAAATCTATCAAAATTCATATATCCTTTATGCTTGGATAGTTGCCCATACCCTGTTTGCAATATTGGTTGTCAATACCCTATTGAAGACTAGTGATGAAGTCCTTTTGCAAACTTGAGTTCATGCTAGGAGTTTTGATCAATAGTTTAAGCCTTATGATGTATGCCATCAAAACTATCTCTTGCAACATGGTCACATTTTTGGCACTACAACATGTCCTTGTTTTAGGTATGCATAACTAAAGATATCCTATATCTACATATAATACCATCTTGATGAGGGTTTCAAACAAGAAATGACTCCATAACTACCCCTAAAACTATGGCAGTCCTTGACTATCATAATAAGCATAATAAGCCTCTCCATGACAAATACTCAAAAATATAATAAAAGACAACCTCAAACTTGCATAATAAGCCTCTCCATGGTAGTATTTGTGGAATTAAGGTTTAATATTTTTAAAAGTTTAACACTACTAGTTGTGATTTTAAGGTTGTTAGAATTGATTATAAGTACTTACAATTGAATGAAATGTGCTGTTTAGATCTAAATAGAAACCAATCATGTAATGCCACATCATCACACTAACAAAGCATGACTAACGTGCAACTGTTAGAGGTGTGAAGCTAGAAGTGACATTTTGCAGACAATCTCTCAAATGCTTCAGTTTCATGCAATGGAAAGGTGCTAGGAGTGACATTTTGCATTCCACAGCTTGTGGGACTGAACTGATTATGCCAACGCATCAGGGTGGGTGGGTAAATTCTAGGGGAGGTCTCATTTCATGTGCCAAGCGTCACAGTCATTCAGGGCAGCATGCTACTGTCAAAGTCCCTTAAGATCACCAAGAGCAAAAATCTGCCAAACTATGACGTAGCATTTCTCAAAATTTGTGGAAGATGGGAATAGTCTGTTTGGACCTATATGTACACATGGGGTCCATCCACAATAAACTCTCTCAGATTTGGTCAACTCCAGTATGTTTAACTGTGCCGAAATAAAATGTATTCTTGCAAAATGCTTTAGTTTCATGCAGTGGAAAGGTGCTAGGAGTGAGATTTTGCATTCCACAACTTGTAGGGCTAAACTGACTATGTCAACACATAGGATGGGCAATTAAATGCTAGGTGAGGTCTTGTTGCATGCACCAAATGTCCCAGTCGTTTGAGGCAACAAGCTACCGACAAAGTCACTTAATATCTTAAGAGCAAAAATTGCCAAACTATGACGGAGCGGTTCTCAGAATTTATGGTAGTTGGGAACATTCTATTTGGACCTACAGGTGCATGTGGAGTCTATCCACAATAACCTCTGTTAGTTTTGGTCAAACCAAAACTGTTTGATCGTGCCAAAATCAAATGCATTCTTGTAAAATGCTTCAGTTTCATGTAGCACAACCTTGCTAGGTGCCATATTTTTTGTTTTACTCCTCGTGGGGCCAAACTGACTACATCAATGCGTTGGGGTGAGTGGTTAAATGCTAGGGGAGGTCTCATTTTGTGTGCCAAGCTTCCCAGTTGTTTGGGGTAGTAGGCTACTAGCAAAGTCAAAAGGTGCTAGGACTAAAATTTTTCATTCCACTGGTCATGGGGTTGAACCGACTATGCCAACACATCCATTTAGATAGGTAAATACTAGAGGAGGCCTTGTTTCATGTGCCAAGTGTCCCAATTGTTCGGGGCAACAAGCTACCAACAAAGTCCCTTAAGATCCCTAAGAGCAAAAAATTGCCAAACTACGACGGAGCAGTTCTCAAAATTTGTGGTACCTGGAAATGTTCTATTTAGACCTACAGGTGCACATGGGGTCCATCCACAATAACCTCTCTTAGTTTTGGTCAACTCCTGTCCATTTGATCATGCTAAAATCAAATGTATTCTTGCAAAATGCTTCAGTTTCATGCAATGGAAAGGTGGTAGGAGTGAAATTTTGCATCCCATAGCTCGTGGGGCTGAACTAACTGCACCAATGTGTCAGGATGGGTGGGTAAATGCTAGGGGAGGTCTCATTTTGTGCGCCAAGCATCCCAGTCGTTTAGGGTAGTAGGCTGCTAGTAAAGTCCCTTAAGATCCCTAAGAGCAAAAAACTGCCAAACTATGACAGAGCAATCCTCAGAATTCATGGTAGCTAAGAATACTTTGTTTAGACCCATAGGTGCACATGGGGTCCATCCACAATAACCTCTCTTGGATTTGGTCAACTTTAATCCATTTGACTGTGCTGAAATCAAATGTATTCCTACAAAATGCTTCAGTTTCATGCAGCACAACCTTGCCAGGTGCCATATTTTTTGTTCTGCTCATCGTGGAGTCAAATCGACTGTGCCAACACATCTGGTTGGGTGGGTAAATGCTAGGGGAGGTCTTGTTTCATGCACCAAGTGTCCCAGTTGTTCGAGACAACAAGCTACTGGCAAAGTCCCTTAAGATCCCTAAGAGCGAAAACTACCAAACTATGACAGAGTAGTTCTTAGAATTCATGGTAGCTGGGAACATTCTGATTAGACCTACAAGTGTACGTGGGGTCCGTCCAAAATAACCTCTCTTAGTTTTGGTCAACTCCAATTCGTTTGACCGTGCCAAAATCAAATACATTCTTGCAAAATGCTTCAGTTTCATGCAGTAGAAAGGTGCTAGGAGTGAGATTTTGTATTCCACAGCACATGGGGCCAAACTGACTACACCAACGGATTGAGGTGGGTGGGTAAATGCTAGGGGAGGTCTCATTTTGTGTGCCAAGCATCCCAATCATTCTGAGTTGTAACTTTGTTGGTAGCTTACAACCCAGAACGATTGGGATACTTGGCACATGAAATGAGACCTCCCCTAGAATTTACCCACCCACCTCAATGCGTTGGCATAGTCAGTTCAGCCCCATGATTTGTGGAATGCAAAATATCAGTCGTAGCACATTTTCACTTTACTGGTAGCTTGTAGTCTGGAATGACTGAGACACTTGGTGCATAAAACAAGACCTCCCCTAGCATTTACCCACCCACCCCGACATGTTCGCGCAATCAGTTTGGCCCCATGACCTGTGGAATGCAAAATTTCAGTCCTATCACCTTTCGACATTATCAGTAGCTTACAGCCTGGAACAATTAGGATGCTTGGCATAGGAAACGAGACCTCCCCTAGCATTTACCTACCCACCCTAACATGTTGGCATAGTCATTTCGGCCCCACAATGAGCAAAATGAAAAATATGGCTCCTAGCAAGGTTGTACTGCATGAATCTGAAGCATTTTGTAAGAATGCATTTGATTTCAGCACAGTCAAACAGATTTGAGTTGACCAAAACCAAGAGGTTATTGTGGGTAGACCCCACCTGTAGTTGTGGCTCCAAACGAAATATTCCTAGCTTCCACAAATTTTGAGAATTGCTCCTTCAAAGTTTGGCATTTTTTGCTCTTAGGATCTTAAGTGACTTTACCGATAGCCTGCTACCTCGAATGACTGGGACACTTAGAGCACAAAATGAGACCTCCCCTAGCATTTACCCACCCACCTTGATGCATTGGCTTAGTTGGTTTGGCCCCATGAGTAGTGGAATGCAAAATATCACTCCTAGCACCTTTCCACTACATGAAACTGAAGCATTTTGCAAGAATGCATTTGATTTCAGCACGGTCAAATAGACTGGAGTTGACCAAAACCTAGAGAGGTTATTGTGGACGTACCCCACATGCACTTGTAGGTCTAAATGGAACATTCCTAGCTACCATAAATTTTAAGAACTGCTCCATCATAGTTTGGTAGTTTTTTGCTCTTAGGGATCTTAAGGGACTTTGCCAGTAGCCTGTTGCCCGAAACGATTGAGATAATTGGCACATGAAATGGTACCTCCCCTAGCATTTACCTACCCACCCCGATGTGTTGGTGCAATTGGTTCAACCCCACGAGCTATGGAATGTAAAATGTCAGTCCTAGCACCTTTCGACTTTACAGGTAGCTTGTTGCCCTAAATGAATGGGATGCTTGGCACACAAAACGAGACCTCCCTTAACATTTACCTGACCATCCCGATGCGTTGGCATAGTCAGTTCAGCCCCACGACCCTTAGAATGCAAAATTTTAGTCCTAGTACCTTTCAACTTTACCTGTAGCTTATAGGCCGAAACGAATGGGATGCTTGGCACACAAAACAAGACCTCCCCTAGCATAATTTACTTTCCCACCTTGACATGTTGGCATAGTTAGTTTGGCCCCACGATGAGCAGAATAAAAAATATGGCTCGTGGCAAGGTTGTGCTGCATGAAACTAAAGCATTTTGCAAGAATGCATTTGATTTCAACACGGTCAAATAGATTTGAGTTAATCAAAACTGAGAGAGGTTATTGTGGACAGACCCCATGTGCGCCTATAGGTCTAAACAAAATGTTCCTAGCTACCACGAATTCTAAGAACTACTCCATCATAGTTTGGTAGTTTTTGCTCCTAGGGATCTTAAGGGACTTTACCGATAGCCTTCTGCCCCGACCGACTGGGATGCTGGTGCAAAAACGAGACCTACCCTAGAATTTACCCACCCACCTCAACACATTGACACACTTGGTTCAGCCCCACGAGCTATAGAATGCAAAATGTCACTCCTAGTACCTTTCCACTACATGAAATAGAAGCATTTTACAAGAATGCATTTGATTTCAGCACGGTCAAACAGACTGGAGTTGACCAAAAATGAGAGAGGTTATTGTGGATGGACCCCATGTTGGTGCAGAGACCACCATAGCTAATTTTGATTGTGTGCTCACTAGGAGCCTATATTTTTGGGTTTTATGCTCATTATGAGCCTAGGAGGGGTTGTTTGTGTATTTATTGATGTAACAAGGTCTGTTATCATACCACTCTCTTGTTTTTAGGATCCTTTTGTAGTGGAACTTCATAAAATAGCATTTTGCTATGTTTTGAATGTGTGCCAAGGCTAATTTTAGCCATCTTTTTGCCTTTTGCAATGAGGAAGAATCTTGCATGATGGAAGGGGAGATGGAAAAACAATTTATTTAGTTCCATACAGCTCGAGGAGTAGGCATGATGAAGTTTTAAGAGAGAAAAATACAAAGAGAAGACTGTTTTCTACTTTTTGTTGTCTTTTCCATTGTTCCTCAGTACCATACTCGCACGTACAGTACTATCAAGGGCTCTAATGCATACAATGGTGTAGATGTTTGTTCTACCTTTCATTTAAGTCTTTTGGGAAGCTTTGACATTACTATAGAGAGTAGATACAATCACTGTGCTATTTTTAGTCATTTAGGTAGGGTTTTGTAGGGTTTAGTGAAATCGATGGGGTTCTGACCAAATCCTTGTGGTAGAGCCCTAAAAATGGATATAATAGGTTTAGTTAGATGTGTTTTCCATTAGGTTTTGTATGCAGGAGTAGGGGAGCAGTCTAAGACAAGTTTGGAGGTGGATTTGGCTTGATATCCTCATGTATTAAGCCATTTGACATAGCTAGAGTGAACCTTTGTTGGTAAAGTGACTTGGAATGCTCAAGGAGGCCCAAAACTAGTTTAATCCATCTAGTTGCAATCCATTCCAAGCCCTGGAGTAGGTTAGAGAGTTCTGGACAAGATTGGTAGGGTACTTCCTTTATATAACAGGGCTAATTGCCCCTTAGAATAGCAGGTACAGTCCTTTTTCAAGGCACATGTTCCAAAGAAAGGTACCCTACATGTTTGATATGTTATAGGGGGCCATAATCGGTATTTGAAAAACTAAGGAGTTCATCAATTTGTTTGGGAAGTCTGAGATTTATGCCCTCAAAACCTCATTCCAAGGGCTACAAGGGAAATGGTCAAGTTGTGAAGGGACAATGGGTAGGACAGTTAACTAGGTCATTTGATGAGTTTGGTGAGAATCCATAGGCTAAACTAACATACCTCATGGTCTCCTGAAGTGTTGATAGTCATCCCATATATCCAAACCTATTCAAGATCCTGAATGTAGGTCTGGTGTCATGTTTTGTAAGCAAGATGTCCACCCTAAGTATGATCAGTCAAATCATCTTTGAGGAGTTTGAGAAGTCATCCCCTACTCTGCATCAAGTGGTATCAGAGCACAAGTTCTGATTGGGAAAGTGTGAAGAAGAAGGGGTACAATATGCCTCCTAAAAATAGTCCAGTCCTCTCTAGAGAAGTGAGATTGATGAAGGAATCTCAAGATGGAGTCCTAACTAAACTTACAGCCATTGAAGCAAACCTAAGGAGAGGTGGGGTCATTGAGGAAGATAGTGACCAAAAGCATGAGGGTGAAAATGTAGACCCTCAAGAGGGATCCAATGAGGTAGAGATGGATCCAGATGATAGAAGGTTTATGAAGATGCTGCAGACTGTGAAAGGAGAAAGCACTGATGCCAAGATGGAGTTGCCCATGTACAAAGGGAAGATGAATAATGAGGAGGTACTAGACTAGATTGACTCCTTAGATAACTATTTTGAGTACAAAGAGATGCCTGAAGAGAAGAAAGTCAAACCAGCAAAGACTAAGTTGAAGGGAGCAACACTAACATGGTGGAACTATGTTCAGTCAGAGAGGTTGAGAAAATGAAAAGCAAAGATCAGTTCATGGGATTGAATGGTGTCCAAGGTGAAGGGTCAATTCCTCCCAAAAGATTATGCCATTCAAACCTTTAGAAGGTTGCAGAACTTAAAATAGAAAGAGATGAATGTAATGGCCTACACAGAGGAGTTTCATAAACTCAATGAGGATGAAGTTGAAAAGATTGATAGATACATGAATGGGCTTAGGTTCAATATCCAAGATGAACTAAGTCTTACTACACCTAGCAATGTGGAAGAATGCTTCCAGTTGGCAGTAAGAGCTAAGGAGAAGATCAAAAGGAAACAAGAACAAAATGGAAGGGGTAGAGGAAGGAACTTCAGAGGAAGAGGAAATTTTGGTGGAAGAGGACAGAAGCAACAAGGAGAAACAAATAACAACAACAAGGAGAATCAAGAGCCAAGAGGAGAGTCGAGTGAAAGAGGTAGCTTTAGAGGAAGAAGATCAAATAGTAGAGGCAGGTTTGGAGGCCAAGATAGAGGATCAAGCACCTTCATAGGCAAATGCTACAACTATAATCAAGTTGGACATCTTGCATTCAAGTGCCTAGACAAACAAGCATCAAGTTCCCATGGAGGTGATAGAAGAATCCAAATAGTACAAGAGGAGGACCAAGAGAGTATGAACTCATCTTTTGTATGTGCAACCCCAGAAGGAGGAGAGTCCTTGATGATAAGGACATTACTAAAAGTACCAACAACCAAGGAGCCCCCACAAAGGAAGGCCTTATTCAGGACAACTTGCAAAGCACAAGGGAAGGTATGCATGGTGATTATTGACTCTGGTTCTACTGACAATCTTGTGTCTCTAGAAATGGTAGAAAAGTTGAAGATCAAGAGGATTCCTCACTCTACACCCTACAAGGTATCATGGCTCAATAAGGGTCAACAAGTACTTGTGAATAAGAAAGCTTGGGTGGAGTTCAACATTGGGGCCTACAAGGACAAGATCTTGTGTGACATTATCCCCATGGATGTATGCCATTTACTCCTAGGCAGGCCATGGCAATTTGACAGGAAGACCAAGCGTGATGGAGAGGAGAACACCTACATGATTGTGAAGGATGGAGTGTCATACCAACTTACACCCCTAAAAGAAGATAGTGCAGTAGTCCATGAAGGACCAAGCGTGAGGATGGTGAAAGAGAAGGAGTTTTTGAAGACACTAAAGGAAGAAGAAGTTGGATATGCCATCATTGGCAAGTCTATATCAGTTAAGGTAGAAAAGATACCAGAGGAGGTGCAGGTCCTATTGGACAAGTATGAAGACATAGTGGTGAAAGACCTACCAAGCTCATTGCCTCCTATGAGAGATGTAAGCCATCATATTGATCTCATCCCTGGTGCAAGTTTGCCAAACAAGGCAGCATACAAGATGACAACACAACAAAATGAAGAGGTCAAAAATCATATTCAAGAACTATTGGACAAAGGGCTGATCAAGGAGAGTTTAAGTTCTTGTGCTATTCCAATTGTCCTAGCACCTAAGAAGGGTGGAGAATGGATACTTTGCACTAATTCTAGAGCCATCAACAGGATAACAATCAGGTATAGATTCCCAATACCCCAGATAGAAGATCTAATGGATAGTTTGGGTGATGCATGTTACTTTTCAAAGATAGATTTAAAGAGTGGTTACCACCAAATAAGAATAAGAGAGGGTGATGAATGGAAAACAACATTCAAGACTAATGAAGGTCTTTTTGAGTGGCTAGTTATGCCATTTGGGTTAACAAAACCAAAGAAGAACACTTGCAACACTTGGATATGGTGTTGAAGAGATTGAATGAGGAGAAACTGATGATCACCCTCAAGAAGTGTGAATTCATGAAAGAGGAGCTTGTCTATCTTGGGTTTGTGATCTCCAAGGGTACACTCAAGATGGATCCATCCAAGGTAGAAGCCATACTCAATTGGTCAACTCCTAGAATAGTAGCAGAGGTAAGAAGTTTTCATGGTTTGGCTACATTCTATAGGAAGTTTATCAAAAAATTTAGTCATATTTGTTCTTCTATTCTTGACACCATTAAAGGAGATAAGAAGAGAAAGTTTCAGTGGAATGAGGAAGTTGAGAAAAACTTTAAATACTTGAAGACAAGGGTGGTTCAACAACATATTCTTGCACTCTCTGATTTCAATAAGGTGTTCACAATTGAATGTGATGCAAGTGGATATGCCATAGGGGTAGTCCTAAGTCAAGGTGGGAGACCAGTTGCATTCTTTAGTGAAAAACTTAATGAAGCTAAGAGGAAGTACTCTTCCTATGACCTTGAACTCTATGCTATGGTACAGTCACTCAAGAAATGGAGACACTACCTACTACCTAAGGAGTTTATTGTCTTCACAGACAATCATGCTTTGAGTTTCCTCAACAGCCAGGACAAGTTGAGTCATAGACACATGAAGTGGATGGAGTACATGCAAGCCTACATAATCACCATCAAACACAAGAAAGGACAAGCAAACAAAGTTGCTGATGCACTAAGTAGAAGGTCCATGATGGTGCAGGAGATCAAGTTATAGAGTGTAGGTATTGATGCACTTAAAGGTATGTATGAAAATGATGAAGATTTCAGTAATGTTTTTGCTATTTGCAATCAGTCCCAAGATGTTTTTACAATGAATTTTCTGATTTTGTAGTACAAGATGGTTTACTATTCAAGGGAGCTTAGTTGTGTGTGTCAAGATGCTCCATGAGAGCAAATCTGATCAAGGAAAAACACTGTGGCAGCATGAGTGGTCATTTTGGTTATGACAAAACTTTGGAGCAGGTCAAGAGGTTTTATCACTGGCCTAGATTGCATAATGATGTGAAGAAGTTTGTGGAGAGTTGTGTGATATGCCAGAGGGCTAAAGGGTCAAGTTTCAATGCAGGTTTATACCAACCTTTGCCAATACCCAATCAGCCATGGGAGTCAATCAGCATGGACTTTGTTCTAGGTCTACCCAAGACACAAAGAGGTTATGACAACATTTTTGTTGTTGTAGATAGGTTTAGTAAGATGGTACATCTCATTGCTTGCAAGTCTACTGATGATTCCTCTCATATTGCTGGTCTATTCTTCAAGGAAATTGTAAGAATCCATGGATTGCCTTTGACAATAGTGTCTAATAGAGATTCCAAGTTCATTGGTCACTTTTGGAGGACCTTGTGGAAGCTGGCAACAAATCTAACTTTCAATTCTGCCTACCATCCCCAAATAGATGGGAAAACTGAAGTTGTCAATAGGTCTTTGGGAAACTTATTGAGGTGTCTAACAAAGGAGCATAATCAGTCATGGGATCTCCTGCTACCCCAAGCAGAATATGCCTATAATGAATTTGTTAACCGAAGCATAGGAAGAACACCTTTTGAAGTGGTGTATGGTATGAAGCCAAGAGGCATTTATGAGTTGAGAGACTTGAGAGGAGTAGACAATAAGAGTGCACAAGGAGAAGATTTTGCCACAGCCATGAAGGATATACATCAACAAGTTAGAGAAACTCTTGAAAAGAGTGTTGCCAAATATAAGGAGAAGGCTAACCTAAGAAGAAGAGATGTTCAATACAAGGTAGGTGACATGGTACTGGCTCATTTGAGGAAGAAGAGACTACCTAAGGGCAGATATACAAAACTGATGATGAAGAAGATAGGACCCTGCAAGGTGGTCCACAAGTTTGGTCAGAATGATTATGAGATAGAACTCCCTCCTGGAGTTGCTATCTCCCCCATTTTCAATGTTGCTGATGAAGGGGGTAAATCACAAAACACACAATAACATATATTGAACACAGCAAATAGAACTTTCTTTTATTGAACTAGGCAACTCATTACATTACAGAAGCTCAATTACAATTAGAGGATGAATCCTCTACTGGCTGCAACACATTACAGCTTTCCCAACCTCAAGACTCTTGAATCTTCAGCCTTCTGTAACCCCAAAATCAGCTAGGGTTTCTATTTTCCCACCTATTCTTGACTCTACACTAGCCCCCTTTACTCTACTACTACCCAGGGTTCCTAAAATAGTCATAAATAGCACTTTTTGGTGGCCTCCAGCCAAATTTTGAAATTTGCAACTCCCTCCAAAAGTAGGTCAACTTCCGGGAAGCATAACTTTTGATCCGGGTGTCCGATTGACGAACTGTTTTAAGCGCTAGAAAGCTCGCGATGTGAACTATCACTCTAGAAATTTGTAAATGGATTTCCATTAACTTTTCAGGATGTTATGGGAAGTTTTAGTGCCTCATATCTCGTTCCAAAAATTTTCAGGGGCTTTTCAGAAAACAAAAACTTTAATAACTTTTAGCTCACAAATGATCTTTGCCTGATTCCTTCGCCAAAGGTCTTATATTTCCATTATGTAACTTTCTGAAAGTTTTTGCTTCATTACGTGCCCAAATGCAAACTTTCTAAAAATAGCAGGTACACTTTCCTAAATAGGCAGGTCGCTATTTTTAGCAGTTTTGGAAAAACTGAAAGTCCTACATTATTATTCTGGATATTATGGAACCAAAAACACTAATTATGGGAAGAAATGAGAACAAATACAATGGTTTTGAATTAACTTCTTTTTGGGTGATGCAAAATTGCCCTTACACCTTTGGATGCTCCCGCATCAGACAGCCAGGGTAATTTGAGAAGTGACCCTGTCACGTCTCATGTGTTTGTGTGAGGAAAACCCAAATGGTCAACCTCTGCCTTAGACAACCAAGAAGAATCTTCAATAGGCCTTCCTTTCCATTTTACCAGATATTCTTCATATTGCTTATTCTGAGTACTTCTTCCCACATGGCTATCCAAGATCTCTTCTATCTCCTCTGTTGAAGTAGATGCCGGAATACTCCACTGTTCTTCTATTGGTCCATCCTCTGTTCCACCTTCATGATATTCTGATAAATCAGCAATGTTGAAAATAGGGGAAATATTGATCCCACTTGGCAACTCTACCTCATATGCATTTCCTGAATCATGTTTCTTCAAAATTTTGCATGGTCCAAATTTCTTCATTTTCAACTTATTATATGTTCTAATTGGGAACCTTTCTTTTCTGAAGTGAACCATGACTTCATCTCCTACCTGGAATTCCTTATATCTCCTCTTCTAATCTGCCTTAGCCTTGTACTGAATATTCATTTTATTAATGTGCTTTCTCACCTCTTCATGCAAATTCTTCAGATGTTCTGCAAAGTCTTCAGCTTCAGCACCTGTCTTTTCTCCGTTGTCCAGCTTCCTTAACTTAGAAGCATTTCTTGGGCTATTGCCATATACAATCTGGAATGGTGATTTACTAGTACTCTTATTGACAGAATTGTTGTAAGCAAATTCTGCTTGTGGTAAAATCAAATCCCATCCCTTGGGTTTATCTCCTACTAAGCATCGTAGCAGGTTACCCAAACTCCTATTCACCACTTCAGTTTGTCCATCAGTCTGTGGATGGTGTGCAGAACTAAACTTTAAATTTGTCTTTAACTTCTTCCACAATGTCCTCCAGAAATAATCAACAAACTTGGTATCTCGATCTGAAACTATTCTTTTTGGTAGACCATGTAGTCTCACCACTTCCTTGAAAAATAACTCTATAATATGAACAACATCATTAGTCTTCTTACAAGGAATAAAATGTGCCATCTTTGAGAATCTATCCACCACCACAAAAATAGAATCATGCCCTCTCTGTGTCCTTGGTAAACCAAGAATAAAATCCATACTAATATCATCCCATGGCTTCTCTGGTACACGTAATGGTTGATACAGTCCTGTATTTTGACTTGTTCCTTTTGCCATCTGACATACTCTGCAACTCTACACAAACTTCCTCACATCCTACTATAGCTGTGGCCAATAATAATTTTCACCAACAATAGAAATGGTCTTATCTCGACCAAAGTGTCCAACCAGTCCTCCACTATGCTTCTCTTTAATCAGGTTCTCTCTCATGGAACTCCTCGGAATGCACAACTGGCTTCCTCTAAACAACATGCCATCTTGGATTATGAAATCCAACCATTTTATCCTATCCAAAGTAACAGGATCCAAACAAGCTTTCCAAGCCTCTGTAAAATCTAGATCTTCAGGGTACAAACTTTTGAGCTCATCGAACCCAACAACCTCTATCTTCATTTCTATCAACAAATTTTGCCTTCTGCTCAAGGCATCTGCAACTCTATTGGACTTTCCACTCCTGTGCTTCAAAACAAAGGTATAACTCTGCAAAAATTCAACCCATTTTAAGTGCCTTTGGTTCAACTTCCCTTGACTATTAATATACTGCAAAGCCTGATGATCAATATATAAAACAAACTCTTTTGGCAACAAATAATGTCTCCATTTCTTCAAAGCCTAAACTATTGCATAAAATTCCTAATCATAAACAGAATACTTTTTCTTGGCATCATTAAGCTTCTCACTAAAATAGGCAATGGGCTTGCCTTCTTGGCTCAAAACAACTCCTATACCACTACCACTAGGATCACAATCTACCTGAAATACCTTATTGAAAGCTGGAAGTGCCAAAACAGGTTGTTCTACAACTTTCTGCTTCAATGTATCAAAGCTCTTGTCTACTCCTTTAGTCCATCTAAACTCTTTTCTATCCCCTCTCATTGTCTCAGTTAGAGGTGCACAAATGCTACTGAAATTCCTGATAAACTTTCTGTAAAAACTTGCCAAACCATGAAAAGATCTTACCTTCGTTGCACTCCTTGGCGTAGGCCACTCAATGATAGCCCTTACTTTTTCTGGGTCCATCTTAAGACCTTCCTCTGAGACAACAAATCCCAGGTATACCAACTCTTTCTTTGCAAAACTACATTTCTTCAGATTAATCAGCAACTTCTCCTCCATCAGCTTCTCTAGAACTCTTCTGATATGCATCAAATGCTCATCCCAAGTCTTACTAAAAATAAAAATATTATCCAAATAAACAATAACAAAACTTTCCAAAAATTCTTTTAGTACCTCGTTCATGTTCCGCATGAATGTGCTCGGTGCATTGGTTAGCCCAAATGGCATGACTAACCACTCATACAAACCATCCTTTGTCTTGAAGGCTGTCTTCCATTCATCTCCTTCTCTGATTCAAATCTGGTGATACCCACTCTTCAGATCAATTTTCGTGAAGTACTTGGCTCCACTCAAACAATCCATTACGTCATCCATTCTTGGCAATGGAAATCTATACTTGATCGTTATCTTATTGATGGCTCGAGAGTCTGTACACATCCTCCATTCTCCATCTTTCTTTGGTGCTAGTACTGCTGGTACTGCACATGGACTTAGGCTCTCCCTTATCAGTCCCTTCCTCAACAACTCCTGAATTTGTCTGTTCGGCTCTTCATTCTCTGCAGGGGTCATTCTATGGGCTGCCTTGTTTGGCAAACTAGCTCCTGGTATCAAATCCATTTGATGACTTATCTTCCTTACTGGTGGTAAACCTTCTGGTACATTATAAGAGATAATGTCCTGGAACTCTTCCAACATATCTGAAACTTCTGCTAGTACATCTTCACAGTTCTCTTGACTAATCTTGGGAATCAATGCAAAGCAATGATGCTCATGCTTCATTCCCTCCAAAAACTTTCTACCATCAACCAAGCAAATTCTGGCAGTGCTACATACCTTTTCTTCCACCTCCTTCAAGGGCTTCAACTTATGACGAACTCCAACCTTTGTTAGGGAATATGTGTTTGCACGGCCATCATGGACAGCACTCCTATCATACTGCCATGGCCTCCCCAAAAACATATGACATGCATCCATTGGTATGATATCACACAGCACCTCATCATAGTAGTCACCAATCTTGAACTTCACTAAACACTGTTCATTGACCAAAGCTCTATGGTCCTTCTACAACCATGTAATCTGATATGGATGTGGATGCTTTCTTCTTGCCAACTTTAACTTGTCAACCATCTCCTCTGAAACAAGATTATCAGTGCTTCCACTGTCAATAATAATATCACAACACTTACCCTCACATTTGCACCTTGTGTGGAATAAACTCTTCCTCTAATTGGGTTCTTTTTCCTCATTCAGCAAGGTTCTTCTAACAACTAGGGTTTCTCCCCTTTCAACATCTTTAGAATGCTCAGAATGTGCATCTTCATCTATATGTGCAACTCGTACATTACCTTCAGGTCTTCTATTTGTCCTTCCTTGATGTTACGGACACTCATATGCTCGATGCCCTTCTTCTCCACATTGGAAATAGGTTCCTCTGAAACCTCCTCTTCCAGGTCCTTGCCTAGGTCTGCCTCTTCCTCTTCCTCTTTTCTCACCATTGTTCTGGTCACGAGGGCAGTAGGTATTATCCCCTCTTTGATTTCGACTGGTGCCTACTTCTTCACTTTTCTTTTGATCTTCATTACGGCCTCCATAGGGTCTTCCACCAGTCCTTCCACCTTGACCTCTTCCCCTTTGCTTGCTATCAAATCTTTTGTTCAGCTTCTCTTCCACCTTCAGGGAAAACTGGTATGCATCTTCTATGGTGGTCATTCTGACTAGGCTCAACTCCTCTTGAATACTCAGCCTCAACCCATTAATGTAACGGGCTACCTTCTCCTTGTTGGGCTCTACATGGCTTGTTCTGATAGTAATTTTATAAAACTCTTCTGTATAGTCCTTAACAGACTTGTTACCTTGCTTTAGTCCTTGCAACTTCTTCAGCAACTCCATCTCATAGTCCATAGGAATGAACTGCTTCTTCAGTTTCTCCACCATCTGATCCCATCTGATAATCTTTGCTTTTCCAATTCTGTTCCTCTCTAATTGGACCTCCTTCCACCAAATATTGGTGTGGCCCTTCAACTTTGTTTTTGCAAACTTAACCCGATCTGGGTCCTCCACATCTTCATACTCAAAATACTCCTCCATGTCATTGATCCAATCAATAAGCTGTTCTGGATTCAAATCTCCAGAATATGTAGAAACTTTGATCCTGGGCCTCTTTCTGATCTTCGAAATGACCCTCAACAACCTTACTTCTGCAGCATCTTTGGCAGCTTCTTGTTCTTCCTCAGATAGCTCTTCTTCAACTTCATCTTCACTTTCTTCTCTTGTCCTCGGCTCAAACCCTCTTCGTAGCTCCTCTTGTAATGCATCGATTTGCCTTTGTAGGGCTCTAAAACCCTCTTCCATGAAAGCATTCCTCCCAACATGATTTCTTTGTGGAGGCATCTTGGTCTCCGCAGCAAACCCACAACCTTAGGTCCTAGTGCAAACTGCCTCATGGTCGGCGATCTGTCTACACACTCAAGAACCCTTGCTCTAATACCACTTGATGAAGGGGGCAAATCACAAAACACACAATAACATATATTGAACACAGCAAATAGAACTTTCTTTTATTGAACTGGGCAAGTCATTACATTATAGAAGCTCAATTACAATCAGAGGATGAATCCTCTACTGGCTGCAACACATTACAGCTTTCCCAACCTCAAGACTCTTGAATCTTCAGCCTTCTGTAACCCCAAAATCAGCTAGGGCTTCTATTTTCCCACCTATTCTTGACTCTACACTGGCCTCCTTTACTCTACTACTACCCAGGGTTCCTAAAATAGTCATAAATAGCACTTTTTGGCAGCCTCCAACCAAATTTCAAAATTTGCAACTCCCTCCAAAAGTAGGTCAACTTTTGGGAAGCATAACTTTTGATCCGGGTGTCCGATTGACGAACCGTTTTAAGCGCCAGAAAGCTCGTGATGTGAACTATCACGCTAGAAATTCATAAACAGATTTCTGTCAACTTTTCAGGACATTATGGGAAGTTTTAGTGCCTCATATCTCGTTCCAAAAATTTTCAGGGGCTTTTCAGAAAACAAAAACTTTAAGATCTTTCAGCTCACAAATGATCTTTGCCTGATTCCTTCACCAAAGGTCTTATATTTCTGTTATGTAACTTTCTGGAAGTTTTTGCTTCATTATGTGCCCAAATGCAAACTTTCTAAAAATAGCAGGTACACTTTCCTAAATAGGCAGGTCACTATTTTTAGTAGTTTTGGAAAAATTGAAAGTCCTACATTATTATTCTGGATATTATGGAACCAAAAACACTAATTATGGGAAGAAATGAGAACAACTACAATGGTTTTGAATTAACTTCTTTTTGGGTGATGCAAGATTGCCCTTACACCTCTGGATGCTCCTACATCAATTGCAGACCTGTATCCTTTCAAAGGATCTAATTTTGTAGATGAAGAAGCAGAGGAGGTTGCTGATGAGGATTGGATAAGGGATCTTCCACCTAGTCAGCCAGTGAAGCTTGAAACTATCTTGGACACAAGGGAGGTTAAGAGGACAAGAAACAAGGTATACAATGAACATTTGGTGAAATGGCATGGTTTGCCAATCGAAGATGCTACATGGATGACATAAGAAGACATCAAGTAGCATGGAGCCTCTATCCAATAGCTCATTTCATCAGGAGATTGAAATCTTTTCACCCTGGTTGTATGGTGCAAAGACCACCATAGCTAATTTTGGTTGTGTGCTCACTAGGAGCCTATATTTTTGGGTTTTATGCTCATTATGAGCCCAGGAGGGGTTTTTTGTGTATTTATTGATGTAATAAGGTTTGTGATCAAACCACTCTCTTGTTTTTAGGATCCTTTTGTAGTGGAACTTCATAAAATAGCATTTTGCTATGTTTTGAATGTGTGCCAAGGCTAATTTTAGCCATCTTTTTGCCTTTTGCAATGAGGAATAATTTTGCACGATGGAAGGGGAGATGGAAAAACATTGTATTTAGTTCCATACAGCTCGAGGAGCAGGCATGATGAAGTTTTAAGAGAGAAAAATACAAAGAGAAGACTATTTTCTACTTTTTGTTGTCTTTTTCACTGTTCCTCAGTACCATACTTGCCCATATAGTATTGTCAAGCACTCTAACGCATACAATGGTGTAAATGTTTGTTCTACCTTTTATTTAAGTCTTTTGGGAAGCTTTAACATTGTTGTAGAGAGTAGATACAATCGCTGTGCTATTTTTGGTCATTTAGGTAAGGTTTTGTAGGGTTTAGTGAAATTGATGGGGTTCTAACCAAATCCTTGTGTTAGAGCCCTAAAAATTGATAGAATAGGTTTAGTTAGATGTGTTTTCCATTGGGTTTTGTGTGCAAGAGTAGGGGAACAGTCTGAGACAAGTTTGGAGGTGGATTTTGCTTGATATCCTCATGTATTAAGCCATTTGACATAGCTAGAGTGAACCTTTGTTGGTAAAGTGACTTGGAATGCTCAAGGAGGCCCAAAACTAGTTTAATCCATCTAGTTACAATCCATTCCAAGCCCTAGAATAGGTTAGAGAGTTCTAGACAATATTGGTAGGGTACTTCCTTTATATAATAGGGCTAATTGCCCCTTAGAACAGTAGGTACAGTCCTTTTTCAAGGCACATGTTCCAAAGCAAGGTACCATGCATGTTTGATATGTTATAGGGGGGAATAATGGGTATTTGAAAAACTAAGGAGTTCATCAAGTTGTTTGGGAAGTCTGAGAGTTATGCCCTCAAAACCTCATTCTAATGGCTATAAGGGAAATGGTCAAGTTGTGAAGGGATGGTGGGTAGGACAGTCAGCTAGGTCATTTGATGAGTTTGGTGAGCATCCATAGGCCAAACTAACATACCTCATGGTCTCCTTAAGTGTTGATAGTCATCCCACATATCCAAACCTATTCAAGCTCCTGAATGTAGGTCTGGGTGTCATGTTTTGCAAGCAAGCTGTCCACCCTAATTATGATTAGTCAAATCATCTTTGAGGAGTTTGAGAAGTCATCCCCTACTCTACATCACACATGCACCTATAGGTCCAAACAGAACATTCCAACTGCCATAAATTCTGAGAATTGCTCCGTCATAGTTTGGCAGTTTTTTGGTCTTAGGGATCTTAAGGGATGTTATCGGTAGCCTGCTGCCCCGAATGACTAGGACACTTGGCACATGAAACAAGACCTCCCCTAGCATTTATCCACCCACCTTGACATGTTGGAGTAGCTGGTTCGTCCACACAAGCTGTGGAATGCAAAATCTCTCCTAGCACTTTTCCACTGCATGAAACTAAAGCATTTTGCAAGAATGAATTTGATTTTGGCATGGTCAAATGGACTGGAGTTGACCAAAAATGAGGGAGGTTATTGTGTACAGACCCCACATTTACCTATAGGTCCAAATGGAATGTTCCTAGATGCCATAAATTTTGAGAACTTCTTTTTCATAGTTTGGCAATTTTTTGCTCTTAGGGATCTTAAGGGACTTTGCCGGTAGCCTACTATCCTGAACAACTGGGATGTTTGGCACAAGAAATGAGACCTCTCTTACCATTTACCCACCCACCCTGATGCATTGGCATAGTCAATTCAGCCCCATGACCTTTGGAATACAAAATGTCTCTCCTAGCACCTTTCCACTACATGAAACCGAAGCATTTTGGAACAATGCGTTCCTTGCCACCATAGGCAAACAAAATTGATTTTAAAGGTGTTTGTAGGTGGACCTAAAATCCACCTATACATGCAAAGAAGATGTTCCTAGGTGTCATAGTTTGATGGAACAACCGGTCCAAACTTTGACACCTTTTTTATCTTAGGACTCTTGAGAGATTGTTTGCGTTCGATATACCCAAGAATGACCATGAGGATTTGCCACCGAAAATACATCTCCCCTACCATTTACCTACCCACCTAGATGTGTTTGCACCATCCGTTTGGCCCCAGGAGATGTTGAATGTAAAAATTCAGTCATAATACCTTTCTAGTACATGAAAATTCAATACTATAAAGGTGTTCTCACTAAAAGTCATTAAAACTCATTATGAAATAGTAAGTAAAGGACATATCATCATGAAATAATCATGAAAACCTACCTTACTTTCCTTCCAAAGGCAACTTCATAAGGATTATGCCTACCTCCATCATACTACAATCCTGCATGCAAATGCAATTGCACTATTTAGCTAAAATGAGTAGCTAAAATATAGAAGGTGAAATGAGGATAGCAAAGAAAAATAACATACCTTTCTGTCATTCAACTTATTCAATCCAATGAACCATCTGAGTCTACTCTACTCTTTATTGTGTTGAATAGTGCCTCATGGTCAGACTCACAAACCTTCCACAAGGTCCTGTTTAATGGTCTACCCCCATATTTGATCAAATGAACGTTTGATGCCACAACAAGGTTAGAATAATGAAGAATCTTCCGATGTGTGTCAAAGTCCTTAAACAACCACACATTAGACTTGTTCACTAGGTACCTTCTAAGCCATGTTCCAGTAACAACCACTAATCCTATAGGGCACTCGATGTTTTCTCCATCTATAACAGGGGAATCTAATTTCTTTTTTGCCTCAACATGACACAAATAATAATCTATTCCTTCTTCATTGTCTTTAGTTGTAATACCTACATAAACATGTCCTGCATTGATATGTACATTTAGGTTGATGAATATAGTCAACAATACAAGAAAAACTACAAAATAAGATGGAATATTGAATTTTATTAAATTTGAATGCTAATAATTCTTGGTTGAACTAGATCCGAAACATAGTCAAAGTCAACAAATGATTCAATCTCTATGAGTTGTAGTGTTGTCAGTGGTTGATACATATCAATTAGACTTAGGCTTCTTGTACACCAATCATCGACCCACTCCTTTGACTCACAATCATCCCAAGCTTCATCTGTACATGAACAAAATCATACCATCCGTTGTGTATGAATACTCCATGAACCTGTATTAGAGCTTCTAAAAGAGTGTAGCTCACTTGATCCTTTCAATGTACAATAGTCCTCATATTTTGCAATATTAGTACCATCAACCAACCAAAAATATCTATGAACTGTAGACTTACCTTCATTACTTGGACCCATTGTAGCATTACACCATTCAATAATAGATCTCTCATTTGTCAACTTTGCATTGTCTTTGTACTTCAACTCTTCTCATGCCAATGCTCTTTTGATACATGCTCTTGCACCATCATGCTCCCCCTTTCCATTCTCGGCCTCACAAAAATTCTACATATGTTGAATACCATTCATCTTATGCATCCTTCTCAACCAATAGAACATCCACGAGTTCTTGAATTGTGATGCACAATTATCTGACTATATGATATGATGATGAAATGATACTCTCCTACTAGCCAAATCATAGTAGAACATCTGAAAGTAACCTTGCACGAACTCCATAGAATGTGTACGATCATCACTGAGATAAAAATGATATTCCCTCAATATCTTCCTGTCATCCTCTATACTATCTTCTGCATGAATGAATGTTATTTGCACAAATATAGCAACTTGCGTAGAGTTGTAATACTGTGATTGCATCTCATTCTGTGGTTGTAGTGTGTAGTTCTCTACAAAGTCAATAGCTAAAATAATGGTATTAAGTGGAAACATTTCCTTCATAACTTGAATTGCAAGTCCAACCATCGAGCTCTATGGGTATGCCTTGCATACTTGTAAACTATATTATCTGGGAAAATAGAGATAAACTGATACACTAGAATATTTTGAATGACCAATTCACACCTTTTTGCTTCTTTGCCATCTTTCAGAGTATATACCATTGTCTTGTATTTGCCATTTAACTTACTAGCTCATTTCCAATTGCAGGTGTGTTCTCCATATGTTGACAAATTGGCAAATGTTGCAACCCACCACAATGATCAAATGTGCCATCCAAGCATAAGCTATTGTGGAATAATTGACCATCCACTCTCTGACATAAGATGCTCGATATGAAATCTCTTGAAGATCTAGGTGGGCACTTTATATTACACTTTTGCAAAACATCATTAGTATGCAAATCTACACATTTAAATCTATAAACATCATAATGATTAGAAAACTCAATATGTACTCTACAACAAGTTATGTGTGTGTGATTTATTTTGACATAAAAAGGCTTTACCATTTCAAAATACCTTTGGCTAATTTTGACTTGAGGATACATCTCTTGAAATTTCTTAAAAAATTGTGTTTTGAGTCACATCCAAAAAATGCTTTGGATGTGGCTCATAGTTTCGACAACCAATTCTCCTTCTTACAACATCTCTTACATTAGGAGATACCCTTGCGTTATTTTTCCAAAATTCTTTGATGAGGGATCTCAAGGCTTCAACAACAACTTTGTCTTTTGTGGGAGTCTCCCAAAGAATGCCCACAATTCATTGGTGTTTGTGTCTCAAATCTTTCACGTCTTCCAACAGATCTCATTACAGTTTTTCTACTTATTTTCAATGGTTGACTTGTCTTTCTAGCGAGCTTTCTTTGTTTGTTGGCTTACTATTGTCAATGTAATGACATGTCATGTGGCATTACTATCTTTGGTGCGTGAGGTGGAACCCACACTCTCATATGCACTCATTATATTCTTTACAATTGATTTTTCACTTGAGGCATCTGATGTTCTTAGGCCAAGAATTTTCACAATGGGCCTAAATTTTAGATTTATCATCAATTCAACAAATAGTTGACATGTTTCAATTTCATTTAAGTTCTCAAAGAATGATTTACATATATTATTGGCATATCTTTAGCAAGTATGCTTGGGAATCTTATCTTGAATGGGCTTCAAAACATTCTCATCTATGTCAATTAGAAACTTGGGCTTTCTATGCAAAATTCTAGGAGGCGTTTTCATTGGTAAAGTTGACTCAACATTAGGAATTTGTTCAATATTTACTTGAGATGGGATAGATGACATACCTTCAATTGGAGATGAAAAAGATGAAAAGGCTTGAAGTTGAGATGGAGAATATGGTGTACCTTTAACTTGATGTGTGAATGATGGCATGCCAAAAACTTGAGAAGAATGAAGATGTACCTTCAACTTCACCTGTGAAAGATGGAGTGACTACAAATTTGAGAAGATAATGATGGTGTTCCTTCAAATTGACCTATGGACGATGGAGTGCCTCCAACTTCGAGATTCAATTTCCTCATTGAACGAAGATTTTGCATCCGTTCCCTTTGTGCTGTCAATTCCATCCTCTTTCTTAGCTTCATTAGATGCATTATGTTCCTCTTCAACTGGCAATGGTGGAATGTCTTCTTGTATGGTTGACAATTTCCTACTTTTGTGAATTCTCCTCATTCCTTCTCTTTTCCTCTCATTCTCAACTTCACGCTCTTCTGGTGTGAGAGTCTTTGTTCATTTCCTCGACATGATGATGATTTATATATGCATCACGAATAAGACATGGATAAATTAGTCCATCTTGGTACAATAGAGTAAAGTAACCTCATACACAAATCTGAAAATATATAAATCATATATAATTAAAGTGAAATTCACATTTTTTTAACATATCTTCTGTAACACGCTTTTCACAATCTCTAGGTTAATTTCATATTTTCTTAACATATCTTCTCAAACACACTTTCTTAACCTCCCATGGATACACCTACTCAAGACAAGATACAAGAGGTCACTAGCACTAAGGAGACTCATGACAAGCACATTGTGATGGACCAACCATTCCAAATGGAAACTCACAAGGTAAAACTAGACCTACCTGCATGTTAAAGGACAACCCAAATTCTCATATTGTAGGTGGTGAATTAGTTAGAGTAGCTCATGAAGACAAGTATGAAGTCATCTCAAATCAGCAATCTATTGTCAATCAAGGTCATGGGAATAATGATCACAAAGGTAATTCAGAAAAAACCAATAGATTTCATGACAAGGAACACAATGATGATGTTAGAAGCATAATGAATAATCAATGTGATGATTGTTATGACAAACAAGCTAAGTATGGTGTACCCTTGTAAGGACTGAAAGTATTGAATTATTATAATCAATGAATACAAATTAGTCAATTGGTAGTAAAGAAGACATTGAGTATAATGGCACACCTAGTCCCAATGATGAGCATGAGTTGAATGGTTTATATGTCACTATTGAGAGTGGAAATGAAGAGGGGTTTTATGATTATGTTTATCTAATAAATGACTCCAAAGTTGTTGATTTTGACATGATTAGATTAGAAGTCAAATGTGTAATGACAGTCTAGGCCTAGATTTTCTTGATGGCATAGATGAGCACATGTTGATTGTTGATCTCATATTCTACCATGATAAAACTCTTAAAGTTTCAGCTCTTTTGTCTAATCCTAACTATGGTGCAATCTTCAAAAGCTAGGAGAATGTCCTTGGTTTGACTAGCAATGATGTGACAATTGGTCTAAGTGGTAAGACACTAATCAAGACCCCTTGCCTTCAATAGATATGTTTGAAATGTTAAGAGACAAAATAATAACTAATGTATTAGAAACTAGCTTTATGATGCAAGACTTGACTAAGTTTTATGATGACAAAAAGACTAAAATATAGAGTTTATTGCAGCCTAACCAGTCTAATTTCTTGGAGAAACCTAGAGATGGAAGTCCAAAAAATTTAGAGGGTACTTGAAAACAACAAATAAATTATAGCGTATAGGTCCAATAAATAAAACTCAAACTAATGTTTTAGAGGTAAATGGCCAAGAGGATGATAGTGACAACTCATTACTATATGAGAACCAAATATATCAGATTTGTAGCATCAATAGCACTATATTTTAAATGTTGATACAACCGGTTACATTAGAGAGAATGATGATAATACTTTGTTATAGGGAGGTATCAATGACATAGTTCAAATTCAAAATACAACAAATTCTATTAATGATTCAAGATACAACAAATTCATGTATATATCATATTTTAATGATTCTAATTCTATTAATGCACATAATGGTGACTTTTATAACTTAGATAGTTCCACTTTTAGTGATTGTGAGTGTTCTACAGGACATAAAGTGAAGTAAACGAATACATAAAGAACATACCTTAGAATTTGAGATTCGAGTTGACCAATCCTCCAAAATTTGGCTTCAAAATCCTTAAAATTTTGATCTTTTTGGCAAGTTCCTTCATATTCAATATTGAATTCTATATAACTCTAGAATAGGATTAGTAAAATTTATGAAAAACAAACATATATTATCAAATTCAATCTAAATACATGAAAATTAGCTTTGAAACAATATGAAACATGAAACTTTCAGTTCAAATAATCAAATTTTGTCCAAAAACATGCAAAACTAGTTCTTCTACGTTGAGAAAACAAAAAAAGGTGGTGGATTAATCAAACAATGATTCTTAAAATGTCAAACACCCTGAAAAAGCATTTTCTTATCTGATAGCATGCATGAAAAGTAGGGAATAACAAACATGTGGGGTCTAAATCACAGATCCCACATGCTTTTTTCCCATTTTTTTTGCTTCCCAAAACACGTTAGCATTATAATGTGAGCACGTTTTGCTTTGTGCTTTCATGCATGGAAACAAGTATAAGTGTTTAAGTGTTTTTAGTGTTTTTAGTGTTTAAAGAGAGGAGGGAGAGAGATCAAGATAGAGAGACTTCTTTTGACATGTGACCCTAAACCCTAAACCTAAGCAATCCTATCTCTACCTAATCTCCATATCTGTATCGTCCCTCTACCTCTCTACCTCTCTATCTCCCTCTCTCTCTCTAAAACCCTAAACCCTAAACCTCTATCTCCCTATCTCTCCCTCTCTAAACCCTAAACCCTAAACCCTAAACCTCTAGACCTTAACCCCTAACCCCTAATCCATAAACCCTAAAACCTAAATAATGCCCCTAAACCCTAAACGTGATCAACCCTAAACCCCTATCTCCCTGTCTCTATCATCCCTCTACCTCTCAATCTCTCTGCCTATGTCTCTGGCCATGTCCCTAACCCTCTATCTCCCTATCTCTATCCTTGGTCTCCTCTATATCTCCCTATCAGTCCTCTCCCTCTCTAAAACCTAACCTAAACCTCTAAACCTTAACCCCTAACCCCTAAACCCTAAAACAAAGAAACCCTAAACCCCTAAATCCCAAACCCTTAAACCATAAACCCAAGCAACCCTAAACCTCTATCTCCCAATCTCTCCCAATCTCTATTTGTCCCCTCTCTCTATCTCTCTCTAAACCCTAAACCCTAAACTCAAGCAACCCTAAACCTCTAAACCCTAAACTCATAAACCTCAAATAATGTCGCTGACCCCTAAACCCCAAACCCGAGCAACCAAGCTAAACCCCTAAACCATAAATAATTCCCCTTTAACCTTAACCCCTAAACCCTAAACTTGAGAAACCCTAAACTCATAAACCCTAAATAATGCCCCTAAACTTGAGCAACCCCAAACTCATAAACTGTAAATAATGCCCCCCTCTCTCTCTCTAAACCCCTAAACCATAAACCATAAACCTGAGCAACCCTAAACCCCCAAAGCCTAAATTATTCCCCTAAATCCTAAACTTAAGCAACCCTAAACTCATAAACCTGAGTAACCCTCTCTCTCTCTCTCTCTCTCTCTCTCTCTCTCTCTCTCTCTCTCTCTCTCTCTCTCTCTCTCTCTCTCTCTCTCTCCCAAAACCCCAAAACCCTAAATAATGCCCCTAAACCATAACCCGAGCAACCCTAAACCTTTATCTCCCTATCTCTCCCTTATCTCCCTATATCGCTATCATCCCTCTACCTCTCAATCTCTCTCCCTATGTCATGTCTCATTTTATAATCAATATGATTATTCTAGTTTAGTGAACAATTATTTTGATTGACTTTACTTTAAGTAACTTTGCATACGTGGAGGTAATTATTATGAGTTATATTGATAAAAATTGGAAATTGTTTTAAAATGTTAAATACTGTAGACATGATTACAATGATTTGACTCAGCTATGTTTTGGAGACACTAACCTATTGATGTCGAGTTGAGTGTGAATGAATGTAGGTACTCGTCGAAGATGAGAGCATGGTTCAGGTAGAGGTGTTCTAGCCACTTGGCAAGAACTGATTGATGGATTACCCTGATGTAATCACACACATCACATAGTTGCATATGCATTACTGAATGACTTTTTATGCATTAATGTGTGGTTATTAATCGTTTCCGAATGCATGATGTGATTACTTAAATTTAATGTCTTTTCGAAATATATTCGAATGATGTATTGTATGTATTTAAATAAATAATAAAATATTGTTTATAGATGTTTGGAAGACAATATGTTCCTTGAAAGTAAATAAATATATTAAATTATATATAAATATGCAATATTGTATTGCATTTCTCTTCTTGATTATTTTAAAGGTTTTGTTTTAATTAAAATAGTTAAATAATATTAAAAATAGCATTATTATATTTAGAGTTTTGATAAAGGAATTAAAGATTGGTTATTGTCATTTACATGACAGTAAGCTAATTAAATTAGCTATTATTTTATTTTCAATAGAATTGAGCTTCTTTTGATTGGTCGATTATTCATGCAAACTGAAAATGATCTTCAATTCCAAAACCTAATTCTTGATCACTGAAAAATAAGAGTTGGAGAAATTTTATTAAAAAGGGAGATCGTTCAGCAGAAGGAACATCACGTTTTTGGCAGCATAAGAAAGTTATTTTACCTGAGCAATAGAAGCAAAGAAGATTTTCAGCAACAGTAGAGAGAAATGGAGATAGTGACGGTAGCTACAAATACTTCACCAATCAATGACTTATCCAAGTTTTTATCTAGTTTTTCATGTATTATAAAAACATTGATTTAGGCTATCTTTTAGATGGTTTTATCTACTATTTAGCTGGGTGACTATAATTGTTTGGATCATTCCTTGTTTGTACTGGTCATCCCTACTTTATTGGCTACTTATTTTATTTTTCCTAGCCATTTCTTCTTATTTCCTAGGCGCTTATTCTTTGGCTACTGTCCTCTATTCTGGTTGCTGTCCATTTTTAGACATTATGGCTGCTTCTTAGGTGATCTGGAATCACTGAATAGATTGACCCTTAAATTCCTTTCTTGTAGCCTGCACTTTGTCGTAGACCGATCGTTGGTTTTCATGATATGGTGTTTGCTTTACTTTGTTAAACTTTGACTACTAGAAACCATGTTGTTTATCTCTGTCGCTATGCCTAGCAAGCATTACTGTTCAGATCTGGGTTTTTACTATTGAAAAAAAAGATAAATCATTCTCTGGATTGCTGTAGATGACTCTCTGTAAAATATTGTTACGACTATATTCTTTCATATGCTAGATGAAATCAACGATAGACTAGAAAATTGACCTCTTTATTGATGAACAAAACCTCTTAAACATAGACAAAACTTATATTCCTGTAGTTTCATTTGCAATATTACTTGACTGCAGTGGATCCATTGTTGTCTCTGTGGACTGAGAAATCAGATCCTGCAACTACCTACCATGACTACAAACTTTATAAATTCCTATAGCAGTTTTTACGATCTTCCTGTAGCTGAATAAATTAAGCCTATAGCTTTGTTTAAAATTTGTTGAAATCAGTGTGTTCATTCAAAATAGAGATAGTAGAATTCCTATATTATTTTCCTATCAATGCTGATGCTGAAAACCATTTATATTTATGACTGAAAATGGAATTAAACTATGTTCTCTATTCATTGTCTTTATTTTCTACAATAGTTCCTATCATAGTTGCATAGGAAGACTATTTGACTATTTTGGGACTTCCTGTCGTAGTTTTGACATTAATTTATTTTTTACTGAATCGTGAACTTTTGGTTAGATAAATGGATTGAAATAGTTCCTATCACTAATTGCTAAAAGCACTTAGGATGAATATTTATTGGGAAATATGATTGAAATATGGACTTGAGGTTTATGTCAATTAAACAAACCTATCAACTGCTTTTATTGATTTAGACTTCCTCTCATTGTTATGACAGGAAAATGAAATTATAACTTAGAATGACATTTGTATGAAGATTGTGATCAAACTTTGGATTAGATAATATATCTTTTGACGTGCTTATGAGTGCAATTGTGTAAACAAAGATGAATGATTTGATAAGAAAAGTGTAATTCCTTGAATGTGTTTGGGAAGAAGAAATTTTAATGATTTATTGGAGAACTTGACTTTTATTATTTATTTCTTGCTTCTTGGGGAAAGAAGTAGATTTTCATCTAGGAATGTTATTGGGTTACTTTTGGGACTAGGATGCTGAATGTGGATATTCAGAGATGGCTTTTCCTCTTTTCAAGAATTGAACTAGGTTACTTATAAATGATTAGATCTAATCGGAATGACATTGAAATAGATGTTTATTGTCTAGAAAACTTATTTATTGATATATCTACCACATCCAGTTGTGAGACAATTTATTTTTCATTATTAGAATTGCACATTCAGACATCAGGGTTGCATCGGGTGTCCCCTCCTACCAGTTGTTACCAAGTAGCTAGACATTTTGTGTAGGGCTGGGTTTCCTTCATTTCATGAAGGGATCCAGGGAAGTGTAAATACTTTATGGTTGGGTGGAAAAGCACCTGGGCCATGTTCCCGTCTCTTGGCTTGCAGGTGGTGGACCACTTGGTTTGTGCAACTAGAGAGTGTATTGATTTATTTATTATTGTTGTACTTGCTATTGTACCCTATATTGAATGTATTATGGCATACTTGCCAAAGGATTTATGTATATTATTTTATAGTGCTTATTACTTGGATTAAGTACGTGATTATGTAAGACTTATTGACATTGAGATTCATATTTATGAGATTATCTTTTATTTCAGATATTGTGATTAATCAGATTAATTACATCTTTTATCTTTGAAAGTTGTATCTAAGTGGATTATTTACATCTTTTTATTTTTGAATATTGCGAGGTTATATTTAAGCAGATTATTTACTTCATTTACTTTTGAGTTGGTTTAAATGCTTTTACATGACTTGTGAAGCTTTACATTTGGTATCAGAGCCCTAGGTTTAATGCTAGGGCCTTTGTTTTTGGGACTATTGTGCTAAAGTTGTAAACTTGATACAGATTATCCATCATGAATACTAGAACCACTAATCGTAGTGACGGATCAGGAACTGCTTGAGGTAGAGGATCATGTGGAGGTGCATGTGGAGGTGCTTGTGGTGGTCGAACTACTGGGGATCATGGAAATGCCAGTAATGACCAAGATGGAAGATTTGACTGTATCCTTGATCTCTTGACCTGATAGGACACGAGGATGAATACTCTTGACCAGGAGATTAGAGGAATTCCTAGAGGTTAGAATGCTAATGAAAACCCAAGGGTTGAGGTACAAAATGAGTACCCAAGGATAGAAGTTCCAGTTCTTGAAGCTGGAGCTATTGCTAATAATCAAGCAAAGATAGTGGAAGAATTGGGGAAAGACCTCAAGAAAGCTTCACCACCAAAATTTGATGGAAAGACAATTGGAGATGGAGCTGAGTCCTGGATAAAAGAAATGGAGAAATACTTTGGACTCTGAAACCTTTCAGATCACACTAAGGCAATGTGGGGATCTTACCAGTTGACTAGTGAAGTCGCAACATGGTGCGATAATGAGAAGACAGATAAGAAGCTGTTACCTGGTGAAATAAGTTGGGAGATTTTCTTGAAACTATTTAGAAAAAGATGGTTACCACAGTTATTCTTCAACAAGAAGATGACAGAGTTTCAAAGTTTGATTCAAGGAGGTATGTCCGTAACTAGTTATTGGGAAAGGTTTTCTCATCTACCTAAGTATATTCTACTGTATTAGATAGATGAGAGATTTCGGATCAGAAAGTTTATTCTAGGATTGAGGCCACAGATTGGAGATGAGGTAGACATTCATAACCCACTTACTATGGATGCCACATTTGAGAAAGCAATAAAGCAAGAGCAGAGGTTGCAACAAACAACCAATTACCATAAACAAAGAGATGCTAAGTTTTCAAATAAGAAACCACAAAATAATCAGCAGAACTATCAAAAGAATAACAACCAAGGAAATAATAGATAGATCAAGAATCTTAAGAGAGGCAATAATTCTTAGGATGGAAATGGTGGGAAAAAAAGAGGTGGCAATAACAAAAGAAACAACAATCAGAGGGAAAGAGCTAAAGGACGGAGAGCACCTAAGGGTGGATGTTACAACTGTGGAGGAGAGCATTATGCAAATGCATGTCCACATAAAAGAGGAAACAAGAATCATCAAGGAGCACCACAGCATCAGATTCATGCCACAGTGGATAATCGACAAGTAGAGTTTCAAGCAGCACCTATTCAGTTCCAAGGTAAGCTCTAGTGGACTACCTATTTCTATTTTAATTGATACTGGTGCCACAGAATGTTTTGTAGATCCTAGAGTAGTATCTAAGTTATCTATTAGACCTAGACATATGGAATACTCTTGGATGGTACAATATGGAAATAGTGCAGAAAAGAGGGTAGACTAATGTCTAGCATGCAGTGAGTTAGAACTTCCTAGTTTTTAGACACAAGTGAATATGTATGTAGCACCTTTAGGCTCTTATGATGTAATTCTAGGAATCAATTGGTTAACTGAACATAAGTCTCTAGTAAACTATGAAGACAAGGTTGTTAGATGTTTGGATGACCTAAAACCAAGTAGAAATTAATGGAACTAAGAGACCTTTAGAGCTTAGACAAATCTCAGCTATGCAATTGAAGAAAGCTAAGAGGAAAGGATGTGCCATTTATGTTGTCCAAGTAAAGGACCTTGATAAAGAAGAACTAGTGTTTAATGACTATCCAATCCTTAGAGTTTTTAGAGATGTATTCCTTGTAGAGTTTATAGAGTTACCCCCGAAGAGAGAATTTGACTTCTCCATTGATTTGGTACCAAGGACTGAGCCACAATCTAAGGCACCCTACAGAATGACTACTACAGAGTTATATGAGTTTAAGGCACAATTGTAGGAGTTACTAAATCAACGGTTCATTAGACTTAGTGTGTCACCATGGGGCGCACCAGTTATCTTTGTAAAGAAGAAGGATGGTACTCTTAGATTATGCATTGATTATAGGATGCTTAACAAAGATACTATAAAGAACAAGTATCCACTTCCAAGAATAGATGAGCTCTTTGATCAGATGAAAGGAGCACCAATGTTCACAAAGATAGACCTTAGATCCGGTTATCACCAATTGTAGATTAAGGATGAGGACATCTCTAAAACAACTTTTAGGACTTGATATGGTCACTACGAGTTCACAGTAGTACCATTTGGGTTGACTAATGCTCCAACAACTTTCATGAATTTGATGAATAGTGTTTTCAGAGATTGTTTAGATGATTTTGTGTTGATCTTCCTTGATAACATATTGATATACTCTAAATCAGTGGAAGAGCATGAAAGGCATTTGAGAATTGTTTTGCAGCATTTGAGAGAAAGAAAGCTTTATAGTAAATTATCAAAGTGTACATTCTTTCAAGATAAAGTGCACTTTGTTGGTCATGTGATCTCAGCAGAAGGGATTATAGTCAATCCTAAGAAGATAAAAGTAATAATGGAATGGCTTGCACCACAGAGTGTGACATAAGTCAAAAGTTTTATGGGACTTGTAAGTTATTATAGAAAGTTTGTGGAAGGTTTCTCAACCATAGCAGCACCGATTACCGCACTACAAAAGAAGGGTAAGAAATTTGAATGGACAAAAAGGTGTGAGTAAGCTTTCCAAGTGCTAAAGGAAAAGCTCACAACTACTCCTATCCTAACCATACCAGATCCTAATGGGCACTTTATAGTTATAATAGATGCTTCAGGGGAAGGATTAGGAGGAGTGTTGATGTAGAATGAGCAAGTGGTTGCATATAAGTCAAGAAAGTTAAAGAAACATGAGTTCAACTATGCGCCGCATGATCTTGAGTTAGCTACCATAGTTCATGCACTTCAGATGTGGAGGCATTATCTTCTAAGTAAGCCCTTTGAGTTAAAGACAGATCATTTAGGGCTCAAGTATATGTTTAATCAACCTAACCTTAATGCATGATAGAGAAGATGGTTATAATTCCTTAGTGAGTATGACTTTGGAATTGAGTATATTAAAGGAAAGGAGAATAGAGTAGCAGATGCTCTTAGTAGTAGAAGACATCTAGCTGCCATTGTTACCATGAGATCCAATTTGAAACAGAAAGTGATTCAGAATCTTCAATGGGATGAGCATTATAAAAGAGTAAAGCAAGATTTGGAAGTAGACCCCTTAGATTAGAGGTTTGAAGGTTATGCGATTGAATCAGATGGACTTTTGAGATTTCAAGGAAGGATGTATATTCCTAACTCAGGAGAGTTGAAAAAATTAGTGCTTGAAGAGATTCACAATGCACCTTATTCAGGTCACCCTGGAGTGACAAAGATGGTTGAAGGTTTGAAACCTTTATAATTTTGGCCTAGACTTAAGAGGGATGTGACATAATTTGTGGCTCGATGTTTGGAATGCCAGCGAGTCAAGGCTAAGCATGTATATCCAGCAAGATTGTTGTATCTGCATAGTATCCCTGAGCATAAGTGGCAAGTGATTAGCATGGATTTTATTCAAGGGTTACCTATGTCTAAGAATAGGCATGATGCCATCTTAGTGGTTGTGGACAAGTTGACAAAGGTAGAACATTTTATTCCATGGAATCTTTCAGATGGTTCTATGGTCTTAGCTAAGAAGTTTGTTCAGGAGATTTTCTGATTGCATGGATTGCCTTAGATAATCATTTCAAATCGAGACACTCACATGACATCTAGATTTTGGACAACTCTTAATGCAACTTTGGGTACAAAGTTGAATTTTAGTTTGGCTTATATCCTCAAACGGATGGTCAAACAGAAAGAGATAATCAAGTGGTAGAAGACCTTCTCAGAATGTATTGTATGGATCAACAATATAAATGGGAGGAGTATCTTCCATTGGTAGAGTTTGCATACAAAAATTTATACCATGCATCTTTGGGAATGGCACCTTTCGAAGCTCTTTATGGATTTAGGTCAAACACCTATCAGTTGGGATAAGGTGGAGGACAAAATTGTGATTGGTCCTAAAATGTTAAGAGAAATGGATGATCAAATGATGTTGATCAAGGATAAGTTGAAGCAAGCTTTAGATCGTCAAAAGAGTTATACAAATAAGAATAGAACTCCTAGACAGTTTTTAGTTGGTGACAAAGTATTTTTGAGGGTTAGACCTCATAAGAGTTCAGTATCGTTTGGCAAAGCGTCCAAACTTGCTCCTTATTTAGTAGGATCGTTCAAAGTCCTGGAAGTGATTAATCCTGTAGCTTATAGACTTGTGCTACCACTTGCACTTGCCAGAAGCCATAATGTTTTTCATGTGTCTTTACTTAAGCTTTATCATCCTTCTTGATTGGTGTGCTTTACAGGTTCAGGATCCAGGAGTGGTGCTAGTGGAGCCCACTCAAATTCTGGGGAAGTGCAACATTAAGTTGCGTAGCAGAGATGTGGTACAATATAAGGTCCAATGGGATCATTATTCTGATGACAGTGCCAAATGGGAGGATGCAGAGGAGATTGATAGATTTTTTCCTCATTTGAGGATATAGCATAGATTTCTTATTCATGCATGGATTATGATACTTTGAGTTTAGTTATTGCTTTGATACTTTGAGATGTTATTATGATCTTTTGATACTTTGAGTTGATGTTATTGTTTTATAACACCTTGATACTTTATTGGTGGTTGATGGACACTTTATTATTTTGATGTTTACTAAGACATCGGGATGATGTCTCTTCCAAGTGGGGAAGGATGTCACGTCTCATTTTTATGAACAATATGATTATTCTAGTTTAGTGAACAATGATTTTGATTGACTTTACTTTAAGTAATTTTGCATACATGGAGGTAATTATTATGAGTTATATTGATGAAAATTGGAAATTGTTTTAAAATGTTAAATACTATAGACATGATTACAATGATTTGCCTTGGCTATGTTTTGGAGACACTAACCTATTGACGTTGAGTTGAGTGCAAATGAATGCAGGTACTCATCGAAGACAAGAGCATGGTTGAGGTAGAGATGTTCTAGCCACTTGGCAAGAACTGATGGATGGATTACCCTGATGCAATCACACACATCATGTAGTTGCATATGCATTATTGAATGGCTTTTTATGCATTAATGTGTGGTTATTAATCATTTCCAGAAGCATGATGTGATTACTTAAATTTAATGTCTTTTCAAAATATATCCAAATGATGTATTGTATGTATTTAAATAAATAATAAAATATTGTTTATAGATGTTTGGAAGACAATATGTTCCTTGAAAGTAAATAAATATATTAAATTATATATAAATATACAATATTGTATTGCATTTCTCTTCTTGATTATTTAAAGGGTTTTGTTTCAATCAAAATAGTTAAATAATATTAAAAATAGCATTATTATATTTAGAGTTTTGATAAAAGAATTAAAAGATTGGTTACTGTCATTTACGTGACAGTAAGCTAATTAAATTAGCTATTATTTTATTTTCAATAGAATTGAGCTTCTTTTGGTTGGTCGATTATTCATGCAAACTAAAAATGATCTTTAGTTCTAAAACCTAATTCTTGATCACCAAAAATAAGAGTTGAAGAAATTTTATTAAAAAGGGAGATCACTCAACAGAAGGAACATCACGTTTTTGGCAGCATAAGAAAGTTATTTTACTTGAGCGATAGAAGCAAAGAAGATTTGCAGCGAAAGTAGAGAGAAAGGGAGGCAACAACAACTACTACGAATACTTCACCAATCGATGACTTATCCAGGTTTTCAACTGGTTTTCCTTGTATTATAAAAACATTGATTTAGACTATCTTTTAGATGGTTTTATCTGTTGTTTGGCTGGGTGACTGTAATTGTTTGCATCGTTCCTTGTTTATATTGGCTGTCCCTTCTTTGCTGGCTACTTATCTTATTTTGCCTGGTTGTTTCTTCTTATTTCTTGGCCACTTATTCTTTCGTTGTTGTCCTCTATTCTGGCCGCCGTCCTTTTTAGCCATTATGGCTGCTTCTTGGGCAATCTAGAATCATTGAATAGATTGACCCTTAAATTCTTTGCTTGTGGCCTGCACTTTGTCTCAGACCAATCGTTGGTTTTCATGATATGGTGTTTGCTTTACATTGTTAAACTTTGACTACCAGAAACCATGTTGTTTATCTCTATCGCTATGCCTAGCAAGCATTACTATTTAGATCTAGGTTTTTACTATTGAAAAAAAGATAAATCGTTCTCCAGATGGCTGTAGATGACTCTTTGTAAAACATTGTTATGACTATATTCTTTTATATGCTGGCTGAAATCAACGATAGACTAGCAAATCGACCTCTTTATTGATGAACAAAACCTCTTAAAAATAGACAAAACTCATATTCCTGTAGTTTCATTTGCAATATTTCTTGACCGTAGTGGATCCATTGTTGTCTCTATGGACTGAGAAATCAAATCCTGCAACTACCTACCATGACTGTAAACTTTATAAATTCCTATAAAAATTTTTACAATCTTCCTGATGCTGAATCAATTAAGCCTATAGCTTTGTTTAAAATTTGTTGAAATCAGTGTGTTCATTCAAAACAGATATATTAGAATTACTATATTATTTTCCTATCAATGCTGATGCTAAAAACCATTTATATTTATATTTATGACTGAAAACAGAATTAAACTATGTTCTCTGTTCACTGTCTTTATTTTCTACAACAGTGCATGTGGTAGTTGCGACAGGAAGATTGTTTGACTATTTTGGGACTTCCTGTCACAGTTTTGACAATAAGTTATTTTTGACTGAATCATGAACTTTTGGTTAGATAAATGGATTGAAATAGTTCCTATCACTGATTGCTGAAAGCACTTAGGATGAATATTTATTGGGAAATATGATTGAAATATGGACTTGAGGTTTATCTGAATTAAACAAACCTATGGATTGCTTTTATTGATTTAGAATTCATGTCACTGTTATGACAACAAGATGAAATTATAACTTAGAATGACATTTGTATGAAGATTGTGATCAAACTTTGGATTAGATAATATATCTTTTGACATGCTTATGAATGCAATTGTGTAAACAAAGATGAATGATTTGATTGGAAAAGTGTAATTCCTTGAATGTGTTTGGGAAGAGGGAATTTTAATGATTTATTGAAGAACTTGACTTTTATTATTCATTTCTTGCTTCTTGGGGAAAGAAGTAGATTTTCATCTAGGAATGTTATTGGGTTACTTTTGGGACTAGGATGCCAAATGTGGATATTTAGAGATGGCTTTTCCTCTTTTTGGGAAATGAACCAAGTTACTTATAAATGATTAGATCTAATCAGAATGACATTGAAATAGATGTTTATTGTCTAGCAAACTTATTTATTGATATCTCTACCACATCTTGTTGTGAGACAATTTGCTTTTCATTATTAGAATTGCACATTTAGACATCAGGGTTGCATCGGGTGATCCCTCCAACTGGTTGTTACCAGGTAGCTAGACATTTCATGCAGGGCTGGGTTTCCTTCGTTTCATGAAGGGATCCAGGGAAGTGTAAATACTTCATGGTTGGGTGGAAAAGCACCTAGGCCATGTTCCTGTCTCTCAGCTTGCAGGTGGTGGGCAACTTGGTTCGTGTAGCTAGAGAGTGTATTGATTTATTTATTATTGTTGTACCATTTATTGTACCCTATATTGAATGTATTATGGCATGCTTGCCAAAGGATTTATGTATATTATTTTATAGTTCTTATTACTTGGATTAAGCACGTGATTATGTAAGATTTATTGACATTGAGATTCATATTTATGAGATTATCTTTTATTTGAGATATTGTGATTAAGTGGATTAATTACATCTTTTATCTTTGAAAGTTGTATCTAAGTGGATTATTTACATCTTTTTATTTTTCAATATTGCGATGTTGTATTTAAGCAGATTATTTACTTTATTTACTTTTGAGTTGGTTTAAACATTTTTACATGACTTGTGAGGCTTTACACCATATCTCTTTGGACATATCGTTCACTCTCTATCTCCCCATCTCTCCCCTATGTCTCCTCTATCTCTCCCTATCTGTCTCCTCTAGATCTCTCTACCTATCTATTTCTCCCTATCTTCCTATCTCTTTCCTCTCTCTCCCCTATCATTCCTCTATCTCTCTATCTCTCCCCTCTATCTCTTTCTCACCCTTATCGATGAAGGAAATGAAAGCAAGAAAACTAGGACTCTCTCTCTCTCTCTCTCTCTCTCTCTCTCTCTCTCTCTCTCTCTCTCTCTCTCTCTCTCTCTCTCTCTCCTCTCCATCTCCACCCTCTCTCCCTCTTCCTCCCTTTCCCTCTCCCGTATCGACAAACAACATGGAAACAAGAAAACTAGGGGATGCAAAGAGGGATGAGGATATAAATTGGGAGGATAAAATGGAAACAAGATAAAACAAAAGTCTGTTGGATGGTGTTACGTCGAAAAATGTCCCCTTGGGGGCTTTTCCCTCTTAAGGTTTGTTGGGTGAATATTTTGTCGTTTAGCTAACTATTGAAAAAATGGTTATATCACCACAGCTATAATGAGACTGAGTCTCTCCTCTCAGCAAGGGGAGGTTCCCTCTAGATAATGAGCTCTTTCTAACAAACAACTTTTAATACTTAAATAAACTAAAACTATTCTTGGAGTGTTTTCATCACATCATATTCTCTTTTTTTAGAATAGATGTTTCTCTCTTACAAAATAACAACTTCACAATAGATGATATTTGATAATTCTTGAACCGAGACAAACCATAGAAACACAAAGTTTCCTATCGTTTGGCTTATTTCTCACAAACAAACTTAATTAAATTCAAATGCAGCCCAAAGTCTCCATTTTCACCCAATATGATATATCTAACTTGAACACAACAGTTTACAGCACAAAGTCTCTAAATGATTTCGTTCCCACAAATAAACACAAACTGCCGCAATGAGAAAAAAAGCACAAAGTCTATTCAACCAAAACAAAAACACTCCTCTCAAATTTCAATAAACTCCACAATTTCAACAATGATTCAATATAATTTAACACCAATGACATAAGAACATTGATATCATAAAACAATATGATTCAACTCAAAGTTTGATACTCAAATTGCCTACTTATATTGATATTCACTTGAACAATATGATAAACATGAAAAGCTCTAAGTCTTGAAATGTTTTCCAATTCAGCAGAGTTTCTTTGCAATAGATAAAAGATGATATTTACAATGGGGGTCCTCTTTATTTATAAGAGAAACCGAGAGCAAAAATAGGAAAATCCTAACTACTTTGACTTATTCAAATAGAAGAGTCCTATTTGACTTAGGACTTCCTTTGCCTCACATGTAATTACATTTTAGAAAATTACACATGAATATGTCCACAAAAAAATCAAATTACATATACAAGAATAAAATAAACTAAGGTATTAGCTTCCTCCATCATTCTTCTTTAGAAAATTCTGGTACATGGCCCGTATAGCTGCCATTTCACATGCATCTGGCTTAGTTGTATTCTCTGAGATAGTATAGGCCTGAAGAACTGCATCTTTTACTACCTTTATTGCCTTGTCATGTTTGTCAAGGTTGTCCTTCAGGTTCTCAAAAGTCAAATGTTGATCATAGAGGCTATCCATAAAAAGTATTGATGGCACTTCATCTTCGTATTTATGTTGAACCATCTTTGCAAAGGAACTTATCATTTCATCTGCTGAAAGGAACTTATGATCTTCCCCTGTGAGGATGCATGGGAGTTCTTCCAACCTGTGTAGAAGCGTGACATCACTGTCTTCACTGTTTTCACAAGCTTGACATAAATCCTCAAGTAAACCTTTTATTATATGGATACGATGAACCAGAGATTCCTTAGTTTTAAGATATGATTCCCTATTTGTGATGACCCCAATAGTAATCAGATTCTTTATCTTAATCTTTTTCATCTCTATGCACTCCTCCAAGCTCTCTTCCTGATCCTATAGTTCTTGGGAGAGTAAGTCAACCATGTTATCAAGCTCGGCTTTGGCTTTATCCATCTTTTCTTTTCTTTCTACAGTGGTCTTCAGTAGAATTCACCCTTGAGCTAGCAAACGTTCCACAATATCTCCTACCACTCTTCCTCTAGCCTGAGCTTTTTCAACATTCTGGATTAGAGGATCTTCTACAATCACTGCCATGGGTTCCACAATTTTAGATGACTTTAATATTTTCTGAAGAACAACAGCAAGTTGTTCTACTTTAGCTTTATACTGTTCTTTTTCCTTTTTGACTTCATCATATTTTTCGAGCAAGGTACTGGCAATAGTTTGAAAATTTGCTTTTATGCCTTCATGAGTTATCTTACCTAACTCAACCCTTGAGACGACATAATCATTCATGTCAAAATTGTCAATAGTAGCATCCTCTGGTGGCTTAGCAGTCTCTACATATCTGATTCCTTTCTCATTGATAAGCCTAGAAATAGTCTTAGGCTTTTTCTACAAGGTTTTTGACTTCAAAGGCAACAACTTCTCTATATCAATTTCACCTGGTGAAATTGCTTACTTTTTCCTGTTTGGGGTATATGCAGACAACCAAGGAGGAAGTATAGAAACACCCACATTAGGAGAAGAATCAATCACTTGCTTTGCTAGGTCCTTGCTTATTCCTATTATTGTAACAATGGGACTGGTAGGAGTAAAAACAATAGTAGTATCAACAACTTTTTTAGAACTATCTAGAAAATGTTCCAACATAGTTTGTTCACCTATATCAAAAGATGGAGAAGATACTTGGGATAGAACCAGATGAATCAAACACTATCCCAAATATGGTTCTTAGAGAAGGGGGAGTATTATCTAAGGAAACAACCAAAATAGGAGAAATCAGAATATTTGAAACTACTGGAAAACTACCAGAAACAGGAGCATGAGCTAGGGGTGTAGAAACTTGTGATTTAGTTGGAAGATCCTTCTTAGGAGACTGACATGGATCACTAGTTTGTTCCTACTCTACATTCTCATCTCTATCTTGTTCTATTTCATCTTCCTCATCAGATTTATCAGACACTTTTGTTTGTTGGGCATCCTTAGATTTCTCAATATTTTACTTTTTAGTTTCCACATCTTCAACCTCCATTTGCTCAACATTTGTATCTTCAGCACCTGATTCAGTGACATTAGAGGTTCATGCAACCTCTTTCTTCTTCCCTCCCTTGGATACAAACTTAATTTTTGGCTTACGTATTTTGGAGGAAGAAGGGGTGTCACTCTTATTCTTGGTCCTATTTTCTACTTTCTTGCCTGTTTGCTCCTAAGTTTCAATCTCTGACACTATGAGAAATTCCTTCAATCTGATCCCTTTGCTTTCCAACCATATGTTTGTATTGGCCAAGATCGGTTGAAATCTTTTCCTTATGGAAGTTTCCTCTTTAACTGACCATTTCACCTTTGGAAGAGGTGAGACTTCAACATTCTCAGTGTTATATTTAGGATCTAGAACATCCCCATCATCTTCCATTCCATCTGGGATATCTCCAAGGCCCAGCTCTTCTATCTAACTCAAATGAAGTCTGCAATAGTCTAACTTCTTGATCTCAATTTGTGTCTTGAGGTCAGCCCAAATATCTTCCACCATTGGCATATGGAAAGTTGACTTCCTTTTGATTTTATCTTGTACTCTCCTAAAGTCAAAACAGTCCCTTTTCTTGAAAGTTTTCATGGTGACCAACTGCAATTCAGAATCAATTGTTTTTACCTTGTTAGCTAACTGAACTGAGTACCTTCCAATTTCTACGGGAAACTTTATACCTGACTTTTTAAGCTCCATTTGTTTATTATGTACTACAATCAGTTGCCTACATAATTCCATGAGAACAATTCAGTCATTGGGATATCGTGGAAGAATATAAGGGTAGCCAGGATAATACCCTACTCTTAGATATGTGAAAGTAGGAAATTGTAAGAACAAGCATCCAAAAGACTTCACAACTTCCCAAGCTTCATCTGAAACCCTCTTCTGAATAAGTTCATTGTCCCATAAGCACATAAATACTAAAAAGAAAGCATCATTAACCCTGCGGAAATGATGGATTGATCCCTTCAGAGTAATTTGAGGATAATACTCATACACAGGAACCAATCTCCTATTGCCAACCTGAGTAAGACTAGGAAAGCTCCTCATGCTAGTAGCAACATAGACCAGATATGAAGTCATATGAAACTTGAAAGTAGTATTGACCTTCACCAATTGTTCATGCAAAGCATTACTGATCTGCTCTCCCCATAATATTTTCTGTGTGCCCTGAAGAATCACCTTGATGTATGTGTACATCCATTCCTGAAATTTGGAGGAAGAAGGTAGTCCTCTGATACGACTCAAAAGTGTGATCAAATCACAGACCTCCTCTACAAAATTATTCCTAAGGAGATTCTTTGGCCATCTGGTCAGATTGCTTCAAGGAATTTTCAACCATTTATTGTTTATGTACCTTCATGTAGCTTCCACATCTATATCATAGTCTTTTTGCCCTTGAGCAAAATCAATTTGTCCAATGTTTTCAATAGGAGGACACATGAAGATTTTATCAAGAAACTTGGCATCCAACCTCATGATCACATTCCCTTGGGAATCTGTCACAACCCTAGTATCCCTATTGTAATGGCTAGCCACTTGAAGAATGAACTCAGGGTTATGGGCAGAAACTAGAAAAGAGGCAACCAAGTGGATGTTGCTGTCAATGATCTTTTGCATGTGTCTAGAAGGATTTATCTGTTTAGTTCTGTCCACAAATTCTTTCATATCCACATGCCCTATTTTTGTATCTCTGATTTCATCAACATTTGACTGTACTGAAGTGATAGGGAAGACCCCTTGGTATTTGTACTTCATGATTTTGGCTTTGGATGGAGACGGCCCTGACATCAACTCTGGAGAGAATTCTGGAAAAGATATCTACCATGGACGTTTGTTGAAAACTGCAAAAGGCCATGATCTCGTAGTTAGGGAAAAATGGATAAATTGGGAAATTGCAATTTGATGATCATGAACAGGGAAGCAGGCGTTGAAGGGCTTGAGTGCACGCAAATCAAGAATTTGGACGAAAGCGGGCTAAAGGCATCATTTGCAGGAATTTCCCCAGTGTTAGGAAATTTTGTAGAAATTCATGAACTGGTGGTCAAAATGACTGCTCTTGCATGTGAGAAGGTTGCATCTCATTTCAAGGCGGCAAGAAGGCCCGCTCCTGTATGTGGGATCAAAATGAGGTTTTCATGTATGGGCGGTCAAAATGACTGCCCTTACATGTGGGAAAATTGCAAGTCGAGGCACATGCAAAGTTGGCAAAAAGGACCACCGGTGCATGTTTAAAAGACAAACTGATGTATAGTTGGTCAAATTGACCGATACCGTAGGTGTTTTTGAAAACTCCAAGTTATGTGTGTAAAAGTGGGAGTTTTGGCCGCTCCTGCATATTGGGAGATACATAAAGTTCATGTAAAGGAGATGACTTTAACCACCCTTACATATGGGAAAGACCATACATGTAAAGGATGCGGTGGCGGGGGAAAACCCCCTGCTATTACATACCAAAGAGTAGAAACACGTAAAGTTCATGAAAATCCAAGGGTAGGAACGTGTATCGACGGCAAAAAAGGCCGCTCATACACGTTTAAGAAACTATGGAAAAACCTAAGTTTAACATGGCGATAAAAGATCCGTTCACACACAGAGAAACTAGATTTACAAGTTTTTAAAAAAATTCTTCAATGAATCAAAAATAAACAATAACAATACAAACATACATTTTATTTTCAAGCAGGAAAAACCTTAGGAAGAAAACGAAAGAAAAAATAGAAAACAAAGGCTTACCTGAAAAGGCTGACCTAAAACCCTAGTCACAAATTCAGAAGACAATATCCACTTGAATCCGCAGTCGACATGATCAAATGATCTCAAAAAGGGTTTACCAGTTGATTAGAAGATATGGTAATAATTAAAAAAAAACAAAACGAATCAAAAACAATTAAAAAGGTTTTAAAGTTTGCATTAAACATGGCACGAGTGCCATTAATGCAACTTTAAGTTAAAACAACATTAAGCATGCAAGAGTGGTGAATTTCATTGCCAATGCATATAAACCTAAAAAAATTCTGGCACCCTGAAAATAGTCAAAATTGATATTTTGACCAGCTTGTAACCTAGTCAGTTTTCACGAACTTTGAGGAAATGACCTAGGGCAATGTTACAAGCTATTATACAGTGTCAAATGACTTCGCATGAGACTAAGAGTACTTGTCTCAATTTGTGAACTTAGAGTGTAGTCTACGAAACAGACAAGTTTCGTAGGGGTTGTCTACAAAAATGAGCATAGCTAATTTTGAGAAAAATAGCTGGCTCTAACTGGGCAATTTCCATCGATCGAACTTTGAAACAATTGAAGGGAGAAGAATCCAGTCTCTAAGTGCCTTCATCCATGCCATTGGTCCATAGAGTCAAGCTACCAAAAAGAAAAAGACAAAAAAGACTAAACAAAAATGAAAAATAAAAACACAAAACTATACCAACATACAAATGAACTTATCTGATACTTCAAGGATTGAAGTGCTTCAGATGTTGTCCACTGTGAGGCAGCAAGAATGGTGTTCCATCCAGATACTCTAGCAAGAAGCTATTTTCACGACAAAGTTGATGAATGATGAACGTGCCTCTCCATAGGGAATCAAACTTCCCATGCATTCCTTTTGGTTCTCTCCTCTTGTCCCATAACAAGACTTGATCTCCAATTTGAAAATCGTGAGCCCTTGCTTTCTTGTCAAAGAGCTTCTTCACCTAACTTTGATGTTTAGCAATACGGTCTACTACCATAGCTCATTGTTCTTCAAGTTCAGTTAGGTACATGATTCTTTTGTCAATATAACTTTCAAAAGTTCTATCTTCTACTGCCTTTGCCAACTTCAGTGCCGACAACTCTAAAGTAATAGGTATCTCTGCATTCAGACCATATAAGAGCTAAAACGGTGACATACCTATCACACTTTTGGGGGTAATCTTGTCTACCCATAAAGCATCAAACAACGCTTTATGCTAAGTTCTCTGATTATCTTCCACCAGTTTCCTGATAATAGTAACCATATTTTTGTTACTAGATTCTGCCTGACCATTTCCTTGCGGATAATAGTCTGAAGAGTCAGAAAGAATGATCCCATGTTCATAACAAAAGCCAGTAATCTCGTTGGAAGATAAACAAGTAGCATTATCTGCTACAACCTTGTTTGGAACTCCAAATCAGGAAATAATATTTTCCTTAAGAAAATTACATACCACTTCAGAAGTAGTGTGCTTCATTGGGATGGCTACCACCCACTTGGTAAAATAATCAGTTGTGGTGAGAACAAAGTTGTGTCCCGCACTTGATGGTGGGTTCACAACACCAATGAAGTCAATGCCACATTGCTGAAAAGGTTCTTCAATTACAACTGGCTTGAGGGGTAATGCAGCCAACTTAGGCTTTCCAACAAACTATTGACATAACTCACACCTACGTACCAAATTGTACACATCCTAAAATAGTGTGGACCAATAGTACCTAGCACACAGAATCTTATGAGCCATCACAGGTGCAGAAAAATGTCCTCCACAAGCTAAATTGTGAAAAGACTCTAGAAGTCTGTTTTGTTGTGCTTTATCCACACAACGGAGAAAGACTCCATCAAGGCTTCTTTTGTACAAACCATTATCCCATAGGACATAGTTAGCAGCCTTTAATTTGATAGTCCTTTTCTCCCTATAGGATAGATGAGAAGGACACTCACCATAGGTAAGAAAATGAGCAATATTTGAATACTACTCATCTGTAGTAGTGACAAAAAGAACAGTTGGCATATCCTCAACTTCTTCTTCATCCCCTGTCTCTTTTGGTATATTGTCAGAAATCAATTGACACAAACCTCTGCCATGCACAAGCTTGGTAGGTTTGATATCAAGATCAAACTCTTGGATCTTAGCAATCCAATTGCCTCTTTTAGTGTCGAACTCCTATTGAGTCAGAATCAACTTTACTATTGTATCAGGCAACAAAACAATAGTATGTGAATTCAAAATATAGAACCGAAAATGCTTTACTGCCTTGACCACGGCATAAGCATGTTTCTCCATATTTGAATATTTCAATTCATGAGCCTTCAGAGGACAACTCATAAATGAAATGGGAGATTCCACACCTTCTTCATTCTATTGAACAAGAATGGCTGAAAGTGTATGCTTGGAAGCATAACTGTATACTACGAAATCCTTGGTATAATTAGGACAAACTAGAACCGGAGCATGAGGTATGGCCCTCTTGATGTCCTCAAATGCCGCTTTACCTTACACACTCCAATGGAAAGTAGCTTTACCCTTTATCATGTTGACAATGTGATGGGTTTTCTCTGCGAATTCTGGAATGAATCTATGCAGAAAATTAACCTTTCTGAAGAAAGAGTGAACTGCAGTCTTACTAGCAGGCAAAGTAAGACTTTGGATGGACTTGACTCTTTCTGATTCAATTTTAGTGCCTTCTCAGGACACAATGTGACCAAGAAGTTTACCTTCTGTAACCCTAAAAACTGATTTATTAGGGTTGAGAGAGATACCATTTTGTCGACATCTTTCTGGCACCTGTCGCAAATGATATGCATGATCTTGATGTTGTTTGGAGAAAATAGTCAATTCGTCAAGATATACCACAATGAATTTCCCCATCTCATCTCTAAAAGTGAGATCCATTGCTCTCTGGAAAGTAGCGCCAGCATTGATTAAACCAAACAGCATCCTGCGATATGCAAACGTGCCCCAAGGTGTTGTGAAAGCAGTCTTGTACTAATCTGCTTCGTTGACCTCTACTTAATTATATCTTGAAAAACCATCCAGCATAGACAACATTTCTGAACCAGTTACAGTTTGCAACACTTGGTCCATGATGGGTAGGGGGTAGTTATCCTTTAGAGAAGATTGGTTGAGATTCCTAAAATCAACACAAATACAGATTTCTCCGTTCTTCTTTCTTACAGGAACAATATTCACAATCTAGGTGGAATGATGAATATGAAAGATTATTCTTGCATTCAACATCTTCTGAATCTCAGAAAGAATAGTACCTGATATTTTGGGATTATATTGCCTCTGTTTCTGCTTGTGAGGCAATGGCCCAACCTTGAGAGGAATTTCATGTTGAATCTCCTTAGGCCTGAAGGACTTCAGATCATCATAAGAATATGCCAAGACATCAATGTAATGGTGAAGGAGTGTAGTGAACTTGAATTTCTCGTCGGTAGTGCAACACTTCCCAATGTTGACCATTTTGGGATCTACATCAAAACTCAAATTTACTTGTTCAAATTCCATAGATGAACTTGAATCAAGTTGTTGTTGTTGTTTAATGTATCTGTCATACTTATCAAATAGCTTTTCCAAGGAAACCAAACCTTTTGGAATATTATTCCCTTTTAGTTGAATAAAATCTTCACCAGTTTGTGAATCTACTTCGGAAACGTATTCCTGTGGTGGAGATTCACTACCTTCAAAATAGAGCTCATCAAAGCTATCCGTCTTTTCCAAGAAAGCTATGATTTGATTATCACCATTGAACAACTACCAATGGTCAGCATTATCTGGTACACTTGGTTGGAAGACCAGCTCAATTGTGTACTTGTTGCCTTTGAAGTCTTTATGGGGAACCATGAGGGTGGCGGAGACAGCTAATGAATCTGCACGATCATTAAACTCTCTAGGTACTGCAAAAATGTCGAAAGCATCAAAACCTTCAATGAAATCCCAAACACAGTTACGGTAATGCCTCAACCTTTCATTTTTGGTTTGATATAAATTTCTCACTTGGAAAACCACTAATTTGGCATCTCCTTGAGCATGAAGATTTTTAACACCTTTAGCATGAGCAGCCTCCAATCCAAGCAACAATGACTTGTATTCAACGGTGTTATTGGTATTGTCGAATTGCAGCTTGTATGAGAAAGGAAAGATATCACCTTGTGGAGATATCAAAACAACTCTGTCTCTAGAACTGGTAGAGGAACAACTGCCATCAAATTCTAAAACCCAAACATCATTTGAATTTCTTACTTTGATGTTTGTGTTACTAGTAGATTCTTCATCATCAGAAAGAGAAGATTCTGGCATCACTATGGTCTCATCTAAACTTTCATCTAATTTAATAGAAATATCCTCTGATTCTGCATTTGAAATGTCAGAGCTCTCATCTAATGAACTAGAAGTATCCTCAGTAGACAAGAAATAATTACCCATTCCTATGGACTCAAACAAAATTTGGGCTTTGGGATTTGCTGTTTCGGTAACAATATATTTTGCTTCTTTTTCAAGAAGCAACTTTTGCATGACACCTTTAACAGGTATCCTAGCTTTAGACAAGTCCATGTTTAGTTCTCCACCCACATCTTTACAAAAATTATGCCTGAGTGGAATGCCATAAGAGCCTGGAACATCAGCCACTAGGACGGTCATCTTAATCCTCTTGTCTGGAAAAGCTGCAAATGCAAATTGGGCATCTTTGATTCGGCCCAACAATGGCACTTACTTATTTTCCATGGAGAAACATCTCCCAAAGGTCTTAGTTAAGGTGAGGCCAAGGGCGTCCGCCACTTTGGATTGCATGACATTATCAGAGGCCCCAGAATCTATGATGCAATTGCTCAACTTATGACCATTTACCAATAAAGAAACATAGAAAGGTTCTATTTTTTCTGGGGCAACAAGGGGAGTAGTGACAAGATTATTTTGGGTGGATTTGTTCTTTGAGGAATCATAGGTAGCTTTTGGAAGGTCTTGTCCTATAGGGACAGTCTTGTTTTTGACGTATTTAGCTAACCTATCAAACTGTTCGAGATTAGCTTGTAAATACTCAACCTCAGACATTTGGATTTTGGTCTTCCTAGCATGATCTATTATGTCAAACAGCTAAAATGAACTAGGGATAGAGGAAGGGGATCCATCATTCTAGGTTTTATTAGGGGTAGTACTGGTCTTAGGGACAAAAGTAGAAGATACAGGATTGTTAGATGTACTTACTTGCTTATTGCCAACTGGGTCCTTCGACTAAAAAGGCAACAGAGTTCCTCGTTTGGCAATTGAGATCACTGGCTGAGGTTCCTCTCTTGCCTTTCCTTTATCAACTTAATAATTTGACTGATGCTAAGACCTAGTAAAAATAGCATATGCACCATCATATACTTCTCCTTCTTTTTCAGCTTCATCTTAGTAATTCAGAAAGCCAATGGTAGAGTTGCCAGCTAATTCTTCTTCTCCTTCTGTAAAAAGATTAGCATCATTCTCCTGGTCCAACTCAGGTTGGAAAGAATGCTCATGTTTTGCTTCATAATAACCAACTGCTGAGTTGACCAGCGTTGCTTCAATGGCAAACTTCCCTTATGTGGGTGGAAGACGATTGTGTTGCCCTTGATTTCTGGCAGCACGACCTTGATACGAATTGTTAGGAAATGTTCTCCATGGTATATTCCTATAAGAAGGAGGGGTAGACATACCTTGTGACATTTGCCTTTTTAGAGCCAGCAGTTCATTTGCTAACTTTTGCACCATAGGATCTGTGGTGCTTGTGGATGGATTATCAGTAGATGATTGACCTCTATTCTTGTTGGAATCTCTTCTTATCTTACTCGCAAGGATAAGATCATCTTCAACTTCAGTAGCCAAAATTTGAGCTGTGGGAAGATCTATGAGGCTAGCCTGCCTTAGCAAAAATCTCACCTCGGGAAGCTGAGTATTGATAAAGAAACACTTAAGATTCTTCGTTGTTGGCTGAGCGGTTGTAGGAATCTTATTTGTCTGCTTATTGAACTTAGCGATGAAATCACGCATGGGTTCATGTGGCTCTTTCTTCATCTGTGTTAGCTGTGCTAACAAGGCATGTGCATCTTCCATAGGTTTGAACCTGGCTTCGAACTTGGTCTTGAGAGTGTTCCAACTCATTATAGTTTGAGCATGAAGATGGTAAAACCAATCTGCAGCAACACCTTGCAGTGTTTCCACAAAAAGTCTTACTACTACATCTTCATATTCCACACCTAATACACTGCAAGCTATGTAGAAAGCTGCAATGTGTTCATCCAGGTGGACTCTCCCATCGCCATAGAACTTAGGGAAATTCTTCCTCGAACTATGAGGTAGTTCATGCAATGGTGGGGTTAAATTCAAAGAACCAAAAGTGTTACCCCAAGGGCCTTGACCTGCCATGGTGCACTGATTAAAGGGTGGGATAACAAAACCTCTGTGGAATATGAACAAACAAAATTTTTCTAGTACTAGAACTAGAAGCTTCACCTGGTATTGGAGACCTACCATTGGTAGGAGGAAAACTCCTAGTTCGCTGAAGTTGAGGTCATGGAGGCAAAAGACCAAAGTTATTTTGCTGCATTAACTCAAATATAGGATCAATAATTCCTTGAACTCTCTTGCTTCTCGTATATCGTGAGTCTGCCAAAATGCAATGTACTCAACAAAATTTCAAAAAAAAATCTCAAAACAATGGAAAAGAACTGTAGTGCTTCAACTCAGAGCGTGAGGCTTCAAGTTGCGCGTTCCTTCCCCAGTAGAGTCGCCAAAAAATTGTTGGGTGAATATTTTGTCATTTAGCTAACTAATGACAAAATGGTTATATCGCCACATCTATGATGAGACTGAGTCTCTCCTCTCAGCAAGGGGAGGTTCCCTCTAGATAATGAGTTCTTTCTAACAAACAACTTTTAATACTTAAATAAACTAAAACTATTCTTGGGGTGTTTTCATCGCATCCTATTCTCTTTTTTCAGAATAGATGTTTCTCTCTTACAAAATAACAACTTCACAATAGATGATATTTGATAATTTTTGAACCGAGACAAACCATAGAAATGCAAATTTTCCTATCATTTGGCTTATTTCTCACAAACAAAATTAATTGAATTCAAATGCAGTCCAAAGTCTCCATTTTCAACCAATATGATATATCTAACTTGAACACAATGGTTTATAGCACAAAGTCTCTAAACGATTCTGTTCCCACAAATAAACACGAATTCCCACAATGAGAAAAATAGCACAAAGTCTATTCAACCAAAACAAGAACACTCCTCTCAAATTTCAATAAACTCCATGATTTCAACAATGATTCAATATAATATAACACCAATGACACAAGAACACTGATATCATAAAACAATATGATTCAACTCAACGTTTGATACTCAAATTGCCTGCTTATATTGATATTCACTTGAACAATATGATAAAAATAAAATGCTCAAAGTCTTGAAATGTTTTCCAATCGGGCAGAGTTTCTTTGCAATAGATAAAAGATGATATTTACAATGGGGGTCCTCTTTATTTATAGAGAAACCGAGAGCAAAAATAGGAATATCCTAACTACTTTGATTTATTCAAATAGAAGAGTCCTATTTGACTTAGGACTTCCTTTGCCTCACATGTAATTACATTTTAGAAAATTACACATGAATATGTCCACAACAAAATTCAAATTACATATACAAGAATAAAATAAACTAAGGTATTAGCTTCTTCCATCATTCTTCTTTAGAAAATTCTGGTACATGGCTTGTATAGCTACCATTTCACATGCATCTGGCTTAGCTATATTTTCTGAGATAGTACGGGCCCAAAAAACTGCATCTTTTACTGCCTTTATTGCCTTGTCATGTTTGTCAAGGTTGTCCTTCAGGTTCTCAAAAGTCAAATGCTCATCGTAGAGGCTGTCCATAGAAAGTACTGAGGGCACTTCATCTTCATAATTCTATTGAACCATCTTTTTGAAGGAACTTATCATTTCATCTGCTGAAAGGAACTTATGATCTTCACCTGTGAGGATGCATGGGAGTTCTTCCAACCTGTGTAGAAGCGTGATATCGTTGTCTTCACTGTTTTCACGAGCTTGACATAAATACTCAAGTAAACCTTTTATTATATGGAAATGATGAACCAGAGATTACTTAGTTTTAAGATATGATTCCCTATTTGCGATGACCCCAATAGTAATCAAATTCTTTATCTTAATCTTTTTCATCTCTATCCACTCCTCCAAGCTCTCTTCCTAATCTTGTAGTTCTTGGGAGAGTAAGTCAACCATGTTATCAAGCTCGGCTTTGGCTTTATCCATCTTTTCTTTTCTTTCTACAGTGGTCTTCAGTAGAATTCACCCTTGAGCTAGCAAACGTTCCATAATATCTCCTACCACTCTTCCTCTGGCCTGAGCTTTTTCAACCTTCTGGATTAGAGGATCTTCTACAGTCGCTGCCATGGGTTCCACAATTTTCAATGACTTTAATATTTTCTGAAGAACAACAGCAAGTTGTTCTACTTTAGCTTTATACTGTTCTTTTTCCTTTTTGACTTCATCATATTTTTTGAGCAAGGTACTGGCAGTAGTTTGAAATTTTGCTTTTATGCCTTCATGAGTTAGCTTACCTAACTCAACCCTTAAGATGACATAATCATTCATGTCAAAATTGTCAATAGTAGCATCCTCTGGTGGCTTAGCAATCTCTGCATATCTGATTCCTTTCTCATTGGTAAGCCTAGAAATAGTCTTAGGCTTTTTTTTAGGGTTTTTGACTTCAAAGGCAACAACTTCTCTGTATCAATTTCATCTGGTGAAATTGCTTGCTTTTTCCTCTTTGGGGTATATGCAAACGGCCAAGGAGGAAGTACAGAAACAGCCACATTAGGAGAATAATCAATCACTTGCTTTGCCGGGTCCATGCTTATTCCTATTATTGTAACAATGGGACTAGTAGGAGTAAAAACAACAGTAGTATCAACAACTTTTTCAGAACTATCTAGAAAATGTTCCAACATAGTTTGTTCACCTATATCAAAAGATGGAGAAGATAAACTTGGGATAGAACTAGATGAATTAAACACTATCCCAAAACTAGTTCTTAGATAAAGGGGAGAATTATCTGAGGAAACAACCAGAATAGGAGAAATCAGAATATTTGAAACTACTAGAAAACTACCAGAAACATGAGCATGAGCTAGGGGTGTAGAAACTTGTGATTTAGTTGGAAGATCCTTCTTAGGAGATTGACGTGGATCACCAGTTTGTTCCTTCTCTACATTCTCATCTCTATCTTGTTCTATTTCATCTTCCTCATCAAATTTATCAGACACTTCTGTTTGTTGGGCATCCTTAGATTTCTCAATATTTTACTTTTTAGTTTCAACATCTTCAACCTCCATTTGCCAACATTTGTATCTTCAGCACCTGATTCAGTGATATTAGAGGTTCTTGCAACCTCTTTCTTCTTCCCTCCCTTAGATACAAACTTAATTTTTGGCTTACGTATTTTGGAGGAAGAAGGGGTGTCACTCTTATTCTTGATCCTATTTTCTACTTTCTTACCTGTTTGCTTCTGAGTTTCAGTCTCTGACCCTGTAAGAAATTCCTTCAATTTGATCCCTTTGCTTTCCAACCATATGTTTGTATTGGCCAAGATTAGCTGAAATCTTTTCCTTTTGGAAGTTTCCTCTTTAACTAACCATTCCACCTCTGGATAGGTGAGACTTCAACATTCTCAGTGTTATATTTGGGATCTAGAACATCCCCATCATCTTCCATTCCATCTGGGATAGCTGCAAGGCCCAGCTCTTCTATCTGACTCAAATGAAGTTTGCAATAGTCTAACTTCCTGATCTCATTTTGTGTCCTGAGGTCAGCCCAAATATCTTCCACCATTGGCATATGGAAAGTTGACTTCCTTTTGATTTTATCTTGTACTCTCCTGAAGTCAAAATGGTCCCTTTTCTTGAAAGTTTTCATGATGACCAACTGCAATTCAGAATCAACTATTTTTGCCTTGTTAGCTGACTGAATTGAGTACCTTCCAATTTCTATAGGAAACTTTATCCCTAACTTTTTCAGCTCCATTTGTTTATTATGTACTACAATCAGTTGCCTACATAATTCCATGAGAACAGTTTCATCTAAAACCCTCTTCTGAACAAGTTCATTGTCCCATAAGCACATAAATACTAAAAAGAAAGCATCATTAACCCTACAGAAATGATGGATTGATCCCTTCAAAGTAATTTGAGGATAATACTCATACACAGGAACCAATCTCCTATCACCAACCTAAGTAAGACTATATATGAAGTCATATAAAACTTGAAAGTAGTATTGACCTTCACCAATTGTTCATGCAAAGCATTACTAATCTTCTCTCCCCAGAATATTTTTTGTGTGCCTCGAAGAATCACCTTTATGTATGTGTACATCCATTCCTAAAATTTGGAGGAAGAAGGTAGTCCTCTGATACGACTCAAAAGTGTGATCAAATCACAAACCTCCTCTACAAAATCACTCCTAGGGAGATCCTTCAGCCATCTGGTTAGATTACTTCAAGGAATTTTCAACCATTTATTGTTTATGTACCTTCTTGCAGCTTCCACATCTATATCATAGTCTTTTTGCCCTTGAGCAGAATCAATTTGTCTAATTTTTTCAATAGGAGGACACATGAAGATTTTATCAAGAAACTTCACATCCAACGTCATGATCACATTCGCTTGGGAATCTATCACTACCCTAGTATCCCTATTGTAATGGCTAGCCACTTGAAGAATGAACTCAGGGTTATGGGCAGAAACTGGAAAAGAGGCAACCAAGTGACTGTTGTTGTCAATGATCTTTTGCATGTGTCTGGAAGGATTTGTCCATTTAGTTCTATCGACAAATTCTGTCATATCCACATGCCCTATTTTTGTATCTCTAATTGCATCAACATTTGACTGTATTGAAGTGACAAGGAAGACCCCTTAGTATTTGTACTTCATGATTTTGGCTTTGGATGGAGACGGCTCCGACACCAGCTCTGGAGAGAATTCTGGAAAAGATATCTACCACGGACGTTTGTTGAAAACTGCAAAAGGCCATGATATCGCAGTTAGGGAAAAATGGATAAACTGGGAAACTGTAATTTGACGATCATGAACAAGGAAGTAGGCGTTGAAGGGCTTGAGTGCACGCAAATCAAGAATTTGGGCAAATGCGGGCTAAAGGCATCAATTGCAGGAATTTCCCCAGTGTTAGGAAATTTGTAGAAAGTCATGCACGGGCAGTCAAAATGACCACTCCTGCATGTGAGAAGGTTGCATCTCATGTCAAGGCGGTGAAAAGGCCCACTCCTGTGTGTGGGATCAAAATGAGGTTTTCATGTATGGGCGGTCAAAATGACCGCCCTTACATGTGGGAAAATTGCAAGTTGAGGCACATGCAAAGTCAGCAAAAAGGATCGCCAGTGCATGTTTGAAAGACAAACTGATGTATAGTCGGTCAAATTCACTGCTACCGCAGGTGTTTTTGAAAACTCCAAGTTATGTGTTGAAAAGCTAGAGTTTTGACGGCTCCTACATATTGGGAGATACATAAAGTTCATGTAAAGGCGGCGGCTTTAACCGCCCTTACATATGGGAAAGATTAAACATGTAAAGGATGTGATGGCAGGGGAAAACCCCGCTATTACATACCAAAGAGTAGAAACACGTAAAGTTCATGAAAATCCAAGGGTAGGAACATGTATCGGCGGTGACAAAGGCCGCTCATACATGTTTAAGAAACTATGGAAAAACCTAAGTTTAACATGGTGATAAAAGATCCGTTCACACACAGAGAAACTAGATTTACGAATTTTTGAAAAAATTCTTCAATGAAATGAAAATAAACAATAACAATACAAACATACATTTTATTTTCAAGTAGGAAAAACCTTAGGAAGAAAATGAAAGAAAAAATGGAAAACAAAGGCTTACCTGAAAAGGCTGACCTAAAACCCTAGTCACAAATTTAGAAGACAAAATCCACTTGAATCTGTAGTCAACATGATCAAATGATCTCAAAAAGGGTTTACCAGTTGATTAGAAGGTTTGGTAATAAAAAATAAACAAAACAAAACGAATCAAAAATGATTAAAAAGGTTTTAAAGTTTGCATTAAACATGGCACGAGCCATTAATGCAACTTTAAATTCATTGATTCGCTAGGATTTTGCTTGAGCGGTGGATTTCACCATCTCCACACTGGGTGATCAACATGTATGGGCGGGGGAAAAGGCCGCCCGAGCATATAATGTAAAATGACTTAAAATATGTGCAAGCGGTGAATACTGCCGCTATTACATGTTTGGTCCAAAACACAAGTATATGCACAAATGGTGAAATCTGTTGGGAATTAAGGTGTCTCAACCTTGGTAATTATCTGCATTTGTAATGTTTGTATTTATTATTTATTACCTATGTTGTAAATAATTTGGAAATTCCACTTTGTCATATTGTGGGATGTGGCACGGTGATGTGTCAATCCTACATGGATTATGACAACTTGGTATTTTGTCCTCACATGAGGAGATAGGTGTCCCACTTAGTGGTAGGAATATTCTACCGTGTGCCAGCATCCTCTATGTTGTGTAAGGAATGTTTGACCGAAACGGTTATGATGGATTCCTATGACGAATCTATGACATGTAAGAGTCGAGAATAGAAGTTTGTAAGACAAGTAATGACATGTGTCGTCTAGCATCTTTGAATGAGGCATATTTGGGTGTCCCAAGGTGGAATATGATGTGTTGTAAGAGAATATGCTATTTATAGCATGTGTATGATGGATTCTCTTACACCTGTAAGTTGTAACCACTATGACAGATTCTATGGCGGTCGTAAGTGTTGTAAGAGCATCTATTATAGCCCATTTTGGAAAGTGGCAACCTCTTTGGGATGGGATATGTGGAAAGTGTCAGATACATTCTACAATGTTGACCAAGTGTCCCTAGGCGTGGTTTTTGGTCCAAGATGCCATATTGGATGCCCATTCCAAGAAAGGTCCAAAATTGCCTTGTATGTTCTATTTAAACAGGTGCTTGGAGATGGAGTTTGTATCATAGGTTTACAGGTACTATTATGCTGCCGGATTGACTCTAGACATGAGTGTCAAAGACCATTGAAGCTTGCATTGCAAGTGTATTGTAAACATTCTTTCAGATTTGTTAATACATTATGCAGGTTCTAAGTGTGGGGTTTTCACCTAATAAGGGTTTTCCCCTCCGTAAATCTTTGTCTCTCTTCTTCTGTCTTCTTTATGGCTCTTGTGTTTTGCTGCTATATCTCATGTTAATGGTTTAACATTACTGTAATAGTTAGGATAAATTTGAATTTGCATAGCCCTCTCCTCAATAGATTAGTGTAGGAAGTGTTTCCGCACACCTAGCTTCCCTTCAAAATCAACCGACTATGCATATCAAAACAACATTAAGCATGTAAAAGTGGTGGATTTCACCGTTAATGCATATAAACTTGAAAAAATTATGACACCCTAAAAATGGTCAAAATTGATATTTTGACAAGCTTGTAACCTAGTCAGTTTTCATGAACTTCGAGGAAATGACCTAGGGGAATGTTACAATCTATTATACGATGTCAAATGACTTTGCACGAGACTAAGAGTACTTGTCTCAATTTTTGAACTTAGAGTGTACTCTACGAAACGAACAAGTTTCGTAGGGGATGTCTACAAAAATGAGCGTAGCTGATTTTGAAAAAAACAACTAGCACTAACTGGGGAACTTCCATCAATCAAACTTTGAAATGATCGAAGGGAGAAGAATCTAGTCTCTAAGTGCCTTCATCCATGCCATTGGTCCATAGAGTCAAGCTACCAAAAAGAAAAAGGCACAAAAGACTAAACAAAAATGAAAAAAAAAAAAAAAAACTAAACCAATGTACAAATGAACTTATCTGATACTTCAAGGATTGAAGTGCTTCAGATGTTGTCCACTGCGAGGTAGCAAGAATGGTGTTCCATCCAGATACTCCAACAAGAAGCTATTTTCACCACAAAGTTGATGAATGATGAATGGGCCTCTCCATAGGGAATCAAACTTCCCATGCATTCCTTTTGGTTCTCTCCTCTTGTCCCATAACAAGACTTGATCTCCAATTTGAAAATTGTGAGCCCTTGCTTTCTTGTCAAAGAGCTTCTTCACCTGAATTTTATGTTCAACAATATGGTCTACTACCATAGCTTGCTATTCTTCAAGTTTAGTTAGGTACATGATTCTTTTGTCAATAGAACTTTAAAAAGTTCTATCTTCTACTGCCTTTGCCAACTTCAATGCCAGCAAATCCAAAGTAATAGGTATCTCTGCATTCAGACCATACAGGAGCTGAAATGGTGACATCCCTATCACCCTTTTGGGGGTAATCCTATCTGCCCATAAAGCATCAAACAATGTTTTATGCCAAGTTCTGTGATTATCTTCCACCAGTTTCCTGATAATAGTAACCAGATTTTTGTTACTAGATTCTACCTAACCATTTCCTTGCAGATAATAGTCTGAAGAGTCAGAAAGAATGATCCCATGTTCATAACAAAAGCCATTAATCTCATTGGAAGAGAAACAAGTAGCATTATCTGCTACAACCTTGTTTAGAACTCCAAATTGGGAAATAATATTTTCCTTAAGAAAATTACATACCACTTTAGAAGTAGCGTGCTTCACTAGGATGGCTTCCACCCACTTGGTAAAATAATCAGTTATGATGAGAACAAAGTTGTTTCCCGCACTTGATGGTGGGTTCACAACACCAATGAAGTCAATGCCCCATTGCTGAAAAGGTTCTTCAATTACAACTGGCTTGAAGGGTAATGCAACCAACTTAGGCTTTCCAACAAAATATTGACATAACTCACACCTATGTACCCAATTGTACACAACCTAAAATAGTGTGGGACAATAGTACCTAACACCCAGAATCTTATGAGCCATCACAGGTGCAAAAAAATGTCCTCCACAAGCTAAATTGTGAAAAGACTCTAGAAGTCTATTTTGTTGTGCTTTATCCACACAACGGAGAAAGACTCCATCAAGGCTTCTTTTGTTAAAACCATTATCCCATAGGACATAGTTAGCAACCTTTAATTTGATAGTCCTTTTCTCCTTATAGGATAGATGAGAAGGACACTCACCATAGGTAAGAAAATGAGCAATATTTGAATACCACTCAGCTGTAGTAGTGACAAAAAGAATAGTTGGCATATCCTCAACTTCTTCTTCATCCCCTGTCTCTTTTGGTATATTGTCAGCAATCAATTGACACAAACCTCTGCCATGCACAAGCTTGGTAGGTTTGATATCAAGATCAAACTCTTGGATCTTAGCAATCCAATTGCCTCTTTTAGTTCTGAACTCCTGTTGAGTCAGAATCGACTTTACTGTTGTATCAGGCACCAAAACAATAGTATGTGAATTCAAAATATAGAACTGGAAATGCTTTACCGCCTTGACCACGTCATAAGCATGTTTCTTCATATTTGAATATTTCAATTCATGAGCCTTCAGAGGACAACTCATCAATGAAATGGGAAATTCCACACCTTCTTCATTCTGTTGAACAAGAATGGATGAAAGTGTATGCTCGGAAGCATAACTGTATACTACAAAATCCTTGATATAATTAGGACAAACTAGAACTGGAGCATGAGCTATGGCCCTCTTGATGTCCTCAAATGCCGCTTTACCTTCCGCACTCCAATGGAAAGTAGCTTTACCCTTCATCATGTTGACAATGTGATGGGTTTTCTCTGCGAATTCCAGAATGAATCTACCAGAAAATTTACCTTCTGAAGAAAGAGTGAACTGATGTCTTACTAGTAGGCAAAGTAAGACTTTGGATGGACTTCACTCTTTCTGATTCAATTTTAGTGCCTTCTTGGGACACAATGTGACCAAGAAGTTTACCTTCTGTAACCCCGAAAACTAATTTCTTAGGGTTAGAGAGATACCATTTTGTCGACATCTCTCCAGCACCTGTCACAAATGATACGCATGATCTTGATGTTGTTTGGAGAAAACACTCACTTCATCAAGATATACCACAATGAATTTCCCCATCTCATCTCTAAAAGTGAGATCCATTGCTCTCTGGAAAGTAGCGCCAGCATTGATTAAACCAAACGGCATCCTACGATATGCAAATGTGCCCCAAGGTGTTGTGAAAGCAGTCTTGTACTGATCTACTTCATTGACCTCTACTTGATTATATCCTGAAAAACCATCCAGCATAGACAACATTTCTGAACTAGTTACAGTTTGCAACACTTTGTCCATGATGGGTAGGGGGCAGTTATCCTTTAGAGAAGATTGGTTGAGATTCCTAAAATCAACACAAATACAGATTTCTCTGTTCTTCTTTCTTACAGGAACAATATTCATGATCTAGGTGGAATGATGAATATGAAAGCTTATTCTTGCATTCAACATCTTCTGAATCTCAGAAAGAATAGTACCTAATATTTTGGGATTATATTGCCTCTGTTTCTATTTGTAAGGCAATGACCCAACCTTGAGAGGAATTTCATGATGAATCTCCTTAGGCCTGAAGGACTTTAGATCATCATAAGAATACGCCAAGACATCAATGTAATGGTGATGAGTGTAGTAAACTTGAATTTCGCGTCAGCAGTGCAACACTTCCCAATGTTGACCATTTTGGGATCTGCCTCAAAACTCAAATTTACTTGTTCAAATTCCATAGATGAACTTGAAACAAGTTGTTGTTGTTTTTTAATGTATCTATCATGCTTATCAAATAGCTTTTCCAGGGAAACCAAACCTTTTGGAATCTTATTCCCTTTTAGTTGAAGAAACTCTTCACCAGTTTGTGAATCTACTTCGGAAATGTATTCCCGTGGTGGAGATTCACTACCTTCAAAATAGAGCTCATCAAAGCTATCCATCTTTTCCAAGAAAGTTATGATTTGATTATCACCATTGAACACCTACCAATGGTCAGCATTATCTAGTACACTTGGCTGGAAGACCAGCTCAATTGTGTACTTGTTACCTTTGAAGTCTTTATGGGGAACCATGAGGGTGGCGGAGACAGCTAATGAATCTGCACAATCATTAAACTCTCTAGGTACCGCAAAAATGTCAAAAGCATCAAAACCTTCAATGCAATCCCAAGCACGGTTACGGTAATGCCTCAACCTTTCATTTTTGGTCTGATATAAATTTATCACTTGGCAAACCACTAATTTGGCATCGCCTTGAGCATGAAGATTTTTAACACCTTTAGCATGAGTAGCCTCCAATCCGAGCAACAATGACTCCTATTCAACGGTGTTATTGGTATTGTCGAATTGTAGCTTGTATGAGAAAGGAAAGATATCACCTTGTGGAGATATGAAAACAAATACGGCTCCAGAAATGGTAGAGGAACAACTACCATCAAATTCTAAAACCCAAACATCATTTGAATTTCTTACTTTGATGTTTGTGTTACTAGTAGATTCTTCATCATCAGAAAGAGAAGATTCCGGCATCACTATGGTCTCATCTGAACTTTCATCTGATTTAATAGAAATATCCTCTGATTCTACATCTGAAATGTTGGAGCTCTCGTCTAATGAACTAGAAGTATCTTCAGTAGACAAGAAATAATTACCCATTCCCGAGGACTCAAACAAAATTTGGGCTTTGGGATTTGCCATTTCGGTAACAATATATTTTGTTTCTTTTTCAGGAAGCAACTTTTGCATGATGCCTTTAACAGGTATCCTAGCTTTGAACAAGTCCATGTTCAATTCTCCACCCACATCTTTACAAAAATTAGGCCCGAGAAGAATGCCATAAGATGCTGGAACATCAGCCACTAGGACGGTCATCTTAATCCTCTTGTCTGAAAAAGCTGCAAATGCAAATTGGGCATCTTTGATTTGGCCCAACAATGGCAATTGCTTATTTTCCATGGAGAAACATCTCCCAAAGGTCTTAGTTAAGGTGAGCACAAGGGCGTCTGCCACTTTGGCAGGCATGACATTATCGGAGGCCCCAGAATCTATGATGCAATTGCTCAACTTATGACCATTTACCAATAGAGAAACATAGAAAGGTTCTATTTTTCCTGGGGCAACAAGGGGAGTAGTGACAAGATTATTTTGGGTGGATTTGTTCTTTGAGGAATCATAGGCAACTTTTGGAAGGTCTTGTCCTGTAGGGACAGTCTTATTTTTGACTATTTAGCTAACCTATCAAACTGTTCAGGATTAGCTTGTAAATACTCAACCTCAGATATTTGGATTTTGGTCTTCCTAGCATGATCTATTATGTCAAACAGCTGAAATGAACTAGGGACAGAGGAAGGGGATCCATCATTCTAGGTTTTATTAAGGGTAGTACTAGTCTGAGGGACAGAAGTAGAAGATACAGGATTGTTAGATGTACTTACTTGCTTATTGCCAACCGGGTCCTTCAACTGAAAAGGCAACAGAGTTCCCCATTTGGCAATTGAAATCACTGGCTGAGGTTCCTCTCTTGCCTCTCCTTTATCAACTTATTGATTTGACTGATGATGAGACCTAGTTAAAACAACATATGATCCATCATGTACTTCTCCTTCTGTAAAAAGATTAGCATCATTCTCCTGGTCCAACTCAGTTTGGAAAGACTAGTCATGTTTTGATTAATAATAGCCAACTGCTGAGTTGACCAGCGTTTCTTCAATGGCGAGCTTCCCCTGTGTGGGTGGAAGATGATTATGTTGCCCTTGATTTCTGGCAGCATGGCCTTGATATGAATTGTTAGGAAATGTTCTCCTTGGTATATCCCTATAAGAAGGAGGGGCAGACATACCTTGTGACATTTGCCTTTTCAGAGCTAGCAATTCATTTGCTAACTTTTACTACATAGGATCTATGGTGCTTGTGGCAAGATTATCAGTAGAGGATTGACTTCTATTCTTGTTGGAATCTCTTCTTATCTTACTCACAAGGATAAGATCATCTTCAACTTCAGTAGCCAAAATTTGAGATGCGGGAAGATTTGCGGGGCTAGCCCACCTTAGCAGAAAGCTCACCTCGGGAAGCTGAGTATTGATAAAGAAACACTTAAGATTCTCTGTTGTTGGCTAAGCAGTTGTAGGAATCTTGTTTGTCAGCTTATTTAACTTAGCGATGAAATCACGCATGGGTTCATGTGGCTCTTTCTTCATCTGTGTTAGCTGTGCTAACAAGGCATGTGCATCTTCCACATGTTTGAACCTAGCTTCGAACTTGGTCTTGAGAGTGTTCCAACTTGTTATAGTTTGAGTTTGAAGATGGTAAAACCAATCTGCAGCAGCACCTTGTAGTGTTTCCACAAAAAGTCTTACTGCTACATCTTCATGTTCCACACCTAATACACCGCAAGCTATGCAAAAAGCTATAATGTGTTCATCTGGGTGGACTTTCCCATCGCCATAAAACTTAGGGAAATTCTTCCTCGAACTACGAGGTAGTTCATGCAATGGTGGGGTTAAATTCAAACGACCAAAAGTGTTACCCCAAGGGCCTTGACCTACCATGGTGCGCTGATTAAAGGGTGGGATAACAAACCTCCATGGAATATGAACAGACAAAACTCTGCTAGTACTAGAACTACAAGCTTCACCTGGTATTGGAGACCTGGCGTTGGTAGGAGGAAAACTCCTGGTTCACTAAAGTCAAGGTCATGGTGGCAAAAGACAAAAGTTATTTTGCTACATCAACTCAAATACAGGATCAATATTTCCTTGAACTCTCTTGCTTCTCATATACCATGAGTCTTCCAGAATGCAATGTACTCAACAAAATTTCAAAAACAATCTCGAGACAATGGAAAAGAACTGTAGTGCTTCAACTCAGAGCATGAGGCTTCAAGTTGCGCATTCCTTCCCTAGTAGAGTCGCCAAAAAACTGTTGGGTGAATATTTTGTCGTTTAGGCAACTAATGACAAAATGGTTATATCACCACATCTATGATGAGACTGAGTCTCTCCTCTCAGCAAGCGGAGGTTCCCTCTAGATAATGAGCTCTTTCTAACAAACAACTTTTAATACTTAAATAAACTAAAACTATTCTTGGGGTGTTTTCATCGCATCCTATTCTCTTTTTTCAGAATAGATGTTACTCTCTTACAAAATAACAACATCACAATAGATGATATTTGATAATTCGTGAACCGAGACAAACCATAGAAATGCAAAGTTTCCTATCGTTTGGCTTATTTCTCACAAACAAACTTAATTGAAATCAAATGCAGCCCAAAGTCTCCATTTTCACTCAATATGATATATCTAACTTGAACACAATGGTTTACAACACAAAGTCTCTAAACGATTCCGTTCCTACAAATAAACACTAACTCCCGCAATGAGAAAAATAGCACAAAGTCTATTCAACCAAAACAAGAACACTCCTCTCAAATTTCAATAAACTCCATGATTTCAACAATGATTCAATATAATATAATACCAATGACATAAGAACACTAATATCATAAAACAATATGATTCAACTCAAAGTTTGATACTCAAATTGCCTGCTTATATTGATATTCACTTGAACAATATGATAAACATAAAAAGCTCAAAGTCTTGAAATGTTTTCCAATTTGGCAGACTTTCTTTGCAATAGATAAAAGATGATATTTACAATGGAGGTCTTCTTTATTTATAAGAGAAACTGAGAGCAAAAATAGGAAAATCCTAACTACTTTGACTTATTCAAACAGAAGAGTCATATTTGACTTAAGACTTCCTTTGCTCACATGTAATTACATTTTAGAAAATTACACATGAATATGTCCACAAAAAAATTCAAATTACATATACAAGAATAAAATAAACTAAGGTATTAGCTTCCTCCATCATTCTTCTTTAGAAAATTCTGGTACATTGCATGTATAGCTGCCATTTCACATGCATCTGGCTTAGCTATATTTTCTTAGATAGTACGGGCCCGAAGAACTGCATCTTTTACTGCCTTTATTGCCTTGTCATGTTTGTCAAGGTTGTCCTTCAGGTTCTCAAAAGTTGAATGCTATCACAGAGGTTGTCCATAGAAAGTACTGAGGGCACTTCATCTTCGTATTTATGTTGAACCATCTTTTCGAAGGAACTTATCATTTCATCTGCTGAAAGGAACTTATGATCTTCACCTGTGAGGATGCATGGGAGTTCTTCCAACCTGTGTAGAAGTGTGACATCGTTGTCTTCACTATTTTCATGAGCTTGACATAAATCCTTAAGTAAACCTTTTATTATATGGATATGATGAACCAAAGATTCCTTAGTTTTAAGATATGATTCCCTATTTGCGATGACCCCAATAGTAATCAGATTCTTTATCTTAATCATTTTCATCTCTATCCACTCCTCCAAGCTCTCTTCCTGATCCTATAGTTCTTGGGAGAGTAAGTCAACCATGTTATCAAGCTCAGCTTTGGCTTTATCCATCTTTTCTTTTCTTTCTACAATGGTCTTCATTAGAATTCACCCTTGAGATAGCAAATGTTCCACAATATCTCCTACCACTCTTCCTCTGGCCTGAGCTTTTTCAACCTTCTGGATTAGAGGATCTTCTACAGTCATTGCCACGGGTTCCATAATTTCAGATGACTTTACTATTTTCTAAAGAACAACAGCAAGTTGTTCTGCTTTAGTTTTATACTATTCTCTTTCCTTTTTTACTTCATCATATTTTTTGAGCAAGGTACTAGCAGTAGTTTGAAAATCTTCTTTTATGCCTTCATGAGTTAGCTTACCTAACTCAACACTTGAGATGACATAATCATTCATGTCAAAATTGTCAACAGTAGCATCCTTTGGTTGCTTAGCAATCTCTGCATATCTGATTCCTTTCTCATTGATAAGCCTAGAAATAATCTTAGGCTTTTTCTTCAGGGTTTTTGACTTCAAAGGCAACAGCCTCTCTATATCAATTTCATCTGGTGAAATTTCTTGCTTTTTCCTCTTTTGGGTATATGCAGACAACCAAGGAGGAAGTACATAAACACCCACATTAGGAGAAGAATCAATCGCTTGCTTTGTCGGGTCCATGCTTATTCCTGTTATTGTAACAATGGGACTGGTAGGAGTAAAAATAGCAGTAGTATCAACAACTTTTTTAGAACTGTCTAGAAAATGTTCCAACACAGTTCTTTCACCTATATCAAAAGATGGAGAAGATAAACTTGGGATAGAACTAGATGAATCAAACACTATCCCAAATCTGGTTCTTAGAGAAGGGGGAGTATTATCTAAGGAAATAACCAAAATAGGAGAAATGGGAATATTTGAAACTACTAGAAACAGGAGCATGAGCTAGGGGTGTAGAAACTTGTGATTTAATTGGAAGATCCTTCTTAGGAGACTGATGTAGATCACCAGTTTGTTCTTGCTCTACATTCTCATCTCTATCTTGTTCTGTTTCATCTTCCTCATCAGATTTATCAGACACTTTTGTTTGTTGGGCATCCTTAGATTTCTCAATATTTTGCTTTTTAGTTTCAACATCTTTAACCTCCATTTGCTCAACATTTATATCTTCAGCACCTAATTCAATCACATTAGAGGTTCCTGCAACCTCTTTCTTCTTCCCTCCCTTAGATACAAACTTAATTTTTGGCTTACATATTTTGGAGGAAGAAGGGGTGTCACTCTTATTCTTGGTCCTGTTTTCTACTTTCTTGCATTTTTGCTCTTGAGTTTTAGTCTCTAACCCTATGAGAAATTCCTTCAATCTGATCCCTTTGCTTTCCAACCATATGTTTGTATTGGCTAGAATCGGCTGAAATCTTTTCCTGATGGAAGTTTCCTCTTTAACTGACCATTTCACCTCTGGAAGAGGTGAGACTTCAACATTCTTAGTGTTATATTTGGGAACTAGAACATCCCCATCATCATCCATTCCATCTAGGATATTTGCAAGGCCCAACTCTTCTATCTGACTCAAATGAAGTCTACAATAGTCTAACTTCCTGATCTCATTTTGTGTCCTGAGGTCAGCCCAAATATCTTCCACCATTGGCATATGGAAAGTTGACTTCCTTTTGATTTTATCGTGTACTCTACTGAAGTCAAAACGGTCCCTTTTCTTGAAAGTTTTCATGGTGACCAACTGCAATTCAGAATCAACTATTTTTGCCTTGTTAGCTAACTAAACTGAGTTCCTTCCAATTTCTTTGGGAAACTTTATCCTTGACTTTTTCAGCTCCATTTTTTTATTATGTACTACAATCAATTGCCTACATAATTCCATGAGAACAATTCGATCACTGGGATATCGTGGAAGAATATAAGGGTAGTCGGGATAATACCCTACTTTGAGATATGTGAAATTAGGAAATTATAAGAACAAGCAGCCAAAAGAATTCACAACTTGCCAAGCTTCATCTGAAACCCTCTTCTAAACAAGTTCATTGTCCCATAAGCACATAAATACTGAAAAGAAAGCATCATTAACCCTACAGAAATGATGGATTGATCCCTTTAGAGTAATTTGAGGATAATACTCCTACACATGAACCAATCTCATATCGCCAACCTGAGTAAGACCAGGAAAGCTCCTCATGCTAGCAATAGCATAGACCAGATATGAAGTCATATAAAACTTGAAAGTAGTATTGACCTTCACCAATTATTCATGCAAAGCATTATGGATCTGCTCTCCCCAGAATATTTTGTGTGCCCCGAAGAATCACCTTGATGTATGTGTACATCCATTCCTAAAATTTGGAGGAAGAAGGGAGTCCTCTGATACGACTCAAAAGTGTGATCAAATCACAAAACTCCTCTACAAAATCACTCCTAGGGAGATCCTTTGGCCATCTGGTCAGATTGCTTTGAGGAATTTTCAACCATTTATTGTTTATGTACCTTCTTGCAGCTTCCACATCTGTATCATAGTCGTTTTGCCCTTGAGCAAAATCAATTTGTCCAATGTTTTCAATAGGAGGACACATGAAGATTTTATCAAGAAACTTGACATCCAACCTCATGATCACATTCCCTTGGGAATCTGTCACAACCCTAGTATCCCTATTTTAATGGCTAACCACTTGAAGAACGAACTTGGGGTTATGGGTAGAAACTAGAAAAGAGGCAACCAAGTGAATATTGTTGTCAATGATCTTTTGCATGTATCTGGAAGGATTTGTCTGTTTAGTTCTGTCCACAAATTTTGTCATATCCACATGCCCTATTTCTGTATCTCTAATTTCATCAACATTTGACTATACTGAAGTGACAGGTTAGACCCCTTGGTATTTATATTTCATGATTTTGGCTTTGGATGGAGATGGCTCCAACATTAGCTCTGGAGAGAATTCTGGAAAAGATATCTACCATGGACGTTTGTTGAAAACTGCAAAAGGCCATGATCTCACAGTGAGGGAAAAATGGATAAACTAGGAAACTGGAATTCGATGATCATGAACAGGGAAGCAGGTGTTGAAGGGCTTGAGTGTGCGTAAATCGAGAATTTGGGTGAAAACGGGCTAAAGGCATCATTTACAGGAATTTCCCCAGTGTTAGGAAATTTTACAGAAATTCATGCACGGGCGGTCAAAATGACCATTCCTGCATGTGAGAAGGTTGCATCTCATGTCAGGCGGCAAAAAGGCCCGCTCTTGTATGTGGGATCAAAATGAGGTTTTCATGTATGGGCGGTCGAAATGACCACCCTTACATTTGGGAAAATTACAAGTCGAGGCACATGCAAAGTCTGCAAAAAAGACTGTCAGTACATGTCTGAAAGACAAACTGATGTATAGTCGGTCAAATTGATCGCTATTGCAGGTGTTTTTGAAAACTCCAAGTTATGTGTTTAAAAGCGGGAGTTTCAGCCGCTCCTGCATATTGGGAGATACATAAAGTTCATGTAAAGGCGGCGGCTTTAATTGCCTTTACATATGGGAAAGACCAAACATGTAAAGGATGTAATGGCAGGTGAAAACCCTACTATTACATACCAAAGAGTAGAAACACGTAAAGTTCATGAAAATCCAAGGGTAGGAACATGTATCGGTGGCGAAAAAGATCGCTCATACATGTTTAAGAAACTATGGAAAAACCTAAGTTTAACATGGCGATAAAAGATTCGTTCACATATAGAGAAACCAGATTTATGAATTTTTAAAAAAATTCTTCAATGAAATGAAAATAAACAATAACAATACAAACATACATTTTATTTTCGAGTAGGAAAAACCTTAGGAAGAAAACGAAAGAAAAAATAGAAAACAAAGGCTTACCTGAAAAGGCCGACCTAAAACCCTAGTCACAAATTCAGAAGACAAAATCCACTTGAATCTGCAATCGACATGATCAAATGATCTCAAAAAGGGTTTACCAGTTGATTAGAAGGTATGGTAATAAAAAATAAACAAAACAAAATGAATCAAAAATGATTAAAAAAGTTTTAAAGTTTGCATTAAACATGGCATGAGTGCCATTAATGCAACTTTAAGTTCATTGATTTGCTAGGATTTTTCTTGAGCGGTGGATTTCACCTTCTCCACACTGGGTGATCAACATGCATGGGTGGGGTAAAAGGCCGCCTGAGCATATAATGTAAAACAACTTAAAATATATGCAAGTGGTGAATACTGCCGCTATTACATGTTTGGTCCAAAACACAAGTATATGCACAAACGGTGAAATCAACCGACTATGCATATGAAAACAACATTAAGCATGCAAGAGGGGTGGATTTCACCGCCAATGCATATAAACCTGTAAAAATTCTAACACCCTAAAAACGGTCAAAATTGATATTTTGACTAGCTTGTAACCTAGTCAGTTTTCAAGAACTTCAAGGAAATGACCCAGGGGAATGTTACAAGCTATTATACAGTGTCAAATGACTTCGCACAAGGCTAAGAGTACTTGTCTCGATTTGTGAACTTAGAGTGTAGTCTACGAAATAGACAAGTTTCTTAGGGGTTGTCTACAAAAATGAGCATAGCTAATTTTGAGAACAACAAGGTTTAGCTCTTGGGTCCTTAAATTGCATTTAGAGCATCTTGCATGATAATTTTGACTCTCGATGAGAAAACCCTGAGGTTTCATGGAAAATGGGACTTAGGGGGTGTACTTATGATAACCCCTACCTGAAATAGGGGGTAGGACTTGGGCGCTCATGCCCTAGTCCTGCCCTATTTTAGGTTAGGACCTATTTTGGGTGTTGGTTTATGACCATTATTTAGGTCCTATGCTGACATCCTAAGTTTGAATTACGAAATTCTTAGTGGGAATGTTTGTAGTTGCATATATAAGCATGATTAGTGATTCATTTGTAAACTAGATGGATATTGCGAACTTGTGGCTTTATGTGAAAGTGATTCAAGGCATTCATTGTGTTTTGCAAAGCAATATTTGTGTTGTTATTATGTTTGTATTTGTAGATTTGACATCCATCTCCTCATGGCATGAAGAGCATCTTCCTTCCATGAGATCTTCACTACAAGGTGATATCAATTGTGTTTTCTATCATTTATCATTTAGATTTTGCCTATGTCCCATAGGGATATGCACTCTTTATCTAACAACAATGTTTAGAAGACTTGAATGTCTCTCCGGGGCTTGACTGAGGCACACCTCTAAACACCACAACCCCCAACCCATTTTTCTGTGATTGCAGGTTACATGTTTCAGAAGTGAAAGAAGTGGAGTTGTAGAAGAATAGTGTAGACTATCAGAATTGTAGATCTGAGAAGTAAATAGGGACATGGACTCGGCTGCCCGCTCATTAGTCCTCTAGATCCCGCAACAGTGAAATCTCTGAAACAACATAACTATGTTACAGACAACATTCCTAGATTCCAACAAAAACTGAGGCACTAGACTAGGGTGCCTTCTCATTAGTCCCCAAATTTTCCACACACTAAACTTCAAAATCTAGTAAGTATTTGGTTTTTGTCTCTATCCCATAGGGATATGCACTCTTTATCTGACAACAGTGTTTCGAAGACTTGAATGTCTCTCCGGGGCTTGACTGAGGCAAGCCTCTAAACACCACAACCTCCAACCCACTTTTCTATGATTGCAAGTTGCAGGTTTCATAAGCAAAAGAAGTGGAGTTGTAGAAGAGTAGTGCAGACTATTAGAATTGTAGATCTAAGAAGAAAATAGGGACCTGGACTCGGGTCCCGCTGATTAGTACTCCAGATCATGCAACAGCGAAATCTCTGGAACAATAGAACTGTGACAAAAATTTAGGCACTGGACTAGGGTGCCTGCCCATCAGTCCCTAACTTTTCCACACACCAAACTTTAAAATTTGGTATGTATTTGGTTTTCATTTGATATCTCTGTGTGCGATCATTTTTTGTAATTTTTCTGTTTATTTACAATTTCATGAAATTAGGGTTTTGAGCATAATTAGAATTAATTCAACAACAAATTCACACAATTACAATCTTCCCCTATGTTCCAAGTGACAGGAGATCTGTAGTAGAGTTCTCTACTTAGTTTAATTTCCTTGAATGTTTAGTGGTGAAAGGAGGATCATGATAAACCCTTAAAAACATCATTTGGACATCGTTCACCCTTTTTCATACTAAACATTTTGGTGAACCCGTGTTCTTTTGAATTTTGCACCTTGCTGAGTGTTGTACTTTAGATTTACATTCATTTCATTCATTCATTTCATTATTCATCTTATTGCATTTGAAAAATTATAGAAAATTTGAAAAAATTGAAAATCTTGAAAAATCTTGAAAATTTTGAAAAAATTGAAAAATTTTGAAAAAATGGGCACTTTTAGCTTGCATTTTCAAATAATTTGAATTGGTTGGCATTTAATTTCAATAAATTTCTATCATTATCATCAAATCTGATTTAAAATACATAAATTTTTCATTCACCATTCATTTACATTGCATTTTCATGCTCAAATTGATAAAAATTGATTGAAATTGTGCATTTTCATATAACCTAGTTTTGCATTAGCTAGGGTTTGTAGTCAAAATCTTGTTTCAGATTTTACTACCCTTTCAAAACACTCATTAGGACTGATTTATAATTGTAGTGTTGCATCATAGTGGTTTTTATGCAAAATTTCATGTCTAGGGTTTGTAAACCTTGCTTTTTTCACTATATTTGGCCTTATCGTCTCTCTAGAATTGCATCATAGGAGTGTTGTGAAGAATTTTTCTACACTAATAGGCTTTTATCAGGGTTACTATCTATGGCCCCTCCTAAAATTCTTTACAACACCCTTTCTATTGGTCCTTTGCATTAAAAATTTGTGAAAATTTGCATATTTTAGTGTATTTTAACTAGATTTTGGCTTCTCATCACCCTACATCTGCACTATATGTGTGTTGTTAAGGATTTAATTTCTGTATTGGATTGATATCAGACTTATTATTTGTTTTCCCTCTTAACTTTCCTTACAACACCTTGTCTTTTAGTCATTTGCATTGGAAAAAGTGAAAAAATCAAGTATTTTAGGCCACTTTTGCATATAGTTTTGCATTTATTTTTTGCATCCATATCAAAAATCATTCAAATATGATCTCGCATACACTTAAAAGAACACATTTGACATCATATTATCATCTTATTTTAAATCTTGCATTATCTTACATTCACATTGTGTGTCTCAACATAAAAACTTGAATGCACCTTTGAGAAAACTTGCAAATTTACCTTGTTGTGATTGCATTACTTCACTTTTTACAATTTTGGTTTGTTGTGGATCTTGTGTTTTTCCTTTATAACCTCCTTTATCCATCAAACAAGTGTTTAAAAGTTGAACTAATCTTGCATCTAAGGTACCTTTGAGCTCTTGTAAGTTAACATCCTGGATATTTCTTGTTATTCATCCTTGGAAGATTTGTTAGCATACATCATAGACATTGATAATTTTTCAAAATTTACTCATGGATATCCTCAAGTATTGAAACAAATAGCATGCATATATGATGTTGATATTTCTATGTGTTCCACATATGAAATCCTTTCCTATATTTATGATTTTGATAGTTTCACAAGTCTCACAGGAATATATCCTAAGATATTAGATGATCTCACTAAATTTATAACCAATAATACATTTAGTAGTGATGAATTCAATATGTTAGATAAGGCCCTAGATTCCATTATCTCTATTGAACATTCCACTATGCCTCCTATTTCTAATACATGTGATGACAACTTAATGCTACCTGATGATCTCTCTTCTAAAGTTGTTCCTACTTATGAGGACACTTTGGCGCAAGAAGATGAATTCATTGACACGTCCCTTAACATAATAGCATCATATCTTCATTCCAATGCTCTCTCTAACCAAGATGAAGCATTAGTAAATGAAGAACCCCTTCTAACAAAGAACATTCCATGGATAGATAATGAGCATTCCTTTAACAACACTAAAACTTATATCCTTACCATAGTGCATGAAGCCTCTATGGATACTCTCATCGAACTTCCTCCTTTAGTTGATTATTCACATACCTTGGATATCACTAAGGAAGGGAAGACCATTAATCTTCCTTATTTGGTTGAATACTCAAGTAAGTTGGATAGCACTAAGGATATAAAGACATTGACTACCTCCACTTTGGCTGCATATTCTTGGAACATCAATAAAGATACAAACATTAATAATTATCCTCACAACACTTTACCTTCCCTTCATTCCTATGCTCTCAAGCTTCAAAATATGCAGCATTAGTGGATGAGGAAAGGTCTCTCACATTAAATCCCTTATGGATGGATGTCAAGATCACTCAAGACAAATTACTTCTTCCACCTTCTAAGAAGATAGTGAATAAGTGTATGTCTCCCTCCCTAAGCCACACTCATTTTAGCACATATTATAGTCTCTCTCAAGGGTGGCCTCCTCCTAGATTTGTATATTCTTAACATTGGGAGGTATCAGGTAAGTATTTCTAACCCTCCCCTCTATGTTGTGTTTCCCCCATGAAGTGTTATGTGTTGTTTAGGCCTCCTGGGATGACCCTTGATTCTCTTGTAAGGTTGAGGATACTGGGAGACTACCTCTGTTGTGACCCTTCTTCTATTTGTATCATCATTCTTCTATATTGCTTCTCGTCTATTTTCATTGTTGTGTGTTGTGTCTTACAGACATAGCATTGCGGTTGGTGACTTGGGGGCACCCTCCTACGTGACTGTCCCTAAGGCACTTGTTTCTCCTCTCTTGATTTATTGTTTCCCTTCCTCTAGTGGTTCTATCTAGTGGGCGGATGATGAAAAACTTATCATACTGATACAGACCTAATGTCCCTTTAATGAGAAATTAAAAAATGGACCAAGTCCATACATGACGACAGGGTTGGAATATATATTATTTAATGCTTGGCTAGTAGAATCACTCCATGTGATCTTGATGTTGTCTTATCGCACTTACAAACCATAACAATACTGATGCTTCGTGCACTTTGTTTATCTTTGAATCTTGCCTTGGTTATACTCAATTTTGAGATTTCTGTGGTATAGCCCCACAGTTATACTCAGTCTCTGAATCCGTAGTATAACCTCGGCTCTGTATGTGAATGATTGTATGCATTGTTGTTTATCATGATTATATGGATATTAACACCTTTTCTTGCAAGAAATTGTGTGTTTGTGGGAACATTTGGCTATCATAAAGTACATGTCACCTCCGAGGGGATGGGCCTTGTGATAGCTAGTGTTCCCTTGTGTGTTTTCTTCTTACCTTAACATGCTTGATATCGCCACATGATATCAACCACCTTAAGGTGGGGGCATATATAAGGTAAGATGTCTAACTTAAATGCTAGCAAAGCGTGTTTAAAAAGCTTGAAATCTACTAAAATCACTTAAGCCCTCTACGGAGGCAGGATATCACGTATATCATTTTTTATCTTAAGCCCTCTGCAGAGGCAGGGATGGTGTATTTCTCGAGGAGAGTGCACATCCTTTCATTTTATAAAAGTCCTTTACGGAGGCGGGGAGTGGATCTGAGACTATCCTAACCCTTAAGCATGTCTTTGGTGATTGTTGTGGCAAAGCCCAATCATCGATGTGTGCCTATAATGTGCCTAAGATGGTGATGAACCTAGAAATAGGTACACTTCATTGCTTGTTTGCCATTTTTTCTCTATGTCTTCCATGTGTGTGTGTATGGCATGTTTATTCCCAAGCATAGTTTAAAGAACAGTGGCGATGAGTCCCTCCTATGCTTTGGGATTTGTATGGCATGCTTGATTTGTATGGCATGTTTGTTCTCAAGTGTAGTCTTAAAGTCTAGTATCGATGAGTCCCTCCTGCAGTCTGAGATTTGTCTTGCGTGTCTGTTGCCCCATATGTAGTTTAAAGACTGGTGGTGATGAGTCCCTCCTGCATTATGAGTGGTGTGTTTACTTTCCTTACACTTGCATTTGTATTTTATATATATGAGAAAAAGAAAAAGAAAATAATCATTGCGTTCACTACATTCACTACATTAACTATATTCACTATATTCACTATGTTTTGCATGTCTTCAATGTTGTATTCTCCATGTTTTGTGTGACTGTAAATGTCTTCTTCATGTTTTGCATGCCTGTTATTGTCTTCATTGTGATTGGTGTGTCTTCTCTGTGCTTGGCATTTTTACTGTGTTTGTTGACCATACTTTAATGCATGTATTGACCTTGCATTTATACATACATTAAAGTGGGGGCTAAATGTTACGTCAAAAAATGTCCCCTTGGGGGATTTTCCCTCTTAAGCTTTAGCTCCCGAGTCCTTAAATTGCATTTAGAACATCTTGCATGATAATTTTGACTCCCGATGAGAAAACCCTGAGGTTTCATGGAAAATGGGACTTAGGGGGTGCACTTATGATAAGCCTGATCTGAAATAGGGGGGGAGGACTTGGGTGCCCGCACCCTAGTCCTTCCCTATTTTAGGTCAGGACCTATTTTTGGGTGTCAGTTTATGACCATTATTTAGGTCCTATGCTAACATCTTAAGTTTGAATTATGAAATTATTAGCGGGAATGTATGTAGTTGCATATATAAGCATGATTAGTGATTCATTTGTAAACTAGATGGAAACTAGATGGATATTACAAACTTGTGGCTTTATATGAAAGTGATTCAAGGCATTCATTATGTTTTGCAAAGTAGTATTTGTGTTGTTATTGTGTTTGTATTTGTAGATTTAGAATCCATCTCCTCATGGCATGAAGACCATCTTCCTTCCATGAGATCTTCACTACAAGGTGATATCAATTATGTTTTCTATCATTTATCATTTAGATTTTGCCTCTGTCCCACAGGGATATGCACTCTTTATCTGACAATGGTGTTTAGAAGACTTGAATGTCTCTCTGGGGCTTGACTGAGGCACACCTCTAAACACCACAACCCCCAACCCATTTTTTTGTGATTCCAGGTTACATGTTTCAGAAGCGAAAGAAGTGGAGTTGTAGAAGAACAGTGCAGACTATCAGAATTGTAGCTCTAAGAAGTAATAGGGACCTAGACTCGGCTGCCCACTCATTAGTCCTCTAGATCCCGCAACAGTGAAATCTCTGAAACAACATAACTGTGTTACAGACAACATTCCTAGATTCCAACAAAAACCAAGGCACTAAACTAGGGCGCCTACTCATTAGTATCCAAATTTTACACACACTAAACTCCAAAATCTAGTATGTCTTTGGTTGTCATTTGATATCTCTGTGTACGATCTTTTCCATAATTTGTCTATTTATTTATGATTTCACGAAATTAGGGTTTTTGAGCATAATTAGACTTAATTAAACAACAAATTCACACAATTCCAATCTTCCCCCATGTTCCAAGTAATAGGAGATCTGTAGTAGAGTTCTCTACTTAGATGAATGTCCTTGAATGTTTAGTGGTGAAAGGAGGATCATGATAAACCCTTAAAAAGATCATTTGGACATCTTTCACCCTTTTTCATACTAAACAGATGGGAAGAATGATGAGGAGAGGTGGAAAATAGTAATATACAAAAACTTTGGTGGGATATAAAGGGAAATTGGAAAGGAAAAATAAAAGGTATATAGGTCAAAGAGAGAGAGAGGGGAGAGAAGTAGAGAGTGAGAGACGGTAGGAGGTAGAGAGGGGAGGGAAGAAGAGAGTGAGAGAGAGGGTAAGAGGTAGAGAGCGGAGAGAAGTAGAGAGTGAGAGAGAGGGTATGAGGTAGAGAGGGGAGGGAAGTAGAGAGTGAGAAAGAGGGTAGGAGGTAGAGAGGGGAGGGAAGAAGAGACTGAGAGAGAGGGTAGGAGGTAGAGAGGGGAGGGAAGTAGAGACTGAGAGAGAGGGTAGGAGGTAGAGAGGGGGGAAGAAGAGAGTGAGAGAGAGGGTAGGAGGTAGAGAGCTCGAGAGGGAAGAAGAGAATGAGAGAGAGGGTAGGAGGTAGGAGGGAAGTAGAGTGTGAGAGAGAGGGGAGGAGGTGGAGAGTGGAGGGAAGTAGAGAGTGAGAGAGAGGGTAGGAGTTAGAGAGGGGAGGGAAGTAGAGAGTGAGAAACAGGATAGGAGGTAGAGAGGAGAGTGAAGTAGAGAGTGAGAGAGAGGGTAGGATGTAGAGAGGGGAGGGAAGAAGAGAGTGAGAGAGAGGGTAGGAGGTAGAGAGGGGAGGGAAGTAGAGAGTGAGAGAGAAGGTAAGAGGTAGAGAGGGGAGGGAAGAAGAGAGTGAGAGAAAGGGTAGGAGGTAGAGAGGGGAGGGAAGGAGAGAGTGATAGAGAGGGTAGGAGGTAGAGAGGGGAGGGAAGTAGATAGTGAGAGAGGGTAGGAGGTAGAGAGGGGAGGGAAGTAGAGAGTGAGAGAGAGGCTAGGAGGTAGAGAGGGGAGGGAAGTAGAGAGTGAGAGAGAAGGTAGAAGGTGGAGAAGGGAGGGAAGAAGAGAGTGAGAGAGAGGGTAGGAGGTAGAGAGGGGAGGGAAGTAGAGACTGAGTGATGGGGAGGCCTATGGGCTTAGAAAACCTATCTTGAACCAACACTTCAAGACCTAAATCATACCCAAGTCTCCCTACCAATTCAAGTGCTTAAAGACATTTTCTACCCAAAATGCCTAATCCAACCTACACAATCTATTACAGAGGTGAAAGACCTATTTGCCTATTATTTTCAGTACAGACAATGCCCTCTTGGTGTGAGGTATTCTTCTTTGTCCTCACTGCTTCCAAGATCCCCAATCTCTAAGACTTCTAGCCTTCTTGAGCCCGTTATCAGCCCTCCTCTTTGGGTCCAGGGTTCTGATTGCTTGGTGCTCAACTCTTTCTACTCTATTTTTCACCCCTGTCTTCTTAGATTGCAACTTGCATGCCTAGCCAAGCTATAGCACAACTCGCCTAGGACAAGTTCACATGGCCTCTCATTGACAATCCAATCACTAACACAAACAGAAACAAAAGAGACAAGGTCTCTGCTTGATGGCCCTCCATAACTGTACAAGGAAAATGTAGGGGCATCAAGACAGAGACATCTTGTACAAACAGAAACAAAAGAACAGAAATTAAACTGTCTACTCTACTGTAAAACAAATTATACAAGTACTCTACAGACAATATACAAATGGATTCAAATTATCAATGTTTCTATTATCAGAATTTTCTCTATTACATTCAAAGTATGTTCTTCAATCTTTGTCCAACATTCCAGCCCATTTACAAAGCCAAGAACCAGTTCTTATACCATTCGTCATGTCTATTATCGGATGGTTAGGGTTTCTTCCATTCGGTTATCATCGGCAAGATAATCTATTGTCTTATCGACATATACAGTTGCTTTACCTTCGGTGGGACATTTGCTATCGGTGGTGCCTTCTTATTTCTGGCCGATACCCATCTTCTCCCCGATGAGTCTTCCCTTCACACTTGTCGATGTGACTTTCAACATCAGCCAACATTCAACTTCTCCCGCCGATATCCTTAGTCACTCCGATGAGCCTTGGTCCTATCCCGTCGGCTGGACTCTTGTCATCGGCTGGACTTCACTCCTCTCCTCTGATACTAACACTCACGCTGATATGCATTGTATTGTCTTCACTTTTGGTGAGACTCCTTCTGTCGCTCAGACTTTGACCCTGTCTCTCGATCCTTTATCTCACACTAATATGTCTCACTTAACCTTGTCTTCACCGTCATGACTTTCTTGACTTCAACATCGAAAAGACTTAGCCTATCGACCAGGTGCTCTTCAGGTCTTCCGATGCCTCTGGTCACCCCGATACAATAGTCTACGATTTAGGTCTTCACCTATCGGTGAGACATCCACTATCGGCTTAACTCACTCCTTCTCTTTTGACATCTAACCTTATGCCGATGGATCCACTTTGAAGTATACATAGTTTGACATGTCATTGGTGGGGCCCGCAATGTCTTATTCACCTATCAGCCAGACTTACTACTTCAATGGAACTCCGGTCTTGTTCTACCGATACACCCGATCACACCGATGTCTTCTTATATGCATTGGTTGACTCCTTACTGCCAGTTCCTCTCACCGCCACAGTCGGTCACCACTCTATTGAACCAAATGCATGTTCCCACTCTTTCCTATTTGAAAATCAAAAACATCACACCAAAAATGTGAAGGTATATACATGGGCTCCAAACCCTTGGTGCTCCTACACCATACTCCCCCTGTGTGAAAAAAGTCAAGTCACCTCCAGTGACAACAAGGCAAAATCAATGCCCCGCTTCTTGAACTCAGACTCGGCGATCCAGGTAGCCTCTACATCAGGCAACTATTTCCACTTGATCAGATGCTCCATATACACACCATGTCTGGTCTGTTTTTGTACTCGAGAATCCAGAATTCTCTCAGCCTGTGGTTTGGGTTTTGGAGGCAAGGTCACATCACTCACGGTCTGTGTAGCTTCTGAACTAGATCCCCCTACTACTAGATGAGGACCTTATAAGATACCAAGTCCTGAACATTGAATACTGGTGAAATTGCCAAGTCTACCGGTAAATCAATTCTATAAGCATTGTTGCCATACTTGTTCAGAATTCTGCAAGGACCAATCCGTCTCATCTGCAATTTGGTTGGCATCCCTTTCTGCAATCTAGCTTTGTTCAAATGAACCATGACTAAATCACCAACTACAAATTGAATATCCTTCCTGTGTGCATCTACCCTATCTTTGATCTTCAGGGTATTTTCCATCAATTGCTGCTTCACTTGGTCATGAATCTCCTTCATAGACTTTGCAAAATCCTCTGCATGACCACTTCTATGTTCCATATCTCCAAGATGTCAGAGTTCATATACACCTCTAGGATGTATTCCATACACTATCTCAAATGGACTTTTCCGAGTAGTCCTATTCACATTGTCATTATAGGCAAATTCTGCTTGATAAATGACTTGATCCCAACTCTGTCCATATTCTTTTGTCAAACACCTCAATAGGTTGCCCAATGTCCTGTTCACCACTTCTATTTGGCCATTTGTCTGTGGATGATATGCTGATCCAAAAGATAGATTTGTTCCTAACCTCTGCCATAAAGTTTTCCAGAAATGTCCCATGAACTTAGCATCTCTATCAGACACGATGCTTGCTGGTAGTCCATGAAGCCTTATGACCTCTTTAAAAAACAAATGAGCTATATGACTGGCATCATGAGTCACCTTACAAGGAATGAAATGACTCATCTTGCTAAATCTATCAACAACTACAAAAATGCTATCAAAACCAGTCTTAGTCTTTGGTAGACCAACTACAAAATCCATACTTACACAATCCTATGGTCTGGAAGGAATGGGTAATGGTTGATACAGTCCAGCATTTGAAGAAGTTCCCTTGGCCTTCTGACAGATGATACACTGCTCCACATACTTTCTGATGTCTTTGTGCATCTTCGGCCAATAGTAGAACCTCTGGACTAACTCCAATGTTTTATTCAGACCAAAATGTCCACTCAAACTACCATTATGCTTCTCCTATATGAGATTTTCCCTCATGGATCCTTTTGGTACACACAACTGTCCACCTTTGAATAGCAATCCCTGCTGCAATGTGTAATCTACAAACTCACTATGAAAGTGATTTTCAAAGTCTTGACAGACCTTGTATGCTTCAACAAAATCGTCATCCTCTTTGTAAAGAGCTCTGAACTCTTCCATCCCTATACTTCTTAATTGCACTTCTTGCACTGTGAACAGCCTCCTGCTTAAAGCATCTGCTTCTTTGTTGAGATGTCCCTTCTTATGCTTAATTGTGAATGTGTTGGACTGTAAGTACTCCATCCACTTGATATGTCTATGGCTCAACTTATCTTGTGAGTTCAGAAAACTCAAAGCTTGATTGTCTGTATACACAAGAAATTCCTTAGGTAGGAGATAATGCCTCCATTTTCTAAGTGCTTTGACTAGAACATAGAGCTCCAAGTCATATGAAGAGTATCTGCTCTTTGCTTCATTCAGCCTCTCACTGAAAAAGGCTACTGGCCTATTCTCTTGGTTGAGTATTGCACCTACTGCAACATGACTAGCATCACATTCTAAAGTGAATAACTTATCAAAATTTGGTGGCACTAACATTGGCTATGTGGCTACTTCTTTCTTCAATAACTCAAAACTCTTATCAGCTGCTTGTGTCCATTGAAACTTTGTTTTCATTCCACCTTTTATTGTATCAAGCATGGGTGCACAAATAGCACTAAAATTCCTTATGAACTTTCTATAAAACTGAGCTAAGCCATGAAAACTTCTCACCTCAGTTGCTGCTCTAGGAATGGGCCAATTCAATATGGCTTCTACCTTTGACTTGTCCATTTTCAATTCTCCTTTGGACAACACAAAACCAAGGTATACCAATTCTTGCTTCATGAATTCACACTTCTCCAAATTTATAGTTAGTTGTTCATCATGTAACTTTTTCAAAATAGAATTTACATGTTCAAGATGCTCTTCTTTAGTTTGACTAAAAATCAAGATGTCATCTAGATAAACAACTACAAATTTACCCGTATAGTCCTTGAGGACTTCATTCATGAGCCTCATGAACGTGATGAGAGCATTTGATAAACCAAATGACATAACAAGCCATTCATATAGTCCTTCTATAGTCTTGAAGGTTGTTTTCCACTCATCACCTTCCTTGATTCTGATCTGGTGATAACCACTTTTTAGGTCTATCTTGGTGAAATACTTAGCTCCTCCTAAACAGTCCCTAAGATCTTCAATTTTGGGAATTGGAAACCGATACCTTATGGTGATCTTATTGATAGCTCTAGAGTCTGTGCACAATCTCCATGTTCCTCCTTTCTTTGATGCCAACACTGTAGGCACTGCACAAGGACTTATGCTTTTCCTAACCAATCCTTGGTCAAGCAACTCTTGCACTTGTCTGGCTATCTCCTTATGTTGTTCTGGAGTCATCTTGTAAGGGGCTTTGTTTGGTAAAGATGCTCCTGGAATCAGATCTATCTAATGACTAATAGTTCTTTGTGGAGGTAGTGTTGTTGGTGTTCCATCACAAATGATGTCCTTATACCATTCCAGTATAGTTTGTACCTCTTTTGGGATCACTACCTTTTTGTCTTTTTGCTCCTCCTTAGGCTTTAGTATGATAGCATAGCCAATACCATCCTCCTTAAGAGTATTCAAAAACTCTTTACCACTCACAATTAAGACACTAGGACTTTTTGTCTTATTTGCTTCTTCATCTTCCAATGATTGAATTTTATAGGTGACCATCTTTTTGAAAAGAATATGCATTCTTCTCACCATCATGTATGGCCTTTCGGTCAAACTGCCATGGTCTGCCTAATAATAGATGACATGCATCCATAGGTAGGATATAACAGAGTACCTTGTCTTTGTATCCACCTATACCAAACTCTACCCAAGTTTGCTCATTGACTATCACATGTTGACCTTTATTTAACCATGTGACTCTATATGGATTTGAATGAGGTGTTCTTTGCAAATTTAATTTTCTAACTGCTTCATCTGACACTATGTTATCAGTAGACTCTGAGTCTATAATTACTTGACATACCTTAGTCATAATCTTGCATCTGATTCTGAATAATGCTCTCCTCTGGCTTGGTTCAGCTTTCACTAGTTCTTTGATCAAGGTTCTCTTTACCATGATGTTCTCTCCCACTTCTGAGGCTAGACTAACTTCAAGTGATTTGCTACTTGAAGCATCATCTTGTACATAATGATTTCTTTTATCAACTCCTTGAGAAGAAGATGTGCCCTTATCAGGACACCTATATGCTAGATGGCCTAATTGACCACAATTGTAGCATTTCATAGTGGTAAAGTAGGATCCTCTGCCAGATCCTCCTAATCTTCCTCTATTAGATCCCCTTCCTCTATAGTTTCCTCTACTACTAGTCTCCCCACTCTGTTCTGTGAGTTTGGATTCTCCTTGGGGTCTTTGATCAGTATTCCTACCACCATAATTTCCTCTTCCTCTACTGTCTCTACCTCTTCTTCTTGATCTGCTATTTGATTCTTGTTTCTTCTTGCTCTTCTCCTCCACCTTGAGTGCTAGCTGATAGCTTTGATGTACTGTTGTAGGGCTGAACAAGCTGATTTCCTCTTGAATACTCCACCTCAAACCATTTAGGTATCTTGCTACCTTTACATTTTCATCTTCCATCACCTTAGACCTCAAGCATAGTTTTTGAAATTCCTCAGTGTATGCATTGACATCTAATTCTCTGTCTCAAATTCTATCTTTTCTTGTGCAACTGAACTTCATAATCCCCAGGCATGTAGACTTCTTTGATTTTAGCCACCATACCTTTCCAAGAAGCTATAGGTTTCTTGCCTTCTTTTTCTCTTTCTGTTTGAACAAATTTCCACCATGTCAAGGCAGCTCCTCTGAGTCTTGATTTAGCCACCTTCACCTTTTGTTCTTCAGTCACTCCATCACATTCAAAGTGATTTTCTATACCTTCTATCCATTCCATAACCAAATCAGGTTCCATCTTTCCACTAAAAAGAGGAACTCCTTCCAATTACTTACCGCTCATGGCTTTCAAGGCCTTCAAGAAAGGTTCTTCTTCCATCTTAGGATCAAGTGTGGGCTCTTCATCTTCTATAGACACACCTTTTTCCTTACCTTCAGAATCTTTCATTTTCTGACTAACATCTTCAGTTTTTATTATCATGGCACCTAGTTTACTTTCCATTTCTGTCAATCTTTCCTGTAGGAGCCTATTCTCCTCTTCTTGATCATCAACCTTCTTTGCCAATTCTGCATTAGTCACCATCTCTCTAGCTGAACCTACAGACTCACTTGAACTCGGTGATGACATACAACTTCTTCTATTCCAACCTAGGAATAGCCGAAATCTTTAACTTGCTCTGATACCAATTTGATGGGGAGGCCTATGGGCTTAGAAAACCTATCTTGAACCAACACTTCAAGACCTAAATCATACCCAAGTCTCCCTACCAATTCAAGTGCTTAAAGACATTTTCTACCCAAAATGCCTAATCCAACCTACACAATCTATTACAAAGGTGAAAGACCTATTTGCTTGTTATTTTCAGTACAGACAATGCCTTCTTGGTGTGAGGTATTCTTCTTTGTCCTCACTACTTCCAAGATCCTCAATCTCCAAGGCTTCTAGCCTTCTTGAGCCCATTATCAGCCCTCCTCTCTGGGTCCAGGGTTCTGATTGCTTGGTACTCAACTCTTTCTACTTTATTTTTCACCCTGGTCTTCTTAGACTGCAACTTGCATGCCTAGCCGGGCTATAGCACAGCTCACCTAGGACAAGTTCACATGGCCTCTCATTGATAATCCAATCACTAACACAAACAGAAACAAAAGAGACAAGGTCTTTGCTTGATGGCCCTCCATGACTGTACAAGGAAAATGTAGGGGCATCAAGACAGAGACATCTTGTACAAACAGAAACAAAAGAATAGAAATTAAACTGTCTACTCTACTGCAAAATGGATTATACAAGTACTCTACAGACAATATACAAATGGATTCAAACTGTCAGTGTTTCTATTATCAAAAGTTTCTCTATTACATTCAAAGTATGTTCTTCAATCTTTGTCAAACATTCCAACCCATTTACAAAGCCAAGAACTAGTTCTTATACCATTCATCATGTCTGTTATCAGACGGTGAGGGTTACTTCCATTCGGTTATCATCGGCAAGATAATCTATAGTCTTATCGACATATACAGTTGCTTTACCTTCGGTGGGACATTTTCTATCAGTGGTGCCTTCTTATTTCTAGCCGATACCCATCTTCTCCCTGATGAGTCTTCCCTTCACACTTGTCGGTGTGACTCTCAACATTGGCCAACATTCAACTTCTCCATCCGATATCCTTATTCACTCCGATGAGCCTTGGTCCTGTCCCGTCGGCCAGACTCTTGTTGTCGGCTGGACTTCACTCCTCTCCTCCGATACTGACACTCATGTCGATATGCATTGTATTGTCTTCACTTTCGGCGAGACTCCTTCCGTCACTCAGACTTTGACCCTGTCTCCCGATCCTTTATCTCACACCGATATGTCTCACTTAACCTTGTCTTCACCGTCACGACTTGCTTCACTTCAATGTTGGAAAGACTTAGCCTATCAGCCGGGTGCTCTTCAGGTCTTCCGATGCCTCCGGTCACCCTGATACAATAGTCTATGGTTTAGGTCTTCGCCTATCGGTGAGACATCCATTATCAGCCTAACTCACTCCTTCTCTTCTGATGTCTAACCTTATGCCGATGGATGCACTTTGAAGTATACATAGTTTGACATGTCATCGGTGGGGCCCGAAATGTCTCATTCGCCTATCGGCTAGACTTACTACTTCGGCAGAACTCTGGTCCTGTTCTACCGATACACCCGATCACACTGATGTCTTCTTGTATGCATTGGTTGACTCCTTACCGCTGGTTCCTCTCACCGCCACAATCGGTCACCACTCTATTGAACCGAATGCATGTTCCCACTCTTTCCTATTTGAAAATCAAAAACATCACACCAAAAATGTGAAGGTATATACATGGGCTCCAAACCCTTGGTGCTCTTGCACCACTGAGAAAGAGGGTAGGAGGTAGAGAGGGGAGGGAAGTAGAGACTAAGAGAGGGTAGGAGGTAGAGAGGAGAGGGAAGTAGAGAGTGAGAGAGAGGGTATGAGGTAGAGAGGGGAAAGAAGTAGAGAGTGAGAGAGAGGGTAGGATCTAGAGAGGGGAGGGAAGTAGAGAGTGAGAGAGAGAAAGGAGGGATGTAGAGGTGAGAAAGAGAGAGGAGGGGAGGGAGTGATATGTTTCATTTCAGCATAATGTGAGTGCATTATAATGCACTCACGTTATGTTTTTCCTTGGTAATTTCCAAGCCTTAGGCTTCGATTTGCCTTGTGCTTCCAACCCAAAGGCTTGGACTGTGTTTAGGATATCCAAAGAAGTGTTTTTCCATATTGTAACAAAAATCACATTATCTAGAGCATGCTCCCCATCAGGTTTGCACTTTAAATTTCAATGACAAGTCAAAAAAAAATGGCACCATAATCCTAAGCTCTTTGTTAGCTTTCTAACATTATTATTTTTTTTACATTTTGAGTATGTTAGGGATTTCATCTTTAATTTCTTTTGTTAGTATATCTATTTTATGTAAAAAACTAGTGTCTAGTATTTTTGACTTTTTTTTAACCATTCATCAAATTTTCAAATAAATTACATTTTTAGAAACTAGACACTATTCTACATGTATTCAAAAAAATTGATTTTCGATTAGTTTTCAAAGAAATTAGGGGAAAGAATGCTCAATTTTCTATTTTTCAGGATGTATCCTCTTTGAAATTTAGTTAAAAATCAATTATTCATCAAAAAATTATTAGAAAAATTAGGGATAAACTACATGGTGTTAGCTAATTTCTCACCAAAGTGTGATTTTTGAAATACTAAAAAAAAGTTAACATTTTAGGGGGAGCACACTAGATGCTATGTTATGTTTTTTTTAAAAAAAATAGGACCAATTTGTGTGCTCCTCCTTTTTGAATCCCTTAATCTCAACCATTTTTGAAAAAAATTAGTAGTTTAGAAACTAAATTTGGAGAACTATGACTATTGTTTTTGTTGTATCTTCAAATTTGGAGTGTAACTATCTTCAATTTCTCATCCAATATCAATCTTTCTTGATTTCATAAAAAAATGGCATCTTAAGACCCCCTTTTCGTCGCTCATCTTTGTGCACTTGCCCATGATGTTCTGCTACCACAAGAACAGAACCACCCCCGGGTCTCGCTTCCACTCGATTGGCTTTTTTACATGAGAGTGAGAGTGACTTGGAGGTCATCCAAGGAAAGGAGAGAGTTCATGTGCTATATTGAAGCTAACTCATCTGCATTTATGCTTGAGTCACATTTTAAGGAGTACATATTTTGGTGAACCCAACATGAAGAACAATTTAACTTTTGAGGGAGTCTCTTCACATTTTTTTTTCTTCAATAAATTATTTTGGGATGTATTCAAATTCAAAAGACATCCAATAGAAGCCCCACAACTTCTTGGTTTTTAACAACCCCACATACGAAGACATAGTCATTCAACCTAACAAAATTAAAATATGCCAAGTATTCAAAATCCATCAATGAGACTGACCCATAACAAGCAATAGGAAAATAGCCACCCAAATGGACAATGAGGCAAGCTATCAAAAGAAGAGGTTATAAGAAGCTTCAGAGGCACAAGAATTCCCCTACATAGCACATCAAGATAAAAGATCTAGACATGTCAAGTGTCATTAGAAAGAACAAACACGGTCACTCAAATCCCCAAGAAAAAAATCCACCGCAAGGTAGCAAAACTCAAAGAACAAATGAAGCCTCACCCATAGACCCTATAACAACCTTGATCTAACAAATCAGGACCCTTGAGGCTAGGAGTGTTTAACAATATTTCCAAAACAAAATTGAGGAAAAACCTAGGGCACAAGAAAATCCTTCCATTGACAAGATTGAATCAAACGAGGGGGCAACTCAAATTCCCCCTCATCCAAACAACACACATAATGAACCATTCATGCCTCCCTTGCCCTCATCATCCAACATGACAAGTCTCAATCAAATAGGTGGGAATCCTATAGCACAAAATCAACCACAAACGATCCCACCCAATTTTCAAAACATAAACATGACACCATCTAGTTATCCAACTTTTTCAGGATATCAACAATCTAGAATACCCATTCAACAAACACAACAAGATTTACCTAAAGGCGTAATTTTTGGAGGAACAATACCCTCTACACATAAACCCCTCATAGTAATATACCTTGAGTATTTAAAGGAGCCTCTCAATTATAACATTTGTCAGGTATTACTACCACATCCTCTCCTTGAGCTTCCAAAATTTAAAGGAGAGAACGATCCCAACTCTCATATCAAGGCTTATGTCACAGTAGTGTGAGAACTCCTTCCTTAGGATGGGGTGGTAGAAATTTTTTTCTAAAGACTTTGGAGGGTATCGCTCTAGATTGGTACTATCAACTTCCAAAAGCATGAATCCACTCTTTCAGGCAACTCATTGGTCAATTTATGGCTGCCTTTGACATAAACAAAGTAGTCAAGATAGGAATACAAGATTTCTTAACAATCAAACAAGAAACCAATGAGTCGGTCACACATTTTATCACATGATGGAGGAAAGTTCTCTATTCTTCAACTAGCACACCAAACATGAATTGTAAGGAACTTTGTGATCTTTTCTTACATGCCCTCAACAAGGACATACAAGGAGTTCAAAAACTCCCTTACAAATCATACAAAGAATCGCTCAAAAGTGCCCTTAGAATTGACCAAGCCTCTATTGATAGCAGAAGAAGGGAGTATGATGTTAACAAAAGGTTGATAAACCATGATAGAAATAACAAATCATTGATGAACAATCAAAACATACACATGGGTCAACAGACACTTCACCATCAAGGAACAATAATTATGACTGCAATAGTCATACAAATTTGGGGATCCAAAATGTTAGCAACTATTCCATGAGAATCAACAAGCAGTCATACAACCATCAACATAAACCTCGAGATTACAATCATGATAAATATTGCCCATTTCACAAGAGAAGGAGGCATGATATCAAGTCATTTCGGGAGTACCATCACTTCATATCAAACCTCCCAAAATGTCAATGACAATCATTCATGAACACATTCTCACAAGATGAAAGAAATAGTCCCAAAATCCATCAAAATGTCTTTGATCAAAACACCTTAGGCATTGTGAATTAGATAAAGATTGAGAAATTTGTGTTACCCAAGAACCAAAATGACCAGATGAAACCTCCAAAAATTTAATTTTTTATCACATGATATAACTTCTCAAGAGTTATCCTACACACAAGAATGCTCTCCTTAATGCCTTAGATCTAGGCCATCTAGTTCAAAACACTCCAAATGAAAAGTGTTCTTTGACATTTGATTTTGAAAAGTTATCCTTAGACGATGACATGGATAAAAAGGGTGATCTTCCCCTCTACTTAATAGACCAATCTTAATACTATTCCATCAAGCATGTAATGATCGACGATGGGTCTGCAATTAACATGATCTCTTTCTCTCTTCTCCAAAGAATGGGTTATGAGGAAACTCAAATCACAAAATAAACTTTCATCCTTAGAATTAATGATAACCCAAACATTCAAACTATGGTTAAGGTTGATCTTTAAATCACATTGGGTCCCAAAACCCTCCCAACTGAATTTTATGTCATCAATGAAGAAGCCACCTACAACATGATCCTAGGGAGGCCTTGGATCCATGGGGTGAGGGCCATTCCCTCCACGTTATTTTAGGAAATCCACTTCTCACACATGGGACAAACCTACATCATTAAAGGAGATCCTAATCCTTTCAATCTTTATAGAATTGAACAAGTTAAACAAAAGTGAAAGACCATAGAAACCATCAATGACCCAAAAATTGAAACTTTTGAAAAAGAGACATCAAAACACATTATAAACGTAGCTAAGACCTAAAAATGTATAGGGAAGGGGACAATAGGGGAATTCCCCTTCAATTCCCACTCAACAAAGTCTTATGCTCCATTCAACTTAGTCACCATTCCAATCAATCTAGACATAAACATTCATATGATTGAAATCAAAACTAAGGAAGAAGAACTAGAACCCACATGGAGACTAGGAGAGTCAACACCAAATCTAGTTTCCCCTCAAAAGTTCAAAACAAACATGGAAACTCAACAAGAATAGAAAATGATAAAGCTAGGGGGTAAATCATCAAACAATGAAAAATATGAGTACACAAAACTCCTCACTGAATACAAAGACATTTTTACACCAAGTCTTTAAGTGTCTTTGTAAACACTTTCAAGCAAAGTTTAGACCAAATTGGATAGGTCCATATGAAGTTAATGAAGACATAAAAAACAATGCTACTGCTTGTGCATTATGGAAGGAGAAGAGTTTAGTATCTCAAAACTTTTCTTTCTTCATTTTGTTTTGCCATGCATTTTTGTTAGTGACATGCTCTTGTCTGGTTTTCTTCCTAGTAAGGAGTCTAAGGTTGCTTAGGTATAGTTTGACCCTTTGAGCCTTTGAGAGCCCATAATAAATCATGTTTTACTACTTATCACTACTCCTGTAACATCCCTACTAGAATATTAGATATCCTTAAACATAATTAAGCAAAACATCACACTAATTTTTTTTCTTAACTATAATCAAAAGATATTACATTTGTAATTTCAAGTAAAATACATATATTTAGAAGAATGGTTGCTTCACATGTGACTAACAAAAATTCTATGTATAAAAACTGGTCGTATTTCTTACGACTTATAATTTTACCAATATCATTTACAAAACAAGCAATGTATTCTTATTCACAAGTCTTCGGCAGTCAACTACAGGAGAGAGAGAGAACATCATCTTGGTGCTTTTCCTCCAATCATAGACCAGTGGTCCCCCGCACACCTTCCTTCTGGAAGTGGCCTTTCCCTTCACAAGGGTAATAGATAATGAGAATCAACTGATTCTTTATGCCATCTAAGAACTAATGATGTGTCCTAGCCAATAAAATTAGGTTTACAACTCTAGTCTAGCTCTAGCTATGTATGACCCAGTCCTATTTTTCAACTATCTGGTAAACTGTGAACTGACAATGCGAGCAGTGACTTTTGCATTACTTTGGCCAAAGACTCATATAAATATATAGTCATATGTTCACTCACTCTTTTCTCAACTTGGAGACAACATTCTTGTTTCACAATTTATGACATATAAATAAAATAATTCTTCTTGCTTGTACCATATTGGTCTTAAAGACATATCATAATCCTTATCTACTAGTCATTATGACAAGTCTAAGGTGAGAGCTTAGGTGACGATAAAGAGTCCCTCTTTGCATCCTTGCAATCACGGGTCTATGACATCATGTCATCTACTCAATGACCTATCAACCTATTCTCATGTTGACTGTATTATTCTATATATGCAAGATTTTGACACTTAAGTCAAAGGATTTTATGATTAAAGACTCTATCTGTCTTAATCTAAGGACATAATCATTCGACTCATAATCTGTCAAAGATTAACTATAATTTTATATAACAATGAATTGAATGCACTTCCTCATGTATATCCAAAATATAACATAATATCAAATAATCTATAACATAACTTTCTATTGTCATAGTGAGTATTTCACTCAACTATCATGTGGCTATTCTTAGTCTAAGATAGGATTGAAGATTATTTCTCAATAAAACTCAAATACATATAATTTAAATAACTCTAACATAGCTTCTAAAAACAACTCATTCTTCTTTATATACTTGAAAATAATGGTCTAACGTCAAGTGCTTCTACACAATGACTTTGACTCTAACTAGCTTTTTAAGCTTTCTAACACATTCTAGGTCTTTGCAGTTTGATACAACTATGAGATGAGTACTTTGTTTTACAAGTACGAACATCTCTTAAGTTGCATTGGCTCATAATAAAATTTCTTGGCACAATCATACCACCTTAAGGTACATATGGCCTCTTAAAAAGACACAATCGACCTCCCTTGTAACTCAGTTGACTTCTTACTTGATACACAATTGACCTACTAATAACACAGTCAGCCTATAAATATTACTTCTTGCCTTTAAATAATTCATTTGGCCTACAAATAATAATTACGACTTGCACATAATACATATGACCTGCATATAATACATACGGCCTTTAAATAATACCTTCGGCCTTCCATGCATAACACAGTCAACCAAACACTTAAAGACACAATGGCCAAACTCTTAAAACATAGTAAGTCTAAATATGTATCTCAGTTGGTCTATATATAAATATGTCAGTCGATCTATTTTTCATGGTCAATCTATATATATATCACAGTTGATCTTTTTGTCACAATCGATCTGTATGTATATACAGTCAAACTAAAACTACCAAATGAATTAGCTTCATTTAGTTTCAAGGGACTCAGACACTATAAAAACCGTTACTCTCTGTAGTCATGCTACCTTAACAATGTAAAGGACTATATATCTAAAATGTAGCCATAAGGCTCACTTACTCAGAGATGTCGATATGTTAAGCATCTCCAAAACATAACTAGGTGACAGGGATTAGATATAGATACAGATTCTTTCATAACTATTCTTCTCTTCTATTTGGTAAGATAATACATAAAACCATATTCCTCTGTAGAGGATACACAACCTATCAACATTTACTTATGCAAAGTGATAGTTCACTTGGTATACAAAAGATAAATACAATTATCTTTACTTCTAATGCTTACTATTCTAATCAAACATAAGGTTATTATACAGACTTCATCATACTCTATGAAGAATAATAGACTTACCTGTATGACAAAATAGGCCTTGTCTTTTCTGTGATCACTTGCTATGTCTCCTACTCCTCACAACTTCTGAGATCTTCTCTGTGTTCTCCCTGCAAGTCCTTTTCCCTTACTCCTTAATTAATCCCCCTCACATCAATAGTTATGGGCAGATAATAATGGCGTCACCCACATAAACCTCTCTCCACTCCCGCAAGCTTACCATGCAGAGATTGTTGGCAAGAGACACTGTTCTGTTATGGACTTGTATGTTGTCATTGATGACAACAAGGCTCAGAGATCCTATCACCATGACAGAAAGAGATATCTCCAGAAGAACATATTAGATTCCAAGTCCAGTTGATAGAAAATGGCTAAGTATGGAAAGCATGCAAAGTAGAGGACAGTAAGCTGGACAGTATGCCTCCACAAATGATGATCTGGTAATGCGGTTCAGGTATGATGTTCTTAATTGTTTTTTAGTGTTATGCCTCAGAGATTATGTCCTGACTTTCTCCAGAATTCATCTTGGAGAAATGTCTAAGTCTGGGTAAGCAAAGGTATAGTAGGAATAGTGAACAGGGCATAATACAATGGTCCTCATTCCTCCACAAATAAGTGTCTTGTGATGTGGTGTTGAGGTGTTGTAAACACTTATATGGAGTATCTTATTCTAGAGTTAGGAGATCTAAAGTCCACCGAAAGGTTAGCTACAAGCTGCTATGTCTAGGTATAGTGTTTGACAGAGTTTGACAGAGATAGAGTCTGAGTTCTGATGGTCTGTATTTCTCTGCAAGATGATATAATGCCTTGTGGTTCTAAGGGTAATATTAGGAATGTGTAGACAATCCTTGAGATGATTTGGAAGGTGTTTTGAGATCCTCACTAAAAGTTGTAAGTTAGCAGACGAAGTTGTTAAGCATGCTTTTGAGGAACAGGCCGACTGGTGAGATAAATCATGATGCGAAGAAAGGATAGTATGTGAAAGATCCATTCAAGTATTTGAATGATTCAAGCCAACCTATATGAACACATTTGGGGGAATATTTAGGTCTGCGCAACATATAGTGCATTGTATTGAGCGACAAGGTACATCTTTCTATGTACATGTTTCACTTCATGGACGCTGCCCTGATTATGGATTAAATCATGATGCCGATATATATATAAGAGTGATGATCTTCGGTTGAGTGGTGTGCATGTGTAGTGTGTGTGTGTGATGTGAGTATGTGAATAGAAGAGCAAAGTTAGAAGAGAAGTAGTGATGAAGACTTGGGATTCAAAATTTAGTTGCTAAATGACTGCACCCTGGCATAGTGGCAGATGCTTAAGCAGTATTCAGTTATCATGTGTGATCTAATTGAAAGCAAGCTTTTGTCATCAAGGCAGTAAGCTGGCAGTGAGCCTCTAGTAGGGTTTAACATCCCTTAGGGTATAACAGTCCTCATTGTAATCTTGCTAGGTTTAGGGTTGAGGCAGTGAGCCTACTAAATGTAGTTGTACTTCATGGCAGTAAGCCAGTATGTTCTAGGCTTGTGGAGTGACCAAGCTTGAACATCATTTTTGTAAAGATTGCAATATATATATGAGAGCTAATCCTCTCTGTGGTTTTTCCCTCTTTGAGTTTTTCACGTAAAATCTTGGTGTCATGTGTCATGCTTTTGTGGATGTTGTTCAGTTGTATATTTTGCTTTTATTGGATTATTCTTTTGAAATGGTTAAAAGTAAAAGTACAAGAAAAGATTTATATAACATTGATTCACCCCCCCTCTCTCAGTGTTCCTGATAATCAACAATTGGTATCAGAGCAAGGTTCCTTTGAAAAAGTTTAATAGCTTAAGGAAGATCTGGGATAGTATGATCATGGCAGTAAGAAGGTATGGAAATTATGAGAGATACAACCAACTAGAAGCAACTCTTAAGGATCTTGAAAATTTTGAAGCAGAGGCTTGGGATCTGAAAGAAAACTTGCAACATGCTGATGAATGCATCTTAAAGATGAAAGAGAAAGTCAAGAAATTCAAAGACAAATACAAAGAAGTCAGTGACCAATTATTATCAATAAATAAAGTCCTAAATAATTTGGAAGCAGAGGTGACAGAAAGAACATGAGCAGAAGATGATCTAAATTTGATTATGAAGAACAGATCAAAATATTGTGCAAAACTTGAAAAAGAAATTATAAGTTTGAAAATAGATCTGGAAAAGGCCAGAAGTTTTGAAGAAAAATTCAGGATAAGTATTGCAAAGCTTGACAAAATGATTTCTAGCCAGAGGAATGTTGATAACAAACATGGTTTAGGATTTAAGAAAGGAGAAAGTTCAAACTCTGGACAAATGAGCATGGAGTCAAGGGAAAACAAAGGATACCAGCTCAAAAATCAAAGAAGAAGACCTAGAAGACCTCCGGTCAAACAACCAAATGCTCAAAGGTACCCATCTTTCAATGGTTATTGTAATTCATGCAATAAGTTTGGTCATAGGGCTACTCAGTGTAGGAGTAAAATAAATCAAAAGATTCCTTCATTCTCTGGTCAGTGTTTCAATTGTAAGAAATTTGGTCATAAAGCAAATGAATGTAGAAATCAATCAGAAAAAGTTTCAACAATGGGAGGAATGAATAGTCATTCAAAGGTAAATGCTTCACTTGCAATAGAATTGGTCATAGAGCTATTGTATATAGAAGTAAAGTGAGTCAAAATTCTATTAGGTACAATGCATGCTATAAAATGGGACACAGATCAAATGAATGTAGAAGTTTAGTAAGAACTAAAATTCAAAATATCAGGAACAATCAATCATTCAATAGAAAGTGTTTTGCATGCAATAGAATTGGACACATGGCTAATCAATGTAGATCAAATTCAATAAATGGAAGGAATCAAGGTATAAAGAATGTGGTATGCTTAAATTGCAACAAAGTTAGACATATTGCAAGGTTTTGCAAAAGCAGGAATGTGAAGAGAGATCGCTATTCTGAAAAAGGGGAAATAGAGCAGAAAAATGAGAAGGGAAAAGAAAAGGTTGATACAATTGAAACCAAGAAAGAAATGAACAAGATATGGATCAAGAAAGAAGTAATTAAAGTCAAGGATCAATCTGCACCAATATCTGGTGCAGATACTTCCTCTGGGAAGTAAATTAAGAACTCTGGCACAGGGGAGCATTGTTAAAAATCCAAAACCCCTAGCCAGAAAGTGGGTGCCAGAATCCAGCACGAAGGTATATGATGAAATCTGATATGACACATCCCTTGAAGGAAGAACCGGAAGAAAAAGAGTTAATGCGGCATATTGAGGAGCAATTCTAATCGACCATATTCTATAGTGAGGGGTTTTCAACAGCCTTTTGGAATGAGCATTTAATGGTGACTAAGTCAATTGCGCGGAGGATAAAAAGGAACTTGTTTTCACTTTGCATTTGGCACAACAATGTATCAATTTGCTCTACCAACTACAAGATTCTTCAACTTGCTCCATGGAAATTCTTCTTTTGACTAAGGATAAATGATTCTATTTTTTTATAATCACATATAGAAGCCCTTGGAATGTTGTATTTGTAGTAGTTGTAAATTAAGCAAGGACTATGATGAATTTTGAGAATTCACTGCTGGAGGCAGCTGGTCAAACTAATGCCATGATGGAAAGCATAAGGAATTGAGCTCCATCAAAGAGGAAGAAATCTGATTCTTTTTCAGATGATGGTAGTAATTCCAATTCTAATAATGGGAATGATTCTGATGATAGAAAGACTTTTGGGACAAGGACACCTTTGAAGAAGAGATTTGATTCTGGTGAAAAAGATAATGATGATGTGGGCCAGAGAGATTATTCAGATAGTGATGGATTATCATTTGGGAGTGATTTGTACAAAGATGATGAAGATAGGAAACGGCTTCGAAATATGTATGAAGTAGACAGTGAGATGTTTTTTGGCAGAGAGAGTAGAGGCGAGAGATAAATTTTTGGTATGGAAGAGGGTTGAAGCTTGACAAAATGACACTAGGAATTAGAGGGAAAAGTCATAGGGCCACCATCTTCATGAATGTAATCTACCAGGACAATGAAAGAAAATTCCTTAAATGAATTAGTTGCAAGGAGATAGAAGGCATAGGATTTAGATGTGCAAAGAACGTGAAGGGACACTGGTGGGTCATCTAAAGGAAAGGATTCTTCACCTGGCAGATGAAAGCCTCAAGATAGTTCTAGTGCTAGTCCATCATCCTCTAGTAACAGGGATCAGAAGACCAAGCAGCCATGGAGATCCAGATGATAGAAATGGAGAAAGAAAAAATTTTGATGCTCCTTCTTTTGAAGATATTAAGAGTATAACAATCCGGAGATCAAAGCTTGCCAAGAGGTTCATGGAGTCATTCTTCGAAAAGATCATTGTGGGTTGTTTTGTGAGAATTGGGATTGTTATGTCAAGGTCAGGACAGCATATTTACCATCTTTGCATGGTCAGAAATGTAAACACAACCAATGCTAGTAAACATTACAAATTTGAGAATAGCATTATCCACAAGTACTTGGATTGTGCTTGAAGCAGTGATGATAGTGCAGCTATATGGTAGATGGAGATGGTGCCTAATTCACCGACTCTTGAGAAAGAATTTAAGGAATGAGAATGGGAAGTAGAGCTGATGTGGAAGTGAAGAAAAATGCACTGAAGGAAATAAATAATTTTGTCTATTCTATAGAAACTATAAAGCAGATGATGCAGGAGAAGAAGATGACTTCTGCAAGGCCATCAAATCTGGCTGATGAGAGGGATAGGCTAAGGAAGCAGATGAAGCTTGCAGAGAGAAAACATGATTATTTAGAAGTACACAGGATCAAAACAAGGTTGAAAGAATTAGAAGTCCTTTCACTTCAAAGAACAGGCAAGGATGCAAAAGTCATAATGTGTGCAGAGATGAATAAGAAAAATAAATTAAAAATTTTAAGAATGCTTCAATGATCAAGCTGGCCAACTTTAATCTCAAAGCAGATGAGACTGGGTATGATCTTTTCTCTTGTCACTGGACTAGATCACAAAATTATTACAATGCAAAGAGTGATGCTACAGAAGCAAAGACATAAGCAATATAGGCAAAACTGAAATAGATCTATCTCCTGAGTATCAAGCTGAAGATGTAGAAAATAGGGAACAGTTAAGGAGTCCTACACCAGAACAAAATATGGACATAAATCCTCTGGAATGAAGTTGAGAAGAAATAACTAAGAGAGCAAGAGACACTGTAGACATCTTAGTTAGTGCTGGAAGGGAACAAGTTGCAGACAAAGCCATGAAATCACTTGCATTAATTGACATGCCATCAGATGTACAGAGGGTAGAAAAGCTAGTTTTTCTAATGGCCACATCCATATCCTAGAAAGTGCAAGGAACAAATGGAACAGAGAAATAGCTCTAATAAAGACCATCTATAGTGACATTTTGCCTTCAGTCACAAATTGAGATGAAGATTGCATTTGTAAAAATGTGACAGGTACACACATTTTTGAAGTTTTTTATTATGGGCTACACCCTCTATATTGATGTCAAAGGGGGAGAAGTAGATCAATGAAAAATGGATAATCATCTCAGGGGGAGAAAGAAAGTATAATGTATATAGTAAGGGGGAGCAGTCAAGCATTTTTCACTAAGTGTTGCATTCAATGCCAAAGGGGGAGATTGTTAACAAGAGACACTGCTCCAATATGGACTTGTATGTTGTCATTGAAGGAAACAAGGCTCAGAGATCCTATCACCATGATAGGAAGAAATATCTCTAGAAGAACATATTAGATTCCAGGTCTGATTGACAAAAAATGGCTAAGTATGGAAAGTATGCAAAGAAGAGGACAGTAAACTGGACAATATGCCTCCACAGATGATGATCGACTAATGTGGTTTAGGTATGATGTTCTTAATTGTTTGTCAGTGTTATGCCTCAGAGATTATGTCCTAACTTCCTCCAGAAGTCATCTTGGAGAAATGTCTAAGTCTAAGTAAGCAAAGGTATAGCAGGAACAGTGAACGGGGCATAGTGCAGTGGTCCGCATTCCTCTGTAGATAAGTATTTTGTGATGCTTTGTTGAGGTGTTGTAAACACTTATATGGAGTATCTTATTCTAGAGTTAGGAGATCTAAAGTCCACCGAAAGGTTAGCTACAAGCTGCTATGTATCGACATAGTGTTTGACAGAGTTTGACAGAGACAGAGTATGAGTTCTGATGGTCCGCATTTCTCTGCAAGATGATATAATGCCTTGTGGTTCTAAGGGTAAGATTGGGAATGTGTAAAGAGTCCTTGATATGATTTAGAAGGTGTTTTGAGATCCTCAGTAAAAGTTGTACGTCAGCAGACAAAGTTGTTAAGCATGCTTTTGAGGAACATGCTGAGTGGTGAGATAAATCATTATGCGAAGAAAGGATAGTATGTGAAAGATCCATTCAAGTATTTCAATGATTAGATCCAACCTATATGAACATGTTTGGGAGAAGATTTAAGTCTGCATGACACATAGTGCATTGGATTGAGCAATAAGGTACATCTTTCTATGTACACGTTTCACTTCTTGGATGTCGACCTGATTATGGATTAAATCATCATGTGGATATAAATAAGAGCAATGATCTTTGATTGAGTGGTGTGCATGTCTAGTGTGTGTGTGATGTGAGCATGCAAATAGAAGAGCAGAGTTAGAAGAGAAGCAACGATGAAGACTTGGGATTCAAAATTCAGTTGCTAAATGACTGCACCCTAGCATAGTGGCAGATGCTTAAGCAGTATTTAGTTATCATGTTTGATCTGATTGGAAGCAAGTTTTTTTTCATCAAGGCAGTAAGTTGGCAGTGAGCCTCTAGTAGGGTTTAACAACCATCGGGGTTTAACATCCCTCATTGTAATCTTGCTAGGTTTAGGGTTAAGGTAGTGAGCCTGCTAAATCTAGTTGTACTTCATGGCAGTAAGCCAGCATGTTCTAGGCCCGTGGAGTGACCAAGCCTGAACATCATTTTTGTAAAGATTGCAATATATATATGAGAGCTAATCCTCTCTGTGGTTTTTCCCTCTTTGGGTTTTCTACGTAAAATTTGGGTGTTATGTGTCATGCTTTTGTGGATGTTGTTCAGTTGTAAATTTTTCTTCTATTGGATTATTCGTTTGAAGTGGTTAAAAGTAAAAGTACAAGAAAAGATTTATAGAACACTAATTCACCCCCCCTCTCAATGTTCCTGACAATCAATAGAGATAAGTGGAGAATGTGGAGTGATTTCTCCTTCCCCCACTCCCTAATCATCTACGGAGTGTGATAAGGAAGAATACAGAGAGACTTTTGACTATAACAATAATATAAATTATAATATCATTAATAATAATAATAATCTATAGATAGATATAACATACTTATCTAATAGATATCACTAATGCAAAATCTCTAACACTTATTGTGCTTATTTGTAAGCACAATTATCGATGGAGAATTCTCACAAATCTATTATAATCTTGATGACAAATATAAACATGTTTAGTCAATTTATAAATGTTGACTTGTCATCCAAGGGCATACACAAGGTTTCTACCAGATGACAAAAAAGGATTTATCCTTCATCTTAACGACGACATTATTTGACAAGAACAAACATGATCTCTCTCTACTAAATGTGTGTGTGTGTGTTTTCATATGGCATAAGGATCGTTGAATTCGTGTGATCTAGCATCCTCTCCATGGTGATACTCTCTCTCCTCTTAGCGAACAGAAAAACAACATTGTTGGACTGCATCCACCTTAGTAACATGACAGTAGTTAGTCTAATTTTAACCACATGATCAATAATAATGCCATAATCAATTATTTCTTGCATATAAATTAATATAAAGCAAAAATGCATTTTCCATTATGACTATAATCATAATATTTTCTTCGACTAACTATCTATCTTCAGGAAAATAATGAAAATAAATACATTAGTTTAAAATTGGGGTGTGACAAATCCCCTATTTACATTTCCCAATATTCTAATTAAAGCCTTGCTCTTAGCTTCACACTGATTTTGGTCTTAATGAATCATGTAGTTAAGTCTAAGCAAAGTTAGTATTCAAAACTACAGTACTCAATAGAAGCTTGCAAGTAGACCTTCCCCATTTCTTCTGAGTAGAAGGGAAGTCCGACTAGATGGTGAAAACCATTGGTGGCGCTCAACCCCTTATCTTTCCTAGCCAAAAATGCTAGCAGGATTATAAATCTACAAGAAGCAATAAAAAAATGAGTGATAAAAAAAAAGAGTGAGAGAACATGAAATAAAAATCATAGGTAAGAAAGCACCAAAACAACTGAATATCAAAACATCAGAAGTCAAAAAGCACCAAAACTACCAAACAAAAGCAAGAGATCAAAGTGAGGTATTGCAAACTGCAAAAAAAAAAATTAAAAAAAGAGATACAAAAATGTGAGAAAGAGAAAAGATTGTTGATGTCCATACTCTCAAGTGGAGACAAATCCAAACTTGAAGCTAGTGACATCTATCAGAGAGAAAAAAAAAAGAAAGGTACAAAGCACACACATGCACCAACTGAGAAGAACCAAGAGCCTAGTTGTCTTTAGGGCCATCTTCCGCTCTGGAGCCTTTCCTTTACCCCAGGTCTATCTCGTTGGCCATCTCTGATCCAAGTCTAGAGGGTGCTAATAAAATTTGTTACTTATCTAAGTTTAAAACTTGTCAAAGTGTTTTGTCTAGATAAGGATTAGTGTTTAAGCCTTTATGAAGCCAAAATTGAGAACATTCCATCTCTTCCCCATTCCCACTTGAGTCCCTAATCCTATCCCAAAAGATCAAAAAGTCTCCCTATACCAAGTCAACTCGTAATCCCCTAGGTCAAAAATCCTACTAAAGAGCATTTACATTGTTTGTTCCACTCGTATACATTTCAAACATTCAAAAGCAATAATTTCATATAATAACATCGTAACATTCACTTAGAACATAGTACTTCGCATTTTATATTTGTGAATCACATCCAAACACATTGCATCTCATTCATATCATAAAAAGACAAATAAATTGCATCATCCATGTGTGATCATCATAGGTATGCATTCTTATAAGAAAATAAAAGCTCTAGTCAACCATATGCACAAGAAGGAAAGTGAAGTACAAGATGTCAACTAAAGCTACATATATACCTCAACCAATCAAGTCTCACAATAATAAGTGCAAAGTAATGTCTCAATACAAGTTACTCCACCAACAAGACAAAGATAAAAACTATGTAATTAAGTGCACAAGTCTCCCTATGCAAGGGCGCAAGGGTAGAAATCTCTTCAATAAACATAGGTCTATCAAAGACCTCAAGGAACATTTAGTTAGACCTTTGCAAAATCTTTAGAAAAAACATAGAAATTAGAAAAACGAAAAAAAACCTAAAAATTTGTAAAACTTCAAAAATCCCTAAAAATCAAATATGTTCTTCAAAATCTACAATAAAAAAAGAATTTATTCTTCTCTGTAGATTAGCATGTATTTTGTTTCCATAGTGCTCTTGCATGCTCATTTTGTGTGCTTTCATCCTTGCAAATCCCCATGGCAAAGTGAAATGACATAGGTGTACTTACGATGCAATAGATGGTATGTTCACTCGTTTCAATTTCATTACTCATTTTAAACATTTTAAATGTCAAACTAATGCTTATTATTATAGGTACAATTGTGAAAAATCAACAAAAGGTAAGGCCTAGTTTAGGAATGGTACCTACCTTTCATGTAGACTACCATCCCCAAGGGGGAAAATATGTAAGCACTAAAAAAGTGCATGGGCCTAAATGGTAATCCTATGATGAGTTATAATCCTAAACACATACATGTAAGCGTGTAAATATGACCTCTCAACAAGCGTTCTTCTTGGTGACACATGGATGGATTTCCCTCCTTCATTCTTTCTTTTACTTCCCCTAGCTAACCCTTCTTGGTCTTGTTTTTCCTTCACTTCCCCCTTGTCAATATTTCATATTTTTCACTTTTTAGCCATGTCAACATTGTTGGGAATTAAGATGTCTCAACCTTGTTATTTCCTAGCATTAAATTATTTAATGTATATTTATTTTATGCCTAAGTTGTATTTTCTTGCTCATCATATTTTTTTATCTAGTGTGACATGGCATGGTGAGTTGTCATCACATTGGCAGGTGACATGGAAGGTGACAAGGATGCATTTATTCCTCATTGGAATGTAGGCATCCCACTTTGTGGTACAGATTCCTTGTCATGTGTTGGCATCTTGAAATATGTGTAAGTCAATATTCTATGATGGATTCATATGACAAGTTATGACACGTAACAACTAGATTTTATGACATGATAGACAAGTGTTGCAAATAATCTTGCATGGGGAATCTAAGCGCCCAAGTTGGGTTATGAAAAGTTGTAAGAGAATCAATCATTATTAGTCAGTTATGATGGATTCTCTTATTGTTGTAAGTGTTGTCATATATGACATATTTTATGATGATGTAAGAGCATTTGTCATACCTATTTCAACTAAATGTTTGGTGCCCAAGTTTGGAGGGTTGTAAGAGGTGGAAGGGAATCTTGTACACGTATCTTTTGCATGCTAAGAGGTGTTGGAATATGTGCCATGTTGATTTGGATGCCCACCTCTTGTATCTTCCTCTAGAAGCTTCCTTCATGCTTGTTATTCTCTATAAATAAGGTGATTGTTGGAGTAATTTTAATGGTTCATTTTTAGGTACTATTATGCTGTCAAAATTACTCTTGAATATCAACAATGGTGAACTCATGTAAGAACTTGGCTTTGGAAGTGTATTGTAACCTTTATTGTTTATAGATTAAAACATTGGGTTGTGCTGTAGAGTGTGGGTTTTTTCACCCAAAAGGGTTTTCCCCATGTATATCTTGTGTTGTGAGCTTTTGTACTTGCATTTGATATTTTATATCTTTCCTATATTGTGAATCTCATTACTATAATTCTCAAAGGATAAAAATTTGTACAACTCTCCTCATTAGATCGATGTATGAAGTGTATTCTGTGTACCTTGCTTCATTTCATTTGGTATCAGAGCCTAATCAACTTTGGCTCTAGTTGTTGGGTAGAGGGTTTTTTTAATTGATCTTCGTTTGAGTGGGAGCTTGTGCAGAGGATTTTGAAGAGATGGAAAAGTTTAATGGAGGCAACTTTGAGTTGTGGAAACTCAAGATGGAAGACATGTTGGTTGACAAAGACCTATGGACTACTATATCTAGAAAGATACCATCGGGCATGAAACAAGTAGATTGGGATCTGATGGATCAGAAGGCTAAGGGTCTTATGAGACTTTGTTTGGCTGACTCTATGTTACTGAATATCCATGAAGAGGTTACAACTGTAGATCTAGGGAAGAAACTTGGTCATATTTATCAGGCTAAATCCCTGCTAAATAAGTTCTTCTTGAGGAAGAAGTTGTACTCTATGAGGATGGAGGATGGAGGATTTGTCACAGATCACCTAAATAGTTTTAACATGTTTTTTTCCTAGTTGAGCTCCATTGGTGTGAAAATGGAGGAGGAGGGTCGGTGTATGACTTATTTTTTTTCTTTGCTAGATTCATGGGACCACCTTGTTATGGCCATTGGAAGTACCACTACCACCTTCAAGATGGATGAAGTGGTTGCATCATTACTGTCTAAAGAGATATAGAGAAATTTTTCTGAAATGGCTAAGGAGGCTCTTGCGATTGTGGTCAATCAAAAGATAAAGGCAAGAAGAAGGATAAGAAGCAAGAAAATGATAGGATTAAAGTACCATCAATCCTGTAAATCTTATGTAATTAATTACTCCAAATGTTGTTTGTAAATTTCCATAAGGGAAAATGTATTCACCAAGAAGTGGTCTTGCTTCAACTGCATTTGGATCCCAATACCTAATGGGGGGTCCAGGAGGTACGATGTTGGCGGGGATTTCGGGGTAGCTCCCCCGAAGTTTTTTTATAGAAAATTACCTTATAAAATATTTAATTTCATAGTCCATCTAGACCGTTCATGATTAGGTCATAGATCTGACAGTAGAAGTTATGTTAGGGTCTTTTACCTAGATCGAAACACTCTTTTAATGAGGATATTGTATTACGACTGTAGAGTAGAAAGAGTTGAGATTGAAAAATAGGTGCTGCTGGATTGAAGACTGAAGAGGAGGTCGTTAGTGACGTATTGTAAACTCTATTGAAGTTAATACAAACTAGTGCATCTCTTCTTGTGTGGAGCTTTTCCTAAAAGGGTTTCTCCATGCAAACATTATGTTATTTGTTCAGTTCTTATGTTCCATTATTTCTTTGTATTTCTAATTTGATTTTCTATAATCTCCATTTGATTAGATGGGTTGGATTATTCTAACATTTAAAATCAGATTTCCATTCTATAGTTGGTCACCTTCATTTCTAATAGAAAAAGGAAAATCCAAATCTAATGGGAGATCTAAGTCTCCTAAAAAGTCCAAGGCACTATGTTGGAATTGTGGAAATCTTAGTCATTTCTAAAAGGAGTGCAAGGAGGAGAAAAAAAATAAGAACTATGATTTGGATTTTTGACAAATCCTCTCAAGTTGATGGAGAAGCATTTGTCACTACCTTGGCAACACATGCATCTGAGGATGTGTGATTGATAGACTCTGGTGCATATTTTCACATGACCTCTCATCGGGGTTGGTTCACAAAGTATAAAGAATATGATGGTGGGAAGGTGTATTTGGGTGATGAATCTCATCTGAAGATTGCTCACTGTGGAAGAGTCTTGATTCAATTCCCTAATGGATGAGTGAAGGGGATCAATAGTGTTCTGCATATCCCTAGTTTGACATGAAACCTGTTATATGTAAGTAAGTTGAATGATGTGGGTGTGCAGGTTGTTTTCTCAAATTGAGGTTGTAAGATGACTAGAGGAGCTATGGTTCTTTCTAAGGGTGTTCGGATTGGCACTATGTTCAAGCTAGATACATGCACGATTCAGTGCAATATTTCTTTTGTTTCAAACAAGAGAACTTTCAAGTCTACATCCTCACCATTGGAACAAACAATGAAGAGGACAATTGTATCTACTTCCAATGGTCATGCTTTCTGGGTACCTAAGGGTACTCATTCTATGGAGATGAAACTCCCAATTGAGAAAACTATGTTATGGTACCAAAGACTTGATCACATTGGTGAGAAGGGTCTTAGAGCCTTAAAAAATAAAAACCTCATTGAGGGGATGAATGACTATAATCTTGAGTTTTATTTTTGTGAACATTGTATAAATGGAAAAAATTCGTGTTTAGTTGTATTCCAATTCTCATAAATCGTCTAGGGTGTTGGACTTGATACATTCTGATGTTTTTGGTCTTGTGAATGTTCCTTTGATTTCAAAATATGTTTACTTTGTATCTTTCATAGATGATTACAGTAGGACATAGGTTTATTTCCTTAGAAGCAAATTTGAAGTCTTTAGTTGATACAAAGAGTTTAAGGTTCTTGTTGAGAATCAAATGGATAAAAAGATTAAATGATTGAAGATTGATAATAGCAGTGAGTTTTGTTCAAAAGATTTCGACAAGTTCTGTAAAGAACATGGGATTGACTAGAGGCATAAGACAACTCCATATACCCCTCAAAAAAATGGAGTTGCAGAGAGGATGAACATGAAATTGATGGAGAGGGCTAGGAGTATGCTTAGTGGTGCTGGCCTTGAACAAGAATTTTGAGACGAAGTTGTTGCTACCGCTTACTACCTACAAGTCTCCTACATCTATGCTTGTTGATAAGACACTTATGGAGGTGTGGTTAGGCAGCAAGCCTTCATTGAGACATCTTCGATTGTTTGGTTGTGAGGCATATGCACATTTACCTAGGTAGAAGAGCTCTAAGTTGGAGAACAAGGCAGTGAAGTGTATCTTCATCGTTTATGGATATCGATGTGAAAGGCCACAAGCTTTTGGATCTAGTGGCCAGAAGGGTTATGTAGAGTAGAAGTGTGATCTTCAAAGAACTCAATCCTTCTTCCATTGTTCTATAGACAGAGAAAGAAGAAGAGAAAGAGGATGTGGTTCAACTTCCTTCTACCCTTGAGAAGGTTGAACTAAAAATATCTATTGGACCTGATGATGAGGAGAGCTCTGGTAGCTCTACAATTTCATAAGAAGAAGAAGAACCTCAACCTCAATTATTGAGGAGCTCCACACAGATAAGGCGGCAACCTAAAATTTTTGGTTATTCATTGCATGTGATTCTAGTTGCATTTTTTATTTGATTACTAATGCTGATGAGCCTAGAACTGTGAAAGAGGCTATGGGTATGAAAGATGCAGATTCCTTGAAGGAGGTCATGAAGGAAGAAATGGTTGCACTAAAGAAAAATAATACTTGGGATTTGGTACCTTTGCCTAATGGACATAAACCTATTGGATGCAAATGGGTGTTCAAAAAGAAATTTGGTTTAGATGGTTGTGTTGAGAAGTATAAGGCAAGGTTGTTTGCGAAGGGGTATTCTCAGGTTGAGGGAATAGATTATGGTAAGATTTTCTCTCTCGTTGTAAAGTTGACATCTATTAGATTCTTGTTATCACTTGCTACTGCATAAGGTTTAGAAGTTGAACAGATGCATTTGAAGACAACTTTCCTTCATGGTGACTTGGAGGAGAAGATTTATATGTCACATCCTAGGCACTACATTGTGAGAGGTAACAAAAATTTGGTTTACAAGTTGAAAAAGTCTTTGTATGGTTTGAAATAGTATCCTAGGATGTGGTACTAAAAGTTTTATGCCTTTGTGTTGAGTTTGAGATTTCTAAGATCAAAATATGATCATTACATTTTATTATAAGATGGATAATGATCACATTCTCATTATTGTTGTATATGTCGATGATATGTTGTTCTTTGGGAATGGTAAGAATTTGATTTTTGATTTGAAATCTCAGTTGTTAGTACAATTTGAAATGAAAGATTTAGGGGCAACTAGGTACATTCTGGGAATGGAAATTAGAAGGGAAAGAGCAAACAGAAAACTTTGGTTAGGCCAGAGTAAGTATGTGAATACAGTGTTGGAGAGATTTAGCATGGTAGCTTGTAGACCATTGTGTGTTCCTGTTATGATGGGGACTAAGTTATTTGTTGCAGATTGTCCAAATGATGAGAGTATCTTATGCTAGTGTTGTTGGTAGTTTGATGTATGTCATGGTCTGTACAAGACCAGACATTGCCCAAGCAGTGGGAGTCCTTAGTTGATTTATGGCTAATCCTGGACGAGTACATTGGGATGTGGTAAAGAGAGTGTTCAAATACTTGTAGGGTACTTTTGAGTATTCCTTATGTTATCATGGTCATCCTACCAGATCTTTGCATTTAGTTTGTATTCATGGATTTATGGATTTAGATTGGGCAAGTGACATTGATAGTAGAAGATCCATCAGTGCTTATGTGTTCACGATGTTTGGTGATGCTATTAGTTGGATGAGTAAGTGGCAAGCTATAGTCAATTTGTCCATTATATAAGCAGAGTACATGGTAGCAACTCATGTTTACAAAGAAGCCATTTGGCTTAAAATATTGTGTTCATATGTTGGGCTTGATGTAGGGATGACTACTATTTGTTGATAATCAGAGTGCTATTTGTCTGCCAAAGAACCCAACCTTCCATGCTAGATCGAAGCATATTGATGTTCAGTTCCATTTTGTTTGTGACATGGTGGAAGATGTAAAGGTGAAACTTGAGAAAGTTACTACTTTTACAAATGTTGCAGATGCCTTAACAAAGCCTGTGAGCACAAGTAAGTTCACGTGGTGTTCAGAGTCTATGGCCCTCTCGACCCCTAGCAGTTAATTTCCTATTCAGATTGGTTCTAGGAAGGTGTTCAATAAGTGGGAGAATGTTGGGAGTTAAGGTGTCTCAACCTTGTTATTTCTTATCATTAAATTATTTAATGTATATTTATTTTATGCCTAAGTTTTATTTTCTTGCTCATCATATTTTTTTATCTAGTGTGACATGTCATGGTGAGTTGTCATCACATTGGTAAGTGACATGGAAGGTGACAAGGATGCATTTATTCATCATGGGAATGTAGGCATCCCACTTTGTGGTAGAGATTTGTTGCCATGCGTCAGCATCTTGAAATATGTGTAAGTCAATATTCTATAATGGATTCCTATGACATGTTATGACACATAAGAACTAGATTTTAAGATAGGAGGGACAAGTGTTGCAAAGCATCTTGCATGGGGAATATAAGCACCCAAGTTGGGTTATGACAAGTTGTAAGAGAATTAATTATTAAATTAGTCAATTATGACGAATTCTCTTACAAATCTAAGTGTTGTCATATATGACAAATTTTATGATGGTATAAGAGCATCTGTCATACCTATTTCAGCTAAATTTGGGGTGCCCAAGTTTGGAGGGTTGTAAGAGGTGAAAGAGAATCTTGTACAAGTGTCTTTGCATGCTAAGAGGTGTTGGAATATGTGCCATGAGGATTTGGACACCCACCTCTTGTATCTTCTAGGTCTAGAAGCTTCCTTCATGCTTGTTATTATCTATAAATAAGGTTCTTGTTGGAGTAGTTTGTATGGTCCATTTGTAGGTACTGTTATGCTATCAAAATTACTCTAGAATATCAACAATAGTGAACTCTTGTAAGAGCTTGGCTCTAGAAGTGAATTGTAACCTTCATTGTTTATAGATTAATACATTAGGTTGTGCTTTAGAGTGTGGGGTTTTTCACCTGAAAGGGTTTGCCCCACGTATGTCTTGTGTTGTGAGCTTTTGTACTTGCTTTTGATTTTTTATATCTTTCCTGTATTGTGAATCTCATTATTGTAATTGTTAAAGGATAAAAAATTGTACAACTCTCCTCATTAGATTGGTCTAGGAAGCATAATCCGCGTACCTTACTTCCTTTCAAACATGGCCTATTATCATCGTAACCTAGGAAAATCAACTTTCCTCAAGCCATTTCACTCATTTCAATCCTCTATAGGCCTCTAATTGACCTCCCAAACCTTTTTCAACCCTCAATTTTCATGTCTTCTCTCCTTTCTGGGTCGCCCCTTTTAATTTTTTGATCTCCCCTGGGTGACCCTAGATCTCTTCATGGATTCAACCCTATTGTTAGAAGGGGAAATCCCCTTGAATTTAGCATTTTGGCCAATTTCAAAGGCCAGATGGCATCTCCACCTTCTCAGGGTCATTCTCAACCCTTCAAACCACTCCCAAGTCTTCTTCTTCCTAGGGTTGCCCCTTTTTAGTTCAGAGTCACCCCTAGGTGACCCTATTGGTACAAGGGGTGACCCTGTCATGTTTTCAAATGTGATTTCCTCTTTAGTTCAAGCCTAAAATAGCTCCGTTCTGACTCCAATTTGCATGCAAATTCAACCCTAACTAAGCCTAGCCTATTCTTAACTCATTCTTCTATTCCAATCATCCATATTTAACTTAATTGATATATTCTTATCTCACCTCCCTCTCATGCTAACTCTCCTTCCTCCATGAGTGATAAGCTATCAAGATTTGTTCACTACCTAATCAATTAACTTAACTTCCCAATCAATCTCACCCATTGTGAGCTCTCCAACACTATAAATACACCCATCCCACAAGCAATATGGGAGGCAAATTCATTATTGCAGCCATTCATTAGCTTTGTATTTGTTCTCCACTTAGCATTTTCATGCTCTCCATAGGACTTGTGTGCCTTTTGCTTTTTAGTGTTATTGCAAAGATTTAAAAAGCTTCATTTAGAATTGTTACACTCACAAAATTGCCAAGCCCAAGTGCTTCATAGCTTTCATAAGCTCACTCAATCATAGCTTTCATAGCACATTTCGAATCAATTGCTACCCCCATCCTTGTTGCCAAGAGGAGTACCCCACTACTGCAGAGGAGAGCAAAGGTTTCCACATAAAGGATTTCTAAGGATACGTTAAGCTCATGCACCAAAGGATTCAGGTTCTTCATGATTTATGTAGTTAATTAAATTAGAATTTTCTCTTGGAAAAAATAATCTTGTTGTTGCAACTTCCTTGATAGGTTTATTTCAAGTTGATTAGATTAGCTTTTTTTACTGTTGAAAAAAAAGATAAATCATTCTCCAGATGGTTGTAGATGACTCTCTGTAAAACATTGTTATGACTATATTCTTTTGTATGCTAGATGAAATCAATGATAGACTAGCAAATCAACCTCTTTATTGATGAACAAAACCTCTTAAAAATAGACAAAACTTATATTCCTATAGTTTCATTTGCAGTATTACTTGACTGTACTGGATCCATTGTTGTCTCTGTGGACTAAGAAATCAAATCCCGCAACTACCTACCATGACTGCAAACTTTATAAATTCCTATAGCAGTTTTTACTATCTTCCTATAGCTGAATAAATTAAGTCTGTAGCTTTGTTTAAAATTTGTTGAAATCAGTGTGTTCATTCAAAACAGAGATAGTAGAATTACTATATTATTTTTCTGTCAATGTTGATGCTGAAAACCATTTATATTTATATTTATATTTATGACCAAAAATGAAATTAAACTATGTTCTCTGTTCACTATCTTTATTTTCTACAATAGTTCCTATCGCAGTTACCACAGGAAGACTGTTTGACTGTTTTGGGACTTCCTGTCGTAGTTTTGATAGTAATTTATTTTTTACTAAATTGTGAACTTTTGGTTAGATAAATGGATTGAAATAGTTCCTGTCACTGATTGTTGAAAGCACTTAGGATGAATATTTATTGGGAAATATGATTGAAATATGGACTTGAGGTTTATGTCAATTAAACAAAGCTATGGACTACTTTTATTGCTTTAGACTTCATGTCACTGTTATGACAGCAAGATGAAATTATAACTTAGAATGACATTTGTATGAAGATTGTGATCAAACTTTGGATTAGATAATATATCTTTTGACATGCTTATGAGTGCAATTGTGTAAACAAAGATGAATGATTTGATTAGAAAAGTGTAATTCCTTGAATGTGTTTGGGAAGAGGGAATTTTAATGATTTATTGGAGAACTTGACTTTTATTATTTATTTCTTGCTTCTTGGGGAAAGAAGTAGATTTTCATCTAGGAATGTGATTGGGTTACTTTTGGGATTAGGATGCTGAATGTGGATATTCAAAGATGGCTTTTCCTCTTTTCAGGAATTGAACCAGGTTACTTATAAATGATTAGATCTAATCGAAATGACATTGAAATAGATGTTTATTGTCGAAAAAACTTATTTATTGATATCTCTGCCACATCCTATTGTGAGACAATTTGTTTTTCATTATTAGAATTGTACATTTAGACATCAAGGTTGCATTGGGTGTTCCCTCTTGCCAGTTTTTACCAAGTAGCTAGACATTTCGTGCAGGGCAGAGTTTCCTTCATTTCATGAAGGGATCCGGGGAAGTGCAAATACTTCATGGTTGGGTGGAAAAACACCTGGGCCATGTTCCCATCTCTTAGCTTGTAGGTGGTGGACCACTTGGTTCGTACAGCTGGAGAGTGTACTGATTTATTTATTATTGTTGTACTTGCTATTATACCCTATATTGAATGTATTATGGCATACTTGCCAAAGGATTTATGTATATTATTTTATAGTGCTTATTACCTGGATTAAACACATGATTATGTAAGATTTAATGACATTGAGATTCATATTTATGAGATTATCTTTTATTTGAGATATTGTGATTAAGCGGATTAATTACATCTTTTATCTTTGAAAGTTGTATCTAAGTGGATTATTTACATCTTTTTATTTTTGAATGTTGCGATGTTGTATTTAAGCAGATTATTTACTTTTGAGATGGTTTAAATGCTTTTACATGACTTGTGAGGCTTTACATTTGGTATCAGAGCTCTAGGTTTAACACTAGGGCCTTTGTTTTTGGGACTATTGTGCTAAAGTTGAAAACTTCATATAGATTATCCATCATGAATACTAGAACCATTGATCGTAGTGACGGATCAGGAAGTGGTTGAGGTAGAGGATCATGTGGAGGTGCACGTGGAGGTGCTCGTGGTGGATGAATTGTTGGGGATCGTGGAGATGCCAATAATGACCAAGATGGAAGATTTGATTGTATCCTTGATCTCTTGACCCGACAGGACACGAGGATGAATACTCTTAAGTAGGAGATCTGAGGAATTCCTAGAGGTCATAATGCTAATGAAAACCCAAGGATAGAAGTTCCAATTCCTGAAGTTGGAACTATTGCTGATAATCAAGCAAAGATAGCGGAAGAATTGGGGAAAGACCTCAAGAAAGTTTCACTGCCAAAATTTGATGGAAAGACAATTGGAGATGGAGCTAAGTCCTGGATAATAGAAATGGAGAAACACTTTGGACTCTGAAACCTTTCAGATCACACTAAGGCAATGTGGGGATCTTACCAGTTGACTGGTGAAGCAGCAACATGGTGGGATAATGAGAAGGCAGATAAGAAGCTGTTACCTGGTGAAATAACTTGAGAGATTTTCTTGCAACTGTTTAGAAAAAGATGGTTACCACATTTATTCTTCAACAAGAAGATGACAGAGTTTCAAATTTTGATACAAGGAGGTATGTTCGTAACCATTTATTGGGAAAGGTTTTCTCATCTAATTAAGTATGTTCTACAATATTAGACAGATGAGAGATTTCAGATCAGAAAGTTTATTTTGGGATTGAGGCCACAGATTGGAGATGAGGTAGACATTCATAACCCACTTACTATGGATGCCACATTTGAGAAAGCAATAAAGCAAGAGCAGAGGTTGCAGCAGACAACCAATTACTATAAACAAAGAGATGCTAAGTTTTCAAATAAGAAACCACAGAATAATCAATAGAACAATCAAAAGAATAACAACCAAGGCAATAATAGATAGATCAGGAATCTGAAGAGAGGCAATAATTCTTAGGATAGAAATGGTGGAAACAAAAGAGGTGGCAATAACAACAGAAATAATAATCAGAGGGAAAGTGTTGAAGGACCGAGAGCACCTAAGGGTGGATGTTACAACTGTGGAGGAGAGCATTATGCAAATGCATGTCCACATAAAAGAGGAAACAAGAATCAGCAAGGAGCACCATAGCATCAGATTCATGCCATAGTGGATAATCGACAAGCAGAGTTTCAAGCAGCACCTATTCAATTCCAAGGTAAGCTCTAGTGGATTACCTGTTTCTATTTTAATTGATACTAGTGCCAGAGAATGTTTTGTAGATCCTAGAGTAGTATCTAAGTTATCTATTAGACCTAGACATATGGAATACTCTTGGATGGTACAATATGGCAATAGTGCAAAAAAGAGGGTAGACTCATGTCTAGCATGCAGTGAGTTAGAACTTCCTTGTTTTCAGACACAAGTGAATCTATATGTAGCACCTTTAGGCTATTATGATGTAATTCTGGGAATCAATTGGTTAACTGAACATAAGTCTCTAGTAAACTGTGAAGACAAGGTTGTTAGATGTTTGGATGACCTAGGGAACCAAGTGGAAATTAATGGAACTAAGAGACCTTTAGAGCTTAGACAAATCTCAGCTATGCAATTGAAGAAAGCCAAGAGGAAAGGATGTGCCATTTATGTTGTCCAAGTAAAGGACCTTGATAAAGAAGAACTAGTGTTCAATGACTATCCAATCCTTAGAGATTTTAGAGATGTATTCCCTGTAGAGTTGACAGAGTTACACCCGAAGAGAGAATTTGACTTGTCAATTGATTTTCTACCAAGGACTGAGCCGCAATCTAAGGCACCCTATAGAATGACTACTACAGAGTTGTATGAGTTAAAGGCACAATTGTAGGAGTTGCTAAATCAAAGGTTCATTAGACCCAGTGTGTCACCATGGGGCACACCGGTTATCTTTGTAAAGAAGGATGGTACTCTAAGATTATGCATTGATTATAGGATGCTTAACAAAGCTACTATAAAGAACAAGTATCCACTTCTAAGAATAGATGAGCTCTTTGATCAGATGAAAGGAGCAACATTGTTCACAAAGATAGACCTTAGATCTGGTTATCACCAATTGCAGATTAAGGATGAGGACATCTATAAAACAACTTTAGGACTCGATATGGTCACTACGAGTTCACAGTAGTACCATTTGGGTTGACTAATGCTCCAACAGCTTTCATGAATTTGATGAATAGTATTTTCAGAGATTGTTTAGATGATTTTGTGTTGATCTTCCTTGATGACATATTGATATACTCTAAATTAGTGGAAGAGCATGAAAGACATTTGAGAATTGCTTTGCAGCATTTGAGAGAAAGAAAGCTTTATGGTAAATTATCAAAGTGTACATTCTTTCAAGATAAAGTGCACTATCTTGGTCATGTGATCTCAGCAGAAGGGACTGCAGTTGATCTTGAGAAGATAAAAGCAATAATGAAATGGTCTGCACCGCAAAGTGTGACAGAAGTCAGAAGTTTTATGGGACTTGCAGGTTATTATAGAAAGTTTGTGGAAGGTTTCTCAACCATAGCAACACCGATTACCGCACTACAAAAGAAGGGTAAGAAATTTTAATGGATAGAAAGGTGTGAGCAAGCTTTCCAAGTGCTAAAGGAAAAGCTCACAACTTCTCCTATCCTGACCATTCCAGATCCTAATGGGCACTTTATAGTTATAACAGATGCTTCAGGGGAAGGATTAGGAGTGTTGCTGTAGAAAGAGCAAGTGGTTGCATATGAGTCAAGAAAGTTAAAGCAACATGAGTTCAACTATGCGCCGCATGATCTTGAGTTAGCTGCCATAGTTCATGCACTTCAGATGTGGAGGCATTATCTTGTAGGTAAGCCCTTTGAGTTAAAGACAGATCATTTAGGGCTCAAGTATATATTTACTCAACCTAACCTTAATCCATGATAAAGAAGATGGTTAGAATTCCTTAGTGAGTATGACTTTGGAATTGAATATATAAAAGGAAAGGAGAATAGAGTAGCAGATACTCTTAGTAGGAGAAGACATCTTGCTACCATTGTTACCATGAGATCCAATTTGAAACATAAAGTGATCAAAATCTTCAAGGGGATGAGCATTATGAAAGAGTAAAGCAAGCTTTGGAAGTAAACCCCTTAGATCACAGGTTTGATGGTTATGTGATTGAATCAAATGGACTTTTGAGATTTCAGGGAAGGATGTATATTCCTAACTCAAGAGAGTTGAAAAAGTTAGTGCTTGAAGAGATTCATAATGCACCTTATTCAGGCCACCCTAGAGTGACAAAGATGGTCGAAGGTTTGAAACCTTTATACTTCTGGCCTAGACTTAAGAGGGATGTGACAGAATTTGTGGCTTGATGTTTGGAATGCCAGTGAGTCAAGGCTAAGAATGTACATCCAGTGAGATTGTTGTATCCACACAATATCCCTGAGAACAAGTGGCAAGTGATTAGCATGGATTTTATTCAAGGGTTACCTATGTCTAAGAATAGGCATGATGTCATCTTAGTGGTTGTGGACAAGTTGACAAAGGTAGCACATTTTATTCTGGGGAATCTTTCAGATGGTTCTATGGTCTTAGCTAAGAAGTTTATTTAGGAGATTTTCTGATTGCATGGAGTGCCTGAGACGATCATTTCAGATCAATACACTCACATGACATCTAGATTTTGTACAACTCTTAATGCAACTTTGGGTACAAAGTTGAATTTTAGTTCATCTTATCATCCTCAAATGGATAGTCAAACAGAAAGAGTTAATCAAGTGGTAGAAGACCTTCTCAGAATGTATTGTATGGATCAACAATATAAATGGGAGGAGTATCTTCCATTGGTAGAGTTTGCATACAACAATTCATACCATGCATCTTTGGGAATGGCACCTTTCGAAGCACTTTATGGGCGTAGGTGTTGAACACCTATCAGTTGGGATAACGTGGAGGATAGAATTGTGATTGGTCCTGAAATGTTAAGAGAAATGGATGATCAGATGATGTTGATCAAGGAGAAATTGAAGCAAGCTTCAGATCGTCAAAAGAGTTATGCAGATAAGAATAGAACTCCTAGATAATTTTTAGTTGGTGACAAAGTCTTTTTGAGGGTTAGACCTCATAAGAGTTCAGTATCGTTTGGCAAAGCATCCAAACTTGTTCCTCATTTTGTAGGACCATTCAAAGTTTTGGAAGTGATTAATCCTATAGTTTATAGACTTGTGCTATAGCCTGCACTTGCTAGAATCCATAATGTTTTTCATGTGTCTTTACTTAAACTTTATCATCCTAACGCGTCACATATTCTTGATTGGCGAGCTTTACAGGTTCAGGATCCAAGAGTGGTGCTGGTGGAGCCCACTCAAATTCTGGGGAAGCATAACATTAAGTTACGTAGCAGAGATGTGGTACAATATAAGGTCCAATGGGATCAATATTCTGATGATAGTGCCACATGGGAGGATGCAGAAGAGATTGATAGATCTTTTCCTCATTTGAGGATATAGCATAGATTTCTTATTCATGCATGGATTATGATACTTTGAGTTCAGTTATTGCTTTGATACTTTGAGATGTTATTATGATCTTTTGATACTTTGAGTTGATGTTATTATTTTATAACACCTTGATACTTTATTGGTGGTTGATAGACACTTTATTATTTTGATGTTTAATAAGACATCGGGATGATGTCTCTTCCAAGTGGGGAAGGATGTCACATCTCATTTTTATGAACAATATGTTTTGCAGACACTAACCTGTTGACATCAAGTACTTGTCGAAGATGAGAGCATGGTTGAGGTAGAGGTGTTCTAGCCACTTGGCAAGAACTGATGGATGGATTACCCTGATGCAATCACACACATCATGTAGTTGCATATGCATTATTGAATGGCTTTTTATGCATTAATGTGTGGTTATTAATCATTTCCAAAAGCATGATGTGATTACTTAAATTTAATGTCTTTTTGAAATATATCCAAATGATGTACTGTATGTATTTAAATAAATAATAAAATATTGTTTATAGATGTTTGGAAGACAATATGTTCCTTGAAAATAAATAAATATATTAAATTATATATAAATATGCAATATTGTATTGCATTTCTCTTCTTGATTATTTAAAGGGTTTTGTTTCAATTAAAATAGTTAAATAATATTAAAAATAGCATTATTATATTTAGAGTTTTGATAAAAGAATTAAAAGATTGGTTACTGTCATTTATGTGACAATAAGCTAATTAAATTAGCTATTATTTTATTTTCAATAGAATTGACCTTCGTTTGATTGGTCGATTATTCATGCAAACTAAAAATGATCTTCAATTCTAAAACCTAATTCTTGATCACTGAAAATAAGAGTTGGAGAAATTTTATTAAAAAGGGAGATCACTCAGTAGAAGGAACATCACGTTTTTGGCAGCATAAGAAAGTTATTTTACTTGAGCGATAGAAGCAAAGAAGATTTGTAGTGATAGTAGACAGAAAGGGAGGCAACAACAACAACTGCGAATACTTCACCAATCGACGACTTATCCAGGTTTTCATTTGGTTTTCCTTGTATTATAAAAACATTGATTTAGACTATCTTTTAGATGGTTTTATCTGTTGTTTGGCTGGGCAACTATAATTATTTGCATCATTCCTTGTTTATATTGGTCATCCCTACTTTGCTAGCTGCTTATCTTATTTTGCCTAGCCGTTTCTTCTTATTTCCTGGCTGCTTATTCTTTGGTTGTTTTCCTCTATTCTGGCCGCCTTCCATTTTTAGCCATTATGGCTGCTTCTTGGGCAATCTGGAATTGTTGAATAGATCGACCCTTAAATTTCTTGCTTGTAGCCTGCACTTTGTCTTAGATCGATTGTTGGTTTTCATGATATGGTGTTTGCTTTGATTTGTTAAACTTTGACTGCCAGAAACCATGTTGTTTATCTCTGTCACTATGCCTAGCAAGCGTTACTATTCAGATCTAGGTTTTTATTGTTGAAAAAAAGATAAATCATTCTCCAGATGGTTGTAGATGACTCTTTGTAAAACATTGTTATGATTGTATTCTTTCATATGCTGGCTGAAATCAATGATAGACTAGCAAATTGACCTCTTTATTGATGAACAAAACCTCTTAAAATAGACAAAACTTATATTCCTGTAGTTTCATTTGCAGTATTACTTGACTGTACTGGATCCATTGTTGTCTCTGTGGACTGAGAAATTAGATCCTGCAACTACCTACCATGACTGCAAACTTTATAAATTCCTATAGCAGTTTTTACGATCTTCCTGTAGCTAAATAAATTAAGCCTGTAGCTTTGTTTAAAATTTGTTGAAATCAATGTGTTCATTCAAAATAGAGATAGTAGAATTACTATATTATTTTCCTATCGATGCTGATGCTAAAAATCATTTATATTTATATTTATGACTGAAAACAGAATTAAACTATGTTCTCTGTTCATTGTCTTTATTTTCTACAATAGTTCATGTCGTAGTTGTGAAAGGAAGACTGTTTGACTATTTTGGGACTTCCTATCACAGTTTTGACTATAAGTTATTTTTGACTAAATCATGAACTTTTGGTTAGATAAATGGATTGAAATAGTTCCTATCACTGATTGCTGAAAGCACTTAGGATGAATATTTATTAGGAAATATGATTGAAATATGGACTTGAGGTTTATGTCAATTAAACAAACCTATGGATTGCTTTTATTGATTTAGACTTCATGTCACTGTTATGACAGTAAGATGAAATTATAAATTAGAATGACATTTGTATGAAGATTGTGATCAAACTTTGGATTAGATAATATATCTTTTGACATGCTTATGAGTGCAATTGTGTAAACAAAGATGAATGATTCGATTAGAAAAGTGTAATTCCTTGAATGTGTTTGGGAAGAGAGAATTTTAATGATTTATTGAAGAACTTGACTTTTATTATTTATTTCTTGCTTCTTGGGGAAAGAAGTAGATTTTCATCTAGGGATGTTATTGGGTTACTTTTGGGACTAGGATGCCAAATGTGGATATTCAGAGATGGCTTTTTCCTCTTTTAGGGAATTGAACCAGGTTACTTATAAATGATTAGATCTAATCGGAATGACATTGAAATAGATGTTTATTGTCTAGCAAACTTATTTATTAATATCTCTGCCACATCCTATTGTGAGACAATTTGCTTTTCATTATTAGAATTACACATTCAGACATCAAGGTTGCATCGGGTGTTCCCTCCTGCCAGTTGTTACCAAGTAGCTAGACATTTCATGTAGGGCTGGGTTTCCTTCGTTTCATGAAGGGATTCGGGGAAGTGTAAATACTTCATGGTTGGGTGGAAAAGCACCTTGACCATGTTCTCGTCTCTCATCTTGCAGGTGGTGGACCACTTGGTTCGTACAGCTGAAGAGTGTATTGATTTATTTATTATTGTTGTACTTGTTATTGTATCCTATATTGAGTGTATTATGGCATGCTTACCAAAGGATTTATGTATATTATTTTATAGTTCTTATGACCTAGATTAATCACGTGATTATGTAAGATTTATTGACATTGAGATTCATATTTATGAGATTATCTTTTACTTGAGATATTGTGATTAAGCGAATTAATTACATCTTTTATCTTTGAAAGTTGTATCTAAGTGGATTATTTACATCTTTTTATTTTTCAATATTGCGATGTTGTATTTAAGCAGATTATTTACTTCATTTACTTTTGAGTTGGTTTAAATGCTTTTACATGACTTGTGAGGCTTTACACCCTATCTCTCTGGACATCTTGTTCACTCTCTATCTCCCTATCTATCTCCTCTAGATCTCTCTACCTATCTATTTCTTCCTATCTCCCTATCTCTTTCCTCTCTCTCCCCTATCATTCCTCTATCTCTCTATCTCTCCCCTCTATCTCTTTCTCACCCTTATCAATGAAGGAAATGAAAGCAAGAAAACTAGGACTCTCTTTCTATCTCTCCCTCTCTCTCTCCCTATCTCTACCCTCCATCTCCACCCTCTCTCCCTCTTCCTCCCTTTCCCTCTCCCTTATCGACAAATAACATGGAAACAAGAAAACTAGGGCATGCAAAGACAGATGAGGATATAAATTGGGAGGATGAAATGGAAACAAGATAAAATGGAAGTCCATTAGATGGTGTTACGTTGAAAAATGTCCCCTTGGGGGCTTTTCCCTCTTAAGGTTTAGCTCCCAGGTCCTTAAATTGCATTTAGAGCATCTTGCATGATAATTCTGACTCTCGATGAGAAAACCCTGAGGTTTCCTGGAAAATGGGACTTAGAGGGTGCACTTATGATAACACCTACCTGAAATAGGGCTAGGACTTGGGCGTCCGCACCCTAGTCCTGCCCTATTTTAGGTCAGGACCTATTTTTGGTGTTGGTTTATGACTGTTATTTAGGTCCTATGTCGACATCCTGAGTTTGAATTACGAAATTCTTAGTGGGAATGTTTTTAGTTCCATATATAAGCATGATTAGTGATTCATTTGTAAACTAGATGGATATTACAAACTTGTGGCTTTATGTGAAAGTGATTCAAGGCATTCATTGTGTTTTGCAGAGCAATATTTGTGTTGTTATTTTGTTTGTATTTGTAGATTTGGCATCCATCTCCTCATGGCATGAAGAGCATCTTCCTTCCATGAAATCTTCACTACAAGGTGATATCAATTGTGTTTTCTATCATATATCATTTGGATTTTGCCTCTATCCCACAGGGATATGCACTCTTTATCTGACAATGGTGTTTGGAAGACTTGAATGTCTCTCCGGGGCTTGACCAAGGCAAGCCTCTAAACACCACAACCCCCAACCCAATTTTTCTATGATTGCAGGTTACAAGTTTCAAAAGAGAAAGAAGTGGAGTTGTAGAAGAGCAATGCAGACTATCAAAATTGCAGATCTAAGAAGAAAATAGGGACTTGGACTCGGGCTCCTGCTCATTAGTCCTCTAGATCCTGCAACAATGAAATCTCTGGAACAGTAGAACTATGTTACAGACAACATTCCCATATCCCAACAAAAATTGAGGCATTGGACTAGGGCGCCCACTCATTAGTCCCTGACTTTTCTGCACACCAAACTTTGAAATCTGGTATGTATTTGGTTTTCATTTGATATCTTTGTGTGCGATCATTTTTCGTAATTTGTCTATTTATTTACAATTTCATGAAATTAGGGTTTTGAGCATAATTGGACTTAATTAAACAACAAATTCACACAATTCCAATCTTTCCCTAATTTCAAAGTGATAGGATATCTATAGTAGAGTTCTCTACTTGGTTGAATGTCCTTGAATTTTTAGAGGTGAAAGGAGGATCATGATAAAACCTTAAAAACATCATTTGGACATCGTTCACCTTTTTTCATACTAAACATTTTGGTGAACACGTGTTATTTTAAATTTTGCACCTTGCTGAGTGTTGTACTTCAGATTTACATTCATTTCATTATTCATCTTATTGCATTTGAAAAATTACAAAAAATTTGAAAAAATTGAAAAAATTGGCATTTTTTGCTTGTATTTACAAATAATTTGAATTGGTTGGCATTTAATTTCAATAAAGTTCTATCATTATCATCAAATCTGATTTAAAATGCATAAATGTTTCATTCACCATTCATTTACATTGCATTTTCATGCTCAAATTGATAAAAATTGATTGAAATTGTGCATTTTTCATATAACCTAGTTTTGCATTAGCTGGGGTTGTTGCAAGTATGAGGTTAATCAGTGTTGTCATTGATGTCAACATACTCATATTGCATTAACAAGAAGGATTGGATGAGCTGTGTGCTGAGGATGTTGAGAAAATTAGTCTCAGTCAGGAACAGTGAAGAACAGTGATGAAAAGAAGGCAAAAGTACTTAATAAGTTGATGATCAAAGGATGCGGGTTAAAGGGTTTGTAGCTATGAGTCTTGAGATGATCCAGTTAAGTTTTTAGAGGTCCGCATGTAGATTTGAAGAAGTTGTGATTGATCAAGTAGAACTAGTTCCGGGAGGTGCTCCGGAGTGACAGAGTGCTACAAAGAGGTCTGGTGAGATCCGGAAGTGCATTATCCTATCTTGCGGATTGGATGGAGTGTTTGGGATGTCCTTGCGATATGTCATCTTAATTTGTTCATGATTTGGAGGTCCAGAAGCACATGTTTCAGTATGACAGTGGTGGTAGACTGTGTTCTTGAAGTTCCGGATGAGGAAGAGAAAAGATTCCAGTGAGCAGAGGAAGTGCGGATGTTCCTGGTCATTCAGGCAAGCTTGTGAAAGTCCTTGGATCGTGTTGAGGTTGTGTTATTGGTCCGCATTGGTGGTAGAGCCTGGAATTGAAGATATTCTTCCGGATGAAGTCCTTGTTCAGACTAGCCGACTGGATGATTTGTTCATCTTGCAAATGTTCTTTATGGTGGCCGACCGGTTGTGTTATTTATCTTGCGAATGTTCTTGTGGTTGATTTCCGACTTGGATGATTGTTCCCAAGTTGATGCCTTGTATAAATGAAGGTTTGTGAATTCATTTTGAAGTGTGTTGAGTTGCGGAGGAGTGTGCTATAACGAAAGAGCAAAAGGCAAAGCAGGTGCGTTTTGAGCTTAAATGGAACTGATCCAGACATGGTGAAGATGTCAGTCTCTATTTCAAGGTTGTGATACTTATGATCTTGTAGACAGTGTGTCTCTTTTGTAGGCAGTGTGCCTCTTTGTGAGCAGTGTGCTCGGGCAGTGAGCCCTGACTGGCATGTGCCATTTATTTTTCTTATTCTTCTAACAGAGAATAATTTTTGGGTTAATCACCCCATGGTTTTTTCCTTAACCAGGTTTTCCACGTCAAAAATCTTGGTGTCTAATGTGTTGATGTTAATCTACTCCGATGTTTATGCTTTCTGCTTTCATGAATGGTTAATTTATATGATGTTAACTAACAAAGAAGAATCAAGTGTTTGAAGTAGAAGCAAGTTTTTGCACAACTAATTCACCCCCCCTCTCAGTTGTGTGCCCTAGATCCAACAATTGGTATCAGAGCCAAGTTCCTCTGAAAGGAGCTTAACCGCTTGAGGAGATCTAGGATGTTGTCATACAAGAAGGATAGTCTGAAGTTTGATGGAACCAACTTCACTTCTGAAAAGGTCGCATGAAATGTCACTTGGAGTGTATGGGAAAAGCATACTTGACCATGGTCACAAAATCACATGTACCTCCACAGGGTGGTCTGACAACTCTGAATGAAATCATAGATGCTGAAAACAATCTATGGACCAAAGAAGCTCTTCTAAGTGCATTAAATGACTCAAATCTTTCAAATTTTATTGACCTACCAACTGCATATGAGATCTGGACTAAACTGGAACTTCTATATGAAGGAGATGAGTTTGTCAAGAGTGCAAGGTTGCAAAGTCTGAAAGGGAAATTTGAAAGATTGAAGATGAGAGATGATGAAAATATCACTACCTTTATGCCAAGAGTGAATGAGCTGGTGTGTGGAATCAGGAATGCTGGTGGAGTTCTAGATGAAAATGAAATTGTTTGCAAATTTCTCAGATCCCTTCCTGTTGCCTACAAAATCAAGGTTGCTGCCATTGATGAATTCAGAGCCCATACAACTGTCACAAGAGAGCAATTGGCGGGCAAACTGGCTGCTTTTGAAATGACTGAGTTTGGAGATGATCAACCCAAGACTGAATCTGCATTCAAAGCCAGTGCCTATGTGAAAGGCAAACAAAGATTTGATCTAGGAGAGAACTCTTCAAGAAAGCTGTCATGGTATGATCAAGCAAGGAAAGACATGGAAGAGGAAGAAGCAGAAATAGATCAACTTGAAGCCCTCATTGCAAAGAGACTACCAAGAGGATCTGGTAAGTATGAAGGAAAACTACCCTTTAAGTGCTTCAACTGCAATAAGATTGGTCATTTTGCTTCAAGATGTTCGGAAAGGTCTGCAAGGTCAAATGCTAACAGATCAAGGTTTCAAAAGAAGTGCTATTATGTTCATGAAGAAGATGATAATGAAGGAGTAACAGATGATGAATCAGAAATAGGAAGCAAATCCAGAAATGAATGGGTGTTTATTGCCATCAAGGAAGAAGATTCAATATCCTCTAAATTTGTCAATCATAAGGTTGTTGAAAGAGCTTTGGCTTCCCAAGTTGAAGAAAAGGATGATTGGGTTATTGACAATGGATGTTCTCACCATATGATAGGTGACAAGAACAAGTTCTTAGATTTGGAAAGGTATGAAGGAGGAATGGTAAAGTTTGGTGATAATTCTGCTGGCAGAATCAGAGGCAAGGGAACTATTTCTTTTGATGGAAAGAGCAAAACCGGTCATGTTCTATATGTTGAAGGATTGAAGCACAATCTTCTCAGTGTTGGTCAGCTGGTGGACAAAGGCTATGATCTCCGGTTCAAGAATGGAAGATGCAGGATCTTTGAAACCTCCGGAACTGAGATTGCATCCGGTACTCAAACAAAAGGTAATATCTTCCATCTAGTTGGTTCAAATAAAAGTTGTCCGTTTGCTCAAATTGATCAGAGTTGGTTATGGCATAGAAGAATGTGTCATGTGAACTTTGATAACATCATCAAGATAAGCAATACTTAGGCTGTAAGAGATCTTCCAAAATTGGTGAAACCTACAAATAGTTTGTGCAAAGAATGTCAACTAGGTAAACAGAGCAGAGTCTCTTTCAAAAGCAAGGATCAGTCCACTACCGGATTATTGGAATTAGTCCATACTGATCTATGCAGTCCGACAAGAATCAAGAGTATGCAAGGTGATAGATATTTCATGTTACTGATTGATGATCATTCCCAGATGATGTGGGTTACCTTCCTAAAAGAGAAATCAGAAGCCCTTGAGAAGTTCAAAATCTTCAAAGCCATGGTAGAGAATCAAACTGGATTAAAACTGAAATGTCTAAGGTCTGATAGAGGTGTTGAATTCACATCCGGTGAATTCATAGATTTTTGTGAGAAGCACGATATAAAAAGACAACTGTCTCCTCCTAAGACTCCACAGCAGAATGGAGTAGTTGAGAGAAAGAACCGGACCATCCAGGAAGTAGCAAGGACAATGATGATGGAAGCAAATGTTCTTCAGATGTTTTGGAGAGAAGCTGTTAGCACTGCAGTCTATACTCTTAACCGAGTTCAAATCAGAAGCAATACCGGTAAGACTCCTTATGAACTTTGGTTTGGCATAACTCCCACTGTGAGATATTTCAGAGTTTTTGGTAGCAAATGTTATATCAAAAGAGATGAAGATTTAGGAAGTTTGATGCTAGAAGTGATGAAGGAATTTTCTTGGGTTACTCCACTCAAAGCAAAGCATACCAGTGTTACAATAAGAGATTGAAAAAGATGATAGAAAGTACAAATGTGAAGGTTGATGAAGGAATTGAGAAGCCCTCAAGATTCTATGAATGTGATGAAGATGATCAGAATGATTCTCTGATGCAAGGAGCTCAATCCTCCTCTGAAATTCAAATATAGACTAATCTGGTAAATCAGGAAGAAGAAGTTTGTCTGAATGAGCCTAATCAAGAATTAGTAGTGCAAGAAACTCCCAAAGTTCCAAGGTATGTAACTCTAAATCATTCTGAAGATAAGATCATAGGTGACAAAAGTAAAGGGGTACAAACAAGGAGAAGAATGGCTCAAGATTCAAATGAATACTGTCTGACTTCAAAGATTGAACCTAAGACAATTAATGAAGCTTGCAATGATGAAAACTAGACCAAAGCAATGGAAGAAGAATTGATGCAAATTGAGAAAAATCATACTTGGGATCTTGTTCCCAGACCTAGAAACAAGAATGTGATTGGAACCAAATGGGTCTTCCGGAACAAACTAAATGAAGTTGGTGAAGTAATCAGAAACAAAGCTAGATTGGTTTGCAAAGGCTACTCTCAAATAGAAGGAATTGATTTTGAAGAGACTTTTGCTCCAGTGGCAAGAATTGAAGTAGTCAGATTATTTCTTGCATTTGCTGCCTTCAAAGACTTTAAGGTATATCAAATGGATGTCAAGTCTGCCTTCCTAAATGGTGACTTGGAAGAAGAAGTGTACATTGAACAACCGGATGGATTTCAATTATCTGATCATGATGATATGGTCTGCAAGTTGAAGAAAGCACTGTATGGTTTGAAGCAAGCCCCAAGAGCATGGTATGAAAGGTTGGATAAGCATCTTGTATAGATTGGCTTCAACAAAGGTACTGCTGATAGTAACCTATACTTCCAAATAGATAAGGAAAACATCTTGATTATTAAAGTATTTGTTGATGATATCATCTTTGGAGGAAAGGACAGCATGTGTAAAACTTTTGCAAATCAAATGAAAAGTGAGTTTGAAATGTCAATGCTTGGTGAAATGGATTTCTTCTTGGGTCTGCAAATTACTCAGACAAAGAAAGGCATCTTTATCTATCAAACCAAATATGCAAAAGAATTATTGAGGAAATTCGGAATGGAAGATTCAAAGTCAGTGAACACCCCTATAGCAACCGGATGTAAGTTGAGCAAAGATGATGACTCTCCTAAGATAGATCAGACCAAGTATAGATTAATGATTGGAGGACTATTGTATCTCACTCAGACTAGACCAGATATAATGCAGGCTGTTGGTCTTGTGGCAAGATTTTAGGCTGATCCCAGAGAATCTCATGTCATGGCAATCAAAAGAATTTTTAGGTACTTGAAAGGAACAGTTGAGTATGGTCTATGGTATCCTAGAGATCAGGATTTCTCTCTTCATGCATACATAGATGCAGATTGGGCAGGAGATGTGGATGACCGGAAGAGTACAAGTGGAGGAGCATTCTTTTTGGGAAAAAGATTGGTTTCTTGGCTAAGCAAGAAATAAGAGGCAATATCTCTATCTACAACTGAAGCAGAATACATTGCAGCAGCAGGTAGTTGCACTCAGATTTTAGGGATGAAGCAGATGCTAAGAGACATTAAAGTTGAATATGAGGAGCCTATCACAATTTTCAGTGATAATTCAAGTGCAATTAATATCTCTAAGAATCCGGTATTGCATTCTAAGACTAAGCACATATCTATCAAGTTTCACTTTCTGAGGGAACAAGTGAACAAGGAAGAAGTCAGATTGGAGTATGTACCCTCCAAGGATCAGATTGCAGATATCATTACCAAACCTCTTCCCAAAGACTCTTTTGAGTATCTCCAGGAGAAGTTAGGGGTCATGGCCCCTCTGGTGATGAACTAGGATGCACTGATGTGCATCAGTCCGATGGATATCACAGTCATATCTTGTGATCTGGATTGATGATGGGGAGCTGCTACTAAGGGGGAGCAGCTGGTATGATTCTGATGTGTTAGAGTTGCAAGTATGAGCCCTTTGCCATTGATGTCAAAGGGGGAGAGAAGACATGTGAAAAACAAGTGGTTGATGATCAAAGGGGGAGTGGTAAAGGAAGAGAAGACATGTGAAGAGTTGTTGCTGATAGGGGGAGCTGTGACAGAAAGGAGAAGATCTTGTCTTGATGGTTTTTCACATCATATGTTGCCATCAATGACAAAGGGGGAGATTATTGCAAGTATGAGGTTAATCAGTGTTGTCATTGATGTCAACATACTCATATTGCATTAACAAGAAGGATTGGATGAGCTGTGTGCTAAGGATATTGAGAAAATTAGTCTCAGTCAGGAATAGTGAAGAATAGTGATGAAAAGAAGGCAAAAGTACTCAATAAGTTGATGATCAAAGGATGCGGATTAAAGGGTTTATAGCTATGAGTCTTGAGATGATCCAGTTAAGTTTTCAGAGGTCCGCATGCATATTTGAAGAAGTTGTGATTGATCAAGTAGAACTGGTTCCGGGAGGTGCTCCGGAGTGACAGAGTGCTACAAAGAGGTCTGGTGAGATCCGGAAGTGCATTATCCTATCTTGCGGATTGGATGGAGTGTTTGGGATGTCCTTGCGATATGTCATCTCAGTTTGTTCATGATTTGGAGGTCCAAAAGCACATGTTTCAGTATGACAGTGGCGATAGACTGTGTTCTTGAAGTTCCGGATGAGGAAGAGAAAAGATTCTGATGGGCAGAGGAAGTGCGGATGTTCCTGGTCATTCAGGCAAGCTTGTGAAAGTCCTTGGATCGTGTTGAGGTTGTGTTATTGGTCCGCATTGGTGGTAGAGCCTAGAATTGAAGATATTCTTCCGGATGAAGTCCTTGTTCAGACTAGCCAACCGAATGATTTGTTCATCTTGCAAATGTTCTTTATGGTGGCCGACCGGTTGTGTTATTTATCTTGCGAATGTTCTTGTGGTTGATTGCCGACTTGGATGATTGTTCCCAAGTTGATGCCTTGTATAAATGAAGGTTTGTGAATTCATTTTGAAGTGTGTTGAGTTGCGGAGGAGTGTGGTATAGCGAAAGAGCGAAAGGTAGAGCAGGTGTGTTTTGAGCTTAAATGGAACTGATCCAGACATGGTGAAGATGTCATTCTCCAGTTTAAGGTTGTGATACTTATGATCTTGTAGACAGTGTGTCTCTTTTGTAAGCAGTGTGCCTCTTTGTGAGCAGTGTGCTCAGGCAGTGAGCCCTGACTGGTATGTGCCATTTGTTTTTCTTATTCTTCTAACAAAGAATAATTCTTGGGTTAATCACCCCGTGGTTTTCCCTTAACCGGGTTTTCCATGTCAAAAATCATGGTGTCTAATGTGTTGATGTTAATCTGCTCCGGTGTTTATGCTTTTTGCTTTCATGAATGGTTAATTTATATGTTGTTAACTAACAAAGAAGAATCAAGTGTTTGAAGTAGAAGCAAGTTTTTGCACAACTGATTCACCCCCCCTCTCAGTTGTGTGCCCTAGATCCAACAAGGGTTTGTAGTCAAAATCTTGTTTTAGATTTTACTACCCTTTCAAAACACTCATCAGGACTGATTTCTAATTGTATTGTTGCATCATAGTGGTTTTCATGCAAAATTTCATGTCTAGGGTTTGAAAACCTTGCTTTTTTCACTAGATTTGGCCTTATCGTCTCTCTAGAATTGCATTATAGGCATGTTGTGAAGAATTTTTCTACATTAATAGGCTGTTATAAGGGTTATTATCTGTGGCCCCTCCTAAAATTCTTTACAACACCCTTTCTATTGTGTATTTTCACTAGATTTTGGCTTCTCATCACCATAGATCTGCACTATAGGTGTTTTGTTAAGGATTTCATTTCTGTATTGGATTGATATCAGACTTATTATTTGTTTTCCCTCTTCACTTTCCTTACAACACCTTGTTTTTTAGTCATTTGCGTTGGAAAAAGTGAAAAAATCAAGCGTTTTAGGCCACTTTTGCATATAGTTTTGCATTTACTTTTTGCATCCATATCAAAAATCATTCAAATATGATCTCACATACACTTGAAAGAACACATTTGACATCATATTATCATCTTATTTGAAATCTTTCATTATCTTACATTCACATTGTGTGTCTCAACATAAAAACTTGAATGCACCTTCTTTGAGAAAACTTGCAAATTTACCTTGTTGTGATTGCATTACTTCACTTTTTACACTTTGGTTTGTTGTGGATCTTGTGTTTGTCCTTTATAACCTCCTTTATCCCTCAAACAAGTGTTTAAAAGTTGAACTAATCTCACATCTAAGGTACCTTTGAGCTCTTTTAAGTTAACATCATGGATATTTCTTGTTATTCATCCTTGGAAGATTTGTTGGCATACATCATAGACATTGATAATTTTTCAAAATTTACTCATGTATATCCTCAAGTATTGAAAAAAATAGCATGCATATATGATTTTTATATTTCTATGTGTTCCACATATGAAATCCTTTTCTTTATTTTTGATTTTGATAGTTTCACAAGTCTCACAGGAATATATCCTATGATATTAGATGATCTCACTAAATTTATAGCTAATAATACATTTAGTAGTGATGACTTCAATATGTTAGATAAAGCCCTAGATGCCATTATCTCTATTGAACATTCCACTACGCCTCCTATTTCCAATACATGTGATGACAACTTAATGCTACCTGATGATCTCTCTCCTAAAGTTGTTCCTACTTATGAGGACACTTTGGCTCACGAAGATGAATTCATTGACACATCCCTTAACATCATAGCATCATATCTTCATTCCAATGCTCTCTCTAGCCAAGATGAAGCATTAGTGAATGAAGAACCCCTTCTAACAAAGAACATTCCATGGATAGATAATGAGCATTCCTTTAACAATACTAAAAATTCTATCGTTACCATAGTGCATGAAGCCTCTATGGATACTCTCATCGACCTTCCTCCTTTAGTTGATTATTCACATACCTTGGATATCACTAAGGAAGGGAAGACCATTAATCTTCCTCCTTTGGTTGAATACTCAAGTAAGTTGGATAGCACTAAGGATATAAAGACATTGACTACCTCCACTTTGGTTGCATATTCTTGGAACATCAATAAAGATACAAACATTAATAATTATCCTCACAACACTTTACCTTCCCTTCATTCCTATGCTCTCAAGCTTCAAAATATGCAGCATTAGTGGATGAGGAAAGGCCTCTCACATTAAATCCCTTATGGATGGATGTCAAGATCACTCAAGACAAATTACTTCTTCCACCTTCTAAGAAGATAGTGAATAAGTGTATGTCTCCCTCCCTAAGCCACACTCGTTGTAGCACATATTATAGTCTCTCTCAAGGGTGGCCTCCTCCTAGATTTGTATATTCTTAACATTGGGAGGTATCAGGTAAGTATTTCTAAACCTCCCCTCTGTGTTGTGTTTCCCCCGTGATGTGTTATGTGTTGTTTAGGCCTCCTGGGATGACCCTTGATTCCCTTGTAAGGTTGATGATACTGGGAGACCACCTCTATTGTGACCCTTCTTCTATTTGTATCACCATTCTTCTATATTGCTTCTCCTCTATTTTCATTGTTGTGTGTTGTGTCTTATAGACATAGCATTGTGGTTGGTGACTTGGGGGCACCCTCCTACGTGACTATCCCTAAGGCACTTGTTTCTCCTCTCTTGATTTATTGTTTCCCTTCCTCTAGTGGTTCTATCTAGTGGGCGGATGACCAAAAACTTATCATACTGATACAGACCTAATGTCCCTTCAACAAGAAATCAAAAAATGGACCAAGTCCATACATGATGACAAGGTTGGAATATATATTATTCAATGCTTGTCTAGTAGAATCACTCTGTGTGATCTTGATGTTGTCTTATCGCACTTACAAACCATAACAATACTGATGCTCTGTGCACTTTGTTTATCTTTGAATCTCACCTTAGTTATACTTAGTTTTGAGATTTCTGTGGTATAGCCCCATAGTTATACTCGGTCTCTGAATCTGGAGTACAACCTCGGCTCTCTATGTGAATGATTATATGCATTGTTGTTTATCATGATTATATGGACATTGACACCTTTTCTTGCAAGAAATTGTGTGTTTGTAGGAAAATTTGGCTATCATAAAGTACATGTCACCTCCGGGGTGGATGGGCCTTGCGATAGCTCATGTTCCCTTGTGTGTTTTCTTCTTACCTTAACATGCTTGATATTGCCACATGATATCAACCACCTTAAGATGGGGGCATATAAAAGGTAAGATGTCTTATTTAAATGCTAGCAAAGCGTGTTTGAAAAGCTTGAAATCTACTACAATCACTTAAGCCCTCTACGAAGACGGGATATCATGTATATCCTTTTTATCTTAAGCCCTCTATGAAGGCCGGGATGGTGTATTTCTCAAGGAGAGTGCACATCCTGTCATTTTATAAAAGTCCTTTACGGAGGCGGGGAGCGGATCTGAGACTATCCTAACCCTTAAGCATGTCTTTGGTGATTGTTGTGGCAAAGCGCAATCATCGGTGTGTACCTATAATGTGCCTAAGATGGTGATGAACCTAGAAATAGGTACACTTCATTGCTTGTTTGCCATTTTTTCTCTGTTTTCCATGTGTGTGTGTATGGTGTGTTTGTTCCCAAGCATAGTTTAAGGACCGGTGTGGCGATGAGTCCCTCCTACGCTTTGGGATTTGTATGGCATGCTTGATTTGTATGGCATGTTTGTTCTCAAGTGTAGTCTTAAAGACTGGTGGCGATGAGTCCCTCTTGCACTCTAAGATTTTTCTTGTGTGTCTGTTGCCCCATATGCAGTTTAAAGACTGATGCCGATGAGTCCCTCTTGCATTATGGGTGGTGTGTTTACTTTCCTTACACTTGCATTTAAATTTTATATATATGAGAAAAAGAAAAAGAAATAATCATTGTGTTCACTACGTTCACTGCATTCACTATATTCACTGTGTTTTGCATGTCTTCAATGTTGTATTCTCCATGTTTAATGTGACTGTAACTATCTTCTTTGTGTTTTGCATGCCTTGTATTGTCTTCATTGTGATTGGCGTGTCTTCTCTGTGCTTAGCATTTTTACTATGTTTGTTGACCATACTTTAATGCATGTATTGACATTGCATTTATACATACATTAAAGTGTGGGCTAAATGTTACGTCAAAAAATGTCCCCTTGGGGGCTTTTCCCTCTTAAGGTTTAGCTCTCAAGTCCTTAAATTGCATTTAGAGCATCTTGCATAATAATTTTGACTCCCGATGAGAAAACCTTGAGGTTTCATGGAAAATGGGACTTAGGGGGTGCACTTATTATAAGCCCTACCTGAAATAGGGGGCAGGACTTGGGCACCCGCGCCCTAGTCCTACCCATTTTAGGTCAAGACCTATTTTTGGGTGTCAGTTTATGACCGTTATTTAGGTCCTGTGCCAACATCCTAAGTTTGAATTACGAAATTCTTAGCGGGAATGTTTGTAGTTGCATATATAAGCATGATTAGTGATTCATTTGTAAACTAGATGGAAACTAGATGGATATTACAAGCTTGTGGCTTTATGTGAAAGTGATTCAAGGCATTCATTGTATTTTTCAGAGCAGTATTTGTGTTGTTATTGTGTTTGTATTTGTAGATTTGGCATCCATCTCCTCATAGCATGAAGACCATCTTCCTTCCATGAGATCTTCACTACAAGGTGATATCAATTGTGTTTTCTATCATTTCTCATTTAGATTTTGCCTCTGTCCCACAGGGATATGCACTCTTTATCTGACAATGGTGTTTAGAAGACTTGAATGTCTCTCCGGGGCTTGACCAAGGCATGCCTCTAAACACCACAACCCCTAACCCATTTTTCTGTGATTGCAGGTTACATGTTTCAAAAGCGAAAGAAGTGGAGTTATAGAAGAACAGTGCAGACTATCAGAATTGCAGATTTGAGAAGAAAAATAAGGACCTGGACTCAATCACCTGCTAATTAGTCCTCTAGCTCCTGCAACAGTGAAATCTCTGAAACAACAGAACTGTGTTACAGACAACATTCCCAGATCCCAACAAAAACTAAGGCACTAGACTAGGGCGCCTGCTCATTAGTCCCCAAATTTTCTGCACACTGAACTTCAAAATCTAGTATGTATTTGGTTGTCATTTGATATCTCTATGTGCGATCATTTTCTATAATTTGTCTGTTTATTTATGATTTCACAAAATTAAGGTTTTGAGCATAACTGGACTTAATTAAACAAATTCACACAATTTCAATCTTCCCCTATGTTCCAAGTGATAGGAGATCTGTAGTAGAGTTCTCTACTTAGATGAATGTCCTTGAATGTTTAGTGGTGAAAGGAGGATCATGATAAACCCTTAAAAAGATCATTTGGACATCTTTCACCCTTTTTCATACTAAACAGATGGGAAGAATGATGAGGAGAGGTGGAAAATAGTAAAACACAAAAACTTTGGTGGGATATAAAGGGAAATTGGAAAGGAAAAATAGAAGGTATATAGGTCAAAGAGAGAGAGGGGGGAGAGAAGTAGAGAGTGAGAGACGGTAGGAGGTAGAGAGGGGAGGGAAGAAGAAAGTGAGAGAGAGGGTAAGAGGTAGAGAGGGGAGAGAAGTAGAGAGTGAGAGAGAGGGTATGAGGCACAGAGGGGAGGGAAGTAGAGAGTGAGAAAGAGGGTAGGAGGTAGAGAGGGGAGGGAAGAAGAGACTGAGAGAGAGGGTAGGAGGTAGAGAGGGGAGGGAAGTAGAGACTGAGAGAGAGGTAGGAGGTAGAGAGGGGGGAAGAAGAGAGTGAGAGAGAGGGTAGGAGGTAGAGAGCTCGAGAGGGAAGAAGAGAATGAGAGAGAGGGTAGGAGGTAGAGAGGGGAGGGAAGTAGAGTGTGAGAGAGAGGGGAGGAGGTGGAGAGGGGAGGGAAGTAGAGAGTGAGAGAGATGGTAGGAGGTAGAGAGGGGAGGAAAGTAGAGAGTGAGAAACAGGATAGGAGGTAGAGAGGAGAGTGAAGTAGAGAGTGAGAGAGAGGGTAGGAGGTAGAGAGGGGAGGGAAGAAGAGAGTGAGAGAGAGGGTAGGAGGTAGAGAGGGGAGGGAAGTAGAGAGTGAGAGAGAAGGTAAGAGGTAGAGAGGGGAGGGAAGAAGAGAGTGAGAGAAAGGGTAGGAGGTAGAGAGCCCGAGAGGGAAGAAGAGAATGAGAGAGAGGGTAGGAGGTAGAGAGGGGAGAGAAGTAGAGAGTGAGAGAGAGGGTAGGAGGTGAAGAGGGGAGGGAAGTAGAGAGTGAGAGAGAGGGTAGGAGGTAGAGAGGGGAGGGAAGTAGAGAGTGAGAGACAGGGTAGGAGGTAGAGAGGGGAGTGAAGTAGAGAGTGAGAGAGAAGGTAGGAGGTAGACAGGGGAAGGAAGAAGAGAGTGAGAGAGAGGGTAGGAGGTAGAGAGGGGAGGGAAGTAGAGAGTGAGAGAGAAGGTAGGAGGTAGAGAGGGGAGGAAAGAAGAGAGTGAGAGAAAGGGTAGGAGGTAGAGAGGGGAGGGAAGTAGAGAGTGATAGAGAGGGTAGGAGGTAGAGAGAGGAGGGAAGTAGATAGTGAGAGAGGGTAGGAGGTAGAGAGGGGAGGGAAGTAGAGAGTGAGAGAGAGGCTAGGAGGTAGAGAGGGGAGGGAAGAACAGAGTGAGAGAGAGGGTAGGAGGTAGAGAGGGGAGGGAAGTAGAGACTGAGAGAGAGGGTAGGAGGTAGAGAGGGGATGGAAGTAGAGACTGAGAGAGAGGGTAGGAGGTAGAGAGAAGGAAGTAGAGAGTGAGAGAGAGGGTATGAGGTAGAGAGGGGAGGGAAGTAGAGAGTGAGAGAGAGGGTAGGATCTAGAGAGAGGAGGGAAGTAGAGAGTGAGAGAGAGGAGGGATGTAGAGGTGAGAAAGAGAGAGGAGGGGAGGGAGAGAGGAGGAGAGGGAGAGAGGAGGGGAGGGAGTGATATGTTTCATTTTAGCATAACATGAGTGCATTATAATGCACTCACGTTATGCTTTTCCTTGGTAATTTCCAAGCCTTAGGCTTGGATTTTCCTTGTGCTTCCAACCCAAAGGCTTGGACTATGTTTAGGATATCCAAAGACGTGTTTTTCTAGATTGTAACAAAAATCACATTATCTGGAGCATGCTCCCCATCAGGTTTGCACTTTAAATTTCAATGACAAGTCAAAAAAAATGGCACCATAATCCTAAGCTCTTTTCTAGCTTTCTAACATTATTATTTTTTTCACATTTTGAGTATGTTAGGGATTTCATCTTTAATTTCTTTTGTCAGTGTATCCATTTTATGTAAAAAACTAGTGTGGTATTTTTGACTTTTTTTTTTACCGTTCAAAATTTCAAATAAATTACATTTTTAGAAACTAGACTCTATTCTACATGTATTCAAAAAAAATGATTTTTGATTAATTTTCAAAAAAATTAAGGGAAAACATGCTCAATTTTCTATTTTTCAGGATATGTCCTCTTTAAAATTTAGTAAAAAATCAATTATTCATTAAAAAATTATCAGAAAAATTAGGGATTTAGCTAATTTCTCACAAAGTGATTTTTGAAATACTAAAAAAAAGTTAACATTTTAGGGGGAGCACACTAGATGTTTATGTTATGTTTTTTTTTTAAAAATAGGATCAATTTGTGTGCTCCTCCTTTTTTAATCCCTTAATCTCAACCATTTTTGAAAAAAATTAGTAGTTTAGAAACTAGATTCAAGGAACTACGACTCTTGTTTTTGTTGTATCTTCAAATTTTGAGTGTAACTATTTTCAATTTCTCATCCAACATCAATCTTTCCTGATTTCATAAAAAAGTGGCATCTTAAGACCCCCTTTTGGTCCCTCATCTTTGTGCATTTGCCCACAACGTTCTGCTCCCACAAGAATAGAACCACCCCCAGGTCTCACCTCCACTCGATTGGCTTTTTTCCATGAGAGTGAGAGTGACTTGGAGGTTTACCAAGCAAAGGAAAGAGTTCATGTGCTATATTGAAGCTAACTCATCTCCATTTATGCCTGAATCACGTTTTAAGGAGTACATATTTTGGTGAACCTGACATGAAGAATAATTTAACTTTTGAGGGAGTCTCTTCACATTTTTTTTGCTTCAATAAATTATTTTGGGATGGATTCAAATTCAAAAGACATCCAATAGAAGCCCCACAATTTCTTGGTTTTTAACAACCCCACATATGAAGACATAGTCATTCAACCTAACAAAATTAAAACATGCCAAGTATTCAAAATCCATCAATGAGACTAACCCATAACAAGCAATAGGAAAATAGCCACCCAAATGGACAATGAGGCAAGCTATCAAAAGAAGAGGTTATAAGAAGTTTGGGAGGCACAAGAATTCCCCTACATAGCACATCAAGATAAAAGATCTAGACATGTCAAGTGTCATTAGAAAGAACAAACATGGTCACTCAAATCCCAAAGAAAAAATCCACTGCAAGGTAGCAAAACTCAAAGAACAAATGAAGCTCACCCATAGACCCTATAACAACCTTGATCTAACGAATCAAGACCATTGAGGCTAGGAGTGTTTAAGGAACTTTGTGATCTTTTCTTACATGCCCTCAACAAGGACATACAAGGAGTTCAAAAACTCCCTTACAAAACATACAAAGAAGTGCTCAAAAATGCCCTTAGAATTGACCAAGCCTCTATTGATAGCAGAAGAAGGGAGTATGATGTCAATGGAAGGTTGATAAACCATGATAGAAATAACAAATCCTTGATGAACAATCAAAACATACACATGGGTCAACAGACACTTCACCATCAAGGAACAATAATTATGACTACAATAGTCATACAAATTGGGGGATCCAAAATGTCAGCAACTATCCCCTGAGAATCAACAAGCAGTCATACAACCATCAACATAAACCTCAAGATTACAATCATGATAAATATTGCCCATTTCACAAGAGAAGGGGGCATGATACCAAGTCATGTCGGGAGTACCATCACTTCATATCAAACCTCCCAAAATGTCAACGACAATCATCCATGGACACATTCTCACAAGATGGAAGAAATAGTCCCAAAATCCATCAAAATGTCTTTGATCAAAACACCTTAGGCATTGTGAATTAGATAAAGATTGAGAAATTTGTGTCACCCAAGAACGAAAATGACTAGATGAAACCTCCAAAATTTTAATTTTTTATCACATGATAGAACTTCTCAAGAGTTATCCTACACACAAGAATGCTCTCCGTAATGCCTTAGATCTAGGCCATCTAGTTCAAAACACTCCAAATGAAAGGTGTTCTTCGACATTTGATTTTGAAAAGTTATCCTTAAATGATGACATGGATAAAAAGGGTGATCTTCCCCTCTACTTAATAGTCCAAGCTCAAGACTATTCCATCAAGCATTTAATGATCAACGATGGGTTCGCAATTAACATGATCTCTTTCTCTCTTCTTCAAAGAATAGGTTATGACAAAACTCAAATCACAAAATAAACTTTCATCCTTAGAATTCATGATAAACCAAACATTTGAACTATGGGTAAGGTGGATCTTTAAATCACATTGGGTCCCAAAACCCTCCCAACTGAATTTTATGTCATCAATGAAGAAGCCACCTACAACATGATCCTAGGGAGGCCTTGGATCTATAGGGTGAGGGTCATTCCCTCCACGTTATTTTAGGAAATCCACTTCTCGTACATGGGAAAAACCCACATCATTAAAGGTGACCCTAATCCTTTTAGTCTTTATAGAATTGAACAAGTTAAACTAAAGTGAAAGACCATAGAAACCGTCAATGACCCAAAAATCAAAACTTTTGAAAAAGAGACATCAAAACACATTGTAAATGTAGCTAAGACCTACAAATGTATAGGGAAGGGGGCAATAGGGGAATTCCCCTTCAATTCCCACTCAACAAAGTCTTATGCTCCATTCAACTTAGTCACCATTCCAATCAATCTAGACATAAACATTTATATGATTGAAATCAAAACTAAGGAAGAAGAACTAGAACCCACATAGAGACTAGGAGAGTCAACACCAACTCTAGTTTCCCCTCAAAAGTTCAAAACAAACATGGAAACTCAACAAGAATAGAAAATGATAAAGCTAGGGGGTAAATCATCAAACAATGAAACATGTGAGTACACAAAACTCCTCACCGAATACAAAGACATTTTTACACCAAGTCTTCGAGTGTCTTTGTAAATACTTTCAAGAAAAGTTTAGACCAAATTGGATAGGTCCATATGAAGTTAAGGAAGACATAAAAAATGATGCTACCGCTTGTGCATTATGAAAGGAGAAGAGTTTAGTATCTCAAAACTTTTCTTTCTTCATTTTGTTTTGCCATGCATTTTTGTTAGTGACATGCTCTTGTCTGGTTTTCTTCCTAGTAAGGAGTCTAAGGTTGCTTAGGTATAGTTTGACCCTTTGAGCCTTTGAGATCCCATAATAAATCATGTTTTACTACTTATCACTACTCCTGTAACATCCCAACTGGAATATTAGATATCCTTAAACATAATTAAGCAAAACATCACTAATTTTTTTTCTTAACTATAATCAAAAGATATTACATTTGCAATTTCAAGTACAATACATATATTTAGAAGAATGGTTCCTTCACATGCGACTAACAAAAATTCCATTTATAAAAACTGGTCGTATTTCTTATGACTTACAATTTTACCAATATCATTTACAAAATAAGCAATGTATTCTTGTTCACAAGTCTTCGGCAGTCAAGTACAGGAGAGAGAGAGAACATCACCTTGGTGCTTTTCCTCCAATCATAGACCGGTGGTCCCCTGCACACCTTCCTTCTAGAAGTGGCCTTCCCCTTCACAAGGGTAATAGATAATGAGAATCAATTGATTCTTTATGCCATCTGAGAACTAGTGATGTGTCCTAGCCAATACAATCAAGTTTACAACTCTAGTCTAGCTCTAGCTATGTATGACCCAGTCTTATTGTTCAGCTATCTAGTAAACCGTGAACTAACAATGCAAGTAGTGACTTTTGCATTACTTTTGCCAAAGACTCATATAAATATATAGTCGTATGTTCACTCACTTTTTTCTCAACTTGGAGACAACATTCTTGTTTCAGAATTTATGACATATAAATAAAATAATTCTTCTTGCTTGTACCATATTGGTCTTAAAGACATATCATAATCCTTATCTACTAGTAATTATGACAAGTATAAGGTGAGAGCTTAGGTGACTATAAAGAGTCCCTCTTTGCATCCTTGCAATCATGGGTCTATGACATCATGTCATCTACTCAATGACTTGTCAACATATTCTCATGTTGACTGTATTATTCTATATATGCAAGATTCTGACACTTAAGTCAAAGGATTTTATGCTTAAAGACTCTATATGTCTTAATCTAAGAACATAATCATTCGACTCATAATCTGTCAAAGATTAACTATAATTTCATATAACAATTAATTGAATGCACTTCCTCATGTATATCCAAAAGATAACATAATATCAAATAATCTATAACATAACTTTCTATTGCCATAGTGAGTATTTCACTCAACTATCATGTGGCTATTCTTAGCCTAAGATAGGATTGAAGATTATTTCTTGATAAAACTTGAATACATATAATTTAAATAACTCTAGCATAGCTTCTAAAAACAACTCATTCTTCTTTATATACTTGAAAATAATGGTCTAACGTCAAGTGCTTCTACACAATGACTTTGACTCTAACTAGCTTTTTAAGCTTTCTAACACATTCTAGGTCTTTGTAGTTTGATACAACTATGGGATGAGTACTTTGTTTTACAAGTACAAACATCTCTTAAGTTGCATTGGCTCATAATAAAATTTCTTGGCACAATCATACCACCTTAAGGCACATATGGCCTCTTAAAAAGACACAGTTGACCTCCCTTGTAACTCAGTTGACTTCTTACTTGATACACAACCGACCTACTAAAAATACAGTCGGCCTATAAATATTACATCTGGCCTTTAAATAATTCATTTGGCCTACAAATAATAATTACAACCTATACACAATACATACGACCTGCACATAATACATATGGCCTTTAAATAATACCTTTGGCCTTCCATGCATAACACAATTGGCCAAACACTTAAAGACACAATGGCCAAACTCTTAAAACATAGTAAGTCTAAATATGTATCTCAGTTGGTCTATATATAAATATCTCAGTCGATCTATTTTTCATGGTCAATATATATATATATATATATATATATATATATATATATATATATATATATATCACAGTTGATCTTTTTGTCACAATTGATCTATATGTATATACAGTCAAACTAAAACTGCCAAACAAAGTAGCTTTGTTTAGTTTCAAGGAACTTAGACACTAAAAATCATTACTCTCTGTAGCTTATCATGATACCTTAACAATGTAAAGGACTATATATCTAAAACGTAGCCGTAAGGCTCACTTACTCAGAGATGTTGATATGTTAAGCATCTCCAAAACATAACTAGATGACAAGGATTAGATATAGATACAGATTCTTTCATAACTATTCTTCTCTTCTATTGGGTAAGATAATACAAAAAACCATATTCCTCTATAGAGGATACAAAACCTATCAACATTTACTTATGCAAAGTGACAGTCCACTTGGAATACAAAAGATACATACAATTCTCTTTACTTCTAATGCGTACTGTTCTAATCGAACATAAGGTTATTTTACAGACTTCATCATAGTCTATGAAGAATAATGGACTTACCTGTATGACAAAATAGGCCTTGTCTTTTTCGTGATCACTTGCTATGTCTTCTACTCCTCACAGCTTCTGAGCTCTTCTCTGTGTTCTCCCTACAAGTCCTTTTCCCTTACTCCTTAATTAATCCCCCTCACATCAATAGTTATGGGCAGATAATAATGGCATCGCCCACATAAATCTCTCTCCACTCCCACGAGCTTACCATGCAAAGATTGTTGGCAAGAGACACTGCTCCGGTATGGACTTGTATGTTGTCATTGATGGCAACAAGGTTCAAAGATCCTATCATCATGACAGAAACAGATATCTCTAGAAGAACATATTAGATTCCAGGTCTAGTTGACAGAAAATGGCTAAGTATGGAAAGTATGCAAAGTAGAGGACAGTAAGCTGGATAGTATGCCTCTGCAGGTGATGATCTGGTAATGTGGTTTAGGTATGATGTTCTTAATTGTTTTTCATTGTTATGCCTTAGAGATTATGTCCTCACTTCCTCTGAAAGTCATCTTGGAGAAATGTCTAAGTCCGGGTAAGCAAAGGTATAGCAGGAACAGTGAACAGGGCATAATGCAATGGTCCGCATTCCTCCGTAGATAAGTGTTTTGTGATGTGGTGTTGAGGTGTTGTAAACACTTATATGGAGTATCTTATTCTAGAGTTAGGAGATTTGAAGTCCACCAGAAGGTTAACTACAAGCTGTTATGTATCGACATAGTGTTTGACAGAGTTTGACAGAGACAGAGTCTAAGTTCTGATGGTCCGCATTTCTCTGCAAGATGAAATAATCCCTTGTGGTTCTAAGGGTAAGATTAGGAATGTGTAGAGACTCCTTGATATGATTTGGAAGGTGTTTTGAGATCCTTAGTAAAAGTTGTAAGTCAGCAGACGAAGTTATTAAGCATGATTTTGAGGAACAGGCTGACTGGTGAGAGAAATCATGATGCGAAGAAAGGATAGTATGTGAAAGATCCATTCAAGTATTTGAATGATTAGAGCTGACCTATATGAACATGTTTGGGGGAAGATTTGGGTCCGCGTGACATATAGTGCATTGGATTGAGCGACAAGGTACATATTTCTATGTACACATTTCACTTCTTGGATGTCGACCTGATTATGGATTAAATCATGATGTGGATATATATAAGAGTGATGATCTTTGGTTGAGTGGTGTGTGTGTGTAGTGTGTCTATGTGATGTGAGCATGTGAATAGAAGAGCAAAGTTAGAAGAGAAGTAGTGATGAAGACTTGGGATTCAAAATTTAGTTGCTAAATAACTGCACCTTGGCATAGTGGCAGATGCTTAAGCAGTATTCAATTATCATGTGTGATCTGATTGGAAGAAAATTTTTGCCATCAAGGCAGTAAGCCGATAGTGAGCCTCTAGTAGGGTTTAACATCCCTCAAGGTTTAACAACCCTCATTGTAATCTTGCTAGGTTTAGGGTTGAGGCAGTGAGCCTGCTAAATCTAGTTGTACTTCATGGCAGTAAGCCAGCATGTTCTAGGCTCATGGAGTGACCAAGCCTAAACATTATTTTTGTAAAGATTGCAATATTTATATATGAGAGCTAATCCTCTCCATGGTTTTTCCCTCTTTGGGTTTTCCACGTAAAATATTGGTGTTATGTGTCATGCTTTTGTGGATGTTGTTCAGTTGTATATTTTGCTTCTATTTGATTATTCTTTTGAAATGGTTAAAAGTAAAAGTACAAGAAAATATTTATAGAACACTGATTTACCCCCCCTCTCAGTGTTCTTGACAATCAACAATTGGTATCAGAGAAAGGTTCCATTGAAAAAGTTTAATAGCTTAAGGAAGATCTGGAATAGTATGATCATGGCAGCAAGAAGGTATGGAAATTATGAGAGATATAACCAACTAAAAGCAGCTCTTATGGATCTTGAAAATTCTGAAGCAGAGGTCAAGGATCTGAAAGAAAACTTGCAACAAGTCGATGAATGCATCTTAAAGATGAAAGAGAAAGTCAAGAAATTCAAAGACAAATACAAAGAAGTCAGTGACCAATTATTATCAGCAAATAAAGCCCTAAATAATTTGGAAGCAGAGGTGACAGAAAGAACACGAGCAGAAGATGATCTAAATTTGATTGTGAAGAATAGATCAAAAGATTGTGCAAAACTTGAAAAAGAAATTATAAGTTTAAAAACAGATCTGGAAAAGGCTAGAAATTTTGAAGAAAAATTCAGGATAAGTATTACAAAGCTTGACGAAATGATTGTTAGCCAGAGGAATGCTGACGACAAACATGGTTTAGGATTTGAGAAAGGAGAAAGTTCAAACTCTGGACAAATGAGCATGGAGTCAAGGGAAAACAAAGGATACCAGCTCAGAAATCAAAGAAGAAGACCTAGAAGACCTCTGGTCAAACAACCAAATGCTCAAAGGTACCCATCTTTCAATGGTTATTGTAATTCATGCAATAAGTTTGATCATAGGGCTACTCAGTGTAGGAGAAGAATAAATCAAAAGATTCCATCATTCTCTAGTTAGTGTTTCAATTGTAAGAAATTTGGTCATAAAGCAAATGAATGTAGAAATCAGATTAGAAAAAGTTTCAACAATGGGAGGAATGAACAGTCTTTCAAAGGTAAATGCTTTACTTGCAATAGAATTGGTCATAGAGCTATTGTATACAGAAGTAAAGTGAGTCAGAATTCTATTAGGTACAATGCATGCCATAAAATGGGACACAAATCAAATGAATGTAGAAGTTTGGTAGGAACTAATATTCAAAATATTAGGAACAGTCAATCATTCAATAGAAAGTGTTTTGCATGCAATAGAATTGGACACATGGCTAATCAATGCAGATCAAATTTAATAAATGGAAGGAATCAAGGTCAAAAGAATGTGGTATGTTTCAATTGCAACAAATTTAGACATATTGCAAGGTTTTGCAGAAGCAAGAATGTGAAGAGAGATCGCTATTTTGAAAAAGGGGAAACAGAGCAGAAAAATGAGAAGGGAAAAGAAAAGGTTGATCCGATTGAAACCAAGAAAGAAATGAACAAGGTATGGATCACGAATGAAGTAATTGAAGTCAGGGATCAATCTGCACCAGTATCTGGTGCAAATACTTCCTCCAGGAAGTAACTAAAGAACTCTGGCACAAGGGGAGCAGTGTTAAAAATCTAAAACCCCCAACCAAAAAGTGGGTACAAAAATCCGGCACAAAGGTATATGATGAAATCTGATATGACACATCCCTTGAAGGAAGAACCAAAAGAAAAAGAGTTAACGTGACATATTGCGGAGCAATTCTAATCGACCATATTCTATAGTGAGGGGTTTTCAACAGCCTTTTGGAATGAGCATTTAATGATGACTAAGTCAATCACGCAGAGGCTAAAAAGGAACTTGTTTTCACTTTGCATTCGGCACAATAGTGTATCAATTTGCTCTATGAACTACAGGATTCTTCAACCTGCTCGGTGGAAATTCTTCTTTTGACTAAGGATAAATGATTCTATTTTTGTTATGCTCACATATAGAAGCCCTTAGAAGGTTGTATTTGTAGTAGTTGTAAATCAAGCAAGGACTATGTCGGATTATGAGAATTCACTATTGGAGGCAACTGGTCAAACTAATGCCATGATGGAAAGCATAAGGAATTGAGCTCCAACAAAGAGGAAGTAATCGGATTCTTTTTCAGATGATGGCAGTAATTCCAATTCTAATAATGGGAATGATTCAGATGATAGAAAGACTTCTGGGACAAGGATGCCTTTGAAGAAGAGATTTGATTATGGTGAAAAAGATAATGATGATGTGGGCTAGAGAGATGATTCAGATAGTGATGGATTATCATTTGGGAGTGATTTGTACAAAGATGATGAAGATAGGGAATGGCTTCGAAAGATGTCTGAACTAGATAGTGAGATGTTTTTTGGTAGAGAGAGCAGAGGTGAGAGATAAATTTTTGGTGCGGAAGAGGGCTGAAGCTCAACAAAATGAAACTAGGAATCAGAGGGAAAATTTGTAGGGCCATCATCTTCATGGATGTAATCTACTAGGACAATCAAAGAAAAATCCTTAAATTAATTAGTTGCAAGGAGACAGAAGGCACAAGATTCAGACATGCAGAGAAAGCGAAGGGACACTGTTGGGTCATCTAAAGGATGGGATTCTTCACCTAGTAGATGAAAGCCTCATGATAGTTAGTGTTAGTCCATCATCCTCTAGTAACAGGGATCAGAAGACCAAGTAGCTGTGGAGATCCAGATGATAGAAATGGAGAAAGAAAAAATTATGATGCTCCTTCTTTTGAAGATATTAAGAGTATAACAATCCAGAGATCAAAGCTTGCAAAGAGGTTCATGGAGTCATTCTTCGAAAAGATCATTGTGGGCTGTTTTGTGAGAATTGGGATTGGTATGTCAAGGTCAGGACAACGTATTTACCGTCTTTGCATGTTCAAAAATGTAAACACAACCAATGCTAGCAAACATTACAAATTTGAGAATAGCATTATCCACAAGTACTTGGATTGTGCTTGAGGTAGTGATGATAGTGCAGCTATATGGTAGATGGAGAGGGTGTCTAATTCGCCGCCTCTTGAGAAAGAGTTTAAGGAATGAGAATGGGAAGTAGAGCTGATGTGGAAGTGAAGAAAAATGTACTAAAGGAAATAAATAATTTTGTCTATTCTGCAGAAACTATAAAGTAGATGATGCAGGAGAAGAAGATGACTTCTGAAAGGCCATCAAATCTGGCTGATGAGAGGGATAGGCTGAGGAAGTAGATGAAGATTACAGAGAGAAAACATGATTAATTAGAAGTAGACAGGATCAAAACAAGGTTGAAAGAATTAGATGTCCTTTCACTTCATAGAAGAGGCAAGGATGCAAAAGTCATAATGCATGCAGAGATGAATAAGAAAAATAAATTAAAAATTTTAAGAATGCTTCAATGATCAAGCCTACCAACTTTAATCTCAAAGTAGATGAGACTGGGTATGATCTTTTCTCTCGTCACTTGACTAGATCACAAAATTATTACAGTGCAAAGAGTGATGCTATAGAAGCAAACACAGAAGCAATATAGGCAAAACTGAAACAGATGTATCTCCTAAGTATCAAGTTGAGGATGTAGAAAATAGGGATCAGTTAAGGAGCCCTACACCGGAACAAAATATGGACATAAATCCTCTAGAACGAAGTTGAGAAGAAAGATCTGAGAGAGCAAGAGACACTGCAGACGTCTTAGTTGGTGCTGGAAGGGAACAAGTTGCAGACAAAGCCATTAAATCACTTGCACTAATTGACATGCTATCAGATGTACAGAGGGCAGAAAAGCTAGTTTTTCTAATGGCCACGTCCATATCTTAGAAAGTGCAAGGAACAAATAGAACAAAGAAATAGCTCTGATAAAGACCATCTATAGTGACATTTTGCCTTCAGTCACAAATTGAGATGAAGATTACGTTTGTAAATATGTGACAGTTACACATACTTTTGAAGTTTTTTATTATGGGCTACACCCTTTTCCATTGATGTCAAAGGGGGAGAACTAGATCAGTGAAAAGTGGATAATCATCTTAGGGGGAGCCAAAAAGTACAATGTATATAGTAAGGGGATAGTCAAGCATTTTTCACTAAGTGTTGCCATCAATGCCAAAGGGGGAGATTGTTAGCAAGAGACACTACTCCAATATGGACTTGTATGTTGTCATTGATAGAAACAAGGCTCATATATCCTATCACCATGACAGGAAGAGATATCTCTGGAAGAACATATTAGATTCCAGGTCCGGTTGATAGAAAATGGCTAAGTATGGAAAGTATGCAGAGTAGAGGATAGTAAGCTAGACAATATGCCTCCGCATATGATGATTAGGTAATGCAGTTCAGGTATGATGTTCTCAATTGTTTGTCAGTGTTATGCCTTGGAGATTATGTCCTGACTTCCTCTGAAAGTCATCTTGGAGAAATGTCTAAGTCTAAGTAAGCAAAGGTATAGCAGGAACAATGAACAGGGCATAGTGCAGTGGTCTGCATTCCTCCGCAGATAAGTATTTTGTGATACGGTGTTGAGGTGTCATAAACACTTATATGGAGTATCTTATTCTAGAGTTAGGAGATCTGAAGTCAACCGAAAGGTTAGCTACAAGATGCTATGTATCGGCATAGTGTTTGACAGAGTTTGATAGAGATAGAGTCTGAGTTCTGATGGTCCGCATTTCTCTGCAAGATGATATAATGCCTTGTGGTTCTAAGGATAAGATTGGGAATGTGTAAAGAGTCCTTGATATGATTTGGAAGGTGTTTTGAGATCATTAGTAAAAGTTGTAAGTCAGCAGACGAAGTTGTTAAGCATGCTTTTGAGGAACAAGCCGACTGGTGAGATAAATCATGATGCAAAGAAAGGATAGTATGTGAAAGATCCATTAAAGTGTTTGAATGATTAGATCCAACCTATATGAACATGTTTGGGGGAAGATTTAAGTCCGCGTGACACATAGTGCAGTGGATTGAGTAACAAGGTACATCTTTCTATGTACACATTTCACTTCTTAGATGTCGACCTGATTATGGATTAAATCATCATGTGGATATATATAAGAGTGACAATCTTCAGTTGAGTGGTGTGCGTGTCTAGTGTGTGTGTGATGCGAGCATGCAAATAGAAGAGTAGAGTTAGAAGAGAAGCAACGTTGAAGACTTGGGATTCAAAATTTAGCTGCTAAATGACTACACCCTGGCATAGTGGCAGATGTTTAAGCAGTATTCAATTATCATGTGTGATCTGATTGGAAGCAATTTTTTTCATCAAGGCAATGAGCCTCTAGTAGGGTTTAATAGCCCTCAGGGTTTAACATCCCTTATTGTAATCTTGCTAGGTTTAGGGTTGAGGCAGTGAACCTACTAAATCTAGTTGTACTTCATGGCAGTAAGCCAGCATGTTCTAGGCCCGTGGAGTGACCAAGCCTGAACATCTTTTCTGTAAAGATTGCAATATATATATGAGAGCTAATCCTATCCATGGTTTTTCCCTTTTTGGGTTTTCCACGTAAAATCTTGGTGTTATGTGTCATGCTTTTGTGGATGTTGTTTAGTTGTATATTTTTCTTCTATTGGATTATTCTTTTGAAATGGTTAAAAGTAAAAGTACAAGAAAAGATTTATAGAACACTGATTCACCCCCCCTCTCAGTGTTCTTGACAATCAACAGAGATAAGTGGAGAATGTGGAGTGATTGCTCCTTCCCCCACTCCCTAAGCATCTAGGGAGTGTGAGAAGGAGGAATAAGGAGAGACTTCTAACTATAACAATAATATAAATTATAATATCATTAATAATAATAATCTATAGATAGATATAACATACTTATCTAATAGATGTCGCTTATGCAAAATCTCTAACATTTATTGTGTTTATTTGTAAGCACAATTATCGATGGAGAATTCTCACAAATCAATTATAATCTTGACGACAAATATAAACATGTTTAGTCAATTTATAAACGTTGACTTGTCATCCAAGGGCATACACAAGGTTTCTACCAGATGACGAAAAAGGATTTATCCTTCATCTTAACGATGACATTATTTGACAAGAACAAACATGATCTCTCTCTACTAAATATGTGTGTGTGTTTTCATTTGGCATAAGGATCGTTGCATTCATGTGATCTAGCATCCTCTCCATGGTGATACTCTCTCTCCTCTTATCGAAGGGAAAAACAACATTGTTGGACTGCATCCACCTTAGTTACATGATGATAGTTAGTCTGATTCATCATTTAACCACATGATCAATAATAACGTCATAAACAATTATTTCTTGCATATCAATTAATATAAAGAAAAAATGCATTTTCCATTATGACTATAATCATAATATTTTCTTCGACTAACTATCTATCTTCAGGAAAATAATGAAAATAAATACATTAGTTTAAAATCGGGGTGTGACAACTCCCCTATTTACATTTCCCAATATTCTAATTGAAGCGTAGCTCTTAGCTTCAAACTAATTATGGTCTTAATGAATCATGTTGTTAAGTCTAAGCAAAGTTAGTAGTCAAAACTATAGTACTCAATAGAATCTTGCAAGTAGACCCTCCCCATTTCTCCTTAATAGAAGGGAAGTCCGACTAGATGGTGAAAACCATTGGTGGCACTCAACCCCTTATCTTTCCTAGCCAAAAATGCTAGGGGGATCATAAATATACAAGAAGCAATAAAAAAATGAGTGAATAAAAAATGAGTGATAAAAAAAAAGAGTGTGAGAGAACATGAAATAAAAATCATAGGAAAGAAAGCACCAAAACAACTGAATATCAAAACATCAGAAGTCAAAAAGCACCAAAACTACCAAACAAAAGCAAGAGGTCAAAGTGAGGCATTGCAAAATACAAAAAAAAAAGCAAAAATTAAAAAAAAAAGATACAAAAAAGTGAGAAAGAGAAAAGATTGTTGATGTCCATACTCTCGAGTGGAGATAAATCTAAACTCGAAGGTAGTGACATCTATCAAAGAGAAAAAAAAAGAAAGGTACAAAGCACACACATGCACCAACTGAGAAGAACCAAGAGCCTAGATGTCTTTAGGGCCATCTTCCACTCTGGAGCCTTTCCTTTACCCCAGGTCTATCTCGTTGGCCATCTCTGATCCAAGTCTAGAGGGTGTTAATAAAATTTGTTACTTATCTAAGTTGAAAACTTGTCAAAGTGTTTTGTCTAGATAAGGATCAGTGTTTAAGCCTTTATGAAGCCAAAATTGAGAACATTCCATCTCTTCCCCATTCCCACTTGAGTCCCTAATCCTATCCCAAAACATCAAAAAGTCTCCCTATACCGAGTCAACTTGTAATCCCCTAGGTCAAAAATCCTACTAAAGAGCATTCACATTGTTTGTTCCACTCACATACATTTCAAACATTCAAAAGCAATAATTTCATGTAATAACATCATGACATTCACTTAGAACATAGTACTTCACATTTTATATTTGTGAATCACATCCAAACACATTGCATCTCATTCATATCATAAAAAGACAAAAATAAATTGCATCATCCATGTGTGATCATCATAGGTATGCATTCTCATAAGAAAATAAAAGCTCTAGTCAACCATATGCACAAGAAGGAAAGTGAATTACAAGATGTCAACTGAAGCTACATATATACCTCAACCAATCAAGTCTCACAATAATAAGTGCAAAGTAATGTCTCAATACAAGTTAATCCACCAACAAGACAAAGATAAAAACTATGCAATTAAGTGCACAAGTCTCCCCATGCAAGGGTGCAAGGATAGCAATCTCTTCAATAAACATAGGTCTTTCAAAGACCTCAAGGAACATTAAGTCATACCTTTGCAAAATCTTTAGAAAAACCATAGAAATTAGAAAAACGAAAAAAAAAACTAAAAATTTGTAAAACCTCAAAAATCCCTAAAAATCAAATATGTTCTTCAAAATCTACAATTAAAAAAGAATTTGTTCTTCTCTCTAGCTTAGCATGTGTTTTGTTTCCATAGTGCTCTTGCATGCTCATTTTGTGTGCTTTCATCCTTGCAAATCCCCATGGCAAAGCGAAACAACTTAGGTGTACTTACAATGCAATAGACGGTATGTTCACTCATTTCAATTTTAGTACTCATTTTAAACATTTTAAATGTTGAACTAATGCTTATTATTATAGGTACAATTGTGAAAAATCAACAAAAGGTAAGGCCTAGTTCAAGAATGGTACCTACCTTTCATGTAGACTACCATCCCCAAGGGGGAAAATATGTAAGCACTAAAAAAGTGCATGGGCCTAAATGGTAATCCTATGATGAGTTATAATCCTAAACACATACATGTAAGCGTGTAAATATGACCTCTCAACAAGCATTCTTCTTGGTGACACATGGATGGATTTCCCTCCTTCATTCTTTCTTTTCCTCCCCTTAGCTAACCCTTCTTGGTCTTGTTTTTCCTTCACTTCCCCCTTGTCAATATTTCATCTTTTTCACTTTTTAGCCATGTCAACATTGTTGGGAATTAAGATGTCTCAACCTTGTTATTTCCTAACATTAAATTATTTAGTGTATATTTATTTTATGCCTAAGTTGTATTTTCTTTCTCATCATATTTTTTTATCTAGTGTGACATGGCATGGTGAGTTGTCATCACATTGGTAGGAGACATGGAAGGTGACAAGGATGCATTTATTCCTCATTGGAATGTAGGCATCCCACTTTGTGGTAGAGATTCTTTGCCGTGTGTTGGCATCTTCAAATATGTGTAAGTCAATATTCTATGATGGATTCATATGACAAGTTATGACATGTAAGAACTAGATTTTATGACATGATCGACAAGTGTTGCAAATAATCTTTCATGGGGAATCTAAGCGCCCAAGTTGGGTTATGAAAAGTTGTAAGAGAATCAATTATTATTAGTCAGTTATGATGGATTCTCTTATAGTTGTAAGTGTAGTCAGTTATGATGGATTCTCTTATAGTTGTAAGTGTTGTCATATATGACATATTTTATGATGGTGTAAGAGTATCTGTCATACCTATTTCAACTAAATGTGTGGCACCCAAGTTTGGAGGGATGTAAGAGGCGGAAGGGAATCTTGTACACATATCTTTTGCATGCTAAGAGGTGTTGGAATATGTGCCATGTAGATTTGGATGTCGACCTCTTGTATCTTCCTCTAGAAGCTTCCTTCATGCTTGTTATTCTCTATAAATAAGGTGCTTGTTGGAGTAGTTTGTATGGTTCATTTTTAGGTATTGTTATGCTATCAGAATTACTCTTGAATATCGACAATGGTGAACTCGTGTAAGAGCTTGGCTTTGGAAGTGTATTGTAACCTTCATTGTTTATAGATTAATACATTGAGTTGTGCTTTATAGTGTGGGTTTTTTCACCCGAAAGGGTTTTCCCCATGATATCTTGTGTTGTGAGCTTTTGTACTTGCATTTGATGTTTTATATCTTTCCTATATTGTGAATATCATTACTATAATTGTCAAAGGATAAAAATGTGTACAACTCTCCTCATTAGATCGATGTAGGAAGTGTATTCTGTGTACCTTGCTTCATTTTAGTTGGTATCAGAGCCTGATCAACTTTGGTTCTATTTGTTGGGTAGAGTGTTTTTTGAATTGATCTTCATTTGAGTGGGAGCTTGTGTAGAGGATTTTGAAGAGATGGAAAATTTTAATAGAGGCAACTTTGAGTTGTGGAAACTCAAGATGGAAGACATGTTGGTTGACAAAGACCTATTGACTACTATATCTAGAAAGATACCATTGGGCATGAAACAAGAAGATTGGGATTTGATGGATCGGAAGGCTAAGCATCTTGTGAGACTTTGTTTGGCTGACTCTATGTTTCTGAATATCCATGAAAAGATTACAACTGCAGATCTGTGGAAGAAACTTTGTCATATTTATCAGGCTAAATCCCTGGTAAATAAGTTGTTCTTGAGGAAGAAGTTGTACTCTATGAGGATGGAGGATGGAGGATTTGTCACAAATCACCTGAATAGCTTTAACATGTTTTTTTCCTAGTTGAGCTCCATGGGTGTGAAAATGGAGGAGGAGGGTCGGTGTATGACTTTATTGTGTTCTTTGCCAGATTCATGGGACCACCTTGTTATGGCCATTGGAAGTACCACTACCACCTTCAAGATGGATGAAGTGGTTGCATCATTACTGTCTAAAGAGATATAGAAATTTTTTTTTGAAATGGCTAAGGAGGCTCTTACGATTGTGGTCGATCAAAAGATAAAGGCAAGAAGAAGGATAAGAAGCAAGAAAATGTTAGGATTAAAGTACCATCAATCTTGTCAATCCTATGTAATTAATTACTCCAAATGTTGTTTGTAAATTTCCATAAGGGAAAATGTATTCACCAAGAAGTGGTCTTGCTTCAGTTGCATTTGGATCTCAATACCTAATGAGGGGTCCAGGAGGTGTGATGTTGGTGGGGATTTGGGGGTAGCTCCCTCGAAGATTTGTTTATGGAAAATTACCTTATAAAATATTGTAATTTCATAGTCGATCTAGACCATTCATGATTAGGTCATAGATCTGACAGTAGAAGTTATGTTAGGGTATTTTACCTAGATGGAAACACTCTTTTAATGAGGATATTGTATTACGACTGTAGAGTAGTAAAGAGTTGAGATTGAAAAATAGGTGCTGCTGGATTGAAGACTGAAGAGGAGGTCATTAGTGATGTATTGTAAACTCTATTGAAGTTAATACAAACTGGTGCATCTCTTCTTGTGTGGACCTTTTCCTAAAAGGGTTTCTCCATGTAAACATTATGTTATTTGTTTAGTTCTTATATTCCATTATTTCTTTGTATTTCTAATTTGATTTCCTATAATCTCCATTTGATTTCCTATAATCTCCATTTGATTAGATGCATTGGATTATTATAACATTTAAAATTAATTTTCCATTCTATAGTTGGTCACCTTCATTTCTAATAGAAAAAGGAAAATCCAAATCCAATGGGAGATCTAAGTCTCTTATTAAGTCCAAGGCACTGTGTTGGAATTGTGGAAATCTTAGTCATTTCTACAAGGAGTGCAAGGAGGAGAAGAAACTAAATAAGAACTATGATTTAGATTTTTGACAAATCCTCTCAAGTTGATGGAGAAGCATTTGTCACTACCTTGGCAACACATGCATCTGAGGATGTGTGGTTGATAGACTCTGGTGCATATTTTCACATGACCTCTCATCGGGGTTGGTTCACAAAGTATGAAGAATATGATGGTGGGAAGGTGTATTTGGGTGATGACTCATCTGAAGATTGTTGATTGTGGATGGGTCTTGATTCAATTCCCTAATGGATGAGTGAAGGGGATCAATAGTGTTCTGCATATCCCTAGTTTGGCACGAAACCTATTATATGTAAGTAAGTTGAATGATGTGGGTGTGCAGGTTGTTTTCTTGAATGGAGGTTGCAAGATGACTAGAGGAGCTATGGTTCTTGCTAAAGGTGTTCAGATTGGCACTATGTTCAAGCTAGATGCATGCACGGTTTAGTGCAATATTTCTTTTGTTTCAAAGAAGAGAACTTTCGAGTCTTCATCCTCACCATTGGAACAAACAATGAAGAGGACAATTGCATCTACTTCCAATGGTCATGCTTTCTGGGTACCTAAGGGTACTCATTCTATGGAGATGGAACTCACAACTGAGAAAACTATGTTATGGTACCAAAGACTTGATCACATTGGTGAGAAGGGTCTTAGAGCCTTAAAAAATAAAAACCTCATTGAGGGGATGAATGACTATAATCTTGAGTTTTATTTTTGTGAACATTGTATATATGGAAAAAAATTGTGTTTAGTTGTATTCCAATTCTCATAAATCATCTAGGGTGTTGGACTTGATACATTTTGATGTTTTTGGTCTTGTGAATATTCCTTTGATTTCAAAATATGTTTACTTTGTATCTTTCATAGATGATTGCAGTAGGACATAGGTTTATTTCCTTCGAAGCAAATTTGAAGTCTTTAGTTGATTCAAAGAGTTTAAGGTTCTTGTTGAGAATCAGATGGATAAAAAGATTAAATGATTGAATAATGATAATGGTAGTGAGTTTTGTTCAAAAGATTTCGACAAGTTCTGTAAAGAACATGGGATTGACTAGAGGCACAAGATAATTCCATATACCCCTCAAAAAAATGGAGTTGCAGAGAGGATGAACATGAAATTAATGGAGAGGGCTAGGAGTATGCTTAGTGGTGCTGGCCTTGAACAAGAATTTTGAGCTAAAGTTGTTGCTATCGCTTGCTACCTACAAGTCTTCTACATCTACGTTTGTTGATAAGACACTTATGGAGGTGTGGTCAGGCAGCAAGCCTTCATTGAGACATCTTTGACTATTTGGTTGTGAGGCATATGCACATGTGCCTAGGGAGAAGAGCTCTAAGTTGGAGAACAAGGCAGTGAAGTGTATCTTCATCGATTATGGAAATTGATGTGAAAGGCTACAAGCTTTGGGATCTAGTGGCTAGTAGGGTTATGTACAGTAGAAGTGTGATCTTCAAAGAACTCAATCCTTCTTCCATTGTTCTATAGACAGAGAAAGAAGAAGAGAAAGAAGATGTGGTTCAACTTCCTTCTACCCTTGAGAAGGTTGAACTAAAAACATCTATTGGACCTGATGATGAGGAGAGCTCTAGTAGCTCTACAATTTCATAAGAAGAAGAAGAACCTCAACCTCAATTATTGAGGAGGTCCACACAGATAAGGTGGCAACCTCAAAGTTTTGGTTATTCATTGCATGTGATTCTAGTTGCATTTTTTATTTGATTACTAACGTTGATGAGCCTAGAACTATGAAAGAGGCTATGGGTATGAAAGATACATATCCCTGGAAGGAGGCCATGAAGGAAGAAATGGTTAGACTGAAGAAAAATAATACTTGGGATTTGGTACCTTTGCCTGATGGACATAAACCTATTGGATGCAAATGGGTATTCAAAACAAAATTTGGTTTAGATGGCTGTGTTGAGAAGTATAAGGCAAGGTTGGTTGCGAAGGGGTATTCTCAGGTTGAGGGAATAGATTATGGTGAGATTTTCTCTCCCGTTGTAAAGTGACATCTATTAGATTCTTGTTATCACTTGCTACTGCATATGATTTAGAAGTTGAACAGATGGATGTGAAGACAACTTTCCTTCATGGTGACTTCGAGGAGAAGATTTATATGTCACAGCCTAGGCACTACATTGTGAGAGGTAACGAAAATTTGGTTTGCAAGTTGAAAAAGTCTTTGTATGGTTTGAAACAGTATCCTAGGATGTGGTACTAAAAGTTTAATGCCTTTGTGTTGAGTTTGAGATTTCTAAGATCAAAATATGATCATTGCATTTTATTATAAGATGGATAATGATTGCATTCTCATTATTGTTGTATATGTCGATGATATGTTGTTCTTTGGGAATGGTAAGAATTTGATTTCTGATTTGAAGTCTCAGTTGTCAACACAATTTGAAATGAAAGATTTAGGGGCGGCTAGGTACATTCTAGGAATGGAAATTAGAAGGGATAGAGCAAATAGAAAACTTTGGTTAGGCCAGAGTAAGTATGTGAATACAGTGTTGGAGAGATTCAGCATGGCAGCTTGTAGACCATTGTGTGTTTCTGTTATGATGGGGACTAAGTTATTTGTTGCAGATTGTCCAAAAACTCCTACTAAGATGGAGGATATGATGAGAGTATCTTATGATAGTGTTGTTGGCGGTTTGATGTATGTCATGGTCTATACAAGACCAGACATTGCCCAAGCAGTGGGAATCCTTAGTTAATTTATGGCTAATCCTGGACGAGTACATTGGGATGCAGTAAAGAGAGTGTTCAAATACTTGCAGGGTACTTTTGAGTATTCCTTATGTTATCATGGTCATCCTACCAAATATTTGCATTCAGTTTGTGTTCATGGATTTATGGATTCAGATTAGGCAAGTTGTTGAGTTGTTTGTAGCTTCGATCAGATAACATAATAATAAATATGAATATATAAGTAATATTAAATATTACTTATATATTCATACTTAATATATAAGGTATGTTAAGATAAATATCAATATAGCATGATCAAATGATATATTACCAAAGCATAAATATCTTCTGCATTCTAAATGGTGATTAGTAACTGTTAAAATCAGTGAAACCGATTACAATACAAACGGTGACAAAGTCACACCTATGATAGGCATGACTCCTTGAGGAGTCATGTCTATCACAGATGTGACTCCTACCATCACTTGATGGTAACAGGTTTTCATTGATGTCAAAAAGGTTTATCAAGAATGTGCTTGATTAAGATGTCTTGATATTGTTTGCAGGATGATATTGTGGACTTATGTTCTTGATCTTCACAGATGGGATCTTCAATCAGTATATCTCCAAGCATGACAAAGTTGCAGTATGACAGGTTGAGTATGACATTGTTGTATTGATTTGGTAAAGTATGACAGGTTGAGTATGACATTGTTGTATTGATTTGGTAAAGAATATTTGGTTACTATGAGGGCTTTCATGCTCAGTAGGTTATCACAGCTTATGCTTCATGATCTTGCTAATAATGTGTTGAGGATAGTCTTGTTCTTCAGATATTGATCTTACAGGAACTCACATGCATGATGCATGTTTATGATCAAGCAATAATGATGCAGTTCACATACTCTTGCCTCATACTTCATGTCATCATTGGGTGTACTATTAGCTGAGTTGGTACATGAAAGAAATCTCATGCTTCATCTTCAAAGGACACATTTGATGTTGGTTTCATTGAGTTATATGAATTTAAGGATATGATGTGGTACTTGCAACCATGGTTCTCACAAAATTTATTTGATCAATTTGATCATAGTTTGATCACAATCAATGATGATAGTATTCATCAAATTCATGGTATAGGTTGTTTTCACAAGTTAGAACTTGAGTTGGAATTGTTTTCATTGAAGTTAGTGTTTATCTTCTTGACAGGAAATTTCATAAGTTCACTCTTTCATATTCAAGACATTTCACTGTCATTGATATTCAATGAACCTAAGCCATAAAATTCTATAGTGCTTTCATGGTATTTGACCTATTCATTTTATGCCTGTCATATAACATGTTACACTTTTTGTCTATTCTATCGGTGACTTGTTAATGCAGGTCATATCACTTATGATGACCTATTGGAGGGGTTCGGGGTCATGTGTATGACCGGGCAACTAATGGCATTTACCTATGTTTCAAGTTTCCTTTTAAAAGGTGGAGCGCCAAAAGGCAATCAACGGTTCTTTTCAAAAGTTGATTGGGCGCGAAAAAGACTTTCAACGGTTTTTGTTTAATTTTTTAAAACCTTTTCTACCTCCTACTTTGACGGTGAAGAGAATGTCATTGTTATGGAAAGTTTTTTGTTAAAGACAGTTTATAGAGTCTTTTGGAGAGCCCGATTAGAAAGATTTTTTTTTGGAGATTTCTTTAGTTGTTTTTAGAAGATTTTTTTGATATTTTTTTCTAATCCTTTATATGTCGTGGCAGAATGTCCAAAAAGGAAAGAGTTTTGTTTTGTGTTTCAAATGGACATAAAAATTTTATGCAAAGGCAATATGATTTGGAGAGACTTTTTATAGTAGAATAAATGAAGATGATTTTTTTGAAGAATTTCTGAAGGTAGATTGAGAAGATTTTTTTAAGAGAATATAAAAATATAATGCAGAGTGATTATATTTTTGAGAAGAGAACAAAATGTTTTTTGAAGAGATGCTTTTTAAGAAGACAAAGGAGATTTTATTTGCAGGGATGAAGATATAATCATTGAAGATTGATTGTAGGAATTTGCAGTGAAGGAGAAGATGAAGGGTTTGAGAAGATCTCAGACAGAGCATTGATAAGATTTTATTGAAGATATTTTATGGTGGATTTTTTATGATTTTATTTATGCAGGGCAGATGAAAGAATGAAGATTCTTGAAAGAGATTTTATTTTCTCTTACAAGGCCAAAATGAAAAAAAAATTGTTGAAGACTTTCAATTTGATAAAGATGAAAGGACAAAAATAATCTTCAGTGAGAGAAAATGAAAAATGACTGTGCAAAATGTGAAAGGTGAAAAGACATCCAATTTACATATAATAGTTTTTCAGGTGCATTGATGAAATGACTTGTAAGACAGAGATGAAACAGACAGAGTAAAGTAGTGTTGTTGAGCATATTGGAATACATGATTGATATGCAGTGTTGTTGAATGGAGGATTAGAATACATGATTGATATGCAGTGTTGTTGAATGGAGGATTAGAATACAGGATTGATATGCAGTGTTGTTGAATGGAGGATTAGAATACAGTATTGATATGCAGTGTTGTTGAATAGAATACAGGATTAATTTGCAGAGAAAATTGTTTATAGAGATTTGTATATGGAGCTTGTTTGCAGAAGTAAGTAAAAGAAAATGGTCTTGATTTGAAAATCAAACAGAAGGTATAAGGTTGTATACAATGGTGCAAATCTGATTGAACGGCAATCATGTCTTGCACACAAAGTTTGATGTTTTGTTAATAGTGATTGTGTTTGCCAGTGAGGCACAGTATGCCAATGAGGCTTGTGGTCAGTGAGACCTTCCTCAGCCAATGAGGCTTTGTAAGAAGTTTTTAAAGTTAAGCCAGTGAGGCACTTCATGAGTGGTTTTTCTACCCTGAGAGGGTTTTCCACTCCAGAAATTTATGTGTTATAATTTGTCTCTATGTGTGCATATTTGTGTTTTATTGATAAGTTTTTTGGTTCACATCTTTGACTATTATTCTTGTGCATATCAGATCAACAGACCATTAATGTATTTCTTTCTACTTGTCTTGTAAAGTTTGCAAAAAGTTAAGAATTAACACAACACTGATTCACCCCCCACTCTCAGTGTTGTCATTGACTCCTAAATCACTTACATATTTATATCAATGTCTTTGCCCTGCAATACCATGAATCGACACAAAAATTGGAAGTGTATGAGAAGTGGAAATTGCATCTGAAATACAAAAGAAAGTAATAAGTTAAGTCTGCTATATAAATATCCAACTTTCAAAAAATATCCAAGTCAGAGATTATAAGTTCGATTTGAATTTACATGGTATTAGAGCCAAGGTAAGCAGAATCTAGGCAGAAAATTAAACTTGAGAAATTCAGATTTAATACATCTCATTTCTCAAATGACAACAGCAATCTGATTCGAAGACAGATTGGAAGGAGGAAATAACTTCTCATCATGGAAATTTAGAATTATGATGATACTAAAAGAAAATAAAGTTGATTCATTTGTGAGAGAAAACAAAACAAAACCAGAGAATGATCCTGATAAAACGACATGGATTGAAGGAAATGACAAAGCCACGAAAATCATAGTTGATGGAGTTAGAGATCATATCGTGCCGATTCTGACAAAACATGAGACTGCATATCATATGTTTAAGTCACTTGAAGGCAATTATGAAATGAATAACTCCAGCAGAACCTTAGCCCTAAAGAGAGAAATAAATCATATAAGTATGAACAAAGGAGAATCTATCAATGCATACTTTATGAGAATATCTGCACTAAGGGATCAACTATCAACACTTGGGTACCAAATTGAAAGCAAGGAACTAACACTTATTGCTCTAGATGGTCTCCCAAATTCCTGGGAGACATTTGTTCAAGGCATTAGTGCAAGGTCCAAATTTCCAAAATTTGACCGCCTAAGATCAGACTGTCTTCAAGAAGAATCTAAACAGACAAAGAAAGGGTCAAAACAGAAAAATATAGATGAAGACCTTCAAGTTCTAAATACAAACTCTCAAAAGAAAGAGAAGAAGAAACACTTCAAGAAAAGGAAAAATTATCACAGGAAAGGTTCATTCAGGAAAGACATTTCTCACATCCAATGTTTTAGATGCGACCAATATGGACACTATGCAATCAGATGTCCTGACAGAACCAAACAATAAGCATCTTATACCAAAATAAAGGAGCATGAATCTGAGAAATATGTATTCTACTTTGCACTTTCAAACCAAGTATCAAATAAATCCAACACCTGGGTTATAGATAGTTTTTCATCAAGACATATCACAGGGTTTAGGGAACTACTAGACACCATGGTAGAAGAGACTGACGAAGAAGTAACAATTGGAGATAACTCTGTACATCCAGTCAAGCGTGTTGGCACATGCACCTTCAAATTAAAGACTGGCATCTCCATCCAACTTACTGGAGTATTGTTTGTCCCAGGCATCAAAAGAAACCTAGTCTCCATATCTACACTTGAAGATAATGGATATAGGGTGACATTTATGGATAGCAAAGTATTGGCATGGCCAAAGAATTCTACTATTAAGAAAGCCAAAACCATAGGTCGTAGACAAGGGTACTTGTACGAGTTATGTACGGAACCAAATCAAGCCCTACTTCATGAAATTGTAGACTCTAATGAAATATGGCATAGAAGACTAGGACACCTAAATTTCCGTGCCCTATCTTCCATGGAAAGACTAGTAACAGGGTTACCCAAACTCAAACAATGTAATTCAAGGGTATGCAAGGGGTGTGCCTTAGGGAAAAATACAAAGGGGTCCTTTCAAAATAGTTCTTGCAAAACAAATAAAGTATTAGAACTAGTCCACTCATATTTATGTGGACCCATGTCTGTACCCTCCTTAGGTGGGTTTCTATACTATGTAATCTTCATTGATGACTTCTCCAGAAAGACATGGATCTATTTTCTTAAATGTAAAGAATCACAGGAAATCCTTAAAAGATTTAAGGAATTCAAATCCATTACTGAAAACTCTTCCGGGAGAAAAATCAAAACCTTAAGAACAGATAATGGGAATGAATACACTTCAGACATTTTTAAAGACTTTTGTAAAAACACTGGGATTAAGAGGGAGTTCACTGTACCTTATAATCCTCAACAAAATGGAGTTGCAGAAAGAAAAAATAGAACCATTGTAGAAGCTGCTAGGGCTATGTTACTTGATCAGAACATAGACACTTCACTTTGGGCAGAAGCATCTAGTACTGCTGTCTATATATAGAATAGATGTCCTCACTCTCATATTGATGATAAAACTCCTGAAGAAGCCTTCACTGGCACAAAACCAGACATTAGTCATTTAAGGATATTTGGTTATCCTATTTACATTCATGTGCCCAAAGAGAAAAGAACGAAGCTAGAACCTTCTGGGAGAAAAGGCATCTTTGTAGGCTATAGTGAAACTTCAAAAGCTTATAGAATATATATACCTGGTCAAAGACATTGAACTAAGCAGAGATGTGATTTTTGAGGAAGACATAGCTTTCAAAAGAGCTAGAAATGATATTGAGTTAGAAATTCAAACTTCCAACTCAAGGATAGAAGAGGATCCTACACCTAAGTTTCAGAGGGAGTATCCTGAGGAACAGGTAAACCATGAACAAATCACATCACTAGAAAATCCCAAGAAAAGACCACTCTGGGCCACCAAAACAATGGAAGAAGCTAAAAATTATGCCGCTCCATCAGGGACTTTTAGGGAAAGCACAAGACCTAAGAGATTCTCTAGTTATGTAGCTTTAATGAGTGAATTCATTAAATCAGAACCTTCTAGTACTATAGAAGCTCTTAAGCACCAAGTATGGAAGGATGCCATGACAGAGGAGTATCAATCCATCCTGAAGAATGATGTGTGGGATATAGTACCTAGACCAAAAGGGAAATCTGTTGTTTCTTCAAAATGGCTATTTAAAATCAAACATGCTGCAGATGGCAGTATAGGGAAATACAAAGCAAGATTTGTAGCCAGAGGATTTTCACAAAAGGAAGGAATTGATAATGACGAACCTTTGCTCCAGTTGCTTGATATACATCAGTCAGGGCAGTTCTAGCTATTACAGCAGCCAAAGGGTGGAAAGTCCATCAAATGGATGTAAAAAATGCTTTCTTAAATGGAACCATTGAAGAAGAGGTTTACTTAGAGCAACCTAAAGGATTTGAGATTCACAATGCAGGATCCCATGTATGTAAATTAAAGAAAGCTCTATATGGACTTAAACAGGCCCCCAGAGCCTGGTATAAAAGAACTGACAGTTATCTCTTGAGATTAGGCTTCTCAAAGAATGATGTAGATCCAAATCTCTACTTCAAACAAAGCAAAGGTGATATGTTAATATTGATATTATATGTTGATGATCAATTGATTATAGGAGAAAATCACCTTATTGATCAGTGTAAGAAAGATCTAGCTTCAGAATTTGACATGAAGGACTTAGGTCTATTACACTACTTCCTTGGACTGGAAGTATGGCAGAAATCAGACTGTATTATTCTAAACCAAGGGAAGTACACAATTGATATATTAAAAGATTTTGGTATGATGGAATGTAGACCTATGTCTTCCCCCATGGAAACAAATCTTCATAAATTGAAGGAAGCAGTAGCAGATTCTCCGTTGGCAGATCCCACTCTGTACAAACAGATAATTGGACCCTTGATGTATTTGGTCAATACCAGACCTAATATCTGTTATGCTGTAAATGCCTTAAGTCAGTTTATGTGTGAGCCCAAGGAGATACATCTTGTGGCTGTGAAACATATAATGAGATACTTTCAAGGTACACTAATTATGGCTTAAAATATGAAAAGGTTGACTTAGATCTACATGGATTCACAGATTCAGATTGGGCTGGAAGTGTAACTGACCGAAAGAGCACCTCCGGATGTTGTTTCAGTTTAGGGTCAGCAATGATATCGTGGATCAGCAGAAAATAGTCTTCAGTTGCTCAGAGTTCTACAGAAGCCGAATATATTACAGCTTCTATGGCTGCTAGAGAGGAAGTATGGCTTAGAAAACTGCTTGTGGGATTATTTGGTAAACCTCTGAAACCAACTATCATCCACTGCGACAATCAAAGTTGTATTAAGCTATCCGTGAATCCAGTATTCTATGATAGATCTAAACATATTGAGATTCCTCATCACTATGTGCGTGATATGGTGGAAAGGAATGTGATTCAATTGGAGTATATCAATACAGGAGATCAAACTACAGATATTCTTACTAAACCACTCCTCAAGGTGAAAGTTGAATACTTCAAAAAAAAATCTTGGTATGATTGAAATGTAAAATTCTAATTGATTTGTACTAATATATTAAAGATGTTTAATGTGTAAACATCTTGTGTCATATGTGTGACTCTATGACATTATGGGCCTACCCATTCTATGTTTATTTCCAAAAGGTGACGATTTTTTGGATAATCTACACTTGTACCTAACATTATAAGGTGACAATCTTATAATGTTCATTAGACTAATATCATGTGACTTGATATTGGTATGAATCATGGAGTTATCACGATTAAGTTATGGTAGACATTATGTGACTTAATGTCAGTGCACATACCATAACTGGGATATATATAAGGAGAATGTAATGTTCTCGAGTCTAGTATATCCTTTAGTATCATGAGGTAGGTGATGCTACGTATCACGAGATAGGTGATACTATATATCATGAGTTATGTGATATTAAATTACTTTGAGTAATTCATTATAGATCAGATAATTGATATTCACAGAGATTATTGTGATATTGTTATCTTCCTGAGTTAAGAGGGAGTGTTGAGTTGTTTGTAGCTTCGATCAGATAACATAATAATAAATATGAATATATAAGTAATATTAAATATTACTTATATATTCATACTTAATATATAAGGTATGTTAAGATAAATATCAATATAGCATGATCGAATGATATATTACCAAAGCATAAACATCTTCTGCATTCTAAACGGTGATTAGTAACTGTTAAAATTGGTGAAACCGATTACAATACAAAAGGTGACAAAGTCACACCTGTGATAGGCGTGACTCCTTGAGGAGTCACGTCTATCACAGATGTGACTCCTACCGTCACTCACATATTTATATCAATGTCTTTGCCCTGCAATACCATGCATCAACACAAAAATCAGAAGTGTATGAGAAGTGGAAATTGCATCTGAAATACAAAAGAAAGTAATAAGTTAAGTCTGCTATATAAATATCCAACTTTTAGAAAATATCCAAGTCAGAGATTATAAGTTTGATTTGAATTTACACAAGTGACATTGATAGTAGAAGATCCATCAGTGCTTATGTGTTCACGATGTTTGGTGATGCTATTAGTTGGATGAGTAAGTGGCAAGCTATAGTCACTTTGTCCATTATATAAGCAGAGTACATGGTAGCAACTCATGCTTACAAAGAAGCCATTTGGCTTAAGATATTGTGTTCATATGTTGGGCTTGATGTAGGGATGACTACTATTTGTTGTGACAATCAGAGTGCTATTTGTTTGGCAAAGAACCCAACCTTCCATGCTAGAACGAAGCATATTGATGTTTAGTTCCATTTTGTTTGTGACATGGTGGAAGATGTAAAGGTGAAACTTGAGAAAGTTACTACTTTTACAAATGTTGCAGATGCCTTAACAAAGCCTGTGAGCACAAGTAAGTTTAAATGGTGTTTAGAGTCTATGGCCCTCTTGGCCCCTAGCAGTTAATTTCCTATTCAGATTGGTTCTGGGAAGGTGTTCAATAAGTGGGAGAATGTTGGGAATCAAGGTGTCTCAACCTTGTTATTTCCTATCATTAAATTATTTAATGTATATTTATTTTATGCCTAAGTTTTATTTTCTTGCTCATCATATTTGTTTATCTAGTGTGACATGTCATGGTGAGTTGTCATCACATTGGTAAGTGACATGGAAGGTGACAAGGATGCATTTATTCATCATGGGAATGTAGGCGTCCCACTTTGTGGTAGAGATTTGTTGTCATGCATCAGCATCTTGAAATATGTGTAAGTCAATATTCTATGATGGATTCCTATGACATGTTATGACACATAAGAACTAGATTTTAAGATAGGATGGACAAGTGTTGCAAAGCATCTTGCATGGGGAATATAAGCACCCAAGTTGGGTTATGACAAGTTGTAAGAGAATCAATTATTAAATTAGTCAATTATGACGGATTCTCTTACAAATGTAAGTGTTGTCATATATGTCAAATTTTATGATGGTATAAGAGCATCTGTCATACCTATTTCAGCTAAATTTGGGGTGCCCAAGTTTGGAGGGTTGTAAGAGGTGAAAGAGAATCTTGTACAAGTGTCTTTGCATGCTAAGAGGTGATGGAATATGTGCCATGAGGATTTGGACACCCACCTCTTGTATCTTCTAGGTCGAGAAGCTTCCTTCATGCTTGTTATTATCTATAAATAAGGTGCTTGTTGGAGTAGTTTGTATGGTTCATTTGTAGGTACTGTTATGCTATCAAAATTACTCTAGAATATCAACAATGGTGAACTCTTGTAAGAGCTTGGCTCTAGAAGTGAATTGTAACCTTCATTGTTTATAGATTAATACATTAGGTTGTGCTTTAGAGTGTGGGGTTTTTCACCTGAAAGGGTTTGCCTCACGTATGTCTTGTGTTGTGAGCTTTTGTACTTGCTTTTGATATTTTATATCTTTCCTGTATTGTGAATCTCATTATTGTAATTGTTAAAGGATAAAAAATTGTACAACTCTCCTCATTAGATTGGTGTAGGAAGCGTATTCCGCATACCTTGCTTCCTTTCAAACATGGCCTATTAGCATCGTAACCTAGGAAAATCAACTTTGCTCAAGCCATTTCACTCATTTCAATCCTCTAAAGGCCTCCAATTGACCTCCCAAACCTTTTTCAACCCTCAATTTTCATGTCTTTTCTCCTTTCTGGGTCACCCCTTTTAATTTTTTGATCTCGCCTGGGTGACCCTAGATCTCCACAGGGATTCAACCCTATTGTCAGAAGGGGGAATCCCCTCTAATTTATCATTTTGGCCAATTTCAAAGGCCAGATGGCATCTCCACCTTCTCAGGGTCATTCTCAACCCTTCAAACCACTCCCAGGTCTTCTTCTTCCTAGGGTTGCCCCTTTTTAGTTCAGAGTCACCCCTAGGTGACCCTACTGGTAAAAGGGGTGACCCTGTCATGTTTTCAAATGTGATTTCCTCTTCAGTTTGAGCCTGAAATAGCTCCATTCTGACTCCAATTTGCATGCAAATTCAACCCTAACTAAGCCTAGCCTATTCTTAACTCATTCTTCTATTCCAATCATCCATAATTAACTTAATTGATATATTCTTATCTCGCCTCCCTCTCATGCTAACTCTCCTTCCTCCATGAGTGATAAGCTATCAAGATTTGTTCACTGCCTAATCAATTAACTTAACTTCCCAATCAATCTCACCCATTGTGAGCTCTCCAACACTATAAATACCCCCATCCCACAAGCAATATGGGAGGCAAATTCATTATTGCAGCCTTTCATTAGCTTTGTATTTGTTCTCCACTTAGCATTTTCATGCTCTCCATAGGACTTGTGTGCCTTTTGCTTTTTAGTATTATTGCAAAGCTTTAAAAAGCTTCATTTAGCATTGTTATGCTCATGAAATTGCCAAGCCCAAGTGCTTCATAGCTTTCATAAGCTCACTCAATCATAGATTTCATAGCACATTTCGAATCAATTGCTACCCCCATCCTTGTCGCCAAGAGGAGTACCCCACTGCTGCAGAGGAGAGCAAAGGTTTCCACATAAAGGATTTATAAGGATATGTTAGGCTCATGCGCCAAAGGATTCAGGTTCTTCATGCTTTATGTAGTTAATTAAATCAAAATTTTCTCTTGGAAAAAATAATCTTGTTGTTGCAACTTCCTTGATAGGTTTATTTCAAGTTGATTAGATTAGCTTTTCTTAAACTAGTTTCATTGCAATTCGTAGATTAGATTTCATTTTTCGTATTCTCAATCCTTAGATTAGATCTAAAATTGACTCGCAAAACAACAAAAACATAGTGTAGATTGCATTTAGAAAATTCATGTTAAAAGTGCATTCATATTTCAAATTTTTAGATAATTAAGTCATTTTGTTATTCAATTTCAGAAAAAGAACTAAAAAAATTTATTTGCATCCATACTAACTGCATTCATACCAAAAACATAAAAATACAAAACATTAGAAAACTTAGAAAACTTAAACCCTCAATTCGATCGCGAGGTAGAATTCATTTACACGGTCAAACCATCGATTTCATCACGAGGAATACTTCACAATTCAATATAAAAAACAAACCTTTTATTTTAGATCGAAGTCAACTCAAGTCTTGAACACAAGGTCAACTCTAGTCAACTCTCTCTTATCCAAGCATTCGATTGTGCCTAGGAATTAGAGGTGAGTGGGTTAGGGTAATCCTTGAGGAAATAGATGAAGTACATCCTAGGCCACAACAAACGGAACAAACGGTAGAAGAGCAAGAACATGCTCTCAGGATAATTCAATAAAGAGATCAAATACAACAATGCATTCAAGGCATCAAGGATAGGTTACAATGCACTAGGATCATCAACAATCAAAATTGGCATCTATCTAAGCGTAAGAACTTAAGGAACCCAAATAGGAGATTGATAACTAGTGACGCTTTGAATCATATTATTATCTCAACCATAACAACCATAGAAAGGGCTCAACACATTGCAATCCACAACAGGGCCCAGAACCGGCCGACTGTTGTTCCCAATGTTCTGCTCCCATGAGAACAAAACCACCCCCGGGAGCACAGAACCACCCTCGGGTCTCACCTCCACTCAACTGGCTTTAGCCACGAGAGCAAGAGTGACTTGGAGGTCGCCCAAAGCAAAAAGAGAGTTCATATGCTGTATCAAAACTAACTCATCCGCATTTATCCCTGAGTCACGTTCTAAGAAGTACAACACCTAAATTTAGGTTATTGCATATTATATAGGCTTCTTGAAAGGTTATATAAATGGTCCGCTATGATATTTCAACTTGTTTCACCAATTCAAAGTCAAGTAGTTGAAAGAATTTAAGTACAGTGAAAATTTGTTTCTCAAAGGTCGCAAATCCACATTTCACAAGTTCTCACAAGACAATAGCAAGGCGGTTATAATGCAACTTTATTGATTTAAAAAAAAAAATGGTCATGTGACCAATTAAATCGACAAAGTACGGGATTATAACATTTGGTCATGCTTGCAATGGCATATAAGTAGGGATCACGCAAGAATCATCGGAAATATGGAAGTTCATTGATTAAAATGGGATCTAATTAAAATTTTCTACACAAGTTCATTACATTTTGATCTTTGTCTTCATCAACCTTTCAATCCGTCTCAATTAATTGATCTCATTCATAATTTTACACAAATTTCATGTTCACATGTTCTTTTCAATATATTTGCAATTGTTACCCAAATTCAAAGATGATCGCATATATGGAAAAGGAGACAAATACAGAAATGCAAAACTTTAAGACATTCAAGGAAGTACAAATTACCTTCATATCCCTGCGTCCTCGCAAATCCTGCAACTCCGCAAGATATTTTAAAGTGGGGAGGTGATATTCCTGCCTCCTCCATAATCCTGCAATTTTGCAGGGTACAGTTTATAAAAAAAAATAAAGTTGTAAGAACCCCTTCAAGTGTGCAGAAATGCGGAGTTTGAAAGGACGTTAGGAAAAAATAAAAGTTCCTTCATGCCTTTTTCCCTGCGCACTCCCATTTTCTGCAAAAGGCATATATTAAAAGATGATCAAAAGGTGAAGTATTTTGCAGAGATTTCATTTGTTCGTATAACTTTTGGTCAGACTTCCAAGAGTCCTTGTTGATACCCCATTCCAGCAAAGAGCACAAGTGCTTTAGAAATGAAAATGCCTCTGCAAGTGTACCCTTTTGGGATGCCATGGTTGCAAGGTTTATACAAGAGGAATTTTTGGAAAAGTTTGAAGCTCTCGAGCAAGATGCTACTTGCGGATGTGGAATTCAATTCCCTGAACATTGTCTACACTCCCATTGCAATCGGTAAAGCTTAAACAGTCAGTATGTTTGTCTCGACCTTATCCACAAATAACAGAGTCGAAACAGTTGATGGAGATGAGTGGAACAGGTCAAGTTCAGCTGGTGCCAGTACGTTATAGTTAATGTATTAATTATTTACATATGAAACCCACTCCCACAATAAACAACTGGTGCATTAACATTTTGAACTCTTTCATTGCAATTAGGTCACGATCCATATATAAGAGTTCGTTCTAGAAAACTAAAACGTGAATATGATTTGTAGGTGTACAACAAGCAATCTCATGACTTTAGACTACATTCCATAGCACTCCAGTGATACCCACACCTGTGTATAAATTATTTGATGGAATGTTTCAAAAATAAAGATACTCTTTGGAATACCAGATTTCATTTGGATTGGTATATATGTAATGGTTACAAGACACTCTACGTAAATATCATCCATTTCAATGGTCAAACAATATAAAAATGAATTTAGAAACTTTGCACCAGCATAATTTAGTAAGGCCGAGCCACTTCCTTTTGACTAGGTGAACTTCCCATGCCCTGTATTTAAATTGGAGTTTCTAACACCTGAAAATGGATTTTTGCGCAGGTGTTGTGGTTGCAATTACCCTGGCAGTCATATATTAAATGTTTACTGTATTCCATGCGAGCTATTCAATAGAATAATGTGAAGAAATATATTCTCATGGGATGCCAAACAGAGCATAGGCTAGCACACGACCTGTTTGACAAAATGCCACTAAGAAATGCGATCCTCTGGAATGCCATAATGCAAGAAGGATTCATTGATAAGAATCCAGAAATTTGTCTTACAAATGCAACATGCAACATGTGAAAATAAATGCCAAGACCTTTGCCAATATCTTGTAGCTTGCATCATAAAATGAATTTTGTGAAAGAGTGTGGCTGCCCATAAACGAGTGAATTATAGTAAGATTTGCTAGATGTTTTAGTTGTGAATGCTCTGGTAATAAGTATGTAGAATATCAGAGTCTGGAAAAGGCATATGGCCTGTTTGATAGGACGCCATGGGGAAATGTGGTTATCAGATAATCATATTGAGAGTAGAAGTGCATTACATTTAGGGATTGGCAATCTATCTCCTGCCAGTATTGATATTGGCACTAGGTCGACTGTAATTATACAAGAGACCACTCTTGATGGTCGAAATCAAGCAGATGGTGCAATTAAAATCTCCTAAACTGCCTTTTCACATGAGTATGAGAGTTGCAAGAAAATTTGACAATGGAACATGAGAGTAAAATCCAAAGGATTTACACCTTCTATGGTCTCCATGAACAAGCTACAAGAAAATGGAACAAGTATGTTCTGGTGATCAATTATACATTTTTTCATTTCACATGATAATAGTTGCTTGTATGCTAAAATCAAATGAGATCCAGTCCTCCATCATTCGAATATCTACTTCAGTAGTAGTGAATGCTTAATGTTTTGTCTCAGATTAGTGTAATCAGGGACCCAGATGAAGGAAGGATATATCAAGACCTTTATCATTCTTGGAGTTGCTTTCAGAGTTGTTACCATATCAAGTGGTGAAGATTCTTTGGATTCTCTTCCAGGGATTACTAGGGGTTCTTATTGAAACTATTAAGCAAATACAAAATTATTGTAGTGATAAAAGAAAATATACAGATTGTAACTATCTGCATGATATACCTAAAAGTACTGGTGGTGCTCATAGTATAATAATCTTTTTTGTTATCTTCTTACCCACAATGACATGGGCATTGAACATTTTGAGTGATAAACTAAAATTTGGAGAATCTATGTCCTTAGCAGTCCCTAGAGGAAGGTTTACATTAACAAAAATTAAAGTTGCCATGCCAATCTCAAACTATCAAATGATTGTTCCCTCATTCAGGGGATTATCATACAACTGCTCTTACTCCAAGAATTGTCCCTATGATCAGAGATTATAAACCAGGAGTATTGATATCCAAGTTACACAGTCCTCCCCTATCAAGAGACTATTGGGAGGATGGATTTTTTGAGGATGTTAATCTACAATGTCATGAATTTAGTTTGTTGTTATCTCAAGGGACACATTGCTGATATGACATGAGGGATTGATCCTGATTTACCCTAGCAATTCTGTATTCTCCATTATTATTGTATACACCTAAAATTGGCTCCTGTCGAATTAAGTAAATATTTAATATTTATCTTAATTCTTATTTTCTTCTGGCAGTTAAATAAATGTTATACATTTAGTTAATTGGCTCATTTTCCCATAATTAAATAAAGCCATTTTATTTAATTAAATTCCCTAAATTCTTCTTATATCTCACATCAATTAAAATCCACTTCATCAAATCCACCTCATCACTTCCACCTCACCATGTTGCACATATAATTAAATATTCCTAATATTTAATTAACTAATTTCCTCCATTTTCCAAAATAAATCATTAAATCAATTATCCTCCACAAATTGAATTTTTAATTCAAATGTTCCCCACTCTTCCCAACAATTGAATTTTTAATTCAAATGTTCCCCATTTTTTTTTTTTTTTTTTTTTAAAAGAAGGGGAAAAATTTTTATTCAAGCCAAAACGTGATACAAGGCAAGAGCCACGGGCTCAACAGTAATAAGAACAGCCATCAAACCAAACAACAACACTACTGAGTCCTGTCTTCCAATAACACTCTCTCCAAAATCCCCAGATAATCAGAAGGTAACTCATCCCTACCGCTGATATCCCAACCATCCCCTTTCTCTGAGGCCCACTTTGCCAGGCAGTCAGCCACCCTATTCCATTCTCTAGGGATGTGGTGGAAGGAGACAGAGGCCAAGGAACTACAAACACTTAAAATCTGTCTGACCATCGAAGCTAAATGCCAACTAACACCATCCAATCTCTGGTTGTTCAACAAATCGACAACAATCTGAGAGTCAGACTCACAGATAATCCTCCTCCAGCCAAGAGAGCAGCCCCGCTCAACAGCAATCTTAATAGCAAGGGCCTCCATCAGGTTATTAGAGTAGTGCCCTTTGTAGACAGAGAAGCAAAAAACTACATCGCCAGCTTTACTTCTACTAATACCCCCAATACCAGCATGCCCAGGATTCCCATGAGAAGATCCATCAGTATTAATCTTTAGGACCCCATCTGGAGGAGGCACCCACTTTCCATCACGACAGACCCGTTTCTTGACATGACGGGGCTTAATACCAGCAGTGCAACCCCTACTCTTAACACCCAAGCTCAGATTCTGCACAACCGCAACATCCCCGGGATGGATACTTTCAGACATATCACATTTAGCAGTAATAGTCTCCTGAAGCCTACTGATAATATTCGTCCATAGTTGGCCACTATCTAATCTGTGATCACAAAAAACTCTATGGTTCCTTTCCAGCCAGAGGTTCCAGAGAATGAAGATAGGCCCAAGGATCCAGGCCACCTGGAGAAAAGGCGTCTTCGCAGGGGGCCTGCCCAGGCTCTCCCAAAAATCAATAAGAGAGGAAGCATGAATGCACCCATGATGCCAAGCCTCCCACCAACGGTGCCAAATCTCACGAGCAAAGGGGCAGTGAAAGAACAAGTGGGAAGAACATTCTTCCTTGCAGAAACAAAGAAAACAAATGGAGGGTCCCTGAAACCCCCGTTTACAAAGATTCTCCCAAGTGAGACATTTCCTTTGGGCAACCAACCATAAAAAGAAGTTACACTTGGGCCAAGAAAAGTTGTTCCAAACCTTCCTCCACCAGGGCACCTCAGCGGGACCGTGTAAATTTCTATCGAGCACAGCATAACCTTGAGCAACAGTATAATTACCTTTTGGGCTAGGACTCCAAGCCAACTTGTCCCGCTCATTCAGGGAGCTGCAAAGCCTACCCTCCAAGACCTTACCCAAAGCAGCACGATCCTCTTTAGAACCACCCACAGGCCACTCCTGCGGATCCTTCCAGCAAGACACCTCCAGTTGACCAACACGCTTAACTGTTTTAAAATGCTTCACCTTAATCCAACCAGCATCAGAGAACATCTGGCACAGAGGAAGAAACTGAGGGAAACTAGAAAGAATGGGAGGGTGACCATCCCAAGAGTCCAGCCAAAAGAGAGCATCAGAGCCATTATCACAGATCCAGAAGAGACCATTCTGAACAAGCTGAGCTCCCTTCTTAAGCGAATCCCAAATGCAAGAACCTTTGCCCAACAAAGCAATCCGCGGCACATCCTGGCTCTCAACACCAGGAACATACTTCCTAGCAAGAATCTTAGCCCAAACCTGATCCTGGTTGTTGCACCATCTCGAGTACAGCTTGGCCGCCAAAGCCGTAACCACAAGAGCCACAGACCTAAGGCCAAGGCCCCCAGCATGCTTCGGCCTACAGACAGACTCCCACTTGACTAAACTCCACTTCGAGGAAAGAAGGTTACCTGACCAAAGGAATTTCCAGGAAAGAGAATCAAACTCCCTCACAAAGGAGGCAGGAGGAATCTGCACGCAACACCTATAAATAGGGAGAGACTGCACCACAGCTTTTAGGAGAATCACTCTACCAGCAGAAGAGAGCCATCTGTAAGTCCAATGACCAACCTTACTCCGGAACTTATCCAAAATCCCCTGCCAAAAATCTCGACGCTGAGGTCCCAGGGCCAAAGGAATCCCCAGGTACATCAGGGGAAGAGAACCAATTTGGAATCTAAGAATCCTAGCAATCCTGTTCTGAATGAGACGAGGAGTATTGAAGAAATAAATGGAAGATTTATCATCATTAATACGCTGACCAGAAGCTGTCAAATAGATGTCTAAAGTTCTCCTGATATTCACAGCCTCACTAATTCTAGCCACGCCCATCAGACCAGTATCATCCACAAATTGAAGGTGAAAACAGGGAGGGAGATCATTGTACCAGTTCTAGCCATGAATAAGACCCAGCCGCACCTGAGATTTAATAAATCTACCAAGACCCTCCGCCATGATAATGAAAAGATACGGGGATAGGGGGTCCCCTTGCCAAAGTCCCCGAGAAGCACTAAACCAATCTGAAGAATCCCCATTAATGAGAACAGAGAAGGAGGACAAGGTCACACAGCTGAGAACCCAGCTCACCCATTCCTCGTTAAAGCCAAAAGCCAAGAGGATATTCTGGAGGAACTCCCAGCTCACCTGATCATAAGCTTTAGCCATATCAAGCTTAATGAACATCGCCTTCTCCTTGGAGGAAACCATAGAGTGAATAACCTCCGTAGCAATCACAACACCATCCAAGATTTGTCTCCCTTCCACAAAACCTCCCTGCTCAGCAGAAATCAAAGCACCAAGGAGGGGTTTGAGTCTCCTAGCAATCAGCTTGGTGATGATCTTGTAGACAACATTGCATAGAGCAATAGGCCTGAAAAGATCCATCCGATTAGCCCCCTCCTTCTTAGGTATGAGAGCCAGAAAAGTAGAATTCAAAGACTTAAGCATTTGTTTGTTCCTAAGAGATTCCTGAACCACCTCGAGAAGATCAAACTTTATTATTTCCCAAAATTCCTGGAAGAACTCAATCGAAAACCCATCTGGGCCAGGAGCTTTGCCTTTTTTCATACTAAACACAACTTTCTCCAATTCTGGTAACAAGATTGGACCCAAGAGAGCCTCATTCATCTCATCCGAGACCAAACAAGGAATACAATCCAAGATAGCCCTCTCCTCAGATCTAGCAGCAATATCCGTCCTAGTAAAAAGATTGGAAAAATAGTTGATAGCTTCCCTGGAGATTTCACCCCGAGACGAGAGTTGATTCCCATCACTCGTGACAAGAGTGGAAATAGAGTTGTCCTGCCGACAGGCCTTAACTGAGTTATGAAAAAAAGCCGTGTTCCTGTCACCCTCCTGAAGCCAATCAATATGAGATTTTTGCTTCCAGAAAATCTCCTCCCGAAGCTCCCACTCTTCTAAGCCCTTGAGGGCCAAGGACTCAGCATTCGAAAGGTCAGAGGACAGCCCATGGTCACGAATCTGACGAGTGACACTATCTAGCTTGGACTGAGCTGCGAGCTTCTGAGCATGAGGTTCCCAAAACATTGTTTATTCCACCTCTTAAGCCTATACTTCACATGTTGAAGCCGTTTACTAAAAGTGTACATGGCCCTCCCATGGGCAGGAAGCCCTTCATACCACCAATCCAGCACAAGATCCCGCAGAGATTGATCCCGTAACCATATCAATTGAAATTTGAAAGAAGGGTTTTTGGTGACCCCATAAGAGGAGACACAGAGTTTGATAGGCCAGTGATCGGATCCCCGCCAATCCAGGATTTTAGAACTGGTAGTCCACCTGCTGCTCATCCAATAACATGAAACCAGAAATCTATCAAGCCGCTCTGAGATAGCCTTGTCACCACACCTCCTATTATTCCAAGTAAAAACTCCATTGCCTGGCTTCACGTCCACAAGGTTAAGGAAACCAATATTATTTCTGGGCAAGAGAGAAGAAGGATCCAGCCTGGCTAACCCTCCTCGTTTCTCATCCATACTAATAACAGCATTAAAGTCACCCACCAAAATCCAAGGAAGAAAAGGATCCAGAGAGCGGACAAAATTGATATGATCCCATAAATGTGTCTTACCTAGAAGATCGGTAGGAGCATAAATATTAGAGAAAAGACATCTTTCGCCAGTTTCAAAATTGGAGGCAACCATAGAGATGGAAGCCCGACTAGAAAACCACCATAAGGGGGAGACTTTCTTCGGGTTCCAGAAGCAAGCCACCCCCCCAGAACTGCCCAACGCCCCCACCCCCTACCAGTAGCCTTGGGGCCAGATACGCGGGTAAGCTTGGTTTCCTGAATAAAAACCACATCCAGAGCCTGAGACTCGATCAATCTGCGAATAGCCTTTTGTCTGGGGATGTTGTTCAACCCCCTTACATTCCATGATAACACTATCATTTAGGGGGGTGGGAAAAGTGGGAATCAATGGGTTTCACAGACCCAGACTCAACCAAAGTATCACCCATAGTCCTAACCTTCTATTGATTAGTCTTCCTTCCACTCCTTGACTGTTTATCTAGAGGCCCCTTTTTAAAAGATTTTTGATGCAAGCCTAAGGCAGGAGGAGCCTTCGCACCCTTCACAGGATCCGCAGATCCCTTCGAAGCCTGGGGACAAGGAGTTGAACCAGCAGTACCCACCAGAGTTTGTGACTCCTGGAGACCACCAAGAATCTGAACTTGAGTAGGCAAGTCCGTAGCTGGCTGACAAACCTGGTGAACCCCTGACGATAAAATCGGCTCCTCCTTCTTTGCATCCACCTCCTGAATCTCTACCTGACCCTTGGCCACAGAAGAAAGCTCAACGAGACTACCATCTTCTTGTACTACGCTATCAAGAACCTCAAACCTATTAAATGTGCCATCATTTTGCCTATCCATCCAGGATCTCTTCTTGCCTTTGCCTTTATTACGGGAGTTAACCGAGATAAATCCCTCCTTATCAACAGGCCCATCAGTCACTGGAGCTTTCCCCTTGTCCATCCTAGGAGGTCTAGAAGCAGACAAGGGCGGAGAATTCATTCTGGGACATCTGTGGTGTAGGTGACCATATTCATGACAAATTCTACATCTGAATGGCAGGGTTTCGTAATCTAGCTGCTGGATCCAGGAGGAAGAGCCCATGCAAATTTCCATAGAGTCTGGTAATGGATTATTCAAATCAACTTCGACACAAATGCGAGCAAAAGAAATTACCTTCTGATCTTGAGTCTGTGAGGCCGATCCCACAGGCTTCCCAAGAAGCAAAGAGATTGAGTGGAGGATATCTTCCCTCCAAAATTCCAAAAGGAAGCCTTGGCAAACGAACCCACACAGGCACCCACGAAGGGATCTCTTCCGCAGAGTTGAAGCCCATATGCCAAGGCTTGATGAAGAGCCCAACCTAGTTGAAGAAGTAAGGGCCACCTTCAAAAGCCCTATTCCTGTCCGACATGCTTGAAAAAATAACTAGGAAATAGTTATTAGCTGCTAGAAGAATCTCCATATCTCCTTCAGGGTTCCAAACCCTACGTGCCCAGGATTCCAACACAGGAAGAGAGAGACGAAGGCCCAAAAATTTGCAGATAAGAGCATGCTTGCACCAGTAATCAACATCTTCTGAAACTTGCTCAGGTTGAATAACCAACACCGGCCTATCTTCCGATCTCTCCAGACATCCGTTTACTTTTTTAATTTGAAAAGACCCTTTTGCCGAGGAGGTACCCTCTCCAGAAAGAGGAAGCTTGGTCTGATCCTTGATACTGGCATGCAACGAAGAGGATGGATCTACCATCTCCAAATCTAGGGAAGAAACAAGACCCTAATTTTCCATGGCAAGATGAGCCCAAACACCAACCAAAGAGGGGAAGAGGCAAGGCAGATGGCCCAAAAGCCCCAGCCGCCGCGCACCTCCTGCCAAGAAACCCTCGCACCAAAAAAACGGCCAGAAGAGCCACCCAGCCACAGAAAAGGGGGATCAAAACCCCTGTCCAAACCCCCCAGGCCCCTGCACACACAACTAAACCCCCCCCGCGAGCTCCAGCCGAACGCCACCCCAAGCAGAAGACCAAACGAAGGAAGCTAGGGCACGCGGGCCCTAGCTCACCCCTGCGCTCCGTGAGTTGCCATCCTTTCTTTTAATTAATTATCATTCAAATGTTCCCCATTATTCCCCACTCTTCCCAACAATTGAATTTTTAATTCAAATGTTTCCCATTATTCTCCACTCTTCCCAACAATTGAATTTTTAATTCAAATGTTCCCCATTATCCTCCACTCTTCCCAACAATTGAATTTTTAATTCAAATGTTCCCCACTCTTCCCAACAATTGAATATTTAATTCAATTGTCATAATCCACTATTTTCAAATAAAAGATTTTTAATTCACCCATTATGAATTAAAGATTCACTTTTATTCGTAGCCATTGATCTCATCTGTTAATCCTCACGCTCCATTCTATTTTTAGAAATTCTATAAATAGAACCCTCTTCTAAGCCATTTGGGGGGATTCATTATTGCGTAAAATCTATACTCAAAATTCTTTCATTCCACTCTCCAAGTATCCTCCATTATTGTGTATTGAAGCTCATCTTCAATCACACAAGGTATCAATAGCCATTCTTCCTTTGGCATCTTCAAACAAGCAAGCAAGCGCAAAAGAGCTTCTGAGGGCTTCAATCAAGATCAAAGCAAGATAAGCAACAATGGAAAATGATAGGTAAATGGGTTTTGTAAGTATTTCTACTTCTTTGTTTTGATTCCTCTTTACTCTCAACTTCTATTGTGTTTGGGTTTTATTGTGTTTTATTCATTTGAATCTAACAATCTCATTCTCTCCCTCACATTTTGGTGCCCACCGTGGGGCCCTTGCCCCTCTACTAATAAAAAAAATTTTAAAAAAAAAAAAATGAGTGTTTCAGTTGCAGGTTTCGCGCAGGTTTTCTTTTTGCAGGTCCATGCAGGAGAAAAGGTGAAGAATAGGCTTCTGGCAACAGTTTTGCGCATACACACTCACCAATTGCGCATCCATTTTCCACAGTTGCGCATGCGATCAGTTTGCGCATTTAACCTCTACAGTTGCGCATACGTCCATTTTGCGCATTCACGCTGTAAAGTTGCGCATTCATTCCAATCCTGATTGCATAAACCAGACCTAATTTGCACATATACTCTGTACTGTTGCGCATACGTCAGATTTGCGCATTCACTCTGTTACGTTGCGCATTTATACTCTATTTTTGTGCATATACTAATCTTGCGCATATACCTTGTAGGGTTGTGCATTTGTCCCATTTCTTTGCGCATTCATTTAACAGACGCATACACTCCCTATTTCTGTGCATTCAGGCTGCAGTGTTGCGCATCTGTTTCCTATTTTTCTGTTGTATGGTTTCTAATTTTTGGACATGTTGAGCTAACATCAGTTTTGTAGGAGTAAAGGCTAGATTAGCTCATCTAGATATTTTGCTTAGACCATCTAGCCTAACTAGGGGAGAAGTAATCAAATGCATTTCATGACAAAACTACACATAGTCCCTAATTAGGAAGGAAGTAATTGGACCAAACTGCTATCTTGCATTGTGAATTTACTTTCTAGTTTAATCATTGCTATCTTCTACAAAACAGGAAAAGAACAATGCTATGATTAACCACTTTCAAAGTTAACAAATGGGAAAAGAACAATGCTATGATTAATCACTTTTCAAGTTAACTATCATGTGAGTGCACAAACTAGCTTAGCCCATTTAGTTTTTCTATTTTAACTCGGTTGGATTCACAAGTGTTTTCTGTGATTGCGAATGACAACAGGCTTATGCTCTCCCCTTAATTGGGTGATCAAAGTGCCAGACTTGTTATTCTTTTTGTCAAACCTTTAGGGGGGCCTACCCTTGGATGCACGCTTGTCCAAGTGGGAACGACCCTGAGTGGTAACAGGCTAAAGCCAAGCCCTACCAAGCCACTTAAAATAAATTGTGCTTGGGGTGAAAACCTCAAGCAAATGAGTGCTACTGTGTTACACCGACGGCCAACCTCCCCCAAAACCCTCAAAGGCACAACCCTTTGAGGCTGGGAGACTCCATAACGGAGAGTAGTGCCGCCGCATGTGTAACCACTCGAACGGTTGCCCTATCTAAGAACCAAGAGTATAGCAAACCAAAAACCCCTATTTTTTTATGCAAAGGGCGGAGCCCTTGAAGCGGCCTCGATTCTTGTGGCTTTAAGTAGAGGTAGCATGGACAATCCTAAGGTTCGGTGTGGGTACGAGCCTAAGGAAACCCAGATCTGGTATGCGTGAGAAGTGAGTGCCATGGAGGGGAGCCGGTGCTACCAGATCCTGAAGCTACACGCTTTTAGTTTGCACAGCCAGAGGATTCAACAAATATTGTCCCATCTTGCCTAAGTTGTACTTGTGTTTTGAGTCATAATAGTCCCAAAAATACAAAAAAAAAGAATCTAAAAAAAAAGATAAAAATCATGGAAAACTTCTATGTGTTTACTGTGTTTATGCCATAATTGAAACATCAACTTCATCAGAGACACCAAAATTTTCCAAACCAAAAACAGTGAAAATCTTGAAGGTGATCCAGAAAAATTCCAAAAAAAAAAAATCAAAGAAAAACTCAAAAATAGCTAGAATTGTGCATATATAGAGACCTTTTGCGCATTTGAACCGACGTTTTGCGCATCTGTCATAATTGCGCATTTGAACTTTTTCTTTGCGCATTTAAAAATACCAGTGTTGTGCATACGTGGTGACCTGTTGTGCATATACCTCTTGTTGTTGTGCATTTAAATCTGAGAGCAAAAATCCAGTATCTTCCAAAGAAAATTTGTCAAAATACTTTTCAAAAACTAGTTTTAAACTTGTTCTAGTTTTTAGAATCTGATCAAAGACCTTGCAAAATCCACCATTTCTCTCTTATCCGCACCATAGCTGCTTACTCATCCAAAACTTCGCCAAATCTTTTCCCAAGTTTCCAACAAGATTATAGCCAAAATTTTCTTGATCAAAATCAAATCTCAAACAAGACCTAGTGAGCCTCCAAGTATCAAGGATTACTTATCCTTCTCTATCGGAACTCCACTAGTGGATTGTGCAAAGACTAGTCAATATCAAGTAGGCGGATTTATAACATCCCTACTTAGACTATCGCTTTTTGTATACCCACCTTGGTTGACACCATCTAGATCCAAGAAAGAACCTTGCTAAAACCTTGTTTCATCATAGCATCTTGCTCAAAAATCTTCCAATCTCACTCCATCCCATCTCTTTACCACCTTGCATGGTCTTGACAAGATTACAAAAACAAAAGCAGTTAGAAATGGCAGAGAAAAATATTTTTGATGGTCATAACAATGACGAAGAACCTTCCGTGGACAATATCCTCCAAATGCAACATGACCCAAAATGTCAACGAATACTTGAAGGGGTGCTTGCCCAAGATCCATCAAAATACTTTTTATATCTAGCAAGCATAGGAGCCAAATTCCCTAAGGATTACGACGTGGAAGCTCTCAAAGAAACTGACGAAGAGAGAATCCCTAAAGGAAGTAGACAAGGTGAAATACCCGCAGAAAAGAGCAAAGCAACAATTGACTCTTTGGATGCTCTCACTCTGATGGACCAGAAATTTGAAGCCTTCAAACAAGAAGTTTTAGCAAGAACATCAACCAAAAACTACACCCTAGAGGATATTTCACCATATCCTTTTGATAGGTCCTTAATCATGATTCCCTTCCCCTCAAGATTTGAGGTACCTAAATTCAATAAGTATCGAGGGAAAGGTGATCCAAGAGATCATATCAGAGAGTTCAATGCTGCTTGTCTAGAGGTCGCACATAACGACACTTACCTTATGCGACTATTCCCACGGAGCTTGGGAGGACAAGCCATGGATTGGTTCTCTAGACTGCCACCTAGTATTAAGACATTCAATGAACTTGTCAACCAATTTGTCACCCATTTCTCATACAATATTGAAAACGACATCTCAATAGTGGATCTCTGTAACACCAAACAGAAAGGAGGAGAATCTTTTGCTGCCTTCTTACAGAGATGGAGACAATTGGCAAGCAAGTGCCCACACCAAATACCAGAGAAATAGATGCTAGAGATGTTTGTCCACAATCTGCAAACGGACTTAAGTTACCAGATCCAAATCCAATGTCCTACATCTTTTATCAAGGTCATCGAAATGGGCCTCATCATAGAGAAAGCTCTCATCGCAAAGGGCCAAATCAAACTCTACAAAGACTCTCCCAATACCAACACCAACAACGATAAACCTAGGTTTTGGACCAAAAACAAAAACATTGTAAATGACGGGGTAGTAGATGCCAAGAATGTGGCACCTAAACAACTGATTTTTAACCTATCGACGCTCCAAAACAACCCCACGCAAAATAAACCAACAAATAATCAATCTAGATTCACCAGCTTCCGACCAAAAAGAACATTCACACCTTTGGATGAACCACTAGAGATAGCTCTACGAAAAGTGCTCACCGGCAATCTCATAACACTCCCCCCAACACGGGAGTACGAACCCAAGGTCAAACCCCGCTGGTGGAATGACAATGATTTTTGTGAATACCATCGAAACAAGGGGCACAAGACAAATGATTGTATTACTCTCAAACATACAATCCAAGACCTGATAGAGCAAAACAAGATATTTGTTAAAGGTCACACCTCCAATAATGACCATCAGGCATTCAAGGATCCTCTTCCCAATTACGAACAAGCAGGATCCTCTAACAGAAGAAATAATGGATCTAACAACGCGAACTACACAAACATCAGTTACGACTACATTGTTAACCATATCTGGGAAAGTGGCTCATCACTATAAACAGCGACCCAGAATGTAACGTTACTACCCATAGTAACAGAGTTACCCTTAGGGGAGCCTCCGCTCCTCTAACCAATCAATACAATATTGTGGATCAACTCCACAAAACACCGGCACACATCTCCATGCTAGAACTTCTACGTCTGTCTCCTTCTCATAGGTCCATACTCGACAAAGCCTTAGCGGAAGCCTCCGTTCCCACGAACCTAGCTGAGGAGCAATTCCAAAACATGGTCGGTAACATCACCTCACCACACTCCCTATCATTCACTGAGAGGGATGATATGTCCATCACTCAACCCCATAATGCCTCCCTTCACATTGAAGCTTTCGTACACAAGCATAAGATCAAAAGAGTCCTAATCAATGGAGGGGCTGGTTTGAATATCTGCACATTGAAGCTAGTCCTTACATTGGGGTTTTCAGAGAAAGCTATAGATCCAAAAAGAAAAATCACCATAAAAGCCTATGATGAGGAAGAAAGAACGTCTAAAGGGATTGTTACATTATCGATCAGAGTGGGCCCCGTAGTGAAAGATGTGGCTTGTCAAGTCCTTGACATGGAGTTAGCATACAACATTCTTTTGGGATGACCATGGATACACACTTTGAAAGTGGTACCTTCTACATACCATCAATGCATCAAGTTCACGCATGAAGGACAAGAGATCACCATCCCAGGCGATCCTAACCCCTATCAATACTGCAACTCCATTCAGTCCAAACCGGACGTTGTAATCCCTAACAACCATGCTTCTACATCCTCGTCATCTCATGTTGATCCAGCTACACTAGCTTCTTCTTCAGGGGCACCTCTACCTAAACTTCAACTTTAAGATAAAGGTTTGGGAGAGTACATGATATCTCAGTCCCTTTGCTTGGCACAATTGCCACTATCTCCTTGATCCTATGGGAGACCTATCTTAAAAACACCCACAACAAAGAAGCCAACCAAAGGACCATTTGTGAAATGGGGAAGCTTAGAAGATGAAAGTGATGAAAAAGATATCCTACAATGGTTGTACAAAGATGAAGCTAGCTCCTCAATGCCACATGATCATCCCACTATACCAACAGAACAGTATGGGCAAGGTTATCAAATACTACAGAAAATGGGATATGAAGGACACGGTCCACTTGGATCAAGAAAGGATGGCATCACTGAACCCATCCAACCTCATACCTTAACAGCCCGAGACACTACAGGGCTAGGCTACACTGGAGCACCAAGAAATAACAAAAAAAAGGAAAAACAAATAGAAGTAGCCACTAACAATATGGTTGAACAGATTCAGAGGATGCAACTGGGGAGTGACACAGATTTTAATGAGTACGAATGGGATAGCCTCTCTGAGCTGTCTTGTGATGAAAAAGATATTGATGTTGTTCACGAGTATGACCCAACCCCTGCAAATGAGATACAAAGTCTAAGAGCTAGACCACTAGAGTCTGTTTCGCATAATGACAATAGTGACAATCGCGAGGAAAGAATGATACCTCCCTCGACAGATCCCCTACTAGAGAGTACAATCACAGACTTTGTTCATTCCCTCAACAATTCTATCCTTACTATCAACACTGTTGAATCCAACCAACCTCATGACCCCTTGCCTCTCATACACCCCAAACTTATAGATTGGGACCTTGAAGGCACCACCCCTGAGCTTGATACTTTTGAAAATGACGACACCATCATAGATTTTCTTGAGCTTAGGGACCATCTACCCGCAGGAGACCACAGGGCTGGCTATACTATTGAACTCAATGAGCAGGCCTATTTTGGAGAGTGAGCCAAGCCTTTCAATCACAAAGACATCCAAATAAAAGAATGATCTAACTGTGAAAACCGCTCCGCGGCAGTGTTAGATCATCAAAAAAGTAAAAACAAAGACACATCCAATGGTGAAAACCTCTCTGAGGCGCCCAAGGATGGAAGGCTTGACTCCCTCCCCAATCTTACACATCAGGAAAGATCATCGATCTTGATAGAACTGGCGGAAGCAGTCAATGTAAACACAAGAGATAATCCCAGAATGGTTTACATGGCAAAGGCTCTAATCGAGCAGGAAAAACCAACATTCACAGATTTCTTCAGAAGAAAATAGATCAACTTTGCATGGACCTATGCTGACATGCCAGGACTTGATCCAGATCTCATCATGCATCACTTATCTTTAGCTCCAGGAGCTAAGCCTATTAAACAAAAGCTCAGAAAGATACATCTGCAGGTGGCCCTCATGGTAAAGGAAGAACTCAAGAAACTACTAGATGTCAAGTTTATCAAGCCCATAGATTATCCAGAATGGGTTTCAAATATCGTACCAGTGGCTAGACCGGATGGCAGGGTCAGAATCTGTAGTGACTTCAGGGACTTAAACAAAGCTTGTCCGAAGGATGATTTCCCCTTACCCAACATCGACATGATCGTAGATCTCACAGCAGGTCATACTATGCTATCACTCATGGATAGTTTCCCAAGATACAACCAGATAAAGATTGCACCAGAAGACCAGCACAAGACTGCATTCACATGTCCTTGGGGCACCTACTGTTGGTGCGTCATGCTATTCGGTCTGAAAAATGCTGGGGCCACATACCAAAGAGCCATGACAACAATCTTCCATGATATGATGCGTACTATAATGGAAGACTACGTCGATGACATTCTAGCAAAGTCTCTCACAAGAGAAGGGCATCTAGCAGTACTGGACAAGATATTTAACAAACTGGAGAAATTCAATGTGTGACTAAATCCAAAAAAGTGTGTGTTCGGGGTTACATCAGGAAAACTACTGGGCTACATAGTATCAGCAAATGGTATCGAAGTTGATCCCACTAAGGTGAAAGCCATAATGGAGATGCCACCTCCTAAAAACTTGACTCAATTGAGATCCCTACAGGGCAAACTACAATCTATTAGACGGTTCATTTCCCAACTGGCAGATAAGTGCCACCCATTCTCTCATCTGCTGCACAAAAATGTATCATTCAAATGGAACGAGTCATGCGAGTAGGCTTTTCAACAGCTAAAAGAATACCTAATGAAGCCACTAGTATTAATGCCACCAATTCAAGACAAGCCTCTGTTACTATATATCTCAGCTACACCAACGGCTCTGGGAGCTCTCCTTGCTCAACAGAACTATGATGGAAAGGAGCAGGCTATCTACTACATTAGTCGAACACTCGTCGGATACGAGTTGCAATACACACCAATAGAAAGAGCATGTCTAGCTGTTGTCTTTGCCTCGCAAAAATGGAGACACTACATGCTGTCACACTCAGTTAAACTAGTGGCAAAGATTGACCCACTGAAATACTTACTCAACAAGGTGGCCTTAAAAGGTAGATTATCAAAATGGATCATGCTTCTCAGTGAGTTCGACATAGAATATGTGGATAGAAAAGCAATAAAAGGACAAGTGCTTGCAGATCAACTAGCAGAGGCACCTTTAACAGATGACAACCCCCTGAGCTTTGAATTTCTAGATGAGTCTATCTTCCACGTCAGCATAGCAAACTAGAAAATGTACTTTGATGGCTCCTACACTCAGCATGGATTAGGGGCAGGTATCCTATTGATCACGCCTAATGGTGATACTATTCCAAAGTCATACAAATTAATGTTCCCTTGCACTAACAATGTAGCAGAATACGAGGCTCTGGTCATCGGTATCAAGCTAGCAGTTGAGTGGAACATCAAGGAGCTTCAAGTCTTCGGTGACTCCCAATTGGTCATCAACCAAGTAAATGATGACTACTAAACAAAGGATGAGAAACTGATTCCTTATAAACGCATGGTAGATGACTTCAAGGAGTATTTCATCCAGATATCATTTGAACAAATACCAAGGATCGAGAATAAAGCTGCAGATGCCATGGCTACAATAGCATCTCTTCTTGACATTCCAGGCAATCAAACACGATATGAGTTCTTAGTAGAGCCAGTCTCTCATCCTACTTATGACACTCCAGATTCCTGTATCATATGCCGCATCGTAGGAACTGATTCCCCTCTCTATGGTAAAATATTTACCTATCTAAAAGAGAATACACTTCCACCCAACCTCTCCTGTAACCAAAAAAGAACCTTCATCCGACAGGCATCCCGATATGCCATTGTTGCTAACACCCTGTATCACCGAGGTCTCAATGGTACTCTCCTTAGGTGTCTAGATAGAGAGGAATATCAAACTGCTCTAAGAAAAATACATGATGGAATATGCGGAGCTCACTCTAGTGGCCTTACCTTAGCCAAAAAACTCATATGCATGGGATACTATTGGCCAACAATCGAACAAGACTCCTATCAATTTGTAAAGAAATGCGCAAAATGCCAAATCCATGGGAACCTGATACATGCGCCAGCGCAAGAGCTACAGCCATTGACGACGCCTTGGCCTTTTTGTCAGTGGGGACTCGACTTAGTGGGCAAGATCCACCCTCTTTCCTCAAGCGGCCATAAATTTATTATCACTACCATGGAGTATTTTACAAAGTGGATTGAAGCCGTGCCTCTAGCCAACATCACAAGCAAACAGATTGCCTCGTTCATCCTGAACTATATCATTTGTCGCTATGGTGTCCCTTCGTCCATTATCATGGATAACGGACGACCCTTCAAGAACCAAGATGTCAGGGAACTATGCGACAAATTCCATATACAGCACCGCTTCTCCACTACTTACTACCCACAAGGTAACGGCCAAGCAGAGGCATCTAATAAAACCATTCTGAAAATCCTAAAAAAGACTGTCAATGATGCTGGCCGTAACTGGCATGTCCAACTGAATCCCGCACTGTGGGCCTACCGCACAAGCATCTGCACACCCACAGGTGCAACCCCATACTCCCTAGTCTATGGCTCTGAAGCTATCTTGCCCATTGAAGTCAAGATCCCATCATTGTGAGTCTCATTAAAAGGCCTCATATCAAATGAAGAGTACAGAGTAACCAGACTCCAAGAGTTAGAACTTCTGGAAGAAAGAAGGCAACAGGCCTTTAACCACCTGAAAGCATATCAACAAAGAATGTCCAAAAGCTATAATCACAAGGTAAAGCCCCGAGTCTTCCAAGTTGGTGATCTCGTCCTCAGAGAGAACCCCCGGAATCAGCTAGATAGAGAAAAGAAAGGAAAATTTGAACCCAACTAGTTAGGGCCTTATGTCGTCATTGCAGCCTATGGATCGGAGGCATATCAATTGGCCACATCAGAAGGTGAACTCTTCGAGGATCCTGTTAACAGCATGCATCTGCGCAAGTTTTATACCTAAAAACCCCGATGTAAGGGAGTCCTGAAAAAAAAAATCCAAAAAAAAATTGAAAAAAGTGATAAAAAATAGAACAAAAAAAAACAAAAAATGGAAAAACAAAAGGATCGGTACCATGATGAAAACTGGGCAAACAGGCATCATGTGTACTCTTGGCTACACGTGCACATAAAAGTAAGTGGTGAAAACCTGGTAATCAGGCGCTATATGCGACAAACCACTCCCTCCATCTATGATGACTTCATTTTGACTCTTGTCCCCCCCTCTCCCTGATCCCTCCTCCTCCTCCGCTATCCCATCAGTCCCATATCTAGTCTTTCTATCCAAGACCATACCACTTCTGCAGGTCCACCATCACCTAGGTCATAGGTCCATCAGGGTTCACCCCGAACTACGTTGCCTCTGCGTCGTCACGTAGGCAAGGCCATTTAGCAATGAACCCCCGAGGCACTAGGTCAGTCCCTTAGGGGTCTGTCTCTCCACATCTGTCGTCATCTCACCCATAATAAGTCGATCTTGGTCTAAACTAGGGGCAACTCCTTAAACTAGTTGCAGGTTTGGATTCTTGAATGCCATCGTTCTCAAAGGAGACACCAATAAGGACTGTGATACCTTCTGCTAGATAAACAAGAGCAACAAAGTCTGCTTCCAAACAAAAATCCCTCATCATCTTCAATTGATACACGGTTGTGCATCCAAAAACTCTCAAGTTAATTGAGCTACCATTTGTCGATGACTTCCGAGACCTCTTTGATGTGCACTGTTCAAACATCAGATAAAGACCCAGAGGAAGCTAAAATGGACCTAGGAGGCTCTTTACCTCAAAAAAGATGCATACGAATCTCCTCATTTCTATATTCCAATTTACGTATAAATTCACAGCTTTCTCTATCCTCTATGCACTCTTTACAGATCTCTGGTTGTGTTCTTAGAGTATGGATTTTACTCATCTTACACTCCTGATCATCAACATTTAAGTCCTCCTCTGTTATTGGAACTCCCTTGCAGCTTCCATAAATATCATTTGCTTCAGAATTACATCCAAACAAAAATCTTGACGAAAAACATCAACCTGTCCAAGGCAAAACAGAGCACCATACCGAAACACTCAAGCTAAATCTCATATCAATTATGGCAAAAAGACACATCTAAATGCAAGAATGTTTTGTGTTGGTTAGATTCAGAGTCTTGATTTATGCTATCATGCCTTTCTATGCTACTCGAGGATGCCAAAAGCTAGAGATGCTATGATGGGGGCATGATTATTTTCTTTGTCTACTGCTTGTGGATAAAACTTTAGTAGTGTGACGACTTTTTGTCTAACGACATGATCGGCAAAAGATCATCAAGGACTCTGAGGTCTAAACATAAAAAAGGGCAATCCTTGTTTGGTGAAATGCAAGTACTCAGGTCATCTAGATTCAAGTTTGACTAGATGCTGGTATTAACTTGCTAAATCAAAATCCATGTAAGTAATACTCAGGTCATCTCGGTCTAATTATACCAAGATGCTTGTATTTTCTTACAACATTTCAAAAAAGCGAAAAATACCAACAAAATGCCTGATGATGAAAGCAAAAAGACTTACGAGGATGACAACTCCGTATCCGCATCCATCTCCTATCCATCAAATCCATATCACTCGCACAATAATGCAAACCCTGCAGTATATCACAAACAAAAGTCAGTATTTCTCCATGTCTTCTTGAACCATTCTATTCGTCTATACCATCTCTATGTCGATTGAGTACATCTGGACATCTGGACATATCAAACACATAGCATATAAGTTGCATATCACATCACATGAGATAGTCATTTCGCATGATTACATCATTTGCATACATAATAAAATCCATGAGATCAAATTTCCATACATTTTAGATCATACATATACATTATGCATCCATACCTCATATCACAAGAAAATCAAAAACATAGGTCACATACATATCGAACTGCATAACCATAGCATTTGCATAACTCAAAAGCATTTTCCATCTAGTCTGCATAACATATACAAACACATCATAACATCCAAGTGCATCCATAGCATATAAAATGTCAGAACACATACATATAGACCATCAAATAGATAAATCATCATATAAACATCCAATGCATGTCCAAATGTACAAAATCTCAAAGATCTCTGTCCAAACCCAGAACCATGCCCTAAATGTATACATATAACAAATGGTGATACATGTCTCATAAAATAATAAGTACATATGTTGGCTATCTCAACCATCTGTCAAAAATGTGCTACAATGCGATCAAGCAAAAATGCTAGTACAAGTATCTGGGTCTATCTAACCCTGCTGTCGCGGAACACTACTCCCCGCACTGGCTGCCCCTCTATCCCCCCTGACGATGGTGGACCCCTCACTGAGCCCACAGACCGAGACCCACCTGCTCTCTGCTCCGCCCCTGACTGGCTCTGAAAGGTCGCAGCTCTCTAACTAGCTGGCACAACACCGTGATATAAGCCTCGATAATACTGAGTCTGTGCCTGGGATCTAGTAAGATCACCCTATAGCTGAGCTATCTGGGCCTGTGCTTGTTGTACCTGTGCCATTAGGAAGCTAGTGGTCCCATCAGTACCCATGGCCACCAAGGCTGCATCTCGCTCTGCTATCGCAGCCCGCGTACTAGCTAAGGCTGCATCCCTCTCCCTGCTCAACTCGAATATCTGAGTCGCGTCTAAATCTCGCCGAGACTCTGCAGCTCTCAAATGAGCCCTCAGCTACCTAATCTGGGTCTGTAACAACACTGGAACCTGCTGCTGCACATCAGGCTGTGGAGCCTGCTTAGCCTGTGCCACCTGCTGCGTGGCACCTGTCCATGTATCAGCTGTACCACCTGCTGAGGTGGCGGCATCTGCCCTGACACTGCCACTGACACCTCTGCCTGAGCCTGTGCCTGTCCTGCAACTGCCTGCTGCCCTATCTGGCCCTCTCCTAACCTCCGCCGCTGTCTCGGTCGACCTCCTCCTCCTCCTCCGTCACCATCTCCTCCCCATCTCCTCCTATGTCCTCCCCTCCCTCTGCCACCTCCACCCCTGTCATCTGAATCACCCTCATCTATATGAGGCGCTACCTCTCCAGGACCTGAGTAGCGAGGAAACGGATGTGCTGCAAACCACTCCTCATAGTCTGGCGTCATGCCAGCATCCACTATGTCTCTCCGCATCGGCCAGGCTGCATACAGAATTTGCCAAAAATCAGCTAATGCCTCCTCATAAGAAGCCACAGGACCCCACCTATACCACTCGGCATATGTCCTGGCAAAACGGGCCTCTCCCTGTGGTCTACCCTGCACGCAGCCAAACTGTCTCTGCACTTGGCTGACAATCTGTCGCTCCAATATGAACCGAGTCCGACCAATCAGCCATCTCGTCTGGAAATAATAAGGGAGCTCAGCTACCTCATCATCCCATACCTTGCAGTCAATGTACGGACGCCAAACAACTGCATCCACGCCATCAAAGGCATGCCTTCAGTACTCAAGCCTCCCCAGCCTATGCTGGGAAATCACACCTGCATACCCATAGCTGTAGGGCTCACCCCTCTGCCTCTGAAAAACACAGATCAGACGTGTGATGGCAATGTGCTCCCACAGCCAAAACTGTAAGAGCGACGCGCCTGTCACTAAGCCAGAGCCTCGGTGGTATACTGCCTGATGCAGGTCTCTGTATAAGTGTGCAAGCACGCACACACCCCATGCATACCGGGTCCCATTGGTAATCATGCTCTCCAGCACCTGTCCCCAGCTAATGGGGAAGCCGTGTGCTCTCCTATCGGGGCATACTACGCCTCCGATCAATCCAGCCACTATGCCTGGGAAGTAGTCATAGCAGTCATACATGTCCTGCCACGCGATCTCCTCCCCTACCAACTCAGGATCATCAAACACCCGCCTACACTCCTCTAGCCTAGCGCCACGCTGTGGCTTATACTCAACCAGCTCTCCCTGGATAGGGAGGTGCAGAATCCGATAAACATCCTCTAAAGTGATGGCCATCTCCCCCGTCAGAAAATAGAAGGTCCCATCCTCACTGTGGAATCACTCCACGACTACTGTCACCATCACCCGGTTCATACGAACCTCGGGCATGAAGAGCACATGATATAATCCCATCGCAGCTAGAGCCTCTCGATCCATATCGGTCAGCATGTACCATTGCAACAACGTCATCGGGAACAACTCTCGTGATGTCAACACATCCCGAATATCCTCCTGCAACCAAAAACGCATACTGTCAGCAAAAAAAATCCAAATCCATATCGACAACCTACTCCATGCAATCAAGCTATCCTATCATTGACTCAACATATCAAATTAATCAAACAGCATATCATCTCTCGACTAGATTCTCAGCAATCTCGGAGATTGCTCATCAATTGACGCATCGATCAAGATGCAATTGGGTTAATTTCGTTAAGTCAACTGATTTGCCTAAAAGTGCAAATGCGCAAATCCAGGTTGCAAATGCTCAGTTTCATAACAAAAGCACAATTTCCCCATGAATGCGCAACTCCACAACGCATATGCACCATTCTGGCACATGCGCAACCTATTGGATCAAATGCGCAAATTCCCTACATATGCACAAGGATATAACTCAAATGCGCAATACTCAGTATATGCGCAAACTGACAGTGTATATGCGCAATGTCAAAATGAATGCGCAACATATTAGAACAAATGCGCAAGACACACAAATGCGCACATTCAAGAGACAAAAGTGCAAAACCAGTGAATGCACAATTCCGCAGCAAAAATGCGCAATCCCGCAACAAATGCGCAATTTAGGAGCGCATATGTGCAAAACTAGTGTTTTTGCGCATTCATTTTAGTTGGTTTTCGTGACCATTAATATGCACAAAAATCAACTTTCGACAAGTTTTGAAGAACTACATACCTTGGGTCCTGCCTCTGCTGACCGATCGAACCGTCAAATCCACTCAAACCGATGCTGCTCACGCGGAATATCCATCTCTCTGGCTGCCATGCTCCCCTAAGCTCTCTAGAAGACAAATCACCTATGGCCAAGTGTACAAATGAATAGTTTGTGTGGACCCAACTCCTATATATAGCAAGTGGCCCATATTGGATTGTATGACTCTTTGATTGCTTCCCAGGGCTGTTTCTCCAAACCATACCCTATTTTTCTCCATCCTAACCCATTTCTTCGCCTTCTTCTTCGTGAGATTGTCCGTCTCACGCCCCGCCGTCTTTCTCTCATCCAATCTCCCGAGGGGGCATCCTGTCGTTAAACTTGTACCAGAGGCAAACTGAGGCATGTATCACTGTCGAAAATTCTTATTCTTTGAAACAACGTGATAAAACACATTGCTTCAAAGAGGGGCAAAATGTATACACCTAAAATTGGCTCGGGTTGAATTAAGTAAATATTTAATATTTATCTTAATTCTTATTTTCTTCTGGCAGTTAAATAAATGTTATACATTTAGTTAATTGGCTCATTTTCCCATAATTAAATAAAGTCATTTTATTTAATTAAATTCCCTAAATTCTTCTTATATCTCACATCAATTAAAATCCACTTCATCAAATCCACCTCATCACTTCCACCTCACCATGTTGCACATATAATTAAATATTCCTAATATTTAATTAACTAATTTCCTCCATTTTCCAAAATAAATCATTAAATCAATTATCCTGCACAAATTGAATTTTTAATTCAAATGTTCCCCACTCTTCCCTACAATTGAATTTTTAATTCAAATGTTCCCCATTATTCCCCACTCTTCCCAACAATTGAATTTTTAATTCAAATGTTTCCCATTATTCTCCACTCTTCCCAACAATTGAATTTTTAATTCAAATGTTCCCCATTATCCTCCACTCTTCCCAACAATTGAATTTTTAATTCAAATGTTCCCCACTCTTCCTAACAATTGAATATTTAATTCAATTGTCATAATCCACTATTTTCAAATAAAAGATTTTTAATTCACCCATTATGAATTAAAGATTCACTTTTATTCCTAGCCATTAATCTCATCTGTTAATCCCCACCCTCCATTCTATTTTTAGAAATTCTATAAATAGAACCTTTTTCTAAGCCATTTGGGGGGATTCATTATTGCATAAAATCTATACTCAAAATTCTCTCATTCCACTCTCCAAGTATCCTCCATTATTGTGTATTGAAGCTCATCTTCAATCACACAAGGTATCAATAGCCATTCTTCCTTTGGCATCTTCAAACAAGCAAGCAAGCGCAAAAGAGCTTCTGAGGGCTTCAATCAAGATCAAAGCAAGATAGGCAACAATGGAAAATGATAGGTAAATGGGTTTTGTGAGTATTTCTACTTCTTTGTTTTGATTCCTCTTTACTCTCAACTTCTATTGTGTTTGGGTTTTATTGTGTTTTATTCATTTGAATCTAACAATCTCATTCTCTCCCTCACAACTATTAATTTGTGTTTTGAGGTGAATGTTTTTTTTGTGAGGAACGTGATGCTTCTTTGAATGTCTTGGTTGTAGGCGAAGTTGATACATGGAGTATCCTAATGCTATTGAACTATCTTTAGGGTTTGTTCTTGATATGAAGGTTGAGATTTCATGATGCCTTAATTGCTTAGGTGAGATATTGTCAAAATAGGAAGGTGCAATCTTGATAAATTTTGCTAATGGAGAAATTATCACTAAAGATGCCTATCAAATTTTAGACCAAAAGTAATTTTTAAACATTTAAATAATACCTTTTGAGAAGGTAATTCTAGAAAAGGACAAAATGTCTTGGAACTTGCCAAATGTGTTGGATGCTTTAGATGTAAAGGCTGTTAGCTCTTTGGAGGGTAGAGATTCATCTACCACCAAAATTAAATGCTCATGAATTGGCAGCCCTTGGATTAAATTAATCCTAGCCATTGATGTATTTGGTAGTTGGATTGTGCCAAGGTGTATCTAGAAGCTATCATGTCTATAAGTAGGTGGTTCTTATTTGGATAAAGAGTTGGAAGCCTATGAACTTGCAAGCAATATAATATCATTTTTCTAAATTTCTTCTATTTTTTTGGTTTTCCAAATTCTAAGTGTATTTCCTTTCATTTCAAGCATCTATTCTTTAATATTTGATAAATTTGTGATGTGTTTCATATTGTTGGTGTCTTGCTAATCGGAAGATGCTCTGTGTGGTCAACCTGAACACTTACAAATCAACTATGAGAGTGTCTCTTCAATCTATGTTGAGAATCAGGTGGTTGTTGCAGCTGTTGTCATGGTTGGTTTTCCCTTGGAGATTGCACCTTCCTGCCTATTGATTGTTGATTCTTGGGCCAAATCAGGAAAGGCTCTTTTACAGATTTGTCTATTCATTGGTGATGTATGAAATGTGGAAAATAAGCTTAGACTCTTATCTTTTTCCTTCTTTAAAACCCTCATTTATTTTGCATTTTTTTACAGATCTAGGTATTTTAGGATTAGTTTTAATCCTTAAACTTACAATTTGCTGATGTAATGATGATATTTTATGATTGCAAGATTAGATTCATTGTTGTTCTGAGGATTTTTAAGAGACATATGGAAAAGGAGACAAGTTCAAGCAAGTAAAAATTACCTTCATATCCCTGCGTCCTCGTAAATCTTGCTAACTCCGGAAGATATTTAAAGGGGGAGGTAAAAATATTTAAAAAGCAGAATTGCAAACTCAGCAAGAACTTTTGCCAATGTGGCGAAGTCCTTATGTCCTTCATAATCCTGCAATTTTGCAAGGTACGGTGTATAAAAGAAAAATAAAGTTTTAAGAGCCCCTTCAAGTGTGCAGAAATGCGGAGCTTCAAAGGACGTTAGGAAAAAATAAAAGTTCCTTCATACCTTTTTCCCTGCGAACTCCCATTTTCCACAAAAGGCGTATATTAAAAAATGATCAAAAGGCGAAGTATTTTGCAGAGATTTCATTTGTTCGTAGAACTTTTGGTCAGAATTCCAAGAGTCCTTGTTGATCCCCCATTCCAACAAAGAGCACAAGTACTTTAGAAATGAAAATGCCTCTGTGAGGGTACCCTTTTGGGATGCCATAGTTGTAAGGTTTATACAAGATCAATTTCTGGAAAAGTTTGAAGCTCTTGAGCAAGATGCTACTTGCAAATATGGAATTCAATTCCCTACATTGTCTATACTCTCCATTGTTAATGCCTCTTTTAAAATGCCACTATGTATTGTAGTTAACACATTGGTTTTTTACGTATGAGACCCTTTCTCACCATAAACAATTTTAAGCTATTTCATTGTAACTAGGTCACGATTCATATATAAGAGTTCATTCTAGAAAACTAAAACATGAATATGATTTGCAAGTGTGCAAGAAGCAATCTCATGACTTTAGACTACATTCCATAGCACTCTAGTGATAGCCTGAATCTTGGAATCACTTAGTCACAAGTTCCATTAGCTTTAGCACAACTGATACCCTTGAATTTGATTTTGTTGTGGGAGATTTGTTGTCTCAGGAGGTGTAGAGGAAATCTAATATAGGAACCTCCACACCATAAGCAATGGTGCTTAGGGGTCGATCCACAAAAAAGGGGGAGAATTAGAGAGGTACATCAAGATATAAGTCAAAAGGAAAAAAAGGGTAAGGGAAAATGTTGGTACTGCAACAAAATAGGTCATCTCAAGAAAGATTGTTGGAAGAGGAAAGAAGACAAGGATGACTCTAGAAAGGAAGCAAATCCGATTGAGACAAGTTCAGGTATGGTTGATGAAATACTATCTATTAGTAATATCTCACAACATCATGAGGAATGGTTATTAGATTTTGGTGCTTCGCATCACATGTGTCCACATAGGAGTTGATGATTATCATTGGGAATGTTATCATGTTGATTTCAATGTTGTCTCGTGGGTGTAGTAGGATGTTGATTTGTATGATGAGCCTCATCATTTTCATTAGGCATGCTGAATGCTCAGATGTTTCCTTCTTTGGATCTATCACTACTGCCCCTACCAATGATGTTCTCATTTCTTTGAACCTCGTACTTATTGCTATCTGCTCTTTTGTTATTTCTTACTTGATTATCAGCAGAATCATCAAATGTGTATTGAAATGGATCTCTCAAATCTACAAAGTATCATTTGTACCTGATGCTTCTCCTTGATCTTAAACATTTAGTGGCAGTAGCATACTAGGAGTTCTTGTTCTCCATCTACTTCTTTGATTCCTTGTCTAGTCTAAAGATTCCTCTTGTCCAAACTTCTCTTGACATCTTCTTCTTCTATCCATCATAAATTCTTTTTTGTTATAACTAAATTTCTGGGTTAGATCAAACAAAGTTGCCACTTCCCAACTGGGAAGAAAATACTTAAATTTTCATTGTATTTCAAAACTGCAATAATCTCAACCAAAATCAACTAGATCCTTGGCAAGGGCGCTAATCTGTTGGGTCCCAAAATAACTAATCCAAATTCCTAAATCATTACTCAATCTCCTAGGCCAAGGATGTCATTCAGGACACTGGAAAGGGGCTTATCAACAAACTGAGGATGATTTAAGGGAAACTAATGGGAGTGGGTAACCTCTTCTTCTCTTCAAGCTCAGTTAAACTTAGGAGGGTATTCCTAGAGGTATCCCTTAACAGGGATTAATAACATCAAGAGATGTTCTTAGATTTACAATATTACAGTAGCACCGAGAATGTAGTTTTAATCCCAATACTATCACCAGACTAAAAATGGCCTATTAAACGTAATAAAAACCTCTATTTAAACTGATGAACACATCCCTAATACATGGGAATGCAAGAACACACATTTGGTCTAAGGAACAAGAGATTTAACGAGGTCATATTGAGCCTTCCCTGTAAAACAGAACCAAATTAGGCCTACGTACTATTGTTCACACATAAAATAATTGTGTTTGTTTTATAAATTTGTGTCCGTGGTCAAGCAAATATCAAATTGGTGCCTATTCTAGGCTACAGAGTCACCAACTTATCAAAGGAGGACAAATATGCAGAAGCATATGGGTGCTACACATAAAACTAATAACAAATCATGAATATACTTAGTTATCCAATACTTCACTGCATTCATTCATATACAACTCATAAAATGATCATTATAAAGGATGCATTGTTTTGAGAGCTTGTCATGTTGCTCAAATCATCAATTATATTCATGCAATAAAACATTATATTCAAATGCAACATTAAATTTGCATACACATTTAAATATTTTCTCCCTAATAAGTTGATATTGAAGAACTATTTGAAGACCATAGAGAAAATTGTACCTCCTTCTACCTAAGGATCTTGCTAAACCCCCCTTTACAATGTAATAGCGCCTAACATATATAGCATTATTTTTCCTTCACAAATCAGGGTGATAAAACCCTAAACGCCCGCCAACTACATTTAATTTCATCTACTCATGTACCTACCTATGTTTTAGAGCAAAAACAACCTAGGCACCCACACCTACCACAACCAACTCACCAACCTGCGCATTAAATTCCTCAACTAGCACCAACCAAGTCATTTTGAGAATTAATGGTGTTGTTGAGGCACACAAGCGTGTTTTACAGTCAACCCCTGAAAATGTGTTTTGAAAAATAGTTTAATACACTTTAAAATATTCATTTTCTGCATTGTCGGCACTTTTGAAGCCACTGGGAACTTTGTCAACAATTTTGGTGGTTCCAAGAACCACCAGAACTGCCGACATCATTTATTTCCACCTTTCCTCCTCTGTTTCTTCTCTCATCAAAGAGTTAGCCATTTTACATCTCCCCTTTGTGCCTATGTCTCCCTTGTTTTGCTTTGTCAACATTTTAGCACCTACTAGGAACATTGGAACCTTGTCAGAGGTTCTAGTGGTTCCCAAAACCATTGGAACCTCCGACACCAACATTCGTGTCCTTCTTCTCTTTTCTGCTTTGCCACATCGAGGCTAAGGAGCTCACTTGAACCTTGGAACCACATCAAAGGTTCCAATGGTTCAAGGAACCATTTGAAGCTCTGACATGGCTATTACTTCACATTTTTTGTTCCATCACTAGCCCTTTATCAGTTTTTCAGGGGTGACTACAAACTTTGAACCATGTCGGGGGTTCAATCAATTCTAGGAACTAATTGAACCACTGACAATCCTTTACCTTGTCTTCTTTTATGCCAGAACATTTTCCATGCCAGTGAGTCGAGGGGAGGTGAGAACAAAAGAACCTATCGAAGGTTCAGGTGGTTCAAGGAACCACCTGCACTGACAAAAGGCAAAACACTTAGAAATTTCAACTTTTTATGGATTTTGTAGACTTCAAAGGATGTATAAAGGTAATGTGCAGGGACAAAACATAAGGGGGCCTCACCTTAGGGATTTAATGGTTTTTTGTGAAAAATGGGCTTGAAAATAGGGGTCCCGACAACATGACCTAAAGAGGCCACAATATGATTAATAAAAGGCTAGAGAGGTGAAGGGAGACTGGGAAACTCAACCTAGACTAGGACTCATATGGCACACCCCTCAAAAACAATAAAGTTTCAAGTCCATGGGGAAATGACTAGCAAAGAATTGCAAATATACCAAGGTGCATGTTCAAAATGCCCTTCACAAATTTCACCTCTAAAAAATTAAAAAAGGAAAACACCCTTGGTGATGTTTTATATAGATTCTATGCAAACCCCATGAGTTACCCATGTGGAATTAACATATCTTTTGAGCATTCTTTCGAAAAGAATTCTACCAATAAAATATCCTAGTAATATAAAACTCTTGAGCCACTTGCATGTATTATCAAAGTCAGGAAGTGGCAAAATAACATTAGGAGCAAAGGAGTTACCTCGTGTACCAATTTTGGGATGAATTTTTAGAGTCTCTTTAGAGGTGCCATGATTGTGCACATCTAGGCTAGGAATCCCAACAACTATTGGGTTGCTATTGCTAGTGGCCATTTATAAAATAAACAAATTATGCAAAGGTAAGAAAATCTTTAAAAAGCCTGTAATAAATGCATAAAAATTATTTGCTAAAAAATGTAGTATGACACAAGGTGACAAGGACAAAGGACTAACACAAGCAATAATAGGAAAACGAAGCCAAGCAAAAACCCTTACAAAGCTCCATCAACTTATCAATCAACTTTTTCTACCAAGTTGAAAACTTTCTATCTTGAAAACTCTTTTGAATATGACTATGTTTATGCAAATCCTTGCAAACCTTTAGTGTCTTTGAAACCCTTAATCACTCCTTTGCAAATTGGGCGCACTCCTCTTCTTTGCACTTTGAAATCTTCTTGTAATATAGAATGAATGTCTAGTAGGGATTCACTTAGTAAACTTATCATATATCACCTATGATCGTGGAATCTTAAATAATACCCCTAATTTCATTTCTACTCCTACATATTCAATCTTTTATACCCCCTCCTAGTACACAATTCCTATTAAAATGGCCTCTCTTTTTACCATATATCTCAGGGACCTTCTTTCTAATGCAATTTTTATATTGCTATAATTTATTTATACCCCTCATGTGTTCAACTAAACATTTCATTTCCACCACTATCACACCTAGCTCTAAATGAAATGTCTTGAATGAATTTTAATATGAGATTATGAAAATAAAATACATTAAAAATATTTATAGTATAATAATTTAACATCAATCCTTGAAATAGAAAATATAATTGAGAAACTTAAAGGGTAACTATTTGATTTGAATGTGTTTATTTTTTATTTTCTTTACATGTTGGATTGAGAAAATGAGTTAACACTTCCACACATAAGGCAAATGACAAGAAACTTGAAATTTCATTGTTCATCCATCTCATATCTACCTACTAAAACTTAAAAACTCCTCTTTAGTGTTATCATGTTGGAATTCTTTAAATATAGCATCTTTAACCCTTTAAAAAAACTGATTAAAAAAAGGTCAAGATTTTTTTCTTATGATTGTCAAGTGAAACACAAATTTGATGTATGAGACCTTCTTGGTGGATTCCCATGAGAATAGTCATTTCCCATTTACCTTACATATTACCCTACAAGGTGTAGATAGTCAAATCCCTTTTTGAGTCAAGCATATATCTCCTTTGTGATATACAAACACTTTCATCATTTCACCCACTTAGAACTAAACAAATTTGTATCCCTACATAAACATTACTATAATTACCTTCTCTACCTCTAATACCTAAGGATATCTATCTATTTTTTCCCAATTTAAAATATCCTATTATAAACTCACATATTATAATATTATCTATCTAATCAACATTTAGACCTAAAAAATGATTAAATAAAAAAAAAAATTAATCTATTTATTATCTATCTAATCAACATTTACACACATGAAAAATGATTAAATAAAAAAAAATCATATAATTATGATATACTATTAAAATATTTTTTCTTAAGGCATTGACTTTTCAAATTTCATTTAATTACAAGTGTACTTTCATGTGCAGAATTGTTCATTAGTCTAAAACGGCTATTGTGTGATTCTCATGTCCATTTTATAAAACAATGTTAGAACAGATTATACAACATTTAATTTTTCCAAATCAATTATGCAGTCCTAAACAGGGACTGCAGCTGCTTTGCAGAATGTCATTTTTACATTCATTTATGAAAATGTTCCTTCAAAGATGGTTTCAAGGTTAATCCTAGAAAAACTCATTTCCTCTAATCTTCCTGACACCATCTCCCACCTTTCTTCATCACAGCCACCCTTCTGTTGTGGCGAGGGATCAGGCAAGATTTTACAGTACATATTATCTCTCTCTCTGCTGCTAATTATCTGTTTAACAGCAGAATTAGCCTTAAATACCATTGCAGCCATGTCTGACACCGAAAGAACATATTGCAGTTTACTTAAAGGAAGCAAAAAATAAAGCTCTCCCAACTCCAATTCCTCCTTTGAATTAACAGACACCATAAATTTGCCGATGTGCAGGGAATCCCAATGGCAAAGAAAATACCCAGGATTTTGTACAATGATTTCGCTTGCTTTAATGGGTTTGCTGAATTCCTTCATAACGCCATTGAAAAATATTACTTTGGCCATTTGCATGAATTGGGTTTGGGAAGAAGGCATGGATGTGCAGTTTCCCATTATGGGTTTAACCAGTAACAACTAGATTAGTATTTGCTCGTATATACAATGTGTATATATATATTTTTTCGTTCAGGTGATAAACGTCTGACGTGGAATCAGAGCTATTCTAATGCCCAACCAGAGGAAGATTTGTTCGTTGACTTTGCTGAGTGTGTTTGATATGTCTATCTGACCTGGACTAGGACAACTATGGATACAGTTTGCACTTTATTTAATTATTCTGAACCACTCAATGTTTTTGGTTGACAATGCGAGGATACAACGCCAGTTGTTCTAGAAAATAAGGCATATTTATAATTATTCATAATATATAATTTGTTAGATTGTAAAGATTTAAAACAATAGAAAATAGTGAAATAATATGAAAATTATGAGTTAGCCATTAATCATTTCATGAATTTTGTATACTTATAGAATTCTCATTTAGTTTTGGGTTCATTTTGGTGGAATGTCATAATACAATTATAAATTGATAAGTGGTATGCTTTGGTATTAAGTTTGGCTCATTTCTTGATCTCTATCTTTATTTACACATTTTTATACATTCAACCTTATCTAGTTGTATTGTACTTATTTCTACACATTTACCTTATTATCAACCCACATTTCTAAACACCTATTTCAGATCCCAAGATTTACATTTCCCTGTCGTGGCTCAATCCCATGACACTAAGGGTTGACTCCAAATTCAAATTGTTGACTCCCACCTTTTTCACTAACCATTCGGAGCTAACTTGGTACACATCCACACTACTTGGGATTGACCGTAAGCCACTCGGGATTGCCGGGTATGTGCAGGATCATGATGGGCCAAACTATACCTCTAAGTGGCAATGAAAATACAAAAAATCAGACTTTATCAAGTTCATGTGAAATTTTGAATGGATTATCTATACAATTTAAAAAAGATGTAAGAATGAAATTTGTAGAGAATTGAATCTAGTTTATAGGCTACTATTTTTAAAAAAAAAAAAAACTAAATTTACTTAGTGAAAATTGAATATTTCAATGAACAGCTATTAAATTTTTCAGAAAAAAATAAAAAGTGGGTGTCTGTCCAACCAACCTAACTATGAGTAAAAATATATATATATTTTTTTTTAACTTTCAAAATAAGTAAAGGACTCATGTCCAGATGTGATGCATATTTATTTGAAATTTTTTTCTAATAAAATAATTAGTTATGATTTTTTTACTGTGACTTTTTTTTAAAAATAAAAAGTAATTTTCCAGCCAACCTACTCGATAAAAAAAAATCAAAATTCAAAAAAAAAAAATTTAACCTATAGCCAGAAAAGCATAGAGTGTGATGCAGGTTTTGGATCTCAAAAAGGTGAAATGGTTTGAAAGTTATGGATGTTTTTCAATCAGTGTGTCCATCAGGATTTCAGAGACACGGTATATTGAAAATTATTACTAATTATTTAATAAAATGATAACCAAATAAATCTTATATTTTTAGAAAGCTAACAATTTTTTCTATAAATCCTTTTCGTTTTATCAATTTTGCATAAAAAAAAGTCATCAGCACGAAGGGTGAAGTTCGAAGAAGAGACTGAAACATTAAAACATGTTACAATCCATAAAAAGTCAACAATCAAAACGGATATCCGTCTTGCTTTGTACCAAAGCAACTGGAAACGGATATCCGTTCTGGAAACGGATATCCGTTCTGGAAACGGATATCCATTCTGAAAACAAATATCCGTTCTAGAAACGGATATCCATTTTCAGAATGGATATCCGTTTTGTTGATCTATGAAAAATTTTGTGCCATTGGTTTTGGATGAAGAGAAGCAACATATTTTGTACCATTGGTATTGTTTCACCGAAGATACAATCCATGGGTATATCATTTATGTATGCGTGGACATTTCGTGTATATCCTGCTATTGTTTATCGTGGTTGTAAATGGTGAATGTACATGTCAAAGGATACAAAGGTTGACCGGCCATATCGGGAAAATTGGGAAAAGATACGTTAGTTGACCGGTGATAACAAGTCATGTTATGTATAGGCTAAATCGAAGACATCGGACTGACAATAGTTGTCGGAGAGACAAAGTTCCATTGAGCCAACAACATTGATCTCACAGATCAAGTCATATCGGGGTGACAATCATTAAGTGTCACCGATGGGTTATTTATCGGCACATCGGAAGAACGGTTGAGAACTACACTGATGAGAGGGAGTCACACCGACAGAAGGAACATTGGAAAGAGATGGACTCTCGGAGGCGAGAAGAAAAGTGTCACCGATAGAGGCGGTCTAGCCGATGGTGTAGTTCGGTGTTTATTGTTTCGATGTGAGATACGATATCAGAAATCGAAGAGAATGTCTGACCGATGTAGAAGTCTTACCGATGACTAATGGACGGTAAACACATCGGGGAGAGTTATAATGTCGGAATGCAAGTAAAAAGTCTCACCGAGGGTATTGGTCTTACCGATAGACAAGGGTGGTGAATCTCATATCGAAGTAAGTGTGTATATATCCTGCAATCATCTTATTCCATGAGACCACATTTCTTTGAGGCATTTTTTCAAACAGTTCATGTGTCTTGTCTATGCTTCCACACTTTCTGTACATGTCTACCAGAGCATTTCCAACTAGAATATCTACAAAAATCCCACTTCCACTATGCTTTGATGAATGTCCATACCCTATTCCAAAGCTCCCATTTTGGTAGAGGTAGAGAGGATGCTGACAAAGGTTGCAGAATCTAGCTTTACACTTGCCAATTGCATTTGCTTGAAAATTTCTAAAGCCTTTTCAACAAACCTATTTATGCATATCCTACAATAATAGTAGTCGAGGAGACCACATTTCTCCAACTAGACTTCTACCAATTCAGGAAATGTGTGCTTCTGGACCAGTGTTTGGTACAAGAAACATACCAATAGAGTGGTGGCCATAATTCTCCCTCAATTGGAATTAAAAGGTACCCTTTTTCCATCCGAAGGAGGTCTCTCATTGTTATGCACTTTAAATCTCTCTTTTAGTTCTTTCAAGGGAAGGATTCCACCTTGGTTTGAGCAGTTGAAAGCGTTGAAGATACTTGACTTAAGAAGAAATGGACTAGAGGGTTCTATTCCCAAATCTCTTGCCAATTACTCACAACTTCACTGGAAAAGAATTCCACACAACAACTTGAAGGGGAGTATACTTGCAAAATTTGGTGGTCTGGGGAAGTTAGAACATCTTTGTTTGTCCTACAATCGCCTGAGCGGAAGAATTCCAAATTCTCTAGGAAACTACATGTCTCTAATTGATTTGTCCCTTTACAATAACCATCTCACAAGTGCTCTATTCTCATGTCTTTACTTTGAAGGGAGCATGCTAATTACTTTGATCCGTCCTCTTATACATATCAGAGAACAATGGAGGAGTCACACCGACAGCATAAGCCTGAGCGATGGATTCTACACATCGGCGAGAGGTCCCATATCGGGCTAACAAATTTGAAGGTTACCGATAATGATAAGTCTGGCCGACAATAGAGAAAGGAAGAACATATGAAGCATAGTTCGATGAGACATTAGAAATGTCTTGCCGATAGTAAAGAAAGAGTGTATTCCAGTCTCGTTTGGACCTTGGGAAGGATATTTTAAAAGCTATTTGAGAAATTGGTGGGTTAATGGGTATTTTACACCTTGTTTGTAAGCTTTTGTTGTGTTGCTCTGCATCACTTGTCTACAACATACAAAGTTTACCTTTCTCACCCATACCTTCAGTATATAAAGGACATTAATAGGGAATTTGTAATTTTCACTCAATCAGTGCAATCTAGAAGAGGATAGATTGTCTAAAGTTGTGATCTATTTCCATTTACACTTGCCATAACTACAAATGCTTAGTGTTTATTCTCAACCCCGGTATATGAATAAAATGTGACCTATTGTTCTAATAGGCCTATAGGGACAAAGAGGTGATAAAGCCTTTAATTTTAAACATGACATGGTTTTGATAACTTCCCATATTGGTAAGGTCCTGGATGACAATCCTTTGATGCACCTAATTATAATAGGTGTTATGATAGTCCTTGGTATCTTTTCATTTCTTTCTTGAATGGCCTGCAAATAAGACATAAGACATATTAGATCCTTCATAAATAAGAATTCTCATACATTACATTTAAACTTAAACTCCCTAAACATCCATCAATCCATCCATTAATATCAAAATGCCATGAATATCCTATGATCAACCATTCTAATTCCTAGGATAGTCATATATTGCAATTTTGCTTCTCTGTACTAAAATAGCCCAAGGAATATCTAACCTCGAATTTGTATTTTAACAATCTAATGTCTTTACGAATAACATTGAGTCTTCTTTTGGGACAACATTTTTGCCTTTAGAAGCTCCTCATTTGATGATAGCCTAAAATCAAATAATGGCTTATATCCAGAGCTTTATTAAGTTGATACCTAGGTGGATTAGTGTGTAAACATTGAAATTAGATGGTAATTCACAAGTTTATTGAATAATACAATGAATCCCTAGTATAGAATCCAAATGTACATAATAAACCGGATATCTATTTTGTAGTAGGCATATGGATGTTGCAAGTGTCTGTTGCAAAGAATTGGGTTTTCCAAAATGGATATCCATTTTCAAAACGGATATCTGTTTTGGAAAAGCAAAAAAAAGACAAAAGGAATATTTCTGGGCCCGACTTCCGCAACCAGAGACCCTCTACTGTCGAAATACTCGTGATTTTTGGCTATGACAGTGAAAGGAATATTTTTATGCACTTTTGGAGACACAATTTTCTTGTTACAATCATAAGGGTGATATTTTTGTTCCCCTAATGGGGAGCAACAGTCGTCGTAAAGCAAAAAGGAGGAGGAAAGTTACATTGGAGGAAATTGAAGCAATTAGGAAAAAAGATAGGGAAAGGAAGAGGATTGGAAGGGTGGGTTTGGCGGATGCTCATCAAAGTGAATCTTCTTCTTTACCATCTAATGACATGCAAATTGAAGATGTTAATTTTGATTATAATGAAATGTTAGATAAGAATGAAATTCACCATGATATTGCAAATGAAAATATTGAAAAATGTTATGAAACACCTATTCATAGTAGCAGTACCATGGACAAAGAAGAAGAAGAAAAACGAAGACGTGCACTTGAAGAAAGTGGATATGAACATCATGATATTGAAATTGCACTCCATAATCCATTTGTTGATAAAATTGATGAGGTTGAAAACATGGATGAAACAAGAACAATCAATGTATCTCCAAATTTCATAAGAGAGGACATTTGTCAAGAAGAGAATAACCGTGATGAAATTGGAAAACACCCAAAAACCCCAAAATGGTTACTTGAAATTGATGAGAACATAATGGAAAAACTTGAAGGCAAGAGGTCATCACGAACGGTTCGGTTGTGGGCTACAAAACTCTTCAATGAATACTTTGAGAAGAAAACATTAACCGAACAATGCCAACTTTTTGTGCAATTATTAAAGATGTACAAAATGAGACCTTTACTAAATAAATTAAAGATTCGGTTAAACAAAGTGTCCGATCGGAATAAAATTATTGTAAGAAGCCTTTTTAATACACTTAAATCTATTGGAAAGACTAGCAAGGAGAAAGATAAAAGAGCTGCCCGTAGAGTAATAACAACCTCAATAGTAAGCAAACAATTAAGAAATGCTTGATTAATGAGGCAAACTTGTGTTGACTTAAGATTGAATTGTAAAACATTGTCAAAAGCACTAGCATTAAGATCAAGGCTAGATAGTCCTGTTGCCAATGATACTTGAGCTTTCAGTGGTAGGCTTCCACGAGTTGACAAGCTAATTGATAGCATAAAGGAAGAAATTGAACGATTTTGGCACACTAACTCTAGGGTATCACTGAATGCAAAAGATGTTGTAAAGTTAAGAATTGGTGATAAAGACCGCACACCACATCCTAAACATTACTTGGAATGTAGCCAAACAACATTGTACGAACAATATTGTGAAACTCACCCAGGTATGGCAATCTCACAAAGAGCATTTGAATCTCTTAAGCCATTTTATTGTGTTCCTCTTAAAGTTCGTAATACATGTTGTTGCAAATACCATGTAGAATTTTCTATGTACCATGAATTATTATGCAATATTCGTTCTACTTTGCACACTAACGAAATGTTACAGGAGTGTGGTGCAATTCAACTACCAAAGTCATCTAGGGACTGATTGGATTTATTTCTATGTATTAGAGATGATGGTTGCATGTTCTACAAGAATGATTGTTTAAATGAAAAGTGTTTACAATGTGGTGGGTTATCAAAGTTTGTATCATGTTTTCATGAGGGCAACGAGCATGATTTTGGAAAGAGAATGGTTGAGAAAAAGAGATATGAGACAGTGAAATACAATTTAAAAAATGGAGGTGAAGGTTCTAGATGTGAGTTGATTGTAAGAGAGGTAAGTATTGCTGATTTTATTGATGATTTTAAGAAAAATCTTTTCTACAAGTATGTCAGACATAGCCACAGGTCTCGATGGTTAGATCAACAGTTCAGGATGTGTAAAGACTCTTTCCCGATTGGAACTATTGTCTCTATAGTTGATTTTGTAGAAAACTATACATTGCAACCCCAAAATGAAGTTCAATCCCAGTACTACAATTCTATTCAGATTGCTATTTTTGTTCACATCACATACAGACATGCCCCCAAGAGTACAAAAGAGAACAGGAAGATTGTCAGAGAATACCATTTTTACATGAGTGATGATCGATCTCATTCAGTAGAGTTTGTGCAATATTGTTTTCAACAATTTTATGGGTTCTTGCAAGAAAAAGATATTAGAATAGATCAACATCTCATTTGGTCAGATAATTGCACTGGTCAATTCAAGAATGCTCTTAATTTCTATTGGTTGAGCAAAATGCATGTAGAGAAGGGTATACCTCATATTTAGAATTTTTTTGAAGCCGGGCACGGAAAAGGTGAACATGATGGAGCAGGTGCATGCGTGAAGAGAGCTCTTTTTAAAGAATAACTAAAGATTAGAGGTGGTGCTACATTTAGTGATGCAGATTCCATTGTTAAGTGGTGTAACTATGCATTGTCATGAGGAGTGGCTCTTGATTCTGAAGTGCGCAGGTTCTTTTGGTTGGTTGATGATGGGATAGCGATAGAGAAATTGGAATGTCAGAGAATTAGTGAATCATCAAAGATGCATTCATTTCAAAGCTCAAATGCAAGTACATGGACTATTTGGACACGAGAATTAGCTTGTTTTTGTCAGAGTTGTATTAAATGTAATTGAAACAATTGTGAGTCAAGTGAGTGGGTAGATGCATGGATTCCACAATATTTAGTCCCTTTATATGAAGGTCAATCATCTTCCATCAATGACATGGAGAGCTCATTTGACTATGAACATCTTTCAGACCTTGTACAGCCAGGTCATGTTTGTGCAGTTGTTGCACCACATGAAAATGAAGAGAGGTCAGACTATTGGTTGGCACGATGTGTACAGGGAAAACAAAAGCTAACACAACCTATGACAGATGATGATGGGTTCACATATCCTATAGGATCAGTTGTTATTGCTGGGACTTGGTTACGAACATATATGGTTAAAAAGAATGGCATCCCAACCTTTGAAGACTTTGAGAAGCATAAAACCATATTGATGTATTCTCACCTAGTTGTAGCAACAAATGTCAAGTTACTAAAGCATCGTGGAAGACCAAAATCAAAAGAACTATGGACAATTAGTAATGCTGATCATGAAGCAATATTGGATACTTTGAAGGTAAGAGATGACCCCTCAGGTACGCTTGACTAGCATTTAAACTTCCAAATGGACAGGTATGACATTTTTTATCTTAACTTGTTCTTGTTTTTTCTATTTTTTAGAATTGTTTTTTTAAAAATCTTGTTACTTTAATAACTATAATGCATGCTTTTGACTATACAGGACAGCGAATAAAGTTATTTTAGATGGCATCGTAGATTATTTTGCATGGCATCGTAAATTATTTTGTATGGCATCATAGGTTATTTTGACTATACTCGAGGTATGATTTTTAGTTCTCATTTGTATTTCTTAATACTGCACATTTGTACCTTTTTCTACATAAGGCATTCCATGAGGTGACATGTATTTGATGTCTTTTGCCAAATAGTTCATGTGCCTTGTCTATGCTTTCACATATTACATACATGTGTCACATAGCAATTGCAACTACAACATCTGACAAAATTCTCATTTCTTTGAGGTATTCCACCAAACAGTTCATGTGCCTTGCCTATGCTTCCTTACTTTGCATTCTTATAAAAGTCCTATAGCAGTCATAATTAATCTTCATACTAATCTTGATATTAATCTTGCCATCATTGTATTCCATGAGATGACAGTCCTATAACAGTCCTATACATGTCTACTAGGATAGTTTTAACTACAACAATCCTACAACAGTCCTAAAATAGTACTAGAACAGTCCTATAATAAGTGCAGCATTTAATGTACATATTTATGATATTCATGTTTACTTTTAAATCTGCTTCTCACAGGACGTCACCTCCCCTACCCATCCAGCTCTATAGAAGAAGAGAGACAACAAATGATCAAAAGGGATCACCAATTGGTGGTAAGTGATTGATTACTTATGTCATGTTATATATTTTGAATATTAAATTCTATATTAATGTGCACGTTGTTTGATTGTATTAATAGGTGGAAATTCAAAAATCTCTATCGAGGAGGTCTAGTCGATGAGCGATGGAAGATGAGTCATTAACTGGTTCACCATCTTCATGGCCTAGCAAGAGCCATAGATTATTTGATAGCAATCCATAGGAGATTTGATTTTGGGACATTTTGTTACATATGTGTATTTGGCTTTGTAAACATACTTTTGTATGTTATCGATGTATATCATTGTATATACCCGTATGGTTTTATTTGTACATGCCTATATGGCTTGATATATACACTATACATTATTTTCATGACATTATGTGCATATATATATATAAGATCCTAATTTGGCACAAGTAGGGAGAATGCTTGCACAGGTTATGGAATTTGGTTTTAAACGTTCCAATTGTATTTGCTTCAATGTTTCTAAAGCCTTTTCAAAAAATCCATTTTGTGCATATCTTGCAATCATTGCATTCCATGAGATAGCATCTCTTTGAGATGTCATGCCAAACTATTCACATGCCTTGTCTATGCTTCCACACTTTGGATTTACACCCGCCAATTGCATTTTCTTAACATTTCCTTTTAATCCTTATCAAAAATTCTGTTTTGTGCACATATTGCAATCATTACATTCCTTCATTTACAACACATGATTAAATAAGAAGATGCATATTTACAACACTTAAGACCTTCATGAAATGATACATTGGTTTCTTGATATTCAATCATGCATTGGAGATCTTCAAAGTGTTAAATATGTTTGAAGTGATGAAGAAACTTGTTATTTTGATGTATTTCAACTCCAAACTTCCGCCTAGAGATGAAGGCACTAATCCTTTATCAAACTAATCTAAAAGTGCGCCTTGGTACTTAGGGCACTAGATTATGATTGATCAACCTAAAATGTGCGCCTAAGGCTAGATAGTGAATGGGAAGGATAAAATGCATCATCAAAGGAGTTTATAGTTATTGAAGGCATCAAATGATGACTTGGGTGCACATCTACCTCTCTACACCATATGTGACTAGTGCCAATTATGGAATAAACAACCTAGAATGAGTGCCTTACTATTTGAGGTGCTAGTTCATGTTTCTAGAACACCAAAAGTGCGCCTCGATGTTGAGGCGCTAGCTCTTGCTCAAGCAACCTTGAAAGTGCGCTTTCACAAGGAGGTTAAAATGTATTATCAAAGGATTAAGTTGAATCAAGGAATCATCATTGAAGACAAGTAAAACATGACTGTGAATGAGGCACACTTTTCATCATCTTAACCTCACAATTGCGCCTTCCATTGGAAGCTCATATTGTGCCTAAAGGAATAGTACTGAGATATCATCCATGTCAATGATTGAGAATGTGTCAACTAGAACAATATTTTTTGTTCTGCTCATCGTGGCTTCGAACGGACTGCACCAACGCATCAGGGTGGGGGGGTAAATGCTAGGGGAGGTCTCGTTTCATGCGCCAAGCATTCCAGTCATTCCGGGCAAGAGGCTACTGGCAAAGTCCCTTAAGATCCCTGAGACCAAAAAACTGCCAAACTTTGACCAGGCAGTTCTCAGAAGTCGTGACAGTTGGGAATGCTCTGTTTGGACCTACAGGTGCACGTGACATCCTTCCACAATAACCTCTCTCATTTTTGGTCAACTCCATTCCGTTTGACCGTGCCGAAATCAAACGCATTGGCGCAAAATGCTTCAATTTGATGTAGTGGAAAGGTGCTAGGTGCGACATTTTTCATTCCATAGCTCATGTGGTCGAACGGACTGTGCCAACGCGTCAGGGTGGGGGGTAAATGCTAGGGGAGGTCTTGTTTCATGCGCCAAGCGTCCCAATCATTCTGGGCAAGAGGCTACCGGCAAAGTCCCTTAAGATCCCTGAGACCAAAAAACTGCCAAACTTTGCCCGGGTAGTTCTCAGAATTCGTGACAGTTGGGAATGCTCTGTTTGGACCTACAGGTGCACGTGACATCCTTCCACAATAACCTCTCTAATTTTTGGTCAACTCCATTCCGTTTGACCGTGCCGAAATCAAACGCATTGGCGCAAAATGCTTCAATTTGATGTAGTGGAAATGTGCTAGGTGCGACATTTTTCATTCCATAGCTCGTGCAATCGAAGGGACTGCGCCAACGCGTCGGGGTGGGGGGGTAAATGCTAGGGGAGGTCTCATTTCGTGCGCCAAGCGTCCCAGTCATTCCAAGCAAGAGGCTACCAGCAAACTCCCTTAAGATCCCTGAGACCAAAAAATTACCAAACTTTGACCGGGCAGTTCTTGAAATTCGTGATAGTTGGGAATGCTTTGGTTGGACCTACAGGTGCACGTGACATCCTTCCACAATAACCTCTCTCATTTTTCGTCAACTCCATTCCATTTGACCGTGTCGAAATCAAACGCATTGGCGCAAAATGCTTCAATTTGATGTAGTGGAAAGGTGCTAGGTGCGACATTTTTCATTCCATAGCTTGTGCGGTCGAACGGACTGCGCCAACGCGTCGGGGTGGGGGGTTAAATGCTAGGGGAAGTCTCGTTTCATGCGCCAAGCATCCCATTCATTCCGGGCAAGAGGCTACCGGCAAAGTCCCTTAAGATCCCTGAGACAAAAAAATTGCCAAACTTTGACCGGGCAGTTCTCAGAATTCGTGACAGTTGGGAATGCTCTGTTTGGACCTACAGGTGCACGTGACATCCTTCCACAATAACCTCTCTCATTTTTGGTCAACTCCATTCTGTTTGATCGTGCCAAAATCAAACACATTGGCGCAAAATGCTTCAATTTGATCTAGTGGAAAGGTGCTAGGTGCGACATTTTTCATTCCATAGCTCGTGCAGTCGAATGGACTACACCAACACGTCGGGGTGGGGGGGTAAATGCTAGGGGAGGTCACGTTTCATGCGCCAAGCATCCCAGTCATTCCGGGCAAGAGGCTACTGGCAAAGTCCCTTAAGATCCCTGAGACCAAAAAATTGCCAAACTTTGACCGAGCAGTTCTCAAAATTTGTGACAGTTGGGAATGCTCTGTTTGGACCTACAGGTGCACGTGACATCCTTCCACAATAACCTCTCTCGTTTTTGGTCAACTCCATTCCATTTGACCGTGCCGAAATCAAACGCATTGGCACAAAATGCTTCAATTTGATGTAGTGGAAAGGTGCTAGGTGCGACATTTTTCATTCCATAGCTCGTGCGGTCGAACGGACTGCGCCAACACATTAGGGTGGGGGGGTAAATGCTAGGGGAGGTCTTGTTTCGTGCGCCAAGCAGCCCAGTCATTCCGAGCAAGAGGCTACCGGCAAAGTCCTTTAAGATCCCTGAGACCAAAAAACTGCCAAACTTTGACTAGACAGTTCTCAGAATTCGTGAAAGTTGGGAATGTTCTATTTGGACCTACAGGTGCATGTGGCATCCTTCCATAATAACCTCTCTCGTTTTTGGTCAACTCCATTCCGTTTGACCGTGTTGAAATCAAACGCATTGTTACAAAATGCTTCAATTTGATGCAATGGAAAGGTGCTAGGTGCGACATTTTTCATTCCATAGCTCGTGGGGTCGAACGAACTCTGCCAACACGTCGGGGCGGGTGGGTAAATGCTAGTGGAGGTCTTGTTTCATGCGCCAAGCGTCCCAGTCATTCCGGGCAAGAGGCTACCGGCAAAGTCCCTTAAGATCCCTGAGACCAAAAAACTGCCAAACTTTGACCAGGTAGTTCTCAGAATTCATGACAGTTGGGAATGCTCTGTTTGGACCTATAGGTGCACGTGGCATCCTTCCACAATAACCTCTCTCGTTTTTGGTCAACTCCATTCCGTTTGACCGTGTTGAAATCAAACGCATTGGCACAAAATGCTTCAATTTGATGCAGTGGAAAGGTGCTAGGTGCGACATTTTTCATTCCATAGCTCGTGGGGTTGAACGGTTTGCTCCAACACGTCGGGGTGGGTGAGTAAATGCTAGGGGAGGTCTTGTTTTGTGTGCAAAGCGTCCCAGTCATTCCAAGCTGTAAGCTACTGACAAAGTCAAAAGTTGCTAGGATTGAAATTTTGCATTCCACAGGTCCTGGGGCCAAACGGTTTCCTCCAACACGTTGGGGTGGGCGAGTAAATGCTAGGGGAGGTCTTGTTTTGTGTGCAAAGCATCCTAGTCGTTCCGAGCTGTAAGCTACTATCAAAGTCAAAAGTTGCTAGGATTGAAATTTTGCATTCCACAGGTCTTGGGGCCGAACGGTTTGCGCCAACGCGTTGGGGTGGGCGGGTAAATGCTAGTGGAGGTCTTGTTTCGTGCGCCAAGCGTCCCAGTCGTTCCGAGCTGTAAGCTACCGGCAAAGTCAAAAGTTGCTAGGATTGAAATTTTGCATTCCACTGGTCCTGGGGCCGAACGGTTTGCGCTAACACGTCGGGGTGGGCAAGTAAATGTTAAGGGAGGTCTCGTTTTATGTGCAAAGCATCCCAGTCGTTCCGAGCTGTAAGCTATCGGCAAAGTCAAAAGTTGCTAGGATTGAGATTTTGCATTCCACAGGTCCTGGGGCCGAACGGTTTGCGCCAACGCATCGGGGTGGGTGGGTAAATGCTAGTGGAGGTCTTGTTTCGTGCGCCAAGCGTCCCAGTCATTCCGAGCTGTAAGCTACCGGCAAAGTCAAAAGTTGCTAGGATTGAAATTTTGCATTCCACAGGTCCTGGGGCCGAATGGTTTGTGCCAACACGTCGGGGTGGGCGAGTAAATGCTAGGGGAGGTCTCGTTTTATGTGCAAAGCATCCCAGTCCTTCCGAGCTGTAAGCTACCGGCAAAGTGTGACTTTGCCGGTAGCTTACAGTTTGGAAGGACTGGGATGCTTTGCACACAAAACGAGACCTCCCCTAGCATTTACTCGCCCACCCCGACGGCAAAGTCACACTTTGCCGGTAGCTTACATCTCGGAAGGACTGGGATGCTTTGCACACAAAACGAGACCTCCCCTAGCATTTACTCGCCCACCCCGATGTGTTGGCGTAAACCGTTTGGCCCCAGGACCTGTGGAATGCAAAATTTCAATCCTAGTAACTTTTGACTTTGCCAGTAGCTTTCAGCTCGGAACGACTGGGACGCTTGGCGCACGAAACAAGACCTCCACTAGCATTTACCCGCCCACCCCGATGCGTTGGCGCAGTCCGTTTGACCCCACGAGCTATGGAATGAAAAATGTCGCACCTAGCACCTTTTCACTACATCAAATTGAAGCATTTTGCGCCAATGCGTTTGATTTCGGCACGGTCAAACGGAATGGAGTTGACCAAAAATGAGAGAGGTTATTATGGAAGGATGCCACATGCACCTGTAGGTCTAAACACAGCATTCCCAACTGTCATGAATTCTGAGAACTGCCCGGTCAAAGTCTGGCAGTTTTTTGGTCTCAGGGATCTTAAGGGACTTTACTGGTAGCCTCTTGCCCGGAATGACTGGGACGCTTGGCACACAAAATGAGACCTCCACTAGCATTTACCCACCCACCCCGACGCGTTGGTAGAGTCCGTTCGACCCCACGAGCTATGGAATGAAAAATGTCGCACCTAGCACCATTCCACTACATCAAATTGAAGCATTTTGCGCCAATGCATTTGATTTCAACATGGTCAAACGAAATGGAGTTGACCAAAATGAGAGAGGTTATTGTGGAAGGATGCCACGTACACCTGTAGGTCCAAACAAAACATTCCCAACTTTCACGAATTCTAAGAACTGCCCGGTCAAAGTTTGGCAGTTTTTTGGTCTCAGGGATCTTAAAGGACTTTGCCGGTAGCCTCTTGCCCGGAATGACTGGGATGCTTGGCGCATGAAATGAGACCTCCCCTCGCATTTACACCCCCACCTCGACGCGTTGGAGCAATCCATTCGACCGCATGAGCTATGGAATGAAAAATGTCGCACCTAGCACCTTTTCACTACATCAAATTGAAGCATTTTGCGCCAATGCGTTTGATTTCGGCACGGTCAAACAAAATGGAGTTGACCAAAAATGAGAGAGGTTATTGTGGAAGGATGCCACATGCACCTGTAGGTACAAACAAAACATTCCCAACTTTCACGAATTCTAAGAACTGCCCGGTCAAAGTTTGGTAGTTTTTTGGTCTCAAGGATCTTAAAGGACTTTGCCGGTAGCCTCTTGCCTGGAATGACAGGGACGCTTGGCGCATGAAACGAGACCTCCCCTAGCATTTACCCCCCACCCCGACGTGTTGGCGCAGTCCGTTCGACCGCACGAGCTATGGAATGAAAAATGTCGCACCTAGCACCTTTCCACTACATCAAATTGAAGCATTTTGCGCCAATGCGTTTGATTTCGGCACGGTCAAACGGAATGGAGTTGACCAAAAATAAGAGAGGTTATTGTGGAAGGATGTCACGTGCACCTGTAGGTCCAAACAGAGCATTCCCAACTATCACAAATTCTGAGAACTGCCTGGTCAAAGTTTGGCAGTTTTTTGGTCTCAGGGATCTTAAGGGACTTTGCCGATAGCCTCTTGCCCGGAATGACTGGGATGCTTGGTGCATGAAACAAGACCTCCCCTAGCATTTACCCCCCCACCCCGACGCGTTGGCATAGTCCGTTCGACCCCACGATGAGCAGAACAAAAAATATGGCACTGGTAAGGTTTTTGCTCTTAGGATCTTAAGTGACTTTGCTCTTATAGAACAATGTATCGGCAAAGACCCTAGTTTTCATAAGAGGGGACATGTGATTTTAAGAGGTTTTTGGGAATGTGACTTTAGCCTTCCACTCCTTATCTAATGACGAATTTATTCTCAGAGTTTGATGGCTTTTATGAGCATATACACAATGTTGTTTTAGCATAGTCATACTCTGATGTGTAAATAATAGTAAATAGAGAGCTTCTCGGCCATAAATGGGATTTGCATACACACACACACACACCCAACTGAAATGGTATCCTTATTGGCCTTATTGGCACCTCCCCCCAAGATGTAAGTTTTTTATGTTTGTAATGTGCCCCCAGTGTCCTTGACATAGAGTTTCTTGACATTAATTTCATTCAAACATGTCTTCAATTCATCTTCAAAATGTTTTCAATACATCTCCAATGCCTTTTCCATGAAGGTTTATGCATATTTATACATGATTTGAGGGAAACCAATAGTCTCCAACTGACTCTTGAGTACTTGACTATTCATCTTCCATACTTTTGCATTTTTTTTACATTTTTCATATGACAACTTTGACATATTTACAAAATTTGACAAGATGAAGACTAAATACATGATGAAATGGTTTATCATGACCTTATTTGATTAGGGCATATATAAGGAATTTTTTCATATTGATTCTATTGATCTAAAACCATTCTCTTGATCTAAAACCATTCTCAATGCTAAACATATCATCAATGGACTAAAGAACTATCATCATAATGTATGGCATCATCGGAAGTATCATGACTTGCACATAAGGAATTTAAATTATATTGTATATCAAGGTGTATATACATTAAAATCTAATCCATAATGGTAGACATATACAAAAATTTGGCAAATATGCCAACTCAAAATATTTTTTACAAAATGTGGCATATGCCATGTCTCAAAATCTATATACAATCTACATGCCAAATAGCTACATCAAATACTACAAGTCCACTTGACCCTCAATCTATGATGGATCCACAATCTGTGATGGATCCTGAAAAAGTGTCCTCTTTGTACCAAAATGTCTAGTAATTGATGGAGGTGAAGTTTCCTGCATTAACAAGTCAAAACACAAGTTAAAGTTAGTAAATAGATTCTTATCTACTACAATTAAGAACTTTCATTTATTAACATACATCTAAATCACTACAATAAACTATAAGACCGCTAGATAAACTATCAATTATTTAGAAAAATTCAATTCAGTTACCTCGACTCTATGTTGTTGTTCGGACAATCGTTCTGCAAATAATTTTCTCTTAAGACGATCATGCGTCCTAGTGAAGCATGATGGAAAAGGTGGCACATCACTCACATTCTCAATAGACTACATAAAAGCAAAGTAACATTGAAATAAATTAATATATAATTATTAAACAAAATAGGAAATGCACTACACAAAAACTTATCTACTAGAAAACAAGCACATACCACCATCGAGGCCTCCTGCATCAATTAAAAAGGACAATAATGTAAGACTCTAAATGACTATAATCAAATATTTAAGTTTTCTAAATTATCAATTAAAGTACAATTCAATCAAATTACCTCCACCCTTTGTTGGCGTTGAGAAAGCCGTTTGGCAAATGATAGTCCCTTGGGTCGATCAGGAGTTCAAGAAAAGACTATTGGCAAAGATGCCACATCATTCACATTTTTGATTGGCTATAAAATAAAATTAACATCAAGATATAAATTAATATATAATTACTCACAAAGAAATAAATGCATAAAAAAAAAGTTAATGTGTACAACAAATTATACCGGCAAGTCCAAGCCAAATTGGATGGCAGACAAAGTTGCATGATGAACTTTTGTCAACTCCTCCTCTGTCATCAACTATTATCCCACTTAGATACATTAGTACAAATAAAGTTGTTTATATATTCAAATGGAATAGACCATAAAATTTAACTTTAAATTTTACCTGCACAAAAGATTGCTCATGCATTTCTCCTTCTCTAATGTTTACTGATCCGGTAGCTTCTACTCTTGTCCCTAACCCCTCAACTTGAGTTCTGGACCCCATTCCCTCATCTCCTAAATGGAGATCATACTCTGATGTGTTCAACGGTGGCTCACTACTCTCCATAATAGGACCCAAGCATAAATGATTGCAAGAAATGCAATCATGGGGCACACATATATGTCTGGACAATGACGGTCTAGTGGTACCAGGTGATCCAATATCATCACCTTCATCATGTGCTTGTGCAAACTGAGATGTCTGTATAATCAAATACTCAGTCAAAGAGTGTATGGCACTAAGGCCCTATTGTGTTGCACTTGCAACAACGTCTGGGTGCTGCATTGGGGGTGGAGAAGGGATAGCATGAGGGGGAATATAGGGACCTTGTACTTGTCTAATTACCCCAGGTCTATCTTGAGGCATTCCTCTGCCCACTCCTTGAAACTCTCTAAAATCAAAATAATTAACATGTTGACCCATGACGAACTCTGCATAGAGTTTACGGAGGAAATACAAAGGCACATCTAAATTGTTGTTGGGTGGTTTATCAAAAACCATCCACCAATGGTCCCAAAAGTTTTGACTAATGCCCTCATGAATACACCATTTGATTGAAAATTTGGGCTTACGGACATCAACATGCAATCCGGTTTTACGATTGGCAAAGTGTTGGGCCAACATAGTTTTTGTAATCTCTAAATATTTGACTTCCTCATATGACAAACCGTCAGCATATTCGGCCTTCTTGGCTTCTCGCCATTGCCGAAATGATTAGTGTTGGGTGGACAAGGTTTGAATATGATTAATGATTCCCTCTAAATTCGATGTCATTATAGACAATCGAGGGTGGCGGCAATACATTTCTATGATCCTGCTTATATGATCAATATTTCTTTGAATATTCTCTTCTACTATTGGAGGGGGAGGGTTTGGTGGTGGAGGGTTTGGGTTTTCATGTTGTGCATCCATTTTACCTAATTAAATTATAAAACATACCCACTTAGCATAAAAACCAAAAAAATTACTTGAAAATACAAAACAAACAAAAAAAATGCATGAAATCTTACCTCTTTGGATCGGATATCCGTTCCTCAACTCTGATATCCATTTTTTTGAAGATGAGACTGCGTTTTTGCAAGCCGCGGGTTTGCAAAAACGCAGTCTTTTTTGCTTTTTATGATCTCCAAAACGGATATCCGTTTTCCTCTTCCTTATTGTATTCATTTTTTTTATTTTATTATTTTAGCATTGCATACATTTTAAGTATTTAGGCATTTTAGCTATAAAATACAAGCAAATTTATAAAGGATTATGATGATATTTAGGCATTTTAGCTATAAAATACTATCAAAATTTATATAGGATTATGATGATATATATATTTGATTTTAATATGATTTACTTATACTAAGGTATCTCATAGTATTTTAAAGGCACTTTTGAATAGATATAGGAGAGAGGTAGATACAGGAGAGAGGTAGATGCGGGTTAGGGGTTAGGGATTAGGGCCATTATTTAGGGTTTACGGATTTAGAGAGAGAGAGAGAGACTACTTTTGACATGCAACCGTAAACCCTAAATAATGCCCCTAAACCCTAAACCCAAGTAACCCTAAATAATTCTTCCAAATACTAAACCCTAACCCCTAAACCATAAACCCTAAATAATTCCCCTAAGCCCTAAACCCTAAACCTGAGAAAGGGAGTCCTAGTTTTCTTGTTTCCATTTGCTTCGTCAATAAGGGAGAGGGAAAGATAGAGGGGAGAGATAGGATATATAGGAATGATAGGGGAATGACTGGGATGCATGATTAAACCTAACCCCTAACCCCTATTTCCTAACTCCTAAACCCTAAACTTGAGAAACCATAAACCCCTAAATCCTAAACACTAAACCCAAGAAACCCTAAACCTCTATCGAGCTCTATCTCCCTATCTCACTATCTCCCCATCACTATCATTCCTCTACCTCTCAATCTCTCTCCCTATGCTTTAGCCATGTCCCTCACTCTATATCTCCCTATTGGTCCTCTCTCTCTAAACACTAAACCCTAAACCCCTAAACCTTAACCTCTAAACCCTAAACATGAGCAACCCTAAACTCTATCTCCTATCTCTCCCTTATCTCCCTATCTCTATCGTCCTTCTACCTCTCAATCCTTCTCCCTATTTCTCTAGACATATCGCTCACTCTCTATCTCCCTATCTCTCCCCTTTGTCACCTCTATCTCTCCCTATCTGTCTCCTCTCTCTTTCTATCTAGCTATCTCCAAAACTGAGAAACCCTAAACCCAGGTACACCCTAAATCCAATCAACTCTAAACCTATATCTCCCTATCTCTCCCCTATCTCCCTATCTCTATCATCCCTCTACCTCTCTTGATCTCTCTCCCTGTGTCCCCGGCCATGTGCCTCACTCTCTATCTCCTTAGCTCTCTCCTCCATCTCCTCTCTCTATCTCCCTATAATTCCTCTCTATAAACCCTAAATCCAAAACCCTAAACCTAACCCCTAACCCCTAAACAATTTAAATCCTAAACCCTAAATAATGCCCCTAAACCCTAACCCCTGACCCCTAAACCTGAGAAACCCTAAACCCCTAAACCTTAAACCCCAAACCCCTAAACCCTAAACCCAAGTAACCCTAAACCACTATATGCCTATCTCTCCCCTATCTCCCTACCACCTGTGTCCCTCTACCTCTCAATCTCTCTCCCTATGTCGCTAGCCATGTCCCTCACTCTCTATCTCCCTATCCCTCCCCTCAGACTCCTCTATATCTCCCTATCATTCCTCTCTCTATAAACCCTAAATCCAAAACCCTAAACCTCTAAACCTAACCCCTAACCCCTAAACAATAAATCCTAAACCCTAACCCCTAACCCTTAAACCTAAGAAACCCTAAACCCCAAACCCCTAAACCCTAAACCCAAGTAACCATAAACCACTATCTCCCTATCTCTCCCCTATCTCCCTATCACCTTTGTCCCTCTACCTCTCAATCTCTCTCGCTCACTCTCTATCTCCTTATCTCTCCCCTTTGTCACCTCTATCTCTCCCTATATGTCTCCTCTCTCTTTCTATCTAGCTATCTCCAAAACTGAGAAACCCTAAACCCAGGTACACCCTAAATCCAATCAACTCTAAACCTATATCTCCCTATCTCTCTCCTATCTCCCTATCTCTATCATCCCTCTACCTCTCTTGATCTCTCTCCCTATGTCCCTGGCCATGTGCCTCACTCTCTATCTCCTTATCTCTCTCCTCCATCTCCTCTCTCTATTTCCCTATAATTCCTCTCTCTATAAACCCTAAATCCAAAACCCTAAACCTCTAAACCTAACCCCTAACCCCTAAACAATTTAAATCCTAAACCTTAAATAATGCCCCTAAACCCTAACCCCTGACCCCTAAACCTGAGAAACCCTAAACCCCTAAACGTTAAACCCCAAACCCCTAAACCCTAAACCCAAGTAACCCTAAACCACTATTTGCCTATCTCTCCCCTATCTCCCTACCACCTGTGTCCCTCTACCTCTCAATCTCTCTCCCTATGTCTCTAGCCATGTCCCTCACTCTCTATCTCCCTATCCCTCCCCTCAAACTCCTCTATATCTCCCTATCATTCCTCTCTCTCTATAAACCCTAAACCTCTAAACCTAACCCCTAATCCCTAAACAATAAATCCTAAACCCTAACCCCTAACCCCTAAACCTGAGAAACCCTAAACCCCAAACCCCTAAACCCTAAACCCAAGTAACCATAAACCACTATCTCCCTATCTCTCCCCTATCTCCCTATCACCTTTGTCCCTCTACCTCTCAATCTCTCTCGCTCACTCTCTATCTCCTTATCTCTCCCCTTTGTCACCTCTATCTCTCCCTATCTGTCTCCTCTCTCTTTCTATCTAGCTATCTCCAAAACTGAGAAACCCTAAACCCAGGTACACCCTAAATCCAATCAACTCTAAACCTATATCTCCCTATCTCTCCCCCTATCTCCCTATCTCTATCATCCCTCTACCTCTCTTGATCTCTCTCCCTACGTCCCTGGCCATGTGCCTCACTCTCTATCTCCTTATCTCTCTCCTCGGTCTCCTCTCTCTATCTCCCTATCATTCCTCTCACTCTATAAACCCTAAATCCAAAACCCTAAACCTCTAAACCTAACCCCTAAACAATTTAAATCCTAAACCCTAAATAATGCCCCTAAACCTGAGAAACCCTAATCCCCTAAACCGTAAACCCCAAACCCCTAAACCTTAAACCCAAGTAACCATAAACCACTATCTCCCTATCTCTCCCCTATCTCCCTATCACCTTTGTCCCTCTACCTCTCAATCTCTCTCTCTATGTCTCTTGCCATGTCCCTCACTCTTTATCTCCCTATCTCTCCCCTCGGACTCCTCTATATCTCCCTATTGGTCTAATGCAAAGCACACAGTGGAAGCTCTCAAAACATGGCGAAATACCCATCAAAACCCATAGTTCAAATAGATTAAAGCTTAATCAGCTTTAAGAAACCTTCTCAAAGTCCCAAATAACATCAAATCATATACATTCTTCCTATCGGCAAGATAAACACTATCGACCAACTCAAAAATTATTATACTAATGCTCCGATCACTCCACTTTTGACGAGCCTTTGAACCTTTCATTGTGACATATATACATCAGCCCAACTTTAAACTAGTCTTCCGATCTCCCATACCACCCATTTCTCACTCCACAACCTGTATTAACACATGATTAAACCTAACCCCTAACCCCTAACCCCTATTTCCTAACCCCTAAACCCTAAACTTGAGAAACCATAAACCCCTAAATCCTAAACACTAAACCCAAGAAACCCTAAACCTCTATCTCTCTATCTCCCTATCTCACTATCTCCCCATCACTATCATTCCTCTACCTCTCAATCTCTCTCCCTATGCTTTGGCCATGTCCCTCACTCTATATCTCCCTAATTGTCCTCTCTCTCTAAACACTAAACCCTAAACCTCTAAACCTTAACCCCTAAACCATAAACCCTAAACCCTAAATAATGCCCCTAAACCTTAACCCTGAACCCCTAAACCCTAAACCCTAAACCCTAAACGTGAGCAACCCTAAACCCTATCTCCTATCTCTCCCTTATCTCCCTATCTCTATCATCGAGCTCTACCTCTCAATCCTTCTCCCTATTTCTCTGGACATCTTGCTCACTCTCTATCTCCTTATATCTCCCCTTTGTCACCTCCATCTCTCCCTATCTGTCTCCTCTCTCTTTCTATCTAGCTATCTACAAAACTGAGAAACCCTAAACCCGGGTACACCCTAAATCCAATCAACTCTAAACCTATATCTCCCTATCTCTCCCCTATCTCCCTATCTCTATCATCCCTCTACCTCTCTTGATCTCTCTCCCTATGTCCCTAGCCATGTGCCTCACTCTCTATCTCCTTATCTCTCTCCTCGATCTCCTCTCTCTATCTCCCTATCATTCCTCTCTCTATAAACCCTAAATCCAAAGCCCTAAACCTCTAAACGTAACCCCTAACCCCTAAACAATTTAAATCCTAAACCCTAAATAATGCCCCTAAACCCTAACCCCTAACCCCTAAACCTGAGAAACCCTAAACCCCTAAACCCTAAACCCAAGTAACCCTAAACCACTATCTCCCTATCTCTCCCCTATTTCCCTACCACCTTTGTCCCTCTACCTCTCAATCTCTCTCCCTATGTCTCTGGCCATGTCCCTCACTCTTTTTCTCCCTATCTCTCCCCTCAGACTCCTCTATATCTCCCTATCATTCCTCTCTCTCTATAAACCCTAAACCTCTAAACCTAACCCCTAACCCCTAAACAATAAATCCTAAACCCTAAATTATAATGCCCCTAAACCCTAACCCCTAAACCTGAGAAACCCTAAACCCCAAACCCCTAAACCCTAAACCCAAGTAACCATAAACCACTATCTCCCTATCTCTCCCCTATCTCCCTATCACCTTTGTCCCTCTACCTCTCAATCTATCTCGCTATGTCTCTTGCCATGTCCCTCACTCTTTATCTCCCTATCTCTCCCCTCGAACTCCTCTTTATCTCCCTATTGGTCCTTTATATCTCTCTAAACCCTAAACCCTAGACCTCTAAACCTTAACCCCTAACCCCAAGACCCTAAACCCTAAACCTTAAATAATGCCCCTAAACCCAAGCAACCCTAAACCTCTATCTCCCTATCTCTAACATCCCTATACCTCTCAATCTCTCTCTCTCTATGTCTTTGGACATGCCTCTCACTCTCTATCTCCCTATCTCTCCCCTCTGTCTCCTCTATCTCTCTGAAACTCTTTTAGTCCCCTCTCTCTATCTCTCTTTAAACTGTAAACCCTAAACCCCTAAACCCGAGCAACCCTAAACCTCTAAACCACTTCTCTATATAGGTGCAACTAATACCACTTTTTCATTGTTCAACTTGATGTTCATCTTGTTGGTTCTATGTCATATAATGTTCCACATCGAGCTCTTTATCTCAGTCATCCGGTTGTTCTTTATCTTGCTCTTTATTCTCATCAACTGGATGTTCCTCTGTTTCCTGATCTTTTCCAAGATCCAAATACACTTCTTGTTGTTCTTCTTGATGCTGGTCATAAGGATGTGTCACTTCACCTTGTTGCTTTTTAAAATAACCAAGAAGAGGCAACAAGAGGCAACAAATTGTTACTTTTCTTAGGCAAATTTAAGTTTTCTAATTACTACTGAAATCTTTTTAAAATAATGTAAAGAACATGCGAAGCTTCAAGGAATCTTTTTATGGCATCTGTGCTAGCTTTTGTCCTCAAGGATCCAACATTTTGGTATCCTCCTTTGTAGAAATTAGAACATCCTCTTGATGACAATGGGAAGAATAAGGATGCCTTGAGAACTTGGAGATTTTATGGAGAGTGTAAGAACATTCAAATCCTTAAAATTGAAATGGAAAAGGCTCACAAAGTTAGGACTGTAAAAGTATAATAATTATTGTGGGGGTTGTAATGAAAATATGGCTTAACTCTTTTGAGGTGACTCACTATCCATGATGTGTTGGAATCAATGGAAAATGGAATAAGAGATATTAACAAGAATTTGACATAAATGGAAGAAATTGATAGTCTCCCCTAAAAATGATGGCAAGAGATGTATTAATAGTAGAAGAAGCAACATGAATGGTGGGGTTGGTTGGGAGTGGACTAAAGAATTGATTGAGAGATTATAGAAGACTAATTGGGAGTGGACTAAATAATTGATTGAGAGATTATAGAAGACTTATTGGGAGTGGACTAAAGAATTGATTGAGAGTCAAGAGGATAGGAGAATTAGTTAGGGGAAGTAATGGTTCAATCAGGGGTGGAGAGAACTCTCAATCACAAGAATAAATGATGCCAAAATGGTTGGAACTAAAAGAAATCATGCATTCCAAAAGATGACAAGGTTGCCCCTTTCATATGATACAGTCTTTCTAAAATTTAGATTGTATTTTATAGCTAAAATGCCTAAATAGTAAAATGATAAAAATGCTAAAATAATAAAATAAAAAACAATGAAAACAATAGAGAAAAAGAAAACGGATATCCATTTTGGTTTGGTATCCAAACCAAAACAGATATCCGTTTCAAAGTCAAACTTTGCCAAGTCGTGAATTTGGCTAAGTAAAAATGCGATTTTTTTCCTATTGCCACTGTTTGGCCCGCGATGATCCTGCACATACCCTGCCCTGTAGGACATTATCTATGTGTTCTAATTATGAGATAGTAAGCACGTTGAGGACATTATTTTCTAAACTTTAGGGAATTGATTTTGCACATCTTCAATTTCCATATTCCGGCATCAATTTGAAAGCTAAGTACACCTTTTTCGTCATTTAATTTTAAAAAGTAGAATTATGTATCAATTCCCATCTCTTCTCAATTAATTAAATCTAGGTTAATTTGTGCTTGACTAAGTGCATTTGTTTAATTATCCTAGATTTATGTACAAGGGATTTTATTCCCACACACTTTATGATCTCGGCTTCTCTTACACACCCTAGGGTTTTGCTCTAGGGTTTATCTTTCTTTGCCATTAGGGTTTTGATATCTATATTTTCTTATTATTTTATCTTTCCCAAATCTTATTAGGATTGTGTTCCTATTTATTCATAATTTGTTGCTATATCTTTCCTTTTAGGGTGTGTGCTTCATTGTGTGACCTTCCTTTGGCCTACCCACCCTTGGATTCATCTTTAGGGTTTCATTTTCAAATCTAATATATCACTTTTTTTTTCTAATTTTAAATTTTATGAGTTATTTACATTGTCTCATCTTTCTATCTCTCATAGCCATATTACTTTATTTATGCCACAAGCTACTCAAGACCCTAATCTTCCTTTGAGGAGTGCTCATCTTAACCCTACTATGGGTAGTCAAACCAATAATGGAGTCTATTTAGATTATTATGTTAAGAATCATTTGGATGTCCAACAAGATTATGATCATGATGCACATTAGGCTAAGAAAGATCTTTCACTTACTGGGAAAGCACATATTGATGCATTCACTCAAGTTGAATCTCCTCATCAATTGGTTTATCTTTTTATATAAGACATTAGAACATTGTCCGTTTGGAACAAACATCCTCCATGATCTTGGTTCTTTATTGGCTTCTTCTAACAATGTATCCTCCCATCCCTCCCCTTCTTTTGATCCTATCCCTATCATTGCCACTTCCATGGCTACTACCACCCATGAATGTAAAGCTCATAAACTCTCTCTACTCCTGTATAATGTGTGTGAACCAAAAATCCCCCTCTTTTATTTACAATTAGCCTTGTATATATAGCTTCCCAGTTGTAACAGATTCTTTAAATCACCTTTTTAGTTTATAACTTAATGACATTTTTAAAAGGTCATTATTTTACAACTTAAGTTATAAACAAAAGTCACTTTATTAAGTCATATTAAAATGACTTAATTTACAATCTAAAAAGCAACAAAAAGGAGAAAAAGGACAAAGTCTTCAGCCTCATTGATTTGAATTACACTCTTTGAGAACTTCAGACTTGGGTGATTGAGATTGCTCAGATGATGTCTTCCCATTTTCCAGCTCATAACCACTGACATCACATCCTCCATAGTGTGCCTATAACTACAGATCATCTAACTAAATTCCTCTATTCATTTGGCTTTACAATTGCCAAATACATCTACTTGAAAGTATCTAAAGATTGTTTAACAAATTTGCATTGTGCAAATCTTGCAATTACTACATTCCATACAATGGCATTTCTCTAATACATTCTATTAAACAATTCACGGGCCTTGGCTATACTTCCACATTGTGCATACATGTATTGAGGCACTTGAAATAACAACATCTGATAGAAAACCTTTTTCCTATATGCTTTAATGGATATCAACAACTTGTTTCAGCTCTCATGTGTGTGTAGGAATGGAGGATGCTGGAAATAGGCATGAAGAATGCACAGAGAAAACTATTTTACCTCACCATTTTTAATCTTCACTTTTGGCATTTCAGTGAGTTCGCAAACTCACGAACTTGCTGAAAAAACTTTCTTTTTCTCCTTTACTTTGTTTATTGAAGTTGTGTCAACATTTTAGAGAGTTTATGAACTTGCTAACTTGCTAAAATATCTTTCTTTATTTCGTCTATCTTCATCGGATTTTTGTCAACAATTTGGTAAAAATAACTAAACTATCAAGTAGGGAATTTAGAGAGATATCTTGTTTTCCACTCCAATATCTCACATTTCTTTGTAGATTTAATTCAATTTATGTTGTGTGATATTCATATTAATATAATATTGATATTAATATGATTATTTATTTTGTCCTTCATTGAATACATATTAATTATAATAATTATTATTATAACATAGTAAAATGAAATATTGATATATATTAATTTATTATATTGCCTAATATTCATATTAATATGATTATTAAAATTTTATTCATTGAATATATTAATAATAAAATTTATATTAATTGATATTTAATATTTTTATTGATATTTTATGTATATATTGTATGGTTAAACAATTACTATAATATAACATAAATATAAATATAAATACATTATAAATTTGTATAATGAACAATTTAATATAAATTTTATATTATATTATATATATATATATATATAATGAATAAAAAATTAAATAATTTTCATAAGGCTGAATATATATTTATACACAAATATATATATCAATATTTCATTTTACTATGTTTTAATAATTTTTATTATAAAAATAGTATTAATTATATTATTTTATAAATATTTAAAATATCAATATTATAATTACACTAAAAAAAATTAAATAATCCTATTAATATGAATATTACATGATATAATATATTAATATTTAGATTACACTAACTACTACACATAGGCCATAGTGGCTAGTAAAAGTCCTTTTACCTCTCCAGTGATGTTGAGAGAGGAGGATGGCTCCTTTATGTCCATCAACTATAGGAAAGTTAATGAGAGGGGTATCAAAAATGGATTCTCTATTTCACATATAAATGAATTGTTGGCAATGTTACATGGAGCAACAATATTTGAGATTTATATATTGTATGGTTGTATCCCAACTTTAACCTAGGATTAAAATGCAAAAATATTACTATAATATAACATAAATATAAATACATTATAAATTCGTATAATGAACAATTTAATATAAATTTTATTAGTTTCTGCCAAGGAAACTATAGGCAAGGCCTCTTCTTAACTAGTTATTAATAATTATTTTTGCAACCAACGAGAATTGAAATAGTTTTTATATTTAAAAAATATTTAGCTATTGCTATTGTATAGATGCAATTAATATAACAAAACATATTTGAAAAATAATTGTTCTTTAATCTAATTGGCAGAAAACTTTTACCCGATAAGGGTGCTTAATGTGCATCCATTACAATAATGGCCTCTTTCTTTGGCCTCGCTTGAAATGAGCACAAAGATTTATTAAGTTTATGACCTTATAAATATATGCATATACATTATTAACCCGAACGACGATCTGAAATCAAATTATACATTGTTGATCGTGGAAGTGTCTGGTGAGGTGGTGGATCTTTCGCGAGTAGGGAGAGATATTCTTGGAACAAGAATTATTTTAGAGAAACTATTTCTTGGCCGGCAAACGAGAGCTCATTCACATATACACAAGTAGTATTTTAGAAAGAAGAAAAACGTCATCCTTGGAGGAGGTGGTGGGAATACGTAGAGATAATACTCACTCTTACGCATGCAGGAGCATAGAGACATTGTACAGCTAGGTAGAAGATTCAGCGACAAAGACCAGTAGGAAAAGCTAAGAAAGGATATAACTTAAGTGTCGTCTTCGCACCTTCATTAGGAGAAGAAAATCTAAGTGATAAGAGTTTATTGCTCTCAAACCTTAACAAAAATCAGTCGAGATTTGGCACAGTGATTATTATAAGGTCTTAAAAATCTCATGTGTACTTCATTGCTAAACTCTTTAGAGTTAATAAGTCAGTCTATTCCTTCAATCTTTGCTTACGAACATATTAAGACATGTTGTTCTTTAGAATTATGAAAGAAAGGTTCATTCAGTATGCATTGTATCTGGTCATATATGAACTTCTCTCGATCATGAACCATTTTTTTTTAGGGGCTTTAATTTGATTGGACTCATTGTGTAGCATCTGGGTTGTCACAAGATTTAGTCTTTAACTTGCTTCAGAGCTTCAAAGCTTAGGTGTTTGAATATCCATTTTCCACAATATTTTAAAACAAAGTTCTCTATTACCATGCTCAGACAATAATAACTATTCAGAGAGACCATCCAGGACACTCATCTATGTTGATTGTCAATCACATCTAGTGATCACCCTCTAACTTGTATGCTTTCCACTAAGTAATATACAAACCACTACACATTTGTTCATACATACTTGCAAACCACAGTGATGATTACATGGCATTTTTTATACTTTTATATTACACACGCACGCACACAGAGCATATTTGCACACATGTGCGCACACACACACACACATAGTCTATATATCCACAGCTAGGCAAAAACAATTTAGCAAACCACCATACCCAAAATAACAAATTAACTAAATAGTTATGTACCTCATTTCTTTATTAGATTAAAGAAATATATTTTCACTAAAAATAATAAGAAACAACATTATTGAAACAAGTTCAAACATGAAAGGGAGGCGAGAGGAAAAATAAGTATATTCCTCATACTTCCTCAACTCTTTAAAAGCAACTACATTAGCATAAAATTGTATTACAAAATGCTCTAATACCAAGGGTGTACTCTAAAATGAAATCTGCATCTAAAACTAAACAGATACCTGAAATTTATGAATTTTGCATGCAAATTATTTAAAATCTTTTAAATTTATAATCATGATAGAAACCTACTAATTTTTGACAAAAATTGGAAACAAATAATTTAACAAACCACACGCTATAACATAAGTAAGCTATTTTTAAATGGTATGGACCCAGATCGGGCCTAAAATCTTGAAAGCAACATGAATATTGCACTTACTCAAGCAAATTAATCTCAAATGGACCACCTAATACAAAATCTCCAAAAGTGTTCACACTATATCTAGCCATGTATTCCAGCTCAAAAGATAAACCATTTTGGGTTTCATGCAGTTCTAGTTAAAATTAAGCTTAACATAAATAGCCACTAGAAAACAATCATTGCAAATCTGAGAAGAGGATCACACTGTTTTCAACAACCAAATCATAGGAAAAGAAACCCTTCTTTCCTTTCTCATCAACAGGAAATAAGGTAAAATTGAATAGGATTAGTAAATGATCAGAGCTTTCATAGTGGATCCTGAGCTTAAATTCAATGAAGACATGTTAAGTGTTGAAATTAGGTAAACTAGTCTGGATGCAATGTAGCCCAACGAACAAGGCTAGGTGCACATCCCAAGTAACACTGGCAAAAGATATAACCTTGGTTGTGGCGTCTAATCCAAGGCCAGCCCAAAGAAAAGCTTACCATTAAAAAAATAAAATTTAAAAATTTAAGTACAAACAGATTTTGTCAGGTTTTGTAATTTAGGTTGCCTTGATAAATTTATATACAAAATGTGTAGACATAATTTTATATTTATGGCATGCATATGGATGATTTTTATTACTAATGTTGATTCCAATGGGATATTCACATGCTTATTAGTAGGCATACAGACAAAGGCATCAGATAAAAATTTATTAGACTAGTCTGATAATTGTTGGGCATAGAACTCCAAATATCTTAGAATGTCCTAGCTAATTTCAATGTTGGTTTCCTTACTCTAAGATGGTGCTACTAGGAAAATCTTGGAATAGGGTATAGAAGACCATTAGAGAATGACAATGGATTTATTTATGAGGTTGTACATGAGACTTCCAGAATAGACATGTTCATTGTTACTAAATGCATAAGTGTACAGAAGACACAAATTGTTTGACATATTCCCTAACTGAAATGTAGACTGTGGACTGCAATTACCACTGGATATGCTTGTTGATAAATCCTTGGAGAGTTTTAAACAAAAATTATTGGTTGTGTTAAGTCGAATTCAACTACCTCTGCCTGCATCTATTAGTGTGTGTCTAAATGGAATCGTTCATAGTTATAAGAAAAAATTTGCTAAGTTCTAAACCAAGACAACCCAAACAAGTCCAGCTAAATCAAATTGAGAGACTCAACACTTGATTCAAAATGAAAAAAATAACAGAGAATAAAATTAAAAACCAAATCCTATAAACTTGCCTTTCCCTCCTTCATTCTAACATCTATCCACAAGAGAAAAACATAATTTACAGCATTAAAGATTTTTTTTTTGGTAATTTTAGGCGACTTCAGTTGATCTTTGGAGGATTCTAATTAAGTATTGACCAATTGATTTCTTGATTCTTACCGCATTTTTGACAATTTTTTAGGATGAGTCCAAGTTTCAAAACTATTGGATCTTTGCCACAAGATATGGACTTCAATCAAAAGGGACCTATAACAATTTTTCTCAGTTGTTGTATCTGTGACCAACGTGATAGACATGTATGCAAAATGTGAACACAGATAACACTCCTCTGGAAGAAACTTTTTCTTAACTAATATTGTTGTGCATCAAGAAACTACAATGTGAGTAGAGGGTGTGTCAAACAGAAAAATCACTCTAGTCTCGATGAAAGGTTATCATTAGAGTATGGACTACAATATAGTCAAGACTACACTCTAGTCTAGACGGTAATGAATCACTTGGCTATAATTCATCCTCTAGTTTAGATAGTAGAGCATCATATAGAATACACTTTAGTCTGGGATGTAGAGCATAACATGGTATAGCAGCACATGTCAGATAGACAAAGACATAGCCAGATTAATCCGGCAGTGAGAATGCCTCAGTAAAGCTACAAGCTTAGAAAGTGTGTATGGACTCAATCATAGCAGATAATACAAATACTGATGTCAAATTGCTAGAATTGGGTTTCTCTCAATCCTGGCCTACTTAATTCTTGCTACCAGGATATTTTGTTTTAGTGCACAGAGCCCCATTATTAGCACCATGACCAGATATTTTTAGTTTTGGTTTAGTCAAAAGGAACCATAGAAACCATATTTGTTTAACTAGATATTGCTAAATGTGCCTTCCAACCAATCAAAATTAGCTATTATTTATTCATATTTTTCTTAATGTTGAAGGAGTAAAAAATGCTCATTTTTTAATAATAACCTATATTATATTTAATTATTGTAAAATGAAACATATACACAGGATGGTCTCGTAAATGGATCAGATGGAATATTCAAAACATATACACAACATGCTGACATGGACATTATATGGATTGAATTCAATGATCATCATATAGGAAAAGCTCAAGCTACAAAACTATCACATTTATTTACAAAACATATATTAACAATGGATGGGTACCAATACTCCGAGTTGCCAAACCAATCCTAAAACTAAATGCTCAACAAAAGAATATTGTTAGGCAACAATTTCCAGTATAATTAGCATGTGCTCAAACCATACATAGATCACAAGGGCTTACAATGCATGGCCTTTCATTTGAACCATTAGGTGTACACCAACATGGGTTAACTTACACAATGCTTTCCCGCGCATCAACAATGAAAACATTATTTTTGTTAAGCCCTCTAACTGCAAAAAACTTTGAAGTAAAAACAAAAATCATAGATGAAATGACACGGTTAGAAATAGTAGCTAAGTGGACTCTTCAAAATGACATACATTACAAAACTCAAAAATCATGTATTACCATATCTACATTGAACACTCGTCATTTCCAGCCACACAAACAAGACATTATACATGACAAAGATTTAATGTCATCGGACATTATTTATCTGCAATAGACATATTTGGAAAAGTTGATAACAAATGATGCATTACCAGAATATAATTGATCTGCAGCATACCATATACATGGGATAATGACCTGCACAAAAAAAACATATACAAATATCAAATGCAATTCCACTTATAGAAGATAATGTTGAAGCAATATTGAGTACACTAATATTTACTAAACAAATATTATAGAAATTGTTAACAAAGTAATGACAATTGCTTCTACTGGAAGCCTTATTTACATTGCAGGTGACTTCAACATTGACATTTCCAACTCCTCAAAAAAATTAGAAATGCTTAAAGGGAACATGCAAATACACAACTTGCACTTGTTACATGAAAATACAAAACTTTTCTCAAGGACCATTATTTATCATGTGTGGACAAACAATTATGCAAATACAACAAAAATTCAAAGATTCGAATCGTATTAGACAGATCATGACACTCTTCTATTTCATGTTGCCAACATCGTCTAGCCATGCTCTGCATCTTGGAAACGGTAATCGTGTACAACAAATTTATATGACAAAACATTTTATTGTCTACATACATTAACTCTTAGTTAAAAAAATAGTACTTAAACTCATTAGTTATACTATTATATAGATCATAATTCATATAATCAAAAATAATACAAATATTGTTTTGCAGGTAACTTGAAATCATGAATATTGGGCAAACCAAAGTATCTACTTAAGTACCTGCAAAAGCACAACAAGGCACAAATAAAGAGTAAATTACATGGACAATATACATAATTTATTTTCTTTAACAAAATATTGTCTTGAAAAACCATAGTTGACTAACATATTTGTTTTGTCAAAGGCGATTAGACATGCATATAGTTAACAACACACCAGTAGTGACTGTCCATACAACCAAAATTACATCAGACGAAAGGTATGTATACTAGCCAAAAATCAACTACAAAACAATTTTCAAATATATAAGAAATATATCTAAATATAATAGGAAAAACATTATTTTAATAGTAGATTACTATAGAAGTAAAAAATAAATGTATTTTGTAGTTTTCTCAAAAACATGGAAATCGGTGAAGAAGATCTTGATGTACATGACCTTGATGAATCTTTCTCTGTACCTGCAAAAGAACGCATAACAAAACGGTTAGACATATCATTTCTTCCAAATTAGTTAAAAGTTAAATAGTATTTTCCACAAATTACATGAGTAACAATTGCATTTCTTGCTACAGTCGTTTGGAAAGCATTGAACTAAATAGCACTTCTCCTACGAGAATGACCATTCAAAGCAACAAAGAAAGGTATTAATTTTTAATACTCTTCTTTTCTACCAAATTTTGTTAATAAGCTATGTATGTACTTCTACATTTTCCATAGATATCTACAAACACCAACATACATAGTGAAAAATCTTTAATTTATATTCACACGATTGAGAATAACATGCATTTTCTGTAACTACAACAGAACACATAACAAAATGGTGAGACTTGTCAATTCTTCCAAATTAATGAAAAATTAAATAGTATTTTCCACAAATTTCATGACTAACAATTTCAATTCTTTCTACAGTCATTTGGAAAGCATCGAACTAAATAGCACATCTCCTACCAGAATGACTACTAAAAGCAGCAAAGAAAGGTATTAATTTTTAATAGCCTTCTTTTATACCAAATGTTGTAAAAAAGGTATGTATATGGTTCTACATTTTTCATAGATTTCTACAAACACCAACATACATAGTGAAAAATCTTTAATTTATATTCACACAATTGAGAATAATGTGCATTTTCTATTCTTCAATGCTGACAACTAGAATATATGTTTACAACACAGAATTAACTACACAATTCATTTTTACAGCCTAATTTCAACAAACCCAAAACCCAGTACAATAATGGAGCTTTGCATAGAACGAACTAGTTTTGTATTTGAATGAGATGTCCTTGTTGTATATGGTCCTGCTTCTACCAAGTACACCAACACCCAAAAAAACATAGAAATAGTACATGTGTATCTTATATATTGCAACGGTCAAATGACTATAACTGTAAACATTAGCAACAATCTGATCAATACATTCTTGCCCCATATGTTTTTTGGGTCTAGCATTTGCATCACCAACTTTTTAATTAAGACTAAAACTCAATATGAAAGAGGCGATGCAAATTGTTGCCTTATCTTAACCAGTAGAAGCATAGTTGAAAGTGTGCCAATTGTAAATGCAAAAAACATAGATTAACTCTAGACGTCACTATCTCCCAACTAATAGAAGCAGAATGTGACTATTCTATTGGTTCATTTCGAGCAATAGGGACATCTTATCACTTGAACAAAAATTAGTTCAAATTGCATGTCAAAGATGGAGATCTCCAAGAAGACATGACAACTGTATAATTCTAACCATCTATATTTTATTTTCATATTCAACTTAAATACTTATAAACTTCAATTCATTAACAATTTTCTTTTGTAGGTTGTTATCTCAATTACCAACACAGATTTATGTCATATTTACAACAAATGTTTTCAAAAATAGACATGCCACTCCTCCTTGTCAAAAATGTTGTTAGAAATAGCTCACAAGGCACAAACGTAATGCGCACAACACAGGCAACATTTTTTGAGGATCTTAATTATGCATGCACAAGAGCACAGTTGCAATCTCTTGCAAAATGTAACATTTAGGCAAGAGCACAAAAAATAATAATTTTTTTTTACATTTACATGACATATCTATTAAATTATTTTAGTTCCCTACAAAATACATAACAAGTTTTTTTTCACAGGTACTTGGCACACTAAAGCCAAAGAATGTCCACTTGCCACCCTTCGAAGCTTGTTGTAGCACATGTAATTGCTCCATGCTATTTGACAAGTCTCTTGAAAAAGGATCTACCAATTGCACGTCTTGCAAAACAACCACCTAACTTTTCTACCATCACAATCTAGCTTGCACATTGTATAGGAAAGAAGGAAACATTAACTACTGCCTAGATGGAGACCTCCTTAAACAAAGTTTTTCAAAGCTTGCAAAAATAACATATGTGGAATATAAAGATGGCATTTCACCTACAGTGTTCTTGTTACACAGATTCCATTTGCAAGGAACTTTCACACTATTTGTTAACAATTTCATTATGAAAATTGTTCAACAATGATTGTTTTATTGTTTCCACAAATTCCACTTTCACAAACAATCTACCATACTAGACTACAAAGTTTGTATATGTAAATAAGTAATTTTGATGTGTTTCAATTTTGTACACTTACATGATTTGTACCATATTATGATCTTTCCCTTTGCTTGGTGCACCCTCTCCACTAGGGAGCTCAATGAATATGCTAGTTTACTTTGTGTGATCCTTTAGGAGCTACAAATTTTTTTTTTGGATAACTAAAATTCTATGTCTTGAGGAATTTCATGTTGTTACATATCCTCTCAACTTCCTAGGGCAACACTTGACATATGGATTTCCAGATTCTAGGGTGAATGGCTTCCCTTTTCATTTAGACTTCATTTTTGCTAAAAATAGCTATAAAGGAATTGTTATCCAAATGTAAATTAGAGTGTTGTAGCTTCACATCTTTTCTCAAAGTTTACTAGCTTCTTATAAATTGTACTTTGCAATACATCTTTCATTTACATTTATCATGTGTTTATTGGGTTCATTGCTTTCATAACACATTATTATTTTCAATTCAATATTTTGTCTAGTATAGTGCCAACTTGAAGGCCAAGAAGTTTAAATGTAAAGGTAGGAAGGAAATTACATATAACAATACTGACATCAACTTTTATGGTAAGACGCAAGGATAGCACCATCATTCAAAACCTCCCTTGAAAAAGGTTTCCTTGGATAGCTACAATTTTATGAAAGATCTAATTGCTTAAAAATGCAAAATAAACATAACTATTGAAACATCCATTCACTGGAAATTGTACCTGTCTGTACCTAGAATTAGGTTAATTTAAGAGTTGTGCTAGATACATGTGGATATAGTGTTCTAAAAAATTGTATTATTTCCAGGTAAAACTAAGCAAACACAACAAATTAAAACACGACTATTCATGAACATTTTGGCAGAAACTTCGTTGCTCTGCAGCTCTTGTTAGTAATATATATAATTTTCATAAGACTGAACATATAATATTAATATGATTATTGCACAATAAAATAAATTAATATTTAGATCACTATAATATATTAAATTTAATATTTATACACAAATATTGTTACATCCCATTTTTGGATTCAATATTACTATTTACTTTTTCTTGAATAATACAGCCATGTGGATATGTTTTAATATCATAGAAAATGATGACATGAATAGAAAAGGTTAATTTTATGAAATTATGGAATTTACTTGATTATGATTGATTTGATGTTATGAACTAAAATGTCTTTCGATATGAAAATGAAATGATTTGATATAAATATGTTTTGATCAGAACATTGGTACTCTGACCACAAATTGTATGTGAGATTGTCAATGACAGGAATAGATGGAACATGTTCGCCAGGAAGAAAGAAGAAGAGAAAGTATCTTTGAGAAAGAGAGAATAGACTCTGGAAAAACCCATGGATGCTTGCCACTGAAAATGAATATTAGGTAGATAAACCTAGATGCCTTGAGTTAAGCTTTGATTACGAGCTAAGTCAATTTTAGATGAGATGTCAAGGTTTGCAAGAATAGGTCTTTCTTCTTTCGTAAGTTGTCATTTTGAGTATGGGAAATTGACATCGGTGTTGTAATACTTTGAATCATGTCATCAAATACAGGCAACCAATATATTGCTTGTATGTATATATATGTATATACTTGAGGTCGAGTTGTAAGTCGTGTCTTGTTAAATTGGTTCGGTGCAAAAGTTGAAAGTTGTGTGTAAGTTGACCCCAAATCTTGTTTTGCGTTTATGCTCAATTCGTCGTTATCGTCGTAAAGCTCTACGAGCATATGACGTAAACGTCCACTTGCAAAATTTGACAGATGTTGAATTGTTTCTATATTGGGCTATTATCGTATTATAAAAGGTTTAAATAATGTTTTAAATCTTGAGACCATGGTGTGTAGTACCTTTGATCGTATTGTATTGGAATATACAATATTATTTTTAGTTATATTTAAATTGTCGTTTTGAGGTAATTCCTTTATTCATTTGTGATGTTGGTAATTGGGTAGTAGCTCGAAAGAGACTCACTCAAGTTCTTTCTTGATGTCTTTTATTTCAAAATAATTTTTTTACCTTCAAGCTTTAAACCTCATGATGGTCGTCGGCCTAGCCATTTTTCATAATTTTTTGCATTTGATTTATACTCATAAGCGGATGTGAGTAGTGTGACAGCTGGTTTAAACTGTCAACTGCCACCTCGCAAAGTATGGAGCTCCACTTTGGAGAGTAATCACGGATTGAGTGGAAAAGGCCAAACCATTTCTGGTAGTGGTCGCATAAGGAGGAGAATGTTATGCATGTCAGGTAGTTACCCTTATTGTTAGGCATGGTCTTGTGAGTGGAGAGGTAGTTTTTCCTTCACAATTAGACGGGATTTAGAGGGTAGTTGGAATGAGTTTTAGGGGAGAATGCAGAGGAGAAGCGAATAGGAGACTGAGCAAGAAGCAAAGGTGAACAACTAAGAAAATAATGAACACCTTGGACCAGTCTGCAAACAGACACAATAGATTATCTTTAGGTTCTCTTCATCTCATCTCTGCGCAGTCTTAGTTATCAATTATGTTTATAATAAGTAATGACTCTACTTACATTATGAAGGAACTTAGTATTTGCTTAAAGATGCAAAGTGTGAATTGTTACCAACTGTAGTATGTGTGTTTTCATCACCTTCAAAACAGAAGCAATGCTTTTGTCCCCTGCACCACACCATTGTCGTGAAACCCACAATATATTACAGTATTCTTTGAAGCATCTTCAAAGGTCGAGATTATTGTGTAGTTGTTGGTTCAACTTTAGGAGGTTTTTGGTTATGTGTTGAGTGCAATTTAGACTAAGTGTTTGGTTGTAAAATAACTCACAACTATCACAAGCCGCAGTGGCAAAACCTAGGTCGACGTAGAATGAGTTCTCATTTGGCCAGCTGAATACAAATGCTTGGTTCTGTCAAATTTAAAAGACAACTAGTTTTAAAGTAAAAGACTTGTTTTGTGATATCTGTCGACAAAGGAGTATCAATGGTGTGAAGAGTATGCCAAAACATGCAAGACTTCATAGTCCTCCACAATTTCTGAGTTTAAAATGGTCAGTCGACCATAGTGAAAATACTAACCTCGTTGCGAATGATAACAAGTTTTAGTCCATTTGTCTTTGTAAGCAACTCTTTTGCTATTAAAGTATTCAAACTGTTGTGTCCTCGACAGAAGGTATAGACTTACTTTTTGGACTTTACAGCCATACAAGTTAATTTAATGAAGTTTTAGAACAATGTAATGAGTCTTTAGTCAAGTATTTAGCCTAGACTTGCATGCAATCTCCTTGCTAGTAGAAACAACAAGATAGGGTTTCTAAATGCTTAGATTGACAAAGATTAAGCTATGTCGAAGATTTTGATAGGTCGAAGTAGATTCTTAAGAGTGTTTAATTTTTAACTTAGGGTCTTCAAACATTTGTATTCTATAAATTGGTTTATAGTATAACCCTTTCGAAACAACAAAGATGAGTTTAGTGTCCACTCTTGAGTGGATAATTTAAGCAATGGGCTAACTTAGAGATCATTGTACTAACTTATAGCAGTATCTGATTGATCGATAAGCTAGGAACCCATTCTTTGATCATGTGGACGGAAATGTCTCCATGAGCTAAGTACAGAGTGAGTAAACCTCATTGCCATGCGTTAATGCATGATGGGTTTCAAACACCTTGAGGTTATCAAGGTCATTATATTGAACTTATTTATAGGTAACTGTAGGATTGTGATTAATTCGAGTCGAGTTGGGGTGGGTGAACTTATTACTTGAGTTGATACAACGCTAATTATATTCAAAACCTTTGGCCAAGGTAATGCATGAGCCTCAAGTGCATTGATAGTTCACTGTGACTGGATGGCGTAGCTTGTGGAGTGGTCATGCTTGACTAGAGGGTATCTAGGGGATTGCATGATAACAGGTTACGTAGGTCACAACACCAGTACTCAGATGGCAAACACCATTGGTTATCCTAAGTCTATCCTCTTTGAGTAGGGTAGGGCCACTTCTGGATAGGAAGGAGTGTGAGAGACCGACGGTCTGTGGTTGAAGGTTAAGCTCCTTGAAGATACTTTCTCTTCTATATTCCTAAGGATTGCCGAGACTTGAATTTGGATGGTCGACAATCAAGATGCAGTGACTTTGGTAAGTTTCTATTTTGGAATTATTCTAAGTAACTTTTAACAACATATTGTTTAAATGTTGTAGATGAATATATCCTTTTGCACAATTTATAATTTCATGAATATTGATAGTTGATGGATGAACTACCTGATTTTAAATTAGAAACAAATTACTTTTCTATTTTAAACTTTCAAAAAAAAAATTTATTACCTTTGGTTAATCTTACTTTTTAGGGTGAAATCAAAACTGGGTGTTACAAATATATATATCAATATTTCATTTTACTATGTTTTAATAATTTATATTATAAAAATAGTATTAATTATATTATTTTATAGATATTTAAAATTTACTATAATTTAACATAAATATAAATACTCGCCTGATAATAGGCAAGTTCATTAAACTGCTAGTTTTTGAGTCTCACAAGGTATCGAGCATGGGAGGTGACAGTGGACAGGTTGGCTCATCATGTCTCGTAATGGAGTGTGTGAGGAATGGATTTTTAAGCCCCTTTGGTTCACACAAATCAATGAAGGTGAGGTTTTCAATCTTCTGGTGTCTACGGTAGAATGAAAAGAAGTGAGGTAGGGAGCAGAGCGATGAGCGGCGAGGGCAATGCTAAAGGAAATGAGAAGGTTGCTTTACATCCCCCCCATCACAGGTAGATCCAGAGAAAGGTGGTTAGCAGTTCAGTGGGAGGTTTGAAAAGGAGGCTGTATATCCCACGTAAGAGGAAGGCCAAATTCACAAGGGATGAAGCTCTGGAGAATTTTGTGGCAATTGTTGATGCAGAGATTAAAAATCCCTCTTCTTAGGAAGTGGGTGGGAAGGATTCTCTCTATGGTGAAGGAGGTAGATGGGTAGGACGGTGGCAAACTCAGAGAGGTGATGTCTAATTTCTTGCTTGATCTAGGGTCGACAAGAAGGTGGTGGAACATTTTTGGTGCTGTGCAGTCACTCACACTCACAACTATGCCATCAATTGTCACTACCTCCATTCTGGTCCATGAGGATTTAGCTAAGATTTCTAAAGAAGCTGAGACAACCATACAATTCTGACAAGTCGCATTCATGATTTGATGATAGGACAGGTGTAGACAAGGAAGACTCTGGAGAGGTTGGTTGAGCGGATTTGTGTCAAGGTGGAGGACAAAGAACGTGCAGACTACAAGTGTGGATGTGATGAAGATTGCGGACATGGTGGACCTCACTGGCCAAAGAGATGAGTAGATGGCGCTATTTAGTTTCTTTCACTTTTTGATAGTTTTTAAGACTGTGTTATGAGGGAGGGCTGTGTAATTTGCCCTCCTCCTCTAGATATATGTATATGGGTAACTGCAGGAAGATGGGGGGCCAAAAAGGGGTCTTAAGTGGCCACTTTTTTTCTAAAATCAGGAAATACTGGCCTTGGATGAGAAATTGAGCATAGTTACACTCAAAATTTGGAGATGCAACCAAAACAATGTTCGTAGTGCTCCGAGTCTACTTTCTAAACTACTATTTTGTTTTGAAAATGGCATAGATTAAGGGGTTCAAAAGAGGGAGCCACAGAAATTGGTGTTGTTTCTGTCAAAAAAACATAACATAGCATGTTTTGTGGCTCCCTCAAAAGGTCAACTTTTTTTTGGTATTTTTAAAATCGCTTTGGTGAGAAATTAGCTAATAGCATGTAGTTTATGCCCGATTTTTCAGATAATTTTTTGATGAATATTTGATTTTTTACTAATTTTCAAAGTGGACACATCCTAAAAAATAGAATTTTGGCCGTGCTACCCCTATAAATTTTGAAAACTAATTGAAAATCATTTTTTTATTTTTTAATATTTGTAGAATGGAGTCTAGTTTCTAAATATGTAATTTTTTTGAAATTTGAATGAATAGTTATTTTACAATGAAAAAAAGACCAAACAGTGGTTTTTGCCTAAAAACGGACACACAAACAAAAGAAATTAAAGATGAAAGGCTTAACATTGTTAAAATGTGAAAAAAATCACATCGTCAAATAGCTAAGAGAAAGCCTAACATTACCCATGTGTTCGATTTGTTTGACCTTGAAACACGTGCAAATCTGAGGGTCAGCACGAATGAAATTATGTGAAATTTTGAAGAATATAGAAAAACACATCTGTGACTGTTCATAAGGCACTCCAAGCCTTTGGGTTGGGAATCCAAAGCAAATCCCAAGCCCAAGGCTTGGGATTCCCAAAGCAAGACATAATGCGAGTGCGTTATAATGCGCTCGCGTTATGTTTTGCTTTGCATTTTTCCTTTCCCGCAAGTCTGTTGTTTGTCATGTTTGACATAACGCGAGTGCGTTATAACGCGCTCACATTATGTTCCCCTCAAATTTTTTTACGTTCAAGGCTATTAATCATGAGGGTTAAGGGATAAGGGATAGAGTTGGAGAGTTTAGGGATAAGGGATTAGCGTTTAAGGTATAGTATCGAGCCTGTTGAGGGTCTAGGAATAGGGATAGCGTTTAGGGTTTAGGGATGAGGGATGACAGATTAGGGTTGAGGGTTTAGGGTTTAGGGATAGGGTTGAGGGTCAAGGGATCAGAGTTAAGGGTTGAGGGATTAGGGTTTGACGTTGAGGGTTGAGGTTCAAGGGTCAAGGGTTTAGGGATAGGGTTGAGGGTCGAGGAATTAGGGTTAAAGTAGAGTGTGGAGGGTATAAGGATTAGGGATAGGGTTGGAGGGTTTAGGGATAAGGGATTAGGGTTTAAGGTATAGTATCGAGTCTGCTGAGGGTTTAGGAATAGGGATAGCATTTAGGGTTTAGGGATGAGGGATTAGAGTTGAGGGATGATGGATTAGGGTTGAGGGTTGAGGGATTAGGGTTTAGGGATAAGGTTTAGGGTTGAGGGTTGAGGGATTAGGGTTTAAGGTATAGTGTTGAGGGTTGAGGGTTTAGGATTAGGGTTTAAGGTTGACGGATTAGCATTTAATGTCGAGGTTAGGGTTAGAGTGTCAAGGGTAGAGGGATTAGGGATAGGGTTTAGGGTTGAAGGTTTAAGGATTGAGGGTTGAGGCTTTAGGGATGAGGGTTTAAGGCTTAAGATATAGTGTCAAGTGTTGAGGGTGTAGGGATAGGGTTTAAGTTTTAAGGGTTAAGGGTTGAGGGATAGGGATTAGGGTTTAAGGTATAGTGTTGAGGGTCAAGGGATCAGAGTTAAGGGTTGAGGGATTAGGGTTTGACGTTGAGGGTTGAGGGTTGAGGTTCGAGGGTCAAGGGTTTAGGGATAGGGTTGAGGGTCAAGGAATTAGGGTTAAAGTAGAGTGTGGAGGGTATAAGGATTAGGGATAGGGTTGGAGGGTTTAGGGATAAGGGATTAGGGTTTAAGGTATAGTATCGAGTCTGTTGAGGATTTAGGAATAGGGATAGCATTTAGGGTTTAGGGATGAGGGATTAGAGTTGAGGGATGACGGATTAGGGTTGAGGGTTGAGGGATTAGGGTATAGGGATAAGGTTTAGGGTTAAGGGCTGAGGGATTAGGGTTTAAGGTATAGTGTTGAGGGTTTAGGGATAGGGTTTAGGGTTGAGGGATTAGAGTGAAGGGTTGAGGGATTAGGATTTGACGTTGAGGGTTGAGGGTTTAGGGTTTAGGGTTTAGGGTTAGGGTTGAGAGATGAGAGATCAGAGTTAAGGGTTGAGGGATTAGGGTTGAGGTTTGAGGGTCAAGGGTTTAGGGATAGGGTTGAGGTTGAAGGGATTAGGGTTAAAGTAGAGTGTGGAGGGTGTAAGGATTAGGATAGGGTTGGAGGGTTTAGGGATAAGGGATTAGAGTTTAAGGTATAGTATCGAGTCTGTTGAGGGTTTAGGAATAGGGATAGCATTTAGGGTTTAGGGATGAGGGATTAGAGTTGAGGGATGAGGGATTAGGGTTGAGGGTTGAGGGATTAGGGTTTAGGGTTGAGGGTTGAGGAATTAGGGTTTAAGGTATAGTGTTGAGGGTTGATGGTTTAGGGATAGGGTTTAGGTTTGAGGGATTAGGGTTTAGGGTTGATGAATTAGGGTTTAATGTTGAGAGTTGAGGGTTGAGGGTTGAGAGTTGAGGTTGAGGGATAGGGTTAATGGTCAAGGGATTAGGGTTAAATAAGAGTGTCGAGGGTAGAGGGATTAGGGTTTAAGGTATAGTATCGAGCCTGTTGAGGGTCTAGGAATAGGGATAGCGTTTAGGGTTTAGGAATGAGGGATTAGAGTTGAGGGATGACGGATGACAGATTAGGGTTGAGGGTTGAGGGATTAGGGTTTAGGGACAAGGTTTAGGGTTAGGGTTGAGGGATTAGGGTTTAAGGTATAGTGTTGAGGGTTTAGGGATAGGGTTTAAGGTTGAGGGATTAGAGTGAAGGGTTGAGGGATTAGAATTTGACGTTGAGGGTTGAGGGTTTAGGGTTGAGGGTTTAGGGATAGGGTTGAGGGTCGAGGGATCAGAGTTAAGGGTTGAGGGATTAGGGTTTGACGTTGAGGGTTGAGGGTTGAGGTTCGAGGGTCAAGGGTTTAGGGATAGGGTTGAGGGTCGAGGAATTAGGGTTAAAGTAGAGTGTGGAGGGTATATGGATTAGGGATAGGGTTGGAGGGTTTAGGGATAAGGGATTAGAGTTTAAGGTATAGTATCAAGTCTGTTGAGGGTTTAGGAATAGGGATAGCATTTAGGGTTTAGGGATGAGGGATTAGAGTTGAGGGATGATGGATTAGGGTTGAAGGTTGAGGGATTAGGGTTTAGGGATAAGGTTTAGGGTTGAGGGTTGAGGGATTAGGGTTTAAGGTATAGTGTCGAGGGTTGAGGGTTTAGGATTAGGGTTTAGGGTTGACGGATTAGCATTTAATGTCGAGGTTAGGGTTAGAGTGTCGAGGGTAGAGGGATTAGGGATAGGGTTTAGGGTTGAAGGTTTAAGGATTGAGGGTTGAGGCTTTAGGGATGAGGGTTTAAGGCTTAAGATATAGTGTCAAGTGTTGAGGGTGTAGGGATAGGGTTTAAATTTTAAGGGTTAAGGGTTGAAGGATAGGGATTAGGGTTTAAGGTATAGTGTTGAGGGTTTAGGGATAAGGGATTAGGGTTTAAGGTATAGTGTCGAGTCTGTTGAGGGTTTAGGAATAGGGATAGCATTTAGGGTTTAGAGATGAGGGATTAGAGTTGAGGGATGACAGATTAGGGTTGAGGTTTGAGGGATTAGGGTTTAGGGATAAGGTTTAGGGTTGAGGGCTGAGGGATTAGGGTTTAAGGTATAGTGTTGAGGGTTTAGGGATAGGGTTTAGGGTTGAGGGATTAGAGTGAAGGGTTGAGGGATTAAGATTTGATGTTGAGGGTTGAGGGTTTAGGGTTAGGGTTGAGAGATGAGGGATCAGAGTTAAGGGTTGAGGGATTAGGGTTTGACATCGAGGGTTGAGGGTTGAGGTTCGAGGGTCAAGGGTTTAGGGATAGGGTTGAGGCTAAAGGGATTAGGGTTAAAGTAGAGTGTGGAGGGTGTAAGGATTAGGGATAGGGTTGGAGGATTTAGGGATAAGGGATTAGAGTTTAAGGTATAGTATCAAGTCCGTTGAGGGTTTAGGAATAGGGATAGCATTTAGGGTTTAGTGATGAGGGATTAGAGTTGAGGGATGAGGGATTAGGGTTGAGGGTTGAGGGTTGAGGGATTAGGGTTTAGGGATAAGGTTTAGGGTTGAGGGTTGAGGGATTAGGGTTTAAGGTATAGTGTTGAGGGTTGATGGTTTAGGGATAGGGTTTAGGTTTGAGGGATTAGGGTTTAGGGTTGATGAATTAGGGTTTAATGTTGAGAGTTGAGGGTTGAGGGTTGAGGTTGAGGGATAGGGTTAATGGTCAAGGGATTAGGGTTAAATAAGAGTGTCGAGGGTAGAGGGATTAGGGTTTAAGGTATAGTATCGAGCCTATTGAGGGTCTAGGAATAGGGATAGCGTTTAGGGTTTAGGAATGAGGGATTAGAGTTGAGGGATGACGGATGATAGATTAGGGTTGAGGGTTGAGGGATTAGGGTTTAGGGACAAGGTTTAGGGTTAGGGTTGAGGGATTAGGGTTTAAGGTATAGTGTTGAGGGTTTAGGGATAGGGTTTAAGGTTGAGGGATTAGAGTGAAGGGTTGAGGGATTAGAATTTGACGTTGAGGGTTGAGGGTTTAGGGTTGAGGGTTTAGGGATAGGGTTGAGGGTCGAGGGATCAGAGTTAAGGGTTGAGGGATTAGGGTTTGACGTTGAGGGTTGAGGGTTGAGGTTTGAGCATCAAGGGTTTAGGGATAGGGTTGAGGGTCGAGGAATTAGGGTTAAAGTAGAGTGTGGAGGGTATAAGGATTAGGGACAGGGTTGGAGGGTTTAGGGATAAGGGATTAGGGATTAGCGTTTAAGGTATAGCATCAAGTCTGTTGAGGGTTTAGGAATAGGGATAGCATTTAGGGTTTAGGGATGAGGGATTAGAGTTGAGGGATGATGGATTAGGGTTGAGGGTTGAGGGATTAGGGTTTAGGGATAAGGTTTAGGGTTGAGGGTTGAGGGATTAGGGTTTAAGGTATAGTGTCGAGGGTTGAGGGTTTAGGATTAGGGTTTAGGGTTGATGGATTAGCATTTAATGTCGAGGTTAGGGTTAGAGTGTCGAGGGTAGAGGGATTAGGGATAGGGTTTAGGGTTGAAGGTTTAAGGATTGAGGGTTGAGGCTTTAGGGATGAGGGTTTAAGGCTTAAGATATAGTGTCAAGTGTTGAGGGTGTAGGGATAGGGTTTAAGGCTTAAGATATAGTGTCAAGTGTTGAGGGTGTAGGGATAGGGTTTAAATTTTAAGGGTTAAGGGTTGAGGGATAGGGATTAGGGTTTAAGGTATAGTGTTGAGGGTTGATGGTTTAGGGATAGGGTTTAGGTTTGAGGGATTAGGGTTTAGGGTTGATGAATTAGGGTTTAATGTTGAGAGTTGAGGGTTAAGGGTTGAGGGTTGAGGGTCTAGTATAGCATTTAGGGTTTAGTATCGAGTCTATTGAGGGTTTAGGAATAAGGATAGGGGTTAGGGTTTAAGGTATAGGATTGAGGGTTGAGGCTTTAGGGATGAGGGTTTAAGGCTTAATATATAGTGTCAAGTGTTGAGGGTGTAGGGATAGGGTTTAAATTTTAAGGGTTAAGGGTTGAGGGATAGGGTTGAGGTTCAAGGGATTAGGGTTAAAGTAGAGTGTGGAGGGTGTAAGGATTAGGGATAGGGTTGGAGGGTTTAGGGATAAGGGATTACAGTTTAAGGTATAGTATCGAGTCTGTTGAGGGTGTAGGATTAGGGATAGCATTTAGGGTTTAGGGATGAGGGATTAGAGTTGAGGGATGATGGATTAGGGTTGAGGGATTAGGATTTGACATTAAGGGTTGAGGGTTTAGGGATAGGGTTGAGGGTTGAGGGATTAGAGTGAAGGGTTGAGGGATTAGGAATTAATGCAAAGGATGTGATGAATCTATAGCAGGACAAAACACGAGTGCGTTATAGTGCGAGCGTGTTTTGTATTTCTATTGAAACGGTAAAAAAGTGGTTACCCCGGTGATTCAGGCCCACATGCTCTGTTTTCTTACTGATTCTGCGTGTGTTCTGACAAAAAAGAAGTGCTTTCATGCTATTGGGAAGTTCACATGCACATTTGACACATTGTACCACCTTTGCATGATCTTTCCACCACCTTTTCTGCTTTGCCAACTTGAGAAGGAGGAAATAACATAGTTTTCACACCAAGTTTGATATATATCTATTCAAGTTTCAATTTTTGTAGTGTTGCAATGTTAATTGGGATTCAATTTTAGGAATTTAACATTATAGATTGGTTAATAGTATTGTTGTTAGTAATGATATTTGAGTGTTATTCAATTTAACATTGAAAAGGAAGCAAGTGGTGAAAAACTCAAATTGTTGAGGAGTTTGATGCAAGAAGATAAAAACACTACATAATTGGGTACTCTCTCCATTCAAATCTTCCATTTTTAGGTATGTCAAGTCTTTACATGCATGTTCTTTACATTTTTCTTATTTCGGATTGAATTACTTTATCATGCTTTATCATACATGTTTAAAATAGACACATTCCCAATCAAGAAAGCAACCTACAATCTCACATGATGCCATGTATATTTTCTACACTTGGGCTCTTTAATAATTATGTGTAATAAACAAACCTTAACATACCATGATGTCAAACTATACAAGAATAAATCCTTACAACATAAAAAAAATACAATCCCACTATTATCTTGTATTCATTTCTTAGGAACTAATATTGGTCTCTTTATCATACTATAGACAAATTCTCTGTCATGCCGAGGAAACGATCAAGAATTAAACCAACACAGGAAGAGATAGAAGCTAAGAATGTAAAGAAAGCAGTGGCTATGAGGGAACTTTGTGAGAAGAGGAAATTGGACACGATAAATGAAGACATACCAATTGAAGAGAAACCACAACCATCACAAAGAGATATGGTATTGGTGGTACAAAGAGAACAAATGCAAAAACTTCATGGTACGAGAGATTTGAATACCATAGTTGGAGACACGTCCTTTACCGCAAGTCAACATGTAGGGACACCATCTACCACATCTCAAGTTGAGAGTACATCATCACTCACATGTGATGAAGGAGGTACACCATCATTCCCACCTCAACCTCAAGGTATGTCATCTATTCCATCTTCGATCGAAGGTATGCCATCTAACCCATCTCATTTAAATATTGATGAAATTCCTAATGTTGAGATGAATTTACCTAACTTGACACCACCTAGAATTTTGCATAGAAAGCCAAAGTATTTGATTGATATTGATGAGAATATTTTGCAGCCAATGGAAGGTAAGATTCCAAAATGCACTTGTAGAAGATATGCTAATAAGATTTGGAGATTGTTCTTTGAAAAGTTAAATGAGACTGCAAGATGTCAACTATTCATTGAAATGATGCGAAGTATAAAGTATAGGTCTATCATGAAGATTCTTGGTTGAGAACATCAGAGGCTTCAAGTGAAAAATCTATTGTCAAGAATCTAATGAGTGCGTATGAGAGTGTGGGTAACACCTCACGCACAAAAGATAGTAATGCAACACGGCGTGTGATTACATCGACTATAGTAAGTAGTCAAACGAGGAAAGCTCGTCTCATTAGAAAGACAAGTCAAGAATTGAGAATTAATAGGAAAACTTTATCAAGAGCCATTGGAAGACGCCAAAGAATTGAGGACACTAATGCCAATGAATTATGGGCATTCTCGGGGAGACTACCACGAAAAGATAAACCAATTGTTGAAGCATTGAGATCACCAATTGAAGACTTTTGGAAGAATTACACAAGGGTATCTCTGAATCAAAGGGATGTGGTAAGAAGGAGAATTGGTAGTCAGAACCGCGAGCCACATCCAAAGTATTTTTTGGATGAGACTCAAACACAGTTTTATGGTAAATTTCTAGAGAAGTATCCTCAAATTAAAATTTGTCAAAGATATTTTGAATTGCTAAAACCTTTCTATGTTAAGATAAATCACACACACACTACTTGTTGTTGTAGATTACATATTGAATTTTCTAACCATTTTGATGCTTATAGGTCTATATGTTTAGATATGCATACTAACAATGATTTGTAGGGTTGTGCCATATGTGCCCCACCAACATCTTCAAGAGACTTCATATCAAGAATTTTATGTGAAAGAGAGGAAGGTCAAATATTCTACAAGAAATTATGCTTGGATGGCACATGTCATCGTTGCAATGGCTTGCAACATTTGCCAATATGTGAACATATGGAAATAACACATGCGGTTGGAAACGAACTAGTAGAGTTTGGCAAGTATAAAACAGTGGCATACAATACAAAAGATGGTAAAGAAGCAAAGAGGCGTGAATTAGTTATTGAAAAGATTCTAGTGTATCAGTTTATGCCTATATTTCATGACAGCATAGTGTATGAGTATGCAAGACATGCCCATAGAGCTTGATGGTTGGACTTGCAATTCAAGTTATGCAAGGACACATTTCCGGTTGGTAGCATTGTTTCAGTCATCGACTTTGCAGAGAACTATAGTCTACAGCCACAGCATGAGGTGCAATCACAATATTACAACTCCACACAGGTTTCTATATTTGTGCACATCGCATTCATTCATGTGAATGATAGTACAAAGGATGACAGAAAGATCATAAGGGAGTATAATTTCTATATTAGTGATGATCGCACGCATTCTACGGAGTTTGTGCAAGGTTGCTTTCAGGTGTTCTACAATGATTTGGCTAGAAGGGGCATATCATTCAGTCAACATATCATATGGTCAGATAACTGTGCATCACAATTCAAGAACTCACAGAATTTCTATTGGCTGAGTAGGAGGCATAATTTTACAGGTATTCAACATATGTGGAACTTTTGTGAGGCCGGGCATGGAAAGGGGGAGCATGATGGTGCAGGAGCATGTATCAAAAGAGCCATAGCACGAGAAGAGTTAAAGTATAAAGACAATGCAAAGTTGACAGATGCAAAATCGATTGTCGAGTGGTGTAATACTTCCATGGGTCCAGGTAATGAAGATAATTCTTTAGTTCGTAGATTTTTTTGGTTGATAGATGATACTAACATTGCACCATATGAGGATTGTTGTACACTGACAGGATCAAATGAGATGCACTCTTTCAGAAGCTCAATTGCAGGTTCATGGAGTATCCATACACGAAAGATGTCATGCTTTTGTTCTTCTTGTACAATTCAAGTCTGGGATGAGTGCGAGTCAAAGGAGTGGGTTGACGAATGGCAATTAAGTTATCTTAGCCCACTTGACACGTATCGACCCCCGACGGCACTGGAACTAACACAGATGGAATCGTCAGTTGACTTTGACCACATATCAGATTTAGTTCAACCAGGTAATATAGGGCACGTATATGCATCTAATTTCATCTAGTTCAACCAAGTAATGTCATCTTACTTTGTAGTGTTTTTGTAATGTTGACTAATTTCATCTAATTTGCTACACATATCAATGTAGGGCACGTATATGCAGTTATTGCAGATGAAGATAACGAAGAGGGAACAAATTATTACTTATGTCGTTGCATTGAGGCCAAAAAGAAATTGGAGGCCCCTGTTATAGATGGAGAAAACATCAAATACCCTACAGGATCAGTGGTTATTACTAGAACATGGCTTAGAAGGTACCCACATAAGAGTGTTAATATTTAGCTATTTCAGGACTTTGACACGCATCAGAAGATTCTTCATTACTCGAACCTTGTCGTGGCATCCAATGTTCATTTGATAAAGTATCGGGGTAGACCTTTGAACAAAATATTGTGGAAGGTGTGTGAGTCTGACCATGAAGCAATACTTGACACAATAAAGAGTAGAGCAGACCCGGATGGTTCATTGGATTAATTTGTAAGTATTCACATTGATTTTGTAAAGTTATGTTACATTGAGTTGTAAGTATGCACATTAATTTGTAAGGTTTGTCTTTTTTTATTTCCTCATGCATTTTTACACATATGTACACATTTTTACATCATCATGTTATGCATTTTTGGTGTCCTGCTCCTGATGCGACCAAACTCATAACTCACCCTACTTCCTCTAGACACCATTTGATGATCTCTCCAACACTCTGGATCCAGGGCGCCCAATCATGATGATGACCTATATAGCATTCTCCCAAGGTGCTCATAATGAATGAAAAGAAGACCAAGGGCGCCCAAGCTTAATAGACTTATTTCTTTCAATTTTGATTATCCAAACTCTTGCAATATGACATCCACTTTCATGCCTTTAGATCTTCCTTCACATATAGGGTGCCAAATTAAAAAATCTACATAAGGGCGCCAAACTGGATGAAAGGAGACATGAAATGCGCATTAGGACTCCATGCTAAGGTTTGAGCCATTAAAGTCTCTTGATATTAGGCGCTCATGATGATGAAACTTAGAGCTTTTTCCTTTCCTATGCGCTCATCTAAGATGTTTGAATGATAAGGAGCGCCTCGACCTCTATAATGTACATTGGGCACCAAAATCAAGGTGATTTTAAGTCACTTTGAGTCATTTGGGGTCAGTTTGAGTCTTTGAGTCATGTTGCAAAAAAGTGTCAATGTTGTCAAGTTGCACAAAGCAACTTTTGCATTTTTGGTATCCTGCTCGTGATGTGACCAAACTGACCATTCCAACGCGTCCAGATGGGTACATTTATGCTAGGCATGGTCCTGTTTTTCACCCAAACATGTCGAAACAGTCTGAGCTACATTGTACCGACGATATCCCTGAAGAGTCCAAAGTGCAAAAAGGCAACAATCTTTGACGAGATGTTACTCGAAAACCGTGTCACTTAGAAACATTCCGTCTAAGGCAACGCGATCACGTAAAGTGCCTCTACAATAACCTCTCTCAGTTTTTTATATCTCTAAGGCATTTGCCCGTGGTGAAAGGTTTTTTGCTGCCCCAAAAATCGTCAGAAGGAGGCAGTGTAAAGTTGCAAAGGGGTGTAACTTTCGTCCTGCTCCTGATGCAACCAAACTGACTATTCCAACACGTCCGAATGGGTACATTTACGCTAGGCATGGTCCTATTTTTCACCCAAACATGTCCAAACAGTCTGAGCTACATTGTACCGACGATATCCCTGAAGAGTCCAAAGTGCAAAAAGGTAGCAATCTTTGACGAGATGTTACTCAAAAACCGTGTCACTTAGAAACATTCTGTCTAAGGTAACGCGATCATGTAAAGTGCCTCTACAATAACCTCTCTTGGTTTTTATATCTCTGAGGCATTTGCCTGTGGTGAAAGGTTTTCTGCTGCCCCAAAAATTGTCAGAAGGAGGCAGTGTAAAGTTGCAAAGGGGTGTCACTTTCATCCTGCTCCTGATGCAAACAAACTAACTATTCCAATGCATCCGAATGGGTACATTTACGCTAGGCATGGTCCTGTATTTCACCCAAACATGTTGAAACAGTCTGAGCTACATTGTACCGACAATATCCTTGAAGAGTCTAAAGTGCAAAAAGGTAGCAATCTTTGACGAGATGTTACTCAAAAACCGTGTACTTAAAAACATTCCATCTGAGGCAACGTGATCACGTAAAGTGCCTCTACAATAACCTCTCTCAATTTTTATATCTCTAAGGCATTTGCCCGTGGTGAAAGGTTTTCTACTGCCCCAAAAATCGTTAGAAGGAGGTAGTGTAAAGTTGCAAAGGGGTGTAACTTTCGTCTTGCTCCTGATGCAACAAAGCTGACTGTTCCAACGCATCCGAATGGGTACATTTATGTTAGGCATGGTCCTATTTTTCACCCAAACATGTCGAAACAATCTGAGCTACATTGTACTGACGATATCCCTGAAGAGTCCAAAGTGCAAAAAGGCAGCAATCTTTAACGAGATGTTACTCAAAAATCATGTCACTTAGAAACATTATGTCTGAGGCAACACGATCACGTAGAGTGTCTCTACAATAACCTCTCTCAGTTTTTTATATCTCTAAGGCATTTGCCCGTGGTGAAAGGTTTTCTGCTGCCCCAAAAATCATCAGAAGGAGGCAGTGTAAAGTTGCAAAGGGGTGTAACTTTCGTCCTACTCCTGATGCAACCAAACTAACTATTCCAACGCGTCTGAATGGGTACATTTACGCTAGGCATGGTCCTATTTTTCACCCAAACATGTCGAAACAGTCTGAGCTACATTGTACCGACGATATCCTTAAAGAGTCCAAAGTGCAAAAAGGCAGCAATCTTTGACAAGATGTTACTCGAAAACCGTGTCACTTACAAACATTCCATCTGAGGCAACATGATCACATAGAGTGCCTCTACAATAACCTCTCTCAATTTTTTATATCTCAGAGACATTTGCCCATGGTGAAAGGTTTTCTGCTGCCCCAAAAATCATCAAAAGGAGGCAATGTATTAAGTCAGGATGAAAGCCTATTCACTCTAGGTGCCTATTGTGACCAAATCACACATCGCGCCAGAGAATCCCAAACATGCACCTTGAACAAGTGATGCTACAAGTGGTGAACAAAATGGGCACCTTGAAGAATTGAGCCCTCCAAGACATCTTGCAATTGCCTAAAAGTCCAAAATTTACATAAGTGAGTTAAGGCGCCATTTTCCATCTCCAGAGCCTCCTTTGAGCGCCTTAACATGGAGTGAATGTTTTAGTCTATGAAAGATTGCACCTAAAGAATATAACAACCCCTTGAGTCACTAGGATGAATTAAGTTAACAAAATGAACTTCATTGAGGGAGGTGCACTTGTGCATCTAGACAACTCCAGTTTAGCGCCTGAGAAAAAGCATGTTTAGAGACACCCCTCGAATGAACCCTCTAGAACCAATAACCATAGCTCAAGATCCATAACCATGAGAAGATAAAGCATTAAAAAAATTCATCTAAAGGATGGGAAATACCTCTTAGATGATAGTCTGCCGAGTAGACCAAGAGTGGGGAATGAGAATGCTCCTTGAAGATACACCAAGCCACAATGACTCTCTCCAATAAGAATCTTCTCTAGGTCCATAATTAACTCACGCCCATATCCAAGTGAAAGTCTCCTTGGTCTTCCTGCTAAAACCTCTAAAGGGTAACCATCTCAACAAGTGTCTCTAATCCCAAGAGAACTCTAGCCTCACCCAAGTCTTGAAGTATGTATGAGAACCTACAACCAATCAATCCATGTTAACCTCCAAATGCAACACCACATTATCATGAAACTCCCAAGCACATGACCAATGTACTCAATACCAAGAGAACCAACAAGACCACTGTCAAAACTTTGACTACAAAATTAGGTATCCAAACATGACATCATGATCTAACATCTCCTCCTAGAAGATCACATGCACCAATACAAACATCCTAGTCTCAAGAGAACTTGTATCATGCTAATACTCTAATCTAGAATCAAGAGTCCACCAAGACACACTACCAAACACCTCTAAACCAAGGATCAACATCTACAACCACATGAAGATAACCATCTCCTAAAAATAGTAGCCAAGATGTCAAAGCACTCTCACTACAAATAATAATCATAATCCAAGAGTTTGTCCATTACACCCAACCACTATATAAGATCATCCATCACTAGGTGACGAATACACATCACTATCAAAGCTCCCACTGAACCATGATATGAACTACACATGGCATTGTGATAACCATCTCCTAAATGAAGATCACCATGGTCCACACACACTCAACTATAATACTAATAACTCCAAAGTAGAACCAAGATCTCCAATCTAAGAAGATAAACCATCATTACTGTCAAAAGCTCACACTAAATTATGCAACTAAGATATCCATGACATCATGATAAACATGCTACAAGTCCCAATAACCAACTATCCAATCATTCTCATCATCCATCCTCTCATCCCAATGCAACATATCAATGCGCAAATGAGCATACACAAGGAAAAATAACAAAGTCTACATCAACACTGCATCAATCCCGTGGATATAGGCAATATGCATTCAAGTCATCCCACTACAATCAATGAGGTGTGCATCCCAAAAAAATGCATAACTTGTAGATCCCAACCATTGAAAACATGCAAAATCATCATCACATTAGTAACTTCCAAACTGAGATACCAAATAATATAACTTATAGACTTCACCAAATCAATCATAGATTCAACTTTCCAAACAAGTTTACAAATGAGTAACCATAGTCAAGGAACTAATCAAGCATCTAAGAGATAAGAACAATGTGCTAAAAGTAAACCACAACACCACCTGTAATCATGAATCAAACATCATAACCCATACCTATCAACTATAAACATGGTCAAGTCTTGCCAATGCTCAAATGTACCTACATATCCATGACACCATAATTATCATCATTGCTATACCTATGCTCAAATCCCACTAAAACAAGACTCCTAGTCTCACCATGTATCAACCATGTCCTCAAACTAGAATATTGCTGAGCCCATGGAGATTGATACACCCACTTCAATAGAATAGGCAATTAATGTACCCGATGTGTCTTCATTTAATAAACTAGTAAACATCATTTGCATCCATACTTAAACCAATCTTATTGTTGTGTTTGATGTGTCCTCTTTCAAACAACCATTTAACAAAATTTGAGTCCAAACAATAAACATTTACAACCATAAACATCTCAAAGTCCAAAATCCAAACATTCTATCATCCTTAATCATTTCCATCATAGACCCTTGGTTTGAAAAAATCATTATGCAAGATAAAAATCCTATGCCTATTACCTTGTGCGAGGCTCATGCAAAACCCAAAATCACAATCAAAATAGGTCCTCAAACCATGCATCCTTTAAATGAGATCTTTTATCCAAATCAATCAAAAAATCCCTTTGATAATGATGATGATGATAGTCTTGTAGATTAAGATGATATGAAGATGACAATAGCATTAACTATGAGATCATTACATGCAAACTTTCCATAAACCTTCATCTCCCACTCATGAGCATGCAAGAATAATTCAAACAAGAAATGACTAGCACTAGCTATCATGCCAATCCTAAATACACATCTAATGGTCGTCCTTATGGTACCTTTGGTAAGGAAAGAACCACTTTAGACCAAGGTCCTCATATTCAATTCATATCTCCAATCCCAACCACATGTGAGAACTGTTTATCCTATGTATCCTATTCAAATCCTCCATCTCATAATCCTTACATTCCAACTTATCCCATCAATCCAAACCCACTACATCCAAATCATCCTTTTTAGATTTCCTCCAAGGACTTCTAGTGGAGGAAAAATCTCAAACTAGAAATCACAAATTCAATTAGTGTACCTCTCCCAAGCCTATCCAAAAGTCACATAGTATCATGTCTATCCATCAAACACCACAATGCAATCAAAATCCTAACAACATGCCCATGATCCAAGATCAAGTGCAATCATGCAAAGATATTATCAATCACAAGCCTATTAAGAATGAACTAGAATCTTCTAGTACCATACTTTTCCATCAAACACCATCATTTAATCCATGGCCTATCAAGCCTATCAAAGAAAATGCAAACATACTATGTAATACAATCGGACTTTAAATATTTGAAGTAGCCATCTACAAATATCCATTCAAACGTGGATTTATAATGCAAGTATGGACGCCATCAATAAAAAAGATTTGTATTAACCAAATATCTATATAGGCATACATCAATATCTGTCGATATAAGTATAACATATATACAAAATAGCCATATAGGCTTACAAGAATGCCATATAGGCATACAATGTCAACTATGTACAATACAAAATATATGTCCACAAATGCCATATAGGCATACAACAAAGAAACACAATAAAAAGTCATTCCCCTCTTTCTGGTGAAGAGAATAAATTATGAGTAGCCTTTGATCTTCTAGGGGATGGAGACACGCATGTGGGTTGTCTACTACGAACCCGAGGGCTACTCCTCCTATTTAGGTCTTCCTGCATCTTTACCTGTTACAATAAAAAGTATAGACATTAATATATAGAAATTACATGTTATAAAAAATGAAACATTTAACAAAATAATCACTTACCGCTAACATATAATCTGTCTCCTCGCTTGCCTCAGTAGCAGGAATATGCCCTAGTGATGTCATGTCCTATAGAAACCATCCAGATAGAAATTAAACTTCAAATCAATAATCTTTTGATTTTTCAAAAATAGACAACTATAACAATGAATGTAAATTGAAATTTACTAATCTGCCTCATACCCCTGTCAATGCCATGGAGCTATGAATCGCAGAGGCCACACCCTGTTCCATTGCCCTATGAACATGGGGAGGTGTCTCCGCAGCCTGCATCATCTGGAAATAAAACAACATTATTCAATTACAAAAACTATAATAGTGATGCAAATCATGGATCCTAACATACACACACGTTCATCTAAACATGGAAGTACACACAATAAAGCACACAAATCACATACAAAAATTTAGTAAGTACAATTCATTCATTAAACTATTTATTTTATTACCTCCGTAAAGCTTTGAAGTCCACCACCACTAGCAGGCGTTGCCATGAAATCTATAGTATTAACCTATTCAACATCCAAAATTAGAAATTAGAATACCATTCATATAATGATGCTATTCACATGTAATATTTATAATTGTTTACTAGTTACATACCTCGACAGTAGATGATCTAGTAAAAAATGCAGGTGGAGAACCACTGAAAACTACATCGACGCTATGACCCTAAAATTTCATTAAAATCATCAATTTAAATTAGTTAATCTTGTATTTCAAAAATGAAATTTAATAAATTAAATTCAATAAACTTGCTAATATTTACCTGAGTATCAAGGCCGAATGTCTCACTCAGGAGGGTATCTGTCATCACCATCTACTCAGCTGCAGATGTAGCCTGTGCACCTGTGTCCTGACTGTCCATGGTGTCATAACCACAGGCTGACCCACAAGCCTGGCAAGTATGCGGTGGGACCCTATTCTTCGCACTATGTGCCAACCCACTCTGTGTTGCAGGACCGGCATGCTCTATGATGCTCTGGGTCAAGGCACTAATCGACTAAAATGTATCGACCTCAACACTCTCCTTCACAATGGAAGGGATAGAAACATGCTCATGGGCTGGTCTGTTGATTACTCGTCTCACTACTCGCTGTGGGTCAAGACGTGCCCCTGGTCTATCTTGTGCTGACCCCCCACCTCTACCCTAGAAGTCCCGCATATCAAAATAGTTTGGCACTTTATTGAGGACAAACTCGCAGTAGAGTTTCCTCAAAAAGTATTGCGGGATCTCATTATTATTGCATGGAGGATGGTCAAAAACCATCCACCACCTCTACCCGAAATTGTCCCTTATCGCTTGGTTGTTGCAAAAATGGATAGGGAACCTCTTGCATGTAATGGGTGGAGGTTGATTTGTTTGTGGGTTTGTGAAAATTGAACACAAGTCTAATTTTGTAATTTGTAATTTTTTGACATCTTGGTATGACAACTTGTCTGCATAGTAATCTCTAAACTCTCTCTTTTTATCCGTCCAACTAGTTATTTGCTTGCTAATTGAATCTACATTTGATAACATAGACTCAAGAGATTTGGCAAGCGTGGACCTATGCAAGGTTGAAGTGGAAGGATCTTTCAACCTTGCAATTATATCTTCAATTTCCTTTTTGTTGTTTTTAATTTGCCCCATTATATTATCTTGTGTTCCAGGGGCATGTCGAGGAATAAATGGAGGAGGTTGTTGTTCTGCAGGTATTTCCTCCTCAGGATTTTGTGGATTTTGAGGAGGAGGAGGAGGAGGTGCATTAACATTTCCTGACAAATAATGAAATATATATCAAAAATCAACAAAAACCTACCTATTTAGAAACAAATTCAAACAAAAAAACAAAGATAACTCACCCCTTTGGTGTGCTCGACGTCGCAGCGGCATTTTGGCGACGAATTGATAACCTTTTTGTGTTGATTGGTGTTTTGCAAAACGCGAGCACGTTTTTGAGGGTTTGGAAGTCGCGGGCAGAGGAGAAAACAACAAGAAATGAAATTGGACTGCTTTTTTTATTTGTAGTAAGTCATAATGCGAGCGCGTTATAACACGCTCACGTTATGACTTAATTTTTTTTGAAATTAATTTGGCCACTTTTTGGCCCCCCATCTTCTTGCACTTACCCATATGTCTGTTATGATCTTGGACAATTTCTTAGACAATTTCAAAACAGTTATAATGGCTAAGCCTTGATTTTGGATGGGTCCTGTTGGTTTCCAAATCTACAGAGGGTTTGCCAGCTCCAATGCATAGGCTGATTTGGCCAACAGATTATGGGAGGTTGCGTGAGCTGCCTCCCCTTCACTTCTAGTTCTACCACACCAAGGGGGTATCCCTATAACTAAAGATATAACTTTGACTAGACCAATAACACAATGATTTTGCTTTACAATAACAGGCAGAATACTCTCATGTGTGGACCAAGATCTGCATGATAGATCACAAGGCTGGCAACACTCTTAGACATATATGTCTGGTTGGGTATGAGAATACACAGGGATCCTAATCCTACTCCTACAGCTAACAGGTGGAAGAGATGAAATGGGTGGACATAATGTCCTAGATGCAAGACAAGGGGTTTTGGCTCATAACTACTAACCCAGGAGTAGACTGGTGCTTATCCATTGGGCAAAGAGTCAACTAGATGTATACAGCAGATGGTTTGCAACTTTCACTCAAGTTTCAGGGGGTTTGAACTTGATGCTTGCCTTACAAACATCACCCAAGAATGGGTATCTAACTACCTCTACTTACAGATATCCCTGCTGACATGCAACCTTCCCCATGCTCAATCTAAAATAATTTAATCCACTCCTTGAATGGAAGTTAGAGATCAAACATACAGTATAGATATCTATACCCTAGAATCTGTGAAACCCTTAGCAACCAGATTCAAAAGAAGGAGAATAACATGCAGCAAATGGAGACAAACAGATAGACACATGCAATAACCATTTTTCATATAACATTAACACTGAAACTGAAAATATGTGCAAAATGCATGCATGCTACAACACATAAACTCCAAAATGGGATGGAACAACCAAGATCATGCCCTGTTCTTCATTATTTACACAAAAATGCCCTAGGCTTCAACAACCACAAATGAGTGACATAGTCCACCTTTTATAGCAAAACTGTGTATTCAGCAAATTAATTACATGGCTCACCAAAAATTTGCCAGATACAATGCACTGAAAAAGTGGCGCTCAAAATTGAATGCAACAACCAGAAACAGAGGATAGAGCAGGTGAGATCGGGATCCGAGCCACCGCTCAGGGACATTTTCTCTTAAATCTGGTAGTTGCCCTATCCATCATCGTCCCATCGCTCCCCTACAAGATCACCATTAATGTTTCATCTACCTGCAGCCTCTGGAAATGTAGCCGCGGCAAGTCCCTGGAGTTTTCCCGCCCAAACACAGTCGCAAATACACAAGAAAAAACCATTGTTGTAGGTTCAAGATGTGGCCGTTGATCAGAAACCCAGCCGCGGAGATCAATGGCCCCAAAAACATTGAAAAGTCACCAGCCAATGATATCGTACCACGTAGACACTTGTAGTTTCTGATGCTGAGCCATCGCTTACTTTTCATTAATTATTTCCCGACAAGAGTCTTCTACCGGGAACATGTGCAGAAGCCGCCACGTGGCAAGCTCCGCAGCATCCTTGAAACTTTAAGGGGCTCTCATCGAAACACAGATGGAAACCAACACGTGGCGGGTTCCGCGTCGCTGCCGAGGGACACAAAAGGGTCAAATGAAACTCCGTGGGGGCCGACACTTGGCGGGCTCCGCATTAACCTTGAAACACATAGAAACTATAGTGAGAAACTTGTCATAAGTCCCGGGATCCTCTGCCATGCGTCACCTTCCGAGACACTTAACACTTATGTTGGGGCCCACCTCAAGCTTCGCTTAACGTTTGAAACAAAAAGAAACAGCTTACGAAAGCTTACACTTGTCATGCTCTGTAGTAACCATAAGGGACACACAGCACCTTCTGTGCGATCATTGAAACTTTAAGGAAACTGCCCCCGCTGGTGACACTTGGCGCCTTCCGCGCTCACAGAAACATTATAAAAAAGGGGCTCGCAGAAACTTCAAGCGGAGGTTGCCACTTGGCAACATCTGCAGTAGCAACTGTATCTTAGAACTGGGTCCCATCATCACTTCACCACACTTAATATGAAACAAATAGAAACAATGCGGAGGCCAACACATGTCAGCTTCCGCAATCACAGCCAGGGGCACGTGGCACTGTCAGCAGTAGCTTAGAAACTTTTAGAAACTCAAGCGGGGAGTGACACGTGGCAACTTCCGCAGCATTCTTGAGAAACACTTAGGGTCTTTCAGAAACTTGGCATAGAGTGACACTTAGAGTCTTATAGAAACATTGGCAGATGCCTCCACGTGGTGCCTTCCGCGCCACTCTCAGAAACACTTAGAAACTGTGTTGAAACTTGGCGGAAGCTGACATGTGGCACATTCCACGCTCAAGCTGGAATCTTCAGGGGAGCATCATGGTTGTTGACACGTGGTGCCACCCGCGGGAAGCAACTTAAAAGATAAGAGAAAAAGTTTCTGCCACGCGGCAAGCTCCGCGATAAAGTTACCTGTTAGAAACAAAAATGTGGCCAAAATAGGGGCATGACACATGGCGGATCCCACGGCGTTTGAAACTTGAAACACCCACAGCCACTACCAGAAACATTTAGACATTGTAACAGTGACCCGATAAGCATTTTTTATGCATGTGACCCATTTTTTATCAATTTTCAGGGGCCAATGGAGATTTCTAACCTGCTACAACATTTTTTGACTTGCACCTTAACTGAATTCTAGCATTTTTAACAACTGCAAAGGCCAAAATGTGTCAGGATTTTTGGATTTTTGGGAGGAGACTTGACTCAAAACCCCATACATAAATTATTACTAATAGTGGCTCCGATTGGGGACGTGCAGGCGCAAGACTGCAGCGAGAACCTCAGATCTCTAGGATGCAGACCAATCCCTTATCTATTGGGCACAGAGTCAAACACTGCACCAGCCTGCATCAAAAGCATATTATTTTCAAATATTATTTTGGCGGCCCCGGGCAGCCAAAAAGGAAGAACCATAACTTTATTCTGTCAAATGCTTGATTCCACACTGAAAATCCCAATCCCAACTAAAAAGAATGGCACAATCTGCCCATAATGTTATCTGCTTAATTAGACATTCCACCACTTTTGAAAACTTGCCACTATCATTTTTACCTCTGTCATTTTGGATTTCAAAATTAGACATATAACCATACACATAATATTCTTCAACATTAGGCAACATATGTATGTTATATTCCTCAGACAGTACATCATACTGCTCTTGGCATCCTTCATCATTTATCTGGCTACTGCACACCATAAGGCACTCATCCCGCTGATCCAAAGATTCAAAATACTCAGAAAAAATGAGACCCCTAGTATCCACTGATATTGAAAACAAATCCTGATCCACACACCCAATGTTGCACATGGCTGAATCAGGTGATGATGAACATTCATTATTCAGAGTTTGTAAATCAGCATCATCATCCTCAAACAGAGGGTTAACCCTGCACCAATGAAGGTCATGACTCACAACAATAAATGCATCCAGAGGCTCATCATAAAGGGGATTCATATTCATTGCAAAGGTCTCTACTTCTTCTTCATGACAGTCCAATTCTTCTTCATTATTATCAGATCTGGAGTCATAAGAAGAACAAACCTGATCCATGCACTGGTCATGGATATCATTTTTATCATCTGATTGCCCCACATACAAGATTTCTGCTACTTCAATGCACTCTGAAGTTGAACAATCCACATCACTTCCAGCCCTCTGATACTTTCTGATGAAACTGATATTGATTGTTGATCCATATGATCACAACTTTGCACAACTGGATCATTTAAACATGAAGGCTCTTTGTTTAGGACTGGTATGCAAATACTACTTGAAAAATCATTGTTTTCAACTTCATTTGCTGGGCAAAATAGGACATCCTCCTCTACAATAGGAACATCATCCACTTGGAATGATGCAAAAACTGGGACAACAGGGGTGTGAGCACTTTGACATTCATTGCCAACACCTGAATTAAACCTTTCATTAATATTGGGGACTGCAGGACAACAAAAAATTTTAGAAAAATAACCCCTTTGAATTCCATATCTCTAATGATTTTCAATATCAATTGCCAACTGATGTGCTTGATGCAATGTGGTGGGCTCCTTATCTCTTAATCTATAACTCATTTTCTTATCAAATGCTCCCAAATAGACAACTAGGCACAATGCATCATTAGGTCTCATGCATTCTGGAATTATATTCAATGTCTTCATAAATATGAGGTTAAAGGCTGGGATCAACTCATCTTCTTCAATATGGATGTACATGAAGTCACTAATGACTGCATATTCAAAAAAAAATTCACCATATTGTACTAGAAATGCAGATTTAAAACCATGCCAAGAGCTGACAGAGTTACCTGGAAGATAGGAGAACCAGTCCCTTGCATCTTCATCCAGAGATTGAACAAATAGCCTCATGACTACATCCTCATGGTCAATCTCAAAGTCATCCATCACATTTCTAAACTGTTGCAAGTGTCTCTCAGCTGATTCATCCTTTGCACCACTAAATTTGGGCAAATACCTTCTGATTTTAGGTGGAAGAGCATTTGGATAACCACAAATGCCACTAAAATTTATGGGCTTATATCTATCTATGTTGAAACTTCTTTTATTACATGGTTGGGACTGACTACTATACATTATTACATTTGACACCTCACAAGGGTGCATGGGCTGACAATACATCCTTTTATGCTTTTGCAACCCTCCTCTCTACTCAGATTTTCAATCACAATATGACCTTAGGCACTTAAAATACAAACTGCTATTTCAACCTGCCTAAAGTCCTCTATATGAGTCTTTTAAACAACATTGCATGCCCTTTTGAAATACAGAGTAGGTTCTAACAAAAGCATGCAAGCTCTGCTTTCACCAATGTTTCCCTTTTAACCAGTGCTATTTCACCAAATAGGGAACTTTTCAAAAACTTGTACAAATACCTAGATATGTTGCAGCTGCTAATAGGTTCATTCAACAGAGTCACCACCTCCTTGGCAGAGGAATGAGCTTCAAACAGGCTGAAGCTGAAAATTGCTTTCTTTCATTCTGGGTCATCCACCAGTAGAGTCACAGATAAAAAATTTTCTTTTGCTGCAACAAGGCACCTCTAGGTCTGATTTTTCAATCTTTTAGACTCAAATTTTATGGATATGACATTCGATTCCCCAGCAGAGTCGCCAAAATTTGTTGGTTTCCAAATCTGTAGAGGGTTTGCCAACTCCAATGCATAGGCTGATTTGGCCAACAGATTATGGGAGGTTGCGTGAGCTGCCTCCCCTTCACTTCTGGTTCTGCCGCACCAAGGGGGGTATCCGTATAACTAAAGATATAACCTTAACTAGACCAATAACACAATGATTTAGCTTTACAATAACAGGCAGAATACTCTCATGTGTGGACCAAGATCTGCATGATAGATCACAAGGCTGGCAACACTCTTGGACATATATGTCTGGTTGGGTATGAGAGTATGCAGGGATCCTAATCCTACTCCTACAACTAACAGGTGGAAGAGATGAAATGGGTGGACATAATGTCCTGGATGCAAGACAAGGGGTTTTGGCTCATAACTACTAACCCAGGAGCAGACTGGTTCTTATCCATTGGGCAAAGAGTCAACTAGACGTATACAGCAGATGGTTTGCAACTTTCACTCAAGTTTCAGGGGGTTTGAACTTGATGCTTGCCTTACAAACATCACCCAAGAATGGGTATCTAACTGCCTCTACTTACAGATATCCCTACTGACATGCAACCTTCCCCATGCTCAACCTAAAACAATTTAATCCACTCCTTGAATGGAAGTTAGAGATCAAACATGCAGTATAGATATCTATACCCTAGAATCTGTGAAACCCTTAACAACCAGATTCAAAAGAAGGAGAATAACATGTAGCAAATGGAGACAAACAAATAGACACATGCAATAAGCATTTTTCATATAACATTAACATTGAAACTAAAAATATGTGCAAAATACATGCATGCTGCAACACATAAACTCCAAAATGGGATGGAACAACCAAGATCATGCCCTGTTCTTCATTATTTACACAAAAATGCCCTAGGCTTCAACAACCACAAATGAGTGACACAGTCTGCCTTTTATAGCAAAACTGTGTATTCAGCAAATTAATTACATGGCTCACCAAAAATTCACCAGATACAATGCACTGAAAAGTGGCGCTCAAAATTGAATGCAACAGCCAGAAACAAAGGACAGAGCAGGTGAGATCGGGATCCGAGCCACTGCTTAGGGACATTTTCTCTTAAATCTGGTAGTTGACCTGTCCATCATCGTCCCATCGCACCCCTGCAAGATCGCCATTAATGTTTCATCTACCTGCAGCCTCTGGAAATGCAACCGCGGCAAGTCCCTGGAGTTTTCCCACCCAAAAACAGTCGCAGATACACGGGAAAAAACCCTTGCTATAGGTTCAAAATGTGGCCGTTGATCAAAAACCTAGCCGCAGAGATCAACGGCCCCAAAAACATTGAAAAGTCACCAACCAATGATACCGTGCCACGTAGACACTTGCAGTTTCTGACGCTGAGCCATCGCTTACTTTTCCTTAATTATTTCCCGCCGAGAGTCTTCTGTCGGGAACATGTGCGGAAGCTGCCACATGGCAAGCTCTGTAGCATCCTTGAAACTTTAAGGGGCTCTCTTCGAAACACAGGCAGAAACCAACACGTGGCGGGTTCCGCGTCGCTGTCGAGGGACACAAAAGGGTCAAATGAAACTCTGCGGGGGCCGACACTTGGCAGGCTCCGCATTAACCTTGAAACACATAGAAACTATAGTGAGAAACTTGTCATAAGTCCCAGGATCCTCTGCCATGCGTCACCTTCCGAGACACTTGACACTCATGCTGGGGCCCACCTCAAGCTTCGCTTAACGTTTGAAACAAAAAGAAACAGCTTGCGGAAGCTGACGCTTGTCATGCTCCGCAGTAACCATGAGGGACACACGGTGCCTTCTGCGCGATCATTGAAACTTTAAGGAAACTACCCCCGCTAGTGACACTTGGTGCCTTCTGCGCTCACAGAAACATTATAAAAAAGGGGCTCGTGGAAACTTCAAGCGAAGGTTGCCACTTGGCAACATCTGCAGTAGCAACTATATCTTAGAACTGGGTCCCACCATCACTTCGCCACACTTAATATGAAACAAATAGAAACAATGCGGAGGCCAACACATGTCAGCTTCCGCAGTCACAACCAGGGGCACATGGCACTGTCAGCAGCAGCTTAGAAACTTTTAGAAACTCAAGCGGGGAGTGACATGTGGCAACTTCCACGGCATTCTTGAGAAACACTTAGGGTCTTTCAGAAACTTGGCATAGAGTGACACTTAGAGTCTTATAGAAACATTGGCAGATGCCTCCACGTGGTGCCTTCCGTGCCACTCTCAGAAACACTTAGAAACTGTGTTGAAACTTGGCGGAAGCCGACATGTGGCGCATTCCGCACTCAAGCTGAAATCTTCAAGGGAGCATCACGGCTGTTGACACGTGGCGCCACCCGCGGGAAGCAACTTAAAACACAAGCGAAAAAGTTTCTGCCACGCGGCAAGCTCCACGATAAAGTTACCCATTAGAAACAAAAAGGCGGCCAAAACAGGGGCATGACACATGGCGGATCTCGTAGCGTTTGAAACTTGAAACACCCACAGCCACTACCAGAAACATTCAGACACTGTAACAGTGACTCGATAAGCATTTTTTATGCATGTGACCCATTTTTTATCAATTTTCAGGGGCCGATGGAGATTTCTAACCTACCACAACATGTTTTGACTTGCACCTTAACTGAATTCTAGCATTTTTAACAACTGCAAAGGCCAAAATGTGTCAGGATTTTTGGATTTTGGGAGGAGACCTGACTCAAAACCCCATACATAAATTATTACTAATAGGTCCCTGGTCCCTTACCACGGTATATACAACAAAAAAATACATATAAATACATTATAATGATAATTCTATTTATTTATATAATCAATAATTTAATAGAAATTTTATTATTAATTATATTATTCTATTGATATTTCAAATAAAATTTTTATAATTAATATATAAAATGAATAAAAATTAAGCAATCATATTAATATAGCAATATAATATATTAATATTTAGATCACTACAATATTTTAATATTTAATATTTATAAAAAAAAGAATATATGACTATATAATATCAAAAAATATATAATCAATACTATTTTTATAATAAAATTTATTATAACATAGTAAAATTAAATATTCATATATATATTTATTTATAAATATTAAATATTAATATTGTAGTGATGGAAATATTAATTCAATGAGCTAAATTTATATTGGATCTATGAAGTAGAAAAATTAATCAGCACTCAAACTGAGAAACCCAACTAGATATTACACGCCCAACTAGATTTTTAAAACATCCAAATCAGTTTACTCATACCCATTCAACTCATACAAGCTGAAGATTGAAAAAAGAGGAGGAAAAAACATGATAAAATATAATAAAAATATAAATTTTGACTTGTCTTTTAAGTGCTTTTTGATCCGATATTGACTAGTTTTAAGACACTCAAAACAAGTTTACTGATATGGATATCAATCTTCACAAGCTGCAGATTCAGAAAGAGAATGAGGAAGAAAGTTCATTTCTGCAACAATAGGGATTGGACCATAAAATTGATTGTATCTCATAGAAAGAGTAGCCACAGATCACAGAGTTACAAAGCTGGATGGCAAAAATCCATTGATTTTGTTGGACCAATAGCCAGGTATTTTTTTTAGCTAGGTCTATGTTTAAGAGTAAGAACAAAACTTAGTTATTTTTTTGACATTATGAGATTATTCAAAATAAATTGTTATGAAGAGAGGGCTAAGAATTCAAGTGTAGAAGCTCTTTATACTTGTTTATTGGTACTATTAACTTCTTGTTTAATTGTTTACATGTTTTACAAATTGAGGAATGTTTAATTTTGACTAAAATAAATAATATTTATTTGTGTCTTTGTTTTTTCACAAGAGGTGTTGGGCACGTGGACTGTTGAAGCCCAAATGTAACGGCCAAAACTTCTTGTCTTCTTTTGTTCCTTGTAACCATCCATTATGCAGAGAGCCAATCTTGGCTTGTAACGGTTTCCTTTATCTAGGTCGCTAATTCAGATGCTACTCAAACGGTTGCTAGGAGTTTTTTAAGAGTCTTTCAGACTGCTTCGCTACTGTTTTCTAAATGAGAGATATATACAAAGAGAGATGTATGAACAGTAAATAAATGGAATCCCTTTCTTTGTGGATGTAGCCATTAATAATGGTGAACCACGTTAATTGCTGAGTGTTCTTCTCTGCATCATAGTTCTGTGTCTTCTGTGTTTTTATTTATATATCTCTGTTTTCTTTTTCTGTGTGTTTTTAGATTTACAATTGGTTTCAGAGCTCTGTGTGAAGCTCGGTCCAGGAGATAGCCTATGAGGATTTTTTTTGGAACATGTATAGCAATCAAAATAGATGATACAAAAAAATGGAAAATAGAGAAATTTACAGGCCAAAACTTTGGTCTTTGGAAAGTGCATATGGAGTCTCTTCTTATCAAACAGAACTTGTCTCTCACCTTACTGGGGAAAGCCAAAGGACAAGGTTCTATGAAAAATGAAGACTGGGAAAAATTGGATATGAAAGCGAAGGCAACTATATTTCTCTCATTGTCCAGCAATGTATTATTTAATGTCTCAACTGAGAGTACTACGAAAGCACTTTGGGAAAAGCTCTCCAACATGTATGCGATTGCTTCAGCTTTGAATAAGGTATTTATTATGAAGAAATTATATAACCTGAAAATGAAAGAAGGTGGGGTTATGTCAAATCATCTGAATGAATTTAACACCTTAGTTACTTAATTAACTTTGGTGGGTATAAAGTTAGATCCTGAGATTAAAGCAATTTTGCTGTTGTGTTCCTTACCAAATAGCTGGGAAGGTGTTGTCATGGCTGTGAGCACTTCTGTAGTAGCCAAGAGTACATTAGTTTTTGATGATGTTGCAGCTACACTTCTCAACGAAGACATGAGAAGGAAACATCAGGAACCCTCATTCGGCGATGCTCTAACAGCTGTAAGTACAAGAAATTGGGGAAGAAGCCAAGACAGAGGTAGATACAATAATCAGAGAAGGTCACAATCTGGTCCGCGATCGAAGTCTAGGGGCAGAACTAGTGCATGTTGGTTTTGTGGAAAAACTGGACACAATAAGAAGAACTATTGGAACTACAAGAAATCTCAAGGTAAAGTGAGCACAAATAATCAAGAAAACACTGCATGTGATGGTGTTTTGGTCCTATCAGCTAGTGACACAAATGCAAATTCGTGGGTCCTTGATTCCAGCACTTCATTTCATGCCACTTCATGCCGTCAAGCTTTCACAAATTTTCATGAAGGCACATTCGGTAAGGTGTTTCTTGGTGACAATAAAGAATGTGACATTTTAGGTAAAGGTGATATAACATTGAATCTAAAAAAATGGAGACAAATTAACTTTGACAGATGTTAGATATGTACCCATGTTAAAAAGGAATTTAATTTCTATTAGTCGGCTTATAGCCAATGACTGCAATGTTAAATTTTCTCTTGATTCATGGAAAATTACAAAGGGGCTTTTAGTAATGGCAAGAGGAAAGAAGCAAGGTAATCTCTATATTTTAGAATGTTTTGCTGAAGTGGGAGCTGCCTTGCCAACTATGGACAAGAGGAATCTCAATAAAATAAAAGGAAGAAGATATCTCACTAAAAAATCATGTATGTTGAAGTTAGTATACTAGGATGCATAAAAGTATTGGGATATCAATCATTTTAAAAATTTATTTAGAAATTTATGAAATGAGCCAATGGGTAGGTTGAGAAAGCTTGAGCACACTTCTAAATTTGGGTGTATTGGATATTAGCTGCAATAGATTGAGTGGTAGCATTGATGGAATTTAGATTACTAGTACATACAAAGTTAAAATTAAACAATTATGTGTTCCATAGTTCTTATTTCCGGTGCAAATATTTTATTAACAATATTTCTTTTTACTATAATATAACATAAATACTTAAGCACACTTCTAAATTTGGGTGTATTGGATATTAGCTGCAATAGATTGAGTGGTAGCATTGATGGAATGTAGATTACTAGTACATACAAGGTTAAAATTAAACAATTATGTGCTCCATAGATCTTATTTCCGGTGCAAATATTTTATTAACAATATTTCTTTTTACTATAATATAACATAAATATAAATACATTATAAATTTATATAACCAACAATTTAATCAAATTTAACAATACCAAAATAATGTCAAAATAAAACATTAAATAATTTTCATAAGGTTGAATATTATATTAATATAAATATTACAATAAAATAATTTAATATTTACATCACTATAATATATTAATATTGAATATATTTACACCAATATATCTGAATATTTCATTTTACTATGTTAATTATATTATTCTATAGATATTTAAAATAACAATATTATAATTATAATGAAGAAAAATTAAATAATCATATTAATATTAATATTACACAATATAATATATTAATATTTAATACTTATATACAAATATATATCAAAATACATTATAATAATAATTCTATTTATTTGTATAATCAATAATTTAATATAAATATTATTATTAATTATATTATTCTATTGATATTTAAAATAAGAATTTTATTATTAATATATAATAAAAATTAAACAATCGTAATATGAATATTACACAATATAATATATTAATATTTAGATAGTATAATATTTCAATATTTAATATTTATACACAAATATATATCAATATTTCATTTTACTATAATATAGCATAAATATAAATACATTGTGATGATAATTCTACTAATTTGTATAATAAATAATTTAATATACATTTTATTATTAATATATAATTAATTATATTATTTTATTATTATTTAAAATATCGAATTTATAAATAATATATATTCAGTGAATCAAAATTAAATAATCACATTAATATGAAAACTATCTAAAGAGCGGACATATAAAAATAATTACACCTAGAGTAGTTATAGAGTGGATTATGTGACTCTGTACCATTAAGGTTTTTACTATGGGAATTAATTCCATTAGACAATTATAATTAAGTTTTTCCTATTATTTAGATTAAATTAAAAACTAATTTTTAAGATTCTTCAATCTTTAAATGCAAATCTATAAAATAAATAAAATAATTGTTTAAGTAAAACTAGCATTATATAGCAATATGTATATATTTCAACTCCTTGTTCTATATATTGTAATATATTAATTAAATTATTAAACTACATATTTAAGATATCTATAATAGTTATAATATTTACATACAAAAAAATTATTTGTTTAACAACCAAATTAATAAATGATTTCTTGATTTTTATTTTAAGGTTTAACTGCGTAGTTTTTGAGTCAAACACATGACCTGAGTAGTGGTTCACATGAACCCATCCCTCATGTTAACGAATGGTCCACTTAGCACTCACTGCATCTAGGTGATGTACACAAGGGTGAAGCATCGGAACTTCTCGGGAGGTCACATATCCCATTACTACTCCGACTCAAGTGCGCTTAACCATGGAGTTTCCCCCAAGATCAAGCCCACTTAACTTGCTACCCCATTTGCTAGTATTTTCTTGCTAATATTTTCTTATCAAATGTGTAGAATATTAAAAAACCTTTAACACGTCTATTTCAATATAGTTAAGGGCACGTATATCTTTTGCACAACGTGTATTGAGCACCACTGTAAACAGAAAATGGAAACATAAAACAGAAAACACAGCGTTTACCATAGCATTAAAAAAAGTTATACAACATTCTCGGTAGGATTTACTTAACCAACTACAGGAAAAAAATATATAATGGCGATGGTGATGGCGAGGGAAACTGTACATGTCTTCAAATCACGTTAACTAACAAACTTAGGCAAAATCCCTCCTATGCAAAATCAGTTGTTAAGAGTTCAAATTTTGAATCAATCACAACATAGATAAATGATTTCAAATAACACAAGAAAAAAAAAAATTGTTTAACATAGAAAATTAAAATAGATTAATCACTAGATTAAAAAAAACTCATTGCTACTGGAGAATACTAATTAAAAAAATCATATTGATTTTTAAAATTTGTGGACTTTCATGTGCAGCATTGTTCATTAGTCTGATTCTCATATCCATTAATTTTTCATTTTATAAAAACAATGTTAGAACAGATTATACAACATCCGATTTTTCCAAATCAATTATGCAGTCCTAAACAGGGACTGCACCTGATTTCCAGAATGTCATTTTTACATTCATTTATGAAAATGTTCCTTCAAAGATGGTTTCAAGGGTAATCCTAGAAAACCTCATTTCCTCTAATCGTCCTGACACCATCTCCCACCTTTCTTCATCACAATCACCCTTCTGTTGTGGTGAGGGATCATGCAAGATTTTACAGTACATATTATCTCTCTCTCTGCTGCTAATTATCTGTTTAACTCTAGAATTAGCCTTAAATACCATTGCAGCCATGTCCGAAACCGAAAGAACATATTGCAGTTTACTTAAAGGAAGCAAAAAGTAAAGCTCTCCCAACTCCAATTCCTCCTTTGAATCAACAGACACCATAAATTTGCCAATGTGCAGGGAATCCCAATGGCAAAGAAAATACCCAGGATTTTGTACAATGATTTCGCCTGCTTTAATGGGTTCGCTGAATTCCTTCAGAACGCCATTGAAAAATATTACTTTGGCCGTTTGCATGAATTGGGTTTGGGAAGATGGCATGGATATGCAATTGCCCATTATGGGTTTAACCGGTAATATTTGCTCATATATACAATGTGTATATAAAGATTTGTTTCCTTCGGGTGATAAACGTCTGACGTGGAATCGAGGAATCTAGAGGCTAAGAACTCCATGCCCAACCAGATGTTTGTAAGGTTTAAGATTTGTTCGTTGACTTTGCTGACTGTGTTTCATACGTCTATCTGACCTGGACAATAACAACTCTGGACACGGTTTGCACTTTATTCAATTATTTTTTGTTGACAATGTGAGGATACAACACTTGTTCTAGAAAATAAGACCTTGTTTAAGGCCTTTATAATTATTTATAATATATAATTTGTTAGATTGTAAAGATTTAAAACAATAGAAAATAGTGAAATTATATGAAAATTATAAGTTATCCATTAATCATTGAAATGGGCAAATTTGTAGAGCTATAAAATTATCATTTAGTTTTGGGTTCATTTTTGTGGAATGTCATAATAGTGATAAATTGACAAGTGGTATGATTTGGTATTAAGTTTGATTCATTCCTTGATCCCTATCCTTATTTACAACTTTTATACATTCAACCTTATATAGTCATATTTGCACCTATTTCTACACATTTGACTTATTATCAATCTGCATTTCTCAACACCTATTTTAGATCTTGATATTTACATTTCCCTATCGTGGATCAATCCCATGACACTCAGGATTGACTCCAAATTCAAATTGTCAACTCCTGCCTTTTTCACTAACCATTCGAAGCCAACTTGGTAAAGTTTGAGTGATTTATTGTGATGTCTTGATATTTAAAGAAATCCATTTGTGCAATTATGCAAGGAATGACAAGGAACATTTGTTTATCAAAGAGCAATCATTCTAGGAACACCTAGATTTTGGAGCTTAAAATGAATAGATTGCATCAAGATCTACATATAGGTCATCTACACACTTTTGTGTATTGTCCTTCAACCTTCGCCCAAGGTCGTAAAGCCATCGAAACAAGGGATTTGACCTAGGAGAACTTACCCCTAGCAATCCAGCAACTTCCCTAAGGCATTTTTTAATATTATCGTCCTTATGCATCTTCAAATACAAGAGATTACATTGAAACAAGTTGTAAAAGTCTATTGTTTGATAGATCCACTCCACTCATCAAAGGACAAATCCACGCTACTCAAGAATGACCCCAAGCCACTCAGGATTGACCCATGTAGGAAATTATCAGTTTGTTCAAATTATGAGATAGTGAGCACAATGGGGACATTATTTTCTAAACATTAGGGAATCAATTTCATACATCTTCAATTTCCATATTCTGACATCAATTTGAAAGCTAAGTACACCTATTTTCCTTATTTAATTTCCAAAAATAGCATTTTAACGTATCAATTCCCATCTCTTCTTCTCAATTAATTAAATGTAGGTTAATGTGTGCTTGATTGTGTGCATTTGTTCAATTAGCCTAGATTTATGTACAAGGGATTTTATTCCCACACATTTTGTGAGCCCATCTACTCTTACACACCCTAAGGTTTTGCTCTAGGGTTTATCTTTCTTTGCCAATAGGGTTTTGATATCTATATTTTCTTATTGTTTTATCATTTTCTAAATCTTATTAGGATTGTGTTCCTATTTATTCATAATCTATTGCTATATCTTTCCTTGTAGGGTGTGTGCTTCATTGTGTGACTTTACTTTGGCCTACCCACCCTTGGATTCATCTTTAGGGTTTCAGTTACAAATCTAATATATGATTTTTTTTTAATTTTAAATTTGAGTGATTTATATTGCCTCATCTTTCTATCTCTCATAGCCTCAAGTCCCTAGATTAATCTTCCTTTGAGGAGGAGTGCTCATCTTAACCCTACTATGGCTAGTCAAACCAACAATGAAGTCTATTTAAATGCTTATGTTAAGAACCATTTGAATGGCCAACAAGATTATGATCATGATGCACATTTGGCTAAACAAGATCTTTCACTTATTGGGAAAGCACATATTGATGCCTTCACTCAAGTCAAATCTCCCCATCCCTCCTCTTCTTTTGATCCTAACCCTTCCATTACCACTTCCATGACTACCACCATCCATGTTGTTACACCTAGAGTTGATCTTACCTCTACCATTCCTACATCCACTATCCCTATTCCCTCTATAGCTATCTCTTCTTACACATTGCTTGTTGGCTTTGTCCCTCACTATAGCCTAGTCCTAGTTATACTTCCTCCACCATATCTACCTCTCGTGTTTCAACCCCCTCTAGTGTTTCACACACATCCCATCCTTCCACCCATGTGTCCCATACCATACCATACCTCCTTCCCAACCTATGGTTATTCCTCCATATCACCTTAGGACCAACCTATCTTATAATGTGATTCATCCATTTGTGGCTATGTCCCCACCTCTTACCTCACACCCTCATTACACTTCTTCCATTATTTCACATACTCCTCATACTACCCTTGTCTCTACCTCCACCTTAGATACATTTTTACAAGAAATAGATGGTCTTAAGAGGCAAATAAATGGTAATAAGAAGGATTCTGTCACATACAACCATTCACATTGCATTCCATTAACATTTGAGGTTGTTACATATTTGTTGCCTATGGGCTTGTGGTACCTAGATTTGAGTTATACCATGGAAAAGGATATACAAATGTTCATTCATAAGCTTACTACTATATGTGTGGATTTTGCATATGATGATAAGATCTTTGCAAATTTATTTCCCTAAGAGATTATGTTATTCAATGGTTTTATTCTTTACCTTTGGGTTCCATACATTGCTTTCATGACTTGACCATACCTTAGATTAAAACATTTCTACATCAATATGGGTTTGAAGATAAATGTGAATGATTTGACCAAGTGTACCCAAAGGAACAATAAGCCTATTTTAATGATTATGTTATATGCTTCCAATATTTATGTGGGAAACCTAAACATCAACTCGATGATGATGAGCTTAAAATTATGTTTCTTGAAGGACTAATTCCTACCATTAAGAACAATATACATTTGAGTAGTATTCAACCATTTAGAGATATGCGTACCCATTTGAAAAATATTGAGGTCAAACTTCTCGCATCCAATACACTCAAGTATTTTTCTTTGTCTCAACCCTCTTACCCTTGAAATTTTCAAAATTTAAACAGTTTTTCCAAGGGTAATGATTTAAAGGAAATTTTTAATCAAGTTGCTAGTTCTTCTACTCTTGCTTCTTTTAAACAAAATGCTCCTAGAAGGTTCACAAAATTGTAAGAATCCTTAGACAATGTCTTAAAAATTTTATTGAGCTCTAATTTGATTACTCTTCTTTCTTTATATGTCTATTAGATCCAAATAAGCCACTTCCAATGAGCTATAATGAGCAAGCATTTTGTAATTTTTAGAGAGTTAAGGAAGAATAAAAAAGAGTTGAGCATACTCTTTTAAACAAGCTTTGCTAGCATCCTATATGCTTATACCAAAATGGGATCTTTGGAACAAGGTATGGATATCTTTAACAACATAATGGAAGGGGGAATTTTTGTTAGATATTATAGTTTGAAATGCTTTAGTAGACATGTACGCAAAATGTGGAAGCCTAGAAAACGCACATGAACTATTTGATAGGATGCCTCAAAGAGATGTCATCTTGTGGACTGCAATTAAAGTGTTCCTAGGATGCTCCTCCTTAAATGCAAATATATTTGAATGATACTTGTGGATGCTAAGATGTGTGATTTGGACATGATCGGACACCTTTAAATACAAGAACATAGCAATAAATTACACGTGTAAATTATGTATTTTAATGTATGTCTTTACCAACAAGAATAGAAACTTCCTAGAAATTTTCACTAGTTGTAACTGCACGTGGAATTTAAGGGAACTTCTTTTATATTTATTCAATTTTCAAATATTGACTTTAATAAAAAAATTCATTTATCATTTTCTTTCATCTTTAGCTCCTACAACAATCAAAAATGACTATATTAGTGACTTTATTAACATTTTTAGTGAAGAAAACATGAACGATTGTTATATTGTCTTAAACATATATCATTGTATGTACATATGTATTTCAAGTGAAAATGAGAGCTTCCTAATTGCAAAATACTACTATACCTCTTCTTTCTTCCCTTGCAAATAGCCTATCGGCATATTCGTTGTGCATAAATTTTGTGCAACTGCTAGTAAATTTAATTTATTAGTCGATAGGCTTTCTCTATGAGAGCTTTGCTCCCCAAAACCAGTTAGTATCCTAGAAACTAGTCAATATCCTAGAAACCTTTTTGTCGGTCGATTGGAAACTAGTCAGTATCTTAGAAAGCTGATCAACAAATTTTTCATTTGAGTCTTCTTTGTTAGGAGCTTTGCTTCCCGAAATTGTCAGTCCACCAAAATTTCCCAACTGTTGGGAAACCGTCAAGGAACACAATGTGATTTTATTTATCTGGTGAGGCTCAAGTCTCAATTGCTATCCTTTACTAGGACACCGAAGTTCAATCTCAGTTGTGGAGAACTTACCCAATGGATGGACACCCACTAGTCACCAAAGGTCAGGAGATGCCAGGGACCCAAGGACTACACCTAATTGCATAAGGAATCACCCCAGCCCAATGGCAAGTCTCTACTTAAATATCATTCATTTCAATAGTCAAACAATCAATAATAATTTTACAACTCATTCACAATAAAAAGTGGTAAATATTTGTCCTATTTTTATTGGCTAAAATTGACCTTGACTATTGAAGTGGATGATATTTAAGAATAGCCGCCTAGTAGAAGGTAAAAGGACTCCAATACTATCATCTTTGCATTCCAAGAAATAAGTATGCCTTATGAATTAGATGTCGCCTAAAAACATGTTGCGTCCACCAAATCAAAGAGTGCCACAGACAAACATGACATGAAACCGGCAAGCCGTTTCTTCCCACTATACTTTGCAAAACCGATCAAAAGAAGCCTAGATGGAATAAGCCTTACAACAACAACAAAAAAGGCCCTGTCTTTGGCAAAACCTCCTTGATGGCCACCATAGCAGTGCCCCAGAAAGAGAAAGGAGATATCAATAAAAGTGTGGCACCAATTTTTTGCCCTCATATTTATCATCATCTACAACACAAGAAATAACACATTCCACGTCCAACCTAATCCCAATACAATCCATGTTTGTTCAAGGCCCCATTTTGGGGACTTCATTTTGTGTTGCCATTGAGCTTTTGGGTATTTCTGAATTGCTTCTCCTGCACTAAATTGTGAGTTTTTTTCCAACAACTGAATGCAACAGAGACTTATATTGCTTGAAAAACTTTGCACCAAAGAATTGGGTTGTCTTGGGATAGTTTTTCCCATTTGAATATAACATCCACAGTTTCCATTAAAATAATATAAAATCCACGATTTCCAATACACTAATACCTAGACCTTCCACCACAATCACATTCCTACAAATGCCTACAAATGGGATTTATTTTCTACGTGTAATCTGAGTAGAAAGACATGTTGAAGCCCAAGAAGATGTCCATGAATATCCCTGATTTTGATGAATGCATCTGCCTTCAATTATTATATATTAGAACAAATATTATTGAGTCTGGTCTGCTCGCAAATTCTACTTATGAAAGTAGTACATGGTAGAATGTTAAGCCAATAGCTGAAGATGTCCCAAAGCAAACCAACCCACTTGCCACCACTTCTCATAGCTAGGTAATGTGCCTAGTTATCACCTCCAAAAACTGTGTTTTTTGAACTGACTAGTCACTATTTTGAGGAGACAATGTAGTGGTCTGTATGCAATTGGGCTCCTTTTCTTTCATCTCAACCTCTCTCTACATTAGTGCAAGATTGGGAGTCTATGAAGCAAAGAAAAACACCATTTTAAACCATTTTCTATCATTTATCATTTATGAGGTACCGATTCATGTCCACTGTTTAAAATGATTTTCTACTTGCCATTTTAGAGTCCAACTTACTAGCATTTTTGCTATGCAATTTATATTATTAAAGCAATTTCTATTATTAAAGTTTGTTTTTACTCTTGCTTTTGAATATTTACTGCCAAAAGCATTCTAGTACATGGATCATTTATAAGAAATCATCTCTTCTAAGCAATCACTACCATTTTTTTTTAATAATCAAAGCACTTGTTACATCTTTTCTTAAAAATAAATGTACATACCTTCCAATTATCTCCATACCTCTAAGAGTCATTTAGCTACATTCTTGAATTTTATAATTAATATCTATATTATGTTTGTGGTAATTAATTGCTTGCAACTATAACACATCAAACTTACAAAACAATATAGGGCATTGTCCAGCATGTGGAACCGGTCATTGGTTTATTTGTAGTTATTTTTTAATAGAAGTGTTATTATTACGATGATGTATTGTGGAAACTGTAGATATAAAAAGATTTAATTTCTACATGATATTTAAACAGAACTAAGTGTTTTTGTCTTTTAGTTTCTAAATTACTTGTTAATACATGCAGGTCTGCAAAAAGTGATCTTACAGAGAACATAAAAAAAGAAAAGGCTACCTGGAAACTTTATCTGTATTCTCAAGGCTTGTGGATCTAAGGTCATAAAAGAAATGGCATGCATGAATATAAACATTAAGAAGAACAATTATGTGAAGAAGTAGTGGAATATGTGTCTGGTTATAGGATCATACGTTGTTATATCCCTATATTATCATGATATGATGTTGAAGAAAGTTCCTCTCTCATGCAACAATTTTTGGAAGCTTTCCCTTTTTTCCTATTCTTTTCATTGTATATTGTTAAAACAAATTTTTATATTTTTTCGAACAAAAATGTTTGGGTTTGATCATGGAAGTGTTGCATTTGATATGGCATATCTGTAAATATTTTGGGCACTAATTGAATTTCATATTTGAGATGGTTCATCCATGATTTCTAATGTTGACATGAGCCCTTCTTTTTAAAGAGCAGTGATAACTGGGAACCAGTTGTCACTACTTCCCATCTGCAATTTCATTTACCAGGAAACACACTACTGGGACGCGCATGTTTCTTCAAAGGCTCATGGCATTTCAACATGAATTCTATGAATTTATGTCAATTTGGAGAAAAAGTTGAAGCGAATTTCACACATTTAGTTTTAAATTTGACCCGGTTTGAAAATTTTTGTAAGTGAGCTATTTTTAGTTCTCATCCTATTATCTTCTATTTAATTATAATTGTAAAGTATTTAAGTGGACATGATAAAAATAACTATTGAAGGTTGTGTGATGAGTAAAAAGATCTCAATGTAGCAGTGAGTTAGCTCTATGCAGGGCTTAAATTTGACAGTCCACCTTGCCTGTCAAGGAATTTTTTCCCTATAGTTTAGTCTTGATTATTGTCTTTTGCATGTCAATTAATTTTTTTTAATGCAAGTCAAATTTTATATAAGAAATATAAAAAAAAAATTACAAATGATTTTAATGTATTCATACCAATGTATTTCAAATAAATTTAGATACTATGGTAGGTCTTCTGGATGCCTAATGTTTGATATGGCCCATACTTTACATAAGAACATAAATAAGTTGTTTTGGTTAGCATATGTCTCATTGACCCATCAATTTGTTCATGAGAGAGTCACCAATGAGAGGTATCAGGCTGGTATCATGGAGCTTGAACATGTAAATAGTGAGGGAATCTGAAAATAATTACATCCCTTACACTTAAGGATGGCACCAAGGTTAGAGCACCAGATTTGTCTAATATCTCCTATGAAGATGAACCTCGCCTCATGCTCTTCACTAGACACTCTTGTAAATTCACTATTTAGCATTTCTTCCATTGAAATCTGGAAAAAAGAAACAAACAAAATACCACTGATAGAAGGAAAATGGTAGACACTATTATAGTTTAACATTTCTTCCATTGAAATCTGGAAAATCAAAACCAAAATTACATTCCAATCTCTTCTAACAAACATGTTTTCAATCTGAACCGCACATCAGAGACAAAGATTTGTTAATTTTTGTGTAGCTTGGACAGGTGTTCTAGTCTCGGGTGGAGATTACGAGGCTGGAAACACAGCTGGAATAATTATCTCCATACCTAGATAATTGATTTCTCGAGAGACTTCTAGATATTAGGGTTTAGAGTCTAATTAATCCTAGCCATTGATTAAAATTAAATCATGGCCATTGGTTTCCAATGAGGGGATTATAAAAGAGGGTCAATAGGCATTTGGAAAACACAAATCCCAGAAGTATTTGCAGCGATAGCAAATAAATAAATTTGCGGTGATAGCAAATTGATTTGCAGTGAAAGCAAAGGGCGCAGTGATGGCGTTGGAGAGCAGTGGAATTGCCGGAGAAGGAAAATATTGCCGGAGCAATTTCAGCAGGAACAATTGAGGGAAGGGAATTTACAGGAAAGAAATTTCCAGAGCTCTGCGAGTAAGAGGCAAGCAATTTTGTATCTCTTGATTTGATTTTCTGCAGTTGAATAAAATTCATATCTGCTGACTGGTTTTCCCTTCGGAGTTTTTCCAGGGACAATTTGTCCAAAACATTGTGTTCATTTTATTTTTCTATCTCCGTGATTTTTCCGTGAAGTTGCAGCTGTGTTATTATTTAATATTTGCTGTAAATTATTTAATTTTTCGGCAGCCAAATAATCTTATAAGATAGGAAATTAATAATCAGTAGCTGCAATAGATTTTTCACAAGATTAGTAGACAGTCATCTAGAGAAACAAATCCCACTGTTTATTAAGATATAAAAATACAAAAAGTTAGGTAAGAGAGAGACTCTCTAGTCAGACCCAATCACTTTAATTAAATATCAAATGGATTCAATGGTCAAAAAGTTAATATTAATTAGCTAATTTTTTTTAATTGAAAGAAGCATTAATCAATTACAAAACAACAGAGAAGACTAAAGGAAATAGAGCAGCACACTGAGCAGTCAACCACTGCTGCCAAAAATACAAGAGCAGCATATAGAGGCCAGAGCCAAAGCGGTATTATCAAACAAATTTAAAACCAGGCCAAACAGTGAACAACTAAAATAGAAGCAAGCTAAAATGGAACTTAACTGCAAATCAGTTTAAAACAAATATTGATCAATACACCTACTTATATATATGGTAGTCTTACTCATAGAAGTCTATATACATTTAAATATTTTTTTCTAAAAAGAACACAATCTACGGATAAAAATGACCTCCACAACCTTTGCTTAACACTAAGCATCGACCATCATGAATAGAAAGAGAAATATCTCCGAAGTATGAAAAACTTGGGGGTCCTTCACAAGCTGATTTATAATGCCATCATAATAAGGAAGAACCTTTTCATCATACAAAGCACTACAAATATCCCCAACCATACCAACACTACTTGCACAAACTTGATATTCTTCACAATTTTGTAGACCCATTTCAACATACTTATAGAACTCTGGCATATATTTAGCAAATTCACCACCAGTAACATAGGCAAGATTCTCCATAGCCAACATGGCCTTGTCATGGATTGTTGCACCTCTACAAGTAAAAACTTGAAGAAATAGAGCCATCATTTCATCAGCACATTGTTTAATGGCATATTTACTACCATATACATTCTCAAAATTCTCATATTTATTACATTGTTTGTAGGCTATGATGGAGATTTATACGATGCATAGAGAATAGTTGTTGGCATCTAACATGATGGTTCTTGTTGAGACACTTCATTTAGGCATGTCTGAATTTGTTACAAAACGTAATTGTTGATAAGTTTGTAGTCATGCAGGTTATTGATTAGATATTAACTTTGTTGTAGTTTTTCAAGAGACTTGGCTATTACCAAGGACTATTTTTGGTAATGCAACCACCTAGAGCACTGTAAGTTATTTTTAGCTATACATGATATTCAATTTTGGAACTCCTCAAGTTGAGGCTACTTGAAGAAATGCATAAATTTTTTAATTTATGGTTTGCAGGCATGTACAATAGTCTTTTAGATGTGGTCTTCTGTTGTTATTCTTTATTTGGTATAATTTTTGTATAAGAAATTGATTAAATGGATTAGCCCCTGTTGCAGGGCTCTTTGAGCTTCTGAAGACATTCTCTGATTTTGTATATTAGTCCCAGTTATTGTTTGCATGGGAAAAAATATTGGTAGAAGTCAAGGAATTAGACTCTATATCCACCATTTGTGTGTTAATTTCTAAAGTCTTTTTAATATATCTTTTTTGTTGTGAATTTTTTTTTAAATAATAGAAGTTCCAACTTCCTTTTAAAAACTAGAAAAACTTTCTTTTAAATACTTTAAAAATAAAAGGAATATATAAATATATATATATATATATATATATATATAGATTTTCATATTAATTGTTTTTTTTTACAATTTTTAAAATAAATTACATGTATGTTAATACAATTAAATATTTATTTTTATTGTATTTTACAGTTAAAATCTTTAAATGCAACTATACATCTGTCAAATTTAAGCCCTGGCTCTATGCAAGCATTTCTTCGATTTGAAAAAATTAAAAAGCACTTGAGGTGAACATGAAAAGCCCTTCATATCAACAATAAAGGGAGATATAGAGACATAGAGAGTCAAGAATAGCAATAGGGCCTGCAACTTTGAAACAAGCTTTTTTTAGATAAATGTGTTTGTTGGTGGGTGGGAGGAAGAAGGGTATGTTAGGAGAAGACATGGGCCTTACAAAAAAAGAAATCATAGCAAATTGGAAACACATGGATGCAGCAAATCTATCCTTAGCAGGTTGACTGCATAACACAAATGGAGTATGTCAATGAAGAAATTGATGATGATGTTGAGGGAACATTGACCCAAGAAACCACCATCCTATATGAGTGGGAATTTCTATCACAAATGGGTCTAACCAATAATGTCAACATAAATGAGTTAAATACCAAGAATCTATAGGACTTTGATATAAACAGTGCATGGAGTGAACACAATGTGCCCTCGAATTTATATGGTGGTGCCCTTCAATTCATAACCACAAGTAATTTGTGCATCCAACATGCCTACTCTTGCTCATCATCCACTAAACCAAGCTACCAACTATTGTCAAAGCAAGAACTTGCACTAAGCACCATTATGCAACACTACGGGGATAGTTTTTGAAACAACCTTTACATACAATCATTCAAGGAACAATGGGCACTAGAAAATTAGACTTGAATGGTAGAGAAGTGCATTATATTTAATAATGTTTCAACTTGGTTATTCTATCTCTTTAACAAATAGAAACCATGTTTAAATATTAAATCAATTCCAATTAACCTCATAATGAACTAGCTTTAGATTGTGTTAAATCAATTAATCTTTTTGTATTCAAAACAAATCTAACTGCAAAATAATACTAACCTATTTTTTGCTTCCTCTACAAATAACCTATTGGCAAATCTTTGCAACTGCTAGTTATATTAAATTTGAATTAAAAAACACCTTATCCAAACTATATACGTGTCTTCTTAATTTTCCTGTCCAATTTTATAATTGACTCATATCCATTGCACCTTCTAAGGGCAAGTGCTAATTCATAATGAAAATAAATTACTTCCAACCTTAATGACCCTAAATACAAAAACAACTTAGGAATAGATTTCAACTTAAATAAAACTTTGTAAAAGCAGCCGTCAACATTTATTTTACAATCGTGTTTTCACTAGTCTTACTCCATCTGAACATTGCTTCTCCAACTTTTAAAATCTGTCATTTTAGTTCATTCGAGAGCAAGGCTAAATTTGACGGTTGACCCTCCCTATCAAACAATTTCTTTATAATTATTTATTTAAAATTGTTTTTAAAATATTAAGAGATTTTATTTTTAGAAATTTATATATAAATTAAATATATATTAGAATAATCTTATAAAAAATTGAAAAATTATATGAAATGAAAAAATAATTTTGAACATACTATCTATATATATACTTAAACCATTCACTAGTTGGGATGGGGGCTCCATGAGGAGATTGGGAAGTCCTTCGTTTCCTTTGGCACCTGAATAAGTAATTAAAATTGTATGATGCACGCTCATTTGAGCCATGACTATGTATCTTTTTGATATAGAATATAATATAAGGTTACCTACTTGATATATATATATATATATATATACCAAATAAAATATACCTGAATATTTTAAAAGTAACTTGGAATAAATAACCATCACAAAAAATTTAGTTCCCTCAAATTTAGGTCCAGCCCACTTTGTGGTTTTCTTTTTCTGCTTCTCATCTTCAATTCCGCATAAAAAACAACAAAGTACAAATACTTTATATACATATAATATAATTAAAATATTTTTTCTACTGCAAAGTTTTAAAAGATCATCAAAACATTAAAAAACAAAAATAAGTTGCTCAATTGTTAAGCAGCAAGACTTATAAATTTAGTAGGGGTGGAGGCGGGTCTTCAGGCTTGCCTCAACCATGGAAAGATCTTGACCATTAAAAATTATCCTCAATTATAATATCATTCCCACAGTTTTTATAATATATTTTTTTATACAAATAATATATAAAACATTTTTCAAAAAAAATAATTACAAGTATTCTTTCATATAATCATTAATCTCAAAAGAAAACTGTGTGATTCTAATATCCATTGATTTTTCATCTTATTAAAAAATGTTACAACAGATTATAGAACATTTAATCTTTACAAATCAGCTATGCAGTCTTAAACAGGGACTGCAGCTGCTTTGCAGTACTTTTTATATAAAATTGTCATTTTTACATTCATTTATGAAAATGTTCCTTCAAAGAACTCTACTTAAATATCATCCATTTCAATAATAAAACAATCAATAGTAATTTTACACCTCATCCACAACAAAAAGTAGTAAAGATAGTTTCAAAAGCAATCCTAAAATCACCTGTAGAAAAACTGATTTCCTCTAATCCTCCTGATGTACATCACACCATCTCCGACCTTTCTTCATCACAGTCACCCTCTCCTGTGGCGAGGGATCAGGCAAGATTTTACAGTACATATTATCTCTCTCTCTGTGCTGTTAATTATCTGTTGAATGGCAGAATTAGCCTTAAATACCATTGCAGCCATGTCTGAAACCGAAAGAACATATTCCAATTTACGTAAAGGAAGCAAAAAATAAAGCTCTCCCAACTCCAATTCCTCCTTTGAATTAACAGACACCATAAATTTGTCAATGTGCAGAGAATCCCAATGGCAAAGAAAATACCCAGGATTTTGTACAATGATTTCGCCTGCTTTAATGGGTTCGCTGAATTCCTTCATAACGCCATTGAAAAATATTACTTTGGCCGTTTGCATGAATTGGGTTTGGGAAGAAGGCATGGATGTGCAGTTTCCCATTATGGGTTTAACCAGGAACACCTAGATTAATATTTGCTTATATATATATATACAATGTGTATATATAGATTTTTCTTGTTTAGGTGATAAAACGTCTGACGTGGAATCATATATTTTGATAAAATGCAAACCGTGTCCATGGTTGTCCTTGGGCAGGTGAGATAGACATTTATAGACATACTCAGCAAAGTCAACCAACAAAAATCATAAGTTAAACTTGACAAACCTCTGGTTGACATGTAGTTATTAACCTCTACATTATTTCTAAGCTTTTAAAATATGTGAGATTTGTTCGTTGACTTTGCTGAGTGTGTTTATCTCACCTGGACAACTATGGACGCGGTTTGCACTTTATTTAATTATTATCAACTTCCCAATGTTTTTATCGTTTACAATGTTGTTCCGGTAAATAAGGCCTTGTTTAAGGCATTTTTATAATTGTCTATAATATATAATTTGTTAGATTGTAAAGATTTAAACAAAAGAAAGCAGTCAATGTATAAGAAAATTATAAGTCTGCAATCCATGATATGGATTTGGATAAGATTGCTCTCTTGCTTTGTAAAATTCTCTTATCAATGGTTTATATTAAGGGAATGAATTATAAAATATTATCTTATTTTTATGGTAAATAGTATTATATTTTATATTAAAAATTAAAAAATAATACATTGTTTATATAAAAAATAGGTGGAATGGCATCACATTTCCAAAGTTAAGGTTGGAATTAGGAAACAACAACAACAACATTAGTAAGCCACTAGAGCTATATGAGTAGGAGAAGGGGGGGTCCTTATTAGGGGTGGACCTCAACCATCAGGGAGACCCTGCCCATTTGAAATGGGCTCCCAACCTATAATGGTATCATCTATTTCTCTTTTCTTCTTCTTGATCAAAATTTGTATGAACATAAGAAATAGCAAGGTCCAAGCAAGGGAACATACCAGTATTAGGCCAACTAGATTGTCCGTGATTGCACTTGGAGGCAAAAGATTGGCACGTGGTGGGAGAGACCAACCACAATGTTGGTGACAAGGGAACCATGAGGGCCACGTATGTCGTTGTGGCTATGACCACAACAACACCCACGTCAAGGAGAAGCATGTCAGCTAGCAAGAGAAGGTGGCATATAAGCAAAAGTACAAAGGACATTGGCCCACTGCCTGCTCTTTTTTTCTTAGGTAAAGCTCAAACCTATGATCTTCACAGTAAAATTATGTCATTGTTTAATTATGATCTTCAAAGGTTAGGACTAACTATATCCCATAAGTCTTTTATAGAATTCACATGGAAAATTGTCACATCTAGGAGCTTTATCATTGGTCATAGAGAAAGCTACATCACAAAGATCTGTCAAATTGAGGTGCTGGTCATAGAAGGCCTACTACAAGGCAAAAAGCCTTGTGGGGACCACATTCACACACTATTGAAGAGCTTGATCGGCTTTAGGTGAAGGTAATTATGCCTAGAAGACCTGATAATGGAAAACAAAAGATTGAAAAATGGCAAGAAAATTGGAGAGAACTTGTTGACCTTCTTTGATGTGCTTAATCTTCTATGAAAATTAGAAAGCTCAAAGGGATTGAAAAAATTTCTTGAGATTTTATCTCCAATTTTGAGCCAATGAAGGTGGGGCTTAAGCTATGCTCCCCGCGCTACATGATTATATGTGATTTGTTTTGTTGGCGAAGCCGAGCCTAACGCAACTACAAAGATGGAAAAATGGCAATGCCCCTAGCTCAATGATGGTAGGAAGATTTTTGAGGTAGTGGCCTTGTATGATTGGCAATGAAAAGTGCCAACTAGCGACCATAGATCCACAAAAAGTGGGTTGTACACTTAATGGAATCATTCCACCATTGAATCCAACCAATCCCAAAGCTAGGCTAAGGCTTAATATTCCAAATTTAAAGAATGTGAGCCAACATGGGTTGATGACTTAGCATAGATGTGTTCAAGTAGAATCAAGTGTGTTGGGTGCCTCAAGCCCCACCATTTGTCATTCAATGTAGAATTGGATCAAAAATTGGTCTAAAAGGACAACATCCAGCAAGGGCTCCTCCTGTAATTGATAATAGCTAGCAAAGAAAAAAAATAGGCTATCTAGACAGCATAGCCCTATCAAGGTGTTTAAGAATTCTCTTTGTACTGACCTACAAATTGTTCCGCATATACCACAGGTAATCAATGCGATGACGACCAACATTAGGATCAAAAAGATAATTTATTACACATATAATACCAAGCTTCTCACGCTCCAATTGTCCAACACATAGGCAGGTGGCCACATTTATCAAATTCCAACTCAATTATATTGAAGTCCCCACACATAATCCAAGAGCTTGCAGGCAATGACTATAATCCAATGCCAAAGAAGAGATCTTTCAATGTTCAGCATCATTGGAAGCATAAATATTAACAACCCTAAAGAGAGTGGTTATTAATATTAAAAAGGACCCACAACATATAGCTAGTGGGGACACATCTATGATCCACCATGTGTGGCTACCACCTAGGCAAAATAAAAGTGCAAGGCTTCCATGTCCAAAATCATGGTCACTATGTAAAAAATGATTTTTTAGCCAAATGACATGACAAGCTGTAGAAAGCATGAAACCTACAATTTTCAACTCTTCTAAACAAAAGACATCAAGGTTGAGAAATCATTGATAAACATCCCACATGCTATACTTCCTTCTAGGATCTGTAAAACCCCTTACATTCCATAAAATAAAATTCATGGAAAGTGGGAATCAAGTGTCATGTCATCATCAAGCTCTTCAAGAGCTCCATAACGATTCTTTAGAAAATATTCCTCTAAAAGTGTTGCCAAATTAGAGGAATGAAACCCCCAGAAACCATTTTCTTCTCAAGCACAAACTCACCCTGCTCTATCTCATGAACCAAATTACAGGATCAATAAGAAGTAGATGGCGAAGGTGGTCAAGTATCTAGTTGAGAAGAAATAATACTATCCACAATTAGCATTTTGTTAAAATGAGGCCTATTAGCCACTTGTGATGATTCCCTTTTGGGTTGAGAGTCACTAGCCTCAATCACCTTATTCAGCTTTGAAATATGTGGGCCAAACAGGATGAAAAGTTGTGGACCAACTACTTTAGCACCAAAAGTATAAGCATTTTTACTGCTCACTGTGGTCCATCCATCCCCATTTTTTCGAGATGAAGGCTCCCCAAAGGACTCCTTGGGTGGAGGCTGGGCCATTGAACAATTAAAGGACAATCTCAAATTTTGTGGTCTACGAACTAGCAATGATAACAAGTATTTGGTAGATTAAGATACATGACCCATTGGATAAAGGTCTGAGCATCAATCTGGACTTCAATGGATTCCTTAAGGTCCTTGGATAAGCCAACCTAGATGCATACCCTTTTTTTAGGGTGAGAAAAAAAGAAATGTTCATTAGCTACATGAACCACTTGCCCTAGGGACATCGCAATGTGGTCTAGGAAGAGCCAAAGTGGAAGAAGAAGACTAGGAAATTCAACCCAGACCAAGACTGGAAGAGAGCGCTCCTCAGAGATAACAAAGTCTTGAGACCATGGGGAAAAAATAAGAAAAGAGGACCGAATGTACTAAGGATCATGCTCAAAAATGCCCTTATCACACTTGACATCAACAGAACGAAAGAGACAAAAGCTTTTAGTAAGATTTTAAATGGCTTGTACATAAACCCCATGTGGGACCCAGGTAGAGTTGACCTAGCTTCAGAGCATGCTTTTAGAGGGAATTCTTCCCACAAAATAATTAACAAGGGTATAGTTTTCAAGCCATTTACAGGCATTCTCAAAATCATGAGTAGGCAAAATAATATTAGAATTAAAAGAATTACCTCATGAACTACCTTCGACTTGAATTTACGCAAGCATTTTGGAGCCTTTTTCTTGAGTGTCAAAGCCAACAACCCTAGAGAACCAAGTGTGGGCCAGAATGGCTAGTGACCATTTAAAGAAAGGGAAAAATAAAAAATTGCCCGAAGGTGAGGGAACTAAGAAAACCCATAATAAATGCAAAGATCTCCTACTCTAAACAACAATATGACACACAAAGGTGATGAGGGCAATGGAGTGACTCAAGAAGGAACATGTAGACCAAGTCAAGTCAAAATCCTAGCAGAGCCTTCACAAATCACAAATCGGTTTTTTGCAATGTATATTTTAATTAAGGCAATTAAAATATACAAGTCCGCGTCTATATAACATTTTCAAAACTAGAGACGAGCAAACTTCACCAATTTATTATATTTGGTAAATAAATTGTAGAAGTGAAATTTCCTAGCAATAAACAAGGGTTGTGATGCCGCTATAGTTTTTGCCAAAAGTTACAAGAATGGTTTGTAAGTTAAAAGAATGGTTTGTAGTAATAGTATGTTATGTTTGTTATATTTATCTTGCATTAATGCATGAAATGCCTTCAAACATAAGGCTTTAGGATGGCTAGTGCTCCATCTAAGGTTGTCAGTCTTAAGTGATATAGGAGAGTGGATGATCATGCAAAAAAATAGTTTTGCTTAACATAAATAAATTGAGGAATAAAGGAAAATATATATGACACTTAAATAGCACACTCTTCAATAGTCAAACAATCAATATTAATTTTACACCTCATCCCTACCAAAAAGTAGTAAATATTTCTCCTATTTTTATTAATCAAACAATCAATAGCAATTTTAAACCTCATAGTAAACGGTTGTCCTACTTTTATTGGCCAAAATTTAACTTTGACCATTGAAGTGAGTGTGGTTTAAGAATAGCCTCTATACGAATCATTTCTAGGCGGAGAGGCGTTGTAAAATTAAGTGTTCAACTAACTTAGAATAGACTAGAGGATCCATGAAGCCTTGTTAAATAAGCCACATTACAAAAAGTAGAACACATTCAACCCTAACTAAAGACTTAAAAAGTACAACCCACTCTTGATGATTAATTTTAAAATAGAATTTGTAACAGAAGTAAGTTACGTGAACGACATCATGGAAGGCTATTTTTTTAGTTTAAAAATTACATTCCATACATTAGCATTAGATAGATATAAATTATATTTGCTATTGCAATTATAAGCAAAATGAAATCTACCTCCATGTATATCTACATGATCTCACTTGGACAAAGAAAATTTGTGAGAACTGAACAGGCATCTAGCAATATTAGAGTATTAAAAGGGATGAATAATAAAGGTACAATCAATCTACAACACAAATAAAGCTCTGAAGCTAAATTGAGGTAATGCTTGTCACTACAAATTTTTTTCTTCACATAATACAAACAACACTATCTAGCTCTTTTCTTAAAAAGAAGCACATCAAATTGTCATTCAAGTCCAATACATGGAAACCTGAATATGAACAAAAGAATGTTGCAACACAAGTGTAGTCAATAGATGCAAGGCCCCATGCTAGTAGAAATTTTCTTGTGATTTGAAATTAAAAAATGTGTCATTTTCTATGACTATAGAGGTAGAAAACATGCATGTCAAAGACTAGTTCTTTGGCAATAAAGTTAATTATTGAGGAGTATTTGTTATGCTGGTGCACAAGGGCTATACTGTAAATACAACATACTTATTTTCAGGTCTCTATGCTTATATTTGTTGTTTATCCCTTTGCTAGCCCACCTCCACACTCATCACCAAAATGCTTGTGCATAAATCCTACAAGGTTGAGCCTTGACTAAATCACAAACTAAAGCACATCCTTGCATCTAGAAATTTAAAATATATATATAAAACCAAAAATAATATAAATATTCATAAAAAATTATAGAGGAGGAAAGGTTTGTTAGACATAACGTTCTTCCATGTGTTCTTCCATATGCTCATGCTTTTGCTTTGATTTTGAGTCCTCAAAAATCGTCCTCTGGAGAAATGGTTACAATAATTGCCAAAGAGACATTTCTAATGCAAGACCTCTAATAACCAATCTCCAAGGTTCCTTCACAAGGATGTTAAAAGAATGAAATGATCTGAAACCCATGCCATGGGTTTACTTGGTTTGCATGTTTTCATAAGGCTTTAAAGTTGTATTTATATTCTTTTTCTAGACCTTTCTAACGGAATTATTAAATGTATTTCTTGAAGTTATTTAAATCTCTGCTTCATGCTACTATAATGGAATAAATATATTATGGATATACTAAAGGTTTTCATAAAGCTAATAAAAATATGATTGATTTGGAAAATATTTGTTCCCAAACCTTCAATATTTTTAGAATGAGAGCTTTTGTTACATATACATCTAACAATATTTCTTATAGCTTATTTCTCTCTAATTGTAACTAGAACAACTATATGCTTATTTTTCTCCACTTGCAAAAGCTTGCCCTTTTCCCTACTCTCATTCCGCCCTAGTGGTGGTCCATAGACCAGAAGTACAAGATAATGAGGATTTCTTTATGTGGCGAGGTTTAATTGGAAGGTTTAACAAGTTGTGGCCTTCTCTCTTGGACCTACATAGGTGGGTTTTGGAATCATGGAAGCCGCTCGCTGAGGGATATATCAATCTATACCCTTATGCAAGGGTTTTTTCATTACGAGCTTTCAATCTTCCAAAGATAGGGAGGTAGTGCTAGATGGTCGGCTTTGGATGTGGGCAGTGCACTCCCTCCTTCTCAAGTAGTGGTTCCCCTCCTTCAACCCTCTCATGAAACCATTAAATTTCATGTCAGGCTAGGTCAAATTACCCAACCTCCCCCTCCAATTCTGAGAAGACTCCTGCTTTGAAGGTATTGGCAATACTATTGGCAGATTTCTGAAGTTGTATTCTTCCACATCCTACATATGCCACCCTACTTATGCCCATATTCTAGTAGACATTGACATTGGATTATGATGGCATCCCTTTTCACTATAGATGATGCTTCACTATTGGCCATCTTGCCTCAAATTATACTCATTGCAAGAAGGCTAGCTCGTCTACGTGGTGGTGGAATGCCCTCCCAAAAAAACTTGAATGTAGATTCTGAGGATGGCATTCCTTCAAGTCTTGTTGCTACGGATATTGGCATGGCCCTAGTGGCTCCTAAGATGGCTCCTCATAGGACTGGTGTGACTCCAATCTTATTCTCGAATATAATTGTGGTTCCTTCTTTAGTGTCAGCACAATCTACTTCAGTTGTTCCCATTGCCCCCTTGGTGGATCATGGTGGGACCTCGATTCTTCCCCATCTTTCTTCTTCTGTGTTGCCTCAATCATCCCCTTAAAGGGGGGTGTCTCATGTGGTGGTGTCTACTGAGGAGTCCCCTTCTCCTCAGTTTGATGATTTTGATAATGTTGTATCTTGGACTATTGTGCATAGAAGGAAGAAAGGACTTCCTAAATCAATTTTCAATTCCTAGCCCCAACCATCAGGTGTGCAATTTTCTAGGTTAGGGTCAGGAGTTGTGTAGCTCATTGGCCTCTGAGTGTAGCCTACTAAGGCAGTTTACCTATAGCCTCTTCATGTTACAGCCTCTTTAGTGGCCAATGCTCTGTCTATGTTCTATCTCTAACCTCAATGGTCTTGGTTGTTGTATTGGTTCCATTTCTCATGGAACCCATTCCCCTTGCCTCTTCATTGTTTCATGTAAAAGGGTCTCGGCCCTTTCAAAAGCCATTTTATATCAATATCAAAAACTATATGCTTGTTATGGTTTGTTTTGGTTTTCATCAATTAATTATTGCATATCTATCAATAATAGACACCAGACAAAACCATAACAAGTTGTAGCATATAGTTATAAGCAGAACAAACCATGTTTTGATTAAAAAGCAAAACAAACTCTTAGATACCACGAGCAAGTGACGAAAACACCCACAATAGCCAATATGAACTTCTCTCATGTTGTAGATGGTCTTCTTCCCAACAATGAACAAAGGCATATCAAGCTCTATATGTGATACCTTGTCTAGTATTTAACTAAGCCTTAATGTGGATTGGATGAACGTCACCTAGACTAAATCTAGAGTGTAGTGCCTTGCCTGATACTTGATTCTTCGCTTTATAGGAATTCTTGATGTATCTATCATATGTGTGTTTATTGTAGGCATGAAAAGTGCTAAATGAAGAAACATAATTCTTGACACAACAAAGAATGACAGGGATAGGGGCAGGAGCTCAAAGAAAGGAATTAATATTTTATGTTGAACAAAATATGGGAAAACCATGCAAAGTGACAATGTATTTGATTGCGACCTATGCCAGAGACACTACACTTCACTGCCACCTTTGTTTAATGGAGCATGTATGGAGAATGCATGTTGTCTGAAATGTGCTATTCTTAAATATCATCCACTTCAACAATCAAAGGTCAATTTTGGCCAATAAAAATAGGATAAATATATACCATTTTTTGTTGTGAATGAGGTGTAAAATTGATATTGATTGTTTGACCATTAAAGTGGATGATATCTAAGTAGATTGTTTGAAGCGTGTCTTATGAGAGCTATAGATCAGAAGAGGTAGTAGCACGTATTTCTCATGGAACCCTTGATGCCAGCCACCTGTAATCTAACATGTCTAGCAAGGATTTTTAGAATGTTTACAAAGTTAAAGAACGAATGATTATTTTAATGCAACTAGTGTTAGAATAGATTCAAAGAATAAAGCAAGAGAGTTTATTTAAATATTCAAGCCCATTTTTTAAATATTTACCCACACACTATTTTCAATAAAAAGCAAAAACATTAGAAAATATTTTTAACTTTTACCTAACAAGCATGATTTATGATTGGAGTTTTTTTTAACCTTTTAATTTTCTACATGTAAATTTATAAAATAAAAAAATAGGAAATGTCTATTTATTGAAAAAGAAAATTAGAATAATATGTCAACGTTCAAAAATTAGAAAAAAAAATCCCTCTACACAATTTTCAAGAAAAACTAATACGCAATGATGAAAATATAAGTATTTGTCCACAAGGCATATGCTGGACAGTTAAGTCGTAAAAAGATGAGGATTGTGGTTGCAGGTTCAAATCCCTAGCTTTAACCATTGCATCTATAAGGGCAAATCATGTAATTAGAGGTTATAGGGGCCAAGTAATTAGGGCCTTGCAAATGTGGTCCCAGCTAGTGACAATTCCTCCATACCAAAAATATGAAAACATAAATATTCCTACCATAAACAAGAACTAACAAGTTTTAAAAAAGAAAGTGGAGATGTTTATAAATTATAAATTACACATTATAGATGACAAGATTATAGATTACAATACAATCTAGAAAAATGTTATAATTTCAAGAAATTTCAACCCATAAGGAATTTTAATCCTCCATGTATATTTAATTGAAAGAAGTAAAAATGTGTAATTAAGCAACGATAGTATTAGATATCATCACTAAATTATATGAACAAAATTGTTGCTGATTGATATTTGAAATGCTTGGGTTGTCCAAATGAAACTATGTCAATAATAAGATCATATGGTCATAATTGTCAATTTTTAAAATATCATGCCTACTAGTTGGTTTAACTTTTTTTTTTTTGTAGGGTTGGTAAGAAGGTGTTGTAGTAAATGGGGCCTCAATTAAACATATTCATCTACAAGTTTTATATGCATATCTAGAGAATCCCAACTTAATATGTGATTACTTTCATGGAATGCAAGTTAAAGGAAGAAACTTTTAAAATTGTGTTGTTGTCAATTGTTCATTGAATTTGAGTATAATGGTAAGCTATGCCCCATTCTATTTTTAAGGACTCAATTGTTCATTGAATTTGAGTATAATGGTAATCTATGCCCCATTCTATTTTAAGGACTATAGTTGTATTTTCAAGGGCATTAATAGATAGGTAATAATATAACATGTCAATTTATAATAGAGAATTGGAGCAAAAAAGATCAATATATCACTATGTATGAGGTGTAGAGATGGTAATTTTATTAATATTTTTTTTTTCAAATTATCAAGGATAAGAAAGTGAAAGGAGATGGAGATTGGGTCTAAGGAATAGAAAATTAGATGTGTGTGTGTGTGTGTAGAGAGAGAGAGAGATGGTAATTTTATTAATATTTTTTTTTTCAAATTATCAACGATAAGAAAGTGGAAGGAGATGGAGATTGGGTCTAAGGAATAGAAAATTAGATGTGTGTGTGTGTGTATTCTTCTTTAATATATTTGGTTTTCATAATGCTACAAGGAAGAATTGTTTATGTTATCCATGGAAGGCTTGTAGATAGATTTGTTTAATCATAAGTGGGCCTAATAATGAAGGTGTTTATACACTATATAGGAGATGCATGTTTGATTTAAAAAGAGGTGTGTGATATATATGCTTTAAAGGATAATATTTAAGGCAAATGAGAAAGACATCCTTGTGGAGATTCACTAAGAGGATTGAATACATCAAATTAGTGTATCAATTGAAAATGATAAAGAAAAACAACTTTTACCTTTTTACCTTTTATAAATATTTTTTTTAATATTTTCATTGACATATTGTGGAGGTTAATAAATCTTGTATTTAAAGGAGTGCAACATAATAATACTAAAGTTGTGCTACTAACAAACTAGATGTATAATTAAGGATTTTTGAAATGGAGCTCCCACTCGGCGCTTGGAACTCGACGAATGCCCCTGAGGTTTCTGCGAACGCCTCTACTGTGAACGTGTTTTTCCCTCCAGACGATTGGCCTCCAGTTGCTGCGACTGCGATTGCATCTGGTTCTACGAAGGCAGTTTCCTCAGTCGCTCGACCTATTGTTGTTAGCACTGAGGACATTCTTTAGACTAGTCTTCAGATGATTTCCACTGTTGGCACCTCCTCTGGAGCGCCCTCCTCTGGTACGACTGTGATAGTAGCTGGCTCTATTTTTGGTTTCCCTTCAGGAGGGTGAGGATCCTTCTGAGCCCTCTTTCCTGAAGCAAATTTTTTTGCTGGGTTACTACCTGCACGCCCCTCTCCTAGGGCTTTTTTGCCCTCCGCACTATCACCTCCCATTGTAGTGTGTAGGCAAGAGATCCTAGAGAACGAGGACCATTACAAGGGCATTGGGGTTGTTTGTAGGTTTAATAATCTGTGGTCGTCCCTGCTGGACCTTCACAACTAGGTCGTGGAGTCTTGGAAGCCCTTAGTGGAGGGAAAGATTGAGTTGTTTCCGTGTGCCAGGGGTTTCTTTGTGGCAACTTTTGATTCCCTTGAGGAGAGGGATATTGTGTTGACTGGTCAGGTTAAGATGTCGGGTCCGCATTCCCTATCTATTAAACCTTGGTTTATCTCCTTCAACCCTCTCACTGAGCCTCTCAACATCAGGCCAACCTAGGTTAGGCTCCTGAATCTTCCTCTCTAGTGCTGGGAAGATTCCTATTTTGAGGACATTGGAAATACTATTGGACGCTTCTTTATGGTGGATTCAACTACCTCTTTCATTGGACACTCTACATTTGCCCACATTTTGGTCAACATTGAAATCTCCAAACCCCTCCATGAGGAGGTGGTTTTGTAGGTGGCGGATAGGTCATGTTCACAACTGCTTGATTATGAGAGCCTCCTGTTCAGATGTCGATGATGCTTTGCCACAGGTCACCTAGCCTTCGTTTGTCCCCACTCTCGTCACAAGGGTGCGGCCACCTGGTGGAAGAATGCTACGGATGGTCACTTGACTGTCAGTTCTCATGATTCTCCATCGGACCCTCCACCAATTGATGAGCCCTCTTCATCTACTTCAGGCACTGTAGGTGTTGTCGTGGCTTCCACAAGTCCCCTGATACCTCCTGCGTCTTTTGATCTTCTGTTGGTTGCCCCTCCTGTGAGGGCGTTTTGGAGTTTTCTGCTCCTGTTTTGTGTAACACCCAGTTTTGATTTCACCCTAAAAACTAAGTTTAACCAAAGGTAATAATTTTTTTTTTTAAAGTTTAAAACAGAAAAGTAATTTGATTTCTAATTTTTAAACCAAGTAGTTCATCCATCGACTAACAATAATCATGAAATTATAACTTATACAAAAGGATATATCCATCTACAACATTAAACAATATGTTGATTAAAGTTACTTAGAACAATTCCAAAATAGAAACTTACCAAAGTCACCACATCTCGATTGTCGACCATCCAAATTCAAGTCTCGGCAATCCTTAGGATTATAGAAGAGAAAGTATCTTCAAGGAGCTTAACCTCCAACCACAGACCGTCAGTCTCCCGCACTCCTTCCTATCCAGAAGTGGCCCTACCCTACTCAAAGAGGATAGACTTAGGATAACCAATGGTGTTTGCCATCTGAGTACTGGTGTTGTGACCTACATAACTTGTTATCATGCAATCCCCTAGATACCCTCTAGTCAAGCATGACCACTCCACAAGCTACGCCATCTAGTCACAGTGAACTATCAATGCACTTAAGGCACATGCATTATCTTGGCCAAAAGATTTGAATATATTTAGCGTTGTATCAACACAAGTAATAAGTTCACCCACCCCAACTCGAATCGAATTAATCGCAATCCTATAGTTACCTATAAATAAGTTCAAAATAACAACCTCGATAACCTCAAGGTGTTCGAAACTCATCATGCATTAACGCATGGCAACGAGGGTTACTCACTCTCTACTTAGCTCATGGAGACATTTATGTCCACATGGTCAAAGAATGGGTTCCTAGCTTATCGATCAATTGGATAATGCTATAAGTTAGTACAATGATCTCTAAGTTAGCCCACTGTTTAAATTATCCACTCAAGAGTGGACACTAAACTCATCTTTGTTGTTTCGGAAGGGTTATACTATAAACCAATTTATAGAATACAAATATTCGAAGACCCTAAGCAAAAATTAAACACTCTTAAGAATCTTCCTCGACCTATCGAAATCTTCGGCATAGCTTAATCTTTGACAATCTAAGCATTTAGAAACCCTATCTTGTTTCTAATAGCAAGAAGATTGCATGCAAGTCTAGGCTATTTACTTGACTAAGGACTCATTATATTTGTTCTAAAACTTCATTATTTTAACTTGTATGGCTGTAAAGTCCAAAAAGTAAGTCTATACCTTCTTTTGGGGACACAACAGTTTGAATACTTTAATAGCAAAAGAGTTGTTTACAAATACAAATGGACTAAAACTTGTTATCATTTGCAGCAAGGTTCGTAAATTCTCTATGGTCGACCGACCATTTTAATCTCAAAAATTGAAGAGGACTGTGAAGTCTTGCATGTTTCGGCATACATTTCACACCATTGATACTCCTTTGTCGATGGATATCACAAAACAAATCTTTTACTCTAAAATTAGTTGTCTTTTAAATTTGACAGAACCAAGCAATTGTATTTGGCTGGCCATATGAGAACTCATTCCACGTCAGCCTAGGTTTTGCTACTGTGGCTGGATAGCTGTGAGTTAGTTTTGACCAACACTAAGTCTAAATTGCACTCTTCACATATCCAAAAACCTCCTAAAATTGAACCAACAACTACACAATAAACCCGACCTTCGAAGTTGCTTTGAAGAACAATGTAATATACTGTGGGTTTCTCGACTGTGGTGCGGTGCAGGGGACAAAAGCATTGCTTCCGTTTTGCAGGTGAAGAAAACACACAGGCTATAGTTGGTGACAATTCACACTTTGCATCTTTAAGCAAATACTAAGTTCCATCGTAATGTAAGTAGAGTCATTACTTAATATAAACATATCTGAAAACTAAGACTGCGCAGAGATGAGATGAAGAGAACCTGAAGATAATCTCCCGTGTCTGTTTGCAGAACGGTCCAAGAAGCTCGTTCTTCTCTTAGTCGTTCACATTTGCTTCAAGCTCAGTCTCTTCTCCACTTCCTCTCTGCATTCTCCCCCTCTAACTGACTCCCCTACCCTCTAAATCCCATCGAACTGCGAAGGAAAAACTACCTCCCCACTCACAAGACCATGCCTAACAATAAGGGTAACTACCCGGCATGCATTACATTCTCCTCCTTACGCGACCACTACCAGAAATGGTTTGGCTTTTTCCACACAACATGTGATTACTCTCCAAAGTGGAGCTCCATACTTCGCGAGGTGGCAGTTGACAGTTTAAACCAGTTGTCACACTACTCATATCCGCTTATGAGTATAAATCAAATGCAAAAACTATGAAAAATGGCTAGGCCGACGACCATCATAAGGTTTAAAGCTTGAAGGTAAATAGATTATTTTGAAATAAAAGACATCATAGAAAGGACTTGAGTTAGTCTCTTTCAAGCTACTGCCTGATTACCAACATCACAAATGAATAAAGGAATTATCTCAAAACGACAATTTAATTATAACTAATATAATGTTGTATATTCCAATACAATACGACCAAAGGTACTACACACCATGGTCTCAAGATGTAAAACATTATTTAAACCTTTTATTATACGATAATAGCCCAAAATAGAAACAATTCAACATCCGTCGAATTTCGCAAGTAGACGTTTACATCATACGCTCGTAGAGCTTTACGACGATAATGACGAATTGAGCGTAAATGCAAAACAAGGTTTGGGGTCGACTTACACACAACTTTCGACTTTTGTGTCGAACCACTAACAAGACACGACTTACAACTCGACCTCAAATATATACATATAAACAAACTATCAGTCGTCCGTATTTGACGACATGATTCAGAGTATTACGACACCGATGTCGATTTCCCATACTCAAAACGACAACTTACAAAAGAAGAAAGACCAATTATTGCAAACTTCGACATCTCATCTAAAATTGACTTAGCCCGAAATCAAAGCTTAACTCAAGGCATCTAAGTTTATCTACCTGATAATCATTTTCAGTGGCAAGCATGCATGGGTTTTTCTAGAGTCTATTCTCTCTTTCTCAAAGATACTTTCTCTTCTTCTTTCTTCCTGGCGAACATATTCCATCTATTCCTGTCATTGACAATCTCACATACAATTTGTGGTCAAAGTACCAGTGTTCTGATCAAAACATATTTATATCAAATCATTTCATTTTCATATTGAAAGACATTTTAATTCATAACATCAAATTGATCATAATCAAGTAAAATCCATAATTTCATAAAATTAACCTTTTCTATTCATATCATCATTTTCTATGATGTTAAAACATATCCACATAACTGTACTATTTAAGAAAAAGTAAATAGTAATATTGAATCCAAAAAGGGGATGTAACATTTTGTCTTCGAACTCTCTAGTTGCGTGTGCTGGGGCCTCCCCCTCTTCTCAGGTGTCGCTTTGTCTGTGGAATCTGATGAAGATTCCCCTCTCTCCCCTTGTTCTAAGGACTTAAACCCTTTGTGTTCTTGGACCGTTGTTCAAAGGAGGAAGAAAGGTCTTCCTAAAGTTGTTTCTACTTTGCACCCTCGAATCAAATGTGTTCGTTATGCAAGTTCGGGTTCTAGCGTTGTCTAGTCCCTGTTGTTCTATCCTTTGTTTGCAGCGGGGCTACCTTTTGTTTTAAGGGATCGGGCCCTTTCAAAATCCTGTTTGGTTTCCCTGTTTCATTGCTTGTGAAACTCATTTTGTTCACTTGTCTTGGCTTTTGTACATGGGTTCGGGTCCTTCCCAGTTACTTTAATCAAAACATAATAATACTAAAGAGATTTTTTTCAATGTTGATGGTATATTTAAAATGGGTGATAAATTATATTTTTGATTTCTTATGATTTACCATATACGTAAGTATTAATTTATTTTCTTAATCTAGACATGTAAAAAAAGATAAAAGTGATCCTATATTAACATCAACTATTGCCCTTAAATTTTTTAAATTAAATATTTATTAACAATCAATATAAAATCATTATAATATACAAATATTTTTAGTTTATATTTTATTTTTGTAATCTCTTGGAAGTACATAGTTTAACACATGGAGCTACCATAATTACTTGCATTATGTACACAATCAATTGAAATGTGATTATTCTTTAGATCACACAAACAATAAAATTATCCCATATCAATGAAATTATGTGTGGAATCATTTAAATTTTCTACGAGATTGTGGCATGTAGAGTGTAGACTAATTAGTTGTAATTATATGAAAGCTAAGGGAAAAACTATTTCAATGTAAATCATTTTTTTTGGTACATATTGTGTTTACCTTTTGTTATGAGGAATAAGACATATAAGCACACACTAATGTAAGGTAAGGAAAATATAGAAACTTAAAATTAAATGCATAATTTTTTTATAGAAATTTTTCATAATTTTTTTTTATGATGATATTTGATTATCTTGTTATCTTGAAACTCTCGTGTGTTTTTGTTAGGGAAAGCCTGTAAAGATTATAAAATTTCAAGTTATCTTCATTAATACATGTAGAATTTTCTTCTATCAAACAATTTTTTTACATTAATTTGTTAATTTTTCTTATAATTTAAGTTTTTTTAATATTAGAAACCAGTTTATAAATATGGATCAAAGAGCATTAGTCATCACAAAAAATACAAATCATAATGCCTAACATAATCCAAATAGCAATAACCAAACATAAACTACCATCATAGTACCAAAATTATAAAACAAAAAACAAAAAAAAATTGCCAAATTACATAAGCTATTTAGATGTATAAAAAGGGCCACTATAGTACCAAAGAGCGTCATGAACAAATCCCAATGTAAAAAACACTACTAGTTAGGAGTATCCAACTTCTCCTTCTTGACCTTCTCTTCCGCTTGAATGATCTGGTTAAAATCTTCTTACCCAAGCACTTTCTCACCCACCACTCTAGAAAGGCAAAAATGCTTGAACTTTATCATAGTCACCAAGATTAGCAATATCAACCAAAGAGCTAGAACTATTTGCAACATCTTCATTACCTTAGTTTTTCTTTTGTGAAGCAAATGACTTTCAATAGCATGCTTGATTTCAACTTCAAATAAATAAAGTTGCTCGCATACCTGCATATACATAAGAAAGGTTGACTTCTTTTAAGAAGTTAAAAACCATCCAGTTTTTACCTTGAAAAACATACAAATTCCTATTATTCCAAAGAAACCATAAAATTTATAATGACAGGACCAATCAGACTCTATTAAACAATTTACCAAGTTTAATTGGAGAGTTTTCAATATTACCAAACAAAACATCAAACCATGAAATAGAAGGAACACCAACCCACTTAGCCCACACAAGTATGCAATAGTTCCACACTAATTTAGCATAACAACATTCAAAAAAAGTATGCTCAATAGATTCCCTTAACCTGCATATGAGACACAAACTATGCTCAGAGTTTAGAAATTCACCTACAACCAACTTTTTCTTAATAAGAAACCATCTAAAAAATGCCTTCTTAGGCTATATTAAATAAGGCCAAGTATTACCAAGCCCCATTTGGATTCAAGATCATTTATCCACCAAACGTTAAAGTGAAGGTGGAAGTTACCAATATTTGACAACATTCCATATACATTCTTAACAATGGCCTCCAGAAGCTTTTCACCACAAGACCAAGAAAAATTATCCCACAAACCAAGATTATAATTCTTTTCCAACATTGACTGGTTCATCCCCAAAGAAACAATAATAAAAGAATTTAAGTTCTCTTCTGAGTATCAAGAATATCAAATCTAGTCTTGAGTGCATCCTACATAATAACTCCACTCTCCTTTATAATATGACTAAAAGATTTAATACCTTTAATAAACCTGTAGACACCTAAAATTGACATGTTCCCAGATCAAGCTTTCATCTGTCATACTTCATTTATTAAATAATTCTTAATTATTTGATTAAGTTCACCATTAATTTATCCTCCATGTTAATTAAATAACTCCAAGTTATTTAATTAAATCATTTTTTGTTCTTCTAAATTAATTAAATAAACCAAGTTATTTAATTAAATCGTTATTTGTCAAATTTAAATAAATGTTATTTAAATAATCCTGATTATTTAATTAATTCAATTTTATCCTTCACATTAATTAAATAATTCTGATTATTTAATTAAATCATTTTATTCCTCTAAATTAATTAAATAATCCAAGTTATTTAATTAAATCATTATTTGTCCAATTTAAATAAATAAAATCAAAATTATTTATTTAAATAATCAAATTTCCCTCCACTTTAAATAAATTCAAAAATATTTATTTAAATAATCTATTTCCTCTAAATTGAATTAAAATTAATATTTAATTCAATTATTCCATGTGCACATGAAATTAAATAATTATTTATTTAATTTCTCATTTATCCTCACCCACCATAAATTCCTCCAATCAAAATCAGTTAATAGTCAATCAAAAGCGCTGACTCATCAATCAAAAGAGTTAACTAATCAATCAACTCAGCCAACTAAGCAATCAACTCAGTCAACTAAGCAATCAATTTAGTTCACTAATCAATCAATTCACTTAACTACTCAATCAGCTCAGTTAACTCTCCAATCAATTATGTTAACTCCCTTGATGCATGGGGAAGCCTAGACACTTGTTTTTCTCTCATTCGCGCACATTCTCTCAACCATCATCAACCGTTGATCTTTCTGATCATCCTCAACCGTAGATCTGTAATCTCATAGGTCTATAAAAGAAGCTTCATTCTCCATTTTGGATGATCTCTTGTTTTAAGTAAACTTATGTTGTCACAATTATTCCTTGGGAGATCAAATTTGTGTTACAATTCCAACTGCAACAACAACAATTCCAAGCACAACAATAGCAATTCCAACTACAACCACAACCTCAATAAATTACACCTCAATACCATGTGTCACTCCCGTCACCATACCACTCTAGCCTACCCACATATCATGACAATTCCACATCAACCTATCTCATTAATACCCGACAACATCCACACCAAGAACATCCAACTCCTTGTCTAAACATTTCACCTCACCACCAAATTCATTCACAAGGCTCTCACATTCCTTCACAACACAAACACACAAACCCAAGTTACCCTTTGCACAAAAATCAAGTGTCTTTAAGTCCTCATAGTACCTTTGACAAGGGAAAGACTACTCTAGCTTATGCATCCTATGGGTACCCTACATCCTCATCCAATCAAACACCCATACAAGAGCCTACTAGTCCTATCCTAACACCACCTTGTAGTCCCTATCATAGTCCATTGGTCCATCAACCTTCTAATCCATCAAGCCCTTCATTACCTTCATCCCCATGTTCCTCCAATCTTCCACCAAAGGGTCCCTCGGAGATGACCCTACAACAATTGATCCAAAAAGAATTGCTTGAGCTACCCCCGAGAAAACCATCCAATCCACATACTCATCCTAAGCCTACAAACATCCACCCCTATTATCCCTCCTCCTAATCCTCATCCTAAGCCTACAACACCATCCACCATTATTATCCATCCACTATATTGTCCATCTACCCATACACTCATGAAGGATGTGATCCAATGGCTATTAGCAAGGAATCAACCATCTCCATATCATCATACCCCTATCCAAGAGCCTATCAAAGAGCCTTCAAACATCATGTCCATTCTTTCCACCCCATCATGTAATCCACAACCCATCAAACCTATTAAAGAGTCTTCTACCATGAGACCAAGTCAAGATTCATTCTACCCTCATGTTGTTGACCATTAAGAGCTTATCAAGCCTACCCAAGAGTTTCCCACTTCCACTTCCATTGAAGAAAATCAAGAGTTATGTCAAGAGTATAATCTAGAGCATGTGGAAACATCACCCCTTTATCTAAGTCAATATCAAAGCACCTCCATCCAACCCATCCATAATCTATATCTTTTCTATGATCAAGATAATATCCATGATCAAGTTCCTAACCATGAGCAAGCAAGCGAAGTTCAACCCATCCATAAACTTTATGTTTTCTATGATCAAGATATTGTCCATGATTATGAGCCCACCCATGAGCAAATTGATCCTATCCCTAATCCCACAACTATCCATGCACAAGCTATCCACAGTACTACTATCCATCCTCCACCTAGTCCCATCCATGATCCAACACCATCCACTTCCATTAATGAGGCACTTGGCTCTCAAGTAAACATAGATGATCAAACAAATAGCTTGGAGCTTAATGAGCATAATGATGATCAAGATCTTATTGATACTTTGTCCTCCAAAATTGACCATATTGCAAATCCATCTATCCTAGATCAGATCAACAACCTTTAACAGATATATCTTTCCTACATCAAGGCTTTATCCACCCTATCAACCCTAAGCAACCTCTTTGGCAAGAGATTATGTTGGTTGTATGTTTACTTTGTAAGTCAGTCAATTTTCTTTTCAGTTTATCTTGTGTCCCTTTTAAAATGCACATTCAACACTACCTTGATCTTTCTATATCTTGGTATGTGGTGATACTGTATAAATTGGGGCATAGTCATTGCTTTCGTATGTTGTGTTTGAGGGATGATTTTATTCTCCTATTAGGTCTAATATCTATCTTGTGTGTGATGGGATTAGCATCTTGCATATTAATATCTTTTACATCTAAGGCTCTGCAAAGACCTTTGTATTAAGACTATTCTACGCTAAGATTATTTTCCATTCACGTATCCTACAAGGTTCTCTTATACCTAGTAGTAATAAACTCAAACCGTTTGTTTGCAGAGTCAACTATCTTATGCATTGGATACATGGTCACCCTAGTTCTTATACCTTGGTGCATAATATCCTTATGCTATATCAAAATAAAAGATTGCTCTATTATACATATTAGCGTAACTTCTCCCATTCAATTATTTTATCCTCATCATTTGATTATCAATCACGTGTTAATCATTTGTCCATCATAATCATCTCTCCTTTTATCTTCTTCATTTTTCTCTATGTTGTTCTCCATTTTCTATCTCCTTTTCTTCATATCCATTCATTTCGAGAGCACACTCGTATTCTTCCAATTCGTCTGTCCTCTCAAGGGGGCATCATCATCACCATTCATCTTATCGATATTCCTCATCCTTTCCATACCAATCTAGCTAATCAATCTAGCCAATATATCCAATCACATCCTTTGGTCTTAATCCTAATCTTATTGTAAAGCAAATAAATAAATAAGTCAATCAATTAATCAATCATCATCAATTAATTGTCTTATACAGATTGTCACACTCTCGAAACCAGACCAGGTGTCTTATACTAGGTGTTTCATTTCTGAAACCAGACACTATCTATATCAATCATCATCAATTAATCATTGGTTTACAACTTGACAGAGGTAATACCTTGTTTGTTTTTGCATAATCATCATTCATCATCATCATCATCACCATTCATCTCGCCCTCGCTTTTGAGTGACTAGGGCATCACTATCTCTAATCCAATCACTTTCTTCCAACCATGTTCTTCTAAACCAGTATCTTCTTCTATCCAACATAGCACTATGTTTTAAACTTCTTTGAAATGATGTTACTTCACAACACCATCTCAAAGAGGGGCAAAATGTAGACACCTAAAATTGACATGTTCCCAGATCAGGCTTTCATCTATCATACTTCATTCATTAAATAATTATTAATTATTTGATTAAGTTCACCATCAATTTATCCTCCATGTTAATTAAATAATTCTAATTATTTAATTAAATCATTTTTTATTCCTCTAAATTAATTAAATAATCCAAGTTATTTAATTAAATCATTATTTGTCCAATTTAAATAAATAAAATTAAAATTATTTATTTAAATATTCTAATTTTTCTCCACTTTAAATAAATTCAAAAATATTTATTTAAATGATCTATTTCCTCCAAATTGAATTAAAATTAATATTTAATTCAATTATCCCATGTGCACATGAAATTAAATAATTATTTATTTAATTTCCTATTTATCCTCACCCACCATAAATTCCTCCAATCAAAATCAGTTAACAATCAATCAAAAGAGTTGACTCATCAATCAACTCAGTCAACAAAGCAATCAATTCAGTTCACTAAGCAATCAAATCAGTTAACTAATTAGTCAATCTAGTTAACTAATCAATCAACTCAGTCAACTAAGCAATCAATTTAGTTCACTAATCAATCAATTTAGTCAACTCTCTAATCAGATCTGTTAACTCCCTTGATGCATGAGAGAACTTGGACACTTGTCCTTCTCTCATTCATGCACATTCTCTCAACCTTCCTCAATCATTGATCTTTCTGATCATCCTCAACCGTAGATCTGTTGTCTCACAAGTCTATAAAAAGAAGCCTCTTTCTCCATTTCTGATCATCTCTCGTTTAAGTAAACTTATGTTGTTGCAATCATTCCTTGGGAGATCATAATTGCATTTCAATTATAGAGCAATCCACATCAAAAAGTAAGGAGCAATCAATTGGAATAGGGTGCATTTCAATTCACTTGATCGGTGTAGGTGATTCGTTTGTGCAAAGGACGTGATTTGTATTTGTTTCATGTTCCTCTTTGGTTTATGTTTGCATATCCGTTTTTCACCTATCACAAAACCATTTGAGAGCAAAACAACCTCTATGTAAAACAGCAAGGGTTTTACCATCCAATTCAACAAACCACCATATGGATCGAAAAGGATAAAAAGGATCCAAGTTAATAATGTTCCTAACATCCCAATCCACCACATATTTTCTAGCCCTCTCCCAAGCCTCCCAAGTAGATTCAAACACCATGGTGCCCCCAACATGATTACTAAAGTTACCAAATAGCAAATCAACAAGGCCAAGGCCTTTCCAATTAGGCTTACCTTTAAGAAAGTCACAAGTACTATTGTTCCTAATCAAAACATTCCAAGGCTCTCAGCCATCAAGAGCTTAAAGCACCCACTTAACAACAAGAGGAACCCCTTGCAAGAACAAATTCTTTAACCCTATACCTCTCTTATTCCTAGGTCTACAGCAAATGTCCCAACCAACAACGTGTCTTTTCTTACCAGATTTTCCATTAAACCATAAGAAGTCCCTTAACAACTTATCAAGTTGCCCCATGTGAGAAGAGCAAACTAACTAGGAAGAAGAGAAAGAAGCAATTACTTTTTGACAAACTTGAAACCTTCCTATAATAGATAAAAGATTAGCTTGCCACTTAAAGACCTTCTTAACAATTTTATCTATCACCCATGCCCACATAAACTTCAAAGAAAGGGATAAAGCAAATGGAACGCCCAAATACCTAACTTGTCTACTAGTTTCACTCCAATTCCATCCTTTTTAAACCACATAATCAGAAGGGTTATCCTTCCAATATAGAATGATAGATTTATGATAAGCATTCTTTGAACCAAAAACATTGCACTAACAATCAAACCTATTCTAGCAAAAAAAATTGTAAGACATTTAAGAGTGTTATTGGTCTCCAATTTTTAACTAAAGATATATCACTATTCTTAGCGATCAGTCCCCCTATTAATATCCTTACCAAGAGTACCCACATCAAAAGCTTCATTATATAACTATAGCAAAATTGGAGAAATCTACTCCTTGTTAAATTTATAGAATTTGGTTAAAAGACCATCAAAACAAGGACCTTTATCCTTACTCATAAAGTTGATAAAGGCTAGTCTAACTTCATAGCATTAATACAATTAACCTTCCTCGGAACAATCTATAATCGCTCTATCATTATGAAGAAATAGAGTCCTCACCACCTATAGCAAACAAATCCTTATAAAAATCTAAAAATATATTCATAATTTGCCCCCCATCATCAACCAAAACCCCATTGACATTTATCCTAGAAATCTTCTCCCTAGAAAACTTAACTCTTAGAAAATTAAAATAGAACTCAGATCCCTTATCCCCCAACTTCACTAAGTTCAACTTTGACCAAATTTCAACACCTCTTTCTCTAACCACATCATTACACCTTATCTTATGCTTAAGACTGGCAACATTTTCCTACAACATGGGATAATAAAGGTTAGCCTACAAATCATCTTCAGCCTTTAAAAGGTCTAACTAAGCCTCCCTAACAAAAGAGACTCTCTTCCTAGCTAGATTTTTTTCAACAATCTTCAAAAACTTCTGAACAAAATTCACATCTACAAACCAATTAATAATACAAGATTTATCTTTACCATCAACAAGATAAACATTACACAAGCTTTGAATGCCACTAGGACATGATCTTTCTTTTAACAAAGAAGTATTGAGTTTCAATAACCCATTAAAGGAAGACTTATGTTGCAAATCACTACTTGCAAAATCAAAAGAGCATTCAATAAAGTGATGGTCAAACAATGAGGAAGGAATAACTTTAACAAAATTCTTATCTAAGTAAATAGGAAACTTAAAAAAGTTCTTATCAAAGTAAAACCTATCCAACCTTGAAAAAAATCTCTTACCACCTTCCTACATATTTGACCAAGTAAACTACACAGCCCTATTGTTATTATTGCCCCCACCCAAATGGTCATATAAATTAAAATTCCACTTAAACTTAGACCAGAAAAATAATTCATTCCCTTTCCGAGCAAAATTGATACCCCCTTCTCATCTTCTTTATTTTCCACAACATTAAAATCCCCCCTAAAGATCCAAGGGACATTAGACAACAACCTAGAACGTGACCATAACCACAAGTCAACCCTAATCTTGTAATCATTAAGGGCATAAATAGAGCAGATCCCAAACTCTTTGCCATTCATAGAAAATCTTATCCAAGCAACCCTAGAACAAGGAGAAATTATCAATCACATAACCTGTCAACTTCTTATTTCAAAATGACAATTATACCTCTTTCTTTAGAGTGATTAGAAGTAAAGAAGACCAAACCAAGCCAAATAAATTTTAAGGCACAATCCAAGAAAAAACCAGTAAAATTAACTTCTTGTAAACACAAGACATCCAAATCCTTCACAAAATTAAAAAAATCTAACAGCAAATCTCCTCTCATAAGCATCCACCCCTCTCACGTTCCAGCTAACCATTTTCATTAAAACCATCAAATAAAATAAAACTACTGAATGGGGGGACTCTCCTTTCATCTACATAAATTTTCAAAGCGAGGGTGAAGCTTAACCCCTCTTTTACGACCATCATTAATATAAATGATGGCTAAGGCTTCATTAAGAATCTCATCATCACACATCATTGGCTTAGACTCTTCCTTACCTAAAACTTCAACAAAATGCTTAGGTCTTTTTATAGAAGGCTATTTGGAAACTTTATCAATCATCTTCGAGGGCACTCTCGAAAAAATCTAAAATAAGTCAATAAGTATTTAAACATTTATTTACTTAAACATTCTCTCTCTATATATATGGGGCTCTCTCCTTTCAGTATTCCTGAGTGGGCTTGGTGGTGATGACTTACGTACTCTATATTAAAGGTTGTAACTTTGAATTCAGAGTAGAGTAAAATTATATATTTTGTTGAACAAATATAAAATAAATAGGAAAAAAATACCTGTGTACTTTTACTGTTTTCCCCTTACCAAATGAAGGTTAAAATGGGTCACCCACATAAAAAGCTGCACACAAGACCAGCTTGTGAAAATTTGTTTGTCATAGTATCAAGGCAGCTCGTCGCTACTGTTTTACCTTTTTTTTTGGCTTACTAAATGGAGGTTAAAATCAGCTTGTGGAAATATGTTCATAATTGTATCAAGCAGTTTGTTGCTAACTACACCTTTTCCTTATCAAATTGAGGTTAAAATAAGTTCACCAACCAAAAACCGCACACAAGACCAGCTTGTGGAAATTTGCTCATCATAGGACCAAGCAACTAATTGTGGTAGCATGGTCCAGCTAGACTCTTAAGTCTTGTCATTGGCCGTTCTTTGGTAGTTACGTTCTGGGAGAAACTTTCCAGGTTGTTGTATGGTAAATACTACCTTTACCTTTACATTTATATGCTAATAAGTTGTGTAAAATGTAACTCCCTTACATGCATACTGTGCATGCACATTACAGTTTGTGTACTCAATAGGGGATACTAATAGTCTCTTGTCAAGAGCCATTTTTTCACTGTGACTATTTGGGAAAGTTCTCCAAGTCTTTGTACAGTGAAAATTACCTTTACCTTCACCTTTGTATTTTAATATGTTGTGTCAAAATGTTGACTCCCTTACTTGAACACTGTGTATGCATATTGGTGCCTCACCATGGGTCGCATTGATAGGTACAAACAAATTCCTGTGGCAATACCCTTCACACCAATTGTTTTTTAAAATTATTTTAAAGGCGTTTATCATTTCCAAAAATTGCCCACATACAGAATGGAAATGCATCAAGTGGAGATGAAAGTAACAATAGTAATATGGTTGACAGAACCACATCTAACCTTCATTTCTCCTACACCTGCACACTGTGCATGCATATTCCAGTTAAGAGTATTCAATTGGTGCCCCACCATGGTTTGGATTGATAGGTTTAAACAAATTCCTGTGGCAACACCCTTCACACCAATTGTTTGTTATAATAATTTTAAAGGTGTTTACCATATCCAAATATTTCCCACATACATTATCGAAATGCATCATCTGGAGATGAATGTAACAATAATAATATGGTTGACAGATCCACATCTAATCTTCATTTCTCCTACCTGTAAACCTGCTCTGACTCCATCTGCATAACATTGAAAATTGCTGACACAATAGACTGTTAAAAATGCTCCTTTAACAATATCAGCAACACATGCTTTCACCTTAAGCAACTTATCTCTCATTTGGAAACAAATTTCGCAGGCTTCTGAAATTCTATATCAACGACCAATGGCACGGACTCTATCTTGAATTAGCTTTCTCTCCCAATTTGAAATGCCTGTGAAAGCATGGTCAGGAAGACTCTCAAAAGGCTCCTTCCATGGATCATTTTTTGCCAGATCATATGTGGCACCTCTGATTGCATCCTTCTTTGGCCCACAAGGCCTCTTTGATGTCACCATATTATATGCTGTGTTTAACTGCACATATTATCAACCAAAAGGCATAATGAGGTTACAGAAATACTGTGAGTGATAAAGCCAAACAGCAGACATGATCTTTGAGAATCTTACATTCATGTCACAGAACCAGAAAAGATAAGCAATTACGACAGCCGGTGCCCTTCCTAGACCTGCTGTACAGTGAACATAAACAGTACCCCCCTTTGAGATTGCCCACTGTAAAGAAGATACTGCCTTTGGCAGCACCTTCCGTAAAGAATCTGGATCGAAGTCCTGTGCCTGCAATTTCAATTACAAGGAATTAGCTCCAAATGGTTGATACATAAATGGAAGCTGAGACAATCTTGAATTTCCACCAATAGAAACTCGATGGTTGTTGGAGCTCATGTAAAAATGAATTATATTAATGTCTTCAAATGAGTCGAGCAGGTGAAAGGAACTCAAAAGTACAGAATGTCACATTTACTAATCTGAAATATTCCGAGCCAAATTTTTTTGAATTTTCAATAACAGATTACAAACCAATGCACCCGTTAAGGTTAGCAGCTAAACCAAAACGATGCTGAAGCAACTCTAACCAGAATGTAAATGCTTATACAAGAACTCTAACCAAGATGCGCCAACGAACGACGAGCATGTGGTCAGAGGATCCCTACAATCTAATATACTGAAAGCACACTCGATACCAAGTATGTGCTGCTCAATCTGATACGGAAATGAGGCGACCATATGGCGGAGATAACTGAAATTACAATGCTGGAAAGAGAAGTAAGCTAAAATGTTGAAAGTACTCGACACCCAGAATGTGCTTTCTAACCCGGGATGGGAAAGGAGCTACCATAGGGCGGAGATAAAGGAAATACAGTTGCAATTACTGAACGGAAAGCTGAGCATTACAAATTATGATAAGCAAGAATAATCACTACTGTCAGTACTACTGCCAGCTTACAATATGAAAGATAATGTCTTGCTATCAAAGTGAATCAACATATAAATAGAGCTGCAACAATATAAATGAGTTTCCTTTACTAAGTAATAAAGCTTAGATCTGAAATTGCACTAAACAGACCAACCTCAAAATCTGATTTATGATAGTTCTGTTTTCCCGTGCACAAACAGCAGCCCTGTAACTCACAAATCCATTCACAACTACCTCTAGAGTCACTCAAATTTCACGAAACAGAATGCAATATGACTCTAAGATGATGGCGCCCAGGATTGGCACAAGAAAACTGACTCAAAAAGCTGATATGAATTAATGGCACCATTCCCAAGAAAGGCAAATGGTACGGCCCAGCAAGAGGGGCGATTTCCTTTTAAAAATCACAGCCTTCAAAATAAAATCTATAACTTTGGGAATAGGGTCGCCCCTTACAGACAGAGAGAATGAAACAATACCCAGAAGCAATATTTTTGTATTTTTTGATTTACGAATAAAAACAACAATCTGCTGTAGCTAAAATGCAATTTCTGGAAAACCTCTAATATGCAAAACTGAACTAACAAGGCACAAGCTGAATACAATGCTCAAATCCCCAATGCAACTCACAAAACTAAACTAATTCACTACTAGTCGCTATCTTTCAAGCGAGAAGCAAAGCCTAGCTAGGAGGCTTACATTCCTCGAAGCAATCCCAAGGCCAATCCGGCAGCGTAACATTATCAAGTTTTCCGATCCCCAAATGAGAGCACTCTTCCTCCTTTTATACTTTTCCAACTGGGAGTCTCTAAAATCCTCTTGCATATGAGATAAAACATGAGAGGGAAAATAATATAATCCTCTTCAATTCTTTTTCAACCTCACCCTTAAAGTCCCCTCTTTTAAAACAACATTAATATTAAATAATAATGTTTAATTTACGGACTTTAAAATGGAGGCCAAGAGGATGTCGGAATTCAATGATCTATAGCTCGTTGGAAAGATCTTGACAAGACGAATCCAACCCCACTCTCAAAATCCCGTTCTAGTGCCAATCCTGAACTTACTAAAAATAGCCGTAACCAATAGGGACTAAGAAGAACAAACCCGGAAAGAAACCGCCCACCAAACCACAATCCACGAACAAAAGCAACCACCAAAACATGAAACCCCAATTTCAACCCCCGAGTAGCCTACGGGTCTCCAGAATAGGCCAACGGTCAACTGTAAAAGATCAAGCTAGAAAACGGAACATTACATAATCAGACATGCTAAAAGGACCCAAATATAAAAATTTATAAAATTTAAGCTAGATTTAGTTCAAGCAAGCAAAGAAAAAAAAAAGTAATGCAAGAACAATAATTCCTAAATAAAACATTCTACACAAAGTTATGTACTACAAAACACTCTTGTGAAAGGAAAGCCTCAAGTTAAAAAGATGTGAAATAGATGTAGTTCAAGCGAGCCAAAAAAATAAATTTAATGCGAGAACACTAAATCCTAAATAAAACATTCTACAAAAACCTATGTATTACAAAACACCACTGTGAAAGGTAAGTCTCAAGTTAAAAAGATATGAAATAGATATACAACATATAGATCACAGGGCAAAGCCCCTACTGTAACTAAACTAAACTATAATTGGGGTATAGGGCGAGGAACACGGAGCCTATTAAATCCTAGGGGGGTGCTGCTTCTGGAACCAATGAGAAGTAAGAAGAGAGAATGTCCCTAGGGTGCTTGTCCCTACATCAGGAAGGAAGCATATATTTATATGACATCATTTTCCTCTATATCACTAAGTCAATATTGAGCTGCCATATAAAATAAGAAGAATATAATTTTTCCCACCATCATTACAAGCTTAAAAATTGTTTTCCATCTAAAAAACTGTTGGTAAGTATGTATTCTTCTCAAGAGTTTAAATGAAAGAAGTATTTTCTATAGTATTTATTATTAACAAAATATGGATTTCCACCGGTAGTTGATACAATTTATAATGATGCTTAAACCAAAATTCAGACCTACGTAAGGTGAATGTTTGAATGCAAAAATATTGAGAAAATTTTCAGAAATTACAGGAAAATCAATGCAAGCTTTCAGATCACTGCCAAAATACTTACTCCCTTGTTATTGAGAAGCAGAGATTCAAAATACAAATATCGAATCATTCTACTTTCAGAACCTTCAACATGACACTTAAAAATCTCTGTTTTGGTATCGGTTGATTAAAAATTTAAAACCCGTAAGTTTTCCCATGCTTTTATCATAGAATTTCTTGTGAATTTCAAAAGAGCATCCATGAAAAGTTGAGTTATTCAACTAGTATCAGGGCATCCTTGTAGGAAATAGATGCCACAAAAGGGTCCTTTAAGTATTAGCTTGATCATCATGTTGTGGTGAAATAATTGTAGGCATGCAATGTCATTGAAGATGCATGCTAACAGGCCACAAGTGTAAGCTCTTGGGAACACATGAGTAGACAAGCAAGTTTTATATAGATAGATAGATAGATAGATAGATAGATAGCAGAATAGACATGTCCTAATACTAGTGTTATCTCCAAAACTGAAGTATGCAAATAGTCTTGTTAACATACGCCAGTCTTGCTGCTATGCCAAAAGCTTGAACTGTTACTGAGTGCGCCACCAGTGAGGTTAGAGAGAACTGGAGGGCCCAAAGGCAGGGATCGAGGGTCTGACCACTAAACAGTTTAGCCCCCCAAGCCGCGATGTCCCAAAAATGGGACACAGTCAACCACGAGGCGAGTAAACTGCCAAGGGTGACAGCCGAACCCCTCCCCAGTGGATTCACCAAAATGTTACACACCCCAGGCTTGCTGCTACACCAAAAGCTAAACCTGTTAGTGAGTGCGCCACCAGCAAGATTGGAGAGAACTAGGGGAGCCCAAAGGCAGGGGTTGAGGGTCTGTGATACAGGGCATCTGTTCTCCAGCAGAGTAACATGCATGAACCCTAAGGAAGTATTTACTGATGGACTGGACAGTAATTTCTAGATCAACTGTTAATAAATAGTTGATAACAGTTTGGAAAGAGTCCCATAGTTAAAAAACTGCAGAGAACTTGGTAGACTCACAAGTACTCACGAGCCAATCTGGGTTGGTGAGTAACTCAACAAATGAGTATCTGGTGACTACTTGCTGAGTTTTGCAAGTACTTGCAAGTCCATGCCAAAAACTCAGAACAAGTTTTCCTTGCTATGTGTTCTCTAATTTATTTTTTATGCTTTTTTATAGTACTTTGCATGTTAATTAAGTTTATTTTTTGAATTTATATTATTTTCTGATTTGTCGAGTTTTGGCCAAGTCTTTCGTCAGAGTCAAGATTTTGGTCTGTCGAGTTTTTGCTGACTTTTTAAACTATAGGAAAGACCATATTGCAGATCAGTTTGATGTTTTTGAGCAGGTTGGAACAAATGAAAACACTACTAATATGCTGCTTGGAGCTTAAATTACTGGGAATATATCTTCCCTTCTCAATCATCTTGTTTTGAATCATAAAAACATGGAACGTTAGTTTCAAAATCAATTGCCCTTCAAGTGATTTATTGTTACCATTTTAATCTGTCCCTTTGAGGGAAACACAAAATGGAACAATGTGTAAGGATGTACTTTCAAATTTGTAGGGGAAGCTCCTTTAAAAATAAACCTAAAACTATAGGGGTTTCTCTGAGTCTGTAATACAAACAAACTTTAAAAGAAAACTACGTCTTTATTCTCAGGTAAAGGCAAAAGGCTATTCAGCACTTCTGCACAAGACAAGATTTTATGTTTTATGTCTAATACAAAAAATCTAGTCTATGGAAAGCAAAACCACTCTCAACTCTCCTAGCTAAAAGCAAGGACTAGAAGAAAATGAGTACAAACTAGAATTGAATTTAGACCAACATACAAATCAGCAAATTGAATGAAGGGCATCGCATACAAAACTACTATCACCTACTTGAATGAAAACAGCAATACAAAACTTGCAATCTTCAATAAAGCTATTCAACCTCATAAAAATAAGATAACACAATGACAACTTTGAACAATAATCTGAGCAGCAAGTAGGCATAAAATTACTATTACCAAAAGCTAAGTGCCAATAGCACTTATTTATAAGTATTTAAAAGTTTTTTTGCATACGAATTATTCAAGATAAATAAAAAGCAAACTAAAGTTCCAAAATTAAAAATAGTTTGTTTGCACACAAAGCAAACCTTAAATACAAAATAGTCTCAAAATACATTGTCTAAAGTCATAAAGCCGGAAATAGAATGTCTCTAAATAGATCTTCTACAAGATCATCTTAAAATGGCTATCTCCCAAAAATAGCAATGACTAAAAATAGTTGTGGCTCAACAATAATAAAGAAGACAACTCCAAACATTTTGTGAGAATGAAGCCTTTCTATTTAAAACTTGACTATTCTCCTTCTTTGTCACATAGACACACTTTTGGCATCAAAGGAGCAGCTTTTTGCAGTTTCTGACTTGAATTTTTGCCCATCAAATGGAGATGGTGAGGGATTTAGGCTTCATGGACACTTTTCTTATGTTTTTTATTTGAGACTTACCCTTCTCGAAGCAAAGCACGTGATTTTAGCCTCAAGTAACATATTTTATGTTTTCAAGTTCACCTCCCTTCATGAGCATGCTTATTAGACCTTGGTGCACTTTTCGTCGTGTTTTGTCTTTCACCTAAGTGATTGAGGTGCTCTTTTTAGGTTCTTAGTGCAATTTTTCATTTTTTTCACTTCACTTAAGTCATGGAACATGCTTTTGGGGCTTTCCATGCACTTTTTCTTATGTTTTCATGTTTTAAATTTCACTTAAGCGAATGAAGTGTTCATTTTAGGTCCTGATGCACATTTTTTGTTAAATTTTCAAGTTAGCATTGTCCTCTAAGTGAAAAAATGTCCCCCTTTATTAACTTAAGTCACTTTTTGTTCTAATTTGTCATTGACATTGGACAACTTATGCACTTTTTCACTTCAAGCTCACTTTTTTTCTAATTATAAGTTGTCCTACACCCTTGCCAACTTTACACAAGTCACTTTTTAGACCAAAACATGCCTTTTGACCTGCTAAGCCCTTTTTTTCACTTGAAAGCAAACTTTTTGACCTATCATGCACTTTTTCCACCTAAAGTTCAATCAAAATGACCTTCCTCCACATGAGTGCACCCCTACACAACTTTGCACCTTTTTTGTGTTTTATCATTGACTTTTGAAGATCTCCTTAAGTGTGCACTCCATGGGCCTTCATGTACCATTTCCTTCTCTTAGACCATTTTACCTTTCTTTCCTTGTCCAAGTTCTTGTCTTCACCTTGCCCGATTCATTGGAAAACTCCTTTCATTGGTTGACTAGAAATGACAACACCAAAATTGATAACCACAAGAGACAAGGATTCAAGTATGGCCCAAAAATGAGAAACGACACAATTTTGACTTGAAAGATGACTCAATACGAAAATTTTCATATGGGTACAACATACATGAAAATTTTCTAGTGGTTAATAAGCATTAAAAATTTTCTTTCAAGACTTGATACTCAATTTTTAAATTTGACAAAAATTTATAAATCTTTTCTAATTGACTTCAAGCTTGTTAATTATGTTACTAATGTCTTTTCACAAGAGGTTTAGTGCAAGTGTAAATGATGCAGAAAGTCATTATATTACTAAGGTGTACATAGAAGACATTGAGTGCAAGTTTACGTGAATTTCAACAGACCAGACTGTCATGTTACTAATGCCTTTTCACAAGAGGTTTAGTGCAAGTGTAAATGATGCAGAAAGTCATTTTATTACTAAGGTGTACATGGAAGACATTGAGTGCAAGTTTACGTGAATTTCAACAGACCAGACTGTCATGTTACTAAGAAGTTAAGAACTATACGGAGTAGACTGCATGCAAGTACACATAAATTTTGATAGAATATATCATATGTTACTAGCACCATACAAAACAGGTTGGGTGCATGTATACGTGAATATTGACAGAATTGATGGTTTTGTTATGAAGGCTTGTCCAGAAGAGACTTGATGCAAATTTAGATGGATATTACCTGATAAGATAGATCATAATTTACTAGTTATGGTAAAGGTGAGATAGTGGTGCAAGAGCACCTCGAAAATCATGTTTTCTTTTGCAAAAAGGTCAATTTGACCAAGGCATTTTCATTTCAGTTGTGTCTAGGTCTATTTTGTAAGTCCCAAGTGACTTAGGGGACAGTTGTCAAATTGTAATAGCATAATTCTAAAAATAGTAATAATGCCAAAATAAGGCAGTCTCCTAGCTGCTTGGATTTGTCTCCCAGCCGCTTGGAGCTAGTGTGGTACTACTCCGGGCGAATTGTTAAATACCCAGAAATATGAACTGAATGAGTATTATGATGTAACCAGATCGATAGTGATTGCATTGTGTTCGGAAGAAATAAAGCTTTTCTGTTTGTTCATCTGACTTCCATCTCTTACCACTGTAAATCACGCAGCTGTAGCTTTCCATTCACTGTATATTTTCCATTGTTGCCATATGTCGCCGTGAAGCATTCCACTGGTGAGATTTCTGTCGAAATCAGTGGAATGGCTTCAATGTATCAGTATTTGTTTTGTTCTTTGTTTTGTTTTTCCTGTTTCATAGTGCAGACGATCTGGATCGAGGGTTTCGCGTAGTAGAAGATCCTAGCATCCTCACGTGCTAGGGTTCGCAGGAGGGAGAACCGCGCGACAGCGTTTTGGATCGGCCAAGGGTTCCGCAACCATTGACGGAACGCGTCCCTACAGAGGCGGATGCCATCGGGGCATTGGAGAATGCCGAGAGACTTGGTCGATGGAGTTGAAACGAGAGCTTTCCTGTTAGTTCGTCGGCTGTGAGCGATTAGGACATCAATTTCTGGTATCCGTTGGTAGCTCCTCATCATATTGGTATCAGAGCTAGCAAAAGATTTGGGCGGCAAGTCGAATTGAGAACTTGCGGCAAGTCGAATTGAGAACTTGCAGCAGTGTTGGCGTTTGGGTGTTGTCTGTGAATGTTTATGTCAAACAAAGAAAGTGAGACAGAGGCGACAAGGATGCCTCCCAAAAGTATGTCGCAAGACGCCGTTAAGAAGTTGATTGAGGAGATGCTTGAATCCAAGTTGGGAGAGTTCAAGCAGTCCAAAAACAAAGATAAGGAAACTAACAGTGACAGTGATGAAGACGCTACAGAAATTGGTGAAACTAGCAAAAAGACAAAGGAGATAGCAGTAGACCAGAAGGCATTTTTAAATGCACTACAGTCAGTCAATAGGGACACCATAGATGGGTTACCTATGTATAGTGGAAGTATGGAAGCTAAAGAGGTGATTGATTGGATTGAGGCATTGAACAATCACTTCGAATACAAAGAAGTTCCTAATGATAAGAAGGTTAAGTTGGCAAAGGCAAGATTGAAGGGATTTTCTCTTGCATGGTGGAATTATGAACAAGGAGAGAGAATCAAGGAGGGGAAGAATATGATAACCTCCTGGGAAAGGATGAAGACCAAAATCAAGGCACAATTCTTACCCCTGGATTATAATGTGCAGATGTATAAGAAATTGCAGAATCTCAGACAGAGAGACCTTGATGTGAACGCATACACACAAGAGTTCCATAAACTCAGTCTCAGATCAAAGAGACAAGAAGAAGAGTCAGAGAAGGTGGCCAAGTATTTGAATGGCCTGAGGATGAACATCCAAGATGAGATTAGCATCTTAGCACCAGAAACAGTGAACAAATGTTTCCAATTGGCCTTAAGGGCTGAAGAGAAGATAAAGAGAAAGAGTGAGCAGAATAATAGAGGTAGAGGTGGAAGGAATTTCAGAGGCAGAGGCAGTTTTGGGGGAAGAAGTCCTAACCAGAGGCCTAGTGGTGAGTCTAACCAAGAAGAGCAAGTTGGGGACTCAAGTAGCAGAGGAGGCTACCAAGGGAGAAGGCCTAATGGAAGAGGTGGGACAGATGGATCAAGTAGAGGATCCAAATTCTCCAATATGAGATGTTATAACTGTTGATAACTGAGAGGGGGGGGGGGTGAATCAGTTATCCTAATTATTTCTTCTTTCTAAACTTTCTTATTAATCAATGCAGCATTAAATCAAATATGCAAACATAACCATGAAAATAGGGATACACATGACACAATATTTTTGACGTGGAAACCCTGTTAAGGGAGAAAACCACGGGGTGATTAACCCAAAGATTATTCTCTGTTAGAAGAATAAGGAAATACCAAATGGCACTTGCCAATTAGGGCTCACTGCCCGAGCACACTGCTCACAAGGAGGCACACTGCCTACAAAGAGACACACTGTCTACAAAAGAGTGTTATACAATACTTGAACTAATTGGTAGCATCTGCAAATGTTGGAGTCCAGTTCCGGTTAGGCTCAGTATACTGATCAGCTGCACTTCATCTTTCCTTTTCCCTTAAGCTTCTTTCCTTTCACATACCGGACCTTCCTTACTGCTTCTGCTCTGTACTTCTGCTTTTATTCGCACATAACTTACCACAACTGCACCCTCACAACTAAATCCATTGTGTATATATATCCGCACAAGTAATTTCATCACTTTTCTAGTCGGCACCCAGAATAGTCAATCTTTTCACTAGTTCTGATCAATCGGTTGAATCCTTACACATTAAGTAATGCGGATCAATTATATGCTTGTAAAAATCATTAATCATGTAGGCCAGACATGATTCATGCCTTCATAACCTTTACCACAGTCAGTAACCCATCCGGAAAGTAGTCTGATGTTCTGACAGTCAATTCTTCCTCTGTTCACACAGTCACTCAAGAATCCGGTATTCAACTATCCATATCTTTTTCCTCATCTATCACCGGAGGCTAAATCCTTGGAATATACCACTCAAGGTAGTCCTCTTGACTTCCCCAAATCCGCACTGTACCAAGATACTTCCTTTGAGAGATCCGGACCTGTCTGTCGGACCTTGCCACATGCTCTGTTCTTGTTTACCGGACCACAACATTCTTCACTCTAACTTCTGGTAGAGACACATCATGTCCTGCAGATGTGTGGGATGAACTTTGTTGCCATCAATGACAACAATCATCAATCCATATAGTGTCTCTTGCCAACAATCTCCCCCTTTCGCATTGATGGCAACACTTAGTGAAAAATGACTAAGTGTTTACACTATGCTCCCCCTTGGCTGATGCTCTGTCTTTATATACATTTTCCGGAGCTCCCCCTTAGTTGGATTCCTCATTTTTCATTGCTCCTCACTCCCCCTTTGACATCACTGGCAAAGGGTAGGGTCCGCATACCAAAATTTTCAAAAATATAGCTATACTTAGCCGCATAAGTATATATATACAAGCTGTACTTACATATACTTAAGTATGTCTGCAAAAGTGTTCTTCAACTGTACAACTTCTGTCGCCCAACTCTGCTTCATCCTGTCCAAAATTGAGATATGCCCACTCAACAGGAATGCAAACGCATCTGCCCTTTTTAGATCTGTCGGATCATTGGTCTGGGCTGTAATTTGGGCTTCTTTTATGGCCTCATGCATGGCCTCTAGCTTAGGGACAATTAACCCCCGGAGCTCACTCAACCGGCTTATTCTATTTTTTCTTTCCTTTTCCAACTTCTTGATTTCACTCAAGACTGCGATAGTCTGACATTCTTGATTTGTTATAGAGGAAGAGAGAGGATCAAAATTATTTGACAGGTTTGATAGTTTATCCTCCTATTCTTTTATTTTCTTCTCAATGTCCAGTGTTACTTTGGACCATGATAAACAAAATTTATACATTTCACTGCCATCCTTAAGAGCATTTTCTAAGCTCTTTATTCCGATATTCATGTTTCTCCTATCATTAATAATTAATCCTTGTACCTCTGAGAATCTCTTATCCAAAAACTCCTTCCGGACCTTTTCTTCAGCTGATTTTTCTAGAGAATCAAAATGTGTACTAACACCACTGACTAAGGTTTTGAGATTACCGGAAGAGGAGGCTGTGGGATCCTTCTGAAAAGATGGCATGATCTTTTCTAGTACTCCGGATGCAGCTTCTATCAACTCACAGTCTTCCATATGAGACTTTAGGAGTTTTTCATTAGCCTTAGCATTTGCAAATGAAGCTATCTTCATTGTCTGTACTAGAGAAAGAGAATCAAAATTGAATGGACCTTGTAGAAGCTCCGGTTCATCAATCTCCATTGTTTCTTTGCTCAGAAATTCTTGGACAGTTTGTGCAGTGTCTCTTGCCGGAGACAGATGTTTCTTCTCTTCTGCAGTCTTGGAGCTGTCCTTCGGAGTTTTCTCTCCTCCTACAATCCCACCACTAGCAGTTGTGGTTTTCTCTGCTGAAGTCTTCTTTCCTTCTGCAATCCTAGCACTGTCATCTTCTTTTTCCTTCACCTCTGCTTCTTTCTCCTGTGATTTTTCTTCTCCTTTAGATCCGGAGACTGTAGGGGAAACCGGAGGAGAAATGTTTGTCTGTTCGGGGCCCACCTCTTCTGACATTTTCTCAAGAGTTTCTTCTGCAACATTTGTGGTGGAGGGGTCAGTACCCAAGTCCTCTATGATAGGAAGATTAAATCTTTTGAAGGTTTTCCGGAAAATCTCTTCAGTGTCCTTGGCTACCTTGTCAATCTCACCAAGCATAAGCTGATTCATCCTTGCTTTGCTTCTAAATTCATCCTTACAGTCTTTGAATACCATGTTCATTGTCTTGGGATCAATTGAAGGATATAGCTGAATAGCTATCTGTTCCCGGATCTCAAGATCTTTTGCCATGGCATTGGTCTTTCTCATTTCCAACTCCTTTTCTAAGCTCTTAGGAATTAACGAGATGATTTCAATAAAAGCCTTATTGTAAATGTTCAAGAACTTAACTGTGGCTTCCTCCAGAATCTTCTTATCTGCTTCATTGTAGTCATCATAGAATTCTGTTAAGGGTTGCAGGTTCCCATCCACTGTGACTGCTTTAACTACATCATCTAAGGAGAGAGTGGGTTTTTCAATAAATTCCTCTTCCTTGTCTTGTCCTGTGGAAGGTTTACCGAATCCTTTCTTCTTCTGTTTCTTTATTTCCTTTACCCCCTCATCTGATTCGGTTTCCTCTTCATCTTTTTGACTTGCATAAGCCCTTGTGGCCTTTATTTTAGACCTTTTCTCTCCTTTGTCGGATGTCTGACCTTCCGGTTTTGATGTTTTTGAGCTTTTGGTTGTGACAGGTGTAGATCCTTTTGATGATCTGGTCCGGGTTGAGGTTTCCACCGGAGTACTTTTCTTGCTTTTCTTTTCTGCCTCTTTCTTCTCTTCCTCAACCTTTCGCCTCTTTTCCCGGTTGGCATCAAGTGCCTCCTTTGAGATGCCAAAACCTTTTGCAACTTCCTCAACTTCTTTTCTTACCTTTCTTTTGATTTCTGGCTGCCTGAGCTCAGTGTGAATTTTCACACTTAGTTCTTCAAAGGTTCCAAATCTCTCTGCTTTTGGGTCCTTTGGTTGATTGAGCATGTGTTGGACATGCAATTCTACAATTTGTTCATCCACTTCATACCCCATAGGCATGATCCAGACTGCCCTTGGCTCTACTACCTCCATTAGGCATTGATCAGTGTCTACCATGAAGCACACTGTATCCTTGTATTTCTCAATTACTGATTTGGGGATTCTTTCTCTGATTTGCATCGTAGTTTGAAAGTGTTTGAAGTAACCCCACAAAGCTGTATTCCTTGCCTTAGCATCCCCAAGTTCATGCAAGTAATCTCTGATCTGGACTGCTACCGGTTTGTCATTTTGCCATACCCATCCACTTGATCCGGGCAACTCATTCATGAAGTAGAAAAATAGACATAATATTAGTGTACCATATTTGAAAGAATTCTTTTTGTCCTTTTTGATCTTTTGTATGTTTTCCATTAATTGATTTAAAAGAAGTTCACAGAGATCATAATCTGCATTCTTTCTCAGCATCTCATAGGCAGTGTATACTGCAGTTCCGGATACTGAATTCTCCCTACTGGAGTGATAAATCTTGTATCCTATTATCATAGATGCAAACTTGATATCCGGGTCAGAAATATCTTCAATGGTCATTGACCTCTTATCAAATTTTGATCCGGTGGCCTCAGTTACAATGTTATTTTTGACAGATTTGAGGATAGGTATCCCTCCGGAAGAGTATAGACCAGTTACTGCCCTAATTGCCTCTTTTGTGATCTTGCAGGGTCTATTCAGCCATAGGAAGTTGTCATGCACCCTACTCAATATGTACCGGACCCATTCATCTTCTTCAAAGCAGGGGAAATGAATGAATTGATCAAAATGTTTCTTCTGGATACCCTTATACTCTGGTTTAAGCTCAAAAGCATCGTCTATCAGTTGTTTGTGATAGATATCTCTTAATTTGAATTCCCCAAACTCCTCAATATTTGAATGTATGTAAACCCTAATGTCTTCTGTGTGTAAAACGCCATGTGGAACACTAGAGAATGCTCCTAAGGGATCTACCTCCAATGATTTGTATGGGTGTTTCTTAAATTCAGGTCGGGGCCTATCTGAGATCTTTACTATATTCGGAGTATCCATTATCAAGAGATTTGCAGTGAGATATTTGAAAACGAAAAATACCTTTTGCGCCTTTCGGTTTCACGAAGTTGGTTTGATTGATCTCGGGAAGAAATGACTTCTGCAAGTGATCTTCAATGAACTTGAGGGATTTTGTTGCAGAGCTCCGTTTTTCATTTCTTCTTGAGTGCAAAATGAACAAGTGATTAATGAAAAAACCCTTATATTGCTCCGCAAACCCTAATATCAGGTTGCAATAAATGCTCAACCTACATTATTCCGATTTTGCCTTATTCAGATGACTTGAAGAACCGGATCAATCCTGAACTTTAAATAACTTGCGGATCTGCCAAATCTTAACCACAATTTGTTTGAATGTATTCCTTATGAATCCTTCAATCCGCAACTCTTTTTGTGTCAGTTCCGACACTGATTGACTGGCTGGGGGAACAAGGTTTTCTTTGTGTCTCCCCCTGAGCCAGAGCTTACTTTTTAATTTCCGGAAGAAATATCAGCACCAGAGTCTGGTGCGGATCCAACCTCTACATTCTCAGTACTTTTCTTCACCCAAATCTTGCTCATCTCACTTTTAACTTCATCCGCATTCATCTTTTGTTTACCCTTATCTTGATTCTGATTATGATATACCGGACCTCTTTTGTCCTGATTCTTGCTTCTACAGACTTTTGCACTATGACCGGACCTATTGCAGATTTGGCAAACAACATTTCTTTGCATATTTGACTGATATCCACTTGATCTGCATTGATTAGCCATATGACCTATTCTATTGCATGTAAAGCATCTACCATTGAATGATTTGTTCATTTGCATATTTCTGCATTCATGAGACTTGTGACCATACCTTTTGCAGTTAAAACACTGTCCGGAGAAGGATGACTTAGTCTGATTCATTCTCTTTCTGCATTGATTAGCTTTGTGACCAAAGTGATTGCAGCTGTGGCAGTATCCATTGAAGGATGGATATCTTTGAGCATTGGGCTGTCTTACCGGAGGTCTTCTAGGCCTGTTCCTTGGATTTTCTGATTCAAAATTCTTCTGACCGGATCCGGAGCTTTCTCCTTTCTCATATCCCAAACCACACTTGTCATCTGCCCTCTTTTGACTTCCAAGAAGAACTTCAAGTTGAGCAGAACTTATCTTGAATTTCTCTTTATATTCATTTGCTGTTTGAAGATCCCTTTTGAGAGAGACAATTTGATCCTCAAGTTTTTCTTCATTATCTTTAGCATCTTCAAGATCAGATTCAAGATGTCTGATAATTCTATCCATCTGGTGGCAATCTTCTGATTTCTCCTTGAGAGATTGTCTTAGATTGTCTTCAGTTTTTCTTTTCTCTTCAATCTCTTGGGTAAACTTTATAACTCCTGATTCCATTTCATGTCTTACCAGAATGACTTCTTTTGATAACTTTTCACATAACTTGGTTTTCTCAGTCAGCTCTTCATTTGAATTATTTGCTTCACTTTGTCTTGCCAATTGCTGAAGCAGTTCCTTTCTCTTTTTCATAAAGAGGCTTCATTTGTCTTTTAGTTCTCTCATGAAGTCATCAGCCTGTTTAAGTCTTTCCTTTAATTCATTGACTTCAGAGTTTGACTGTTCAAGATCTTCAAGGGCAGTCTTGAGTTGCTCTTTTAAACCATATGCATCCATTTGGATTCCCAGATCTTCCTCGAGCTGTTAGACTCTTGTTAGGAGGAACTTAGCTCTGATACCAATTGTTGATAACTGAGAAAGGGGGGGGGGGGTGAATCAGTTATCCTAATTATTTCTTCTTTCTGAACTTTCTTATTAATCAATGCAGCATTAAATCAAATATGCAAACATAACCATGAAAATAGGGATACACATGACACAATATTTTTGACGTGGAAACCCTGTTAAGGGAGAAAACCACGGGGTGATTAACCCAAAAATTATTCTCTGTTAGAAGAATAAGGAAATACCAAATGGCACTTGCCAATTAGGGCTCACTGCCCGAGCACACTGCTCACAAGGAGGCACACTGCCTACAAAGAGACACACTGTCTACAAAAGAGTGTTATACAATACTTGAACTAATTGGTAGCATCTGCAAATGCTGGAGTCCAATTCCGGTTAGGCTCAGTATACTGATCTGCTCCACTTCATCTTTCCTTTTCCCTTAAGCTTCTTTCCTTTCACATACCGGACCTTCCTTACTGCTTCTGCTCTGTACTTCTGCTTTTATTCGCACATAACTTACCACAACTGCACCCTCACAACGAAATCCATTGTGTATATATATCCGCACAAGTAATTTCATCACTTTTCTAGTCGGCACCCGGAATAGTCAATCTTTTCACTAGTTCTGATCAGTCGGCGGAATCCTTACACATTAAGTAATGCGGATCAATTATATGCTTGTAAAAATCATTAATCGTGTAGGCCAAACATGATTCATGCCTTCATAATCTTTACCACAATCAGTAACTCATCCGGAAAGTAGTCTGATGTTCTGACAGTCAGTTCTTCCTCTGTTCACACAATCACTCAGGAATTCGGTATTCAACTATCCATATTTTTTTCCTCATCTATCACCGGAGGCTAAATCCTTAGAATATACCACTCAAGGTAGTCCTCTTGACTTCCCCAAATCCGCATGTACCAAGATACTTCCTTTGAGAGATCCGGACTTGTCTGTCGGACCTTGCCACATGCTCTGTTCTTGTTTACCGGACCACAACATTCTTCACTCTGACTTCCGGTAGAGACACATCATGTCCTGCGGATGTGTGGGATGAACTTTGTTGCCATCAATGACAACAATCATCAATCCATATAGTGTCTCTTGCCAACAATAACTGCAATCAGATAGGGCACCCGGCATACAAATGTCCAGAGAAGGCCTCAACTTCTCATGGTGGTGAGAAGAGAACCACCTTGATTCAAGAAGATGCGAGGAGTGTGACTTCTCCTAAAGTGAGTCTAGCATCAGAGACGGGAGAGAATCTGATGATCAAAAGGACGCTGCTCAAGGAACCAATACAGACTGAACCATTTCAAAGAAGGGCTTTGTTTAGAATCAACTGCAAGATCCAAGGTAAGGTTTGTAAAGTTATTATTGACTCTGGTTCTACCGACAACATTATATCTTTGGAAGCAGTGAATAAGTTGAAGTTAAAAAAGATACCCCACAACAGTCCATATAAAGTCAGTTGGTTGAATAAGGGGCAGCACATACTCATAAATGAACAGGCTTGGGTAGAATTCAGTATTGGTGGATATAGAGATAAGATCTTGTGTGACATCCTTCCAATGGATGCTTGCCATTTGTTATTGGGCAGACCATGGCAGTTTGACAGAAAGGCTCATCATGATGGAGAAAAGAATGCTTACTCTTTCCAAAAGGATGGTGTGACTTATAGGATACAGTCATTGGTAGAAGAGGATCCACAGCATGTAGGATCTAGTGTAATGATGGTAGGAGAGAAAGAATTCATGGACACATTAAAGGAAGGTGATGGAGTAGGTTTTGCTTTGATTGTGAAGCCTAAGGGGGGAAAGAAGGAAAGTGTGAAAGAAGTAGGACCTAAAGAGGTCAGAGATTTACTTGAGAGTTACAAAGGAGTGATTGCAAAGGATATACCTGATTCCCTACCACCAATCAGAGACATTAGCCATCAGATAGATCTCATACCAAGAGCAGTACTTCCTAATAAGGTAGCGTATAAAATGACACCACAGCAGAATGAAGAGATAGCCAAACAGATTCAAGAACTCTTAAACAAAGGGCCGATAAGGAAGAGTCTTAGTCCATGTGCAGTACCTACTGTTTTAGCCCCAAAGAAGGATGGAAAATGGAGACTGTGTACTGATTCTAGGGCAATAAATAGGATAACCATTAAGTATAGGTTTCCTATTCCTAGAATAGAAGATCTAATGGATTGTTTGGGCGGTGCTACTTATTTCCTCAAAATAGACTTGAAGAGTGGGTACCATCAGATAAGGATAAGAGAAGGGGATGAATGGAAGACAGCTTTCAAGACCAATGAAGGGTTGTATGAGTGGCTTGTGATTCCGTTTGGTCTTTCAAACGCCCCTAGCACATTTATGAGATTGATGAATGAGGTGTTGCAGGAATTTATAGGTAAATTTGTGGTAGTCTACCTTGATGATATCTTGGTGTTCAGTAAGAGCAAGGAAGAACACTTGAAACATTTGGAGATAGTCTTGAAGAAGCTGCAAGATCAGAAATTATTGATAAATCTGGAAAAGTGTGACTTCATGAAACAAGAATTGGTGTACTTGGGTTTTGTCATCTCTAAGGGTGATTTGAAAATGGATCCTTCCAAGGTAGAAGCTACTTTGAATTGGCCTACACCTAGGACAGCCAGAGAGGTCAGAAGTTTCCATGGGCTGGCCACATTTTATAGAAAATTCATTAAGAATTACAGTGACATTTGTGCACCTATGTTGGAAACCATCAAAAGTGGAGGTAAGACGAAGTTTGTGTGGACACAAGAGGCAGATAGAAGCTTTGAGAATCTGAAATAGAAAGTTGCTAAATTTCCTGTTTTAGTGTTACCTGATTTCAATAAGATTTTCACAATTGAATGTGATGCAAGTGGGTTGGCCATAGGAGCAGTGTTGAGCCAAGAAGGCAGACCGGTAGCCTTTTTCAGTGAAAAGTTAAATGAAGCCAAGAGGAAATACTCCTCTTATGATTTAGAGTTGTATGCTATGGTCCAAGCTCTGAAAAAGTGGTCGCACTACTTGCTTCCTAAAGAATTTATTGTGTATACGGATAATCATGCTCTCAGTTTTCTGAATGGACAAGAAAAGCTTAGTCATAGACACATGAAATGGGTGGAAAGTCTTCAAGCCTACACCTTCATCATCAAGCATAAGAAGGGAATAACCAATAAGGTTGCTGATGCTCTAAGTAGAAGGGTGTTGATAGTGCAAGAAGTGCAGTTACAAAGTATGGGTGTTGAGTCACTCAAAGGATTGTATGCAGAGGATCAAGATTTTAAGGAGACTTACAAAGTATGCAGTGAGTTTGCCAATGCTTTTCACAACGACTTTTCAAATTATACATTGCAGGATGGACTTTTGTTTAAAGGTAGTCAACTATGTATCCCTAAATGTTCAATGAGGGATAATATAGTGAAGGAAAAACATAGTGGTGGTTTAGGAGGACATTTCAGGCTCAATAAGACCTTAGATCTTGTCAGAAGGTTTTACTTTTGGCCAAGGATGCAATCTGATATCAAAAAGTTTGTTGAGAGTTGTGTGATTTGCCAGAAAGCAAAAGGCGTCTCAACCAATGCAGGATTGTACCAACCTTTGCCCATACCACACAGACCTTGGGAAAGTTTGAGTATGGATTTTGTGATGGGATTGCCCAAGACAAGGACAGGTTATGATAGTGTGTTTGTTGTGGTAGACAGGTTCAGCAAAATGGCGCACTTCATTCCTTGTAACACCAATGATGCTAGTTACATTGCAGGTTTGTTCTTTAAGGAAATTGTCAAGATTCATGGATTGCCTTTGAACATTGTATCTGACAGAGGCAGCAAATTTGTGGGACATTTCTGGAGAACCTTGTGGAAAAGATTGGGTACAAATTTGTCTTTTAGTTCAGCCTATCATCCTCAGACTGTTGGTCAAACTGAGGTTGTGAACAGGTCATTAGGCAATCTGCTGAAATGTTTGACAAGAGAACAGGCAGTAGTTGGGATGTGGTACTCCCACAAGCAGAGTATGCCTATAATGATTCTACAAATAGAAGTACAGGTCTAAGTCCTTTTGAAGTTGTTTATGGTAGTCATCCTAGAGAAATTTTTGAATTAAGAGATGTTCACAGGTTGGACAAAAGGAGTGGACATGCTGATACATTTGCAGAGGCTATGACAGAGATCCATCAACAAGTCAGAGATACTCTACAACAGAACATTCAGAAGATCAAGGCTAGAGTGGATCAACGACGAAGGGATGTGCAGTACCAAATAGGTGATATGGTCATGGTTCTTCTCAATAAGAACCGACTACCCAAGGGAGGCCACAGCAAGTTGATGATGAGAAAAATTGGACCTTGTCAGATCCTGGAGAAATATGGTTCTAATGCTTACAAAATTGAACTTCTTGATGATATTGCTATTTCACCTATCTTCAATGTTGCTGATCTGACATTATATAGGAGTCTTGATACAGACGACGAGACAACAGATTTGGTCCAAGACAATGCAGACTGGATGCAGCATTTACCATCTAAGGAACTACCGCAGATGGAATGTATTTTGGAGAGCAGGATAGCCAAGAAGACCAATAATCAAACATATTTTGAGCACCTAGTCAAATGGCAAGGACTTCCCAACTCAGAAGCTATATGGATGCTGGAAGAAGACATCAAAAAGCAGGGTGGTGATTTGTAGCAATTAGTCTCTAAGAGGACTTGAGACAACTTTCACCCGGGGAGTATGGTGCAGGAGCACCTTGAAAATCATGTTTTCTTTTGTAATAAGGTCAATTTGACCAAGGCATTTTCATTTCAGTTGTGTCTAGGTCTATTTTGTAAGTCCCAAGTGACTTAGGGGACAGTTGTCAAATTGTAATAGTATAATTCTAAAAATAGTAATAATGCCAAAATAAGGCAGTCTCCCAGCTGCTTGGATTTGTCTCCCAGCCGCTTGGAGCTAGTGTGGTACTACTCTGGGCAAATTGTTAAATACCCAGAAATATGAACTGAATGAGTATTATGATGTAACCAGATCGATAGTGATTGCATTGTGTTCGAGAGAAATAAAGTTTTTCTGTTTGTTCATCTGACTTCCATCTCTTACCACTGTAAATCACGCAGCTGTAGCTTTCCATTCACTGTAATTTTCCATTGTTGCCATATGTTGCCGTGAAGCATTCCACTGGTGAGATTTCTGTTGAAATCAGTGGAATGGCTTCAATGTATCAGTATTTGTTTTGTTCTTTGTTTTGTTTTTCCTGTTTCATAGTGCAGACGATCCGGATCGAGGGTTTCGCGCAGTAGAAGATCCTAGCATCCTCACGTGCTAAGGTTTGCAGGAGGGAGAACCGCGCGACGGCGTTTTGGATCGGCCAAGGGTTCCGCGACCATTGACAGAACGCGTCCCTACAGAGGCGGATGCCATCGGGGCATTGGAGAATGCCGAGGGACTTGGTCGATGGAGTTGAAACGAAAGCTTTCTTGTTAGTTCGTCGGCTGTGAGCGATTAGGACATCAATTTCTGGTATCCGCTGGTAGCTCCTCATCAGATAGTTTTTTAGGTCACCACCAAGCAAGACACCAATTTGGTGTATAAGACCTCCCGAGGGAATTGCTTTTTTCCATTCACCTTATATTGTTTTCATGTATACAACCCTACCCCACTCCAGATTTGTGCACATGACTCCATTATGGAGTGCACATGCCTTCACCATTAGGCTAACCCAAGGTGTACCAAAGGCTGTGCAGAAGAGGCTGATACAAATTTTAGTGAGTTTTGACAACATAGATTGTTGTGTTACAAGAAAAATTTTGGTGAGTTTTGACATAATAGATTGTCGTGTTACTAAGCCAAATTTTGGTGACTTCTGACAGAATAGATTGTCGTGTTACTAAGCCCTATATGGAAGAGTGTAATATCCCTGCCTAGGATATTTGCTAAAATTCTGATCTCTAATGTGATTCACTCAGCAAATCAAAGATTTTTAATCCTTATTCAATTGACATATGACTTAGACATAAACATGGAAATAATTGCAAGCTACAGCCAAACAATACTCAGATTTTGCAGCTTATAATAACATTCAGAAATGATAACAGCAAATGAATAATGACAAATAATGCTAACAGCAGCTCGCCTTCTTCAGTCCTTAATATATCAGCACTAATAGAGGTTTACAAATAATTATTTCTGAGTATGAAGAGGAATGGAAAATTTAGCATAAACTATCTCAGACCTGTAACTCATTTGTCTAAGCCTGAGGATGCATCGAACTTTCCTTAGAACTGCCTAGGATGAATCAGCAACAACTCCACTTGAATCTGGACATACTGCGACTCTGGACTGTTATGGCAGCGTTTGGAATACTCAGAAATTTCTAAAACATAGTTGCAGCATTAATTTCCAACTTCTGGGATGAATTCGAGGTCATAGCAGCTATATCCCTTCAAAACCTACGTCCCAACTGAAAGGAAACCCTTATATTTGATATACCGTAATTTATCAAACCCTTGAATATCAGGATATTACTGTAGCGTCACTATAGCGCCCATAACAATTTTAGATCTGCAACAAATATTCTTGAAACCCTTGAATAATTTCTGTATTTCTTCCTCCAATTAAGCACAATTTGACTCCTATATGAAGCCAACTCTCTAGCAATGATTCGGCTGATCTTTCACAGCCTCAAGATTGCAAAAACATTGAAGAGTTCTCGTTCTTCAATGGCTGATATGCAGTAACCCTTGGTCTTCTCCAGAAAACCACAAAAGCAAATTCAAATGATCATTCAATAATGAGTTTGATTTGCTTTTTGAAACCTTTTATATCCTCAAACTCCTTAATAACATTTAAATCCTTTTTCAAATCCACTTTTAGGGTTTTAAAATAATATTTTATTATTTGCTTTTGTTGCCTCAATATTACCTTGGTTATTGTGCCCACAATAAATTAATATCATTAATTGCACTTAATCATGTGTCATTGGCCCCCTTTCAATATAAAGTCAAAAAATAACTTTATATTATAAACTTTTAATTAACATCATTAATGACACATTAAAATATTAATATCTCCTCAAAAAATCCATCAGTTAGCTACGCCAATTGAAACCAACGTCAAAACTGCCAAACACTAAATGATTAGGTGCCCTGCCACAAATAGCAATCTCCAATAGCTGACTTACTATAAATAGTAAGTACGCACCACTGTGTCCTGAAACATCTGCAAAGGCCCAAACATTAGTCGACACTGCATCTGAGACCTGTCCAGGTGCCCCGCTATAAATAGAAACTCTAACTCCCTGAAAAAGTAACTTACTATAAATAGTAAGTGTGCCAAACGAAGTCCAACGAAGGTCAAACCTGAACTCTCACTGATCACTGGAGGCGAAGCCACACTGAATACTGCCAAAATAAGACCCCCTAACCATCTACTCTAGCTTACAAAGGTCAATTGACAAGAAGTCCCAAAATAGCAAGTTACTATAAATAGTAATCTCCTAAAAAGTAGGAACCGCTGACAAAAGAAACATCCCTAAAAAATAGAAACTCCCAACTGGTCAAACAGGGCCTAATCCCACACCTCCTAAAAAATAGGGACTTACTAAAAATAGTAAGTCTTGGACAAGTTGTCCGAATCAGGCGCAGAAAGTGTCAATCAACTCCAATTGTCCGTCTAAACCCTGCTGAGCAACAAAAGCTCTGCTCTAGCTGTGTTGGAACCACCCCAAAGCCAGCACCATCCAAAATGCACGAGGGCCTAAAAATGGGGACATTACAAAGAGGCTAGGTACAAGTCCAAGTAGATTTTGATAAAGTAGAAAGTTATGTTAATAAGACCTATATGCAAGAGGTTGGGTGTAAGAAATAGTAATTTTTAACAGAACCCATTCTTACGTTACTAAGCCATATGCGGAAGCAGCTAAGTGCAAGTCTAGGTTGATTTGACATAAGAGATCATTATGCTATTAAGGCCTATCTAGAAGAGGTTGGGCGCAAGTTTAGATATATTTTGACAGAATAGATTGTTCTGTTACTAAGGCCTATATGGAAAAGGATCGGTGCAAACATACATATACTTTGATAGCATAAATTGTTATTGTAGGGGTTGGGTGCAAGTCCACATAACTTTTAACAGACCAGATGATTAGATTGTTGTATCAAAGAGTATTTAGAAGAGTATGGATGCTATTCTTAGTGAATTTTAACTTGACAAAACATATCATTATGTTGCTAAGGCCTATCTGGAAGAGGCTGGGTGAAAGTTTAGATAAATTTTGACGGAACAGATTGGTATGTTACTGAGGCCTATATAAAAGAGGCTAGGTGCAAGTGCATGTAAATTTCGACAGAATAAAATGTTGCTGAAGCCTCTTAGGAAGAGATTGGGTGCAAGTCTAGGTGAATTTTGACTTGACATATGGATCATTACGTTAGTAGGACCCATCTAGAAGAGGTTGGGTGCAAGTTCAGATGAGCATTGACATCGTGGATCTTTATGTTACTGAGGCCTACATGGAATAGGATAGGTGAAAGACCATGTCGATTATTAACAGAAAAAATTGAAATGTTACAGAGGCTTATGTGAGAGGCTAGGTGCAAGTCTAGATAAGTTTTGACAGAATAGATTGTTATGTTACTCGGGCCTGTTTCAAAGAGGCTCATTGCAAATCTAGGATATTTTTTACTTGATAAAATAGATCAGATTGTTTCTAAGGGCCATCTAGATGAGTTAGATGCAAGTTCAGGTGAAATTTGATTGAATAAATCCTTATGTCACAAAGGCCTACACGGAAGAGACTGGGTCTAAGCCTAGGTGTATTTTTACCAAATAGATCTTTGTGTTGCTAAGTCCTATTTAAAAGAAGTTGAGAGTCAGATTAGTTGAATGTTGGGAAATATATTCTTATATTATTAAGGCTTTACCAGAAGACATTAAGTACATGTTTACGCAAATATTGACAGAATAGATCCTTATGTTCCTAAGGCTAGGTGCGAGTTTGGGTAAAATTTAACCAAATAGATCCTTGTGTTACTAAAGCTTGTCTTGAAGAGGCTTTCCTAGAAGATACTCAGTTCAAAACTTCAAGCCAAGGTGAATTTTGACAGAATAGATATTTATGTTACTAAGGCCTGTCCAGGAGAGGCTTGGTGCAAATCTAGATAAAATTTATTAAATATATCCTCAATTTACTAAGGCCTGTCCAAAAGAGGCTACTTCACGTCTAGGTTAATTTTGATGGAACAAATCCTTGTGTTACAAAGGCCTGACCAGAAGATATTGACAGAAGTCTAGGTGAGTTTTGAAGGAGCAGATCATTATGCTTCTATGGTCTGTCCAGAAAATGCTGGGTGCAAATCTGATTCAATTTAGACACAATAGATCTTTATGTAGAACTATTCAGAAGAGGATGGGTGCAAGTCGAGGTGAATTTTGATGAAAAGGATGAGTGCAAGTCCATGTGAATTATGAAAGAACAGATATTTACATTACCAAGGCCTAGTTGGTAGAGGACAGATGCACACCTAGGTGAATTTTGATTAAAAGACAGAGTACAAGTCTATTTGAATTATGACAGAATAGATGCTTATGTTACCAAGGCCTGGTTGGAAGAAGATAGAAGCAAGTCCATGTGAATTTTGATTATATGGCTGATTGCAAGTCCATTCTGAATTATGCCAGAATATATGCTTAGGTTACCAAGGCCTAGTCAGAAGAAGGGTACAAGCAAGTCTGGGGGACTTTCAATTTAAAGGCAAAGTGCAAATCCAGGTGAATTATGACAAAATGGATTAACATATTACCAAGGACTGTCAGATAAGGCTAGAAGCAAGCCTGGGTGAATTATGGCAGAACATATGCATTTGTTACCAAGGCTCTGTCATAAGAGGATACAAGCAAGTTTAGGTGATTTTGATGAAACATTCTGAGAGCAAGTCCTCTGCATTGCGACAGAAAAAACCCTTTATGTTAACAAGTCCTAGTCATAAGAGGCTAAAAGCAAGTTTTGAAGAGGCTGGGTACAATTGAAGATGAATTGTGACATAATATATACGATAGAGACCCATGAATGCAACTTCTAGGCATAATGCTAATCTAAAAATCATAGTGCATTGCTCACAGTGATAAATATACTGAAACATTTCATGGATTTAGTCATGACCACATCCGCCATGTGCATGTGTGAGAGTCGCGGGGCATCCACGTGCATGTTATAAGGAGTGCCACCAATGTGGTTTTTTTCCAAAGCTTGGTCATGAGGTTGAAACTCAATAGTACAAAATTCGAACAATATACAAGATAAATGGAAGCAAAAGAAATCGTAAGCTTTCCACAAGAAGGATCTCATATGCCAAGTCAATGTCTGGCTTAGCATTACATAATTTTTGTTTTTCTAAGGCTTTAATCTTTGAATAATCTCTAAATCAGATGAAACAACAGAATGGAGTAAAGCAGAGCAATTCAATAACTGGCAGATTCTCGCATATGCCGAATACCCAACTCATTACAACGACTAACAATGAAAGCCAACCGTATAATTTCTAAATCTGATGAAACAATACAATGGAATGAAACATAGCAACTGAATAACTCACAGGTCTTCGCATATGCCGAATACCCAACTCATTGCAATGCCTAACAATGGAATTCAGATCGATTCCCCAATACTCAATATCGTTATCCTGCTGTAAATTCAAGATTGCAGACACACCTTCTTCCTCTTTCAATTTGTCAATATCCTCGGCACTTTGAGGCTGTGACCCCACAATCAAATTGGGTGTGATACGAGTGTAATGCATTCCTGCAAACAAATCAAATCCCCCTTTTTTATAAAGAGACAAAATTGTGCATGTTATAGACCTCTAATTCAGTGACATTAGTTATGAGTAGAAATTAGCATAAAGTAGGTCAGGAGTTTAAACCCAGATCGTGATGGTATTCGTATGGGTTTCTCATCTGGCGCTGCATTTCTTTGTTGTATTGATCCGTCTTTTTTACTGTTGGGCTGAGAGAGGCTGTGATTTTTTTCTTCCCCTTGATCTTGGCAGGGTGAACAGTAACGCGGATCCCCCTGTTTATTATGATTGCAGGGACTTGGGATTTTGCATAGCAGAGGTTCGATCCTGAAGGAGTCCATTTCAAGCTTTGGCTTAGAGTGGAAGCCATCCTCAAATTCAATGGGCTTGTACTGCAATCTATTTTGGCTTCATTTTTTTCTCTTCCGATCGATTGAAGATATACAATGAAGTTTACACCGATTAGGATGGTATGCAGAAAATGACATGGACAGCTGTTAATAAAGTGCAAATCAAAACGAAAGGTAAGTAAATCGTTCAGATTTTTGGGTGATCCTTATAAGGACGTGCTACAAATATCATTTTTAGTCCCTGCAGAAAATGACATGGACGGCTGTTAATAAAGTGCAAATCAAAACGAAAGGTAAGTAAATCGTGCAGTTTTTTGGCCTTATAAGGACGTGCTACAAATATCATTTTTATGCATTCATATGATGTAATTAGTTCAATTCCTTTAACCAATGAGCATTGAGTATTAAACTCATTTGATAAAATTGTTATAGTTGAAATTTAATTTTTTTATTTAATAATTTGATAAATACAATTTATCTATTTTCTTATTGGACAATCCTATGAATAGTAATAGTGAAAAATAGATTTTTTTTAATTACATTTTAAATATTGAATACATAAGTACCAAGTTCGTTGTCTGATTATTATTACATTTTAAACATTAAATACATAAAGACTAGCACGCATCAAAACAAAGGCAATAAATTCATTGTATCGACTAGCACGCATCAAAACAAAGGCAATAAATTCATTGTATCCATTGTATTCATTGTATCCATTTTAAACATTAAATGTATCTATTGTATTCATTGCATCAAAACAGTAGGCATTATCTCTTTTCCTGAATTGTTTGGCCTTGTTTGTTCCTCTCCAGAGAATCTTTTTTTGTTTTTGTTCTCTATGTGTCGTGAAATTTCATGTAAAGATGGTGAGCGCAGTTTCTACAGTGAGAGAGTTGAGGGAACGCTTTGTGTCGAGTCGGATGCGGCCTTACGAGTGGAGAATTGCTCAGCTTAAGCAAAATTTGAAGCTTATTAATGAAAATCAAGATGCGATTACGGAGTCTCTACATCAGGATCTCAGCAAGCCTCCATTTGAGTCTTTCATCTCAAAGGTATTTTAGATTCTGTTGTTTGTTTTTTACGTTTCTAATGCAGTCGATGTGTTTTTTTCCCTTCTTTATTTCATGCCCTCTTCTTCCCCAATTTTTCTGGTGTTATAAACAATTTCGCATTGCAAGTCACAAAATTAAGTCGAGCTTAGAATTTATCAATTTTTTGTGGTCTCTTGTTTTGCTTTATTTTTTCCACAAATTTCGTCCCCTATCAAATGATATTAGGCTACAATTTTACATTGCAATGTGTACAGATTTTAAGTCAAAACTTAGATCAAATCCTTGTGAATTTGAGTCCACACTAAAAGACTATTTGGTTAACAACGGCACCAATTAGGCATATATAATGGACACAGGTGCTCTTTTCGTGGTGCTCAACCCTACTCTGATGGGGAGCACACAATGGATACCACAGACCAATGCCCTAATTTCTCATAGTTGACAAACTAACAGCTGAGCCACCGATTCAACTCCATCGGCCAAGTCTCTCATCCTTCTTCAATGCCCCGATGGCATTTGCCCTTGGTGAGACTCGTTCCGTCAGTGAACACTTGTAATCTTTGGTCGATTCGCCAAAAATATCATCGCACAGTTTACTTCCTTCCTAACCCTAGCACATGGAGTGCTAGGTCGTCCTTACTACGCGAAATGCCCTATTGGGATCCTCTGCACCATCGAACAGGAAAAACAAAACAAAGAGCAAAACAAATATTCATACAACGAAGCCATTCCACTGATTTTGACAGAAATCTAACTAGTGGAATGCTTCACGATGACATACGACAACAATGGAAAATGCAAAATGAATGGGAATCTACAGTTACGTGATTTACAATTATAAGAAACGGAAATCAAATGGACAGAACAGAATTGCTTTATTTCTCCTGAGCATAATACAATCACATTCGATCACACTACTTCGATCTGATTACAATATATGATCATTTGGTTCCTTACTCAGGGTATTTATCAACTCGCCCTGAGTAGTACCGAACTGACTCCAATCGGTTGGGAGATCAATCCAAGCGGCTGGGAAACACTACTCCTATTTTTAGCATTATTGCTATTTTTAGCATTATGCGATTACAATTGGACAAATGTCCCCTAAGTCACTTGGGACTTACAAAATGAACCTACAAACTGAAATGAAAATGCATTGGTCAATAGACCTTATTACAAAAGAAAACATGATTTCCTAGGTGCTCCTACACCATACTCCCCGGGTGAAAGTTGTCTCAAGTCCTCTTAGAGACTAACTGCTGCAAATCACCACCTTGCTTCTTGATGTCTTCTTCCAGAATCCATGTGGCTTCTGAATCTGGAAGTCCTTGCCATTTGACTAGGTGCTCAAAATAGGTCTGATTTCTGGTCTTCTTTGCTATCCTGCTATCCAAGATACACTCCATCTTCGATGGTTCCTTAGGTGGTAAATATTGCACCCACTCTGCATTGTCTTGGATAGAATTTGTTGTACCTTCTCCTGTATCAGGACTCCCATATAATGTTAGATCAGCAACATTGAATATCAGTGAAATAGCAATATCATCAGGGAGTTCAATTTTGTAAGCATTAGGACCATATTTTTTTCAGAATCTGACAAGGTCCAATTTTTCTCATCATCAACTTGCTGTGTTTTCCTGTGGGTAGTCTATTCTTATTGAGATGAACCATGACCATATCTCCTATTTGATACTGCACATCCCTTCTTCTTTGATCCACTCTAGCCTTGATCTTCTGACTGTTCTGTTGTAGAGTATCTCTGACTTGTTGATGGATCTCTGTCATAGCCTCTGCAAATGTATCAGCATGTCCACTCCTTTTGTCCAACCCTTGAACATCTCTTAATTCAAAAATTCCTCTAGGATGACAACCATAAACAACTTCAAAAGGACTTAGACCTGTACTTCTGTTTGTAGAATCATTATAGGCATACTCTGCTTGTGGGAGTACCACATCCCAACTGCTGCCATGTTCTCTTGTCAAACATCTCAGCAAATTGCCTAATGACCTATTGACAACCTCAGTTTGACCATCAGTCTGAGGATGATAGGCCGAACTAAAAGACAAATTTGTTCCCAATCTTTTCCACAAGGTTCTCCAGAAATGTCCCACAAATTTGTTGTCTCTGTCAGATACAATACTCAAAGGTAATCCATGAATCCTGACAATTTCTTTAAAGAACAAACCTGCAATGTAACTAGCATCATTGGTGGTCTTACAAGGAATAACGTGCGCCATCTTGCTGAATCTATCTACCACAACAAACACACTGTCATAACCTATCCTTGTCTTGGGCAATCCCATCACAAAATCCATACTCAAACTTTCCTAAGGTCTGTTTGGTATGGGCAAAGGTTGGTACAATCCTGCATTGGTTGAGACTCCTTTTGCTTTCTGGCAAATCATACAACTCTCAACAAACCTTCTGATATCAGATTGCATCCTTGGCCAAAAGTAAAACCTTCGTACAAGATCTAAGGTCTTATTGAGCCCAAAATGTCCTCCTAAACCACCACTATGTTTTTCCTTCACTATATTATCCCTCATTGAACACTTAGGAATACATAGTTGACTTCCTTTAAACAAAAGTCCATCCTGCAATGTATAACCTAAAAATTCACTGTGGAAAGCATTGGCAAACTTACTGCATAACCTGTAAATCTCCTTAAAATTGAGGTCCTCTTCATACAATCCTTTGAGTGACTCAACACCCATACTTTGTAGCTGCACTTCTTGCACTATCAACACCCTTCTGCTTAAAGCATCAGCAACCTTATTGGTTATTCCCTTCTTATGTTTGATGATGAAGGTGTATGCTTGAAGACTTTCCACCCATTTCATGTTTCTATGGCTGAGCTTTTCCTGTCCATTCAAAAAATTGAGAGCATGATTGTCAGTGTATACAATAAATTCCTTAGGAAGCAAGTAGTGCCTCCATTTTTTCAGAGCTTGTACCATAGCATACAACTCTAAATCATAAGAGGAGTATTTCCTCTAGCTTCATTTAACTTTTCACTGAAGAAGGCTACCAGTTTGCCTTCTTGGCTCAACACTGCTCCTATGGCCAACCCACTTGCATCACATTCAATTGTGAAAACCTTATTGAAATCAGGTAACACTAAAACAGGGAATTCAACAACTTTTTGTTTCAGACTCTCAAAGCTCCTATTTGCTTCTCTTGTCCACACAAACTTCATCTTTCCACCACCCTTGATGGTTTCTAACATAGGTGCACAAATATCATTATAATTCTTAATAAATTTTCTGTAAAATGTGGCCAAGCCATGAAAGCTTCTGACCTCTCCTACTATCTTGGGTGTAGGCCAATTTAAAATAGCTTCTACCTTGGAAGGATCCATTTTCAAATCACCCTTAGAGATGACAAAACCTAGGTACACCAATTCTTGTTTCATGAAGTCACACTTTTCTGAGTTTATCAGTAACTTCTGATCTTGCAGCCTCTTCAAGACTATCTCCAAATGTTTCAAGTGCTCTTCCTTGCTCTTACTAAACTCCAAAATATCATCAAGGTAGACTACCACAAATTTTCCTATGAATTCCTGCAACACCTCATTCATCAGCCTCATAAAGGTGCTAGGGGCATTTGAAAGACCAAACGGCATCACAAGCCACTCATACAACCCTTCATTGGTTTTGAAAGTTGTCTTCCACTCATCCCCCTCTCTTATCCTTATCTGATGGTACCCACTCTTCAAGTCTATTTTGGAGAAATAAGTAGCCCCTCCCAAACAATCCATTAGATCTTCTATTCTAGGAATAGGAAACCTATACCTGATGGTTATCCTATTTGTTGCCCTAGAATCAGTACACAATCTCCATTTCCCATCCTTCTTTGGGGCTAAGACAGTAGGTACTGCACATGGGCTAAGACTTTTACTTATTAGCCCTTTGTTTAGGAGTTCTTGAATCTGATTTGCTATCTCTTCATTCTGTTGAGGTGTCATTTTATATGTTGCCTTATTAGGAAGTACTGCTCCTGGTATGAGGTCTATCTGATGGCTAATATCTTTGATTGGTGGTAGGGAATCAGGTATATCCTTTGCAATCACTCCTTTGTAACTCTCAAGCAAATCTCTGACCTCCTTAGGTCCTACTTCTCTCACACTTTTCTTCTTTTCCCCCTTAGGCTTCACAATCAAAGAAAAACCTACTCCATCACCTTCCTTCAGAGTATCCATGAATTCCTTTTCTCCTACTGACATTACACTAGACCCTACATGCTGTGGATCCTCTTCTAGCAATGACTGTATCCCATAAGTCATACCATCCTTTTGGAATGAGTAAGCATTCTTTTCTCCATCATGATGAGCCTTTATGTCAAACTGCCATGGTCTGCCTAACAAAAGATGGCAAGCATCCATTGGAAAGATGTCACATAAAATCTTGTCTCTATACCCCCAATACTAAATTCTACCCATGCTTGTTCATTGATGAGTACGTGTTGCCCCTTGTTCAACCAATTGACTTTATATGGACTGCTATGGGGTATCTTTTCTAACTTCAACTTATTCACTACTTCCAAAGATATAATGTTATCAGTAGAACCAGAGTCAATAATGACTTTAGAAACCTTACCTTGGATCTTATAGTTGATTCTAAATAAAGCCCTTCTTTGCGATGGTTCAGCCTGCACTGGTTCCTTGAGCAGCGTCCTCTTGAGCATCAGACTTTCTCCCGTTTCTGATGCTAGATTCACTTCAAGAGATGTCACACTCCTTGCATCTTCTTGAATCAAGGTGGTTCTCTTCTCACTACCATGAGAAGTTGAGGCCTTCTCTGGACACTTGTATGCCAGGTGCCCTATCTGATTGCAGTTATAACATCTCATATTAGAGAATTTGGATCCTCTACCTGATCCATTTGTCCCACCTCTTCCGTTAGGCCTTCTTCCTCGGTAGCCTCCTTTGCTACTTGAGTCCCCAACTTGCTCTGCTTGGCTAGACTCACCACTAGGCCTCTGGTCAAGACTTCTTCCTCCAAAACTGCCTCTGCCTTTGAAATTCCTTCCACCTCTACCTCTATTATTTTGCTCACTCTTTCTCTTTATCTTCTCTTCAGCCCTTAAGGCCATTTGGAAACACTTGTTCACTGTTTCTGGTGCTAAGATGCTGATCTCATCTTGGATGTTCATCCTTAGGCCATTCAAATACCTGGCCACCTTCTCTGACTCTTCTTCTTGTCTCTTTGACCTGAGACTGAGTTTATGAAACTCTTGTGTGTATGCATTCACATCAAGGTCTCTTTGTCTGAGATTCTGCAATTTCTTATACATCTGCACATCATAGTCCAGGGGTAAGAATTGTGCCTTGATTTTGGTCTTCATCCTTTCCTAGGAGGTTATCATGTTCTTCCCCTCCTTTAATCTCTCTCCTTGTTCATAATTACACCATGCAAGAGCAGATCCCTGCAATCTTGCCTTTGCCAACTTAACCCTCTTATCATCAGGGACTTCTTTCTATTCGAAATGATTTTTCAATGCCTCAGTCCAATCAATCACCTCTTCAGTTTCCATACTTCCACTATACATAGGCAACCCATCTATGGTGTCCCTATTGACTAACTTTAATGCATTTAAAAATGCCCTCTGGTCTGCTGGTATCTCCTCTGTCTTTTTACGAGTTTCGGCAATATTTGCATCGCCTTCATCACTGTCACTTTCATCTTCCCTATCTTTGCCTTTGGACTGCTTGAACTCTCCCAAATTGGATGCAAGCATCTCCTCGATCAACTTCTTAACGACGTCCTGCGACATACTTTTGGGAGGCATCCTCTCCGCCTCTGTCTCACTTTCTTTGTCTGACATAAACATTCACAAACAAGACCCAAACACCAATACTTCTACAAATCCTCAATTCGATTTGCCGCCCAAATCTTTTTTCAAGCTCTGATACCAATATGATGGGGAGTGCACAGCGGATACCACAAACCAATGCCCTAATTTCTCACAGTTGACAAACTAACAGCTAAGCCATTGATTCAACTCCATAGGCCAAGTCTCTCATCCTTCTTCAATGCCCCGATGGCATTTGCCCTTGGTGAGACTCGTTCCGTCGATGAACACTCATAACCTTTGGTCGATTCACCAAAAATGTCGTCACACAATTTACTTCCTTCCTAACCCTAGCACATGGAGATGCTAGGTCGTCCTTACTGCGCGAAACGCCCTATCAAGATCCTCTACACCGTCGAACAGGAAAAACAAAACAAAGAGCAAAACAAATATTCATACAACGAAGCCATTCCACTGATTTCGACAGAAATCTAACCAGTGGAATGCTTCATGACAACAACGGAAAATGCAAAATGAATGGAAATCTAGAGTTATGTGATTTACAGTTATAAGAAATGGAAATCAAATGGACATAATAGAATTGCTTTATTTCTCCTGAGCACAATACAATCACATTTGATCACACTACTTCGATCTGATTACAATATATGATCATTTGGTTCCTTACTCAGGGTATTTATCAACTCGCCCTGAGTAGTACCGAACTGACTCCAAGCGGCTAGGAGATCAATCCAAGCGACTGGGAAACACTACTCCTATTTTTGGCATTATTGCTATTTTTAGCATTATGCGATTACAATTGGACAAATGTCCCCTAAGTCACTTGGGACTTACAAAATGAACCTACAAACTGAAATGAAAATGCATTGGTCAATAGACCTTATTACAAAAGAAAACATGATTTCCTAGGTGCTCTTGCACCATACTCCCAACCTAAAAGTGCTCGGACTTATTCAAGTAATTAAGAACATTACTTTGTGAAGTATTATCTTTAAACAGACTGCGATCCAACTGCCTCATTGTGCAGACTGTTACTATAATGATGAGGCACATGTAATTTGACTCTGTAGGGATTTGCATCAGGTCTTATGCTAAGCATCTTGTTTATGGACTTGGCTCATAATGCTATTAACTCTATTGGTTTCTTAAATGCAAATTTGTGGGTTAGTATGGATCTTAAATGCAAATTTGTGGGCTAGTATGGATTTTCTATATATTTCTTTTGGTCCCTATTCAGAAAAGTTGGCAAAACTACCGTTCTTATAGCATTGTGTCTGATCAATCTTGAAATTGCCTTGTTGTTGGCTTTTGTTTTTGGAATTAGTTTGAATATTATCATCTTACCTTATGGTCTTATTCTTGTCATATTGGGTGAAGAGTCTAGTTTTTTGGAGGAGTTGTAGTATTTGCTTTTATCATAAATTTTATCCCTGAGCCAAATCTGGTTCCTTCTCAACTTCAGAAAGCAAAGAGTGGAAAGGTGAGATCGTTGTTTCTATTGAAGCATGTATTTGTCAATAACATAATTTGAGAGGACATAAGTAGTTGAAGCAGGTAATCTAAAGTCTTTGTGTGCTTTTTGTTGCCTTGGATACAAAGAATCATGATAATGGAGGCAAGGATCTGCTGAAGAAACACCAGAAGCAAGTCCTTTTCAGTGGCATATAATTGCAATTGGTATGTATCTAGGGTCTGAGATTTGAAACCTTTCTTTCTTTTTTACTTATAGAACATCTAATAGATGTTCTAGTGTGGTTTTACATACATTGCTACTCTAAAGACTTGATTTGCTTGTTCAAAAATTTCTGCCTAGGATTTGTGCAACAAAAAGATTTAAGGAATATTATATCCACAACACTTATCAGTGCAAGGGTTACGCTGATAGGCATTTTTGAAATTCTTTTATTGTCTAATCAATCGAAAGCATTCATTGTCTTAGTTGTTGATAACTTTTCTTGTTGTGAAAAGAGCTATGACAGAGTTGGATAGTATGTATATTTTTCAGTATTACTATATCTTTAACAGTCTTGAGTTATTTTTTTCTCGTAACCTTGTGGGCTTGGAAACCCTGATGATTTAACCATAAGACTCGTTCAATGAAGCTGGTTTATGATGCCACTAAATACTCGGGCCAAGGCTTTTTTCTTTGTTCATTTAAATATAAGATTGATGTGTTCGTGACTAGAAACTAATGTTGCCTCATGTCTATAGCAAGGCATAAGTGAGAAGAATTAACATGATCATCATCTATCAACACAAAAGGTACAGTGTAGGATATGAGAATGCTCATAGGAGAATGTTTGAGACTAAGGGGGCCAAGCCAAATAATCCTAAGAGTGAGTCTTGTACATTCCCTATAACCTCTCCTAACACACAAGGTTGATGAACCTATGGAGGCAGAGGAAAAAGGAGTAATGTGCAAGTGCCTCTCTAACTCCGATTGTGGCAAATCCATGATTCCTATAATGAGTGTGATTTGGTGTAGTAATAGTAACAAAGAACATTATCTTTTTGACTTGTCTCCATTTGTGTGTGAATTGGTCATATCCAAACAATGCTCAATACCTCCAATGTCTATGATGTGATGACAGGAGGCAATTGTCCTAGCAGCTCTGGGGATCTTCTTCAAGAACCTATTCCTGAAAGTGATAAAATCAAAGAAAAAGGGCTAGGAGCCTCTGATTAGAATAATAGAAGCAAGTAGATTGAGAACTACACATCTTTATACAAATGGTCATATCTCCTCTAGACTTCTTAGTAACTGTAACACTTGAAAATAAAGTGCATGCTATCATCTACTTTTTGGAGGGGGAAGAGATGGTAGATGTTGGTGTCTTGTAGGATATGGTGGTTAGTTTCAACTTTGTACTAGTGGGAGCACACCCTCAATTAGCCAAGGGGCATCTTGAAGCCATGTGACTAATGAATTTAGAGATAATTAGCCTGAATGACAACCTCAATGTCAGTTTGTGAAACTACTCAACATAGAAATCTAACTTGGGGCTTAGTGGATGTGAAGGAGAAGTTCAAGCGACTTGAATATACTTCCATTGTATTTCCTTTTTGACAAACCTATTGATTATCTTTTACAAAGGAAGAATGTGAGGAGGGGCATCTAAAGAGTACTTGAATGTAGGAAGTGAAGCAATACAAATTTTGATGGGTTAGAGGTGCAGATTGGTTAAATGATTCATCTATTTTTCAAGTGCTTGCAAAGGAGCTGAAGCTTGAGAGGGTGATTATCTATAGAGCATCCTGATAGAGGGTGTAGAGATTGATGACATGGGTGATATGGGAGTCAAGGCTATTCCATTATATGAGATATGATTCACATTTATGATAGTTGTTTTTTGTATATCTATTTGCTAGTATATCAGTCTCTTGTGTGGAGACTCTTAACACTATATTGGTTTGTAAGTGATAATTAATATTAACTTATTGCATTTAAACTTTAATTGTTTATGTGGTTATGATAATTACCAAATATCAATATGATTAATCTTTGTTTTTGTTGACATATATTTATATACTTTAAAATGTTTTTTATTAAGATAAGCTGGGAAAGGGTCCTAGACCCTTACAGAACTATATAGGAAAAAAGACTAAACATAGAACCAATAGGAATTACAACAAGGGCACTGGAAACACAAAACCAATCCCACAGCCAGAATAGTAAAAAAACAACACAAAGACAACAGAAAAATAATAGAAGAGATAGCAGTACACCCAGACTTGAAACCAAGAAATTACTTCCTCTTGCTACCGAGTAGGGCATCCCAATCCTTGGACATAGTCTTCAAAGTCTCCTCCCAAGTAGCTACTCCCAGAAATTCCTACAGTTATGCTGCGAACATACAAAGTTTATGAGGAGCATTTGAATACCAGATATCTTATCCTATTTCATAGTATTGGTTCTGCTATGTTTTATATATGGTTTTGTAAATGTTGCCTGGATAAGCTGCATATGGGTTAGTTATATTTACAGTCTATCTAGAAAAAAAATTATGAAACAAATGTACACTGCAGAGATTTCAATTTTCAAGTACTTAACCTATATGGTTTTCCAATATGGCAAAACTAGATATTAACTAGCTCGACATCTGTGTGGCCATATACTATCTCCTCTTAAATGTCTAGTATCTAATCATGGTTGTCAACCTTCTATACAATATATTCCATGATCTTTACATATTAAAAATGTATAGTTTTTCTGTCTGACTAAAAATATTAATGAGTATCAATTTCCAGTTTTCCTTACTGCTTTATTTTGTATTTGGTCCAGGCTAAAAAGGAGGCAAAATCTAGCAACATCTCAATACATGACTATGATTATGATGAGTATGACAGCTATTGATCTTACAAAACCAATGGATCATACATTGGATGTTGTCTGGTATTTGTTGAATGGGCCTGTAAACTAACTAATCTCAAAACTTCTTTTGGGTACAGAGGTTAATTTATCGGTATATGGGATGGATGATTTTGTTCTCTATAATTTATGCTATAAAATCTTTTTCTGTTGGTTTCAATAAACTCTTAAGTCTGTTCTTAGTGAAATTGATTGAACAACAGGAAGCCTCTGTCTTGTTCTAAAAGTAACATATTTGGGAATGTTACAGTAATGAAAATTTCTTTTACTAGTGTTGCAGTAGAAGTGCTACTTTCCACTGTTGGATAGATAAGACAACTATGACTATTGTTATTAACCGATATTTATGACACGCTTGACACTGAATGAGTATTTTAATGGAAAGTAAATTTGGCTTGTTTTCTTATTGTTTCATCTTGTGAACAGTTAGTGTATAAATCAAATTATTATTTAAATTTTATTGCATTCTAAAATCAAAGGGTGCATTAAAACAATGAGACACATTCTCAACTATATTAATGATTCAAGTATTATTGACATGATAATAATTTTCAAACTTTCAATGCATATATAAGGATGAAGTTGAAAGCCTTTGCCATTTACAAGGACAAGTACAAATGCAATTAACAAGGAATTTTTATCTCGTGCTCACTATTTTGTTGTGCATCCTACGGAGCACAATTCCTATTCCACTCATTATGCTACACTGTTATTGTCGATCGTAGGGATGAGATTTGACAACCTACTAACCTTTCAATTGTCAATTGAATGACTGTTAAATTGTGTAGATGATGGTCCATCAATATTGGGGCAATATGAGACATCCTTTTTATAGTAATCATGTCATGGACTTCATTTGAAATGAAATACTAATTATTGCCTCGGGAACACCATTTATACTTGTGATTCTTGATTTCTATCACAGATAGACCAAATTAATACTTGCCAGTTTCTTTTAAAAGAGACTCCTCCATTTTCATCTATGTCTCAAAGATATTAGAACCGTCTTTTAAAGATCCCATGCCTAAATCTCACAAATGTTTCCAAGCCTTCACCAATTTCAGATGGAGTTTGACATTGGCCAATGTTATATGTATTTACTTTTTTGTACCAAATTCATGCATAGGAGAATTGAATTAAAAAATCCTTTCCAAGAGCATAAACCCATGTGTAGGCAAAGTTACATCAAATGCAACAATATATATAACTAATATTATAATGTACATAGGCACAAGGAACTATTTATATCAATTTAGAGTCTAAGATATTGGAGGTGTTTGTCCCAATTTGCAAGTTTCAGTCCTTGTTTCTACAATACCTAACAATACTTAATTACAACAACATTCATAACATATGGCAGGAACCTGACGCAATGCGTCTCTTGTTTAATTATGTGGTGACATTACAAGTTACAAATATTTTAATGTTAAAATTTTGTAAAGTAAAATAATACTTTCCCTAATGATGAGAATGCCCTTCCATTTGTGTGGGTGATTTTTAGCCTGCATTATGGAGTGTGATTAAAAATGTTGATACTTAAAAAATATTTATATATTATATTTAGAAGCATTCTTATTGTTTATATGGAGTGTGGGAGTATAATATTTTTAAGTTTAATCTAGGCTAATCAAATGAAATGCTTGTAGTCGAGCACAAATCAACTTAGATTAATAATTATGAGAGTTGAGGGTGTGGATAAATATGTAATTTATGTTAATTTGGGAAAATAAATGTAAAAGATAGAGATACATAATTCAATAACTAAAGATTAAATGACTTCGAAGTAGATTCTAGATTTGACTATCTCTAAGTTGGAAATGTCATACCTCTCTATCTATATGTTGCGTCAAATTCTATGTGGACCTATGCTCTGTTTTGAGTTGACTCCTCATCTCAATGTCCTTTTAGTGTCCACAAATTCATCCTTATTGGTGGTGCCTACCTAGGGTTAGGGTTTTGAGTCGAGTCTGCAAGCTTATATTTTTATTTCCTTAAACTCTTAATGCCTTAGGTTTTATTTCCCCTCAGCTTCCTGCATTGTATCTTTTAATTCGTCGTTGACCTCCTGTAGCAGGTCATCAATCACTTAAGTTGCATTTTCATGCCTTAGCACTCGTAGGTTGACCAGCCCCTTTGCATTGCATTACTGCTTTCTCCCGTCGTGGTAAAAAGAAAAGAAAAAAAATGCTAAGTCCAAAAACCCTTTATGCGGTGGTGAAATTTGTTATATGTATCATTGTATGTATGTGTCTTGGTACGTGCAGATGCATATGTACAATGCCAGACCTGAAAAAATGTTCAATCGACCTTTCAAAAGGTGAAAAAATAGTTGTATGCATATCGGGCTTGTATTTGATATTTGGGTGCAATTCCGGAGGTAAAAAAGGTAGATTCCATCGCAGATTCTTGGAATATTCTGTGCTTGTATATAAAGGTTGCATGCATATTGTCGTTGTATATTTGATACACAACGGGTAAGATATAACGACCGGACTTCAAAAAAGATTCAAATCAGACCTGGTAGATGTACATACAACGGCAAAGTTGAAAAGTCAAAGGCATTCTTTTGTATCTTGTGGTGTATGTATGTTCGACATGCAATTGTTTCATACATACAAGTGAATGTACAAGTGAAATATGCAAAGTGGATGTGGCCGAAAAGTTAACTGCATTTGTGAAGTGGGTGAAGTCCGTAGTTGTATATTGGGATTGTATGTTCCCAATATACAATCAGACATACAAGTGCAAATACAAAAGAAATATACAAGGCAGGAGCAGTCAGGGTCAACGGTCTTCAAAAGCATGGTGGGCACGCATAGTTGTATGTTTCGTGGGTTGTATGTATGTGCGATATACAATGCAATGTACAAAGGGCACACACAACCCGGATGCGAAAGGAAAATGTGTTTTGGAGGATTTCGGGTTGGGGTCTGTGGGATGTATATAGTGCATTGTATATGCGATATACAACGTGAGATACAATGAGGTAGATACAAGCCAAATTTCAAAGGTTTTTCCAATCTGATTGATGGGTGGTTGGGATCCGAGGTTGTATGTATATTGCATTTGTATATGCAATATACAAGGAGATGTACAAGAAGGGAGATGCAAGCCGGACCTGATTGCAGTTTCAATTTGTTTCACAATGATTTGGGGTCCGCGCCTTGTATGTGTTGCAGTTGTATGCATATACAAGGATTTGAGGGCGAAAAAGGTAAAATGGAAGAGGGAAAAGTCAGCGATGGAAAAAGTCTGCCTACGTGGCGTGATCTCATTGGCCGATGACTTTTCAGCATGAATTGAAGCCGCAGATCTTGGCGGGAGGAAATGAATCGACGGTCATCGTTCAAAATTTTTAGAGCGAGAGATTTGTATGTGTTCACAGTTGCATTTCAAATGGAAAGAAACTTCAGAGCACGCAATTACTGCATTTCCAGAGGCTACGGGTAGGTTGGCCATTAATGGAAAAAGTGCAAAGGTATGGTCAATGATGGACAGGCCAACTACCATCTTAAAGGAGAAAATCTTCAAGCGGTTGCACATCCCCCAATCTCACCTGCTCTTTCCTCTGTTTCTTTCGGCTGCATTGAATATTTTGGGTGCCATTTTGATGGTGCATTGTATCTGGCAAAATTTTGAAGTGACCTTGTACTTGATTGTTGAGTGCACATTCTTGATGTATAAGAGGACTGTGTCACTCATTTTTCTGGTTGTTGAAGACTAGACAAATTTTGATGGAGTAATAAGATACAACTTTGTTAGTGGCTCTGTTTTGGTGTCTTGTGAGTCTATGAATCATATGTAGAATGTTTTATGCATAGATTTGATGGTTTCATGGTGTTCTTATATGAGAAATGCATCATTGCATGTGTTTAGTTGTTTGTCTCCAAGTTGTGGGCATCTTTTCTCTTAAATCTAAATAGCTAAGGGTTACTTGGGATTCAAGAACATGGATTTTCTGTGTTGAATGTTTAATCTCTTATCTTTGTTCAAGGAACAAATTAAATATTTTAGGTTAAGCATTGGGAAAGGTATGTTGCATTAGGGATATCATCAAGTATGAATAACTAAATACTCAGTCTTGGGAAGTATCTGTAAGGCAGACACTAAAAAATTTCCCCTTGAAACTTAGTTATTGATTCAAGTTTATGGTAATCATTCACATGTGTATTCTATTGACTCCGAGCCCTGAGATAGGCACCAATCTAGTCTTGTATTGAGGTTACAACCCATTGTCCCAGTTTTGCATCCAAATACAAAATACAAATTCAAACTTCAAATATAAACCTTTAGGACATTAGAAGTAGTTTTAGGACTAAAATCCTCTATCTCACAACTGAGCATAGTCCCGAAGCTAGCCCCTTTGCACTTATTTTATAGTTTTAGTCTGCGTAAGAGAGGATTTATCTGCTTTGTGTCAACATCCCAGTAAGTTCACATGCATATTTTATGGATGTTGAATAGGGAATACCCCCTTGGTTCTACAAAGCCTAAAGAAGAAGAGGAGATATTTATAGGGTCTATCTCCTGTACTATTGGCCCCCGGCCTGGAAATCCTGTTGATCAATGATGGCTACCTTGTAGGGATAACTGGGAAACATCTAGTTTGGGAAAAACCCAACAAATTTGGTGACTCTGTTGGGGATGCTTTGTGTAAGAACCTTGGTTAAGAAAAAAAAAACAAATTCCTAGTTGTAGGTGGTGACTCCGAACAAATCTCCCAACCGGTAAGGTGAAGTTTGTATGCAAAGGAGAAGATCCCTGCGTAATTCTTTGCTTGAAGAATTACCCAGGAAAATGATGTATAGGAGAAAAGGGACCATTCAAGCCAGTTAAGAAGGTTCTCCCATCCCCAGAAACAATGATAATACCCAAGATAATCTAGGATCTTCAAAGCAGCAGGCACCTTATTTTTCAAACATAGAGGCTGAAATTCAAGATGTATATGAAAGACATCAAGGTGATAGATTGAGAATGAGATCAGAGGTGTTTCAGGAATGCCCTTTCTTAGATCCCCCTGACAGATTTGAAGAAACTGAGTCCCAAAGGGATGATGATGATGACCAAAATGGGATGGGACCATCCTCTTCTATGCCTAAAGATGAAGAATTAGCTGAAGAAATCAAGAACCTGAGAGCTTAATTAGAATATTTGTAGGCTTTGAGGATTAGAGATGATATGAGAAAAAAGGTGCAAGCTCTGAAGATTGCTCAACAGGATTCAGTTCCCACCCTTGATAATGCAAATGTGTTGAGAAACCAGCAAAGAAATGAAGTTTAGAATCAACAAAATGATCAAAGACAAAATACAAATAATGTTAGGATACCATTGAACAATATGAGAAATTAGAATGCTAATAGGAATGCAAATGTTAATCAGTTTGGTAGACAGCCTATGCAGTTGGATAGATTCAGGCAGCTAGCTTTTAATGGTCTTCCTGGTTACCCTAATCCCATTGATAAACATGTAGATCTCAGATACCAAAGTTTTCAGGAAAGAATGTTGTGTTAGGTGAAGATCATTTGAAGGCTTTTCTGAATGCTATGGACAACTTTGAGGTTGAACATGAAGATGTTTTTATGAAATTGTTTATGCAATCCTTAGTTGATGAAGCTAGAGAGTGGTATAAAGGTCTGCCTGACCAGAGTGTCTCATCATGGGATGACTTCAGAAGGATTTTTAAAGAACAATATGGTGATAAGACTGATCCAAGATTTTTTATAAATGAGCTCACTGGTATTACTAAGGGGTCAAATGAGCAAGTTGCAGATTTTAATGCTAGGTTCACTAGAGTGTTGAACAAATTACCACTTCACATGAGGCCTAATGAACCAATGTGCATAGTACTATACATAAATGCTTTTGATGCTAAAACAACTTATGGGTTAAGAGATAAGGGTCCTACTAGCCTCAGGGATGCTTTTAGAATTGCAACAAACATTGAAAATAATAGGAAAGCATCTGGTAAGACAAACAGAAGGGATGATGTAAAGATTCTGCAAAATCTGAATAATAAGTCTCAGAGTACTCAAGGTAATGCATCTACTTCCGAAGAGAAATTGGATAAGTTGACAACTATTGTTAAGGACCTAAGTTATAGACTTGCTAAAAATGAAAAGGGGATAGGTCCTGAAAGGCAAGTTTACCGAAGACAAGAGAAGAGACCATCATTGCATGATATGCCATATAACACTAATTGGCATAATGGTAAACCCATTCTCCCAAATGGAAACACTAATCAAAGAGCTCAAAATGTTAAGGAGACTCCAGATTCTTTGAAGAAAGCTGTTAACATTGTTGATGATACCCCATGGTGCATAATCTGTCAAATGCCTCACTCACAATCGCAATGTATGATTGCTCAATATTTGTATAATAATGATGTTGCTTGTGATGAATACAATGAGACACATTGTATGGAGGATGATAGTGTAAATATGTTGTTCACAAATAGGGAGTATTCTTCTTATGATGCTGATGAAAGCACGAATTATGGGACTCAGGTCTGCCAGCAGATTTCCTATGATGAGGATGATGAAGATAACTATGCTTATGCTCAGGACTCACACATCTTTCTGAATAACTTGAGAAGGCCTTCTGATGAAGAGATTAGAGCTCTCACAGCTGCAGTAGTGGCTCAGGTCAAAAGCAACTATAACATTAGACGTAAGGCTCAGGTTGGTGATCCACGTCAACCAGAAGACACCTTTGTGAACCAACCAATGCATAATCATAAAGGGGCTGAACCACATAAGATGTGATGGAACAATAATAAGAAAAATTCTAAGCAAAAACCAAGTCATGATTCTCAAGGACTAGAAAATGAAGTTCCCCAAAATGAGGATCAAAATAAGAATTCTCGGGTCATGGATGACAGTCAGAAGGCCATTAAAATTAAGGCTAGATCAGCTCAGGATAAGAATAAAACCATGGCTCAAGCTACAACTGTTATACAAAATTATGCTCCCTTTGACATAACTCAGGTTTTATCCCAGATAAAGGTCTCTGTTCCATTGATGGAGATGATGAAAGTTGAAGAATTCGGGAATAAAACATTGTCCCTAATTTTAGGAGTAGCTTGTCATGCTGAGCAAAATGTTGAGACTCGGGGTAAGAAACAAGCCTTGTGTGTTGATGAGGATGAGGTTCTTGAAGTCTATCTGGGGGTGACAATGCCCTTCACAGGTTGAACCATTTTATGTCTCCCTTGTTATCAATGGAAAAGTAATCAAGAATTGTATGCTTGACTCAGAAGCATCAACAAACATTATGCCTCTGGATATCATGCAACAAGCTGGATTGAAAATAGATAAGGCATGTGGAAAATGCTATGCAATGGATGCTAGGGAGGTACCAGTTATAGGAATCATGAAGGATGTGGATTTTATGCTAGCAGCATATCCAGAAAAGACTTACAGAATGAACATAACAGTAGTTGACATAAAGCCACAGTATGGTATGATGTTGTCAAGAAGATGGACAGCATTGGTTGGAGGAAGTATGCAGTTAGATTTATCATATGCTGTGATCCCAATGAATGGTAGAGATGTCAAATTGGTCAGAGAAGAGAGGTCACCAGAAACAGTTGAAGATCAAGATTCAGAAGAGCATATCTATTTTGTGGATACTGACTGAGAATTTCAAAATTGTCTCAGATGATCGAGGAAGCGAAGGGAGAGATTTTTGCATTCAAGAACTTGACCAATAGGGTCTCTGGACTATGTATTTTGATGGACCTTGTTCAAAGGAGGGTTCTGGTGCTGGAGTTATGTTTTTGTCTCCAGCAGGTAAGCTTCTGAAGTTCTCTTTCCTATTAAAGTTTGCCTACACAAATAATATTTCAGAATATGAAGCTCTGCTACTAGGGTTAAATGTTGCTTTGAAGCATGGGATTAAGATGCTAAAAGTGTTTGGAGATTCATAATTAATTGTTTCCCAGGTGCGAGATAAATATGCATCAAAAAATAAAAGATTAAAACAGTATAAGCATGTTGTATGGGACACAATTGAATTATTTGATGCTTTTTCAATAAATTGGATAGAAAGATCAAAGAATGTCATGGCAAACTTTTTAGCTAATGTAGCCATAAGGCCGGATGATATCACTTTGTCTGATGTTACAAATGTTGAAGTTAAAATTAGACCTGCAGTACCAGATAATATATGCAGTTGGAAGGTGTTTGATGATGATAGAGATTTGTTGAGGTTCCTACACTGCATAGATGAATACGAGAACCGGGAGATTGATTTTCAGAACTTTGTAGAAGTTGTGAATGGAAAAGAAACTCTTTTGGGGAAAGAAGTAATTCAACTTAAAATAAATAAAATCCCTAGAGGGCTAATTGCTTTAGAAAGAGCATTTGACAGTAGAGAACAGTTTGTTACAAAGGCATCTCCTACGAACAAGGATGATTTGGAGGATATAAACTTGGGGACATGCCATGCCCCCAAAAGGGTGTATATTGGCAAACAGCTCAAGCCACACATCAGGAGTATGTTGATTGCATTATTGAAAAAATATAAGCATGTCTTTGCATGGTCATATGAGGACCTAAAAGCTTATAGAGAAGACTTGTTCTAGCATGAGATTCCTTTGAAGCCTAGAGCTAAGCCATTCAAACAGAAACAAAGACCTATTAACCCAACTTTGGCTCCAAAAATGCAAGAAGAGCTTGTAAAGCTTAGGGAGGCTGGAATAATTGTGCCTATCAGACACTCAACTTGGGTGTCCAATCTTGTCCCAGTTAGAAAGAAAAATGGTGATATAAGACTTTGTGTGGATTTCAGAAATTTGAATGTATCTTCTTTAAAGGATAATTATCCACTGCCTAACATGGAGGCTATGTTGCAAAAGGTAATTGGTTGTGAGATTTTATCCATGATGGATGGATTTTCAGGATATAATCAGGTGAAGGTAAAAGAATCTAAACAATACAAGACTGCCTTCACCACTCCATGGGGGACTTATGTATATGTAAGAATGCCATTTGGACTAACAAATGTAGGTGCTACATTTCAGAGGGCTATGGATGTTGCTTTTGCAGGATTGATTGACTCAATTTTGGTTTTATATCAGGATGATTTAACTGCTTATTCAAAAAAGGAGGAGCAACATTGCATGCATCTAGAACAAATTTTTATTAGGGCATTGGAATATGACATTTCACTTAACCAAAAGAAATGTACTTTTTGTTGCAAGTATGAGGTTAATCAGTGTTGTCATTGATGTCAACATACTCATATTGCATTGATAAGAAGGATTGGATGAGCTGTGTGCTGAGGTTATTGAGGAAATCAGTCTCAATCAGGAACAGTGAAAAACAGTGATGAGAAGAAGGCAAAAGTACTCAATAGGTTGAGTATCAGAGGATGCGGATTAAAGGGTTTTTAGATATGAGTCCTTAGATGTTCCAATTAAGATTTAAGAGGTCAGCATGAAGATATGAAGAAGTTGTGATCGATCAAGTAGAACTGGTTCTGGGAGATGCTCCGGAGTGACAAAGTGTTACAAAAAGGTCCGGTGACATCCGAAAATGCATTGTCCTATTTTGTGGATTGGACAGAGTGTTTGGGATGTCCTTGTGATGTGTCATCTCAATTGGTACTTAGTTTGGAGGTCCAGAAGCACCTTCTTCAGTATGACAGTGGCGGTAGACTGTGTTCTTGAAGTTCCAGATGAAGAAGAGAAGAGATTCTAATAAGTAAAGGAAGTGCGAATGTACTTGGTCATTCAGGCAAGCCTGTGAAGGTTCTTGGATCATGTTGAGGTTGTGTTGTTGGTCTGCATTAGTGTTAGAGCCTGGAATTAGAGATATTCTTCCGGATGAAAATGTTTTTGATGGCCGACCGGATGAGTTCTTCCGGATGAAGATGTTCTTGTTCAGACTGGCTGACCAGATGAGTTATTCATCTTGCGAATGTTCTTGTGGATGTTTTCCGACTTAGATGATTGTTCCTAAGTTGATGCCTTGTATAAATAAAGGTTTGTGAATTCATTTCGATGTGTGTTGTGAAGCAGATGAGTGTGGAATGGCGAGAGAGTGAAAGGCAGAGCAGGTGTGTCTCGGGCTTAAATGGAACTGATCCAGACATGGTGAAGATGTCATTCTCCAGTTCAAGTTGTAACACTTATGATCTTGTAGACAGTGTGTCTCTTGTAGGCAGTGTGCTCGGACAGTGAGCTCTGATTGGCATGTGCCATTCATTTTTATTATTCTTCTAACAGAGAATAATCCTTGGGTTAATCACCCCGTGGTTTTTCCCTTAACTAGGTTTTCCACGTGAAAAATCTTGGTGTCTAATGTGTTGATGTTTATCTGCTCCGATGTTTATGCTTTATGCTTTCATGAATGGTTAATTGATATGCTGTTAACTAACAAAGAAGAATCAAGTGTTTGAAGTAGAAGCAAGTTTTTGTACAACTGATTCACTCCCCCTCTCAGTTGTGTGCCCTAGATCTAACAATTGGTATCAGAGCCAAGTTCCTCTAAAAGGAGCTTAACCGCTTGAGGAGATCCAGGATGTCGTCATACAAGAAGGATAGTTTAAAGTTTGATGGAACTAATTTCTCGCTCTGGAAAGGTCGCATGAAATGTCACTTGGAGTGTATGGAAAAAGCATACTTGTCCATGGTCACAAAAGCATATGTACCTCCACAGGGTGGTCTGACAACTCTGAATAAAATCACAGATGTTGAAAACAATCTGTGGACCAAAGAAGCTCTTCTAAGCGCATTGACTGACTCAGAACTCCCAAATGTTATTGACCTACCAACTGCATATGAGATTTGGGTTAAACTGGAACTCTTGCATGAAGGAGATGTGTTTGTTAAGAGTGCAAGGCTATAAAGTCTCAAAGGGAAATTTGAAAGATTGAAGAAGAGAGATGATGAAAATATCACTACCTTTATGCCAAGAGTAAATGAGCTAGTGTGTGGAATCAGGAATGCTGGTGGAGTTCTGGATGAAAATGAGATTGTTTGCAAAATTCTCAGATCCCTTCCTACTGCCTACAAAATCAAGGTTGCTGCCATTGATGAATTCAGAGCCCATACAACTGTCACAAGAGAGCAATTGGCTGGCAAACTGGCTGCATTTGAAATGACCGAGTTTGGAGATGATCACCCCAAGACTGAATCTGCATTCAAAGCCAGTGCCTATGTGAAAGGTAAACAAAGATTTGATCCGGGAGAGAACTCTTCAAGGAAGCTATCATGGTATGATCAAGCAAGGAAAGACATGGAAGAGGAAGAAGCAAAAATAGCTCAACTTGAAGCCCTCATTGCAAAGAGACTGCCAAGAGGATCCAGTAAGTATGAAGGAAAATTACCCTTTAAGTGCTTTAACTACAATAAGATTGGTCATTTTTCTTCAAGATGTCCGGAAAGATCTGCAAGGTCCAATTCAAACAGACAAAGGTTCCAAAAGAATTGTTATTATGTTCATGAAGAAGATGATAATGAAGGTGTAATAGATGATGAATTAGAAATAGGAAACAGATCCAGAAATGAATGGGTGTTTATTGCCATCAAGGAAGAAGATCCAATATCCTCTGAATCTGTCAATCATAAGGTTGTAGAAAGAGCTTTGGCTGCCCAAGTTGAAGAAAAGGATGATTGGGTTATTGACAGTGGATGCTCTCACCATATGACAGGTGACAAGAACAAGTTCTTAGATTTGGAAAGGTATGGAGGAATGGTAAAGTTTGGTGATAATTCTACTGGTAGAATCAGAGGTAGGGGAACTATTTCTTTTGATGGAAAGAGCAAAACTAGTAATGTACTGTTTGTTGAAGGACTAAAGCACAATCTTCTCAATGTTGGTCAGTTGGTAGACAAAGGTTATGATCTCTGGTTCAAGAATGGAAGATGCAGGATTTTTAAAAGTTTCGAAACTGAAATTGCATCCGGTACTCAACCAAAAGGTAATATCTTCCATCTAGTTGGTTCTAATAAAAGTTGTTTATTTGTTTAAGTTGATTAGAGTTGGTTATGGCATAGAAGGATGTGTCATGTGAATTTTGATAACATCATCAAGATAAACAATACTTAGGCTGTAAGAGATCTTCCAAAATTGGTGAAACCTACAAATAGTTTGTGCAAAGAATGTCAGCTAGGTAAACAGAGCAGAGGCTCTTTCAAAAGCAAGGATCAATCCTCTACCAGATTATTGGAATTAGTTCATACTGATCTATGTGGTCTGACAAGAATCAAGAGTATGCAAGGTGATAGATATTTCATGTTACTGATTGATGACTATTCCCGGATGATGTGGGTTACCTTTCTAAAAGAGAAATCAGAAGCCCTTGAGAAGTTCAAAATCTTCAAAGCTATGGTAGAGAATCAAACTGAATTGAAACTGAAATGTCTGAGGTCTGATAAAGGTGGTGAATTCACATCTGGTGAATTCATAGACTTTTGTGAGAAGCATGGTATAAAGAGACAATTGTCTGCTCCTAGGACTCCACAGCAGAACGGAGTAGTTGAGAGAAAGAACTAAACCATCCAGGAAGCATCCAGGACAATGATGATGGAAGCAAATGTCCCTCAGATATTTTGGAGAGAAGCTGTCAGCACTGTAGTCTACACTCTTAATCGAGTTCAAATCAGAAGCAATATCGGTAAGACTCCTTATGAACTTTGGTTTGGTATAAATCCCACTGTGAGATATTTCAGAGTATTTGGTAGCAAGTGTTACATCAAAAGAGATGAAGATCTTGGAAAGTTTGATGCTAGAAGTGATGAAGGAATTTTCTTAGGTTACTCCACTCAAAGCAAAGCATACCGGTGTTACAATAAGAGACTGAGAAAGATGATAGAAAGTACAAATGTGAAGGTTGATGAAGGAATTGAGAAGCCCTCAAGGTTTTATGAATATGATGAAGATGATCAGAATGATTCTCTGATGCAACGAGCTCAATCCTCCTCTGAAATTCAGATTCAGACTGATCCGGTAAATCAGGAAGAAGAGGTTTGTCTGAATGAGCCTGATCAAGAAACAGTAGTGCAAGAAACTCCTAAAGTTCCAAGGTATGTAACTCTAAACCATTCCGAAGATTAGATCATAGGTGACAAAAGCAAAGGGGTACAAACAAGGAGGAGAATTTCTCAAAATTCAAGTGAATACTGTCTAATTTCAAAGATTGAACCTAAAACAATTAATGAAGCTTGCAATGATAAAAACTGGACTAAAGCAATGGAGGAAGAGTTGATGCAAATTGAGAAAAATCACACTTGGGATCTTGTTCCCAGACCTAGAAACAAGAATGTGATTGGAACCAAATGGGTCTTTCAAAATAAACTAAATGAAGTTGGTGAAGTAATTAGAAACAAAGCCAGATTGGTCTGCAAAGGCTACTCTCAAATAGAAGGAATTGATTTTGAAGAAACCTTTGCTCCAGTAGCAAGAATTGAAGCAGTCAGATTATTTCTTGCATTTGCTGCCTTCAAAGACTTCAAGGTATATCAGATGGATGTCAAGTCTACCTTCCTAAATGGTGATTTAGAAGAAGAAGTATACATTGAACAACCAGATGGATTTTAATTGTCTGATCATGATGATATGGTCTGCAAGTTGAAAAAAGCACTGTATGGATTGAAGCAAGCCCCAAGAGCATGGTACGAAAGGTTGGATAAGCATCTTGCGCAAATTGGTTTCAACAAAGGTACTGTTAATAGTAATCTATATTTCCAAATAGATGATGAAAACATCTTGATTGTTGAAGTATTTGTTGATGATATCATTTTTGGAGGAAGAGACAGTATGTGTAAAACCTTTGCAAATCAAATGAAAAGTAAATTTGAAATGTCAATGCTTGGTGAAATGAATTTCTTCTTGGGCCTGCAAATTACTCAGACAAAGAAAGACATCTTTATCTCTCAAACCAAGTATGTGAAAGAATTGCTGAGGAAATTCGGAATGGAAGATTCAAAGCCAATGAACACTCCTATGGCAACCGGATGTAAGTTGAGCAAAGATGATGACTCTCCTAAGATAGATCAGACCAAGTACAGGTCAATGATTGGAGGATTATTGTATCTCACTCAGACTAAACCAGATATAATGCAAGCTGTTGGTCTTGTGGCAAGATTTCAGGCTGATCCTAGAGAATCTCATGTTATGGAAATCAAGAGGATTTTTAGATATCTAAAGGGGACAGTTGAGTATGGTCTATGGTATCCTAGAGATCATGATTTCTCTCTTCATGCATATACAGATGCAGATTGGGCAGGAGATGTGGATGACCAGAAGAGTATAAGTGGAGGAGCATTCTTTTTGGGAAAAAGGTTGGTTTCTTGGCTAAGCAAGAAACAAGAGGCAATATCTCTGTCTACAACTGAAGCAGAATACATTGCAGCAGCAGGTAGTTGCACTCAAATCTTATGGATGAAGCAGATGTTAAGAGACATTAAAGTAGGATATGAGGAGCCTATCACAATTTTCTGTGATAATTCAAGTGCAATAAATATTTCTAAGAATCCGGTGTTGCATTCTAAGACCAAGCACATATCTATCAAGTTTCATTTTCTGAGAGAACAAGTGAATAATGATGAAGTCAGATTGGAGTATGTACCCTCCAAGGATCAGATTGTAGATATTTTTACTAAACCTCTTCCCAAGGACTCTTTTGAGTATCTCAGGGAAAAGTTAGGGGTCATGGCCCCTCTGGTGATGAACTAGGATGCACTGATGTGCATCAGTCCGGTGGATATCACATTCATATCTTGTGATCCGGATTGATGATGGGGAGTTGCTACTAAGGGGAAGCAGTTGGTATGATTCTGATGTGTTAGAATTGCAAGTATGGGCCCTTTGCCATTGATGTCAAAGGGGGAGAGAAGACATGTGAAAAACAAGTGGTTGATCATCAAAGGGGGAGCAGTAAAGGAAGAGAAGACATGTGAAGAGTTGTTGCTGATAGGGGGAGCTGTGACAGAAAGGAGAAGTTCTTGTCTTGATGGTTTTTCACATCATATGTTGCCATCAATGACAAAGGGGGAGATTGTTGCAAGTATGAGGTTAATCAGCGTTGTCATTGATGTCAACATACTCATATTGCATTGATAAGAAGGATTGGATGAGCTGTGTGCTGAGATTATTGAAGAAATCAGTCTCAATCAGGAACAGTGAAGAACAGTGATGAGAAGAAGGCAAAAGCACTCAATAGGTTGAGTATCAGAGGATGCGGATTAAAGGGTTTTTAGATATGAGTCCTTAGATGTTTCAGTTAAGATTTAAGAGGTCCGCATGAAGATATGAAGAAGTTGTGATCGATCAAGTAGAACCGGTTCTGGGAGATGCTCCGGAGTGACAGAGTGTTACAAAAAGGTCCGGTGAGATCCGAAAGTGCATTGTCCTATTCTACAGATTGGACAGAGTGTTTGGGATGTCCTTGTGATGTGTCATCTCGATTGGTACTTAGTTTGGAGGTCCGGAAGCACCTTCTTCAGTATGACAGTGGCGGTAGACTGTGTTCTTGAAGTTCTAGATGAAGAAGAGAAGAGATTCTAATAAGTAGAGGAAGTGCGAATGTACCTGGTCATTCAGGCAAGCCTGTGAAGGTTATTGGATCATGTTGAGGTTGTGTTGTTGGTCTACATTAGTGTTAGAGCCCGAAATTAGAGATATTCTTCCGGATGAAGATGTTCTTGATGGCCGACCAGATGAGTTCTTCTGGATGAAGATGTTCTTGTTCAGACTGGCCGACCGAATGAGTTATTCATCTTGCGAATGTTCTTGTGGATGTTTGCCGACTTAGATGATTGTTCCTAAGTCGATGCCTTGTATAAATAAAGGTTTGTGAATTCATTTCGATGTGTGTTGTGAAGTGGATGAGTGTGGAATAGCGAGAGAGCAAAAGGCAGAGTAGGTGTGTCTTAGGCTTAAATGGAACTGATCCAAACATGGTGAAGATGTCATTCTCCAGTTCAAGTTTTTAACACTTATGATCTTGTAGACAGTGTGTCTCTTGTAGGCAGTGTGCCTCTTTGTGAGCAGTGTGCTCAGGCAGTGAGCCCTAATTGGCATGTGCCATTCATTTTTCTTATTCTTCTAACAGAGAATAATCCTTGGGTTAATCACCCCGTGGTTTTTCCCTTAACCGGGTTTTCCACATCAAAAATCTTGGTGTCTAATGTGTTGATGTTTATCTGCTCCAGTGTTTATGCTTTATGCTTTCATGAATGGTTAATTGATATGCTGTTAACTAACAAAGAAGAATCAAGTGTTTGAAGTAGAAGCAAGTTTTTGTACAACTGATTCACCCCCCTCTCAGTTGTGTGCCCTAGATCTAACACTTTTGGACTATTAGGACACATTATTTCCAAAGATGGAGTCAGGATTGATCCTGAAAGGGCTGCTGCAATTGACAAAATTCAAATTCCTAAAACGGTGAAAGGCATTTAGTCTTTCTTTGGGCAAACTAACTTTGTTAGAAGATTCATTCCCAACTTTGTAGAGATTACAAAGGATATTTCTAAAATGTTGAAGAAGGGTGTGTTGGTGCCTACATAAACATTCAGGTTTCAAGTATTTAAATTCGCAGGCACCATTCCCAAAAAATCAAAAAAATTCTATGTCTTTTGGCCTTTGCAGTTTAAAAGTGCAAAAAATAGTTTTAAATGCATGTATCTTTGTATATACAAAGGGGCTTGTATGTGCAAATGCAAATGTACATTGGTGGGCTTGCAGAATGCTCAATCGACTTTCAAAAAATGGTAAAAATCAGTTATATGCCTCCTTGTATGCATATTGGGTTTGGAATAGGTGCATATACATTGAAGAATCTTTCGTAGATTCCTTGAATATTCTACAGTTGTATGTTGAGTTTGCTTGTATATCGGGTTTGTATGTTTAGCCATACAATGGCTACATACAATGGAAAAGATGCAAGCGGATATACAACAGCTAGATGCATTGGCAGCATACAAGGAAGATATGCAAGGGACCACATACAAGGCAAAATGTACAAGGGTGAATGTATCTCTGATATACAAGTCAACATGAAAGCGTCGAGATACAAAGGTAAGATACAATTGGTGGGACCTGCTTCATATACAAGTCACATTGTATATATGACATTCATTCACCACATACAAGAGGAAAGATGCAGAGGTGTTTGCATATACAAGGATTGACATACAAGCAGAATATATAGGGTGGACGTGGCCAAAGAGTTAACAGTATTTGTGAAATATTTTGAAATCCACCATTGTATGTTTAGGATTGTATATTCCAAATTTACAATTGAATGTGCAAGCAAAAGATACAAAGTCAATATGCAAGCAAATTATAGATAAAGTCAAAGTTCCTCAAGCATGGTGGGCCCACGTGATTGTATATCGTGTTTGTATATGCGATGTGCATTCCTAATATACAAAGCCCGGACCCAAAGAGATATACATTCTGGTTGATGCAGCGTCAAGCCCACGACTTGCATGTATGTATGCTTGTATATGTGCGATATACAAAGGGTTAATATGCAAAGAAAAGGATACAAGCTAGATTTCAAAGGTTTTCAAGTCCGATTGATAAATGTAGTGAAATGTGCCTTGTATGTATATTGTGTTTGTATATGCAATATACAAAGTGATTATACAAGGGGAAGGTACAAGGCCCGGACCTGATAGCAATTTCAATTTGTTCTATGATGTTTTGGGGTCCGCTTTGTATGAAGGGCAATTGTATGTATATACAATCCCACATGCATTTTTAGATGCAAAAGGAAAAAAGCACATTGGTTCATTGGCGAGAGACTACATATCGGCGGATGCTCCTAGGGTTGTTCCGATGGCCAATGGAGATGAAAATACCTAGCGATAGAGAGCCAGTCAGGGGATGACATGTGTCCAGGCGCGATTGCATGTATATACAATCTCGTATAAACAAAGATTTGAATGTGCTGTAGGTGGTTGAATGTATATGCATTTGCATATACGAAGGTGAAAAAGGCAAAATGAAGGGTGGAAAAGTTAGCGATAGGGCAAAGCCGCCTGCATGGCACGTTTCTACTAGCCAATGGACTTTAGCATGATTCAGGCAACAAATCTTGGCAGGAAGGAAGGGAGATCGATGGCTCCGATTCAATTTCAAAAAGAGAGGGATTTGTATGCATCCACAGTCACGTTTCAAGCAGGAAAGAGGTTCAAAGCGCGCAGCTGCTGCATCCCGTCGGTAGGTTGGCATTAATGACAAAGGATTGCAGAGGCATGGGTCGAGTTGACAGGTCAACCACCTAGTTTAGGAAGAAGATCTCCATGTAGGGGTACAGATCCCAATCCCACCTACTCTTTCCTTTGTTTCTGCCGGTAGCATTGAATATTTTGAGCGCCAATCTGAAGGTGCAATGTTTCTGGCAAAATTTTGAAATGCCATGTAATTATTGCTGAGTACACAGTCTTGCTATAAAATGCAAGTTGTGTTACTCATTTGGGGTTGTTGAAGACTTAGGCATTTTTGGGGGAAAAATAACGAAAGACAGAGCCTTTTCTTGGTTGTTTTATCTCTATTGGAGTTTATGAGTTGCATTTAAGTGCACCTTTCACATATGTTCAATTTCTTGTCATTTTATATGAAAAATGCATTATTGCATGAGTTTATCTGTCTGTCTCCATGTGTTGTATGCATTCTCTTCTTTTGAATTTGGTTGCTAAGGGTTTCTTAGATTCTAGGGTATAGATTTCTATATCACATGCTTAATCTTTAACTTCCATTCAAGGAGTGGATTAAAATGTTTTAGGTTGAGTATGGAGAAGATTGTATGTTAGTTGGGATGTATGTAAGTAGAGACAGTTAAATACTTATCCTTGGGTGGTGTTGGTAAGGCAAATACCAGTCCTAACCCCTTGAAACTTGAATGCCACTTGTAAGCCATTCTCTTGTATACATTTAATTGACTCCTTGCCCAGAGATAGGCACCGGTTTGTTTCTTGTGTAGTAGTTATGATCCAAAACCCCTTGTCTTGCATCCAAAACATTAATCCAAATCCCTTCATTATTCCAACCTGCTAGTTGTAGGAGTAGAAATAGGATCCCTGCATACTCTCATCCTCAACCAGTTAGATATGTCCAAGAATACTGCCAACCTTGAGATTTATCATACAAATCTTGGTCCATACATGAGAGTATTCTGCCTGTTATTGTAAAGCTAAATCTTTCTATCATTGGGCGAGTCAAGGTTAAATCTTTAGCTATAGGGATACCCCCTTGGTGCGACAAAACTAGAAGTGAAGGGGAGGCAGCTCATGCAACCTCCTGTATTAGTTGGTCGAATCTGCCTATGCATTGGAACTGGCAAACCCTCTGCTGATTCGAAAGGAAAACCAACAGGGTGAAACTATCAGATGGGAAAGTGAAGCAACTAGATCATTTCAGAACATCAAAGAGGCTATAAAGATGGCTCCTGTGTTGAGATCTCTTGATTTTTCTAAGCCACTTTAGTTGTTCTCATTTGCCTCTTTTCACACTATTGCTACATGTTTATTACAAAAAAATGAAGATGGTTTTGAGCAACCTATTGCTTTCTTTAGCATGTCGTTGCAGGCAGCCGAGTTGAAATATGATATCATGGAAAAGCAGGCATATGCATTGGTTAGGGCAGTCAAAAGCTTCAGGCCATACTTAGTAGGATCTCAGATAGTTGCATATGTGCCCCATGCAGTAGTTAAGGACATTTTCACTCAGCAGGAAGTGACAGGAAGAAGATGTAGGTAGATTAACAAGTTACAAGAATTCAACATTGAGATACAAATTACAAAATTGGTAAGGGGACAGGGTTTGGCTAAGATGATGACACAATCAAATTTGGAAGCATGCCAGGTAAATGTAGTTCAGGATGAAGTTGTTAACATGTCAGAATCTAAATGGTGTAAGGATATTGTGTATTATTTGCAGAATTTAAATTGTCCTTCCCATCTCAGTGATAGTCAAAAAAGGACCTTAAAGTTACATGCTATCAAATACATAATTATTCAAGGAGGATTATATTGGAAGAGTCCTAATGGTGTACTACTTAGGTGTGTAGATGAAAATCAAGCTACGGATATTTTAAATGACATGCACAATGGAATGTGCGGTGGACACTACATTACCAAGACAATAGCTCACAAAACTCTTAGAGTAGGCTATTGGTGGCCGACCCTTTTTTCAGATGCACAAAAGATGGTAAGAAAATGTGATCCCTGTCAAAGGTTCTTAGGATAATTTAAGTATGAAGGTGCATTACCTCTTAGAACTGTAACTGTGGAGGCTCCATTTCAGCAATGGGGAATTGATTTTATAGGAGAAATTTCAGAAAGATTAAGTGGAGGACATAGTTGGATTTTAGTCGCTATTGACTATTTTACTAAATGGATTGAAGCCATTCCAACTAAGAAAGCTACAAGTAGGGTGGTGATGGATTTCATTTTGGAACACATTATTATCAGATTTGGAGTGCCAGTAAAAGTGGTCATAGACAATGCCATGTGCTTCAGATCTGGTGAGTTTGTTGATTTTTGTAACAACTATGGGATTGATTTGTCATATGCATCACCATATCATCCACAAGGAAACGATCAGGTATAATCAAGTAACAGAAGCCTTATGAAAATCATCAAAAGGATGGTAGACAAGAATAAAAGGGCGTGGGATTCAAAGTCAAAGATGGCACTATGGGCTAACTGGATAACAGTGAAGAAAGCAATTGGAAGGTCACCTTTTGAGCTAGTGTATGGCGCACCAGCTAAGTTACCTGTGAATAATCTCTTGCCAGTTTATAGATTCATACAAGAAAATGATAAAGAGATTGAGGACTCAATGAATGAAAGGATAAATCAACTGGTTGCATTGGATGAAATTATAAGAGAAGCATAGAAGACAAATATCAAGAAACACCAGAAGGTGAAATATTTGTTTGATAAAAGGGCTATAGAAAGGAAGTTTCAGATAAGCGACTTGGTCCTTGTTTGGAATGCAAAGAGTCAGGATAAGGGCAAGCATGGTAAATTTGAGCCCTTATGGATGGGCCCATATCAAATCAGCAATACTCATGGAGAAGATTCCTACTTTCTCTAGGGCCTAAATGGTGAACTACTGGAATTGTCTGTGCACGGTCAGTTCCTAAAACCTTACTTCTCATGAATGAATATCTTGTGTGCAAATTGTAAATTAGGTGTGAATAGTCTGTACATACCTTGTATAGTCAGTGGTGTTTTGCATTTTGCATTTTGCCTGGTCTGTCCCGGAGTGGTCTAGTTCTCACTGCAGCCTTGCGCTTGCACGTCCCCAGTCAGAGCCAATGGTGGTGCCTACCTAGGGTTAGGGTTTTGAGTCAAGTCTGTAAGCTTATATTTTTATTTCCTCAAACTCTTAATGCCTTAGGTTTTATTTCCCCTCGGCTTCCTGCATTGTATCTTTTAATTTGTCGTTGACCTCCTGTAGCAGGTCATCAATCACTTAAGTTGCATTTTCATGCCTTAGCACTCATATGTTGACCAGCCCCTTTGCATTGCATTATCGCTTTCTCCCGTCACGCTAAAAAGAAAAGAAAGAAAAAATGCTAAGTCCAAAAACCCTTTATGCAGTGGTGACATCTATTGTATGTATCGTTGTATGTATGTGTCTTTGTATGTGAAGATGCATATGTACAACACTAGACCCGAAAAAATGTTCAATCAGCCTTTCAAAAGGTGAAAAAATAGTTGTATGCATATCGGGCTTGTATTTGATATTCAGGTGCAATTCTGGAGGTAAAAAAGGTAGATTCCATCGCAAATTCCTAGAATATTTCGTGCTTGTATATAAAGGTTGCATGCATATTGTCGTTGTATATTTGATATACAATGGGTAAGATACAATGACCGGACTTCAAAAAAGATTCAAATCAAACTTGGCAGATGTACATACAACAGCAAAGTTGAAAAGTCAAAGGCATTCTTTTGTATCTTGTGTTGTATGTATGTTCGACATACAATTGTTTCATACATACAAGTGAATGTACAAGTGAAATATGCAAAGTGGATGCGGCTGAAAAGTTAACTACATTTGTGAAGTGGGTGAAGTCCGCAATTGTATATTGGGATTGTATGTTCCCAATATACAATCAGACATACAAGTGCAAATACAAAAGAAATATACAAGGCAGGAGCAGTCAGGGTCAACGGTCTTCAAAAGCATGGTGGGCCCAAACAGTTGTATGTTCTGTGGGTTGTATGTATGTGTGATATACAATGCAATGTACAAAGGGCACACATACAACCCGGATGCGAAAGGAAAATGTGTTTTGGCAGATTTTGGGCTAGGGTCCGTGGGTTGTATATAACGCATTGTATATGCGATATGCAACGTGAGATACAATGAGGTAGATACAAGCTGGATTTCAAAGGTTTTTCCAATCTGATTGATGGGTGGTTGGGATCCGAGGTTGTATGTATATTGCATTTGTATATGCAATATACAAGGAGATGTACAAGAAGGGAGATGCAAGTCAGACCCGATTGCGGTTTCAATTTGTTTCACAATGATTTGGGGTCCGCGCCTTGTATGTGTTGCAGTTGTATGCATATATAAGGATTTGAGGGCGAAAAAGGTAAAATGGAAGAGGGAAAAGTTAGCGATGGAAAAAGGCCGCCTGCGTGGCTTGATCTCATTGGCCGACGACTTTTCAGCGTGAATTGAAGCCGCAGATATCAGCGGGAGTAAATGAATCGACGGTCATCGTTCAAAATTTTCAGAGCGGGAGATTTGTATGTGTTCACAGTTGCATTTCAAATGGAAAGAAACTTTAGAGCACGCATATGTTGTGTTTCCAGAGACTATGGGTAGGTTGGCTATTAATGGCAAAAGTGCAGAGCTATGGTCGATGATGGACAGGCCAACTACCATCTTAAAGGATAAAATCTTTAGGCGGCTACACATCCCCCAATCTCACCTGCTCTTTCCTCTGTTACTTTTGGCTGCATTGAATATTTTGGGTGCCATTTTGATGGTGCATTGTATCTGGCAAAATTTTGAAGCAGCCTTGTACTTGATTGATGAGTGCACATCCTTGATGTATAAGAGGACTGTGTCACTCATTTTTCTGGTTGTTGAAGACTAGACAAATTTTGATGGAGAAATAAGATACAGCTTTGTTGGTGGCTCTATTTTGGTGTCTTGTGAGTTTATGAATCATATGTAGAATATTTTATGCATAGTTTTGTTGGTTTCATGTTGTTCTTATATGAGAAATGCATCGTTGCATGTGTTTAGTTGTTTGTCTCCAAGTTGTGGGCATCTTTTCTCTTAAATCTAAATAGCTAAGGGTTACTTGGGATTCAGGAACATGGATTTTCTGTGTTGAATGTTTAATCTCTTATCTTTGTTCAAGGAACAAATTAAATATTTTAGGTTAAGCATTGGGAAAGGTATGCTGCAATAGGGATATCATCAAGGATGAATAACTAAATACTCAGTCTTGGGAAGTATTTGTAAGGCAAACACTAAAAAATTTCCCCTTGAAACTTAGTTATTGATTCAAGTTTATGGTAATCATTCACATGTGTATGTCTATTGACTCTGAGCCTTAAGATAGGCACCAATCTGGTCTTGTATTGAGGTTACAACCCATGGTCCCAGTTTTGCATCCAAATACAAAATACAAATTCAAAGTTCAAATATAAACCTTTAGGACATTAGAAGTAGTTTTAGGACTAAAATCCTTTGTCTCACAACTGAGCATAGGCCCAAAGCTAGCCCCTTTTGCACTTATTTTACAGTTTTGGTCTGCATAAGAGAGGATTTATCTGCTTTGTGTCAACATCCCAGTAAGTTCACATGCATATTTTACGGATGTTGAATATGGAATACCCCCCTTGGTTCTGCAGAGCCTAAAAAAGAAGAGCAGATATCTATAGGGTCTATCTCCTGTACTGTTGGCCCCCGGCCTAGAAATCCTGTTGATCAATGATGGCTACCTTGTAGGGATAACTGGGAAGCATCCAGTTTGGGAAAAACCCAACACTTATGTCGCATGGATCTGGTCTCTATGATTATAGACTCCTCCAATTGACTGATTCGCCCTTGTCTACTTTCCTTACTTCTCTATTCTAAAAATTGGATATATTTAGACATACTTTTAAAGGATTGTTGATGTGTTGCAAGGGGATATCTTCTCCCAGGTCAATCCCCAAAAACACATGTAAAAGATTAGCAAACAACAAGAAATGCCCTAAAATGAATATACAAATTCCTTTTAGTGCAACAAAACAAAGTGTTCTACTAAATTAGTTACTCCTTAAATTCTTGTAAGATGAGAGAGGATGATTGAATGTGAAAGCCTATGAAATGAGTGAAAATGAATGCCTTTAAATACAAGCACATAGCATTAAATTGTGAAAATCTGTGTCTAGACAACTCACAATGGTTAAATGGGAAGAGTAGGAGTCAACTAAATTTGAATTTGAATTTTGAAAATTTAGGGATCAAGTACTGCAAACACAGGGTCAATCTCGCAACCACATAAATCACACAAGATACCTGAAAAGTAAAATTTCGTGCACAATATGAATGTGTGATCATAGTGTTTAATAGAAAGAGTGATTCTAACTAAACTCTCTTTAATCAGAACAACTTCCTATTACACATTAGGATACCAACCACTGAAGATGTTTATCTTACTACTATATAATCAAGAAGTGTAAGATTATCCAGGCTATGTCCCTTTGTTGCAATTGAAATTGAAATGATTAAGCACTACTAACTAAAACTAGAGAAAACAGAGGAAATACAAAGATAGAAGTTGTAATTCACATAAAGAAATACATAAATGAAAATAATAGATCATGAAGCACCTGGCACTAGGTGGGCAGCCTCACTGCCCAAGACAACAACGCGCAGCGCAGGTGTCTACACTTGGCACTATAGTTTATACAGTGTCAAAAATTGGAAACCCTTATTTGTACAGATTTGCACAGATTTCGATGAATCCTTGTTGACAATAAATACAATTATTAGTGCACAGAAATTGATAGATAAGGCAAATAGATAAGAATGATGTGAGAATAACGAAATAGTGAAATTTAGAAGGGAAAAGGAAGCACAAACACTCGTGCATTTGAAACCTTTTCTCACGCAACCTACAATGACAAACATGAGAGAAGGGTTGGGCTGTATAGAGGTTTGCCTCAATCAAACCCCATTTTTTGGTATTTCCACCTCAACAACAACCATATATCGATATGTTGATAAAATAGTGTGTGCTATGTTAGATTAAGGACAGACAACTGAGAGGGGGGGTGAATCAGTTGTCCAAAACTTTCTTCCAATTAATTACTTAAATTATTTTCTTAATTCAGCAACATAATAATAAATCAATCATGGAATGTAATGCAACAATTCAAGAGCAGAAACACATTAACACATATGACACCAAGATTTTTGATGTGGAAAACCTGGCTAAGGGAAAAACCATGGGGTGATTAACCCAAGATTGTATTCTTTGTTAGAAGAATAGAAAGAACAAAATGGCACATGCCAATTAGGGCTCACTGTTTGAGCACACTCCTCACAAGAGGCCCACTACTAATAGGAGACACACTGTCTACAGAATAATAAGTATTACATACTTGAACTGAAGAATAACATCTTCACCATGCTTGAGTCAGTTTCATTTAAGCTCAATACTTCTGCTCTGCCTTTTGCTTTCCTCCTCTCACCACACTCTCATCTCCACAAGATGCTTTTGAAATGACTTTACAACTCCTTATTTATACAAGACATCGACTTAGGAATAACCATCCAAGTCAGCATACATTACAGAGCAAATACATAAAAGCAACATGATTAGTTACAAAAAGACTTCACGCAGATCAACACACTATCAGACACATAGATCTGAGACTTCAATTTTCCTTTAGGAACACGCCATTCTTCACAGAACGTCTCCAAGATCATCCGCAGGATGTGTAACTCATCTAGTCAGCCAAAATTAGGAAGAACATCATCATCCAGAAGTAAATCTTCAATTACAAGCTCAATCTTCAATGTAGACCACCAATACGAACTGGACATAATCTAAAGACCTCCACAAGCTTGCCTGAATCACCAAGAACATCCACACTATTTATGCTTACTGAAATCATTCTCTTCTTCATCTGAAACCTCAAGAACACAGTTTGTTATCACTGTCATATTGGAATAGATGCTTACGGATCTCCAGACCACGAACCAATTGAGTTGTCACTTCACATTGACTTCCTAAACACTCCACCAAATCCGTAGAACAGGATATTGCATTTTCAGATCTCACCGGACCTATCTGTATCACTCTGTCATGTCTAAACATCTGCCAGAACCAGTTTTACTTAAGTGGTCATAACTTATTCAAATCTTCATGCGGACCTCTGAGATCTTTGCTGGATCATCTTAAGACACATATATACAAACCCTTTGAAGCGCATCCTCTGATCTTCATCTTAGCTGGGATCTTTGCCTCACTGTCTTCACTATTCTTCTCTGTTCTTGATTAGGACTAATTTTCTCAATATCCTCAGCACACAACTCATCAAATCAATGTCATCAATGTAACAGGAGTATGTTGACATCAATGACAACACTGGTTAGGCCCATACTTGCAACAATCTCCCCCTTTGTCATTGATGGCAACATATGATGTAAAAATTTGTTTTAACTATCAAGACAAGAACTTCTTCTTAGTGACATGACTCCCCCTATCAACAACAACCATTCACATGTCTTCTCTTCCTTTCCTACTCCCCCTTTGATTAGTAACCACTTGTTTTTCACATGTCTTCTCTCCCCCTTTGACATCAATGGCAAAGGGCACATACTTGCATCAATTCAGAATCATACTAGCTGCTCCACCTGAGTAGCAGCTTCCCATCATCAATACGGACCAAAAGGTATGACTGTGAGATCCACTGGACTGATGCACATTAGTACACCTTAATTCAGAATCGGAGGGGTAATAACCCCTAACTTCTCCCTGAGATACTCAAAAAAGTCTTTAGGTAGAGGTTTAGTAAAAATGTCTGTAATATGATCCTTGGAAGGCACAAACTCCAATCTAACTTCATTCTTGTTCACTTTCTCTCTCAAAAAGTGAAACTTGATGGATATATGTTTAGTCTTTGAATGCAACACCGGATTCTTTGATATATTTATTGCACTTGAATTATCACAGAAGATTGTGATAGGTTCTTCATACTCTACTCTAATATCTCTTAGCATTTGCTGTTGGCAAGAGACACTATATGGATTCATGATTGTTGTCATTGATGGCAACAAAGATCATCCCACACATCCGCAGGACATGGTGTGTCTCTACCGGAAGTCAGAATGAAGATTGTTGTGGTCTGGTAAACAAGAACAGAGCATGTGGCAAGGTCCGACAGACAAGTCTGGATCTCTCAGAGGAAGTATCTTGGTGAAGTGTGGATTTGGGGAAGTCAAGAGGACTACCTTGAGTGGTATATTCCAAGGATTTAGCCTCCGGTGATAGATGAGGAAAAAGATATGAATAGTTAAGTACCAGATTCTTGAGTGACAGTGTGAACAGAGGTAGAACTGACTAACAGAACATCAGACTACTTTCCGGATGTGTTACTGATGATGATAAAGGTTATGAAGGCATGAATCATGTTTGGCCGACATGATTAATGATTTCTACAAGCATATACTTGATCCACATTACTTGATGTGCAAGGATTCAGCCGATAGATCAAAATTAGTGAAAAGATTGACTATTTCGAGTGCCGACTAGAAAGGTGATGAAATTACTTGTGCGGATATATATACATGATGGATTTAGTTGTGAGAGTTGTTATTGTGTTGAGTCATGTGTGAATAAGAGCAGAAGTATAGAGCAGAAGCAGTAAGGAAGATCTGGTATGTAAAGAAAGCAGCATAAGAGAAGAAGAAAGATGAAGTGCAGCAGATCAGTGTACTGAGCCTAATCGGAACTGAACCCTAGAATATGTAGATGCTTCTATATCAGTTCAAGTATTGTATTACATCCCTTTTGTAAATGGTGAGTCTCTTGTAGGCAGTGTGCCTCTTGTGAGCAGTGTGCTCGGGCAATGAGCCCTAATTGGCAAGTGCCATTTTGTTTTTCCTTATTCTTCTAACAGAGAATAATCTTTGGGTTAATCACCTCGTGGTTTTCTCCCTTAACCGGGTTTCCACGTCAAAAATATTGTGTCATGTGTATCTCTATTTCATGGTTATGTTTGCTTATTTGAATTAATGCTGCATTGATTAATAAGAAAGTTTAGAAAGAAGAAATAATTAGGATAACTAATTCACCCCCCCTCTCAGTTATCAACAATTGGTATCAGAGCTAATTTCCTCCTAACAGAGTCTAACAGTTCGAGGAAGATCTAGGAATCCAAATGGATGCATATGGTTTAAAGGAACAACTCAAGACTACCCTTGAGGATCTTGAATAGTCAAACTCTGAAGTCAATAAATTAAAGGAAAGACTCAAACAGGCTAATGATTTCATGAGAGAACTAAAAGACAAATTAAGTCTCTCTATGAAAAAGAGAAAGGAACTGCTTCAACAATTGGCAAGACAAAGTGAAGCAAATAATGCAAATGAAGAGTTGACTGAGAAAACCAAGTTATGTGAAAAGTTATCAAAAGAAGTCATTATGGTAAGACATGAAATGGAATCAGGAGTTATAAAGTTTACTCAAGAGATTGAAGAGAAAAGAAAAATTGAAGACAATCTAAGATAATCTCTCAAGGAGAAATCAGAAGATTGCCACCAGATGGACAGAATTATTAGACATCTTGAATCTGATCTTGAAGATGCCAAAGAAAATGAAGAAAAACTTGAGGATCAAATTATCTCTCTCAAAAGGGATCTTCAAACAACAAATGAATATAAAGAGAAATTCAAGATAAGTTCTGCTCAACTTGAAGTTCTTCTTGGAAGTCAGAAGAGGGCAGATGACAAGTGTGGTCTGGGATATGAGAAAGGAGAAAGCTCCGAATCAGGTCAGCAGAATTTTGGAATAGAAAATCCAAGGAACAGGCCTAGAAGACCTCCGGTAAGATAGCCCAATGCTCAAAGATATCCATCCTTCAATGGATACTGCCACAGCTGCAATCACTTTGGTCACAAAGCTAATCAATGTAGAAAGAGAATAAATCAGACTAATTCATCCTTCTCCAGACAGTGTTTTAACTGCAAAAGGTATGGTCACAAGTCTCATGAATGCAAAAATATGCAAATGAACAAATCATTCAATGGTAGATGCTTTGCATGCAATAGAGTAGGTCATATGGCTAATCAATGCAGATCAAAAGGATATCAGTCAAATATGCAAAGAGATGTTGTTTGCCAAATCTGTAATAGGTCTGGTCATAGTGCAAAAGTCTGTAGAAGCAAGAATCAGGACAAAAGAGGTCTGGTATACCATAATCAAAATCAAGATAAAGGTAAACAAAAGGTAAATGCGAATGAAGTAAAAAGTGAGATAAGCAAGATTTGGGTGAAGAAAAGTATTGAGAATGTAGAGGTTGGATCCGCACCAGACTCTGGTGCTGATATTCCCTTCAAAAATAAAAAAAAGGTGAGCTTTGGCTCAGGGGGAGACACAAAGAAAACCTTGTTCCCCCAGCCAGTCAATTGGTGCCGGAACTGGCACATGAAGAGTTGCGGATTGAAGGATTCATAAGGAATACATTCAAACAAATTGTGGTTAAGATTTGGCAAATCCGCAAGTTATTTAAAGTTCAAGATTGATCCAGTTCTTCAAGTCATTTGAATAAAGCAAAACTGGAATAATGTAGGTTGAGCATTTATTGCAACCTGATATTAGGGTTTGCGGAGCAATATAAGGGTTTTTTCATTAATCACTTGTTCATTCTGCACTCAAGAAGAAACAAAAAACGGAGCTCTGCAACGAAATCCCTCAAGTTCATCGAAGATCACTTGCAGAAGTCATTTCTTCCTGAGATCAATCAAACCAACTCCGTGAAATTGAAAGGCGCAAAAGGTATTTTCCATTTTCAAATATCTCACTGCAAATCTCTTGATAATGGATACTCTGAATATAGTACAGATCTTAGATAGGCCCCGACCTGAATTTAAGAAACACCCATACAAATCATTGGAGGTAGATCCCTTAGGAGCATTCTCTAATGTTCCACATGGCGTTTTACACACAGAAGACATTAGGGTTTACATACATGCAAATATTGAGGAGTTTGGGGAATTCAAACTAAGAGATATCTATCACAAACAACTGATAGACGATGCTTTTGAGCTTAAACCAGAATATAAGGGTATCCAGGAGAAACATTTTGATCAATTCATTCATTTCCCCTGCTTTGAAGAAGATGAATGGGTCTGGTACGTATTGAGTAGGGTGCATGATAACTTCCTATGGTTGAACAGACCCTGCAAGATCACAAAGGAGGCAATTAGGGCAGTAACTGGTCTATACTCTTCCGGAGGGATACCTGTCCTCAAATCTATCAAAAGTAACATTGTAACTAAGGCCACCGGATCAAAATTTGATAAGAGGGCAATGACCATTGAAGATATTTTTGACCCGAATATCAAGTTTGCATCTATGATAATAGGATACAAGATTTATCACTCCAGTAGGGAGAATTCAGTATTTAGAACTGCAGTATATACTTCCTATGAGATGCTGAGAAAGAATGCAGAATATGATCTCTGTGAACTTATTTTAAACCAATTAATGGAAAACATACAAAAGATCAAAAAGGATAAAAAGAATTCTTTCAAATATGGTACACTAATATTATGTCTATTTTTCTACTTCATAAATGAGCTGCCCGGATCAAGTGGATGGGTATGGTAGAATGACAAACCGGTAGCAGTCCAGATCAGAGATTACTTGCATGAACTTGGGGATGCTAAGGCAAGGAATACAGCTCTGTGGGGTTACTTCAAACACTTTCAAAATATGATGCAAATCAGAGAAAGAATCCCAAAATTAGTAATTGAGAAATACAAGGATACAATGTGCTTCATGGTAGACACTGATCAATGCCTAATGGAGGCAGTAGAGCCAAGGACAGTCTGGATCATGCCTATGGGGTATGAAGTGGATGAACAAATTGTAGAATTGCATGTTCAACACATGCTTAATCAACCAAAGGACCCAAAAGCAGAAAGATTTGGAACATTTGAAGAACTAAGTGTGAAAATTCACACTGAGCTAAGGCAGCCAGAAATCAAAAGAAAGGTAAGAAAAGAAGTTGAGGAAGTTGCAAAAAGTTTTGGCATCTCAAAGGAGGCACTTGATGCCAACCAGGAAAAGAGGCGAAAGGCTGAGGAAGAGAAGAAAGAGGCAGAAAAGAGAAGCAAGAAAAGTGCTCTGGTGGAAACCTCAACCCGGACCAGATCATCAAAAGGATCTGCACCTGTCACAACCAAAAGCTCAAAAACATCAAAACTGGAAGGTCAGACATCCAGCAAAGGAGAGAAAAGGTCTAAAACAAAATCCACAAGGGCTTATGCAAGTCAAAGAGATGAAGAGGAAACTGAATCAGATGAAGGGGTAAAGGAAATAAAGAAGCAGAAGAAGAAAGGATCCGGTAAACCTTCCACAAGACAAGACAAGGAAGAGAAGGAAGAGGAATTTATTGAAAAACCCACTCTCTCCTTAGATGATGTAGTAAAAGCAGTCACAGTGGATGGGAACCTGCAACCCTTAACAGAATTCTATGATGACTACAATGAAGCAGACAAAAAGATTCTGGAGGAAGCCACAGTTAAGTTCTTGAACGTTTACAATAAAGTTTTTATTGAAATTATCTCGTTAATTCCTAAGAACCTAGAAAAGGAGTTGGAAATGAGAAAGACCAATGCCATGGCAAAAGACCTTGAGATCCGAGAACAAATAGCTATTCAGCTATATCCTTCAATCGATCCCAAAATAATGAATATGGTATTCAAGGATTGCAAGGATGAGTTCAGGAGAAAAGCAAGGATGAATCAGCTCATGCTTGGTGAGACTGACAAGGTAGCCAAGGACACTGAAGAGATTCTTTGGAAAACCTTCAAAAGATTTAATCTCCCTATTATAGAGGACTTGGGTACTGATCCCTCAACCACAAATGTTGCAGAAGAAACTCCTGAGAAAATGACAGAAGAGGTGGGCCCTGAATAGACTAACATTTCTCCTCTGGTTTCCCCTACAGTCTCCGGATCTAAAGGAGAAGAAAAATCACAGGAGAAAGAAGCAGAGGTAAAAGAAAAAGAAGATGACAGTGCTAAGGTTATAGAAGGAGAGAAGACTTCAGCAAAGAAGACCACAACTGCTAGTGGTGAGAATATAGAAGGAGAGAAAACTCCCAAGGACAGCTCCAAGATTACAGAAGAGAAGAAATATCTGTCTCTGACAAGAGACACAGCACAAACTATCCAAGAATTCTTGACAAAAGCAACTATAGAAATTGATGAACCAGACCTACTAAAAGGACCATTAGATTTTGACTCTCTGTCACTGGTGCAAACAATGAAAATAGCCTCATTTGCAAATGAGAAGGTCAAAGAGAAACTACTGAAATGTCACATGGAAGACCGTGAGCTTATGGAGGTAGCATCCGGAGTGCTGGAAAAGATCATGCCATCTTTTTAGAAGGATCCCACAGCCTCCTCTTCTGGTAATCTTAAAACCTTAGTCAGCTGTGTTAGTACACATTTTGATTCTCTAGAAAAATCAACTGAAAAAAAGGTCCGGAAGGAGTTTTTGGATAAAAAGTTCTCCTAGGTACAGGGTTTGATCACTAATGATAGGAGAAACATGAATATTGGGATAAAGAGCTTAGAAAATGCTCTTAAGGATGGCGGACAAATATACAAATTTTGTATTTCCTGGTCCAAGGTAACAGTGGAGATTGAGAAGAAAATAAAAGAGCAAGAGGACAAACTACTAAGCTTGTCTCAAAGTTTTGATCCTCTCTCATCCTCCATAATAAATCAAGAATGTCAGACTATTGCAATCACAAATGCAATAAAGAATTTTGAGAAGGAAAGAAATAACATAATTAACCAGATGGGTGAACTTAGAAGGATTATTATCCCTAAGTTAGAGGCCATGCATGAGGCCATAAATGATGCTCAAATTATAGCCCGGACCAATGATCTGACAGATCTTAAGAAGGCTGAAGCATTTGCATTCCTGTTGAGTGGTCATATCTCAATTTTAGACAGGATGAAGCAAAGTTGGGTGACAGAAGTTGTACAGTTGAAGAATACTTTTTCAGACATACTTAAATATATGTAAGTACAACTTGTATATATATACTTATGCGGCTAAGTATAGTTAAATTTTTAAAAATTTTGGTATGCGGACCCTACCCTTTGCCATTGATGTCAAAGGGGGAGTGAGAAGCAATGAAAAATGAGGAATCCAACTAAGGGGGAGCTCTGGAAAATGTATATAAAGACAGAGCATCAACCAAGGGGGAGCATAGTGTAAACACTTAGTCATTTTTCACTAAGTGTTGCCATCAATGCCAAAGGGGGAGATTGTTGGCAAGAGACACTATATGGATTGATGATTGTTGTCATTGATGGCAACAAAGATCATCCCACACATCCACAGGACATGGTGTGTCTCTACCGGAAGTCAGAATGAAGATTGTTGTGGTCCGGTAAACAAGAACAGAGCATGTGGCAAGGTCTGACAGACAGGTCTGGATATCTCAGAGGAAGTATCTTAGTGAAGTGCAGATTTGGGGAAGTCAAGAGGACTACCTTGAGTGGTATATTCCAAGGATTTAGCCTCCGGTGATAGATGAGGAAAAAGATATGAATAGTTGAGTACCGAATTCCTGAGTGACAGTGTGAACAGAGGTAGAACTGACTGACAGAACATCAGACTACTTTCCAGATGTGTTATTGATGATGATAAAGGTTATGAAGGCATGAATCATGTTTGGCTGACATGATTAATGATTTCTACAAGCATATACTTAATCCGCATTACTTAATGTGCAAGGATTCAGCCGACAGATCAGAATTAGTGAAAAGATTGACTATTCTGGGTGCCGACTAGAAAGGTGATGAAATTACTTGTGCGGATATATATACATGATGGATTTAGTTGTGAGAGTTGTTGTTGTGTTGAGTCATGTGCGAATAAGAGCAGAAGTATAGAGCAGAAGCAGTAAGGAAGATCCGGTATGTAAAGAAAGCAGCATAAGAGAAGAAGAAAGATGAAGTGCAGCAGATTAGTGTACTGAGCCTAACCAAAACTGAACCCCAGCATATGTAGATGCTTCTATATCAGTTCAAGTATTGTATTACATCTCTTTTGTAGACAGTGAGTCTCTTGTAGGCAGTGTGCCTCTTGTGAGCAGTGTGCTCGAGCAGTGAGCCCTAATTGGCAAGTGCCATTTTGTTTTTCCTTATTCTTCTAACAGAGAATAATCTTTGGGTTAATCACCCCGTGGTTTTCTCCCTTAACCAGATTTTCACGTCAAAAATATTGTGTCATGTGTATCTCTATTTCATGGTTATGTTTGCTTATTTGAATTAATGCTGCATTGATTAATAAGAAAGTTTAGAAAGAAGAAATAATTAGGATAACTGATTCACCTCCCCCCTCTCAGTTATCAACATTTGCTTCATCCACAATACTTGAGTGCAACTACCTACTGCTACAATATATTATTCTTCTGCAGTGGACAGAGATTTGCCTCTTGTTTCTTGCTTAGCCAAGAAACTAGTCTCTTCCCTAAAAAGAATGCTCCACCACTGGTACTCTTCCGGTCATCCACATCTCCTACCCAATCCGCATCTGTATATGCATGAAGATAGAAATCATGATATCTAGGATACCACAAACCATAATCAACTGTCCCTTTTAGATATCTAAAAATCCTCTTGATTGCCATGACATGAGATTCTCTAGGATCAACTTGGAATCTAGCAACAAGACCAATAACATTCATAATGTCAGGTCTAGTTTGAGTGAGATACAATAGTCCTCCAATCATTGACCTGTACTTTTTCTGATCAGCCTTAGGAGAGTCATCTTTGCTCAATTTACATCTGGTTGCCATGGGAGTATTCATTGGTTTTGAGTCTTCCATCCCAAATTTCTTCAACAATTCTTTCACATATTTGGTGGTGCAGGAGCACCTATCCCAAGGTGGCCTCCATGAGGCATTTGAATCATGTTTTGTTTAGAAAATTGTGTTTTAGGTTGTAATAAGGTCTATTTGACCAATGCATGTAATTTCAGTTTATATCTAAGTTCATTTTGTAAGTCCCAAGGGACTTAGGTCACGTTTGTCAAATTGTAACCGCATAATGCCAAAAATAGGTAGTAGAGCAGTTGGAGGCCATTTAGACGGTTGTCTCCCAGCCGCTTGGAGTTAGTTCGGAACTACTCAGGGCAAGTTGATAAATACCCAAAGGAATGAACCAAATGATCATGTAGTGAGATCGAAAAAGTGTGATCGAGTGTGATTTTGTACTGTGCCAAGAAGCAATAAAATTATTTTGTTCTGTCAATCTAATTTCCATTTTCTGCAACTACAAATTGTATAGTCATAGATTTCATTTTCTTTCTGCGCTTTCTGTTGTTGCAGTATGGCGATGTGAAGCATTCCACTGATGATATTTCTGTCAAAATCAGTGGAATGGCTTCGCTGTATATATATATTTGTTTTTGTTTCCTATTTCATTTTCCTGTTTGGCGATGCAGAGGACCAAATTTGAGTGTGCATAGTAGATCGCCTAGCATCTCCATGTGCTAGGGTTTGATCAGAGGAGTTGGAGCTGATATCGGTGAGATAGAGGCCATCGATGAAACATTCCTCGCTCAAAGCGACAAGGATAGTTCAGTCGAAGAGGGGTTTAAGCCGTCGAATGAAGCTGCATCTAAAGGTTCATGTCGGGATGACAAGGTCATCGGGTAGATAACTTGGCATTGGACTGACAACATTGGTCTTACCGATCGGGGCATATCAGGTGATACGGGGTAAAGAATACCGACGGAGATCCATCGGTGCATCGGCATAGCAAAATTGGAGTTCACCAATAGTAATTATCCTATCGATAGGCAAAAGACATAGATCGTTGAGACATGAGTTGGGCTCTCACCGATTGATCAGTTATGCGTTTAGGAGGAGGCTCCCCATCATATTGGTATCAGAGCTAGCAAAAACTCTAGATGGAGGTGTTGTGTATTTGATTTCTGAAGACAGATGAATCCTATTCCTATAGTGTGTGGGCAGACGATGATGAGGTCTATCAAGACCATTCACCAATAGAGTTTTGGCTGGAAGAGGGTGTAGAGTGAGGCCATTATGAGAGAGAGTGGCAATGCATCTCCAGGATATGCTGTTGGACAAGAGGAATGGGTCTGTGAAGCAACATGTAGGATGGACAACTGATTGAGCATTGTGTTGTAGTCAAATTGAGGATTTGCAGGAGTGTTGGCGTTTGGGTGATGTATGTGAATGTTTATGTCAGATAGAGAAAGCGAAGGAGAGGCTAGCGATATGCCTCCAAAGGGGATGACCACTAAAGTGGTCAATAAATTTCAAGAGGGAAGAGATGATCAAAACTGGAGTCAAGGAAGCACTCCAGGCAGAATTGAAAGCAATGAAGATAGGCAAAAGGATAGAGGAAGATTCAGATGAAGAAGAGGAGAAAGAGGAAGAAGCAGAAGAACAAGAAGAGGCAAAGATACCAGCTAAACAAAAGCAATTCCTGGAAGCTATCAAGGCAATTGGCAAGGACTCTTCAGAGGCTTGGATAGATATTCCCATGTTTAGTGGAAAGATGAATGCTGATGAAGTTATGGAGTGGATTAAGGCTCTAAACAACTACTTTGAATACAAGGAAGTTCCTAAAAGTAAGAGGGTTAAGTTTGCAAAAACTAAACTCAAAGGTGCTGCCCTTACATGGTGGAATTACACCCAAGGAGAGAGGGTAAAAAATGGGAAGAGTATGATATCTTCGTGGAGCATGATGTTGGAGAAGATCAAGTCTCAGTTCCTTCCATCTGACTACGAGGTGTAGATTTATAGGACAATGTAGAATCTCAATCAAAAAGATATGGATGTGGCTACTTACACCGAGGAGTTTCACAAATACACTCTTCGTTGTGGGTACATGGAGGATGAAAAAGCCAAAGTAGCAAGGTATTTAAATGGTCTGAGGATCAATATTCAAGATGAGATAAGTTTATTTACACCTGAAACTGTGGAAAAATGCTTTCAAGTAGCATTAAGAGCTGAAGAGAAGCTAAAGAGGAAAGGTGAGCAGCAGAGTAGAGGAAGAGGTGACAAAAATTTTAGAGGCAGTTTTGGAGGAAGAAGTCCTAACCAAAGGCCTAGTGGTGACTTTAGCCAAGAAGAGCAAGTTGGAGACTCAAGTAGCAGAGGAGGCTACTGAGGAAGAAGGCCAAATGAAAGAGGTGGGACAAATGGATCAGGTAGGGAATCTAAGTTCTCCAACATGAAATGTTATAACTACAATCAGATAGGGCATCCAACCTATAAGTGTTCAGAGAAGGCCTCAACTTATCATGGCAATGAGAGAAGAACCACATTGACTCAAGAGGATGCAGGGAGTGTGACATCTCCTAAAGTGAATTTGGCATCAGAAGTGGGAGAAAGTCTGATGATCAAGAGGATGTTGCTCAAAGCACCAGTGAAGACTGAACCATCACAGAGGAGAGCTCTTTTCAGGATCAATTGCAAAAGCAAAGGTAAAATATGCAAGGTAGTCATAGATTCTGGTTCAACAGATAATATGGTGTCTAGGGAAATGGTGGATAAATTGAACATAGAAAGGATTCCTCATCAAACTCCTTACAGGGATCTTGGGTAAGTGATATTCAATCACTTTTGGTAAGTGAACAAGCATATGTTGATTTTCAGATTGGCGAATATAAGGAGAGAATTTTATGTGACATTTTGCCCATGGAGTGTTGTCACCTACTTTTAGGTAGGCCATGGCAATTTGATAGGCAAGCATTGTATGATGGATATGATAACACATACACCATCAAGAAGGATGGAAAGACTTTTGTGATGACACCATTGTAGGAGGATGCTGAAGCAAAGAAGGCAGCCAAGTTTATTTTGGTGGGTAAGAAAGAGTTTGTGAAGATCAATGAAGAAGAGACAAGGATAGTTGAGGATGTCTCAAGGAGTGGGGTTACCAAAGATCACAGTTTGAAGGTGATTTCAGTTTTGAATGATGGAAATCAGATGGTAATGTCTGAGATAGATTAGAAGAAGGTCAAAGAGCAGGTCTGCAAGCAGCCACAAGTTGATTAGAAAGTAGAGGATGCTATCACAGTAGGGACTATTGTTTGTCCTCTAGAGCCAACAAGAGTTGCAAGGAAAACAAATTCTACTATAACAGCAGTACAAGAAGCATCAAACAAGGTTTTGAATGCAAGTGTTCAGGCAGAGATGACAGTAAGGAAGAATGGCGAGCAAAGTATGGGTTTGGTTGCAAACACTCACTTATGGCAAGGTGTGAGTAGAGACTACAATGCTAGGCATGAGTTTTTGATTCCATGAAAGCAAGTTGCAGTCCAGAGATCATGGGGAAGGCATGAGGCAACAAAGGGTACAGGTGGAGCAAGACAAAGACTCAACTCATGGGACATGAGTTCTTTTCTAGGTGGGGTGTATGGTGTAGGAGCACCTATCCCAAGGTGGCCTCCATGAGGCATTTGAATCATGTTTTGTTTAGAAAATCATGTTTTGGGTTGTAATAAGGTCTATTTAATCAATGCATGTAATTTTAGTTTGTATCTAAGTTCATTTTGTAAGTCCCAAGGGACTTAGGTCACGTTTGTCAAATTGTAACTGCATAATGCCAAAAATAAGCAGTAGGGCAGTTGGAGGCTATTTAGACGGTTGTCTCCCAGCCGCTTGGAGTCAGTTCGGTACTACTCAGGGCGAGTTGATAAATACCTAGAGGAATGAACCAAATGATCATGTAGTGAGATCGAAGAAGAAGTGTGATCGAATGTGATTTTGTATTGTGCCAAGAAGCAATAAAATTATTTTGTTCTGTCAATCTAATTTCCATTTTTTGTAACTGTAAAATTGTATAGTCATAGATTTCATTTTCTTTCTGTGCTTTCTGTTGTTGCAGTATGGTGATGTGAAGCATTCCACTGATGAGATTTCTGTCAAAATCAATGGAATGGCTTCGTTGTATATATATTTGTTTTTGTTTCCTATTTTGTTTTCCTATTCGGCGGCATAGAGGACCAAATTTGAGTGTGCACATTAGATCACCTAACATCTCCATGTGCTAGGGTTTGATCAGAGGAGTTGGAGCTGATATCGGTGAGACAGAGACCATCGACGAAACATTCCTCACTCAGAGCGACAAGGACAGTCCGGCTGAAGAGGGGTTTAAGCCATCGAATGAAGCCGCAGTCTAAAGGTTCATGTCATGATGACAAGGTCATCGGGTAGATAGCTTGGCGTTAGACCGACAACATTGGTCTTACCGATTGGGGCATATCAGGTGATACGGGGTAAATAATATCAGCGGAGATCCATCGGTACATCGGCATAGTAAAACTAGAGTTCACCGATAGTAATTATCCTACCGATAGACAAAAGATGTAGATTGCTGAGACATGAGTTGAGCTCTCACCGATCGATCAGTTATGCGTTTAGGAGGAGGCTCCCCATCATTTGGTCTGAGAAAAAAAGATTCCTTTCTTTGTTTGAGTGATTTGCAGACCCAAGAAGAAATTCATTTCCCCAAACATTGACATCTCAAATTCACTTTTCATTTGATTTGCAAAGGTTTTGCACATACTATCTCTTCGTCCAAAAATGATATCATCAACAAACACTTCAACAATCAAGATATTTTCATGATCAATTTTGAAATACAAATTACTGTCAGCAGTACCTTTGTTGAAACCAATCTTCAAAATATGCTTATCCAATCTCTCATACCAGGCTCTTGGGGCTTGCTTGAGTCCATACAATGCTTTCCTCAATTTGTAGACCATATCATCATGATCAGACAATTAAAATCCATCTGGTTGCTCAATGTAAACTTCTTCTTCCAAGTCACCATTCAGGAAGGCAGACTTGACATTCATCTGATATACTTTGAAATCCTTGAAGGCAACAAAGGCAAGAAATAATCTGACTGCTTCAATTCTTGCCACCGACGCAAAAGTTTCTTCAAAATCAACTCCTACTTGGGAGTAACCCTTGCAGACCAATCTAGCTTTGTTTATGATCACTTCACCATCTTCATTTAGTTTATTCCAGATCACCCATTTGGTTCCAATCACATTCTTGTTTTTAGGTCTAGGAACAAGATCCCAAGTGTGATTTTTCTCAATTTGCATCAGCTCTTCCTCCATTGCTTTAGTCTAGTTTACATCATTGCAAGCTTCATTCACTGTCTTAGGTTTAATCTTTGAAATCAGACAATACTCTTCTAAATCTTGAGAAATCCTTCTTGTTTGTACACCTTTGCTTTTATCACCTATGATCTGATCTTCAGAGTCATTCAGTCTTACATACCTGGGAACTTTGGGAGTTTCTTGCACTTCTGATTCTTGAATAGGTTCATTCAAACTTATCTATTCTTCTTAATTTATCGGATCAGTCTGAATCTGTATTTCAGAGGGAGCTTGGACTTCTTGAACAAAAATAGTATTTTGATCATCTTCATCATATTCATAAAACCTTGAGGGTTTTTCAATACCTTCATCAACCTTCACATTTGTACTTTCTACAATCTTCCTTAATCTCTTGTTATAACACTGGTATGCTTTGCTTTGAGTAGAATAACCCAAGAATATTCCTTCATCACTTCTAACATCAAATTTTCCTAGATCTTCATCTCTTTTAATGTAACATTTGCTACCAAAGACTCTGAAATACCTCACAATGGGAGTGATGCCAGACCAAAGTTCATAAGGAGTCTTACTAGTATTGCTTTTGATTTGTACTCGATTGAGAGTATAGACTACAGTGCTTACAACTTCTCTCCAATAGATCTGAGAAACATTTGCTTCCATCATCATGGTTCTAGATGCTTCATGGATGGTCTGGTTCTTTCTCTCCACTACTCCATTCTGCTGTGGAGTCCTAGAAGCAGACAACTATCTTTTTATTCTATGTTTCTCATAGAATTCTATGAACTCTCCGGATGTGAATTCTCCACCTCTATCAGACCTCAGACGTTTTAATTTTAATCCGGTTTCATTCTCTACCATAGCTTTGAATATTTTGAATTTCTCAAGAGCTTCTAATTTCTTTTTCAGAAAAGTCACCCACATCATCTGAGAATGATCATCAATTAATAACATGAAGTATCTATCACCTTGCACACTCCTGATTCTTGCCGGACCACATAAATCAGTGTGAACTAAGTCCAATAATTCGGTAGAAGACTATTCTTTACTTTTGAAAGTGACTCTGCTTTGCTTACCCAACTGACATTCTTTGCACAACCTATTAGTAGGTTTCACCAGTTTTGGAAGATCTCTTACAGCCTGAGTGTTGCTTATCTTGATGATATTATCAAAATTCACATGACACATTCTCCTATGCCACAACCAACTCTGATCAATTTGAACAAATAAGCAACTTTTACCAGTACCAACCAAGTGGAAGATATTACCTTTAGTTTGAGTACCGGATGCAATCTTTGTTCCAGAACTTTCAAAGATCTTGCATTTTCCATTTTTGAATCGGAGATCATAGCCTTTGTCCACCAACTATCCAACACTAAGAAGATTGTGCTTCAAGCCTTCAACATACAGTACATTACTGGTTTTGTTCTTTCCATCAAAAGAAATAGTTCCTCTACCCTTGATTCTGCCAGCAGAATTATCACCAAATTTTACCACTCCTCCTTCATACCTTTCCAAATCTATAAATTTATTTTTGTCACCTGTCATATGGTGAGAGCATCCACTGTCAATGACCCAATCATCCTTTTCTTCAACTTGGGCAGCCAAAGCTCTTTCTACAATTTTATGATTAACAGATTCAGAGGGTATTGGATCTTCTTCCTTGATGGCAATAAACACCCAGTCACTTCCAGATTTGTTTCCTGTTTCTGATTCATTATTTGTTACTCCTTCATCATCATCTTCATGAACATAGTAACATTTCTTTTGGAACCTTGATCTATTAGGATTTGACCTTGAAAATCTTTCCAGACACCTTGAGGCAAAATGACCAATCTTATTGTAGTTAAAACACTTAAAAGGTAATTTCCCTTCATACTTACCGGATCCTCTTGACAGTCTTTTTGTAATAAGGGCTTCAAGTTGAACAGCTTCTGCTTCATCTTCTTCTAGGTCTTTTCTTGCTTTCTCATACCATGATAGTTTCTTTGAAGAGTTCTCTCCCGGATCAAACTTTTGTTTTCCTTTAACAGAGGCACTAGCTAAACTCAGTCAATTTAAATGCAGCCAATTTACCAACCAATTGATCTCTTGTGATACCTGAAATAGATCTGAATTCTTCAATAGCAGCAACCTTGTACTTGTAAGAATCAGGAAGGGACCTAAGAACTTTGCCAACAATCTCATCTTCATCCAAGTCTCCACCAGCACATCTAATACCACAAACAAGCTCATTTACTCTTGGCATAAAAGTAGTGATATTTTCATCTTCTCTCATCTTCAGATTTTCAAATTTTCCTTTCATACTTTGTAGCTTGGCACATTTAACACACTTGTCTCCTTCATGCAGAAGTTCTAGTTTTTCCCAAATCTGAAAAGTAGTTTGTAGGTTAACAACATTTGTTAGCTCTGAATCAAACAATGCACTTAGAAGAGATTCTTTAGTCTGCAGATTGTTTTCAGCATCTTTGATTTCATCTACTGATTTCAGACCATTCTATGGAGGAGTATACTTCTTTGAAGCCATGATCCAATACTGCATTCCCATACATTGCAAGTGACATTCAATACAACTTTTCCAAAGAGTGAAATTGGTTCCATCAAACCTCAGACTATCCTTCTTGTAGGACAGCATTCTTGATCTCCTCAAGCGGTTAAGCTCTTTTAGAGGAACTTAGCTTTGATACCAATTGTTAGATTAAGGACAGACAACTGAGAGGGGGGGTGAATCAGTTGTCCAAAACTTTCTTCCAGTTAATTACTTAAATTATTTTCTTAATTCAGCAGCATAATAATAAATCAATCATGGAAATGTAATGCAACAATTCAAGAGCAGAAACATATCAACACATATGACACCAAAATTTTTGACGTGGAAAACCCGGTTAAGGGAAAAACTATGAGGTGGTTAACCCAAGATTGTATTCTCTAGTAGAATAATAGAAAGAATAAAATGGCACATGCCAATTAGGGCTCACTACCCGAGCACACTGCTCACAAGAGGCCCACTGTCTACAAGAGACACACTGTTTACAAAATAATAAGTATTACATACTTGAACTGAAGAATAGCATCTTCACCATGCTTGAGTCAGTTCCATTTAAGCTCAATACTTCTGCTCTACCTTTCGCTTTCCTCCTCTCACCACACTCTCATCTCCACAAGATGCTTTTGAAATGACTTTACAACTCCTTATTTATACAAGACATCAACTTAGGAATAACCATCCAAGTCGGCATATATTACAGAGCAAATACATAAAAGCAAAATGATTAGTTACAAAAAGACTTCACGCGGATCAACACACTGTCGGCCACATAGACCTAAGACTTCAATATTCCTTTAGAAACACACCATTCTTCATAGAACCTCTCCAAGATCATCCGCAGGATGTGTAACTCATCTGGTCGGCCAGACTTAGGAAGAACATCATCATCCAGAAGTAAATCTTTAATTACAAGCTCAATCTTCAATGCAGACCACCAACACAAATTGGACATAATCCAAAGACCTCCACAAGCTTGCCTGAATCACCAAGAACATCCACACTATTTCTGGTTACTGAAATCATTCTCTCCTTCATCCGAAACCTCAAGAACATAGTTTGTTATCACTGTCATATTGGAATAGATGTTTACGGATCTCCAGACCACAAACCAATTGAGTTGTCACTTCACATTGACTTCCTAAACACTCTACCAAATCCGTAGAACAGGATATTATATTTTCGGATCTCACTGGACCTATCTGTATCACTCTGTCATCTCTGAACATCTGCCAGAACCGGTTTTACTTAAGTGATCATAACTTATTCAAATCTTCATGCAGACCTCTGAGATCTTTGCTGGATCATCTTAAGACACGTATATACAAACCCTTTGAAGCACATCCTCTGATCTGTTGAATTTGATGATTAACTCAAGCCATAAAGATCACCTGCAAAACCTAAGATTTACCTTCTATAAGAGAAAAAAACAAAGAGGAATAATCTGCACAATAAGGATGAATTAATGAAATGGATTAATAAATTACATGTGAGAACTTGTTTTTATATTTGCAAGTTAGAGAAAAACCCTAATATGACTTAAGAATAACATAAGACTAAAATTAGCCCTAAGTAAACTTAATAAAGTGTAATTAAATATTTAATTACACCAACACCCCCCCATAAATGCAACTTAGGGAGAAATGAAAAACCATGCAACTAATGCAAGAATGGGTCTCGGTTACAAGGCCATTTTAGGTACCCATGAACAACAAGAATCTCTCATAAAGTGGAGAGAAAGGAGAAAAACCCAGTGGGAGAAAACTCCTCTCCAAAAGAGAGAAAAATACAAGTACATGAACATGTGATGGAAGAAGGACTAACACTAAGACCCCCCAAGAAGTGAATCCATCACAAAAGTACAATCAAGAATGCCCCCCCATAAGAGAGGAAGAAGTGAGAAGGTCTGATGACCCCCCTAGAAGTGAGAAGGATGAAACCCCATGCAAGGAAATGCTCCCTCCCAAAATAGAGATAAGAAGAGAGACCATGCAGCCACTCCTCAAGATGACTCCTGCAGTGCTGGAAGATGCTCGACATAGAATAAAGATGAATACCCATGAACGTCGAACAACATTCCTCCCCTTGGGAAGAAATAGAACTACATATGTGTGCATAATGTCTTCCCATTACGGATAGGAATATATAGGAAGAAGGATAAATGTCTCTGAACTCTGCACATGATCCAAAGACAACAAATGATGCTCCTAAAAACTATTCAAATGTCTCCAATCCACTGTCAAATTGTGACTGAAGAAGAGGAGGATGAAGAACAATCTTTGAAGCATATGATGGTGATGCAACTCCATCGAATCTATCATCAAAGAGAAGACAAATGTCCTCAATGTGGTCCTCCAAATCTATAAGATGGGACTCTACAAACAAAGATGATATGTCTGCAAGATAGGAATCCCAATGAGGTGGATCAGAAAGACTAATATTGACCTACTGCACAGAATCACTAGAAGCCAATGATGATGCAACATTGAACTCTGAAATAGCAGTAGGTGATCGTGGAGCAATGAACTCATCAGGAGGAGAAGCAATTGAAACAAGCATTTCAAAGAGATGATGTGAGAAATGAGGACACATCTCTTTCTCATGTTGATTACTTCCACAATATCTGCAATTAGATTTATGTTGATGGTAGAATCCCATATCCTTAGATGATTAAGGATCAAAATATGCAAATAGATTTATGCTGATAATAGAAGTCTATCAAAGCAATCAGAACCTTTCTAGGAGGCAACATGTCCAGGATATCCAACAAAAGCCATAAAATCGACAAACTAATGTAAAATATACCTGGGGCTGAATTTGAAAAAATTATATAGGTGGCTGTGTAGAGCTCTCTGATACCTTTCTAACGCCTATTCGTTTTTAAAAAAATAGAGATTCTGGGCGCAAGAACAGAGCTCAAAAGCTAAAAAAGATGCCTTGACTTCAAACAGCAATAAATTGTACCACTCAGCAAAAACTAAAAAAAATACCTGCACCATTGGATTGTGCTCGGAATCAGCTTTTCGACACCTTTTTTTTTTGAAAATCTGACTCCGTATGCTCAAGATAAGCCTGATTTACCAAAATTGCTCCTTTAGGACAAAGAGGCCCAAAAAAAGCACTATTGAAGCACCTGGGTGCCCATGTGACTAGGGGCTGAGTCTCTGGGGGTTGGCAGCAAGGGCACTGGTCACTCATATGACCAGGAGCTAAGTCTCTAGGGGCTACTGCCTAGAAGCTAGAGACTGGTCCCCCATGCGACCAGGGGTTAAACCTTAGGGGCTAGCCCTCCAAAATAAAAAAAAATTCCTTTTTATGAAGAAATTAATAAAAAAAACTCAGTTGTCCCTATGCACAGAAATCGAGATGGCACGAAAATCAAGGCGGCATGAAAATTGAGATGGCATGCAAAACTGAGGCAGCTCCAAAATCAAAATCAGCTCAAATGAGAATGGCACAGAAATCAAGGTTAGCACAGAAAATGAGGTACAATATGGCTGTACAAATTCTGTATAGGTTGTACAGATTTCACAGATCCAAATTTTTGAAACCCTAAAAAAAACACCCATAAACTTTGTTTCAGCAAAATATAGAGTGCCTTATATGAAAATAGGGGTTTTTGGGCCTTTTGAGCACAATGGTGAGATCTGTTTTGGCCAAAAATACTCTAAAACTTCTATTTTTCTACAGATAAAAAAACACTCTTGAAACCTCTATTTTTCTACAGATAAAAAAAACACTCTTGAAACCTGCACAGATCTGGCTTCCCCAGACCAAATCCAGCCAAACAAAAGACAAATCTGTCTTTTCTAGCTGTTCTGAATCCAATGGAATACTCCGTTGTACACAAAACACACCCAGCAAATGGCTCTTGCTAAAAAATTTCTCCAAATTTGAGAAGGGGCTTGCAGATCCGCTCTAATACCATGTTGAATTTGATGATTAACTCAAGCCACAAAGATCACCCGCAAAACCTAAAATTTACCTTCTACAAGAGAAAAAAAGCAAAGAGGAATAATTTACACAATAAAGATGAATTAATGAAATGGATTAATGAATTACATGTGAGAACTTGCTTTTATATTTGCAAGTTAGAGAAAAACCCTAATATGACTTAAGAATAACATAAGACTAAAATTAGCCCTAAGTAAATTTAATAAAGTGTAATTAAATATTTAATTACACCAACACTTAGCTGGGATCTTTGCCTCATTGTCTTCACTGTTCTTCTATGTTCTTGATTAGGACTAATTTTCTCAATATCCTCAGCACACAGCTCATCAAATCAATGTCATTAATGTAACAGGAGTATGTTGACATCAATGACAACACCGGTTAGGCCTATACTTGCAACATGCTATGAATTCTAAGTGTGTCTAAAATTGTGGTGAGCAATGACAAAATGATATTGAAATATTGATAAATGAATAAATAGAGAAATGATTAGATAAATGGTAATCTAATTGATTTGACAAAAGGTTGAGAAAGAGATTACAAGGATCTCATTGGAAGACTATCGCATAGGAGAATAAAATGAACTTTGTTCGAAAGGATAGTAATCTCGAATGAGAACCTCTCAGATAGCACAAAGTACACAAATAAATCACATCAATTAATTATTTTTAATGACCTGCAATGAAAAAGGAGCATGCCATAACAATGATACAAGTAAGATGATAGTTTAATGATGATTTTAGCAGAGTTTTGCCATGGAAAAGAATCAGTCATTTGAATGGCAAACTAGCAAGGTTTTATAGAAGAGGTAAGAGGTCAAAAAGCTGGGAAAGGAGCTATTAGGGTGCAGATAGACATTAGGAAAATCTCGAAGTGCCACACAAGTAAAATGTACCTTCTAAAAATGGTTGACAAACTGAAAAACACTATTAGCAAGAAATGGAGAGGGATACCAATCTGAAGATCTAGTCCTTAGCCAAGTCTTTGTAGTTAGTTTATACCTCAGTCAAGTAGTTAGATATTGATAGCAAAATACCAAGAATAACATATGCAAAGTATTACAGACATATCATAACAATAAGACACCAAGGAATTGATGAGCTTATTATTTGTCCTATTTATTTCACCATTCCTTATGATTTAATCCATGTTTATGATGTTATAATATCATTCCTAAGATATTTATGAACTTTACCTTGATTCCCTGATGCATTAACTATGATTAATGATGATTTATAAATTTTTGTATGTTTTAGTTAGTTGATTCTAAATTATGATGATATATTATGATGAATGATAATTATTAAATGTCAATTATTTGTAGAAGGATTAAAATATCATTTGTGGAAGGAATGAGTTGTTCATGCAACTGAAAAGAAGAGAAACAAGTTGACAGTTGTCAACATGTAGTTGTTGCTGAAAAAGTGGCATGCAGAAAAAGTCAAAAAGATAGTTTCAGTAAAATAGGCATATCTTCCTCGTTTCTTAATGAATTTCAGATTTTCAAAATGATTTGGAAAGATGAAAAGCAGGAACATGAAACCTAGAAAGCATTTAAAGAGATACACAATAATAAAGGATTACAAAATGATAGAAGTTAACTGAGTAAAAAGTGGTGACTGAGAAGGTAGAGATTTAGTCCAACCTCCACCATTTGTTATACTCCGAGTTTAACTTGAAATAAAGTTGGCTATGGATTACCATGTATTTTTACACATCAAAAAATCTCCAACAAATCAGTTTGATCATAAAAGAGTTCAAACAAACTCTTTTCCAATCAACCAGATGAAAAGTTGTAATAGGACTCTATTGTCCAGTCATTGTATTTGTGTCATTTGAAGAAAAATTATTTTCCTTGTTTGAAGGAATGATGGGACACCTATTAGATGTTTGTTAGCCTATATATTTGAGTATGTAATAAAAAAAAATATATAGAAGATAATATAAAAGGAGAGAATTTAGTTTTATTACTTTTAGTTAATAGTTTAGTAGTCACCTACAACCACTGTTGAAGGTACCCGCAGCAACTACTATGCAGAAAGGTTTCTTTTCAGCATTAACTGTGTTTTGTTTAAATTTATTGAATTTTAGTTATTCTTTCACACAATGATGATAGATTAAGAGTCTCTCATGGTGCATATATAGTGTAGACCCATCATAAGCTTACGCTCCTTGGTTGATATACAATGTCAAGTGGATTGTTCAGATAGGTTTACCTTTGAATTATGTTAAGTCTACAATGCATTAGTTTTCCTCTATATTTTTAGCGTCGTTGTCAGGGATGGTGTCAAGCCATGAGAATTTGTAGGTTTCTTAAAAGTTCTTCCTTGTTTTTGTAGAATCATAATTTCTATTCAAAGCATTTAGGATTATTAGGCATTTTGAAAGTTACCACAATCAGATTTAGTAGTAGAAAAATGGATCAGATTGATATGCTTGAAAAGAGTAAATTGTAAATCAATGAAGACATTCTTTAGCATCATAGAAGAATTTTGTTCAAGAATTGATGCTAAAGTTTATTCACAGTTAGAAATACTTAAATTGATATGCTTGAAAAGAGTAAATTGGAAATCAATGAAGACATATTCTCTAGCATCATAGAAGAATTTTGTTCAAGAATTGATGCTAAAGAGGACAACCTTGTTTTGAAAAATGAAGAAGATATTATACACAAGGTTGATGGTCAAGATGAAAGTGATATCAAATCAGAACTCCTACTTGAAGAAGAGAGCTGCTATGAAGTCAAAACCAGTATTCTCATGCTGAAAAGTAAAGAAGAGATTGAAGAAGACCAATTTTGGGATTACTTAGAGGTGTTTTGCTCAACTTTAGATGTAACACCAATATCTTTTGTAGAGCAAAAACATGAGCAACATGAGCATCTTGTGAAAATTTCTATGCTTCTATCAAAAGAAGCAACCCATCAGCATGAAACCAACAAGGAGGGTTCAAAATTTGTTCTTTCACATGGATGTCCTATCAGACATCTAGCTCAAATAAAGGCCACAAAAGTATCACAAGTCATGCTTACATTCAAGCATGAAGTTGCAACTGAAGATGAAGCTAAATACATAGTTGCAATTAAAGAAGAATGGTCTCAGCTTACTTATTTCCTTCAAAACAAAAGTATGTATTGTCAAAATGAAGTAGTAAGTGAGTTTGCTTATGTAGGTCAAAATTATTGCAGTTGTTTATTAAGTTTCTACTTATGCTGCACCTCTTTTTGGTTGCTCACAAGTATGTGAAGCATTGTAAGTTGCTAAGGAAAGGCAACTATTTCACAGAACCAGTCAATGGTTTTGTTTGATCAAAGTTTTATTTGTTGGTTAGTGTAGGTTAGGATAGGTTTTCATTCAATAAGTATTGTTACACAATGTCTTAGATGTCTTGTTCTCCAAATATTGAAGCATAGTTAGTTGGGTGTTGTCCAGTGTAGTTTGTTTCCTCATTTCTTCTTGTTTAGATGACTATTTCAAAGGTATTCATAGTTGGTTGTTTGGTCATATTCTAAAGTCATTTTTTTTAAGGTTGTGATTCATGTCTATCGAAAAAAGTTTCCATTAGGTGGTTGGGTCTTCGTGGGATTAAGAATATCTATTCAATTGGTGTTGTTCAATTGATCTAATCATATTTTATTCAATGGTAATGGACTACATCTAAAAGTTACATTATAAGTCATTGGATGGATAGACATTTTTTGTAGTGAGTAGCCAGGAAACCTACAACAACTACCGATGATAAATATGCAGCCATTCTTAGAGGGACATGTACATTCAACTATTCAGGAACATGTACTAGCAGCTATTTAGGAACTTGTACTTTCAGCTATTCACCAAGTTTACAGCGTTTCACTACATCATAACAGGTACTTACATTTATGATTCTCATTCATTAGTAATATTTATCATTTTTATTTAATTAACTACCTATGCATTACAATATGTTCATCAATTATCATTGTTCTAATTACATGCTTCATAACTGATTTATTCTGCCACCCACATCCATACATTGGCATTTGAGGACAAATGACCTTTCAACTAGGGGAAACATGTATGCCTTGTATTGTTCTCCTAGACCATAGGAGGATGACCTTGCTTGTATATTTTCATACCTAGCTCCTACATTCATGACTATGTTTGCTTCAATTGACATATTGTTCTATTGATTTCCCTTTGCCATTATTGCCTCAAAGTGAAAGACAAAAGTATTTAGGGGCAACTGTAGCAGATGTTATTCATGTTATCTCAAGAATGAATTAAAGAGAGATCATGTTAAGAGAATATGGAGAGACATCCATATAGTAGTATTTCTATCTTGATGAAAAAGAAGGCAAGATGAACTCATTGGACTTCATGCTGGTAGTTTTCATGTCTAACCAATGTCCATCTCCTGCTTGAGGACAAGCGAAACTTCAGCTGGGGGGAATGATAAGCTTATTATTTGTCCTATTTATTTCACTATTCCTTATGATTTAATCCATGTTCATGATCTTATAATATCATTCCTTAGATATTTATGAACTTTACCTTGATTCCCTGAAGCATTAACTATGATTAATGATGATTTATAAATATTTGTATGTTTTAGTTAGTTGATGCTAAATTATGATGAATGATAATTATTAAATGTCAAGTATTTGTAGAAGGATTAAAATATCATTTGTAGAAGGAATGAGTCATTCATGCAGCTGAAAAGAAGAGAAACAAGTTGGCAGTTGTCAACATGTAGCTATTGCTGGAAAAGTGGCGTGTAGAAAAAGTAAAAAAGGTAGTTTCAGTAAAATAGGAATATCTTCCTCATTTCTTAATGAAATTAAGATTTTCAAAATGTTTTGGAAGGATGAAAATTAGGAGCATGAAACCCAGAAAGCGTTTGAAGAGATATACAATAATAAAGGAGCACAAAATGACAAAAGTTGACTGAGTAAAAAGTGGCGACTGAGAAGGCAGAGATTTAGTCCAACCTCCACCATTTGTTATACTCCGAGTTTTAACTTGAAATAAATTGGGATATGGATTATCATGTATTTATACACATCAACAAATCTCCAAAAAATCAATTTGATCATAATAGACTCTATTGTCCAGTCATTGTATTTGTGTCATTTGAAGAATAATCATTTTCCTTGTTTGAAGGAATTCGCCTATATATTTGAGTATGTAATCAAGCAAAATATATAGAAGATAATATAGAAGGAGAGAATTCAGTTTTATTACTTTTAGTTAATAGTTTAGCAATCACCTACAACCACTGTTGAAGGTACCCACAACAACTACTGTGCAGAAAGGTTTCTTTTCAGCATTAACTGTGTTTTGTTTAAATTTATTGAATTTTAGTTATTCTTTCACACAATGATGATAGATTGAGAGTCTCTCATGGTGCATATACAGTGTAGACCCATCATAAGCTTACGCTCCTTGGTTGATAATTTAATGTCGAAGTACAGTGTCAAGTGGATTGTTCATATAGGTTTGCCCTTAAATTATGTTAAGTCTACAACGCATTAGTTTTCATCTACATGAATTATCAGATACCAACAGATCTCCATATATATATACGTAGCAACTAAACATCATACATCCATTATCCGATAGGTCTAAGTCTATGCCCCACCATCATACATACATGCTTTATCTGACTTCTATTATTATATCCTATCTTATCCTATCCTACATATATATTGTATCTATTACATATAGGGATGTGTCCTTTAGCATATTAGGTCATATCCCAACCTCCGCATGATGTATGCACTTGCTCCCAATTGGCTCTGCTCCATGACCTGTATCCTGCTAACATCATCCCCCATTAAAAACTGTCTTGTCCTCAAGACATGTGTTGCTCTGGTTGAAAATATTTCTTGAGTCTGGCACCATTGACACAGCCAGTTGATATTTGGCCCTCCATGTTTCTTAGTCTGACTATACCGGAATCTGTGATTTCTTCAATGTAAAACAGTCCTAACCACCTTGTTTTCAGTTTTCCTTTCTTCTTAAATTTGTTGTCATATAGGAGTACTAGGTCACCTTCATTGAATGTCTTGTTTCCCAAGTTTCTATCATCCCAAGATTTCTATCTTTTCCTTTCTAGTTTCATATTATATGTTGCCATCAATCTATCCTCATCCATTTTCTCTAATTCTTCAATCCTTTGTGTGAGAGAGTCTTCTTCACTCAACTTGAGAGTCTGTGTTGTGCAAAAGTTTAGCAATATGAAGTGTATCGGTATTTTAGCATCTATTCCATACACCAGTTCATAGGGAGTGAACTTAGTAGTTCTTTTGTAAGTTGTTCTATATGCCTAGAGAACCACATGTATTTTTAGATCCTAGTTTGTCTTGTTCCCATTGCACATATTTGTTAATGCTACCCCAATGATCTTATTCAAGGTTTCACTTGCTCCGTTTGCTTGTGGATGATATGGTGAACTCTTGTTGTGTGTTATCATCAAGTTGTCTAATAGTTCTGAAATCATCTTGTTTACAAAATGTTTACCTTGATCGCTGGTTATACTCAATGGGCAGCCAAATCCGGTAATTATATTCTCATAGATGAATTTGGTGGTAGTTTTTGTGGTGCAATATTTAGCTAGTTGTGCTTCATCCCACTTAGTTAGATATTCCACTCCGATAATGATGAATCTAGATCTTGACTGCTTTGCTGGTGGGTCTATAGGTCCAATGAAATCAATAACCCATTTCTAAAAAGGTAATTGCGATGGGACTGGTCTTAATGGAATTTCATTTCTTGCAGTAGGTCTCCTTGTTCTTTGACATACATCACAATTTTTAACATATCTTTTTGCATCTTTGAAAAGTTTAGGCCACCATAACCCAGCTGCTTTGATTTTTCTTGTTGTCATCTCTCCGGCATTATGTCTTCCTGATATTCCTTCATGTGCTTCTCTTAGAATTTCCTCTCTTTCATGTTCATATACTACCCTTATGATAATATCATCCTTTCCTCGGATATGTATCTCTCCTTCAATCAATGTATATAGAAAAGACTTTCGCATTAGGTTTTGTCTTTCTTGTGCTAACATGTCTGCTGGAGATTTACCTATAGACAATAGGTATGCTATATCTTCCAGTTCTTTTAGTACCGCATGTACTTTAAAAAGATTTGTGCCAGGTAGTTCTTCTTCCTGTATCTTTAGATCTTCCCCTGTCTCAATTCTGGACAAGTAGTCTGGTCCCTGATTGTGCTTTCTTGATTTCACCATGATTGAGGATTCAAATTTTTGAAACAAGAGTAGCCATCGGCAACTTCTTCCTTGAATGATTGGTTTGTTGAGTAGATATTTCAATGGTTCATGGTCAATGTAGAATACAAAAGGTATCAACAAGTGGTAATGTATGAACTTCTGTAATGCAAATACCATTGCTAGGGATTCCCTTTCAGTTGTGCTATAATTCATCTCTACTTTTGACAACTTCTTGCTTGCAAATGCTATAGGATGATCCTTAGAACCCCTGGGCTTAGTCAGTACTGCTCCCACTACAATCCCTGATGCATCGACATGAACATGGGATGTGTTGTCCCAATCCGAAAATATGAGTATGGGTGCTTCTACCATCTTTTGATTCAATGTGTCAAATGCCTTTTGGTGATGCTCATTCCAAGTAATACCTTTGCCCTATTTTTCTTCAATAGATCTTTTATAGGTGCTGAGATGGCTGCATAATTCTTGATAAACTTGCAGTGGTAATCGGTATATCCTAGGAATGTTTAGACTTTGTTGTTGTAGCTGTGAAGGATCGAGGGGAAGCTTTCAATGTACTTTTGGGTTTGAGATGGTTCGTAGATGCAAACGGTATCATAGACTCCCAGAAAGAAGAGCTATCATTTGCTAATGATAACAAAATTATCAATATTCCTTTGAAATCATCAATGGAAGAAGCATACACAAAAGAAGTTAATTAGGTAGAAGACAATGATAAGGATTCAAAGAATATCTACACAATTTTGAGGTTATAAGATACTCTTGTTTCAAGAATTTGAATCCTCAATCATGGTGAAATTGGGAAAGCAGAATCAAGCACCAGACTACTTGTCCAAAATTGAGATAGGGGAAGATCTAGAGATACAGGAAGAAGAACTACCTAGCACAAATCTTTTCAAAGTACATGTGGTACTAGAAGAACTGAAAGATATATATACCAAAAACAATTATCAAGTACCAATAGATCTCCATATATATATATATATATGTTAGAGTTAGCCGGCAGAAGATATCATTTAAATGCAAATAAAGATTAAACAAAGGAATGGAAACACACATAAATAATCATAGCGAGAGACAAATTTTAACGTGGTTCACCCAAACTCGGGCTACATCCACCAAATAGAGAGTTTAATATTATTATCCAGTAAATCAAACTGATTACAACCAGCAATCCCTGCAACTCAATACCGCTGCAAATGCTACAATACAATATCAACTGAAACCCTAACCCTTAGCTGCTTTTATCAAGCCTTTTTGTCGGTTACAAAAATAGGGTTTTTTTTAATGTCAGTCAATAGAAAAATAACACATGACGCCTTTATAAAATAATAGGCAATTTTTGCTATGGGGACGCTGCCCCTAGCAGCCCCCAAACCCCCACCGTGGGCTCCGCCCCCAAGCCCCCGCCTGGGGAATAAGTCCCCCGGGCCCTGCAGGAGGGGCTTTCCCCCCTGCACTCCCCTGTTAAATAATTTGGGGGGGAACCACGCCGATAAAAGTGGGGAAAATTTAACCTCCGAGTCTGATTAGGCTCCATATAACAACAATCTCCCACTTGGAGACTTATCAGACTCCACACCATATCATCTCCCACTTGGAGACTGATCATAACACCGCTAACCTTGCAGCTTCCACTGGAAATAAGCACCCTGGACTTTGTTGTTCTATTTTTATTGTTTTCAATCTAGAAGACCAACTGAACTTGAAGAGGAGCTCAGCTTCTCCCTTGTCACTACATTTGTAAACATAACCACTGGATTTTCATCTGTATGTATCTTTTCCAGCTATAATTGTCCATCATCCAACACTGACCGAATAAAGTGATACCTCAACTGTATGTATTTGGTCTTTGAATGCAAGGCAGAATTCCTTACAAGATGTATGGCACTCTGATTGTCCATAAACAAATAACTGTTAGCCTGTTGTTTTCTTAATTCTTCCATGAAAGATTGCAGCCATATCATCTCCTTGCTTGCCTTTGTTGTAGCTACATATTCTGCCTCTGTGGTGGATAAAACAACCACCTTTTGCAACCGTGAGATCCAACTCACCACTGTCCCACCTATAGTAAAGACATAACCTGTAGTACTCCGCCTGGTTTCAATATCCCCTACCAAATATGAGTCTACATAACCTGCTAAATCAGTATTAGAGCCCCCAAAACATAAGTGTTTATTGGATGTACCTCTCAAATATCTGAGAATCTATTTTACTGCATTCCAATGCTCCAATCCGGGATGACTCATATACCTGCTAACGACTCCTACAGCATGTACAATATCTGGTCTCGTGCATACCATGGCATACATTAAACTTCCTACAACTGAAGCATATGGTACCTTGGACATTTTTTCTTCCTCCTCTTGTGTCTTTGGACACATCTCCTTAGTCAATTTCAAATGACTAGGCAAAGGTGTGGTGACAACTTTTGCATTCTCCATATGGAATCTCTGCAACACCTTTTCAACATAAGCAGCCTGAGATATAATCAATTTTATGTTCTTCCTATCTCTACAAATTTTCATACCAAGGATTTGTTTTGTTGCACCCAAACCCTTCATATCAAATGACTATGCTAACTGCTATTTTAACTCTCTTATGTGATCCATGTTAGACCCAGCTACAAGCATGTCATCAACATATAAACATAAAATAATGTAGCTGTCATTATCCAACCTCTTAAAATAAATACAATGGTCAGAATTACACCGACTGTAGCCTTGCTCAGCCATAAAACTATCAAATTTCAAATACCATTACCGAGGTGCTTGTTTAAGGCCATACAAACTCTTCTTCAATCTACACACCAATTTCTCTGTACCTTTGACCTCAAATTGTTGGGGTTGTTCCATATATATCTCCTCCTCCAAATCACCATGGAGAAAGGCAGTTTTCACATCTAGCTGTTCCAAATGCAAATCTTCAACAACCACAATACTTAAAACAGTACGAATATAAGTCATCTCAGACAACTAGAGAAAATATCTCATCAAAATCAATGCCCTTTTTCTGTGCAAATCCTTTTACAACTAACTTGGCTTTAAATCTTTTCTTACCTCCATCTTCCTCTTTCAGCCAATAAACCTATTTGTTTGGTAAAGCCTTTTTACCTGCAGGCAACTTACATAATTCCCAAGTCTAATTTTTCAGTAAGGAATCCATTTCTTCTTTTATAGCAAGTTCCCACTGAACCTGTGTATCCACCTGCATAGCTTCATCATACCCTTCTGGTTCACCAGCATCTGTTAACAAAATAGAATACAAAGAGGGAGAAAACCTTTCAGGAGGTCTGCTTAGCCTTGTTGACCGTCTAACATTCACTGAGTTTGTGGTATTTCTGGTTGCTATTGCGGAGCATGAGGAACCACTGGAACATCACTATTTGGAGTATCATCCAGCACCACATAATCCTTTTCTTTCTTCTCATGCTCCTGCAACTGATCTTTGTACAACACCTTCTCATTGAATACAACATCCCTGCTTCTCACAATTTTATGATTTTCAAAATCTCAAAGCTTATAACCAAATTCATCAATGCCATATCCAACAAAAGTATATTTTTTTGATTTTACATCCAACTTGGTTCTATTTTCAGAATCTACATGTGCAAATGCTTCACATCTGAAGGTTTTGATAAAAGAATAACTCACCTTCTTACCTGTCCATGCTTCCTCTGGAATACCACAACCCAAAGGAACTGAAGGACCTCTATTAATTAAATATACAACAGTGTTGACAGCCTCTGCCCACATATTTAAAGGCAGCCCAGCATGCAATCTCATGGTCCTTGTACGCTCCATTATTGTCCTATTCATGCGTTCAGCGACTCCATTCTCCTATGGAGTCCCTGGAACGGTTTTCTGCCTACGAATTCCATTAAAGGAGCAATAATCCTCAAATTCTTTGTTGCAATACTCACCACCATTATCATATCTGAGACATTTTAATCTTTTACCCGTCTCATTCTCAACCAAGCTTCTCCATTTCCTAAATGTTTCAAATACATCAGATTTTTGCCTAAGGAAATAAATCCATACCTTCCTAGTTGCATCATCTATGAATGTAACATAATACCAAGAGCCACCAAGAGAATATACCTGAGCTGGTCCCCATACATGTGTATGCACAAGCTCCAACTTTTCATCTTTTTTTGCTTCCTATCTCTGAGAAAACTAACTCTCTTTTGTTTACCATACACACAACTTTCACATAAATCTATATTAATACGTTTCAAACCTGGTAAAACTTTCTTAGAATAAAGTACCTTCATACCTTTTTCACTCATATGCCTAAGTCTGTTATGCTACAGTGTTGTCTCAGAACCTGCAGCAACTATTTTAGTCTCTTCCTACGAACCTGCAGCAACTATTCCTGAACCTATTTTTATTTTCTGTAACAGCTAAAGTAGAAGGAACAGTATGACCTATACAAAGATATAAGGTGCCTACTTTCACACCTTTTGCTATTATTAAGGCACCTTTTGAAACCTTCCAATTTTTATTAGTAAATGTAACAATGCAACCTTCTTCAGCTAGCTGCCCTACAAAAATTAAATTCCTACTGAGGCTTGGAATGTGCCTTACCTCTTGTAGTAGCCAATGATTCCCATTCTGCAACTTAATCTTGATTTTTCCCTTTCCAACAATCTAACAGGGTTTGTTATCTTCCAAATAAACCAGCCTAAAATCCCCTTAGACATAATCAAGAAAATAACTTCTATGGGGCGTAGCATGAAATGAGGCCCCTGAATCTAAAACCCATGAATCATCAGCATTATCTAGGGAAAGAATCAAAGCATCATCTTCAGACTTATTACTTACCACATTTGCCTCCTTATTGCCTTCTTGTTTGTCTCCTTCTTTATTTTTCTGAGACCAACAATCTTTCTTTAGATGACCTAGTTTCCCACAGTACCAGCTATCCTTCTGTCCTCTGGTTTGGGATCTCTTATCCTTTGATTTTCCTTGTGACTTCCCATGACCTCTAGAACCTTTTCCTCTCTCCTTTGATCTGCCTCTGCTTTCTACATTCAAAACACCACCTGAGCTTTTCCTATGAATTTCCTCACTCAAAATAACACCAACAACATCATCAAATTTCAAGGTAGTTGAACTAGAAATAGAGTTACTAACTGCCATTACCAAACTATTCCAACTTTCAGGCAATGAACATAATATCAAGAGAGCTCTACCTTCATAAAATTTTACATTTATAGAAGTCAATTGACTGACAATCGTATTAAATTCATTTAAATGATCTGTCATAGATCCACCTTCAACCATTTTTAGATTAAACAAGCGCTTCATGAGAAATACTTTATTTGAGGCTGAGGGTTTTTCATACAATTTAGCCAAAGCTTTCATCAGACCATCTATTATCTTCGCTTCCATTATATTGAATACCACCGATGGTGCCAGGCACAATCGAATGGTTCCCAGTGCCTTTCTGTCAAGAAGATTCCAATCCTCATTAGACATTGTTGCTAGTTTCTTGGCTACTCCTTCCAACGGCATCCATAAATCCTTTTGATAGAGGGAATCCTCCATCTGCATTTTCCATAACTAATAGTTCTGTCCATTGAATTTATCGACCTTCAATTTACCCTCGTCTACCATTGCTCCCACTCAACCGTGAGACTTTCCTGCAAATGATAATCGAACATAACTCGCTCTAATACCACTTGTTAGGGTTAGTTGGTAGAAGATATCAATTAAATACAAAAAAAGATTAAACAAAGGAATGGAAATACACATAAATAATAACAGCAAGAGACAAATTTTAACATGGTTCACCCAAACTCGAGCTACATCCACCAAACAGAGAGTCCAATATTATTATCCAGTAAATCAAATAGATTACAACTAGCAATCCCTGCAACTCAATACCACTGCAAATGCTACAATACAATATCAACTGTAACCCTAACCCTTAGCCACTTTTATCAAGCCTTTTTGTCGGTTACAAAAATAGGGTTTTTTAATGTCAGTCAATAGAAAAATAACACCTGACGCCTTTATAAAATAATAGGCAATTTTTGCTTCGAGGACGCTGCCCCTAAGGCCCCAGCTGGGGGCGCTACCCCCAGCAGCCTCCGCTGGGGGCGTTGCCCCCAAAAGCCCACTGTGGGCTCCGCCCCCGGGCCCCTGCCGGGGAGATAAGCCCCGCGGGCCCCGCAGGAGGGGTTCTGCCCCTGCACTCCCCCATTAAATAATTTGGGGGGAAACTGTGCTAATAAAAGTGAAAAAAATTTAACCTCTGAGTCTGATTAGGCTCCATATAACAACAATATATATATATATATACATATATATATATATATACACATATATATATATATATATGTATATGTATATATGTATATATATATGTATATGTATATATGTATATATATATATATATATGTATATGTATATATATATATATGTATATATATATATATATATATGCAGTAACCAAACATCATACATCCATTATCCAACAGGTCTAAGTTTATGCCTCACCATCCTACATACATGCTTTATCTAACTTCAATTATTATATCCTATCTTACTTATCTTATCCTACATATATATTGTATCTATTACATATAGGGATGTGTCCTTTAGTATATTAGGTTAGCTCCCAACCTCCGCATGATATATGCACCAGCTCCCTTCAGTTTTGCTCCATGCCCTATATCCTGCTAACAGATGCTATCGAGACGCCAACGCATGGCGCAGACGTCTACGCCTAGCACTTTGGTTCGTGCAACTTCAGTAAATAATCCACTTAAATACAACATTAATCCATAAAAGATAAAAAGGTGTAATCAATCCACTTAATTACAATATATAAGATGAAAAGGTGTAATTAATCCACTTAATTAGAATATCACAAGTAGAAGATAAGTCTCATAAATGAGATTCAATAAAGTCAATAAATCTTCACAAAAGAGAAACCTCATAAACAAGAATCCATAAGAATCATTAAATCTTGCAAAAGATAATCTCATCAATATAAATCAAATAAGTCAATAAATCTTACAACTCATGTGCTCATTCCAAGTAAATGCCTTAATACATCCAGTCTTCAAGATACAATAATCATGTACAAAAAGAATAAATAAATCCATACACTCATCAGTCACATGAACCAAGTGGTCCACCACCTGCGAGTCAAGAGACAAGAACATGGCCCAGGTGCTTTTCCACCCAACCATGAAGCAATTACACTTCCCCTGATCCCTTCATGAAATGAAGGAAACCCAACCCTACACGAAATGTCTAGCTACCTAGAAACAACTGGCAGGAGGGAACACTCGATGCAACCCTGATGTCTGAATGTGCAATTCTAAATAATGAAATGTAAATTGTCTCAAAATAGGATGTGGCAGAGATATATATATATATATATATATATATATATATATATATATATATATATAAATAAGTTTGCTAGACAAATTAAACATCTTTTTCAATGTCAACTCATTTAGATCTAAACCTTTAAACATAGTAACCTGATTTAATTCTTGAAAAGAGGAAAAGCCATCTCTGATAATCCACATTCGACATCCTAGCCCAGAAAGTAATCCCAAGACGTCATGCCTCATAAAAGAATCTACTTTCTTTCCCCAATAAATTAAGAAATAAATAAGTCAATAAATAAATGAATAAATCAAAATCACCTATAACCACCTATATTCCCTTCCCATGCATCAATAAAGAAAGCACACTTTTCGATCAAGCAATAATGAGGAACATCATATAGATTTTGTAATTTGATTATATTCTGAATTCGTATTTACATGGTTTAAATAGATTGTAGAAACTAATGATTTTACTTCATATCCATATATTGTTTCATAATCCAAGCAATAAAATCAAATGATAAGGTTTGACTACTCCACTCTCATACAATGACATTTCATGCATACTTATGTCAAATATTAGTTCTATCTTTCCTCAAGATCAAGTAAATAGAATAAAACAAATCAATGTTCTCCTGTAAGTCATTTCAAATCCCTTTCCCAAAACTCCAATCAAGGAAACACACTTTCCAAGCAATAATCCATGTTCATATAATTGCATCCATAAGTTTGTCAAATTTATATAATTTCTAATCCATATTTCAGTCATATTTTACCATATAATAGTCATTCTAAGTTATTAACCCATCTTACTGTCATATCTGTGACAGAAACTATCTCAGTCTAGTCAATAAGCTTTTTTAATATAACATTCAGTAACGTTCCTGTCATTTATGTGACAGGAACTATGGCAAAATTGAAATAAATAATGAACAGAGTTTAATCAGATTTCAATCATTCTGAGATAATGTTTATGAATATGTTTTGAACAACAAATCAATAACGGAATATGTCTACATGAATATAATAGTTTTATCAATTTTTGAGAGGTTAAGATCACATGGTTTGCTCAATAAAGTAGGATGATTTATAACATGAATTGATTCCAAAACAACATACAGAATGATAATAGTTGAGATAATTTATATTTGACAGGAAAATAATATGACTTTGTCTGGGAAATATAACTATGTTTCCAACTGTAAATAATTTCAAGAAGGAAGCGATTTCACTTATCATAAATAAAGAGACAAAGATCTGCTAGGAAAGGAAACAAAATGGCCAAAAAACGGGTCATGCACAAGCAACAATAACATAGGCGACCAACTTAAATTAGGTCAATCCTCATGAAAATATAAGATTATTGTATATTCAACTTGGGTTTGGAGAGAAATATGTTCTTACCCAGTCAACTAGGCATCCAAAGAAAGGAAAACAAAGGATTTAACAACAACAATAAAGAGCCAAACTCATGCCTAAAATTCGACGGCCTGGAAGAAGTAGGTCGATGCTTGAGGAAGCAATCGGTCTAAAATCAAATGCCAAGGTCTTCACCTTAGGGCTGCGGCAAAGGTAAAACCAAGAGAGAGAGTAGTATAAAACAATAAAAGGGGAGATGCAAGCCTAGGTCTGTCAATTAGCAGCCAGGAGGATTTTTCAATGAGTTTGTTATTTAGTAGGCTGATTGGCAATCAAACGCAGGCCAACAAAGAATACATGCAGGCTGATTTACTAAGTTCTACTATCATTTAACAGACTTTTAATCAATGCAAAACATAAGATAAGTACCCGTATCAGTTGCCAGAGAGGGAAGTCTAATCCTGGTTGCAGTCGTTGAGCAACTTCTTCCTATCGCTGTCCAACCAGAACCACGCCCTCTCTCTCTACTGCTACAAAAAAAAGTCCTCTACTCAATTTGTGGGTGTCTTCTTTGTTGAATGCCCTCACTTTTATAAAAATCATATCCCTTATTTTTGGTGATCCCCCTTAGGTTTGGAGACTGAAGATTTTGATAATTGGTCGATACTCCAGTTTGCATGAGATTTGACCAATTAAAAAGGCTCACAAATTTCTATTTTATTAAAAGTAACATCTAATTAGCTTACTGTCGCATGAATGACAGTAAGTTAAATTTAATTCTTTTATTCATTTCCTAAATATAATAATACTATTAATATACTTTATTTATTTTAAATAACACAAAAACACTCTTAGTCAATCAAGAATATATATATATATATATATATATATATATATATATTCTAATTGACATATTGTCTTCTAAACATCTATAATCACGTAGATAGAAAATATTTATCATTATTTATTCAACTATATAAAATACAACCATATGGATATATTCACTATTTAAAATTACAATAAACCATTTAAAATATAATTTGAAAAGCATTTCATAACAATTAGAACACAATAATTTTCTAAACATCAAATCCTCAATCACAATTATTCACTACACATTGATGCATAAAAATAAGTCATTTAAAAAAATGCATATGAAACTACGCGAGTGTGTGATTGCATCAGGGTTAACCATCCCATCAGTTCTTGCCAAGTGGTTAGAACACCTCTACCTCAACCATATTCTCATCTTTGACGAGTACCTGCATTCATTCACACTCAACTCAACGTCAATAGGTTAGTGCCTCAAAACATATCCGAAGCAACATTATAATCACATTGATAATATCTAATATTTAAATCAATTTTTCCAATTTTCACCAATATAACTTCATGATAATTACCTTCACACATATAGAATTACTTAAAGTAAAAGTCAATCACAGTAATTGTTCACTAATTTAGAATAATAATATAGTCCATAAAAATGAGACGTGACATCCTTTCTGACTTGGAAGAGGCATCGTCCCAATGTCTTATTACACATCGAAATAATAATTTATTAATCTACCACCAACAATGTATCAAAGTATCTTAAAACAATAACAATAACTCAAGTATCATTAAGGTATCATCAATTCTAACAAAGCATGTTAATGTCCTTTTACATCCTCCCTTGTGGCACCATCCACCAAAGTATTGGTCTTGCTCAACCTTATACAAAACAATATCTCAATTTTGCATTTAACATTACGTGCATCAATTAAATCCAAGTATAATCAATCAATCAATTCTCATGGCACTACTGACAATTCAATGTCTAATCCATCATATGGTACAACTACCACTCAATTACATTTATTCTAACATAAGAGTTATAATCAGATCTTTAATGCACACCAAGAAGGCATAAATCGATTCATCATAGACACGAATCAATCATCACAATGCATGTGCAATTGCATGGTAACACAATATAATAACAAAAGATAAGTCCTCCAAACAAACATTGGTTGAGATCTCCAACAACAAAACAAAACTCCAAAGGTGCACCATCTAGGTCATATCCACTTAGTGTGCAACAACTTCTCTGAAACTATTCCTCTCATATCATTCCTACCAATGGAATCTATTTCCTCTTTCATTACTTGTAACTAAACTTTGTCTCAACTTGATCTACAATTCAAAATTTCTCAGAAAACTCTTCCTTGTCTTCTTCGTGCTTTTGCACAAAAATAATTCAACTTCTTCAATTTCTTTACTATTCTCTGCACTTGGCTATTCATCACATTCGGTTGTTTTTGTTTCTGTTATAGGCTAGAATAGGCACAACAAATTTGCTATCACAATTACCATTACATACAATGGGCAAGGATGCCCTTATTTATACTAAAATCAAAGGAGTAGGCAACCCTAAAATCTCTTTGATTAACCCTAACTTGCCAACTCGCAATCTTTATTTCTATTCTAAGACAAAGATACAATAAACAAATGCTTTAAAGCAAAGAAGATTCCAACTATTACAAAGTGATTTCTTTCTAAATAAAGAATGGATGAGCTTAGGATGAAAGCAAATGCTTTAAAACAAAAAGCATCTATTTTTAAAGCTACTTTCTTTTGAAATGCATCCTCATCAACATTCTTTCTTTCTGGTGATGTCATCTATTCATATTTTGGGAAACAATATCATCTAAAAAGTGAGTAACCACATCTTTGCCAGGAACACTGATACTCTCTAGAATGATATTCTGATTCTCTAACATTTCTTCACCATTTGCAACCATCTAAAGAAATTCATGAACTTCACCCACAGCCTTGTCGAACTTCACTGTCATTGTGGCAAAATGACCCATCTTGCCGGCACTGATATCATCATTAAAATTGTTGTGGAGGAGAGTCTAGAACTCTGCTTGCACTTCGCTGAGATCATACAGGGTACCATCTTCTCTTTCATATGAACACGGGATTTGAGAAACAAAAGATCTGACAAACTTGAGGACGTTGACTACCTTTTCTTTCCATTTTGTCAACTCTCAAATTATACTGTCATAAGTTTTTACTGTGAAAATATATTACGCTCTCCAAGTAGAAACTGTCTTCTTATCATTAGCTAAATAGACAGAATCAAGTGCAATCTTCAAGTCAGAGATAATGATCTCAAACACTGGTCTATTTTCTGCCATGGTCTGCTATAACCCCTGGATGCCTTGGCGTAAATCATGAGCATTGTACTTTAATTGATAAAACTCTAAAAGTATAACTCCCCCTTTAGTCACAAATTCTTCCACCCAATTATTAATGTGCCTCCCATAGAGAACTAATTGACTGAAATGCCACAGATCGGCTGGTGATTCCAGATTCAGTGGAAGCAATAAATCAGCCTGTGATGTGCCATGGAAAAGGTTTGAAATATACTGCTGCAACTGCCTAACTTTAGCCTTGAGAGTAGCTTTGTCTTCTCCATCTTTCAACACCCTTTCCTTCAAATTATCCACTGCAACCTCAAAGAGATTTACATCTGTATGGCGAGTACTTCTACCAAGGTTAGCTTTGACAACCGTGAAGTCATCAACCTCAATATCATCATCACTTCTATCTTCTAGTGGTGTTGCAGTTTCAAGGATTATTTCTCCATCCGTGTTCTTTTCAATGCGAATCTAGTCCTTCAGCTTCTTGTCTGTTGTGTCTTGGTAGACGCTTTTGAGCTCTATCAAATCTAGCTAATATGAGGGTTTTCTCCTCTTCCTTCCTATAATGTTTTCAAGCCAAGACAAACCTTCTTCTCTTTGAACCTCGATTCTAACCTTTCAGCTCCTGATGAATCAATGTGTGTATCAGAGTTATGAACCGGTGAATCTAGCTCTGAATCTATGTGGATAGGAGAAGTGTTCGGTGAAGAAGGAGGAGAAACATGATCTGGAGGTAACGCTTCAACATGCAGCATTGGTTCAACATGAACTTCTGATTCAACTGTTGGTTGTTCTTGCTGGACATGAGCTAGAGACTCATCATTTTTCCTCTTTAACTTAACCATTTTTGTTCCTTCTGGGAGAACACTCATAGCTTTAACCCTTAGTTTTGGCTTGGAAGTGGAAGGTTCTGATGGTTGTACAACTGGCGGCTCCGCTACCGGAATATCATCCTTCCACTTATTTTTCAAGAATATCAAACTATTTTTAACCACTCGACTAGATCGTACTCTCTTTTATTGACCAATTAATAGGTGGCAATAGTTGTTGCTCAATTTGGTACCTGAAATACGTGGGAAGTAAAACTTCACTACTCTCTGTGAAACCTTCTATATCTTCTGATAAGATATTAGACATCTGCTGAAGAGTGAACCTGTTGTAACTGCGTTCTCGCACTTCAAACTCATCAGCACAATTAGCCCAGAAGTCTTCAACTGCATGCTTGTGTGTACAATTTTGACCAAGATGTGATGCAAAAACATCACGAGGATCATATGAAGACCTCATGTCGAAAAACTTGAGACCATATCTCGATGATTCATTACCGATTGCCTTGGCATCTGCTCCAGATCTGCACTTGTAAATACTCATCCCAACTAGAAAATTGAAAGCTGCCTTGCATCTGCTACGCAAAAATGTATGAACTTCATAGGCTTGCCTCAAAAATTCCATAAATGCTATTTCATTTGTCGAATATCTCAGCAACATGGCCGGCTCTCCTAAGAAGCCATATACTCTGATGTAGGAAAATTTAGGAAACTGGATAAATCAATCAGCCCATTCTACCATTGCTATTCTAGCATCTGCTGAAAACTGTATATGCAAGTCATTATCTAAGTCTCGTACTGCATGCATCAGGAATGCATCATTCACCTACCTATAATGTCGTTTAGCTTGGGAGATTTCCAACTGCGGGAAATGGTGATAAACATGCTGAATACCCAGAGTTCCAACAACATTCAAACCTCTAAATTGACCCTGAAAAGCCATCAAATACACAAGGTATGACATCATGTGGAATTCATAAGCCCTTTGAAAATCAAGTATTTGTTGGTGGAGACTATCACTGATGAGTGCCGACCAGTCATAGAATTTGGTTCCATCAACAATCTGAGACATGATGTAAAACATCCAAGGCTGGAATTTGTTTGCATCTTCTTGACCCGTGATCTGACTTAGCAGAGTAATCATTATTGTGTGTTCCTCCTTGAATTCTCCACGCCCAAAATTCTTTGGCATGACATTTTGCTTCTCTTTTAACCACCTCTAACCAATCTTTTTCAGTTATTTTTCTTTATCATTGTTCCAGACCCTCTTGCATTCTTCAAGTGAAATAGTTAAGTTTTCTCTCCAGACTGGTATTGTAAAACACTTCTCAATGTCGTTCGGCCTCAGGCTATAGAGCACATGTCTATCTCTTGATTGGATTTCTCTTGTGACTGAATTGTAATGCGTCATGCAAGCAATTACAAATTTGATACTTTGCACTGTGATGGGAAAGGATGCTGCTGCAAGCAAACCAGAGTGTCCTAGATTCCTAATAGCATTATTTCCTGCATCCTCCAAAGAATGTAAAATGATTATAGGAAGTACTTTAAGCAAGTCTGTTTCACAAGTTGTTAAGTGATCATGAACCAACGCCATTTTGGGCTTGATTTGTGTTGGAGAGTACTGTATATTGGAAGATTTAAAAATTGACTGTGAACACGCCTATGTTAGAAAAATCTTGGACAAATGGCTGAAAATTACTTGCTGATTTTTTTTAAAAAAGCAGAATCCGAGCAAAAAAAAGCAGAGTCCGAGCAAAAAAACTGGCACATGGGTTTTGTAGGTAATTTTGTTTCGAAGCAACCCAGATTGTCGGATTTTGAAAAAGCAGAGATTTTCTTGAAAAAGCAAGAAAAAAGTAGATTCCTGAAAAAAGCAAAACTCCCAATCTTCAAGAGGATGAAATACTAAATGGACCTATCTCGACGAAAACTGAAAAAGCTTCAATCTAATTTGTGAAAAGCGATCCCCTTGAAACAAGGACCCTGAAAAAGTGAGCCTCCCTGCTTCCTCAACCCGAAAATATGAAGAACGCTGAAAAAATACTTCGTTTGGGTCTTCAAATCTTCGTTGAAAGAAAAATAAAAAATGTTTCCTCTGGATGCAACCTACAAAAGATAATGAAATAAAGAAGCCAAATGCTTGTCTTTATAGATCTTTAGGGCGAAAAAACAACTTTATTTGTGAGACAATAAAACTTGGACCTCACCCATGAAGAAAGTAACTTTTAAAGCATAAATCCAAGTGGATGTCTTTGAATAGGAAAAATCTCTATTTTGTAGCTGCCTATGGCTTCACGTGCAAGATGACGAAAAATATCTTCTTTTGATGATGTCATCGAACACGTGAGTCGACAAAAGTGTTAGCTAATTTTTCTTCATTTTCAACACTTCTACACTCGTTTTGACTCAAGTATGGCCTTTATCCAACTTCAAGAAGATGATAAAATGTCACCATTGACTAAAAAAGCTGACTGATCTTGACATTTCAGAGACCTATCAACTGAGATTCCCTTCCCGGCCTCCGACTGTCGATCTGGCATCGTTTGACCAAGTTTGACCATCTTAAAAACTACCAACGGGTGAAAAACATGAAACAACTGCCAGAAAATACTGTCAAATCAAGAAATATTCTAACTCTAGGTAAGTTGGGCGCCCCAAGTCACCTGGGGCACTTGAATCCTCATGCCTTAGCCATTTTTTCAAAAATTGCAACTTCTTCAACTTTTTGATTTGCGTGCGCATTCCGATGGCTGATGACCCTTGTTTGGTTGTCGATTTTTGTCTACTGGGACAAAACTGAGTCTAATGATCTGGCAGATAGGCAGGTCTAATGAAAACTGAGCTAACTGTACTTTCCATCTACCTCGAGAAACGTGCCAAACTGACCTGCTCTGAAATGGACCAGGTTGACGGAAGGAGATTCACGTTTTTTGAAGAAAACTCAGAAAAAATTCTAAGTCTGATGAGTTTAGGTGCCCCAAGTCACTTGGGGCACTTGGTTTCTCCATGCCTTAGAATTTTTTAAAAAAATTCAAATTTTATGCCATTTCTCAATTTTTGTGCCCACAGCTCCTGTTTGATCTTTGATTTCAGTCTTCTAGATGACTGTTGAGGTGAGATAGAGGATGATCTAAGTAGCCTGAACATATCTATGATGAAATCCTAGCTTTGACTGACATTTGACCAAGTTTGACCAACCGGGAAAGAGCTGATGGAAGCATTTTTTGACGTTTCTCGAAAAACGTGAAAAAAAATCTAACACTGGAGAGGTTGGGCATCCCAAGTCACCTGGGGTGCTTGACTTCTCCATACTTAGCCATTTTTCTAATTTTCCAACCTTCATCTGCAACTTGCTTCGTTTTGTGTGTTGACAGCTACTTCCCGATGTCGATTTTGACAATTCGTCGATCAACTGCCATTGAATGGTGAATGAACTGCATAGACTAGGTACATCTGATGAATTTTCTAGCTTTTTAGGATCTGATGATTGAAACGACTGTTGTTATGCCCCCTGAAACTGACCGACAGACATAGTTCTTGCATTTTCTCAAAAAACACGTAAAAATTCTATCTCTGGTGGGACTGGGCGGCCCAAGTCACCTGGGGTGCTTGGTTTTCCTAGACTTAGTCAATTTTTTGTGAATTCTAGGTTTACACTCCACCTTGGATCCATCCTGCTCTATTTTGCGTGCATCGTCAAGTCGACGACTGCTCGTCGATTCTGCATCGTTGGAACAACGTTGAAAACTCAACGATGAGCTCTAGCAGATGAACTTCCTCCGTTGACGACTTTAGAGGTCATGCTTCACCTTCTGAAAAAGTAGAAATGACCCAGTAGAGAAAACTTGGTCATTTGCAGATTCCATCTGGACCACGCTGATCATGAGGTAAAATCGACCAATGAGAATCAAGCGCGACACCTGAGTCGGAGATTCTATTTTTAGAAAGTTTTGCCAACATCCATATCTCAAGAAACCCAGAAAACCTAATCTGACGTCTATTTTTAGAAATTTTGTTGTTTTGACTTTTTGACAAAAAATTTTCTAAACTTGTTCAAAATGCCTTAGTGAAGCAAAATTTTGATTGGGTACAACAATTGGCTCTGTCTGGGGACCATGTCGAATACTTATGGCATAGGAGAACCAAGAATCTCTGGACTTTTAAGCTTGGACCAGTGCCTTATCAGTTGGGCAATAGAGTTGGGTCACTTTCCTAATCACCTAGAACAAGACTTTCCCCTACATCACCTAAAAAGTTGGAACTTTCCAAAACACAACGAACACAACTGTCACATTACAAAAAAGGGAAAACACATTACAAACATAACGATCACATTACAGAAAGGGGAAACACATTGTGACAATAGAAAGTGTTTCACGCACTCTTTTTCCTGAGCGAGGATGAGATGAATTTAAAACTGTCACATAAAACCATCAACCGACTCAGAAAAGTAAGATCCATCTCTCTTTAGCTGTGAAGATTGTCTTGGTAGCACAAAACTTTTCTTTCTCTGCAACATCTCCTCAAAGAGCCACAGTTCAGGAGGGTATTCACGTTCAGGCCATGAGAAGTTCCTAAGGAACTAGTTGATACACCAGAGATCAGGTGGAGCAAGCAACCTCTGCAACAGGTGAAGGTACAAAACCTCCTTCCGAAGATATATATGAATGTCTTGTGGCCAAATTATATCTATGGGAATGGTTATCACCGCATATTGAATATGAGTTTCATTTATATCTTGTACACACACCACTTTGAACTCGGTCAACACATCATCTTCTAAAAAGGGCGCAAGTTGTTCATACACAACTCTCATTATTGATTCTTGGCTTATAGGATCCACAACTGTCGTTGCCCATTTTTCCAGTGCTTCAAGAGCTTCTTCTTCTCCTTCATTGGTTGTGTTTTCGTCCATCCACTCTCTAGAGTCTGATGAATCATCGAGATCTGAATGCTCAAACTCTTGATCATTATTAATTACATCTTCACCTGACAGTTCACTTTCCCATTCATTATCTTGAATCTCGTCATCCTCTGTAGAGTAATCTTCTTCAATGCGAATATCCAGCATCGTTTCATCTTCAACATTCATGTATCTTTCTTCTTCTGGTAAGTAAGAGAGATCCATTTGAGCTATATACTTCTTCTTCATATTCCTGATCAATCTCACATATGGCGTATCTCACAAACCATTTGTCAAGAATCTCTGACTTTTCAATATCATCCTCTTTAGTGACCAAAACTAAATATTCCATGAACTCTTCTTCTCCATCAACCTCTTCATATGTTGTGTTCCACACTGGTTGCATAGTATTAGTAAAGTCTTTTTCTTTTACAGGTTCATAGACGGATTCAACATCGTCCTCTTCACTAGTGTGTATGAAGGATTCTTGAGACATGGGTGAAGATGGGCTATATTGTAAAGGAAAATCTGTAGTATCTTACGTTGAAGAATCATTTTCTCATTGATGTAGAAAACGATCGATAATCTCCAATTCTTCCTCAGAATAAAGAAGATCCTGCTCTTCCTCCAATTGCAATGCTTCTTTGGTCTCTTCTTTGGATGTATCTAACACAGGTCCTTCAAACCAACGTTTGAAAGACAAGAAAAACCAATCTGATTCATCATTATTTTGTACTTGAGAAGGTTGTCGCACTTCTTCTTCCTCAAAGAAAGTCTGTAATTTGTACTTTTCTTTAGATTCTTCCTTTGATTTATCAACCGCACAGACAACTTCCTGATTCTCTTCGGTTATCTCAGACAACACAACATATGTACCATGACTCATTTCTTGATATAGCACTTGTGCTTGAGGATCCTAAGATTTCACCACCGTGATCCGTGACTTGGTTTCTGGTTCCAATTTGAAACTACCTTTCTTTAATGGAATGGTCGTAGATGACCAATCCAATTGTATTTCTCCTCCAAGATCTTTGCAGAAGCTTCTACTTAGCAGCATCCCGTAATTGGCTGGAATGTTAGCTACCAAGAAAGTCATCATTATTTTCTTCTCGGGACAAGTCACCAGTCGTACTTGAGCATCCTTCAATTGTCCAACCAATGGCATTGACTTAGACTCAAGAAAAAACACTTGTCATGCATTTTGGTGCACGAAGTCCTAAAGCGTTCATCACCTACAAAGGCATGATGTTATCTGAGGCTCTTGAATCAATGATACAATTGCTCAATTTATAGCCTCCTATATACAAAGAGATATAGAAAGGCTTTGGCTTCTCTCCTGCTGGAACAAAAGATTCAAACAATGTGGGTTGTATGACAGTCTCCTTCTTGACATATTTAACAATTCTATCTAGCTGATCTAGATGATCCTGAAGATATTCCAACTGAGAAATTTGCACCTTTATCTTCATCATGGAATCCACTATATCAAAATTCGCTAAAGATGAATCTTGAGCAGCCTTGACATTTTCATGTGATGGCTGAGCATTAGAAGTGGAAACTGCCTCCTTCCCCTTTTCTTTTGATCTTTGTTTATCCTCTCCTTTCTGTGCTTTGAAATGCTGAGCATGTGTAAACACAGGTGTCGAAAGATTTTCGTGATTCACCGCAATAGAATATTGACGAAGATCTTCTTGTTCTTCCTTTATTAAAATGGGTTCATTCTGGAAGTATCCCATAGTAGAGTCGCCATCAAAGTTGCCCATCTGTGGTAAGACAACGTTCGCACTTGGGGAAGGGAAAATGTTTGAAATAGGTGCAGCATCAGCATATCCCATGATTTGATTCATTCTTAAATTTTTAGAACATGTGGCTCAAGTATGCGCATCTGTCTCATGAAAGGAATAAAACACTGCATTTTGAGCAGCATCAACTACTTGTCTTGGTGGTGGTACTGGAAACCTGGGCCTGTAATTATTAAAAGACTGAAAATTATTCTTCTTAGGCTGATATGGTTGCTGTGGTTGGTATTGTTGCTATGGTGACTGATATGGTTGTTGTGCAGGTTGCCCCTGAGTAGGCCACTATCTCTTCATGATAGTCACTTCATTTGCTACCTTATGTAGCAGTGGATCCGTAGAACTCTGGACAAGAGGCCTAATTGAATCCATCTTCATCTTGCCAGAGGTAATCATGTCATCCTCTAATGGCATTTTCTTGTGCATTGGACAATTCTATTTCATTAGCCAATCTCAAAAAGAAGGCTATCTCAGAAGGAAGAGCATTAATGAAACTGCTCAATAGAATTTACAGAGATGGACTAAGAGTATGAGAAAGACATGTAACCAAGTGATTAAACCTTGCCACAAACTCTCTCGTTGGTTCATTGTTTTCCATCTTTGAATTTGAGAGTTGGGCGAGTAATCTGTGACCGTCTTCGGCAGGCTTGAACCTTACCAAGAATTTCTCACTCATAGTTGCCCATGTAATGATACCTGGTTCCAGATGGTTGAACCAATCAGCAACATTTCCCATGAGAGTCTCAATGAAGAGACGCACAACAATATCTTCATGTGATACATGCAAAATAGTGCAAGCTATTGTGAATGCATAAATGTGTTCATCAGGTTGTTGAGTTCTATCACCGTGGAACCAGGCAAAGTGCTTCCTTGACCCCTTTGGTAACTCATGATGTGCTTGCAGGGCCAAAGGTCCAATGTTATTACCCCAAGGCAATGGTGGTGGTCGCCTCTGTTGGCAAGAGACACAGTGTAGCTTCATGAGTGTTGTCATTGATAGCAACAAAGTGCATCCCACACATCCGCAGGACATGATATTATCATACCAGAAGACAGACTGAAGTGTATCTTGGTCTGGTAAGCAAGAACAGAGTATGTAGCAAGGTCCGACAGTCAGGTCTGGATCTCTCAGAGGAAGTATCTCAGTAAAGCACGGACTTGGGGAAGTCAAGTGGAGTATCTTGACTAATATATTCCAGAGATTTAGCCTTCGGTGATGTAAGAATGGAAAGATATGAACACCTAAGTGTTGGGTTCCTGTTTGGCAAAGTAGACTAAGGAAGAACTAACCGGCAGAGCATTAGACCTTTCTCCAGACGAGTTACTTATGTGATCAAGTCTCTTGAGGAATCATCCATGGTTGGCCGACATGCTTGATGATTTCTATAAGCATCTTCTTGATACGCATCACTTGATAGGCAAGGATTCAGCTGACAGATCAGAGTTTGAGAAAATATTGACTATTCCGGATGCCAACTAGAAAGGTGTTGAAATCATTGGTGTGGATATATATACCAGATGGATTTGGATGTGAAGTAAGTAGGAGTAGTGAGTGTTGTGCGAAGAAAAGCATAGAATAGTGTGGAAGCTGCAACAAAGGTCTGGTATGTGACATAACATCAACACTAAGATAGAGGAAGAATGAAGTGCAGTAGATCAGTGTATTGAGCTTAACCGGAGCTGAACCTAAGCACATGTGGATGCTTCTCATCAGTTCAAGTATCTAGTTTACTTCTATAATCTATTGTAGGCAGTAAGCCTCTTGTGAGCAATGTGCTCGGGCAGTGAGCCCTAATTGGCAAGTGTCATTTTGTACTACCTTATTCTCTTAACAGAGAATACAATCTTGGGTTAATCACCCCGTGGTTTTTTCCCTTAACAGGGTTTTCCACGTCAAAAATATTGTGTCATGTGTGTTGAGTTTATTCCTACTTTCATTATTATGCATGTTGATATGATTTGATATTGCTCTAATTGTTAAAGAAGAAAAGAAAGTCAAGATAACTCATTCACCCCTCCTCTCAGTTATCAACAATTGGTATCAGAGCCAATTTCCTCCAAACAGAGCCTAACAGCTTGAGGAAGATCTGGGAATCTCAATGGATATGTATGGTATGAGGGAATAACTTTAGTCTACTCTGGATGATCTTGAACAATTTCACTCCGAAGTCAATAACTTGAAGGAAAGACTCAAACAGGCTGATGATTTCATAAATGAACTAAAAGAGAAACTGAGTATCTCTATGAAAAAGAGAAAGGAACTTCTTCAACAACTAGCAAGTCAAAGTGAAGCCAATAATACTAATGAAGATCTGAAAGAGAAAAACAAGTTATGTGAGAAGCTATCAAAAGAAGTCATTGTGGTAAGACATGAAATAGAATCAGGGGTTATGAAATTCACCCAAGAAATTGAAGAGAAAAGAAAAATTGAAGATGATCTAAGACAAACTCTCAAAAAAAATTCAGAAGACTGCCATAAAATGGATAGAATAATCAGGCATCTTGAATCTGATCTTGAAGAAGCAAGAGATAATGAAGAACAACTTGAGAATCAGATTGACACTCTTAAGAGGGATATTCAAACAACAAATGAATACAAAGAGAAATTCAAGATAAGCTCTGCTCAACTTGAAGTTCTTCTTCAAAGCCAAAAGAGGGTAGATGACAAGCAAGGCTTGGGGTATGAGAAAGGTGAATGCTCCGGATCCAGTCAAAAAAACTCTGGATCAGGAAATCCAAGGAACAAGCCTAGAAGACCTCCGGTAAGGCAACCTAATGCTCAAATATATCCATCCTTCAATGGATACTACCACAATTGCAACAACTTTGGTCATAAAGCAAATCAGTGCAGAAAAATAATGAATCAGACTAATTCATCCTTCTCTGGACATTGTTTTAATTGCAAAAGGTATGGTCACAAATCTCATGAGTGTAGAAATATGCAAATGAACAATTCATTCAATGGTAGATGCTTTGCATGCAATAGAATGGGCCATATGGCTAATCAGTGTAGATCAAAGGAATATCAGTCAAATATGCAAAGAAATGTTGTTTGCTACAATTGCAATAGATCCAGTCATATTGCCAAATTCTGCAGAAGTAAGAATCAAGACAAAAAGGGTCCGGTACATCATAATCAAAACCAAGACAAAGGAAAAGGAAAAGTGAATGCAGATGAAATTCAAAGGGAGATGAACAAGATTTGGGTAAAGAGGAGTATAGAAAATGTTGAGGACAGATCTGCACCAGAATCTGGTGTTGATATTCCTTCCGGTAACTAAACAAATGAGCTCTGGCTCAAGGGGAGTCACAAAAGAAAATATCTTCCCCCAGCTAGTCAATTGGTGCCTGAAATTGGCACATGGAAGGTTGCGGACAAAAAGGGCTCTCAAAAAAATATCTAAATAACATTTGGGAAAGATATGAAAGATCTGCAAGGAATTTGAAGAGGTTAATCATCTTTGATTAAACCGGTTTAATAGTCATTCGGTAAGAACAGGATTTTCACAATTAGATCCGGTATGATTCAAATTTGAGGTATCTTGATCTGTGGATAGATCAAATGTTTGGGGAAAGGAAGATAGATTGTCATTAGTCACCGAGAATAATGTATATCTCAGTGATCCAAAAAAGATCTTTCTCAGAACAAGGAGAACAAGGCAACTAGAATGACTTAAGTTGCGCATTTATTACAATGTGGAATTAGGGTTTGCTCAGAGATAAAAGGGTTCATTTGCTCGTCATTTGCACATTTGCATTAGTGAAAAAGATAAAAAGAGCCCTGTAAACAAGTCTGCTTCATCTCCGTCAAGGATCAATTGCAGAATTCAAGTCAACCGGTGATCTTTTCAGCTCATTTCGTGAACCCTAATAGCGCAATAGGTATTCTCTGTTCTTGAAATCTCTCTCTGAATCTTTTCAAAGATGGCTACACCAAATGTTGTAAAGATCACTAATAGACCGCATCCTAAATTCAAGAAACATCCATACAAATTCCTAGAAGTTGATCCCTTAGGCGTCTTTTCAAACATTTCGCATGGGGTTTTGGATGTAGAAGATGTTAGGGCATATATTCATGCAAACATTGAGGAATTTGGGGACTCCAAACTAATGGATATCTATCACAAACAATTAATAGATGATTCCTTTGAACTCAAACCTCAGTACAAAGCCATCCAGGACAAGCATTTCAGACAGTGCATTCATTTCCCCTGTTTTGCAGAAGATGAATGGGTCTGGTATATTCTGAGTAGAATGCATGATAACTTTATGTGGTTGATGAGGCCATTCAAGATAACCAAGGATGCCATTAAGGTAGTTACCGAATTGCACTCATCCGGTGAGTTACCTGCTCTCAAATCCATCAAGAATCAGACAGTGAGTGAAGCAACAGGATCCAAATTTGATAAAAGAGCAATGACTATTGAGGATATCACAGATCCGGACATCAAGTTTGCTGCCATGATACTTGGTTACAAGATTTATCACTCCAGCAGAGAGAACTCTGTTTTCGAAACAGTAATTTACACTGCTTATGAAATGTTAAGGAAGAATGTTGACTATGATCTCTGTGAGCTCCTTCTGAACCAACTTTTAGAGAATCTATAGAAGATAAAGAAGGACAAAAAGAACTCCTTCAAATATGGTGGCTTGATAATCTGTCTATTCTTCTATTACATGAATGAGCTACCTAGATCTAGTGGATGGATGTGGCAAAATGATAGACCAATAGCCATACAAATCAGGGATTATTTACATGGACTTGGTGATGCCAAGGCACAAAACACAGCACTCTAGGGCTACTTCAAGAACTTTCAGAATATGATGCAAGCTAGAGAGAGAATCCCCCAATCTCTAGTAGAAAAACACAAAGAAACAGTATGCTTCATGGTGGATACTGATCAATGCCTAATGGAGGCAGTGGAACCAAGAATAGTATGGATCATGCCAATGGGATATGAGGCTAATGAGAAAATCCTAGAGTTGCACATTCAACATCTTTTGAGTTAGCCCAAGGACCCTAAGGCAGAAAGGTTTGGAACCTTTGAAGAGTTGAGTGTAAAGATTCATGTGCAGCTTAAACAACCGGAGATGAAGAGAAAAGTGAGAAAAGAAGTAGAGAATGTTGCGAAAAGGTACGGCATTTCAAAAGATGCACTCGATGCAAACAGAGAGAAGATGGAAAGGGCAGAGAAAGAAAAGGAAGGAGCAGAAAAAGAAAGTGCTCCGATAGAAGCCCCCTCCCGGACCAGATCCTCTAAGAGCTCTACACCTGCCACCTCTAAGAGCTAGAAAGCATCAAAACTGGAAGTCAGGACATCCAGAAAGGGAGAAAAGAGAACTAAGACAAAGGCCACAAGGTCTTATATCAGTCAAAAGGATGATGAAGAGACAGAATCTGATGAGGAGATCAAGCGAATGAAGAAGAATAAGAAGAAATCTAGTGAAACTGTAATGTCCCCTTTTTAGCTGATGTTGTTTGTGGATGGTTTAGCCTATTCCTGACCCTCGTAGGCTAATGCACATGGTTAGGGGGTCTTCTTGAGGCAGTCACCTGGTCGATGGTTGGTTTCCTGGATTCAGTTGGATGGGAAAAATAAGGGAGATAATAATTAAATTAATTATTTGTAAGGTTATTAAATAAATAAATATTATAAAGTGACCTTATATTTAATTAATTTAATAAAGTGACTTAAATAAAATAAAATAAAATAAAATAATATTATTTTTCTAGAAGCTTCTTGAAGTGGGATTGAAAAAGTATAAAGGAAGGGGCAAGGCAAGCTTCCAGGCATCCGATTATTGTCATTTGCATTTGATAAGTTTTGTGGAGCCAAGGGTTTCTGCATATTTGGTCTTTGGGAACAAAAACTCCCATAGATTAGCATAACTGAGGTGGTGAAATATCCTCCGAAGGGTTGCAAATTGGAAGGGATACTTTAGTCCTTTCATTTGTGCTTAAATCTGCAGTATTAACTAAGGGTTTGGAGGTATCAATTTGCATATCAGAAGTTTTTCTATTGGCTGCTATAGTGTTTGCTACTTGCATATCAGAAGTTTTTCTATTGGCTGCTACAGTGTAAGGCTGGGTGCTACACTTGAAGAGGCACGATTTGGGCTTGAAAGGGATGTTTATGAGCTGTTTTGAGGCTGCCATTCCTTCATCTTCATCATCGATTCATAGCAGCTTACATTTCCAGGTTCTTTCATGAGTTAGCATATTTATATCAGCATTGTTTCATAGTTGTCATTTGTTCTTAGATTTTAGGAGTTGCATAAAATTGTAAAGCCAAGAGTCTTGGCCATTCATATCAGCATTGTATTAGACAATATATCTCAATAAAGGAGTGATAAGTTGCAGGCCATCTATTTGATGTAATGTGCATATTAATATCCTTCATGATTAGCATAATAGTATGCATGTCAAGTGTTTGACAAAATGTCAATTGGCTGTAGGTATGCATTACATGTCTAATTTTTCATGTATATGCATCGAAAATACCAAAAAAGAAATCATATATGCATTTAGATTAATGCTCAGATATTGTAGTTTGGATTTATGAGCATTTAGAGTACTCAGCTATCATTATCAAGCAAAAATATCAGACTGAAAACACAGACCAGCAAGCATTGGGTTTACATCAGAAGTGTTTGACAATATTCCTTGAGGTTCAAATCAGCAATATAAGGTCCGAAATAGCAAGGGATATTACAGTGGTATCAGAGCTTTAGTCCTGCCATCCTGTTGGGTAGATTGGACATTGAATCAGCTAGTTAATCATGGTTACTTCAAGTACTCAGAAGTAGTGGGACAAGAATATGGAGAAACTTAAACAAAGTTTGAATAAGTTGGATGAAAACCAGAAGAGGATGAATGAATTGTTTTCACACCCTGCAAACATAGACAAAGCAACTCGGTTTATGGCATCCATTTTTAAGGGGTCTACATCACAAAATAAAAAGGAGGAACAAAAGGTCTCTATAGGTGAAGTATCTAGAAACCTCTACAATGAATTTTCAGCAGTTAGTGACCAGCATACAGCTGATCCTATGGAGAACAGAATGGACAAAGGTGATGAGCAGGAGATGCCTTCTTTTGGGTTACAGGTTTCATCTTCTCTTCAGGAGGATAGCAATGGTATGGATTCTTTTAATGATTCCTTTGGGGCTGATGTTAAATGCACTCACGAAAATTCAGCGGGAAAAGTAACAGGTGAAGTGTGGACCAGTAGTATTGAGCTCAGGTCTATTTCAGTTGATCTTCACCTAGTTGATGTTACAGAAGATAGAGAGGAAGAAACAGTGGATCCTACAGGACAGGGTTGCACGAGTCTCCTAGTTGGTGACATGGAGGTTATGATTGGGGACTCTTTCAAGAGTCCTAAGAGTGATCTTACCTCTCTGCATGAGGTTAGCGATTCATCATCCATTGAGTCTATTTTTTGGAGGGATGATGAGGAGTTTGGGTTGGGAACTACTGCTGCTCTAGTTCCAAACCAACATGAGGACACTTTAGAAGAATATTTTGATGAGAGGCAAGCTCTCCATTGGCAGCCCACAACTTCAACTAATGAATTTTCCTTGGTCCCTAAGTCTGATTTGGAGAACCAACTAAAGGTTGGTGAAGATAAGATTGTTACAGTGCTGTCCCATTTTGATCATTCCCACAAGATGGTGGAAATTCATCTATGGAAGGTCCAACTAGAGGGGAGACATAGAGGTGTTAAAGAGGCTTCATCAATCTCTAATTTGCAAGCGTTTACGACAGCCATGGAGATTATGAAAAATAACTATTTAACTCTTCTTTCCAATAGAGATCACCTACTTGAATTGGGTATCATATATTCAGATGCATTGAAGAGGAAAGAGGAAGAGGTTGATCAACTCACCACGGAGCTAGTGAAGACTAGAAAATCTTTGGAAGACTCTGAAATGGCTCTCCTTATGGCAGAAAATCAGATTGAGGAGTTGAATGTGGAGTTGAGTTTGGCTCATGCTTCACCAAAGAAATCAGAAAATCAGTCTTTTATTGCAGCCTCTTTGAATGGGCAAGAATCTTGTGTTGTGCATGTGATTGAGAGACAAGGAAATAAGGGAAAAGAAGAGCAAGTGATGGGTGAAGACAAACTAGTTACATTAGAGCAACTACAAGAAGATAAGGTTTCTTGTGATGCTTCATTAGGTGAGTCTAGCATTGCTTCATCCTATTGTGGTAAAGAATCAGATGGTGCTTCCATGAATGTTATTCATACATATGAAAGTCCATTGAAGGTCCAAGATATTAAGGTGGATGTGAAAGTTGATCCTTTGCTTAGTGGAGCAGCCACTAGTGTTTTGAATACACATGATGAAGGAGACATTTTACAATGGCATGATGTCATCACTGATTTGTTTGAGGACCGCAGCACTATGTCCCATCATTCTCATGAGATAGGAGCTTGTGATCATGAGAAAGCCAATGATATGATATCACCCATTGATGGCAGCCCTACACCATTTGGTAGACATGAAGATATCAAGGATAAGAGGACTGATTTTGTATATTTTGGCATCGAAGAGGTAAAGAAGTCCAAAAAGATTAATGAAGAATGGTTGCAAAAAGCCAAAGAGGCTAGATTAGTGGCTACCAATGCAAGACAGCATCTTCAAAAAATGAAAGAAAAGATCAATCTCATCAAAATAGCAAGACAAGAAAGGATAGATAGCATTAGAAGACTCTTTATTCAAATGAGGGATGAATCTAAAAATACACTTGATTCCCCTAAGGATAGTTCCATGTCAAGGGATACAAAGCAGGACTATGATGGTCAACTATTGACGGAGGTTGGTAATTCTTACCATGACTACATAGTGAGGAGAGTTCATCACCTTTCTTTTAGTTCACATGCAGATGATTGGTTGATGCATCGATGTGGATTGATGGGGGGCTTATACCATCCATTGTGGGATGAAGAGTTGCCATCTACAGAAGATGGAACTAGAGCCTGCAAGTACTCGACTCAGTTGTGTATGAGGAATTACTTGCAAGGACAGTAGTCAATTATCCATCATGCTATTATGTATCCGACAAGGTTTGCTACTTCTATGTCACAGAGATTTCACACAAATACATGGTTACAGGATGATTATGGGGGCAATAGGTATGATGGCTTGGTTAGTCAGCACATCCATAGGAATTAGACAAAGGATAGAGGTTGTGCTTTCATGCTTGCTAGGCAGTTGTATGGTGCACTCGTGAGGGAAGAGGCACAAATATCCACTTCTGTTGATGTTGAGAGGGATCAACCCTCTACATTTGCATTGATTAGTGCAACTGGCTTTATGAGTTGGTGTCAGGAGCACTCTTCTTCTAGCTTTGACAGTTGGAGTATTGTGGGGACACCAACATTTACAGATGAGTTAGGAGATACTCATCTTTTCCAACAGTTGTTTGGGTCCATAACCCACAGGTCTCAGTATCAGGGAGCAGCCTCTTGGCAGATTAGTGATTCAGTTGCATACAGTATGGTGTAGCAGGTGAGACCAGTTGTCATTGGTAGTGGATTGTTGATTCTGTTTTGGGATCCTGGTGGTGACGTGTTTGATTCATCACTCTATTTTGGTCATGATGAGGTGTTCTACCACTCTTGGTGCTATGTCAGTGGTTTATGTAGAATGGTACAGTGGAAGTCAACAGGTGCGCTTTGTGACGGACTTCTAGTTTGGCACTGGGACCCAGGGATTGACATCAGAAGTGATGTTTATTTCAACTATAGAATTGCACAGTTTGCTGAGTTTTGGCAGGTTCTATGGCTACAGCTATTTTTAGCGAGATTCTGATACAGTTCCTTATAGATTCATTTGGGATCTGGGCATTAGTTGTGGGATACTCTCCAGTATGTTGAGGAATCCTTTGTATGCATCAGGGTTCCAATTAGGGTTCACTGTTGAGTTTTGCAGCATGTATATGAGGGTGATTACTTGCAGTTGCACTTTTGATCTTTATGTACATGATCTGTTTCAGATGCATAGCTCAGTTGCGTATATGCTAGATAGTGTGTATGATAGCTTAGCTTGCGCAGTTATGGGAAGCAAACATTGTCAGTATTCAGAGTTGCTTCCACTTAATGCTTATGCTCTTGCGACATCTGGTGTTGGCATTGATTTAATTCAGCAGGTTCAGTTAGTTGTGCTAGTGCTGGTGTTACATGAGCTCTTTGGTGACAACAGGGACATTACACAGATCCTCCCTTGGGATCCAGGTGGGGAGAATTGTCTTTGTAGCCAAGATTGCTTGGGGACAAGCAATTTCAAGGAGGGCAGACTGTAATGTCCCCTTTTTAGCTGATGTTGTTTGTAGATGGTTTAGCCTATTCCTGACCCTCGTAGGCTAATGCACATGGTTAGGGGGTCTTCTTGAGGCAGTCACCTGGTCGATGGTTGGTTTCCTGGATTCAGTTGGATGGGAAAAATAAGGGAGATAATAATTAAATTAATTATTTGTAAGGTTATTCAATAAATAAATATTATAAAGTGACCTTATATTTAATTAATTTAATAAAGTGACTTAAATAAAATAAAATAAAATAAAATAATATTATTTTTCTAGAAGCTTCTTGAAGTGGGATTGAAAAAGTATAAAGGAAGGGGCAAGGCAAGCTTCCAGGCATCCGATTATTGTCATTTGCATTTGATAAGTTTTGTGGAGCCAAGGGTTTCTACATATTTGGTCTTTGGGAACGAAAACTCCCATAGATTAGCATAACTGAGGTGGTGAAATATCCTCTGAAGGGTTGCAAATTGGAAGGGATACTTCAGTCCTTTCATTTGTGCTTAAATCTGCAGTATTAACTAAGGGTTTGGAGGTATCAATTTGCATATCAGAAGTTTTTCTATTAGCTGCTACAGTGTTTGCTACTTGCATATTAGAAGTTTTTCTATTGGCTGCTATAGTGTTTTGCTACAGTACGCTATAGTGTTTTTGCTACAGTACGCTACAGTGTTTGCTACAGTACGCTACAATGATTGCTACAGTGCCATGAATAGTATGCTACAGTACAGGGCAGCTAGGAGAAGGTTTCAATTTGGGTTTGGATAGGGCTCCTTTCCTTGGTTGATGAGAAGGCTGGGTGCTACACTTGAAGAGGCACGATTTGGGCTTGAAAGGGATGTTTATGAGCTATTTTGAGGCTGCCATTCCTTCATCTTCATCATCGATTCATAGCAGCTTACATTTCCAGGTTCTTTCATGAGTTAGCAAATTTATATCAGCATTGTTTCATAGTTGTCATTTGTTCTTAGATTTTAGGAGTTGCATAAAATTGTAAAGCTAAGAGTCTTGGCCATTCATATCAGCATTGTATTAGACAATATATCTCAATAAAGGAGTGATAAGTTGCAGGCCATCTATTTGATGTAATGTGCATATTAATATCCTTCATGATTAGCATAATAGTATGCATGCCAAGTGTTTGACAAAATATCAATTGGCTGTAGGTATGCATTACATGTCTAATTTTTCATGTATATGCATCGAAAATACCAAAAAAGAAATCATATATGCATTTAGATTAATGCTCAGATATTGTAGTTTGGATTTATGAGCATTTAGAGTACTCAACTATCATTATCAAGCAAAAATATCAGACTGAAAACACAGACCAGCAAGCATTGGGTTTACATCAGAAGTGTTTGACAATATTCCTTGAGGTTCAAATCAGCAATATAAGGTCCAAAATAGCAAGGGATATTACAAAAATAGAGGCAGAAGAGTTTGTTGAAAGGCCCACTTTGTCCATTGATGACGTAGTCAAATCAGTCACTGTGGATGGGAACCTAAAACCAATGACTAAATTCTATGATGATTATAATGAAGCTGACCAAAAGATCTTGCAAGAAGCTACAGTCAGGTATCTGAATATCTATAATAAAGCATTTATTGAAATCATATCTCTAATTCCTAAGAGCCAAGAAAAGAAACTATAAATAAGGAAGAACAATGCTAAGGCAAAGGATCTTGAGATCCAGGAACAGATAGCTATTCAGCTCTATCCTTCAATCACTCAGAAACAAATGAATATGATCTTCAAAGATTGCAAGGATGAGTTCCAGAGCAAAGCTAGAATGAATCAGCTTATGCTTGGAGAGACTGACAAAGTGGCAAAAGAAACATAAGAGATCCTTCAAAATGCCTATAAAAGATTCAATATTCCTGTTATAGAGGACTTAGGTGATGAACCCTCTATCATGGATGATGAAGGACTCAGTACATGAAAGGAAGATCCTACAGAGAAAAATACAAAAGTTTCAAAAGAAATAGGTAAGGAGAAAACTAAGGACCTGGATTCCTTTGCTCCGAAAGAGGAAGTCCATAAAGAAGCAAACATCTCTCCTCTGGTTTCCCTTGCAGACTCCGGATCTAAAGGAGAAGAAAGATCAAAGGAAAAAACTAGTCAAGAAGAAGAAGTAAAGGAAAAAGAAAAAGACCAAATAGAGAAGACTCCAGGAGACAGTTCTGAGACTGCAGAAGGGAAGAAAACTATGTCTGCGGCAAGAGACACTGCAGAAACTATCAAAGAATTCTTGACCAAAGAGATGATGGAATTTGATGAACTGGAATTGCTTCAAGGTCCATTCAATTTTGATTCCCTCTCCCCAGTTCAAACCATGAAGCTAGCATCCTTTACTCAAGCAAAGGCAAAAGAGAAACTTCTGAAGTCTCACATGGAAGACTGTGAGTTCATAGAAACTACATCTGGTGTATTGGAGAAGATCATGCCATCCTTTCAAAAGGATCCTTCGGCCTCCACATCCGGTAATGTAAAGTCTCTTGTAAATTCTGTTTATACACATTTTGATTCCCTAAAAAAGTCAGCAGAAGAAAAGGTCCAAAAGGAATTTTTAGAAAAGAGACTCTCTGAAGTACAAGGATTAATAACAAATGATAGGAGAGTTATGGATATTGGGATAAAGAGCTTAGAAAATGCTCTCAAAGATGGCAGAGAAATGTATAAATTTTGTCTAACCTGGTCCAAGGTAACAAAGGATATTGAGAAGAAAATGAAAGAGAAAAAGGAGAAAATGTCAAGTATATCTCAGAATTTTGATTCTCTCACCTCCTCCATAATAAAAAAAGAGTGCCAAACTATTGCAGTCTTAAATGAAATAAAGAAGCTTGAGAAGGAGAAGAAAAATAGAATAAACAGGTTAAGTGAGCTCAGAGGGATAATTATCCCTATGTTAGAGGCCATGCATGAGGCTCTAACTGATGCTCAGACCATAGCCTGGACCAATGATTCGACAGATCTGAAGAGGGCAAAGGCTTTTGCATTTCTATTGAGTGGTCACATCTCAATCTCGGATAGAATGAAGCAGAGTTGGGCAATAGAATTTGTCCAGTTGAAGACAACTTTTGCAGACATTCTTCAATATATGTAAGTATAATATGTATATACTCTTATGCGGTTAAGTATAGTTGGTTTTTTTTTTTTGGTGTGCGGACCCTACCCTTTGCTATTGATGTCAAAGGGGGAGTGAGGAGCAGTGAAAAATGTGGAATCCAGCTAAGGGGGAGCTTTGGTAACATGTACATTAGAACAAAGCATTAGCCAAGGGGGAGTGTAGTGTGACACTTAGTCATTTTTCACTAAGTGTTGCCATCAATGCCAAAGGGGGAGATTGTTGGCAAGAGACATAGTGTAGCTTCATGAGTGTTGTCATTGATGGCAACAAAGTCCATCCCACACATTCGTAGGACATGATATGATCATACCGGAAGACAGATTGAAGTGTATCTTGGTTCGGTAAGCAAGAACAGAGTATGTAGCAAGGTCCGACAGTCAGGTCTGGATCTCTCAGAGGAAGTATCTCAGTAAAGCGCAGACTTGGGGAAGTCAAGTGGAGTGTCTTAACTAATATATTCCAGAGATTTAGCCTCCGGTGATGTAAGAATGGAAAGATATGAACACCTAAGTGTTAGGTACTTGTTTGGCAAAGTAGACTAAGGAAGAACTAACCGGTAGAGCATCAGACCTTTCTCCAGATGAGTTATTGATGGTGATCAAGTCTCTTGAGGAATCATCCATGGCTGGCCGACATGCTTGATGATTTGTATAAGCATCTTCTTGATACGCATCACTTGATAGGCAAGGATTTAGCTGACAGATCAGAGTTTGGGAAAATATTGACTATTCCGGATGCCGACTAGAAAGGTGTTGAAATCATTGGTGTGGATATATATACTAGATGGATTTGGATGTGAATTAAGCAGGAGTAGTGAGTGTTGTGTGAAGAAAAGCATAGAATAGTGTGGAAGCTGCAACAAAGGTCTGGTATGTGACAGAACAACAACACTAAGATAGAGGAAGAATGAAGTGCAGTAGAACAGTGTATTGAGCTTAACCAGAGCTAAACCTAAGCACATATGGATGCTTCTCATCAGTTCAAGTATCTAGTTTACTTCTATAATCTATTGTAGGCAGTAAGCCTCTTGTGAGCAGTGTGCTCAGGTAGTGAGCCCTAATTGGCAAGTGCCATTTTGTACTACCTTATTCTTTTAACAGAGAATACAATCTTGGGTTAATCACCCCGTGGTTTTTTTTCTTAATAGGGTTTTCCACGTCAAAAATATTGTGTCATGTGTGTTGAGTTTATTCCTGCTTTCATTATGATGCATGCTGATATGATTTGATATTGCTCTAATTGTTAAAGAAGAAAAGAAAGTCAAGATAACTGATTCACCCCTCCTCTTAGTTATCAACAGCCTCTGATTTGCATCATTGTGATTATTGTTATTTGCATCACCCATTGCTCTAGGCTGAATTACTGGTTCTTCTTGTGGTTCTTCCTGCTTGACTCGAGGAACTGTTTAAACTTCAGGAACTATGTTGGATGCCTCTCCAACTTCTGTAGGATCAAGATCTTGGAAGAAAGGATCCATAGCACCGCCTTTTCCCCTTCTTGAATAAACCCTGTGAGCCAGGATTATCTACTGCCACATGGGAGGTGGTAATACTGGTCTTCCTGCCGCAAGATCTGCTTTGTGTTCTTCTTCGTCAAGGATAGCAGCCGCGTTTCTCCACTGATCAGGACTTTCCTTTTGCATAAATATGAAACTCCTCAGGCTGCTAATGATGTCCGTTTGCTCTCCTTCCACTCGTACAAGATTTGGTTGAATAACAAGTGGTGTAAGATTTGGTTGTTGAACTAGAGAAGGACGCCAGAGAGTCATTTCTATGACATAAGACTAAGCTTGCTTGAAGTTTTATGCCTCGTGCCCCATGATGGGCACCAGAAAACTGTTGGCATTTCAATTCGTACCTCTGGAATGCGAGTTGGAAACAGACAGCTATGCACAGATAAACTGCTCTCTTATTGGAAGGGGGAGTTCCCTTTTTGTTGATGTTTGCTAAAAAGATAAATTAAACTTCACCTATCTTCTTTTTGATTCTCAGCTGTGAGCACAAGGTTATAAAACTCTAAACACTGCAGAAGAGGTTTTTCCTTTTTTAAAACTTCCACTACAACTAAGCAAAGACTAATGATGCTTTTAATCTCCTGAGTAAAATCAGAGCAAAGGAAATTAAAAGTGAACAAGGACTGATTGTTTTAACAAAAACTTAAGCAATTTTCTCCCAGATTCACATCACAAGACTTATAGTACTTTAATGATGAAAGCTGAAATGAAAGCTACAAAAAGCCACACATCTAATGACGAAAACTTGATGAATCGAGATAGAATATCAGAGCAAAATAGGCATGAGACTTCTATTCAATATCACAAAGTTGGTACAACTCCAGGACATCAATACTGTAGCAAAAGGCAGGCATACAACAAGCGATCAAACACCAAAGGACAGATTACACAAAGTGAACAAACACTTGGAATATCAAAGTTTGCAGGCTAGAATAGGCACAACAAATTTGCTATCACAATTACCATTACATACAATGGGCAAGGATGCCCTTATTTATACTAAAATCAAAGGTGTAGGGAACCCTAAAATCTCCTTGATTAACCCTAACTTGCCAACTTGCAAACTTTATTACTATTCTAAGACAAAGATACAATAAACAAATGGTTTAAAGCAATTTGCTTTAAAGCAATTTGCTTTAAAGCAAAGAAGATTCCAACTATTACAAAGTGATTTCTTTCTAAAGAAAGAATGGATGAGATTGGAATGAAAGAAAATGCTTTAAAACAAAAAACATCTATTTTTAAAGCTACTTTCTTTTGAAATGCATTCTCATCAACATTCTTGCTTTTTGGTGATGTCATCCATTGATATTCTGGGAAACAATATCTTCTAAAAAGTGAGTGACCGCATCTTTGCCAGGAACACTGATACTCTCTAGAATGATATTCTGATTCTCTAACATTTCTTCACCATTTACAACCATCTGAAGAAATTCATGAACTTCACCCACAACCTTGTCGAACTTCACTATCATTGCGGCAAAATGACCCATCTTGCCGGCACTGATATCATCATTGAATTTGCTATGGAGGAGAGTCTGGAACTCTGCTTGCACTTCCCTAAGATCATACAGGGTACCATCTTCTCTTTCATATGAACACGAGATTTGAGAAACAAAAGATCTGACAAACTTGAGGACGTTGACTACCTTTTCTTTCCATTTTGTCAACTCTCAAATTATACTGTCATAAGTTTTTACTGTGAAAATATATTACGTTCTCCAAGTAGAAACTCTCTTCTTATCATCAGCTAAATCGACGGAATCAAGTGCAATCTTCAAGTCAAAGATAATGATCTCAAACACCGGTCTATTTTCTACCATGGTCTGCTGCAACCCCTGGATGCCTTGGCATAAATCATGAACATTGTACTTTAATTGATAAAACTTTGAAAGTACAACTCTCCCTTTAGTCACAAATTCTTCCACCCAATTATTCATGTGCCTCCCATAGAGAACCAACTGACTTAAATGCCGCTAATCGACTGGTGATTCTAGATTCGGTGGAAGCAATAAATCAGCTTGTGATGTGCCATGGAAAAGGTTTGAAATAAACTATCGTAGCTACCTAACTTCAGCCTTGAGAGCAGCTTTGTCTTCTCCATCTTTCAACACCTTTTCCTTCAAATTATCCACTGCAACCTCGAAAAGATTTACATCTATATGGCGGGTACTTCTACCAAGGTTAGCTTTGACAACCGTGAAGTCATCAACCTCGATATCATTAGTACTTCTATCTTCTGGTGGTGTTGCAGTTTCAAGGATTATTTCTCCATCCGCGTTCTTTTCAATGCCAACCTACTTCTTCAGCTTCTTGTATGTTGTGTCTTGGTAGACGCTTTTGAGCTCTGTCAAATCCATCTGATATGAGGGTTTTCTCCTCTTCCTTCCTAGAATGTTTTCAAGCCAGGATGAACCTTCTTCTCTTTGAACCTTAGTTCTAACCTCATCAGCTCTTGATGAATCAATGTGTGTATCAGAGTTATGAACTGGCGAATCTGGCTCTAAATCTATGTGGATAGGAGAAGTGTTCAGTGAAGGAGGAGAAAAATGATCTAGAGGTAACACTTCAACATGCAGCGTTGGTTCAATAGGAACTTCTAATTCGACTGTTGGTTGTTCCTACTGGACACAAGCTGAAGACTCATCGTTTTTCCTCTTTAACTTAGCCATTTTTGTTCCTTCTAGGAGAACACTTACAACTTTAACCCTTCATTTTGGCTTGGAAGTGAAAGGTTCTGATGGTTGTACAACTGGTGGATCTGCTACCGGAATATCATCCTTCTGCTTATTCTTCAAGAATATCAAACTGTTTTTAACCATTTGACTCAATCTTTCCTCAATGGAAGTACTCTCTTTTATTGACCAATTAACAGGTGGCAATGCTTGTTGCTCAATTTGGTCCTTGAAATATGTGGGAAGTAAAACTTCACCACTCTCTGTCAAACCTTCTATATCTTCTGATAAGATATCAGACATCTGCTGAAGAGTGAACCTGTTGTAACTACGTTCTCGCACTTCAAACTCATCAGCACAATTAGCCTAGAAGTCTTCAACTGCATGCTTGTGTGTACAATTTTGATCAAGATGTGATGCAAAAACACCACGAGGATCATATGAAGACCTCCTGTCAAAAAACTTGAGACCATATCTCGATGATTCATTACCGATTGCCTTGGCATCTGCTCCAGATCTGCACCTGTAAATACTCATCCGAAGTGGAAAATTGAAAGTTGCGTTGCGTCTGCTATGCAAAAATGTATGAAATTCATAGGCTTGCCTCAAAAATTCCATAAATGCTATTTCATATGTTGGATATCTCGGCAACATGGCCAGCTCTCCTGAGAATCCATATACTCTGATGTAGGAAAAAGTGGGAAACTAGATAAACCAATCAGCCCATTCTGCCATTGCTATTCTGGCATCTGCTAAAAACTGTATATGCAACTCATTATCTAAGTCTCACACTGCATGCATCAGGAATGCATCATTCACCCGCCTGTAATGTGGTTGAGCTTGGGAGATTTCCAACTGCGGGAAATGGTGATAAACATGCTGAATACCCAGAGTTCCAACAACATTCAAACCTCTAAATTGACCCTAAAAAGCCATCAAATACACAAGGTATAACATCATGTGGAATTCATGAGCCCTTTGAAAATCAAGTATTTGTTGGTGGAGACTATCACTGATGAGTGCCGACCAATCATAGAATTCAGTTCCATCAACAATCTGGGACATGATGTAAAACATCCAAGGCTGGAATTTGTTTGCATCTGCTTGACCCGTGATTTGACTTAGTAGGGTAATCATTATTGTGTGTTCCTCCTTGAATTCTCCATGCCCAACGTTCTTTGGCATGACATTCTGCTTCTCTTTTAACCACCTCTGACCAATCTTTTTCTGGTATTTTTCTTTATCATAATTCCAAACCCTCTTGCATTCTTCAAGTGAAACAGTTAAATTTTCTCTCCAGACTGGTATTGTAAAACACTTCTCAATGTCATTTGGCCTTAGGCTACAGAGCACACATCCATCTCTTGATTGGATTTCTCTTGTGACCGAATTGTAATGCGTCATGCAAGCAATTACAAACTTGATACTTTGCACTGTGATGGGAAAGGATGTTGTTGCAAGCAAACCAGAGTGTCCTAGATTCCTAATAGCATTATTTCCTGCATCCTCCAAAGAATGTAAATTGATTATAGGAAGTACATTATACAAGTCTGTTTCACAAGTTCTCAAGTAATCATGAACCAATGTCGTTTTGGGCTTGATTTGTGTTGGAGAGTACTTCATATTGGAAGATTTGAAAATTGACTGTGAACACACCTATGTCAGAAATATCTTAGACAAATGGCTGAAAATTACTTGCTATTTTTTTTTAAAGTAGAGTCTGAGCAAAAAAAGCTGGCACATGGGTTTTGTAGGTAATTCTGTTTCGAAGCAACCCAGATTGTCGAATTTTGAAAAAGCGAAGATTTTCTTCAAAAAGCAAGAAAAAGGCAAATTCCTGTAAAAAGAAAAACTCCCAATCTTCAAGAGGATGAAATATTGGATGGACCCATCTTGACAAAAAACTGAAAAAGCTTTGGTCTAATTTGTGAAAAGCGATCCCCTTGAAACAAGGACCCTGAAAAAGTGAGCCTCCCTGCTTCCTCAACTCAAAATTATGAAGAATGTTGAAAAAGCACTTCGTTTGGGTCTTGGAATCTTCGTTGAAAGAAAAATAAAAATCTTTCCTCTGGATGCAACCTGCAAAAGATAATGAAATAAAGAAGCCAAATGCTTGTCTTTATAGATCTTTAGGGCGAAAAAGCAGCTTTATTTGTGAGAGAATAAAACTTGGACCTCATCCATGAAGAAAACAACTTTTAAAGCATAAATTCAAGTGGATGTCTTTGAATAGGAAGAATCCCTATTTTGCAGTTGCCTATGGCTTCACGTGCAAGATGACAAAAAATATCTTCTTTTGATGGTGTCATTGAACACACGAGTCGACAGAAGTGTTAGCTCATTTTTCTTCATTTTCGACACTTCTACACTCATTTTGACTCAAGTATGGCTTGTATCCAACTTCAACAAGATGACAAAATGTCACCGTTGACTGAAAAAGCTGACTGATCTTGACATTTCAGAGACCTATCAACTGAGATTCCATTCCCAGCGTCCGATTGAAGATCTAGCATCCTTTGACCAAGTTTGACCATCTTGAAAACTACCAACGGGTGAAAAACATGAAACAACTACCAGAAAACACTGTCAAATCAAGAAATATTCTAACTCTGGGCAAGTTGGGCGCCCCAAGTCACCTGGGGCACCTGGATCCTCATGCCTTAGCCATTTTTTCAAAAATTGCAACTTCTTCAACTTTTTGATTTGCGTGCGCATTTCAGTGGCTGATGACCCTTGTTTGGTTGTTGATTTTTGTCTGCTAGGACAAAACTAAGTTTGATGATCTAGTAGATAGGTAGGCCTGATGAAAACTGAGCTGACTGTACTTTCCATCTACCTCAGGAAATGCGCCAAACTGACATGCTCTGAACCAGACTGGGCTAACGGAAGGAGATTCATGTTTTTCAAGGAAAACTAAGAAAAATTTCTAAGTCTAATGAGTTTGGGTGCCCCAAGTCACTTGGGGCGCTTGGTTTCTCCATGCCTTAGAAAATTTTCTGAAAAATTCAAATTTTATGCCATTTCTTGATTTCCGTGCCCACAACTCTTGTTTGATCTTTGATTTCTATCTTCCAGACAATTGTCGAGGCGGGACAGAGGATGATCTGAGTAGCCTGAACATATCTGTGATGAAATCTCAGCTTTGACTGATGTTTGACAAAGTTTGACCAAGTTTGACCAACTGGGAAAGAGTTGACGGAGGCATTTTTCTACAATTCTTGAAAAATGTGAAAAAAATCTAACACTGGAGAGGTTGGATGCCCCAAGTCACCTAGGGCACTTGGTTTCTCCATACTTAGCCATTTTTCTAATTTTCCAACCTTCATTTGCAACTTGCTCCATTTTTGCGTGCTGACAGCTGCTTCCCGATGTTGATTTCGATGATTCGTCGATCAACTGCCACTGAATGGTGAATGAACTGTATAGAATGGGTACATTTGATGAATTTTCTAGCTTTTCAGGATCTGATGATCGAAACGACTACTTTTATGCCCCCTGGAAGTAACCGACGGACATAATTCTCGCATTTTCTCAAAAAATGCGTAAAAATTCTATCTCTGGTGGGACTGGGCACCCCAAGTCACCTAGGGTGCTTGGTTTGCCCAAACTTAGACAATTTTTTGTGAATTCTAGATTTACACTCCACCTTGGATCCATCTTGCTTCGTTTTCTGTGCATCATCAAGTCGACAACTGCTCATCAGTTTTGTATCGTTGGAACAGCGTTGAAAACTTGACGACAAGCTCTGGCAGATGAACTTCCTCTGTTGACAACTTTAGAGCTCATCCTTCACCTTCTGGAAAAGCAGAAATGACCCAGTAGAGAAAACTTGGTCGTTTGCAAATTTTGTCTGGACCACGCTGATCATGAGGCAAAATCAACCGATGAGAATCAAGCGCAACACCTAAGTGAAAGATTCTATTTTTAGAAAGTTTTGTTAGCATCCATATCTCAAGAAACCCAGAAAACCTAATCTGACGTCTATTTTTAGAAATTTTACTTTTTTAATTTTTTGACGAAAAATTTTCTAGACTTGTTCAAAATGCCTTAATGAAGCAAAAATTTTGATTGGGTACAATGCATACTTATGTCAAATATTAGTTCTATCTTTCCTCAAGATCAAGTAATAGAATAAAACCAATCAATGTTCTCCTATAAGTCATTTCAAATCCCTTTGCCAAAACTCCAATCAAGGAAACACACTTTCCAAGCAATAATCCATGTTCATATAATTGCATCCATAAGTTTGTCAAATTTATATAATTTCTAATCCATATTTCAGTCATATTTCACCATATAAGAGTCATTCTAAGTTATTAACCCATCTTACTATCATATATGTGACAGGACCTATCTCAGTCCAGTCAATAAGTTTTTTTTATATAACATTTAGTAACCTTCCTGTCATTTTTGTTACAGGAATTGTGGCAGAATTGAAATAAATAATGAACAGAGTTTAATCAGATTTCAGTCATTTTAAGATAATGTTTACAAATATGTTTTGAACAGCAAATCAATAACGGAATATGTCTACAGGAATATAATAGTTTTATCAATTTTTGAGAGGTTAAGATCACATTGTTTGCTCAATAAAGTAGGTCTTTTTTTAACATGAACTGATTCCAAAATAGCATACAGAATGATAATAGCTAAGATAATTTATATCTGACAGGAAAATAATATGACTTTGTCTGGGAAATATAACTATGTTTCCAACCGTAAATAATTTCAATAAGGAAGCGATTTCACTTATCATAAATAAAGAGACAAAGATCTGCCAGGAAAGGAAACAAAACAGCTAGAAAATGGGTCATGGATAGGGAACAATAACATAGGCTACCAACTTAAATCAGATCAATCCTCATGAAAAGATAAGATTATGGCATATTCAGCTTGAGTTTGGAGAGAAAGTTGTTCTTACCCAATCAACTAAGCGGCCAAAGAAAAGAAAACAGAGGATTTAACAACAACAATAAAGAGCCAAACTCATGCCTAAAATTCGGCGGCCTGGAAGAAGCAGGTCGACGCTTGAGGAAAGAGATCGGTCTGAAATCAAATGCCAAGGTCTTCACCTTAAGGCTGCAGCAAAGGTAAAACCAAGAGACAGAGCAATATAAAACAATAAAAGGAGAGACGCAGGCCTAGGTCTGTCAATTAGCGGTCAGGAGGAATTTTTAGTGAGTTTGTTATTTAGCAGGTCGATTGGCAGTCAAACGCGGGCCAATAAAGAATACACACAGGCTGATTTACTAAGTTCTACTATCATTTAACAGAATTTTAATCAATGCAAAACATAAGATAAGTACCCGGATCGGTTGCCACAGAGGGAAGTCTAATCTTGTTGCAGTCGTTGAGCAACTTCTTCCTGTCATTGTCCAACTAGAACCATGCCCTCTCTCTCTTTGCTGCTACAAAAAAAGTCCTCTACTCAATTCGTGGGTGTCTTCTCTGCTGAATGCCCTCACTTTTATAAAAATCATATCCCTTATTTTTGGCGATCTCCCTTAGGTTTGGAGACTGAAGATTTTGATAACTGGTCGATACTCTAGTTTTCATGAGATTTGAACAATTAAAAAGGCTAACAAATATCTATTTTATTAAAAAAATCTTCTAATTAGCTTATTGTCGCATGAATGACAGTAAGTTAAATTTAATTCTTTTATTCATTTCCTAAATATAATAGTACTATTAATATACTTTATTTATTTTAAATAACACAAAAACACTCTTAATCAATCAAGAATAAAATTATATATATATATATATATATATATATATATATATATATATATATATATATATATATATATATATATATATAATTGTTTAAATCTAATTGACATGTTGACTTCCAAATATCTATAATCATGTAAATAGAAAAAGTTTATCATTATTTGTTTAACTATATAAAATACAACCATATGGATATATTCACTATTTAAAATTACAATAAACCATTTAAAATATAATTCAAAAAGGATTTCATAAAAAATAGAACACAATAATTTTCTAAACATCAAATCCTTAATCATGATTATTCACCACACATTGATGCATAAAAATAAGCCATTCAAAAAAATGCATATGAAACTGTGTGAGTGTGTGATTGCATCAGGGTTAACCATCCCATCAGTTCTTGCCAAGGGGCTAGAACACCTCTACCTCAACCACGTTCTCGTCTTCGACAAGTACATGCATTCATTCACACTCAACTCGACGTCAATAGGTTAATGCCTCAAAACATAGTCAAAGCAATATTATAATCACATTGATAATATCTAATAATTAAATCAAATTTTCCAATTTTCACCAATATAATTTCATGATAATTACCTTCACACATACAAAATTTCTTAAAGTAAAAGTCAATCACAGTAATTGTTCACTAATTTAGAATAATAATATAGTCCATAAAAATGAGACGTGATAGTTTTCGAAAGGCTCAGATTACTCAGGGCACTTCCAAGGCTAAGGCATTTTTACAGTTTTTGGTTAGGACAAGTAGCGTTTGGAAAGCACACTAAGGGAATGAGCACTAAAGTGAGTACCAAATAGAGCGTGAAATTATGATCAAGCACAATTTATGACGCTACTTTTAACCCCCACTTTAGCGGGCATATGACACTACGGGCAAATGCAAGCTAAAGTATAGAAAGTAAATAACATAAAAGTAAACTTTTTATCCAAGTACTATAGAGTATGTAGAATGTTGCCATGTGAGAGAGACAAAGCCCCCAGCTTAGGATTCTGCAAAACCACAATGTTAGACCAAAAAATCTACACATGAAACAGATGTCAGATGCACACATAGATATATATATATAGCTGATAAAAAAGGAGGATTAGACCCAATATTATTTGTCAAAACCCTTGCGGTTAACAAATAATATAGTCTAATGCACGTTAATCTAATACAAACACAGAAAGAAAGGAAAGGTATGGTTCTAGGGCCAGCAAATTCTGTTGTTTGCTATAATCCATACTAAAAAGCTTCCATAAGTCTCTAGAGCTAGCAAAGTCCATTGTTTGCTAGGTAGCTTATGGGAAACACTGATAACAAATGAAGCATTATAGACTAGCATTGCTTTGCTAGGTGAGCTACATGTTAAACAATATCAAAGATTACATGACTAGCAAAATATGTTGTTTGCTAGGTAATTTTTATAAAGGTGGTCAACCTAAACAAGTGCATCTACTTAGGACCACAAATGCTATGAAAAGTGTTACAGAGAGCATACCATCAATGTGGTGTGTGATTAAGTGTGAGAGATAGTAAATGTATTCCCCCACCTTAAAATAACTGCTTACATCATGGAGGAGCAATTGATTATAAGGTAAAAAGAGGGAAGAAGGCATGAGAGCTTTCAGGAAGCATATGCCTAGAGGATATGTTCTAGAGAGCTATGTCATGAAGGGGTTGCCCCCAAGAAGGACAACCAAGGTGATGTTGTAGGCATGATACACAATGGCTTGTGTAAGCATGGCATAACGTCGAGCAACACAACAAGGTGTCACATAAAACAAGCAACATAAAAAAACACAAAGGGATCTATTTACTTTGGAGTCAGTACAATATATAGCGTGATGTGTGTAGATTAATTTTTGTACTTGATTTTATCAATTATTGTAATTGATTTTTGTAATTTTCATCATCCTCCTAAGCACGCAGAACTACAAATATAGAGGAAGAATGTCACAAGTAGACAAATAAATTGTTTTGGTCAACATGGGAGGTTGATAAATCATCCAACACTTTGCATCATCCCTAAAATGTGTAAAATTTCAATTACAACATAGAGAAGAATGTAAAAACATATAGAAGAATGCGACGACATTTTCGTTCCCTATCCATGTGCCTATAAGGGCATCAAATGTCCTTTAAGGAGAGCTAACAAACAATCAATCACACCATACTTAGATGCAGGGGTTACAAAACATAGAGGCAAACCATAATTGAAAACAAATGACACGAAGGGATTGCACTCAAGGATCGAGCTCTAGTAGATCATCCTCCTCCAAATCTTGTTCATCATATAGGGATGGAGGATAGGCCGCCAGAGGGACCACATTAAGGGCAATACTAGGCACAACACCTGGTTCATCATGTGGAGGATCAAAATCTAAGGGAGGATCCTGGTGCAATTTACCAAAGGTGAGGTCCATCGATCATGTGAAGATTGAGGACATAGATTGTATCTCTTTTAGGGACTCAAATACATCTTCCTTGGGGGAATATTGATCTGGGTCACTATCAGAATAGATGATAATCGGTGGTTTCCCAATGTTAATGATGGGATTATGAGCATTGGTGGCCACTAATAGAGCAGAGGTCTCCACAACTGGAATGGATAAAGTGGAAGGACTCGGTGGATGAAGTGGAATGACTCGACAATGGTGAGGGTGGCATGCGCTTGGGCTTGCAAAAGGGTGGGGTGGGATAATGCTTGCACTTTCATTTAGGAAGTGGTGGTGGAATGTCAATGTCTATGGTAGCGAGACTTAGGACATTAGGGAACTCTTGGTGTTAGGTACGTTGCAGTGGGAGCACTTGGGTTTGACACTATGGTACTAGGTGAAATACTGACATTTGGATGAATCGGTGGAGAAAAAGGAGTGGGTGATGGGAAAGAATCACATTGAAAAGAGGGTACAGAAAGTTGAGGTGATGGGGCCAAGTCTAGGGTTGACTGCATGGGAGAGGGAAGAGATTCCTCCCTAGCCACACGCTCATGAGCTATAGTACGATGGTGACAATTATGATCTCTCGCAAGTTGGTTATGCCTATAGCGACACAGAGCATCTATAAGAGGAACTAGGGAGTCTCCCAACACAAGCTTCTTTTCTTTTGTCTCTCTGGGAGTAGGCAGAGGAACAAAGAAGCCACCAAAGGTTGGGGTACTGCTAGAGGAGGGTCTCTCAATATGGGCTACCTTCCTCTAGCCATTGAAGGGGCTAGAGGAACAGAGGCTGCCACCAAAGATTGAGGGACCGAGGAGAAGGGGTCCCACACCATGGGTTATTTTTCTCTAGACTTCGAAGAGGCAGGGGGAACACGAGCAGTAGCTCTAAAGATTGAGAAGGCCTAGATTGTGTGCTTCATGTGCCTCTAGGTCTTGGGTAAGACACTAGAGGTGGGACCTCTGCATAAATGTCATATGTTTGGGCTTAGGGGAGGTCAATAGATTCAAGCTACTTTCCCTTCTCTACCTGTGGGGCAAGAGGAGGGATAGAAGCAACTGACAAAGGTTGAGGGACCTGAGGGGTAGCATCCGATTGGGCTGATGAGGAGGCATCAATAAATAGCTGAGCAATGTGGTTTGTTTTGAATTTTTGATTTATAATAATAAATCATTACGAGTGCATAATGGCTCAGTTGGTGTCGGCTAGAAGTAATCCAAGGAGAAGTTTTCTTTAAACATGAGAAATCAATAAGAAATCATTACAAGTGCGTAATGGCTCAATTGGTGTCGGCCACAAGTAATCCAAGGACAAGTTTTCTTTAAACATGAGAGGCTTGAACCCACTATGGTAAATAGTGTGCACTTGTCCATCATGGGAAAACTTCAGACACTTGTGGATTACAGAGGGGATCGCTCTCATGGAAGAAATCCATAGATGGCCCAACTTCACACGAAATTGGTCAAAAGTGGGAATGGTGGAGAAAGGGACATCCAAGAGTTTTGGTCATACTTGATACTTGTGTCATCCTATCGAAATAAAGGTTCCAAGGGTTTAGTGGTGTCTATGAGGCAAATGGGTGAAAGTTGGATTAGGTTATTGTTTAGCAGATGTTGCATGATGGCATAAAGGGATTCAAAGAGTGAGGTAAATTGTCGAGTCCTTTGCTTACTTTGTGATCAGAGGGCCATAGCACTTTGGGTTGGTGTCATGGCCACTACTTGTTGAACATTTTTGAAAGAATTTATTTTGATGATTTTTTTAATTTTTATTGTAGTTTTGAAATGAAGAAGAGGCATCAAACTGCCCAGCAGAAGTCTATGATGAGGAGCCCTCATACTAACTAATTGATTGCTGGTAGTCACGAAGTGTCGTGCAGAGATGCGTAAATGAGGAATAGCGCATTAGCAAAATCTTATCTCTTATTTGAGGTTGTAGGTTTCCTATGAAAACCCATTGCACATTAGAATCTGGGAATGAATAAGGTATCTGTGAGAAAAGGAACTGATAGAGGCTAATAAAGTCGGTCACTTTCTCTTGTACTCCCTAGAAACAATGGACGAGATCAGAAAGTGTGACTTGTGGTCCAATATTCACTTGGAATTGTTGGATAAATTGGTTGACAAATTGTTGAAAATAAGTAATTGAGTGCTCAGGAAGTGAGTAGAACTAGTCTAATGTGGTATCTTTTAGAGATCGCGGGAAGAGTTTTGCTAGTAGAGCATCTTGGATTATGAAGTTGCTACATAATGTTGTAAATGCTAACACATGGTTTTGTGAATCGCCTTTACCGTTGTACTTTTCAAAGAGTGGAGATTCAAAGTTATGTGGGAGGGGAGAGGCAAGAATGGCTAGGGATAATGAACTCCTTCTGTAATATGATGGGATGGTTGGCTGAGAGGAACTTGTGGACATGGTAGCTATTTGTTGTTGTAAGAAGTTCACATTTTGGATGAGCTAGGTGATAACGAGATCGGTGATATGTGTGGATTGGTTTTGGGAAATGAGTGGAATGATGTTGTTAGGTGGTTGAGGAGCTCTAGGAAAAGTAAACGATAATGAGGAGGTTGGGGGAATAAACCCATATTGATTAATAGGATTCATGTTCATTCAAATAGAACTAGTGTTGGCATTGACCGATTGAGCAACATTTGTAGAGAGATGAGAAGAAGTGAATGTTGAGATAGAAGAAGTCGGTATTGACATTGATAATTGAGCTTGTGTTGTGTTTGAATGTGATTCATTAATAACTTATGCACATCTAGCTAGTGATGGAACATTGTTATTCACAATGTGAGCTAAGCTATGGAGAAGATCCACACCACGTGGATCATTGGTTAGCAACTTTAATAGGTTCCCCATGAGTGGGACAACCTTGACAGCTTGGTGCTCCTATGAGGCATTTTCTAAGATTATGTTCATTTATGGCACGATCATAGGTTATTGTAGATGAACCTGACATTCACTTGTAGGAGCAAATAGAACATCCTTGGGTGTCATATATTTCAAGAATGACTGCATCAAAGATTGACACTTCTTTACTCTTAGGGCTCTTAAGAGACTTAGCCATAACAGTGTAGCCCAGAAGGATTAAGACCATTAGGGAATGAAATGAGGCCTACATTAGCTTTCACTCACCCATTTGGATGTGTTGGTAGCATTGATTCATTCCCATCAGCTACAAAACAAAAAATATGGCTCTTGGCACCCTTACACTAAATGTAACTGAGGCATTTTGTAAGATTACACTTGTTGCTGACACGGTCAAAGGATTTGGAGTTGACAAAAACTAACATAGGTTATTGTAGATAGACCTGACCTCCACCTGTGGGTATAAATGGAACATACCTCGGTGCCACAGATTCTGAGAATGGCTACGTCAAAGTTTGGCAATTTTTTGCTCTCAAGGCTCTTAAGAGACTTAACTAGAATTGTGTAGCTTGGAAGGATTGAGACCCCTAGGGAATGAAACGAGGCCTCCATTATCATTTTCCCACCCACGTAGACATGTTGGCATTGTTAGTTTGGTCCCATGAGGTGCATAACAAAAAATATGACTCGTGGCACCCTTATGCTAAACACAACTAAGGCATTTGTAAGATTATGTTCATTGCTGACACGATTAAAGGATTTGGAGTTGATAAAAAATGAGATATAATATTATAGATGTACCTAACATCCACCTATAGGCATAAATAGAACATCCCTAGGTGCCATAAATTCTAAATTTAGTTATGTTAAAGTTTGGCACTTTTTTTCTCTTAGGGCTCTTAAGGGACTTAACGGGAATTGTGTAGCTCAAAAGGATCGATACCACTAGGGATCAAAATGAAGCCTCCATTAGCATTCACCAGTCCACCTAGATGTGTTAGCATTATTGGTTTAGTCCCATGAGGTGTAGAACAAAAATATTAGCCTTGGCACCCTTACACTGAACATAACTAAGGCATTTTGTAAGATTGCATTCCTTGTCAACACAATCAAAGGATTTGAATTTGATAAAAATTGAGATATGTTATTGTAGATGAATCTAATATCCACTTGTAGGTGGAAATGAAACATTCCTAGGTGCCACGAATTTTGAGAATGGATGTGCCAAATTTTGGCACTTTTTTGCTCTTAGGACTCTTAAGAGACTTAGACAAAATTGTGTAGCCCATAAGGATGGAGACCTCTAGTGAATGAAATGGGGCCTCTATCAACATTCACCCACCCACTCAGATGTGTTAAAACTAAAAATTTAGTCCCAAAAGGTGCAAAATAAAAAATATGACTCTTGGCACCCTTACACTGAATGTAAATGAGACATTTTACAAGATTATGTTTATTGCAAGCACAATCAAAGGATTTAGATTTGACAAAAAATGAGATGGGTTATTGTATAAATAATTAACCTCCACCTATAGGCATAAACAAAACACCCCTAGGTTCCACAAATTCTGAGAGCGACTGTGTCAAAGATTGGCACATTTTTTGCTCTTAGGGCTCTTAAGAGACTTAGCTAGAACCATGTAGCCCAAAAGGATCAGGACCACTAGGGAATGAAATGAGTCCTCCATTATCATTCTACCACCCATATAGATGTATTGGCACCATTAGGTTTGTCCCACAAGGTGTAGAATGAAAAAGATGACTCTTAACACCCTTACACTAAATGTAAATGAGGTATTTTGTAAGATTGCGTTCATTGTGAATCAAAGGATTTGGAGTTGATGAAAATTGAGATAGGTTATTATAGATGGAACAAACAACCACCTATAGGCATAAATGGAACATCTCTAGGTGCCATGGATTCTGAGATTAACTACGTCAAAGTTTGGCACTTTTTTTCTCTTAGGGCTCTTAAGAGACTTAGCTAGAATCGTCTAGCTTGGAAGGATTCAGATCCCTGGGGAATGAAATGAGGCCTCCATTAGCATTCATCCACCCACTCAAATGTGTTGGAACCATCATTTTGGTCCCATGAAGAGCAGAATGAAAAATATGACTCTTGGAAGTCTTACATTGAATACAAATAAGGCATTTTACGAGATTGTGTTTGATGTCTGCGGAATCAAAGGATTTGTCCAATTGAAAAAAATTAAGATAGGTTATTGTAGACACACATAATCTCCACCTATAGGTACAAATAAAATATTCCTTGGTAATTGTTGTCACTTGGATTTGCACACTGTGTTGAAGCACTTTCCAGCAACACAGTGAAACATGGGAGTGATTTCTAGGTATGGGACCCTGCAAAGGAAATCAAAGCTCTAGAGAAAGGTTGGTTCCTCTATCTGAATATGAGATTTAGAGTATACTAAGACTAAACCTAATCTATCATTGTTGGGGAAAAGGGGAAGAAGGAGAAACTAGAAATCACAAGGTGATACGCCAGGTTTGAATGTTTGACCCTCAGATCAACCATATATGCACAGAAAAATACTAAACAATAGACCAACATACATAATTCATACAACACCTAATAAAATAAAAGAAACTAATTGAAATCCAAAAGGAAAGAAGCATTCACAAATGGATATTCAAACAAAAGTATTACACAGAGCAAAAGAAGTGTATGAAAAGGTAAAATCTTATTGTTTTTTATCAAAGAGGCAAGGTTACAGCTTATACAAGACATGGTTTTTTAGACCAACAGCCTACAATAATACATCTCATTTGCACATATATATAGCATTTTACATTGAGGCGCATTCACCTATTGCAATAAATTCACCCTATGGGCCTGTTAGAAGATATTTTTGCAAAGGGAATGTTTGGATACATCTATTTTGTCTTTGACATAAATGCAAAAAAAATCTTCTCTAAAGTAGCTAAAATAAATATCCACGTTGAAACTTTGCATCTAACTCTCTATCTGCAACAATAAATGCTCAACAACAAATTCCAGCTAGAGTTGAATGCTTGACCTTCGATTATGGCTTGTATTTTGTCTTATCGACAAAATTGCATCCTTGTAAACCATGGTGGACCTTTGGTTTTGCCTCTTTTCCCTTCGCTTTTAAACACTACAAAAGTTGTCCAGAGGTAGGGCCTCGGGACTTCATCCTTCTGCCTTCCAAGAGAAAAAAGGAGAAAGGAGAAAACCTTGCCCCCTAAGTCCTCTATACAAAGGGAAAATTACAATTGTTAGACTTCATGCCTCGAGCCTTTCGCCTTACGCCTTCCATAAGAAGAAGGAAGAAGAGAAGAACCCCAAGCCCAACAAGTTTAAAGACTTGGCCATTTTTTTTACGGTTTTGGCAGAAGTCGGGTCTCGGGCCTTCTAGCTTTCATCTTCCAAAGGAAAAGAAGAGGGAATAACGAAGGTCCGACGCCCAACCCCTTGAAACACTTAGAAATATTTCCAAAGGAAAAGAGCAGAGCCCAGACTTCGGGCCTTCCATGTGCCACCTTCTGCCATAAGAAAAGGAAAAGAGGAAACTCCTGACCTCCAGTTCCTGAAGTACTTAAAGAAATTTTGCAAAGAACAAAGCAAAGTTTGGAGCCGATTAGGATGGTGTGACGAAGGGGAGAACTCTGAACTCTGAAAACTCTAAAAATGCTAAAAACACAAGGGAAACTCAAGATTTTTTGGACTTAGTCAATTTTGGGGGGTTTTTCCTTGCATTCCTATAGGGGAAAACACTTAGAGATTTCTTGGATTTAGGCTATTTCGTTGGGGATAAAAATAAGACAACATTTTGGTGACTTCTTAGGGGTGTTTGTGTGCTAAACAAAAGGGAACCAGTGGCCTTAAGCATTCATTGGGCATAGAGTCAAAAGAATGAAGCATACTGGGAACAACCGAAACCCTACCTCAACAAAACAACACTAAAAGGGAAAATGAGGCAAGCATTCTCCTAAAGAGAGTGTAGCCTATGCAACAACACTTAGGGAAAAATAAAACCTAAAGTAGAAACAAAACCTACTTTAAAACCTAAACTAACAACAAGGAAATGACTTCAAAAAAAGTCATTAACAGGTTCTTGAAAGTAACTGCCCTTTCTTAACAATTTACAATGTTTCTCATGCATGTGGGCAGTTAAAAAGAGGTGGGGAAGGGATGGACATACAACCAGATAGTGAAATGCTTTCCCAAGAACAAAGAAAAACTCACCTATCCACCTACGCTGACTGAAAATATGGTTGTTTGGAAGTGGATAAATGGGTTGATCTAGCGCTTTTTGATGCTCAACCTCATGCTTTGAAGCAAGCATGACAGGTAGGGACTCCTTCTCATATACCTCCGGTTGGGCTAGATGCCTGATAGGGCATCCCCTTGAGATAGAGATTGAATGATCAATGGAGTCCACATGCTTTTGCTCTGATTCTTCATCATTCTGTTGGTGGTCTGAAAGCTCTGGCCCTTATGGCTCAACTGGAAATATGGCTACCTCTGCTTTATGAATAAGATGATGCTCATGAATTTCTTCCTCAGGGGATGCTAGTTTGATGTCATATTTTGACCAGAAAAAGAAAATCTATCTCATCTCGAAAGAGGTCTTCAAGATCCTCAATGCGCACAGGTATAAGAAGATCCACCTTGGTTTGATTTATTTTTGCACCTCCCAAAATAGAACTACTTACATGCTCTCCTTTGTGAGTTGGAACCTCATGGTTATGCGTTTCTACACATGCCAGCAACTCACCATCATTTCCACTATCCTCATTTTTCTCTAAAACTGTAGTTGATGTAAGTTGTTGCACATCTTGTCATTGATGTCAAAGAAGGTGTCATGTTGAGCTGAGTGTAAAGGATGAATGATGTTGATATTGTTGCACATCTTGTCATTGATGTCAAAGAAGGTGTCATGCTAAACTGAGTGTCAAGGATGAATGATGTTGATGAATGATGTTAGTAGTTATTCATTAATGGTAGTGTTGTGTGTTCAGGTGTTCAGGAGAAGATAGTTATGATTGTCATTCATGGAGCTTGGAGGAGTAGTCTACATGAATGTTTGAGGAGCAGTCTACATGAGTTTGTTGGTACTATTGCCATTGATGTCAAAGACCTATCTTTGAAATGCAGAAGAAGACCATTCTCTTAAGATTCGGTGGATAGGCTTTGATTGATATTTGATGCTCAATGAAAAGTGGTTCTTAAACAAGATGGTTCAGTTCTTGGAAGTGTTTCTGCACTTTTTTGAAGAAGATGATGTCACTGCTATTACATATATTTGCATTCATGCAATGTCATTATTTCATGGTATATTAGGGTTTGAATGAATTTGGATATCTATACCGTAAAGACCTTAAACCCTAAGGATCTCCTAAAAGACCTAAACCCTAGAAAACAAGTTACAAAGGCTTATTTTATGATGGGTAACTCTTTTTTTTAATTCATTATTGACTTACGATTACAGGTCATCATCACTTAAGTGACAATATTAAGGGTTTATATACGCATGGTGACTGGCCCCTTGGCCTAGTCGGGACCGACCTCTCCTATTACTACTTTGTGAAATGGTGGGAAGATATAAATCAATGGTGCACATTTAAGTTTCCATGGACATGAATAAGAAGATCAACGGTGACATTTCAAACATGTAACAGATACCTCTGGAGACTTATATTTGACAGACAGTGACACGTCTAACTGCAAGCAATTTATACATAATTTTTATTAACTGTCTTTTGGCTAATTGGTTGGTGGTTACAAATGGAGTTATAGGTGTGTTTCCTCATGCATCTAGAGGTTGATGATAGTGTAAATCAAGTACATTTTTGTTTGTGTTGTTGATAAGATGTTTTGCAGAATCATTCATTAAGAATGATGGAAAAAGGAAGACTTCATACATAATGAAGAATACACAGTAAGTGAATAAATATTTGTTGCAAGTGTTTCTTGTTTGATCTATGATGAGGTTGATGGAGTTTTGAAGAAATACTCTTTGCATAATTGAAGAAGAAGAGGGTTTTTTATGAGAATGTGTCTTGGGTTTAGTGACTGTATGTTGCAGGTGATGTACCTATATAAATCAATTATATTTGTCCATGTATGGCTACTGATTGAGTTTTTTTTAATCATTCATTAAAGTTGATGGTAAAAAGAGGACTGCATGAAGGGTATGAACTTGGCAGAGCAAAATAGAGTAGTAATGCAGATGTATTAGTATGTCTATTGATGACTTTGAAAGTGTTACTGATTTTGAATATCTTCACATAGAGGTGATTGAGTGAGAGAGTTATAGAATCCATCTGCAACCTATGATGTCAATGTAAATAGAGTAGTACTCTATATTTTTAGTCTATTTGCATTGGAGTTGGTGCTCCTAAACTTGCAAGGGGTTGGTGCTCCTAGGGTTTATGCCCTGAATTGTAATCGACAAGATTTTATGTGTCAGTGAGGCCTGCATTGTATAAGTGATCAAATATTTTGTGAGGTTGGATTTGGCTAGTGGATCCAAGCAGCATTTCTCCCATGGTTTTTCCCATCTAGGGTTTTCCACATATATGCATGCGTTGTGTTGTGCCTTGTGTGATCTCAATTCTTTCTAAGTGTCTTGATGTGAAGATAATTGAAATTGCAAAGTAAGTTGATTAATTGAATTAATTTTAGTGTACCACTAATTCACCCCCCCTCTTAGTGGTCTAGTGTGTTCCAACATAAACAATTGCATGCCCACTTCATCTTCAATGTAACTGGGCAGTTCATGAAACAGAGTGGCATCATCAACTTCTTCTAGAGCAATCTCTGTAACAACTTCATCCTTAATGTCCTCATCATTTAACTGCAACTCCACTAGATTCTGCTCAAGTTGTCTCTACAACTAAAGGCTTTCCCCATGCAATCTTTACATTTCATCCTTGTTTGCTTGATCAGATGCATGAGAAAAAGCTTCAAAAGAACCAAAATCTAGAGGATTCAACCCTTTATTTGAATCAATGTTACTCATAGGTGTAAGAGGTTCAAACAATTCCACCTCTATGAGTGTAGGAACAACAAACTGCTCCTCATTACTTTCTTTCTCTTCCATCTCCATCTTTGGCTCATCCCACCAACTAGCCCTAGAGACAACAAGTCCACCTTTGAAAAGCGAAATGATATCAGGACAAGAGGCCTTAATATTTCCTAGAATTCCCTGGAAGTGAGAGGGTTCTTAGGAAATTTGTTTCTGGGGAGTGATAAACCAGGTTTGCATAGGAACATGGTCTTGTGGAGGGAGAGAGCTTCTGAAACTTGGGAAATTATGATGTCGATGTTGCTCTATTGTAAGCTGATTTGTAGTGGTAGAAGAGGGGGTTTTGAATTTGGGAAAAGAGGGCACAGAATGAGTCACTTGCCTCATCTATTCTTCTTGAGCTGTAATCTACATAGCAAGGTTTTCTTGAAAAACCCTTTCTTGTGCCTCCTATTGTTGGTTATACTCTATAATTTCTTGAAACTCATCCCACTCCCTCTGGTAGCCAAGGATCACCTCATTCAAATCATTAATGCTTTTGATGTTAAGACTATAGTCCCGCTGAGGTTGATTATATCCTCTTTTCCTTTTCATATAGTGCAAACGTCTATTAAGCTCTAGGAACATGCCCATGATATCTTTGAATGCATCAATATTCACATTGTCAACATCTTGGAACTGACTAGAAGGGTAGCTACACTGGTTAGGATCAAAATAGTCTTCTTGGGGTTGATAATAAGCATTATTAGGTTGCCAAGAAGACTGAGCAGGGGCAGGTGGGAGGTAAGCGTTGTAAGGATGTTGATATTCTGTTGAAGTAGAGCCATATGACGTAAAACTAGAGGTATCTTGGGCCTGAAATGGCTGATATGGACGCCAACAATGAGGACTTTGACAAGATGGAGGGGAATAAGTATCATGTGGGTGCTGATATTAAGAGCTTCCATAGTAGTTTGACATAATATAGCATGAAGAGAAACATAAATCATTCAAACAATATGGGAAAAAGAGCAAACAAATCTACCCTTTTGAGAAATGGGATCATACTAGTAGATTCGCCAGGTGATTGAAATACTTTCGAAAGCAATTTAGACTAGGAGCATCACCAAATCCTGATCATTGAAGCTCTTTAGACACTTGGGTTGCTTTCACCAACAAATTTGATCAGTAGAGTTGCCATGGTGTTGGAGAGACTGCCTAGAAAGGCAAGATACACAAAAGAGCCCACCAAAACTCTTTAATGGGCGATAAGGATCATCAAACTTGTCCTACTAGGTGTGACAGAAACTGTTGTCACTTAGATTTGCACCCTATGTGAAGCGCTTTTCTACAACAATCCAATGAAACATGGGAGTGATTTCCAGGTGTGGGACCCTACAAAGGAAACCAAACCTTCAGGGAAAGGCTGGTTCCTCTTTCTAAATATGAGATTCAGAGTACACTAAGACTAAACCTAATCTATCACTGTTGGGGAAAAGGGGAAGAAGGAGAAACTGGAAATGAAAAGGTGATACACAAGGTTTGAATGTTCGACCCTTAGATCAACCATATATGCATAGAAAAATACTAAAAAATAGACCAACATACACAATTCATACATCACCTGCAGAGGTAAAAGAAACTAACTAAAATCCAAAAGGAAAGAAGCATTCACAAATGGATATTCAAACAAAAGTATTACACAGAGCATAAGAAGTGTAGGAAAAGGTAAAATCTTATTATTTTTATCAAAGAGGCAAGGTTACAACTGATACAAGATGTGATTTTTAGACCAAGAATCAACAATAATACATCTCATTTGCAAGTATATATAGAATTTTACATTGAGGTGCATTCACCTACTACAATAAATTCACCCTATGGGCCCGTCAGAAGATATTTTTGCAAAGGGAATGTTTGGATACATCTATTTTGTCTTTGACATAAATGCAAAAAAAAATCTTCTCTGAAGTAGTTGAAACAAATATTTGCGTTGAAATTTTACATCTGACTCTTTATCTACAACAACAAATTCTAGCTGGAGCTGAATGCTTGACCTTCGATTCTGGCCTGTATTTTGCCTTATCAACAAAATTTCATCCTTGTAAACCATGGAGGACCTTTGGTTTTGCCTCTTTTTCCTTTGCTTTTGAACACTACAGAAGTTGTCGGAGGTCGGGGCTCAAGCCTCAGCATTCCGCTTCTAAGAGAAAAAAGGAGAAAGGAGAAAACCCTTCCCCCCGAGTCCTCTATATAAAGGGTAAATTACAATTGACGGACTTTGGGCCTCCGGCCTTCCACCTTACGCCTTCCGTAAGAAGAAGGAAGAAGAGAAGAACCCTGAGCCTCGCAAGTTTAAAGACTTAACCATTTTTTGAAGGTTTCAACAGAAGTCGGGCCTCAGGCCTTCCAACTTCTATCTTCCAAAAGAAAGGAAGAGGGAAGAAGGAAGGTTTGACATTTGACCCCCTCAAATACTTAGAAATATTTCCAAAGGAAAAAAGTGGAGCTCAGACTTTGGGCCTTCCATCTGCCACCTTCCACTAGAAGAAAAGGAAAAGAGGAATCTCCTGACCTCCAACGCCCAAAGTACTTAGAGAAATTTTGCAAAGAACAAAGTGGAGTTTGAAGTCGATTAGGATGGCATGATGAAGGGGAGAACTTTGAACTCCGAAACTCTAAAAATGCTAAAAACACAAGGAAAACTTAAGATATTTTGGACTTAGTCAATTTTAGGGGGGTTTTCCTTGCATTCCTAAAGGGGAAAACACTTATAGAGATTTCATGGATTTGGGCTATTTGGCTGGGGAGCAAAATAAAACAACAGAAACATTGATTTTGAGAATGACTATGTCAAAGTTTGGCATTTTTTACTCTTATGGTTCTTAAGAGACTTAGCCAGAATCATGTAGCCCAGAAGGATCAAGACCCCTAGGGAACAAAACAAAAGCATACATTAGCTTCATCCACCCAGCTAGACATGTTTTTTCCATCATTTCTACCCCATGAGGTGCAAAACAAAAAAATGACTCTTGGCATCCTTACACTGAAGACAACTAAAGTATTTTGCAAGATTGTTGTCAACATAGTGAAAGCATTTAGATTTGATGTTCAACAAAACATGATTGGAAGCAATGATCACCAAGGTTGAGAAGATAGATATTATTGCAGAGCATTTTCTTGCTTAGTAAAATCAATGATTTCTACAATGATAAGAACAACTAGATCTACATCCATTGTTTAAAAATGAAAAAAAAATTCTATGTAAATTTGTAACTACATTTTTGTTGATACAAGTTAAACTTATATCCATGTCACAAAATATATAACCTAACTCTCTGAGTATTACATGTTCCATATTAGATTATATTTATGTGAAATATATTTCTTGTTTTTAGGCAATTGTAATTGCATTCCTTTCTCTCATGTTATATATTTCAATATACAAAAGAGCTAAAACTACATTTTTTATAATTGTGCATGTATTTTGGTTAGTAATATTAACAATGTAAGCTACCATTTTGCTTTATATATGAGGAACTCTACCCTACACAAATCTCAAATCCAACCCCCTTGAATAGAACTCCAAAATCTTTAAAGGCGCAAAAGAAGCCAAGATTATTATGCTTTCCATAAAGAGGAAATAAGTCTCCATAACCATAGAGCAACAACTACCACAAATAGTAGATTCATCAACAAGCCAAAACAAATATTGACTCTATTACATAATTGTTGGTAAACAGATAAATGTCACTATATATTTCAAAGTGACTCGCCCAACGGGCAGTGATGAATGTTCCAACAGTTGGATAAGTTGTTACTTGGGCTAACAACTTTCCTCTGCACTTGAAAGGGGCAACTCCCTCGTATGATGGGGTTTTAATAGTTTTTGTGTACTTTTAACCTGAAAGCACAAAAAGGAAAAGGGAAAAACTAACAAGAAAGATTATTTGTTGAAACCCTAATAGTAGACACATGAATACAGGTTTGGATTTCATAAACTCATGACAAATTATGAGGGGGGTTCACCACAAAAGCTAGAAACTACATTCTTGAACTTATATGATGAATTTCACAACATATGCTTTAACATGCAACAACAATGAAAGAAGGATAACACACAGATATGAATGCATGAAGAGATAGGTTATCTAAACACATTCAAATCAAGATACCAAGAAATGATTGTGCTTCATTACATCAATTGCACAGTTAAATGTTTCAAAAGACGAACAAGATGACCAATGGTTTACACAGTGACACAGAGGGATTACCAATTTAACATACAAGAAATTAGTGATAATAACTTAGAAATACATTCATAACATACAAACTAACTGTTCTCTTTATTATCTTTTGGGAATTATACAAATCCAAAAACTCTCATGTACAAAGTATCAAACTAAAAGTCCTCCAAACAATCTCTCTATCTTTCCCCTCCTAAAAATCACCTTTACAATAGAAAATAGCCTTGTATTTATAGGTTTGCTCCTAGTAACTACCTTTTTGAAACATAATAAAATAATAAACCTTATTTTTTGTTATGTTTTACATCACTTTTCTAGAAATAAGGTCCATTTTCTAACTTTTAGTTACAATAAGTGACAATTACAAAAAAGTAACTTGAAACTTGCAACTTTCAAGTTATGGATTTCGCTAAGTTGCATTTCCATCTTTGTTTGCTCCATCTTAGTAGTCAAACCTAACCAGATCTTGACAACTCCTCTAAATACCTGAATCTTAGACTTTTGTGTTTACGCCTAAAAAATATGGATTGTGAAAATAGTGTCTTTCACTAACAACATCAACATGATAGACGTAGTCTGAGTAACACTACACATTTTTCAACTCTAATACAATCATAAAATGCTATTTCCATCCACTTAAAGTTTTCAGAACCACTCTCATATCGAAAATGAATGTGTACATTTTCAACACCAGGAACATTTAAACCATGAACAACATAATCTGGAGATGGAGATCCATTAGAAATTATAAGACCTCTAATGGTTGAGACTACCTATTTCTGAATTCTATTGTACTTGCGCTACAACCATATCTTCATGTGGGTTCAAATGAAATTTCTTGTGAGATCTAACTGAAACTTGACATTGGTAGCACTTAGTAACCAAACATCCTTTGTACAATTTCATTTTGTGTGCAAAGTGCTACTCATTGGATCTCCCCTCCCTACATGCTTGGTTCCTTCCTCTTCATGATAGCCACTCCAACCCACTATTGTGTGACATATATGTTGCAAGTATGAGCCTAACCAGTGTTGTCATTGATGTCAACATACTCCTATTGCATTGATGATAAGGATTGGATGAGCTGTGTGCTAAGGATATTGAGAAAATTAGTCCTAATCAGGAATAGAGAAGAACAGTGAAGACAGTGAGCTAAAGATCCTAGCTAAGATAAAGATCAGAGGATGCGCATCAAAGGGTTTGTAGATATGTGTCTTAAGATGATCCGGTAAAGATTTTAGAGGTCCGCATGAAGATCTAAAGAAGTTGTGGCCGCTCAAGTAAAACTGGTTCTGGCAGATGTTTAGAGGTGACAGAGTGACACAGATAGGTCTGATGAGATCCGGAAATAAAATATCTTGTTCTGTGGATTTGGTGAAGTGTTTAGGAAGTCAATGTGAATTGAAAACTCAATTGGTTCATGGTCTGGAGGTCTGCAAGCATCTATTCCATTGTGACAGTGATGACAGACTGTGTTCTTGAGGTTCCAGATGAAGGAGATAAGGATTTCAGTAAGTAGATGTAGTGTGGATGTTCTTGGTGATTCAGGAAAGCTTGTGGAGGTCTTTGGATCGTGTCCAGTTCATGTTGGTAGTCCGCATTAGAGTTTAGGCTCGCAACTGAAGAATAACTTCTGGATAATGGTGTTCTTCCTAACTCTGGCCGACCGGATGAGTTACACATCCTGCAGATGATCTTGAAGATGTTATGTTAAGATTGTCATGTTCCTAGAAGAAGATTGAAGTCTTAGATCTGTGTGGTCGATACTGTGTTGATCCGCGTGAATTCTTTTGTAATTAGTCATGTTGTATTTATGTATTTGCTCTGTAGTGTTTGCCGACTTAGATGATCATTCCTAAGTCGATGTCTTGTAGAAATAAGGAATTATAAAGTCATTCCAATGATGATGGTGTTGAGATGAGAACGTGGTAAAGAGCAGAGGAGTGAAAGGAAAAGCAGAAGTATTGGGCTTAAATGGAACTTATTCAAGTATGGTGAAGATGCTATTCTCTAGTTCAAGTATGTGATAATTATTATTTGTAGACAGTGTGTCTCTTGTAGGCAGTGGGCCTCTTGTAAGGAGTGTGCTCAGGCAGTGAGCCCTAATTGGCATGTGCCATTTTGTTCTTTCTATTCTTCTAACAGAGAATACAATCTTGGGTTAATCACCCTGTGGTTTTTCCCTTAATCGGGTTTTCCACGTCAAAATCTTAGTGTCTTATGTGTTGATGTGTTTCTGCTCTTGATTTAATGCATTATGTTTCCATGATTGATTTATTATTATGCTGCTGAATTACAAAGTGGATTTAAGTGTTTAATTGGAAGAAAGTTTTAGACAACTAATTCACCCCCCCTTTCTCAGTTGTCTGTCTTAAATCTAACAATTGGTATCAGAGCTAAGTTCCTCTAAAAGAGCTTAACCGCTTGAGGAGATCCAAGATGTCATCCTACAAGAAGGATAGTCCAAAGTTTGATGTAACCAATTTTAATATTTGGAAAAGTCGCATGCAATGTCACTTGCAATGTATGTGAATGCAGTATTGGACCATGGCTTCAACGAAGTATACTCCTCCATAGAATGGTCCAAAAATTGCAAATGAAATCACAAATGCTGAAAACAATCTACGGACTAAAGAAGCTCTTCTAAGTGCCTTGTCTGATTCAGAGCTAACAAATGTTGTTGACCTACAAACTTCTTTTGAGATTTGGGAAAAACTGGAACTTCTGCATGAAGGAGACAAGTATGTTAAATGTGCAAGGCTACAGAATCTGAAAGGAAAATTCAAAAATCTGAAGATGAGAGAAGATGAAAATATCACTACTTTTATGCCAAGAGTAAATGAGCTTGTTTGTGGCATTAGATGTGCTGGTGGAGTCTAGGATGAAGATGAGATTGTTGGCAAAGTTCTCAGATCCCTTCCTGCTTCTTATAAATACAAGGTTGTTGCCATTGAAGAATTCATAGCCCATTCAGGTGTCATGAGAGACAATTGGTTGGTAAATTGGCTGCATTTGAATTGACCAAGTTTGGAGATGCCCCCCCAAGACTGAATCTGCATTCAAAGCCAGTGCCTTTGTAAAAGGTAAACAAAGGTTTGATCCAGGAGAGAACTCATCAAGGAAACTATCATGGTATGAAAAAGCAAGAAAAGACCTGGAAGAAGAAGAAGCATAAATTGCTCAACTTGAAGCCCTTATTGCAAAAAGACTGCCAAGAAGATCCGATAAGTATGAAGGGAAATTGCCTTTTAAGTGTTTTAACTGCAATAAGATTGGTCATTTTGCCTCAAGGTGTCCGGAAAGATTTTTAAGGCCAAATCCTAACAGATCAAGGTTCCAAAAGAATTGTTCCTATGTTCATGAAGAGGATGATAATGAAGGAGTAACAGATAATGAATCAGAGACAGGAAATAAATCCGAAAGTGATTGGGTGTTTATTGCCATCAAGGAAGAAGATCCAATGCCCTCTGAATCTGTCAATCATGAAGTTGTAGAAAGAGCTCCGGCTGCCCAAGTTGAAGAAAAGGATGATTGGGTCATTGACAGTGGATGCTCTCACCATATGACAGGTGACAAAAATAAGTTCATAGATTTGGAAAGGTATGAAGGAGGACTGGTAAAGTTTGGTGATAATTCTATTGGTAGAATTAGAGGTAGAGAAACTATTTCTTTTGATGGAAAGAACAAAACCGGTAATGTATTGTATGTTGAAGGATTGAAGCACAATCTTCTCAGTGTTGGATAGTTGGTGGACAAAGGTTATGATCTCTGGTTCAAGATTGGGAAATGCAAGATCTTTGAAAGTTTCAGAATAGAGATTGCATCTGGTACTCAAACAAAAAGTAATATCTTTCATTTAGTTGGTACTGGTAAAAGTTGTCTATTTGTGCAAATTGATCAGAGTTGGTTATGGCATAGGAGGATGTGTCATGTGAATTTTGATAATATCATCAAGATAAGCAACACTCAGGCTGTAAGAGATCTCCAAAACTGGTGAAACCTACAAATAGTTTGTGCAAAGAATGTCAGTTAGGGAAACAAAGCAGAGTCTCATTCAAAAGCAAGGAACAATCTTCTACCAGATTATTGGACTTAGTTCATACTGATCTATGTGGTCCAGCAAGAATCAGGAGTGTGCAAGGTGATAGATACTTCATGTTATTAATTGATGACCATTCTCGGATGATGTGGGTTACTTTTCTGAAAGAGAAATCAGAAGCTCTTGAGAAATTCAAAATATTCAAGGCTATGGTAGAGAATGAAACTGGATTAAAACTAAAATGTCTGAGGTTTGATAGAGGTGGAAAATTCACATCTGGTGAGTTCATAGAATTCTGTGAGAAACATGGAATAAAGAGACAATTGTCTGCTTCTGGGACTCCACAGTAAAATGGAGTAGTGGAGAGAAAGAACCGGACCATCCAGGAAGCATCTAGGACCATGATGATGGAAGCAAATGTTCCTCAGATCTATTGGAGAGAAGTTGTCAGCATTGCAGTCTATACTCTCAATCGAGTACAAATCAGAAGCAATACCGATAAGACTCCTTATGAACTCTGGTTTGGCATCACTCCTACTGTGAAGTATTTCAAATTCTTTGATAGCAAATGTTACATTAAAAGAGATGAAGATATAGGCAAATTTGATGCTAGAAGTGATGAAAGAATATTCTTGGGATATTCTACTCAAAGCAAAGCATACTGGTGTTATAACAAGAGACTGAGAAAGATTATAGAAAGTACAAATGTAAAAGTTGATGAAGGAATTGAAAAACCCTCAAGGTTTTATGAATATGATGAAGATGATCAGAATGATGTTTTGATTCAAGAAGTCCAAGCCCCTTCTGAAATTTAGATTCAGATTGATCCAGTAAATCAGGTAGAAGAGATGAGTTTGAATGAGCCTGATCAAGAATCAAAAGTGCAAGAAACTCTCAAAGTTCCCAGGTATGTAAGACTGAACCACTCTGAAGATCAGATCATAGGTGATAAAAGCAAAGGTGTACAAAAAAGAAGAAGGATTGCTCAAGATTCAGAAGAGTACTATCTGATTTCAAAGATTCAACCTAAGACAGTGAATGAAGCTTGCAATGATGAGAACTGGACTAAAGCAATGGAGGAAGAGCTGATACAAATTGAGAAAAATCACACTTGGGATCTTGTTCCCAGACCTAGAAACAAGAATGTGATTGGAACCAAATGGGTCTTCTGGAACAAACTAAATGAAGTTGGTGAAGTAATCAGAAATAAAGCCAGATTGGTCTGCAAAGGTTACTCTCAAATAGAAGGAGTTGATTTTGAAGAAACTTTTGCTCCAGTGGCAAGAATTGAGGCAGTCAAATTATTTCTTTCCTTTGCTGCCTTTAAGGACTTCAAAGAATATCAGATGGATGTCAAGTCTGCCTTTCTGAATGGAGACTTGGAAGAAGAAGTATATATTGAGCAACTAGATGGATTTCAATTGTTTGATTATGGTGATATGGTCTGCAAATTGAAGAAAGCACTGTATGGACTCAAGCAAGCCCTAAGAGCCTGGTATGAAAGATTAGATAAGCATCTCTTAAAGATCAGTTTCAACAAAGGTATTGCTGACAGTAATTTGTACTTAAAAATTGATCATGAAAATACTTGATTGTTGAAGTGTTTGTTGATGATATCATTTTTGGAGGAAGAGATAGTATGTGAAAAACTTTTGCAAATCAAATGAAAAGTGAATCTGAGATGTCCATGCTTGGGGAAATGAATTTCTTGTTGGGTCTACAAATCATTCAAACTAAGAAAGGAATCTTCATTTCTCAGACCAAATATGTGAAAGAATTGTTGAAGAAATTTGGGATGGAAGAATCAAAACCAATGTGTACTCCCATGGCAATCAGATGTAAATTGAGCAAATATGATGACTCTCCTAAGGCTGATCAGAAAATGTATAGGTCAACGATTAGAGGATTGTTGTATCTCACTCAAACTAGACCTGATATTATGAATGTTGTTGGTCTTGTTGCTAGATTCCAAGCTGATCCTAGAGAATCTCATGTCATGGCAATCAAGAGGATTTTTAGGTATCTAAAAGAGACAGTTGAGTATGGTTTGTGGTATCCTAGAGATCATAATTTCTCTCTTCATGCATATACATATGCAAACTGGGCAGGAGATGTGGATGACCGGAAGAGTACCAGTGGTGGAGCATTCTTTTTGGGGAAGAGATTGGTTTCTTGGCTAAGCAAGAAATAAGAGGCAATATCTCTGTCCACTGCAGAAGCAGAATATATTGCAGCAGCAGGTAGTTGCACTCAAGTTTTGTGGATGAAGCAAATGCTAAGAGACATAAGAGTGGAGTATGAGGAGCCTATCACAATCTTATGTGATAATTCAAGTGTAATAAATATATCTAAGAATCTAGTGTTGCATTCAAAGACTAAACATATATCCATCAAGTTCCACTTTTTGAGAGAGCAAGTGAACAAGAATGAAGTCAGATTGGAGTTTGTACCTTCCAAGGATTAGATTGTAGATATCTTTACTAAACCTCTACCTAAGGACTCTTTTGAGTATCTCAGGGAGAAGTTAGGGGTTATTACCCCTCCGGTGATGAACTAAGGTGCACTGATGTGCATCAGTCCGGTGGATATAACTGTCATATCTTGTGGTCTAGACTGTTGATGGGGAGCTACTATTCAGGGGGAGCAATTGGTATGATTCTGAAGTGTTGGAGTTGCAAGTATGTGCCCTTTGCCATTGATGTCAAAGGGGGAGAGAAGACATGTGAAAAATAAGTGGTTTCTAATCAAAGGGGAAGTAGTAAAGGAAGAGAAGATATGTGAATGGTTGTTGTTGATAGGGGGAGTTGTGTCTATGAGAAAAAGTTCTTATCTTGATGGTCATAAAAGTTTTTCACATCATATGTTGCCATCAATGACAAAGGGGGAGATTGTTGCAAGTATGGGCCTAACCGGTGTTGTCATTGATTTTAACATACTCCTGTTTCATTGATGATAAGGATTGGATGAGCTGTGTGCTGAGGATATTGAGAAAATTAGTCCTAATTAGGAACAGAGAAGAATAATGAAGACAGTGAGCTAAAGATCCTAGCTAAGATAAAGATCAGAGGATGTGCATCAAAAGGTTTGTAGATATGTGTCTTAAGATGAACCAGTAAAGATTTTAGAGGTCCGCATGAAGATCTGAAGTTGTGGCTGCTCAGGTAAAACTGGTTCTGGCAGATGTTCAGAGGTGACACAGTGACACAGATAGGTCCGGTGAGATCCAGAAATGAAATATCTTGTTCTGGAGATTTGGTGAAGTGTTTAGGAAGTCAATGTGAATTGAAAACTCAATTGGTTCATGGTCTGGAGGTCCGCAAGCATCTATTCCATTGTGACAGTGATGACAAACTGTGTTCTTGAGGTTCCAGATGAAGGAGATAAGGATTTCAGTAAGCAGATGTAGTGTGGATGTTCTTGGTGATTTAGACAAGCTTGTGGAGGTCTTTGGATCGTGTCTAGTTTGTGTTGGTAGTCCACATTAGAGTTTGGGCTCGCAACTGAAGAATAACTTCTGGATAATGGTGTTCTTCCTAACTCTAGCTGATCGGGTGAGTTACACATCCTGCGGATGATCTTGAAGATGTTATGTGAAGATTGGCATGTTCCTAGAAGAAGATTGAAGTCTCAGATCTGTGTGGCCGATAGTGTGTTGATCCGCGTGAAGTCTTTTGTAATTAGTCATGTAGTATTTATGTATTTACTCTATAGTGTTTGCCGACTTAGATGATCATTCCTAAGTCAATGTCTTGTATAAATAAGGAATTGTAAAGTCATTCTAATGATGATGGTGTTGATATGAGAATGTGGTAAAGAGCAGAGGAGAAAAAGGCAGAGCAGAAGTGTTGGGCTTAAATGGAACTGATTCAAGCATGGTGAAGATGCTATTCTCCAGTTCAAGTATGTGATACTTATTATTTTGTAGACAGTGTGTCTCTTGTAGGCAGTGGGCCTCTTCTGAGCAGTGTGCTCGGGCAGTGAGCCCTAATTGGCATGTGCCATTTTGTTCTTTCTATTCTTCTAATAGAGATTACAATCTTGGGTTAATCACCCCATGGTTTTTCCCTTAACCGGGTTTTCCACGTCAAAATCTTAGTATCTTATGTGTTGATGTGTTTTTGCTCTTGATTTAATGCATTATGTTTCCATGATTGATTTATTATTATGCTACTGAATTACAAAGTGGATTTAAGTGTTTAATTGGAAGAAAGTTTTAGACAACTGATTCACCCCCCCTCTCAGTTGTCTGTCCTGAATCTAACAATATATCACATGCATGGCTTCGTTTATTTGGCTTCTAGGTGCCAATTTAACAACTCAGCTCCGCATGGCATAATGCATGGACTTATGGCTTGGTGCCACATGTCTTGTTATGACATCATTGATGGTGCCTACAAGTTTTCTTTGGTGCTTTATCCTCTTGGAAACTTATGTGGATTTGACAATAAATCTTTGCTCACCATGTATTGCTTTTTGTGGTGGTGAGTTCAACAATCTTATCTTGATGGCACATACCTCGTTCTAACTCTTATGTTCATCCACAGGCCTAGAGGAGGCTCATAGAGGTCATGGTCTAGCTTTACAACAGTTGGTTGCATTCTCTTGAAAATTTATGATGTTCAATACAATCCATTTTGTTTATATTCTGTAATATTCACATACTGTGAGATGACAGCTCATGTGCCATGTCTATACTTCAACATTTTGCAAACAAACCCATTCCGTTATGATTTGATGGATGTTTACACCATCTTCAGAGGTTACTAGACTAGAAGAATGCTAGTAAAGGTAGTGGAATGGCTTTCACACCTGCTCATTGCATCAGCTTTGAAGCTGCTAAAGCCTTTTACAATGAATGGACGTTTTGTACATAACTTGTGATTATTGAATTTCATTTGACCACATTCCTTTGAAGAGTTATGTAAAATAGCTCACACCTGTGGCTATGCTTCCACATTTTGCATACATATTTACCAGAGCAATTATAACTACAATATCTAACATAAGTCCCCCTCATTCGACTTTGATGAGCAACCATTCATTGCTTTAAAACTTTGATTCTAGCACAAGCATGAAGGAATTTGGAAAAGGTTGATTTATGCCTATCACATTTACTTTAAAGTTTCTAAAACATTTACACAAGATCTGTTTGAGGCAATTGGTTCCTGGGTAGTTATAGTAACTACCTGTTCTTTATCCATGCAATCGCAAGACTTCATCGACAGTTTACAATAGTTTCCAAACTTCATCGGAGTTGAAGGAAGCTTTTAAAACTTATTACATTTGTCCATGATCACAAGGATCTCCTTTGTCAGCATTTAGGATTGGTTTTGAAACCTTTCCAAATCATCGATGATAGTTTCAAAACCTTGACTGTCAAGCAAATTTTTATGACAACTATCTATTCAATAGTGCCTTGTGCCTTTAAAATACCATGACATATTTTAGTATAATTTTATTTTATTTTTTTAAATATAATGCGCTGGTAAACTTTTTAACATGACCAGTGATGCTGGCACGACACGCCCTCTGGCTCCATGATAACGCTTTTCCCTGAAGCTATGAACCAGTGAGGCCACAACACAGGGGACCTCATCCCCAAGTAAGAACACTTCAAACTCACGAGATCATTGACCCAACGAAGGTGTAAAGCATGTGAGCTCGTTGGCCCAGTGGGGGTTTGAACTCTGGTGGTTGCCACTACAACCGAGTGACTTAACCACTGAACCACGCCCTTAACGGCTTATTTTAGTATAACTAAATTATATAAAAACCAAATATATATATCATCATAATCCTATATAAATTTTGATAGTTTGTGCAAAATCTCTCCTTTCATATGATATGGTCTTTTCAAAATTTCAATTGTATTTTACAACTCAAATGTCTAAATACAGCTATACAATTGTCAAATTTAAGCCTTGATTTGATGTATAGAGGCATGCAACTTTTTCTCCTATCTTTTCTTTTAGTAGTAATAAAATTTATTTTTGCCTCAACTTACAACATACAAGTCATATCTTAACAAATCCTTTCTTCACACGTTGGCTAGTTTTATCATTATACCAACTTTCATTTATTCAAACTTAAAACTTATCAATAATGTTACCACTATTTTTACTTTGCCAATGTAATTACATAAGCTTTGTGGGTTGTGGATGAAAATGTCAAAACTATGGTTATTCATGACTCTTTGTATAGAATGAGTACTAAGAATCCCATTGAGTGTTGGTGTAGGTTGGACAAATTAAGGAAAGTAAGTCAAAAATTGATAATGCTGATGATGCTTACAAAAGAACACTTAATGGATTTTAGACACCTTATGGAAGATTGCAAAAGTGATATCGAGAAATGAAGGGGCTCTTGTCATATATTGATGGAGGTTTGAAACCTAGTGAAAATGTCGACACGTATTGAAATTTTTCATCCTAATACTTCCAAAGGCATTGAGGACTAGAAACAATTAAGGAGCAAATTTGACTTCTGATGATATTACGACCTTTGTGTGACTAAGAAAGTTTGAAAATGTTCCAATTTTTGTTTGACTTGGAACAAGGATAATAGTTGGTTCTAACTAGGGACAAGTACTACAAATGACGTAGGATGAACCCATAATCTTGGAAATGACCAGTGACTTAAATCCATTGGGCTACAGAGTCAAGAGATAACACGATCTACAAGGAGACTCAAGCAAGACAAAAACAAAATAAACAAAAAAAGATACAAAAAGATGAGACAAACAACAAATCAAAACAAACACAACAAAAACACCTAATTAACTTATGTACATGGTAGGTGACTTCCTACCTCAAACTACTCCAGGATGATCATGTGAATCCATTGATAGGTTGAGAAAAGTATGTCCCTTTGCGGAAAAATAGATGGTGACCAAGGAGCACCTGTAAACCCAACTACCAACTTGCAAATACTGAGATGAGAGATCTAAAAATAATAGCATTAAAAAACTCTCTAAGTAATATATTATACCGAAATAGCCACTCCTCATTATAAACCTCTGAATTCTATTGGATCACATCATCCCGCGCATTATCAGCTATACCTTCATGTACCACATAAAATGCACTAGGATTCCATCGTTGAATGCACTCATGACCATTAGAATCAAAGGACCAGTCTTGAGCTATATGTGTTTCCTGCAGAACCTGATGCGAATCAAATTTCTTTGAAACAGACTGAGAATCTTGATCACAAACAACAGTCTCAATAAGCATAGAATCATTCTCGAATAGAATAATTTCATCCTTCTTTGTAATGATTGGCTCAAGCATTCTATGGTCTACTGATGACAAATCTGTATCTTCAATTTTATTAACTAGAGTATCCTCTTCTATAAATTGCAAAGGGGAAATAACAACTCCTCCACACAAGAAGTCATCATTTGGCATTTCTAAGCACCAACTTAGGATAAAAACATTGTGGAACTAAGCATCATCGTCAATCTTATCATTCCTAATTCCTTCATGACTACTCATATCACTTTTAGTATAATTCCCAAGATTGTCCTCTATCCTTTCCATTTGCTTGGAATCAGAACAATTATCAGATATAAGCATATATTCTTATTCTTCAACATTAGTACGGGAAGGAATAAGAAATAAATTCACAGTATTTGATATAGAGGCATCTATATGACTAGAAGATTTAAAAAGAGGATTACTCCAAACCTTAAATGCTTTATAAAACTTAGATTGCACATGTTTTGGAATGAGGATGCTCATTGGTTCATCTTCGTGCCTTCTATCTTCAAACTATTTACTGATATCTTTATGAATTTTGATATGCTTCGTTGCAGAGATTCTTCACCATCGTGTTCTTCAAGAATCTAAAAGCTTCATGCTCAGGTTGCATGGAAGTCTGGAAAAGATTGCTTGGGGATGCATTTTTGTATTCCCTATCTTCAAGTTGATCTTCAATCTTTGTTTTTGCCAAACCATTCACTAGATCTTTCTCAATACTTTCAAAAGTAAAGGCTTCCATCTCTGAAGAAGAAAAATACATTAATGAGTGATCATCTTTACTTGTCTCTTTGTTGATCAAGTTGGCGAAAGGTTGTCCAATAGTTAATGTTGTTGAAGTAGAACCAATTACTAGACTTTCTGGCTAGACATAGGGATTGCCGACATTCCCCCAAGGGATAGAAGAAGTATTAACTCTTTGATCTTCAAGGGAGATTTTTGAATCATCATCATTGTCCTCAAAATATAAATGGTACAAACTTCAGAATTTTGTGTAGCATAAGATTTGGTTGTTGAGGGAATTGAATCATTCTGAGACAAATCTTTTTCACCTAGAATTGTGAGGTTCAAACAATCACTTGAAGGAGGCATTAACTTTACCCTTTTTGCACTGGGATTATGATGTACATAAGCATGTTCTTCAAGTTGATAATTATGATTTGGTATTGAAGATCTTTTCATTGACTCATTTCTTGAAACCTTTGGAATACAAGTCTTAGTATCTTTTTCTTTCAATAACCCAGGTAGAAAGTCATCTTCAATCTCAATGGCTTCTTTTTGTACAATTTCTAGATTGCGTACTTTATTTTGCTTCAAAATGAATTTGACTTTAGGGTGTAATGCAGCAATGAAGGTACATAATTAGTTGTCTTCCTTTGGTCGATCAACTTCAGGAATCTGCTTCAAAGATTTGTTGAATCATTCAACAAAATCCCTTATAGGTTCACCTTCTTCTTCTGTATTTGGAAAACTGAGATAAAAGCTCACCAACATTAACTAGAGTTTTGAATCTTGCAAGAAATTATTCCTTCAAGTTGTCCCAGTTTTTAATGCATCCATCTTTCAGGTTTCAAAATCATTCTACAGTAGAAACAAATGAGTCTTTCAACAAAAAATTGCACAAAGACATTTTCTTCAGTAACTCCCAGAATTCTGCAAGCAACTGTGAATGCAAGAATGTGATTTTTAGCATTCTGCGAGTTCTCTCTAATGAACTTTGGAAAATGCATATATGATCATGCAGGTAAGGGTGTGTATTGAGCCAAGACTAATGGGCTGATGTGGGTTCCCCATGGTCGAGACATATTTGACGCCATGGTACAAGTTTGGAAGTAATCGCAGTGGGTAGATCTCACTTCTGCAAAGTCACCAACCTTTATTTTAGGGGAAGCATCCTTAGATTTCCAAGGAACCAAAATGTAGCGACACTTCAGCTCCCTGGTAGAGTCGCCAAAAAATCTATTGGTAAACAGATTTGTCACTTCAGATTTCAAAGTAACTCGCCCAATAAGTAGTGACGAATGTTCCAACAGTTGGATAAGTTGTTACTTGGGCTAACAACTTTCCTCTACATTCAAGAGGGCTAACTCCCTTGTATGATGGGGTTTTAATAAGTTTTTGTGTACTTTTAACTTGAAAGTATAGAAAGGAAAAAAGGAAAAACTAACAAGAGATTATTCACTAAAACCCTAACAATAGACACATGAATACTGGTTTGGATTTCACAAACTCATGACAAATTATGAGAGGGTTCACCACAAAAGCTGGAAACTACGTTCTTGAATTTATATGATGAATTTCATGATGTATGCTTTAACATGCAACAATGATGAAAGAAGGATAACACACAGATCTCAATGCACGAAGAGATAGGTTATCCAAACACATTCAAATCAGGATACCAAGAAATGATTGTGATTCATTTTGTACAATTAAATCTTTCAAAAGATGACCAATGGTTTACACAGTGACACAAAGGGATTGCCAATTTAACATACGAGAAATTAGTAATAATAACTCATAAATACATTTAAAACATACGAACTAAATTTTCTCTTTATTATCTTTGTGGAATTATACAACTCCAAAAACTCTCATGTAAAAGTATCAGACCAAAAGTCCTTCAAACAGTCTCTCTATCATTCCCCTCCTAAAAGTCACCTTTACAATAGCAAATAGCCTTGTATTTATACGCTTGCTCCCAGTAACTACCTAGTAACTACCTTTTTGAAATATAATAAAATAATAAATCTTATTTTTGGTTTTTCTAACTTTTAGTTACAATAAATAATAAAAGTCACTTTTACAAAAAGGTAACTTGAAACTTACAACTTTCAAGTTATGGATTTCGCTAAGTTACTTTTCCGTCTTTGTTTGCTCCATCTCAATAGTCAAACCTCACCGGATCTTGACAACACCTCCGAATACCTGAATCTTAGACTCTTGTGTTTGCACCCACAAAATATGAATTGTGGAAATAGTATGTCTTTCACTAACAACACCAGCATGATAGACGTAGTATGAGTAACGTTGCACATTTTCCCACTCAGATACAATCATAAAATGCTATTTCCATCCACTTAATGTTTTGAGTAATGTTTTGAGAACCACTCTCATATCCAAAATGAATGTGTACATTTTCAACACCAGGAACATTTAAACCATCAACAACATAATCTGGAGATGGAGAGCCATTAGAAATTATAAGACCTGTCATGGTTGAGACTACCTATTTCTGAATTTCTATTATACTTAAGATACAACCATATATTCATGTGAGTTCAAATGAAATTTCTTTTGAGTTCTAATTGAACCTTGACATTGCTAGCACTTACCAACCAAACATCCTTTGTACAATTTCATTTTGTGTGCAAAGTGCTACTCGTTGGATCTCCCCTCCCTACATGCTTGGTTCCTTCCTCTTCATGATAGCCACTCCAACTCACTATTGTGTGACATATATCACATGCATGGCTTTGTTTATTGGCTTCTAGGTGCCAATTTAACAACTCAGCTCTACATGGCATAATGCATGAACTTATGGCTTGGTGCCACATGTCTTGTTATGACATCATTGATGGTGCCCACAAGTTTTCTTTGGTGCTTTATCCTCTTGGAAACTTATGTGTATTTGACAATAAATCTTTGCTCACCATGTGTTGCTTTTCGTGGTGGTGAGTTCAACAGTCTTATCTTGATGTCACATACCTCGTTCTAACTCTTATGTTTGTCCACAGGCCTAGAGGAGGCTCATAGAGGTCGTGGTCTGGCTTTACAACAGCCGGTTGCATTCTCTTGAAAATTTATGATGTTCAATACAATCCATTTTGTTTATATTCTGCAATATTCACATACCGTGAGATGACAGGTCATGTGCCATGTCTATACTTCAATATTTTGCAAACAAACCCATTATGTTATGATTTGATGGATGTTTACACCATCTTCATAGGTGTCTAGACTAGAAGAATGCTGATAAAGGTAGTGGAATGGCTTTGAAGCTGCTAAAGCCTTTTACAACGAATGGACGTTTTGTGTGTTCTACGTTGACGTCGATTGTGATTATTGAATTCCATTTGACCACATTCCTTTGAAGAGTTCTGTAAAACAGCTCATGCCTGTGGCTATGCTTCCACATTTTGCATACGTATTTACCAGAGCAATTGCGACTACAATATCTGACATAAGTCCTCCTCATTCGACTTTGATGAGCAAACATTCCTTGCTTTAAAACTTAAATTCTAGTACAAGCATGAAGGAAGTTGGAAAAGGTTGATTTATGCCAATCGCATTTACTTGAAAGTTTCTAAAACCTTTACAAAAGATCTGTTTGAGGCAGTTAGTTTCTGGGTAGTTATAATAACTACCTTTTCTTTATCCTTGCAATCACAAGTCTTCATCGGCAGTTTACGATAGTTTCGAAATTCAACAGAGTTGAAGGAAGATTTTAGAACTTATTACATCTGTCCATGATCATAAGGATCTCCTTTGTCGACGTTTAGGATTGGTTTTGAAACCTTTCCAAATCATCAATGATAGTTTCAAAACCTTTTATTTTCTCCGACATGTTCTTTGCTCTTGTAAGTCACGGTGTTTGATGTATATCAGGCACACAACTTTTTCTCCTATCTTCGCTTTTAATAGTAATATAATTTATTTTTGCCTCAACTTACAACATACAAGTCATAGCTTAATGACTCCTTTCTTCACACGTTTGTTTGCTCATTGTACTAACTTTCATTTATTCAAACTTAAAACTTATCGATAATGTTACCACTATTTTTATATTGCTAATGTAATTACATAAGCTTTGTCAGTCATGGATGAAACATTCAAAACTATGATTGTTCACGACTCTTTGTATAGAATGAGTACTAAGAATCCAACTGAGTGCTGGTGTAGGTTGGACAAATGAAGGAAAGTAAGCCGAAAACTGATAATGCTGACGATGATTACAAAAGAACACTTATGGATTTTAGCCATCTTATGGCGCTGAGCATAAACAGCCGGTGAGTTGTGAAATTTGCTTCGGTGGCATTTTGACTTCTAACCTTTGTCCTTTTATCTGTCTTTTCCCTTTTTCCGTTTCCGTTTCTTTCACATCTCTTATTCGCATGTTACCATGCACACATGTCCATACCATACGCTGGACATTTTACCGCCCAAGTTCAAATTTTTTAAAATTTGCCGCCCAATCAACTATTAAATGGTTTTCCCACCCATATTGCTCTCTCATTGAGGCCATTCTCAGCGATGCAGAGGAGATGAGGGAATGGATTGAGAGGGAGGAATCCCTGCAAAGCTGTGGTTTGCAGAAAGTGAGCGTGGGCATGTCCACTGACGATTTTTTCTGGATATTCTCATTTCACCTCAAAACTATGCTCAGACAAGTGCCCCAACATTGTCAATCTCTACCTCAATCTCACTGCAGGAAAAGGTAAGTGCCCCATTATTCATTATTCATTCCTTCTGAGGATGCGATATGATTTTATTGAAACATATGGTAAGAAGAATAATGATTGCAGGAATATATTTACCTCACCTGTGCGAGGCTCACAAAACATGAAGCGGGCAAATGATAGTTTGAGACACTACATTGTCAATAATATTGTATTTAATCAATGGTATCTTTTTCATTCATAGATTAGGAAATTTATGGATTTAGAAGTTCTCATGCTGCAGATATCATAATGTCAGGATTCTAGCTATGAATCAATTTGTAGACTGCATACAGTCCATGCAAAGTTATTGCAAAAAATGATTAAAAACCATTTGATTACAATTTGCAGAAATGATTTTAATTTTTTATTGGTTTCTTTTCATCAAATTCCAATTTAAATAAAAGCCCATTGATAATGGATGCCATCCATTAGATGACTTCTCAAAACCAAACTCATGTAATTGTCTGTTCACAGGCAGCAACTTTTAGGTAGGAGTAGCAGTGTATTTCCTGGGCAGCAATTAAAGGGGTCAACGCAGTAATTTATCCACTTGTTTAAGTTCTTTTCTTCTTGTCATCGCTTTTTTTCTCTATTTGATCTAGTAAAATGAAATGAACAAAATCCTAGGGTTGGTTATTATGAAATGATATTTTTTTCAATAAAAAGATTTCAAATGTAAAAGCGTTTATGACATTCAAAATTTACCAAAAAAAAAAAAAAACTCTAGTACTAAATATATTAATACAAATATTTCTAAAATTTAAAAAATTTAAGATTTGTATTTTTCTTTGTGGGAAAATACATAAAATATATATATTTACAAAATTTAAAAAAAATTAAAAATTTAAGATTTGTTTTTATCTTTGTGGGAAAATAGATAAAATATATAGATTTTTTTTAAATAAGAGATTTATTTAAAAAAATATGAAGGAAATTAAAATGACAAAAATATAAAATATTAATATGTAGTTGATTTTTCTCTATAAATATTTAATATTAAAATCTATTTAAATTAGTAAAAATACATAAATAGATGAATAGATTAAAAAGAGACACAAAGATATTTTATTTACATAAGAGTTATTTTATTTTACTTTAAAACTATTGCTACATGCATACATGAACACAAAGATTTTAATTATTTAATAATCATTTTATTTTATTGGACAATTATTTTATTTTATTTCAAACGGCTACTTTTTTTTGTAATATGTAACTTTTAATTTACTTTTGAAAAGATCTTTATTATTTTGTTAATTGTTTTGTTTTGTTTTTATTGAAAAGTATAGTAAATCTTATATACTTTTATTTGTAGGTACTAATATATATTTTAAAATTTTGATGATATATATATAAATTTAATATTAAATAATGTACTATATTATAATTATTATGATAATAATACATTCATTTTATTATATTTAAATAAATAAATATTTTAATATTTAATTGAAAGAAAATATTTAATAAATTAATGTAAATTTTGGATTTTTTCAATAGAAACAAAATATTTAACTTATGATTAATATTTTGAAATGTGTTTGCAAGATGATTATTTTAACCATTCTTATGATAAATATAAATTAAAAAAACCATTTAATAGATAACAAGTAACATATATTTTGGATGTGTTACTTTTGTTTGGATGTGAAGTCGGACTTTCAATTCATCTCCCTTGTTTTATCCCTTCATCTTCTTTGAAGAGTATTGTATAAATTTGGGGAAATATGTTAGTCTTATTGAGGAGAACTTTTCATGGAATTGTTGTGATTAATAAATGAACAAAATATCACTTCTCCCAATTTTTCTTAACAATTGGTATGAGCTAATTTGGTCTTGTTTGCAAGGAGCCTGGTGGTATGAACTCAATCTGTCCAATGTAGAAATTTTGATCCGCTTTTGGAAGAAGTTATTAAATGTGGTGACTTGGGTGAATGGCCTTCTCTTTTAGATATATTGATAATGTGAAAATGGTGAAGGGGCACTGAGGATGTTGCTTTAAAGTTTCAAGGGTTTAAGCAGGAAAGATTATTATTATTTAGAATACATTTGAAATATGACAATAATTGTCAAAAGGCAAAAGAGATTTGCAAATTTCATTGACGAACCCACGACAATAGGTAAAAGCTTCCAAATCAATCAAGAAATTTAAATAAAAATGAAATTGCTGAAATTTTTCAATTCGTAGCAAGAGGTTATCTAGCTGTAGCCAATAAATCATCTTTTTCTTAAGGATAAAACGCTCCATGGATTGAGGAAGTTAGTTTGATGGCTCAAGGTAGCGGAGGCCCTTTTCATAGAGCACTCAACATTCCTTCACTGTCATTTGAGTTGTCTCTGGACCAAACTGCTACAAGGAGGAGGAAGCGTGAGTATAGAGTATCACAAGGAACAACTTTCTCAAATGAACGAGGGCACAATCAAAGACAATGCTAAGCCAAGGAGAAAAATGAAGAACAACATATGCCTAAGAATACAAAAGAAGCGTTGAGATACATAGGCTTAGAGCATGCAGAGAAAAGAAATGGGGTAGAGATGGACTAGAGAGATTCGAGATTGTTGGGTAACTTTAGAAGGAAAAATGAAGTACAAGATTGGTTAATTGTACAGAAAGTAATACTTCTAATGACCAAATATTGTGTCCTACTTAGAAGGCTGGAGCAATAGGAGGCAGGGGATTGCGTTTCTTTTGCACAGAGAAAGGCCAAGCTACATCAAAGAGCAATAGATATGCTAAAGCCATTATGGAAAAGTCTGTCTAAGAAGTATTTAGGACATGTCCCTGGACTACAAGTTGGAGCCAACCATTGTGGTGTAGATGATTCTTTGATGTTATCTAGTGCTTTCACCACTTCCACCCCCATGATTCTATTTTTCCTCTACCAACAATCTTGGCTTTGCAAGGATTTTAGAGCTAGAATACTTCACTGTAAATGTTATTTCCTAATAAAACTTCATTAACTGTGACAGAGGAGGAGAATAACAGTTCAAGTGTTAATTTTAAAACATGTAAACGAGAAAGATACTTGCATAGAAGGAGAAATGGAGTGTTTTGCAGCAAAGTATTCATGTTGGGTGTTTGTTGTTGGCTCCCTAATCACATGGTGGGATTTCGGTTGTCATGACTATGGTTTGATGTACTTATGTTGGGTACATGGTTTCAATCCCTGGCATTGGAAGGTAGTGTTTTGTTAACCTCGAGTGCATGTAGGAACTATGGAGTCGATCATTGGATGATCTAAAAGCTTTTAGAATAGCCTAGCTCCTCCGTATGATTGTACATGGTGGTGGTTGTGGAATTGGCCTATAAGGGGGCCTGGAGTTCCTAGAATTCTTTTTTCTTTTGGTTGGTTGTACTCAAGAATGCCTCAATTTCATATTGTTTTGATCTGAGGGTCTTGTAGATTGTTCATTCAAAATCTATGGTTATGCTTATGTATGTTATTCCAATGTTCTGGTTTAACTTTTTGGTGGTTTTCAGACTTGTGGGTCTTCCAGATGATAAGTGGACATGGATTTGCATGTGTCAGTTACATGGTGGTTTTACAAGTTTTACGTAGTTAATCAAAACTTGTGGTTTTGTAGATTTGTGAATAAACTATTTTTTCAGATTATGAATCCCTAGGGGTATTTCTGGATGCAGTATAGTTGCATGTTTGCATGTATGCTTCGTGCATGCTTTTGAGGAGGTTATTTGTAGCTTTCTTAGTGTGGAGATGTTGTTACGTGTTTAGTCACTCATCATTTCTACACTATTTGTTTGATGGGTTCCTTGACTATGGTTACTCATTGTAAATTTGTTTGGAAAATAAGATCTAACATTGATCTGTGTTTGAGTCTTGAGGTCATTATGGAAGGCTTTTATTTTCTACTAAGATCTTGTGGTCATTGTGGAAGGCTAGGAATGAAGAAGATACTAGAGAAGGGAGAGGGCCCCTACTGAGTATTTTTTTAGGCTCGCCTTTAACTCTATTTGTGAACAGGTGACTACAACATTAAAGATTCCTATAGACAGGTTCATGAAGATAGTGGATGAAGGGTCTGTAATGGTATTTAGATCTAATGTTTAGACAACAGAATTTTGGCCCCACAAGCACATGAAGGTTGATCCAAGTTTTCACAAAGATTATATGAAAAACCACAATAGGTATAGCAATCATCCTCTGGTTGAGGATAGATCAGAAGAAGATATTGGAGGAGTGGAATTCACTTGTCAAAACTTTAATATAGACAACAATATGTTAAGGAATTATCCTCCAATAGGGGCTCTTAAGGAATGGGATTCTTTCAAGAGTAGTGATAACGGACATTACCTAAGCAAAGAGGGAAGGATTTAGGATGAACAACAATAGAGGACATCAATGAGGGTAACTGAGCTCATGGACACAGACCAAGTTGACCATCATATTGAAAATGAAAAGAACATTCCAGAGACTGTTAGAGAGCAATAGGACAATGATGATCATATGGATATAATAGACTAGAATTATGCTTATATAATATGATATAGTTTCTGTATACTAGTTTTGATTATATGGTATTTGTAGAAACCAGGAACATTGAGTGAAGGTGAGTACCAATTTGAGCCACCCGAGATGAACAAAAGCATGCTCAACCTGCAAGACAACTGTTAGTGTATATATATTTCATATATATTATACACATAGTCATAAGCCTACTTAGGTGAGTCATTTTACATTCTTGACACATGTCAAGGTTGTTAGGAGATTAGTTGAGGAGTCATCAAGTCTCCCCACAATGAAGTAGGTCCTATGCAAAAAGAGGATGCCCATGTAAGAATGTTGAAAATGATCCATTTGTGGCAAATGATGTTTCTCCCCTTAGGAAGAAACAACTCCAATGGTGAATGCTCAAAGAAGCAAGGTGAGGTGGTAAGACTCATGAAGTACCCTATCTCAGAATACTATTCAAATGTCGTCATGTTGATGTTGAAATGAGTCACGAGCAAATCAAGTGTTCCATGCCTGACTGAGATAAGTGACCTATCAAAATCATGTGAAAACTGATGAAGAGCAAGATCCAAAGAATTGATAAATGGACATGGAATGCTAATGCATTCCATGTGGCTACAATGCAAATCCCACGAGATGTCCTACAAAGAATCACTAGAAGCCCTCGATAAAGCCTCACTGAACATTGTAGTAATAGTAGATGTATGTATACTATCATCAAACAGAAAGATAATATCCTCCAAAGTGTCATCAAGATCTGAAATGTGAGACTCTATAAACAACCAAGAGATGTCTAGCAGAAGTGTGTCCCAATGAAGTGAATCCTAAACACATAAATGGCCCTATTGTAGAGAATCCCTAGAAGATCTCAAAGAAGCAACATTGGACTCTGAAGTAGCAATATGTACTGTAGGATATGGAATGTCCTCCAATGTAGATGGGGTATCAATATATGTCAACCAAATAAACTGGTCATCCCATGAGGATGTGTCCATACAAGAAGGGGAAATAGAAGTCTCAGTATCATCCACAAGAGCCTAGTTATCCATAGAAACATCACTTTCAAATGAAGAATCAAGATCTCCATACAACTATCAGATGATGGTCCAAGCAATGAAAGGGCACTTAGTGTATTCTATATTATGTAAAATATCTGCATAAATAATAAGACCTATTAGTCCATAAACCATGTGTCTTTTTTATTAAACCATTTATTCTTTTGTTTATAGTCACTTGGCTCAGGAATGAGTCCAAGGAGATAGCGCAATAGATCTTGTTCAAGATAGTGATTCTTTATCCCCTGTTTCCAGGACAAATAGTTCTTTGAGGTTAGCCTAACTATAGAAGGATGGAAATAGGTACCAGAATCCATTATGTACCCCTCGAATTCAGAACTTTATCTTAGTTCATTGATTACAAAATACTGTGTAATTCCCCAAACTGAAAATATGGAAGAAAGTGCAGAAGTGTACAAGACACAACACAAAGGATACCGCCCTTGATTCAAAATTGAATTCTCCCTTGAATTTGACACTTTATCATGTAGTGCATTAGGTCTAAGCATGTTGATTAAAATTGTACCCTAATACTTAGCCTTTTTACAAACTCACTTCAATTTTGGCACTCTAAAGTTGCCTTTTACAAGAATTTTCTATATTTTGGCACTAATAATTTCTAAAAAGTACCTCCAAAATTAGAGGGTGGAGGCGACAATTAGCTTAATCCAAAAAAAAAAAGCACCTCCATGAGAAAGAAAAGATCCTCCAAGCTTTAGAAAAAAGTGTTTTAATTTAGAGAGAAAATATACTTCTAATCTTAAAAAAGTTCCTCCAAATTTAAGAACAAAACACTTAAAAAAGCACATTTCTAATTCGTTAAAACATCTCTGGACACCTTCAATCACTGCGAGAAGCAATAGAGGAGGGATCCCTCAACCTCCTTGAATTTTTTCCTTCAACAACACTATGAAGATCTCGTAAAATTCAAACAAACTTCCACACAATCTTGCTCTGATACTATGTAGAAACTAGGAACATTAAATGAATGCGAGTACCGATTCAAGCCACCTGAGATGAACAGGAGCACGTTCAACCTGCAAGAAAATAAGTTTGCAAACAATGGACAATTGGAATGAAAAATATGGGATACTGAATTAGCTTACAAGATATAGTACATATAGGGCATAATCGATTAAGAATTGTTGAGCCAATAATAGGAAAAGCTCACTAAGAATAGTGGTGCTCCAAGAATAGAAAAAATCAACCACTTAACTTAGACAAAGCTAATCTAGGCATGCCTAGCTCAAGGCTAAACATAGACTCTTAAATATGCACTCCTAAGAAAGCTTAATATACAGCAATAGTATTAACTTGTAATAGTTGTATTATGAAGAAACATATTATAGACTGTATATTTTGATGGAGTGGCCCTCTTAGCCACTAATTGTACTTGTCTATTTTATTAGTAATCTATCTGCAAGTTAAAAAAAGATGTATTTGAAGTTGTGTTTCTCAACCTATAGTTTTCAAATTACAAAATATTCAATTTTCCCAATATATGAATCCAAAAATGTCAAATACAATAAAATTTCAAATTTCTTTCATATGTTTTCATTTTTATATTACAACAATATTCATTTTCCCAATTTGAATGATTCATACATTGAGAAAATGAATATTGTGTAATTGTGTTTTTCAACCTGTAATTTTTAAATTTGAATGATTCATAAATATCTTTCAAATTTATAAGATGTCTTTTTTTCAACCTATAATTTTGTTCACAATGGTGATTCAATTACATAATATTCACTTTAATAATTTTTGGATCCCAAGATTTCAAAAACAATTATGAATCCACTAAAATGGTCATAAATTTGAAAGACATCCTACAAATCATGAATTAAATGCCTAGAGGTTGAAATACACATTGTGTTTTCCAAGCTACAATTTTCTTCACCAACATTCAATTACATGATATTCGCTTTGTTATTGGATCACCTAAGAAGGTTATAAATTTGAAAGACATCTTACAAATCATGAATTAAATATGTGTAGGTTGAAAGCTACATTTTACTTTAGGAATCAAAGCATTGGAAAGACAAAAAATAATGAATGAATTAAAAAGTAAAAAAAAATTGAAACATGCAATAAATTATAAATGAGCTAAGAAGCTTAGAATTTTGAACTAGATCTTACAAATCATAATCTAGACATGTGTAGGTTGAAATATATATTGTGTGTTTTAACCTACTATTTGCTAGACCAACATTCAATCAACAATATCCATTTTCTCAATAATCATCTTGCAAAACACATTTCCAAAATCTAAAATTCACACTAATTTATTTAATTTTTTCTTTGAGTTAAATATTACAATATTTATTTGTTTAAATATATAATAAAATGAATGTATTATTATCATAGTATTTATAATATAATACATAATTATATATATATTACAATAATCAAAATTCTAAAAAATATATATTAATACCTACAATGAAAATATGTAAGATATACTACACTTTTCAAATTTAAAAAACAAAACAATTAACAAAATAATGAAAGAGCTTTTCAAAAGTAAAATTAAAAGTTACAGTATTCACAAAAAAAATAGTTCTTTCAAATTAAATAAAACAATTGCTAAATAATTAAAATTTATGTGTCCATGTATGTTATGAATAAAATAGTTTTAAAGTAAAATAAAATAACTCTTACATAAATAAAATATGTTTGTTTCTTTTTCATCTATTTACTTATCTATTTGTGTAATTTTTACTAGTTTAAATAGATTTTAATATTAAATATTTATATAGAAAAATCAACTACATATTATTATTTTGTATTCTTGCCATTTTTGTTTCCTTTATAATTTTTTAAATAAATCTCTTATTTAAAAAATAGATATATACTAGTATATTTATATTTAAAAATATATATGATATGTTCACGAGTTAATTTAAAGTTTTTCTATTTTTCTATCCATTTGGCTTCCACGAATTTATTTATTTTTTGTTTAATATGATAAAGATTTCACTTCATAACTGGCCAAGTTTTTCTATTTTTCTATACATTTGGCTTCCACGAATTAATTTTTTTACACATTTTATGAATTTTGTTTACTTGGGAATCTGAATCTTAATTGTTTACCTGAATCTGAATCTTTTAGCCCTTGCTGTGAGTGTAGAACACCTCTCAGCGTAATAATGTAATTAGAAAAGTTATGCATTAAATAAACATAACATATAGAACTATTAAAATAATCTATTTTAGCCCTTGCTGTGAGTGTAGAACACCTCTCGCGTAATAATGTAATTAGAAAAGTTATGCATTAAATAAACATAACATATATAACTATTGAAATAATCTATTTCCACAATAAATATAATAGTTATGTAGTTAAAATACATATTAAGTAATTTATTAAAATTGTAGATTATAAAACTTTGGTTGTGTTGATATAATGATGCACTTAAAATATGGATTAAATAATTTATTAAAATTGTTAAATTATACAACTTTGACATTATTGATATATAGTTGATTTACTTAAAATATGAGTAAATAATTTGTTGATAGATAAATTAGTATAGATATCTAGATTGCATTTGCAATAATAAAGTGAGTCACTATAATTTATAAAAACATAAAGCACATATTATAGAAAGGTTGTAGAGATATCTAATCATATGGGAGGGTAAACTGTGATGTAAAAATTAAATTAGGTTATGTGACAAAGTCTTATCTTAAGCAACACTATTGAGTCTAATAAATCTTTTTTCCATCACATATTATTACAACACATAAATATCCAAAACAAACTATAAAAAAACATTTTCATTTCAAAATCATGCTAAAACTACACAACATCCTAACATTATAAATGATCCAAAAATTAATTCTAAATTTTATTATAAAAAAATGAAAAAAAAAATTTAAAACATTAAAATAAACTCTTATTTGCAAGCTATAATTTTTTTTAAAAGGTCCATATTAAAAACAATAGTTTCACTACAATAATAAAATATTTTAAATTATAAAATATTTTATTAATGTAGTGAAACTATTGTTTTTAATCTAAAACAATAGTGCAACCAAACTTTTTTAAAAAAAAAATTGGCGCTTTTATTGTGTTAGTCAAAATCGTTTAAACTTCCATAAGAAACAGTTGTACTCGAAGTCGCAAGTCCCATTGGCCATTACCATGCTATATGTTCATGGATTGTATTTCATGATGTGTATGGGCATATGATATGACATATATACATGCTGTTTGAATGGAGAAGAGCTGCTCTTTCCAAAAGTAATGGAAAGTGAAATTAAACGGAAGACCGTTGACCGTAGTGTGGGTTCCACTTGCCTTGTCAGCCGGGATTCACAACACACCGGCTGTTTAAGCCTTACCATCTTATGGAAGATTGTGAAAGTGATACCCATAACTGAAGGTGCTCTTGTTAGATTTCGACGGAGGTTTGAAACCTGGTGAGAATGTTGACACATATTGAAATCTTTTATCCTAATACTTCCAAAGGCTTTGAGGACTAGAAACAATTAAAGAGAAAATTTGACTTCTGACGATATTACAACCTTCGTGGGACTAAGAAAGTTTGAAAATGTTCCAATTTTTGTTTGACTTGGAACAACGATAATAATAACTCATAAAGATTAAAAAAATGCAATATCATGAATCTCATAATGCAACATTATCAAACACCAACACTAACTTCATGATAACCTCTAATTTTTTTACATGGAACAGATTCATTATCAAACTTACAAACATGCAATATATAACACTAATTTCATGATAACATCCAATTTTTTTACATGGAATAGATGCACTATCAAACTTACAAACATGCAATATATAAGGAATTCTACCTGGCAAGCCTATCCATTCGTCAAACAATAGTCCTATTTGTAGAAGATGTTTTACTGAAAAAGGCATACATCGATTTTCCACATCTAACAATATGGGCCAAGGTGAACAAGCAAGTATGGTGAAAAATCTCACTCAAGTAGAAGAGATACTCATAGGTTGAGTAAATCTAATATTACAAATAAACCATGCCCATAGAGGGAAATACAAATATAATGGTCACATTATTAGCTTCCCACAAGATATCAAAACAATAGTAAAAGCTCTTCCACATAGAATTGTAAACATGGATGTCTCAATAGTTCATAGATTCCATCTACAAGGGAAGCATTGCGACTTCTATGCAAGTAGAAATTGTTTTAGAGATGCATTACAATACAAGATCAAATATAACCCATACTACAACAATGTTAAAATAAATGTCAACTACCCAACACAACTCCTTGAAATAAGTTGTTACATCCCCAATTTTTGTCTTGCTAATACTTTTTACTTTTACTCTGACATAAGTAAATCTATTTTGATGTTTAGATTAATATCAAGGAAAAACGTAGATTCTATTGAATGTCATTTATGGAATTATGGAAAATGCAAATGTTTTATCAATTTAATAATTGTATTATGAGAATTTGGTTTATTGTTTGGATAATGATGCATTGATCATAATCTGTTGATTTCAAGTTTTATACAGCATTACAGGTTTTGGATGACTCTCAAAGAAAAGAGAGATAGAGTATCTTTCAAGGAGAGAAATATAGACCTTGGGTTATGAGTGTTCATTTGCTAAACGAGTATAAGTGTTTAACAAAACATGAACCAGAATCGATAGAGGTACATCTTGTTTTGTCAATATAGCTTTTGAGTCTATTCGACAAGTAGTCGATATCTTTTGATTCTTTTCTGGGTTAGTCGTGTGTGTCGACTTTGTTGGTCATAAAAGAAAATGACGTCTTTAGAGTAGAACGATGTCCGTTTACGATTAATGTAAATCTTACATCAACATTGTCACAAAATTGTTGGGTTAGTATCCTTAAGTCATAGAAGGTTAAATTGTTATATTAAAATGTGATACGACAATCTTATCAAGTCAAGTTGACGTGTTTTAACAAGAGTCTGTGAAGGGGAGACAAGCTCGACCCTTTCACATTATTCGAAAAGCCATTCGACTTATTATTATCATACATTGACGATAGCATAAATGATCAAGAAGGGCTGATGTCATGTTAAACCATACTTAAATATATAAATATATATGTATGCATAGATTTGAGGTGAACACCTCATAATTATTAACTACATGTTTGATTATGGAGCAGCCGTAGGCTTGTAAATAGGAATGCTTTTCCTTCATCTCTAGTGATGGATCGAACCACTCTAAGTGATCATTAAATGATCAAGTTGTGTTATTATTGATATGTTAGCTTCTATTGAGAGATTGTGGTGTCACAAACCACATTCGATATACCTCCATGTGAAGGATGTCTTCCATCGACAAATGTAAAGCCTTGCATCTTTTAAGGTTTTGGTTGTAACCGTAGTTTGCTTGGGTTGTCCTTGTATTCATTTGTGTCTCTAACTATAGTAGTGGAAGAGCAATGATAGGACGACTCATTAAGAGTCATGTTTGAGCCTTTAAAGGAATGATTTAGTAGGAGTCGACAGGGGGATCCATTTTTATGCTTTGGGGATGATCACAATAGGCAACAAGGAATAGATAATAGTCTTGAGAGGAAGCAAATGTCAGTTTTTAGGCGTCCATTGGAGTATTCAATCTGCAACTCTTCTTAACTTTGAAGTCATCGCTAATAGGTATCTTTTTCGCCTTGTATGCAGTGTAAACAATGTTGAATTGAATGTTCTTCTGTGTTATCCATTGTAGTGTCTGGTTGTAAACATTCGAACATGCCAATGAGGCTAAACCATTCAATTCCTTTTGTATTTGTTTAAATCCAATGGTGTTTGTAGACTGTATTAAACTGTTGATAGAGTTGATAGTTAAACTATTTAGTTACCTTCAAGAATTTTGATAGCATCGAATAAGCCAGGTAGGCAGATGCATGATCATATTGTTGAATTCTAAACATTAGTACCCTGAGCTGAAAATGTACTTATTATTTGAGAACTGATAAACATGTCTTACTACTGTATGGTGATTGAATAAACATTACGAATCACATACCTGAAGAAGGTTATTTCTATAGTTATCATGTGCCTTGTATGATCGAACTAGTCACCTTGATGATTGAGATTCATCATGTAGCAGGTCAATTATGTTGTTATAAGTTTAATCATGCAAAAGACTTTCGGTGTTATTAGTGTAAATTGGAACTATGATAGGTATACTCTTTGGCTATGAGTAATACGGTTTAATCATTAAGCTAGGTTATTATCATTTTTAACCATTCTTTGTTTAGTCTATATATATATATATATATCCAAAAATGATTTCTATTTAAAAGAACTTAGATTCTTAGTAATCTTTGGAAACTATTGTATAACCAGTCGAGTGATAGAAAACTATGAATGTTTTGATAGAAGAAATAAGGTCTATAGGACAATCCTTATTACCATTTTTTTAATCTTGCTGAAGATATTCTTTGTAAACCATTATGATGGAATAGACTAGTCTAAACTGGAAAATAACCTAGTATGGAAACATATATAAGTATATATTGTGATTGTCAATTATATCACATTAAGGAAAGTAGAAAGTACTCATACTCCTTTTTGTAGGAGGAGATATCTATTCTAGAACCATATTATTCTTATTCTTGATTGAGTTAAACCAAGGGTCATTTTTAAACCTTAGTCTTATAGTTATGAGATATGGTTATTTTTGAAATATCAGTTTATTAGAGGTTGTAATGAAAACCCTAGTATCGAATATGGAAACAAATGATTAGTTATATTCATATAAACTTGTCTAAGTCAAGTAGACTATTGCCATGAAAAATGCTAAACTATTTTCGTAAACATATTTGGTGAGGATAAACTGCAAGAATATGATAGTATCCAAGTTGAGTTGGGGTGGGTGAACATTTCTACCATGTTCATATTGAACATTATTGATATTAAAACTTTAGCCAAAGTAATGCATTCATTTTTTGCATGCATTATTGATTCACTGTATCTGGATTGCATAACCTATCAGGAAATCGTACTTAGCTAGAGGGTATCTAGGGTTGTATGGTTGATAGAGTTGTGTAGGATACAACACTATGTACTCGGAAGGCAAATTACCATTGGTCACCTTTGGTCTATATTCCTCATGAAGGGTAGGGCCACTTCCTATGTGTAAGATGTATGGGAGACCGCCGGTCTGTGGATGGAGGTAAAACACTTGAAAGATTCTCTCTCTCTCCAGTAGAAAACATGCCAAGGCTTGTGTGTAACATCCAAGTTCTAAAAACACAATAATATAGAGAACTTACCATGGAATAATTGTTTCAAGTATGTGCCTAATCGGTGTTGTCGTTGATGTCAACATATCCTTGTTGTCATTAGTGTCAACAGTATCTTATTCTATTACTTGTTTAGAAGACTTGTATGTTGAGGATATTGAGAAAATTAGCCTCTCCAGAAGAAACAAGTGAGTTACAGAGAAGTGTAGTACAAACAGTGAGTTGTATGCTGAAGATCAGTCTGGTAAACTACTCCACATTTATTTCTACTTGAAGATCGTGATTTGCAGATTGGAAGTAAGTTAGAGGTATGTCTGAGGATTCTACATTTCAAGTCTAAGCCATCCACATGAAGATCTGAGTGAGTTGTGTTCACCAGAGTGAAACCTCTTTTTTTTCTGTAAGTTCAGTTGAGACATGAAGATAGTATTTGGCTCCGCATTCCTCCGCAATAAAGCATTTTGCTCTGTGGTTCTAGAGGGAAGTCTAGGATAATGATAAGTGCCTATAGTTGCAATGGTTCGTGGTTTGGTGGTCCGCAAGCTATCTTTCTTTTATGATAGTGGAGACAGTGAAGTTCATGTGTTTTGGTGAGAAGATTCCTATGGATAGAGTGGTTAAGGTTCGTGCGGTTGCTCCTGATGATTATAGCATGCTTGTGGATGTCTCCTAATCATGTTCCTATCTGGAATTTGATCCGTGTTAAGAAATTGAGATGGTGTGTGAAGATTGTTCCCAGTTAATGTAGCGTGTAACTAGTCTTAGCTGACCTAGTTGATCCTAGTGATTATGGAGATCTCTAGAAGATTGTGGAAGTGTGCTGTGGCATGGAAGATCATGTTTGAGTCCCAACTAAGGCATGGCGTGATCCATATTTCATTCCCTTTGCATAATGTTACAATAGGTCAGGACTTATTTTGTAAATGTTTGTAATACCGACCTTGGAGATTGTTCCAATGGTTGATGATTGTGATGCCGACCTTGATGATCATTCCAAGGATGATGTAGTGTATAAATACTTGTAGTTGAGTCATGGAAAAGGTGTCCTTGAGTGAAAATGAGAATATATTAAGAAAGGTCCAAAGGCAAAGCAAAGGAGGGGCAGAGGAAGGAAGAGGAAGAGAAGAAAAGAGGAAGAGCAAAGTAGAGGAAAGGCAAAGCAGAGAAATTATTATACTTTAGTTACAAATAGAGAAAGGTGTTGATTGTGGCAGTGAATAGGGTTTAACAGCCCTTAGGGTTTAACAGCCCTTAGGGTTTAACAACCCTTATTGTAATCTTGCTAGGTTTAGGGTCGAGGTAGTGAGCCTGCTAGACCTAGTTGTTCTTCATGGCAGTAAGCTAGTATGTTTAGGCTCATGGAGTGACCAAGCCTGAATATCATTATTTCAAGATTACAATATATATTAAGAGTTAATCCTCTCCGTGGTTTTTCCCCACCTTGTGGTTTTCCACGTAAATCTAGTGTCTCTTGTGTTTGATGTTGTATCTATGGTTAAGTTTCTGATTTCATGCACTCATGGTTAAATCATAATAATTATGGATAAGTGATGAATGTTTAAATTGTAGAAAGTATTTAAGTTTTTGTGACAACTGATTCACCCCCCCTCTCAGTTGTCCGGTGCATATCAACAATTGGTATTAGAGCCAAGTTCCTCTGAAAAAAGCTTAATAGCTTGATCTGGAAGATCCAAAATGTCTTACAAGAAGGAAGCGCTGCATTTTGATGGAATGAATTATGTTCTCTGGAAGGCTCGAATGAAAAGCCATCTTCTTTCTCTTGGTTTCAAAGTTTGGAAAGCTGCAGAAACATAATACACCATACCTCCAAATGGTTCGACGACTAAAGACAAAATCAAAGAATATGAAATATATATTAAGGCAAAGGATGCTCTGCTAAGTTCATTAACCGACTCAATATTGACGAAAGTGGTGGATCTTGAAACTGCAAATAAGGTATGGGAAAAGTTGAAAATCTATATGAAGGAGATGATTCTGTGAAGGAAGCCAAGTTGCAAAGTCTGAAAGTGAAATATGAAAGCTTGAATATGAATAATGATGAAAACATATCAGCTTTTATGCAAAGAGTTGAAGAGCTGGTTACAAGGATAAAAACCATAGGTGGAACCCTCGAAGAAAAGGACATTGTTATGAAAATTCTCAGATCTCTGCCCAAGTCCTACTGTCACAAGGTAGTCGTGATTGAAGAATTCATGTAAGTAAAAACCGTTAACAGGGATCAGTTGCTTGGCAAGCTTACTGCTTTTGAAATGAGGGAGTTAGATGATGCTCTGCTGAAAGTTGAGATGACATTCAAAGCCAGTACTCCTGGAAGTACTTCCAGATCAGAAAAGTATAAGGTAGAATCTGATAATGAGTTAGATGAAGCTGAAGCAAACTTTGTGGATAGACTGCAAAGAGGATCCGATAAGTATAAATGTAAATTTCCTTTAAAATGTTTTTCCTGTGGTAAAGTAGGTCATTTTGCTTCCAGATGTCCTGAAAGAATTGAAAGAAATAGAAGAAGATATGAGAACAGGCCTAGGACCCAAAAAAAGTGTTATTATGTTGAAGATTTTGATGATGATAAAAGAGTATCAGATAATGGTGAACTAGATAATGCTAGTTCCTCTGTAAATGAATGCTTGTTCATTTCTATTAAGGAAGATCTTGTGTCTACTAATTCTCCTAGCTGTGTGAAGGAAGAAAAACCAGTGGAAAGTGCTTTGGCTGCTTAGGTCATTAAGGACAAGGATGAATGGGTTATTGATAGTGGTTGCTCTCACCACATGACTAGTGACAAAAGTAAGTTTGTAAGTTTGGAAATATATGATGTGGACTGGTTAGATTTGGAGATGATACAGCTAGTAGGATTTGTGGAAAAGGATCTATTTCTTTTGATGGAAAGCATAATATTGAAGTTGTCTTACATGTGAAAGGATTAAAGCACAATATTCTGAGTGTGGGTCAGATGTGTGACAAGGGCTATAACTTAAGCTTCAAGGACAATGGTTGCAAGATCAGGGAAAGCTCTGGAACAGTCATTGCAACTAGTAAGAAGACCAAAGGTAATATCTATCACTTGAAAGGAACTGCGAACTATTGTTTGTTGACTTAGATTGATGAGAGTTGGTTATGGCATAGAAGGTTGTGTCACATAAATTTTGATAATATTATGAAGATAAGTACTACACAGATTGTTAGAGATTTGCCTAAGCTTGTGAAGCTTGCTAATCCGATTTGCAAGGAGTGTCAATTTGGGAAACAGACAAGAACAAGTTTCAAAAGCAAGGACCAATCAGTTGGAGGACTACTTGAGCTAGTGCATACAAATTTGTGTGGACCTACTAGAGTGAGAAGTTTGCAAGGAGACGGGTATTTCAGGCTGCTCATTGATGATTATTCTAGAATGACTTGGGTCACCTTTTTAAAAGAGAAAGCTGAAGCTCTAGATAAATTTAAGGCATTTAAGGCAATGGTTGAAAATGAGATGGGTTTGAAAATCAAATGCTTGAGTTCTAATAAAGGAGGAGAGTTCACATCAAACGAATTCAATTTCTTTTGTGAAGAACATGGAATAAAGAGAGTCATCTATGCCCATAACTGCACAATGAAATGGAGTTGTTGAAAGGAAAAATAGAACAGTTCAAGAAGTTGCTAGAACCATGATGAAGGAAGCTCATCTTCTGGAAGCATATTGGAGAGAGGCAATTCACACCGCAGTATATATCCTAAACAAAGTTCAAGTAAAAGGTAATAACTCAAAGACTCGTTATGAATTGTGGCATAGTAGAGTTCCTACTGTGAAATATTTCAAAGTTTTTGGTAGCAGATGTTACATCAAAAGAGAAGAAGATTTAGGCAAGTTTGATGCTAGATGTGATGAAGGAATTTTCCTTGGTTACTCCACCAAGAGTAAGGCCTAATGGTGCTATAATAAAAGGCTGAATAAGATCATTGAAAGTGAAAATGTTAAAGTTGATGAATGTAAGGAAAGGTCTTTAGAATCAAGTGGATATGAGTTAGATGATCCAGATGTTTCAGAAGTGGTGCAGCATGAAGACAACACAGATGAAGAAGAACAAGATCCGGAAGTGCTACCAAAACTCTAAGATATGTAAGAATTAGTCATTCTAAAAATCAAATCATAGGAGATAAGGGCAAAGGGATCTTAACCAGAAGAAAAGCTACAGAAGAACAAGTATATTTCAGTCTGATTTCTAAGATTGAACCTAAAACTGTGGATGAGGCTTGCAAAGATGAGAATTGGATAAAGGCTATGGAAGAAGAATTGATGCAGAGAGAGAAGAACCAGACTTGGGATCTTGTTCCCAGACCAACAGACAAGAATGTAATTGGTACAAAGTGGGTCTTCAGAAACAAAATGAATGAGAATGGTGAAGTGATAAGAAACAAAGCAAGGTTGGTATGCAAAGGATACACTCAAGTTCAAGGAATAGATTTTGAAGAAACTTTTGTTCTAGTAGCAAGGATTGAAGCAATAAGGATGTTTCTGGCTTTTGCAATATACAAAGATTTCAAGGTTTATCAAATGGATGTAAAATCTGCCTTCTTAAATGGAGAGTTGGAAGAGGAAGTCTATATTGAACAACCGAAAGGATTTCAATCATTAGAACAAGGGGACATGGTATGCAGATTGAAGAAAGCATTGTATGGATTAAAACAACCTCCTAGGGCATGGTATGTATGGTTGGACAGGTACCTGATATAGATAGGGTTCAGTAAAGGTACTGCAGATAGTAACATCTACTTCAAGATCAATGATGAACAAACCCTGATTGTTGCAATTTTTGTTGATGATATTATTTTTGGAGGCAATGAAGGTGTGTTCAGTTTTTGCTGGAGAAATGCAAAGTGAATTTGAGATGTCTATATTTGGAGAGATGAACTTCTTTTTAGGTCTACAAATAAGTCAATTAGATAAGGGTATCTTCATTTCTCAGTCCAAGTATGTGAAAGAGTTGTTAAAGAAATTTGGGATGGAAGAGTCTAAACCAGTATGCACACCTATGATAACTGGTTGTAAGTTGAGCAAAGATGATAACTCACCCCTACCAGACTAGAAAAAGTATAGATCTATGATTGGAGGATTACTTTATCTGACTCAAACTAGACCTAACGCAATGCATGCAGTGTGTCTTGTGGCAATATTTCAGGCTAAACCCAAGGAATCACATGTGATGACAGTTAAAAGAATTCTGAGATATTTAAAAGGCACAATAGATTATGGTTTGTGGCACCCTAAGGACTGTGACTTTACTCTTAGTGCATATACTGATGCAGATTGGGCTGAAGATGTGGATGACAGAAAAAGTACAAGTGGAGGTGCATTCTTCTTGGGAAATAGATTAGTATTTTGGCTGAGCAAGAAACATGATTCAATATCCCTGTCTACTGCAGAGGCAGAATACATTGCAGCAGCATGCAGTTGCACTCAAGTGTTATGGATGACGCATACTTTGAAGGACATCAAAGTTGTGTATGAAGAACCTATTGCAATCTTTTGTGACAACAGAAGTACCATAAACATATCAAAGAACCCAGTGATGCACTCAAGGACCAAGCACATATCCATTAGGTATCATTTCTTGAGAGAAAAAGTGTCAGAGAATGAAGTCAAGTTGGAGTATGTTTCTATCAAGGATAAGATTGCAGACATTTTTACCAAGCCTAAGTTGCCTAAGGATACTTTTGAGTATCTTAGAGAAAAGTTAGGGGTCATCACCCCTCCTGCTCTAAACTAAGATGCACAATAGTGCATCAGTTTAGAGGTGTTCAGAGGTCCAGATTGATGCTTCTTAGGGCTACTTCTAAGGGGGAGTAGTCAAAGAGTTTAGAAAAGAGATTAGATTAGAGCAGAAGAGTGCAAGTATGTGCCCTTTGACATTGATGTCAAAGGGGGAGAGAAGTCATGTGAAAAACTTAGAGTGCATATGTGTAAGAGAAAGGGGGAGAACCTTATCTTGATGGCTGTTGCAATTTTTCACATCATATGTTGCCATCAATGACAAAGGGGGAGATTGTTGCAAGTATGTGCCTAATCGGTGTTGTCATTGATGTCAACATATCCTTATTGTCATTAGTGTCAACTATTTATTATTCTATTACTTGTTTAGAAGACTTGTATGTTGAGGATATTGAGAAAATTAGCCTCTCCTGAAGAAACAAGTGAGTTACAGAGAAGTGCAGTACAGATAGTGAGTTGTATGCTGAAGATTAGTCCGGTAAACTGCTCCACATTTATTTCTGCTTGAAGTTCGTGGTTTGTGGATTGGAATTAAGTTAGAGGTATGTCTGAGGATGCTACATTTCAGGTCTGAGCCATCCACATGAAGATCTGAGTGAGTTGTGTTCACCAGAGTGAAACCTTTTTTTCTTCTGTAAGTTCAGTTGAGACAGGAAAGTAGTATTTGGCTCCGCATTCCTCTGCAATAAAGTATTTTGCTTTGGGGTTCTAGAGGGAATTTTAGGATAATGATAAGTACCTATAGTTGCAATGGTTCATGGTTTGGTGGTCCGCAAGCTATCTTTCTTTTATGATAGTGGAGATAGTGAAGTTCATGTGTTCTGGTGAGAAGATTCCTATGGAATACAAAGTGGTTAATGTTCATGTAGTTGCTCCTGATGATTATAGCATGCTTGTGGATGTCTCCTAATCATGTTCCTATCTAGACTTTGGTCCACATTAAGAAATTGAGATGGTGTGTGAAGATTGTTCCTAGTTAATGTAGCGTGTAACTAGTCCTGGCCGACCTAGTTGATCCTAGTGATTGCAGAGATCTCTAGAAGATTGTGGAAGAGTGTTGTGGCATGGAAGATCATGTTTGAGTCCCAACTAATGCATGGCATGATCCACATTTCATTCCTTTTGCATGATGTTGCAATAGGTCAGGACCTATTTTGTAAATGTTTCTAATACTGACCTTGGAGATTGTTCTAATGGTTGATGATTGTGATGCTGACCTTGATGATCATTCCAAGGTTGATGTAGTGTATAAATGCTTGTAGTTGAGTCATGGAAAAGGTTTCCTTGAGTGAAAATGAGAATATATTAAGAAAGGTCCAAAGGCAGAGCAGAGGAGAGGCAGAGGAAAGAAGAGGAAGAGAAGAAAAGATGAAGAGCAGAGCAGAGAAAAGGTAGAGCAAGGAAATTATTATACTTTAGTTGCAAATAGATAAAGGTGTTGATCGTGGCAATGAATAGGGTTTAACATCCCTTATTGTAATCTTACTAGGTTTAGGGTTAAGGCAGTGAGCCTGCTAGACCTAGTTGTTCTTCATGGCAGTAAGCTAGTATGTTTAGGCCCGTGGAGTGACCAACCCTAAACATCATTATTTCAAGATTACAATATAAATTGAGAGTTAATCCTCTCCGTGGTTTTCCCCCCTTGGGATTTTCCACGTAAATTTGATGTCTCTTGTGTTTGATGTTGTATCTGTGATTAAGTTTATGATTTCATGCACTCATGGTTAAATCATAATAATTGTGGATAAGTGATGAATGTTTAAATTATAGAAAATGTTTGAGTTTTTGTGACAACTGATTCACCCCCCCTCTCAGTTGTTGGCACATATCAACATTAATTTCAACAAGGTAGAAATGAGAGAGAAAATTTTTCTTTTATTTATCATATAATCAAGTAACAACAAATTACAAGATTCTCTTACATAATACAAATATGACATATTGTATTTCTCAAGTACAAGTATTTGCATAAGTATTTAAATTACATAATTTTTTTGGAAAGATCACTACTTCTGAATATCTAACATCTTTATCACAAGCCTTGGCATGTTTTCTACTAGAGAGAGAGAGCATCTTTCAAGTGTTTTACCTCCATCCATAGATTGGCGGTCTCCCACACATATTCCACATAGAAAATGGCCCTACCCTTCAGGAGGAATATAGACCAAAGGTGACTAGTGGTAATTTGCCTTCCAAGTATATTGTGTTGTATCCTACACAACTCTATCAACCATACAACCCTAGATACCCTCTAGCTAAGTATGATTTTTGATAGGTTATGCAATCCAGATACAGTGAACTGACAATGCATGCAGAAAAATGAATGCATTACTTTGGCCAAAGTTTTAATATCAATAACGTTCATAATGAATGTGGTCAAAATGTTCACCCACCCTTACTTGACATGGATACTGTCGTATTCTTGTAGTTTATCCTCACCTACTATGTTTACGTAGATGATCTTAATATCTTCCATGACAATAGTCCATTCGACTTTAGACAAGTTCTAATTATTTGTTTTCATATTCGATACTAGGGTTTTCATTACAACCTCTAATAAATTGATATTTCAAAAAAAAAAAACCATATCTCATAACTATGAGACTAAGGTTTAAAAATGACCTTTGGGTTAACTCAATCAAGATTAAGAATAATATGGTTCTAGAATAGATATCTCCTTCTATAGAAAGGAGTACGAGTACTTTCTATTTCCTCTATCACGATATCATTGATAATCACTATATATACTTATATCTGTTTCCATACTCGGTCATTTTCTAGTTTAGACTAATCTATTCCATCATAATGGTTTACAAGAATATCTTCAAAAAGATTAATAAAATAGGAAATAAGGATTGTCCAATAGACCTTATTTCTTCTATCAAAATATTCCTAGTTTTTCTATCACTTGATTGGATATAAGATAGTTTTCCACAGATTACTAAGAATCTAAGTTCTTTTGAAAAGAAAATCATTTTGTCATATATAAATAGACTAAACCAAGAATGGTTTAAAATGATAATAACACAACTAAATGATTAATCATACTACTCATTACTAAAGAGTTTACCTATCAAAGTTTCATTTGCACTAATATCATCGAAAGTCTATTGCATGATTAATCTTATAACAATATAATTGACCTACTATATGATGAATTCAATCATCAAGGTGATTGGTTTACAAGGCACACTATAACTAAAATAACCTTCTACAGGTGTGAGATTGTAATGATCATTCATTCACCAAACGACATTTTGACATGTTTAATAGTTTAAAAATAATAAGCATGTTGTCGGCTCAAAGTGCTAATGATATAGAATTCATTTATATTAGCATGCATCAGCCTTCTAGGTTGAATCGATGCTCTCTAAATTCCTTTAAGTTAACTATATAGTTTTACTAATGACTCTATCAACTATTCGATACAGTCGACTCTATTGGTTTGAACAAATACACATTGAATTGAAAGGATATGCCTTATTGGCATAATCGACTGTCTACAACAAGACACTATAGTAATAACATAAAAGAACATTTGATTTTACAATGCTATCAATACACACAATGCAGAAAGGATACCTAGTAGTGACGGCTCAAGATAAGAAAGAGTTGCAGATAGAATACTCCAATGGACGCCTAAGAAAGTTGATGTTTACTTCCTCCTCAAAACTGGTTATCTATCTTCTGCTGCTCAAAGCGATCCTTCCAAAAGCATAACACTGAATAATGCATCGACTCTTACTGAGTCGTTCCTTTAAAGACTCAAGCATGACTCTTAATGAGTCGTCCTATCTTTTCTCTCCCACGATTACAGTTAGAGACAAAATGAATGTAAGGGACAGTCCGCTTACTGTTTTTCGTTACAACCGATACCTCAAAAGATGCAAGGCTTAACAAATGTCCAAAGGAAGACATCCTACGTAGGGAGAATATTGAATGTGGTTTGAAACACCACAAACTCCTCTCCAATAAGGTCGGCATATCATTTAAGCCACCGTTGATCATTTAATGATCACCTTAAGTGATTCGATCCATCACTTGAGATAAAGGAAAAGCATTCCTATATACAAGCCTACGGCTGCTCCATGATCAAGCATTAATAATTATGAGGTATTAACCTCAAATTGATGCATACATATATATTTATATATGGTTTAACATGACATCAACCCTTCTTGATCATTTATGCTATGGTCAATGTATGATAATGATAATAAGTCGTATATGATAATAATAATAAGTCGAAAGGCTTACGAATAATGTGAAAGGGTTGAGCTTGTCTCCCCTTCATAGTCTTTCGTTAAAACACATCAACTTGACTTGATAAGATCGTCACATGACGTTTAATGTCAACAATAAAACCTTATACAACTCAAGGGTACTAACATAACAAATTTGCGACAATGACGACGTAAGATTTACGTTAATCGTAAACAGACATCGTTCTACTCTGAAGACGTCATTTTATTTTATGACCAAAAATATCAACACACATGACTAACCTAGAAAACAATCAAAAGATATCGACTACTTGTCAATTAGATCCAATTTTAGTATACTGACAAAACATGACTTACCTCTATCGATACTGTTCACATTTTTGTTAAACACTTATACTTGTTTTGGCAAATAATCACTCGTAACCCAAGGTCTATATTTCTCTCCTTGAAAGATACTCTCTCTCTCTCTTTTCTCTGAGAGTCATCCGAAAGCTGTAATCCTATATAAAACTTGAAATCAATAGATTACAATTAGTGCATCATTATTCAAATAATAAACCAAATTCTCATAATGCAATTATTAAATCGATATAACATATTCATTTCCATAATTCCATAAATGACGTTCAGTAGAATTTGTCTTTCCTTGATATTAATCTAAACATCAAAATAGATTTACTTATGTTCAAGTAAAAGTAAAAAGTATTAGCAAGACAAAAATTAGGGATGTAACATTGTGATAAAGATGTCGGATATTCAGAAGCAGCGATCTTTCCAAATTTGTTTATGTAATTGAAATACTTATGCAAATACTTGTAATTGAGAAAGACAATATGTCATATTTTTATTATGTAAGAGAATCTTGCAATTTGTTGTTACTTGATTTTATGATAAATAAAAGAAACATTTTCTCTCTCATTTTTACCTTGTTGAATTTATTCCATGGTAAGTTCTTTATATTATTGAGTTTTTAGAACGTGGATGTTACACAAGTACACACATTTCAGACATGCAAACTAAAAATGAAGAAATAGTGGTGCCAAACATTGAATCTAGCACTACCTAAGATCAAATTGAAAATTGAATCAACATACTTGTCATTTTTATGGTTAGATTACCAAATAAATGTTGTGAGCTAGAAATCATTACAAAAATGTTACAAGTTGAAGATGAAAATGATAACATTATTGATTTGCCCCAACTAGGCTTATCTCCCATAAATGAATACAATACTGGGGGCTTCTTTGATATGGCATTTCCCACACTCTTTCCAAGTGACAATGCACCACAAATGCAATCTCAAATTAGGGAAGTGCAAATGCATGAATATGCATTGCACTTAATGAGATTTCATGAAAATAGATTCAAAAGACATCTAAGATTTCAATATTTTATCTTAAATCTTATGATGCACCATCATAGTCAAGGACTTGCTACAATGTTTATCATGAAAAATACAGAAGATAGCAGACCAACCACTATTGAAAACCTTTGTGTCCACTTAAAAAAATCTACCCATCACATAATTAGCTTAGCAACTAATGCATTTGGATCTTCCTTACAAGGGACAAGATCATATTAGAACAAGTGCCATGGTGAGCTATCAAATATGACCAACCAAATAGAATCACCCACCCTATTCTTCACATTAAGTGCTATAAAATGCATAGATTTACAACAATTATTCTCAACTGACATAACATTTACAACACAAACAAACAAAAACTACATAGATAACATAATCCAATAATCCCCACATCACATCCATATATCTAAATCAATGGTTCACAATCTTCCATAAAGAGGTCATTGAGAAACTCCTCTATATGAAAGATTATTGGTATAGATACAAGTGGCAACATTGAGGGTCTATACATGTACATGGATTTATTTGGCTCAAAAAAGCACCAAACACAGACAAACTTGAGGGTCATCCCACAATAATGGGTTACACTTTTTGGCCAAACTTTACATTGAAATCAACATTTTAAACTAAATCTTTACTTTCTGACACCTATAGCCGCTAAATCGTTAGGAATTTGAAGATGATGCGAACTACTGATTTGTGAGATTTTGTTTGTGGATTCTAAATATATATTTTTAAAAAATTTGGAGTTAAATTGTAAATTTTTTTGCGTCTCCTTTGATAACTAGTTTTTAATAGTAAACAACATTTTTTTAAAGTGATGTGTATTCTGTAGCACATAACATTTTTTCTACAAAGGATAAAATTATGATTCTTTTGAATTTAGATTGGTAACACTGATATATAGGGCATGCATCTGGTTTCATAATGTTTTGTTGAATATTTCTTTTAATTAAGTTTTGAAGTCAAACCAATTATAATTTAGACATAGGCGTATTCCGTAAAACACAACTTTTTCTGTATGTATCAAAATTCAATGTTTCTTTTTTTTTGTTGAAACAAGGACATCAATACCTAGGGCATAGATATTTTTTAGATTTTTTTTTCACTAATTTACTAATTTTCCATGTGTGTAGAATAGAGAACTTGATGTTCGGTGAAAAACCTACATTCACAAGAAATAAAAAATAAATATAATAATCAAATGAAATATATTTAAAATTATACTTTTTGGGAAGCTTATAATAAGGACTATATACAAAACATAATTTTTAAATGAATTCATTTGGTCCCCCAAAAGGTAAATCAAAAGTGGTTTTTTATCAACATTTTGATAGGTGTAGAAGAGACTCCATTATAGGTATGGTTTAAAACTAGCGGGGTTCTATCCAAGGGGGTTTGAATCTAAGGGGGTTTGATCAAACCCTATTCAATTAAAATCCTTTAAATAGAACCTTTCAAGGATTAACTCATTATATTTTCTAAAAATATGTGATTTCAACAAAAATCAAGATGTCCCAGAAAGTGTAACCCATTATTGTGGCAGCACCCTTGATTCAAAAAATAGTATAGAAGTGGAAAGAGAAAGAACATTCTTTGACAAATATGTCACTGCTTAGAACCCCTATACTACATCTGAAAGAAACAAGACAAGACATCAAATCCCACTTGATGATCCATGCTTACTAGACACAACTTAGATCTTTTCTAAAAATCCCTATTATGATTATGAAGAGATAATTAACCGTGTGCAAAGGCACACAAAATGTAATGAGAGAACATGTCTACATAAGAAGGGTAAGAAAGAAGAATGCTAATACAAATCTTTGTGGAAAGAACAAAATAATTCCACCTTATCATGTGATGATGCTAGAAAAAAAACTATGAACCTACAAGAAATGATGATATATTAAACATACATAACCTAGCAATGATTTCAATATGTAGAGATAATATAAACTGCCAACCTATTACTTCATGAACGCTTGTTCTCAAATATATTGCCAAGTATGCATCCAAAGCTAAACGAAAATTAGAGAGTTGCATTAATTTGTTAACAATAATATGTAGAAATCAAAGATCCAAAGACCAATCTTTGACAACATATTGAAAGTTCATGACATATATTATTGCAAACCATGATATAAGATCACAAGGAACATGTCATATGCTCCAAAAATTACCTCTTGTTATTTCTAACCAATCATTTATATCATTAAGTGTTGGATGAAAAGTATTTCATTGAATAACAATATTTGTAAACGAAAACAATTTATTGTCTACCTACCTACATTCATAAATGCAATGCCCTTCACAACTAGAAATGGTAATGTTATTTGAATATACACAATCCTTCTCATATGATGCATGCTGCAAAGGATGTAAATGGAAAGAGATGAGAGAAAAAGCAATTGTGAATGTACTTCCTAGATTCTACACCATTCTAAAACAAGATTCAAAACATTCTATTAGAGTGAGCTACTTCTATATAAGCATTTTCATGACACACACATATATAGGTCTCAATAAAGATGAAATAATCACAAGTTGGAACCACACAAATACAAACAAATACTATGTATGGCATATCGATCACACAATTGAAATAGAAGCTAACCACGAAGAGGAAGAAAATAATGATAATGAGATAGACACAAGACATACAACATAAACAAATGTGGGAGTTATTATCACAAATGGGACTTACTAACAATGTGCATCTAAATGAACTACAAATGCTTGGTAGATGTGATTTCCACAACAACAAATAGGGCAAATATAGTGTACCTCCATATTTACATGACACTGCACTTTAATTCATAAACACAAACAAAATGTACCAACAAGATGACCGCTCCCCCTTAAAGTTGAATGCCCCAAACTATACATTATCATCAAAATAGAAAAACTAGCACTTACCATAATTACAGACTACTGTAATGATCATTCCTTAAAGCAACCCTTAAATATGATCATTCAAGGAACTACAGGAACTGTAAAATCCTACCAGACCACTTGCATTAGAAATGTGCTTCAAAGTACACTACCACACAAACAAAACTCACTCGTTGCTCTCACTCCTATAGGAATTGTTGCATTTAACATATGTGCCTCAACTATACATTTGGCCTTCAAAAATTCAATAAAAAAAAATGCAACCATTATAGAGATAATCATTGGTAACATTTCATGAAGACATGAAATACATCCTCATTGATGAGATGAGCTTATAGGTCAAAGCTACTACTAAAGATAGACAATAGACTACATGAGGTATTCCCCCACCAACAACAACTTTGCTTCGGTGGCAATATCCATAATTCTTATAGGTGACATTGTCCAACTACCACATGTTATCTACAAACCTATCTCTACATCACACTCAAATGCCAAAATTCTATGACAACAATTTACTATAGTTGTTACATTACAAATTGTATTTAGTCAATAAGGTGATGCTCTAACTCAAACACACTTTTGTGAAACATTACAAACCATATGTAATGCAAATTTGATGCAACACGATTGGAAATTGTTAATGAACTTCACAAACAAATTACTATCAATAACTGAATAAGAATAATTTAACAACTAAGGCACCTTTTTGCTATAAATGATCTAGTGAGACTATGTAATAGAAAAATGTTGAAACTACAAAATCTTCCAGTTGCACCAAGTATCACAATAAACACACAAAGAACATCAACATTGATATTGATGATGACCAACTTCCACAAGAGCTCCTACTATGTAGAGGCCAATAGATCATGCTAACAACAAACTTATGGACTCAAGCAAGCCTTGTAAATGGATCTCTTTGAGAGGTCATTGATGTTGTTTACAAATTTGGCTCTAAACCACCAAATTTACCTTTGTATGTTGTAGTACGAATTGATAACTACAATGGTCCACCATGGAACAAAAACAACCCAATAATTATACTTATAATGCCTATATATCACTAGGTAATCATATACAAAAACCACTATTCATGGCTTGGGCAATTACCATACATAAAATGCCAAGGCCTAACAGTAAATAAAGTAACCATTGATATTGGTAAAATGGAAAGACAAAGCTTAACATTTACGACTATATCTAGAGTTAAATCAATAGAATCAACTTTCTCCTTCAATTGTTAGTCTAGAATGTAAAACAATCTATTCACAATTATGCTCATTATAACAAATTGAGGTATACAAATTTCAATCCAACCTCTTCCAAATACCCTTTCAATTTATTCTTTTCATTCTCCTCTACATAATATATGATTTACAAAACATCCATTCTTAACTAATTCATTGAAACCCTTGTGATGCATAGGTGGGTAGTTGCCAATAGTAACTCAATATAGAAAGAGATTTGTCCTCCTTATCTAAACTATATTTTCTTCTTTATTCACATTACTTAAGATAAATTAACTTCGTATTGTTTACATTGTATAGCTTTACAATAAAGCAACTACAAATTTATGATTTTAGTTGAATAACATTCTGTTTCAATTCATAGGAACAAAAACAATTCCAAAGAAGTAGTACATGCCAAACTCATCTACAAAAAGAGCAAGCTTAATTAAATGTAATAAACGTGAATGGTGGTCAAATTAAAACAAAACTTAAGGTCGAACAAAATAATCCATCAAAGAATCATAAACAAATATACAATACAAACATATTATACATCTAATACATCTATTTGTACATTTGATCATTAAAAAAAATTGTAATTTACATCTAATACATCTATTTGTACATTTGATCATTAAAAAAAATTGTAATTCAATACACCTAATTTTAGATATTATTTTATGTAAATAAAATTCATAAATGAAATACTATATCTTCTACTAGATCTCTCCACTTATTCTCTCTAACGTATTACTACAAATATAAACCAGACCTTATGGTGACTTATTTGCCCCGAGTAAAAACCTTAATTTTTAATCAGAAAAGCAAAATTGAAAAAAACTTTATTGTCCCTCTTATCCACATAACGTCGATTTTAACATCAAACAAATAATGACATTAGCAGCAGAGTGCCAATTTTATTTTCTTCAGCTAGATATATCTCTCATTTATCTATGTCCAGTGACTTCTAACAGCAAGTCGATCAAGCGTCTACAGCTCTCTGCAAGCAGCCGAACGAATGGAATGAAAGAACTTTCAAGGGTCCAAAGAATCAATAGTCATTCCATATAAATGCGGTAACGGTAACAATATAAGACTAAGAAGACACCCAAATTTTGAAAATGACGGAGCTAATCAAATGGAACACTCAATATACACCTAAGGCTTTTTCCTCTCTTCTGCAAAAACCAGAATCGAAATTAGGAATTAATATGAAATCCAAAGGCAATGCAAGGGTACCCAATTCACAATTATTGTCTAGTAGATTGTTTTGCAGAGAAAGCAAGGCCCAAATGGTCACCCTATTCAAGGAAGGAGGAAAAACAATGTGGGTATTAATCACAGGAGCCATTCTGTGTTTTGGGGATCCTGCTTACATTAATTCTGCATTTGGGCAGAGTTTAGATTTGGGTTATACATCAGAGATGGTGGATAAGTGTAAGGAAGAAGAGACGGCCAGAAATGCAGCAGAGGCAGAGGAAACTGTGGTTACCAATGAGGGAATTGTAGAGGAAGCTTGGAGAGTAGTCAATGAAAATTTCTTTGATGCTCGCCACCATAAGTGGTCACATGAATCTTGGCTTGTATGATTCTTTCTCCCTTTCCTTATAAATTTATTTCACTTTTTTTCTCTTTTGGGTATGTGTATTACTGATATAAAAATGAGATTCCAATAATGGAGTACCTATTAGATTATATAGTTCTTGGGTTGACAAAGGAAATATTACCCAAGATGTCAGTTTATAGTTCTTGGGTTGATGGCCTGTTTTAAATCTCTTGTTTTAGTTACTCCCTAGGTATATTATTGAAATCCCACTTTCTCTAGGCCTAGAAGCATACAGGACTAGGAAGACATTGCTTTGAATTTTTGCTTTTGGGTCCGTGTATAATTTGATATATTAGTGAAATTCCATTGAATGTAGGAATGTTTAGATTGCTTTGTTCTCTCATTGACGAAAGAAATGTTTCCAAATTCTGTGTGTAATAAGAAGGCTGCATCTCAGAGCCTGTCTAGCCATTTTTTATTTGCTGATTTGGAGCATCAGAAATAATAATATTTTTATTCTGAACCATGAAATTTCATCTTGAATTTTCCTAAGTATTCACTTAGAACATATGCGTAACCTCTTCTTGTGAATATCAATATGTACAATCATCCCTCTGTTTTTTTTAAGTAAAAAATAGATTGTACAACCCCGTGGAAATCCTCCTCCTTTCTGGCATCAGCTCAAAGGATTAATATCAGAGTTTTGGTGAGGATTAGTCATATATTTCCTTGGATGGGACCCAAAAGGAGAGATACTGTTGGATAGTTGCCAATTACTTTGTGCCAAATTGATATCACGTTCTACTGATACTGGCTTGATGATCCAATTTTAAATCTTTTTACCACAAAACAATTATATTCTGTGACACATTTCTCGAGAGCTTGAAAGCCAAAGGATATATTGATGATTTTGACAATTTTTCTAGTTTGGAGCCAGGATTAGGAATACTACTGTAGCCAATAAAGCATTGGGCCTTGCTTTTCATATATTGTTGAAAAGTTTCCACTAAAAGTTAGACCTAGGGAAATGTTTTGATGTAAAGCATTGCTTATCTGGTACTTCCAGTACATTCTTTCTCATCTGCTAATGCCTAAGAAGGAGCCATCAATGAAGTGACCATTCTCTTGAAATTGTAATCAACCAAGGGCCACTCATTGAGTTTCTTTTTTATTCTGAAAAAGTTTTACTATTTGCATTGATTGTACCTTATTCATGATATTGTGCACACTCACTTGCAATATGCTGCTTCTTTCTTCCCATACTTGAAAAAATACAGGTGAGCTTGATACAAAATCTATGTTCAAGAAGTACTCAATATACTAGGCAAACCGAGAGCATGACAATGTTATTTTGTTTTTGGAAATTACAACACTAGGCTCTGTCCAACAGTAGACGATACTCGATTCTGATTGGAAGAATATACCAAATTTTTGGAGAAAAAAATATGTTTTCCATTGTTTGGCATGTTCAGACTCTAGGTTCTTCTTCTTAGTTTACAATCTGTGATCCTTTTCTTTTCTTAACAATAGAAGAGCAACTTGCTTATTCAGTAGTAATATTCCGTGTTATCAAGGGAATTATGGTAAGCTGTTGACAAGAATACCCTATTTGAAAATGAAATAGTCTCACACATGGTTTTATCCATGCTGTACTCTCAAATTTATTATTATAATTGAAATAGTCAAAATTTGGTTATATTTTTGTTTTGATTAGTAAAATAACTATATATATTGTTCACAGGTTTTACTGTCTAATATGGTATAACTTTTATACCGGATTATGCAATTTTCAGAAGCAGAAAGAGGAGGCACTTAGGAGGCCTATTCAGACTAGATCAGCAGCTCATGACAGTATAAGAAGAATGTTAGCGACCTTAGATGATCCATATACACATTTTTTGACTCCAGTAGAGGTACTGATTTTTTATTTTAAAAATGCTACTATATTTTTTGAGTTTTATACCCGTGATTGTTTGAAACATTAATTCAGCACTTAGAGCATTTCCTGAAGTTCATGTAGATCAATTTTGTATTAAACATATTTTGCAACTTCCCAGCTAGGTTGAAGAAGCTATAGAATGCAAAACTTGTCAAAAAGGGATAAAAGCCAACTCCATGTTTGGTCACCAAAAAAATTTCTACAATTGGGCTTTTAGGTCTTCATGATTAAGTCAGGATATTGTACCTATACACGTGTTTTGACACAATACTTACAGTTTCCAAAAGTGGAAATACACAAACCATTACTAATCTTGCTAAGGGGTCCAATGAGATCCTTATGATTCCCAATCTCAATTCCTTGTGGTCTTTTATTCCATGTTGAGGAAGAAATCAGTTTGTAGCTCGTGTTGGATCATATTATGTATTGATTGAATGGTTGCTTGGGCACCAGGAATTACAAATTGCATTCCTTAGTTATTTCTAAGGAGAGTAAAAGCCTACACTTACGTTATTTTTAGAATGTAATTTAAATGAAAAATGATTGGTACATTGGCCAGAAGGTAGTTGAATAGGTATTTGAAGGATGCAAAAGCAACAATTTTGTTTTATCAGTCTGTTGATGAAATTTGCTGGATTGCTAACCTTGGGGAAGGAATCATGGGCTTTGAAATTAAATAATGTACTTCTTGTAGTTCAAATATTTTTGGGGTCCAAGTAAAGAAATTTATGTCACATGCTCGTGTCTAGAAAAGTTGAAATCTTTCTACATTATAGGCAATGTTTCTCCAAGAGTCAGTGACGAGGGATGCATATCTGGAGATGGCAAAAAAATTCCTGGATTTTGGGGATAGTGGGTGGGCAACTATTTAATATATATTTGAAATAAAATTACAAAAAATTAAAAAAAATAGCTTAAACAAACTAAAAGAAGTCAAAATTTTATTATATAACTTGATCATTATCCAAGACCAACATTTAAATCATTAGAATAAGCACTGCTTTAGATCATATTATTAATACATCTAGTTAATTCATCATTGAAACTGATGTCTTCCATACAATTCTAACCTAATACATATGTTTAATACATTCAATTTGTTGCCATGAATTTTGATTGCATTTGCCTGTGCTTATTTCTGTGAATACTCATGAATCTGTTCTGAATTTAAAAGTCAGGAAATAGACAACACAGAATTATAGAAGGATTTTTTTTTTAATTCAATTGATCAGAAGAATTTGTGGCTAATAAATAGTGGGGAATTCTACTTTCCACATTGTAACACAGATCAGTTTTTTAAGCCTACCATAGCTTTAAACAAATTTTTTAGCCTAAAATTCAATGGAAAACATGAGTTTCAAAGATGTATTAATCTTAATATTCTATACACATACAAAAAGTATGTATTAATCATAAGTCCTTTTTTAAAACATTGTTTTTTCTGTGACATCCCATGGCCATTTTGTAAGAAGGGGGATGGCCCCCCTTTTTTTGGTAGAGAAGTGAATGGGAGGGGACATTTTGTCCTCAACCTCCCATCTGTGGGACATCTCAGACATCCAGGACAACTCCTAGACTTTTATACATGTCCTGTGTATTGCATTGCATAATTTTTGACAGATAATTATTTGATTCTTTTATCCTTTTAACGTTTCTCCTTTTCATAGCAAATGTTTGAATTTACAAACCGAGAAATAATTATTTAATTACTTGTTTATTGTATGTATACTCTGATTTTGTATATATGCACCTACAAATATCTACTCCTTTTATATCCATTCTCATATGTACAATGTGTTTCTTCTTTTTGGCAGTTCACAAAGTTGGCTCGGTATGATTTAACGGGAATCGGCATTAACCTAAAGGAAGCCTTTGATGAAGATGGCATAATCAAGTTGAAGGTTTTAGGAATTATCTTAGGAGGTCCTGCTTATTCAGCTGGTATTAGACAGGTTGTTGAATGCCTTGGGACCCATTGTTTGTTTTAGGTTTCATTTTAATGTATAAAAAAATGCTCAAGAATAACCTAGTTTATTGTTAGCATGTGATCTGTATCCATATAACTATTTTTAATCTTTAGGTAGCTGTGTAGAAAATTTGACTCTAGGCAATTAAAAAATGCTTATTAATAGTTTTCACATCTTGTTTATCTACATAAAAAATAATTTCCTAATAATACAATTGCAGCTGAAGACTAATTAAAAACACAAATATTTGAATGAATTAATTCTGATAAGTCCTGTGTATTCATGGTTATTGATCATATAATTATCCATGCTGTTATGAGAATTATGTGGCAAAATATTTTCATACTATTATAGTCTTGGACTAACATTGACCTTGTCATTGTATGTTCTTTGGTTATTGTCATATATCTTTAGCGAATCTTACAAACTTTCTCTGTGAAAATGACATCATGCAGTAACAATTAATTACATTTTCATGCTAATGTTTCTTGACCACTCTAGTGTTAATTTACAAATGGTTGTATGTTTTTGTTTATTTGAACTTGCTACCAATTTTCTGCTTTTTGCCAATACAGCGATCCTAGTATTGGCTTGCAATCAGTTGTTTGTTGTCCTGGTTAATACCTACTAGCAGCTTCTATTCCTTTAGATAATTCAGTGATTTGTAATAATATGTTTTTCTGCTTTAATGAAACCATTACATCGTGACAAATAAGACATTTTTTGGCAGGATAAAGCTTTCTAGTTTGCTTACTGGCTTAACTTAAGATTTATAGTTTTAATCAGCCATATCTTTTTTTTTTGGTCGTTGAAATGTGGTCTAGGGGACCACTCCCTTAATCAGCCGTATCTTGACTTTATGCTAATCTCTCTCTATATATTTGTCTCTTGTAAACATTCTTCCATTAATATTTTCAGACTCAATACTAAATAAACATATTAGAAACATGATGTAGGGATCATACATAAGAAATAATTGTCCTTTGCTTTTCTGTAATATCATGTTTTTTCTAACTGAAATAGACTATGATGGTAGTTGCATTATTCCCACAAGAAAGAAGTGGGTAAGAAAGCTAACGGAAATATCAAATGGATTCATCCACCTTCATATGGGCTCAAATTAAACACAGATGGAGCTTCCAGAGGGAACCTATTTCAAGAGATCTGCTGGAATGATCAAGGAGATCCTATATTTTGGTACTTTCTGAGTCTTATAATTCCATTCGATAATTTGGCTGAAGCCTATGGGGTTTGGTATAGGATGAGACTGGCTTGGGAGCAGAATTTTGACTACTTGACTGTTGAAACTGACTGATAAATTCTAGCCTCTTGATTGAATTGAGTACTCTCCAAGACCTAGATAATTGGTAATTTCGCCTTCTTGTAATCAACAATGATAAGATTGTGGTATCCTTTGCTAGCATCCAATTGATCTATAAACCCCAAGAAATAAAAATAGGGTGATAGATAATCTGGTGAGACTTGCATCATCATTGCCCTTGAATGGTTTATATGGCACACTACTGATCAGCTGGTTGGAGAGGCCCTTGAAGAAATTTTTGAAACCTGAAAAAAGGAAGAAGGTTATTGGAGGGGAGGGGGAAGATTATTTCTCCCAGGAATCTTGGTGGCTCATAACAAATTTGAATAGGATTATGAATTAATTTTAATCTCGCCTAGAACTTTGTAGAGAATAAAAATCTCCATCATAGTAGCTTACACTTCAAAAACTCATGATTAATCTCGAGCAATTGTGACTTGCCACCTTTGCCATGCCCTTCTGAAGTTTTTCAAAAAGTATAGATTATCTATGGTGAAAAATAGCCATGCATGATCTTTCAGTAATATAATGTTTCAATTTTGGCCTGTGTTAAAAATAATTGGTTGTTGAATTGGCTGGTATCTATTTGTAGCATTGAACACTTTTAGGTGGACCTCAAGTAAACTAATGTAATGGTCTTTGACCCTTTTAAGGGTGCTGTTTGTGACTATTGTTTTTCAAAGGTTGATAATTGGAGAATATTACATTGTATACTTATACTGGCATACAATGTTCTAGTCATATTGTGTAATGATCCTTTCCACAATCTAAACTAAAATAGTCAAAAATCTTTACAATAAATGCATTTCAAGAAGATTATTAGTAATCTGGATTATTATCACTTTGCACAAGTAGAAAAAGGAGAATTTTGATAGGAATAAATCTGTCCTAGACTTACTGGAACAGCCCAAGCTCCGAGGTGAGCCACTCCCAACTGGTGAAGACAACCAATCTTTAGGACAAACTACTACAACATTCTGAATATCTGATTTTTCCAAGCACCTGAAATGGTTTTTCTCAACCCTTTATAAAGAAAGAGGGCTGAAGAGAGAAGAGGAGTCCACTTACAGTTATCTTCCCTTATTATTCAGTCACCTTCAGTTAATATGCATATCTGACTCTCTAACTGCATGTTAACTATTTACTACTTTAACGAAGTTTCCAACTAGACTTCTAAAATTTAGCTTCCATTCAAGTCTCGTCTGAAGTAGACTTATTCTCATGCTGACTAATTTCTTTCCAAAACTATCTATTTCTATCCTGTGATAGAATCCTAATTATTTTATTTTTCTATGGGCTTATTACATATTGACCAAATTTTTACTTAACAAATGATATGCTTTCCTTTTGATTTGTAGCAAAGTGTCGTCCTTGTATGTCATTGATAGATGGAGACAAAAGAATTCTACACTATAGGTTGGTATGCAATAACCAAAACTCTAACTGCATGTTAACTATTTGCTACTTTAACCAAGTTTCCAACTAGAATCCTAAAATCTAGCTTCCGTTGAAGTCTCTTTCTGAAGTAGACTTATTCTCGTGCTAACTAATTTTTTTCTAAAACTATCTATTTCTATCCTAGGATAGGATTTTAATTATTTTATTTATTTATTTTTCTATTTTATTCCCTTGATGTACATGAGTTTTTTACTTATTGACCAAATTTGTACTCAAGAAACAACATGCTTTCCTTGTGGTTTATAGCAAACTATCTTCCTTGTACTTGCATTCATATAGGGAGACAAGCATTTTACACAATAGGTTGGCATGCAATGCAATGTTAAGCTCTAGGGAATAGTGGTGCTTAATCATTCTTTTGAACCCCTCAGTTTAGGACAGTAGCATGGATCATTGGCAACGGGTGCCATATGATGTTCATTGTCATCATATTGTTGGGATTCAAGTTCGCTAATTGTAATATCCCCAATGGGATCTGCCCTAAATTCTGATTTTTATTTTCAGGATTCTGCCCTAGTTTTCTGCACTTTTAGTTTCTGCTGAAACCCTAGAATTCTGATCTGAATTTCTGCTCTTAATTAAATTGTTCCAGCGAACATAAACACATCCAAATACGGCAAATCATAATGACAAATTATAATACAAGTTGACATTCATCATAAATATGAATTACACCATGAAATACACAATGTAGGGCAACCAAAATGGCAGCAACAAGTCTGATTTTCTGAATTAAACTCTGCTGCTACAAACTGAAATAATGGAAACGCAATCACATTCAAATGCATAGGCCAAACATGCCTAAATACCAATCAGGTCTCTGCTGTTACAAATCAGACCCATAAATAGGTTGATACATACCAAAATATGATGAAAAAGATGCTCCAATACAAACCCTAGCTGGGCGAATTACATCAGCTAGGCAATGATGACAAATCACATGCAATTGATGAAGAATGAGGCTCCAAAACTCCTCCACAAGGTGGCGCTTGGTCTGCTTCAATGACTTAGGGTTTGGGAAACCCTAACAATGATGAAATCTTCCCTTCAACTCCAGAATCACCCTTCATGAACCAAATTGCCCTTCTCCCAATGGTGGCGCTCAAGGCTAGGATTAAACCCTAGGTCAAAGGATGCACAAATTGCCACAAATCTGCTGCTCCAAATCTGATTTTGGAATCTGAATATGCAAATAAATGAAGTGCAAGTAGGCTTCTGTTATGAAACCTCCACAAAGATGAATTAGGATTTTGTCCAATTCACCTAGAATCACAAGGGTTTTCGTCCTTGGATTCAAGCCCAACTTTCGTTGCAGCCAAGAGAGATAAACTCCATGAAAATATGAATGAAAGGTATGATGGAAATGACCACAAATGATCTTCTATTTATACATGAATTATCTTTTCTCCTCAAGCTGGCCGACCTCCTTTTGTGAGCATATTTTATTTCTGTTTTATGCCTTCTCCTAGGCCGACCTCTTTAAGACAAGGATGGTGCCCAAAACACAAATTAAAGATTTGTCTTTTTTGTTATTTTCTCCTTCCTCCTAGGCCGACCCTCTCCTAGATGCTCACTTATGATCTTTTGTCTTTTCCTTCACATCTTGGCCGACCCATAAAAGGAGTATTTTCTTTATGTTCTTTTATTCTCTTTTCCAAGAAGAGCGACCTCTTTGGCATATGATGCATCATGAATTGACCTCAAATCATGTCATTCTCTTCAAGGGAAAATATCATAAATTATCCTTTATTTTTCGATAGGCAATTTCCACACTTTCTTCTATTTTCCATCCTCCAAATGGGTCGCTCCACATCAGGGAAATTTATTTTATTAATGATGACTACATCAAAAATACCATAAAAATATGCCAAGTCATCTCCCATACTCAATTTTCCCTACAAAATTAGCCAAGTGTGAAAACTTGGCAATTAGGTCATCACTCCAAAAATGGGGACATTACACTAATTCATGGTTCGAACCAACTATGCCATATTCTTTGTACCTAATTTCAAACCATTATTGTGCCACTACATATATTTGTAGAGTTAAAAGGAGATGTTTTGTTTTACTGTAGAGAGACTAGACCATAATCTGTCATTAATGTTTCCCTTTTGGGATTAAATGGAAGTCTGCCAGTTGAGTCCTTAAATGCTACTAGCCATGTTAAGAACGTTCCATTTTGAATAAACAAATAATTGTTAATAAAAAAACACATCATTTATGGTATAGTATTAACTCTTTCGAGTTTCAACAATGTATTTTATCTGTTGATACAACTTTGTGGACATAATCTCCAATTATTATTTTTCTTGGTGTTGCATGTATCCCTTTACTAACATCAGATTCTTAATTTGTGCGTTATACCATGGCTATCTAAATTAGTGGGCTGTTCAACTACAGCATTGTGCATAGAGGTTTATGAAGTCTATGTAGATCCTATTCAATTGTGGGAAGAACTTTATGCCCTGCTTGATGTGCTTTTTTGCACACAACATTAATTCTCTAGTTCTTTTTGTTCCATATCCCATTGAGTAGGTACATACATGGTAAATATGTCCCCAATAAATGGTTTCATTTTTGGTATGCAAGTATTCTGAATGCTTGCAAAAATCAAGTACCACTTTATTTTACAAGACATAATTATAACCATCCATGGCTACAACAAGTTAGGCAACATGGGGACCTGTTGTGACCACTTTACAACATCAACCCCAATTACTAATTGGGTCCCCCTTTTTTGACTTGCCTGGATCCTTGAGGCTTATCGCCAGATGTGTCAGGAGCTTAGACTGGCCCACCGGGAAGAAAGAGAAGTAAAACACATAGGTTTCCTCCTGCATAAGCCCTGAACCCTAATTGACTGTTCCAGACTATCCTTGGGCGAGAGTTTCGTTTTTTCCATCCTTAGGGAAGGGTTTTGTCTTTTCACACTTGGGTAATGAACCCACTCCGCTCCCGGCATGAAACCCAATTCCAGTCCTAGTCCAAGACCCTATGTATGACTTAGAAAATCATTCCTGGACTCCAGTCCAGGAATCCAGCCCGAGGGTCCAAACTGGAGTCCTATCCGGAAGTACCTATCCCAGAGTCTCGTTTAGGGGATTCCTGCCTGGAATCCCGTTTCTTAGTTTATCTAGATTCTTCTTCCAACCAAGATCGCAGAGTTCAACAGGGACTGCCACTCCTTGGCATGATCATCCTTCAGTCATGGAACTTAGTCCCGGCTTGACAACTCTAGTCCGGAAGGTCAAAACCAAGGGATATCTCTTTAAATCTCGGTCCGGCACTCAACCTCATTTCATGGCTCGGAAGACTCGCAAAACGAAGACTTAGGGCAATTTCAAGAGACAATTAGCATTTAATGAATCCCCTTCCAGAAGGCTGGAATTGCGATAGGACACTTTTTGTCCTGGTCGCAAAATCCAGTACCTACTGGATTTTGCGCTCAAGGACACTTTTTGTCCTGGTCGCAAAATCCAGTACCTACTGGATTTTGCGCTCAAGGACACTTTTTGTCTTGGTCGCAAAATCCAGTACCTTCTGGATTTTGCGCTCAAGGTCAATCTTTGCCATTTTTCAGCGTCTTCAAGGTAAAGGTATATTGAAAAATATATTTAAGTATAAGTTGAGAGATTGAATTTCTTATACTTTAAATATTTTTCAATATACCTTTCAGGATGTTTGAGATAGCTCTCGAGTCCACCGGATTTAACATGCAGAATCTAGAATTTGGAAGATCCACCAGATTTCAGACTTAGTCATTTTTCAGGATTTCAGGATTTCAGGCTACCAAACTTAGCCAATTCCAAACATGGAAGGAACGAAGGATGGAACAAACGAACTTCGTGTCTTGCCATCGAAAGCATCATCTCGGAAGACATTCCACCACAGTGAAACCCTGCTGCAGGAATTGATAATGACTTCAGGGCAAAAGAATCCCAAACACCAAAGGAAAATCAAAGTACCCTCAGGAAATTCCCTGGTCGCACATTCCAGGACCTTTTGGAATATGCGCCCAGGACAACTTTTTGTCCTGAGCGCATAATCCAGAAGGTACTGGATTTTGCGCCCAAGGACTGGGAGTATCCAGTTTCTCCCTCCTGCTCTATCCCGTCACTCCTGGTTTGGATTTTTTTTTTTTTTTCTCTGACCCCTGTGTGGATACCTGACTCCTAGAATTCGCAGTCAGGATGGAACAAATGAACTTCCATCCTTCAGTCGTGGAGATATCAGATTCCCGGAGGATGGAACAAATGAACTTAGCATCCCGCCTTGGAAGTAACAGATTCCGCGAGGATGGAAGGAACGAGGATGGAAGAAATAAACTCCGTTTTTTTTGATCCTGTATCAACATCTGAACCTCCATGGAGTAGCTAGGAGAATGAACCTACTGCAAAACTAGAATCCCACTTCGAAACTCAGGAAAATGCAAATCCTTGACTTAAATTCCCTGAAACTGAATTCCTAAGGCAAGTGGCGCAAATTCCTTAACCTTCTGGATTCTGCGCTCCAGGACAAATTTTGTCCTGGGCGCAAATTCCTGAACCTTCTGGATTCTGCGCTCCAGGACAAATTTTGTCCTAGGCGCAAAATCCTTGACCTTCTGGATTCTGCGCCCTTGGACATTCCTGATCCAGTCTGGAATGGGAGACCTGCGAGGTGAGATTCCGGAACCCAGTTTGCCAACTCCTGCATAGAAGAATTCCTCGCCTGTTGTACCTCAGAGTCCGGAATCTCTAAACATGATGGAAGGGTACTTTTGGTTTTAAAAATGATGGAGTCTCTGATCCTAGGGTAAGAAAATCCCTCCATGCCAAAACAGAGTGATGAACCCCTTAGCAAATATCCAAAAGATTGAACATAAAAGTCCAAGGACACATGCCGCAATGATTCTTGTTCAAAATGCAAAGTCCAACTATCCATCTGAGTAAGATTCCATGGGATACTGTTCCAGGACTTAGCTGGATTTTGACAAAAGTTCAAAAGTTATGCTAGGGAAGAAAGATCCAAAACATCAGTAAATCCCCGACGTCGCTAAATCCTAGACCTCAGGAATTCCCCGACATTCCAAATTCCCCGACATTCCAAATTCCCCGACATTCACGAATCCCCGACCACCGACAAAACAGAAAAGACAAAAAACTAAGTCGGCTAAGGGAAAAGTTTGGCGGTTAAGGAATTTCTTTTCCTTAACCTAGGTCGGCCAAGCATGAAGGAGGCTAAGTTGCCTATATAAAGGGGAAGCCCAAGGCATTTCTAAAGCATTCCACTTCAAATTCAAATCTGAAATATTCATTTTAGGAGCAGAAATTCAGTCCAAGGGCAGATTTCAACAAAAGGAGAACAACTTCATCCAAGGAAATTGCAGATTTTATCATTTCCAAAGGACAAATTCGTCATTAGGGCAGAAATTTCTGAAGGTTTAGGGCAGATTTTTGAACCTTCCAAGAGCAGAAGTTCATCCTTCAAGAGCAGAAATTCCTTCTTCACGACAAAACTCCTCCATTCCAAGGTAAGTTCTTCACTAAAACTCCATTTCTGAATATTCCTAAGGCAGATTTCTTGTTGGAACATCCATTAAAACTCAGAAATTTCTGCAGAAAAATCAGAAAATCCATTAGTAGGTCAAGAAATCTATAAAAAAATCAGAAATTCATAGAAGGTCAAAAGTTCCTCGTGCAAGGAGAGGTATGTCACTACATGGAAAAAATTCCTTCTACTTAGAAAAAATTGTTATTTTTACCTTCCATGTGTACTTGAAAATTCCTAATTTTTAGTCCCACATACTTAAGATGTCACACCAAACTTCCCACGTGTGGGAATAAAAGCTTCCGTCTTACCTCTATCCTTGCCCCTTTGGAAAACTCATACTGTGCTTTTCTCTTCTTGATTTCATAGGTAAATGGCAGCTGCCAAGGCGGGTCCCTCAAGGCAAACCCAGGTGAAGGCCGCCTTCAAAGGAATGATCCCGCAATCCAAGATCAAGTCAAAATGGGCAAACGTTGGAGACACCAACATCTATCCTTCAGTCATGGAAGAAATTGGGAATCGAACGTATGGAACGGCTGGACATCCTCCATCTCTGCTCGCAGCGAAGATCGTCCGGAACGGAGTTGCCGCCGCTGCATGCTTCCCACCTGCCATTCCTTGTCCCGAGCTGATCGTGGAATGTTTCATGCACTATGATCCGGAGCGAAGGATGGTCGTCGATCGTAACAACACAGTGGTGGCCTATTTCACCAAAGAGAAGATTGCGGAGGCTTTCAATATCCCAGTCTATAATCCCGTCGAGTTCATGAGCAAGGAGGATTCCGCCGAAATGACCGAAGCCGATCCGGCAACCTGTTTTGGAGTCATCAACAGGACATGGATGCAAAAGAAAAGGACTCACCGTTCCAAGTTGCCAAGGACACTCCTCAAGTCCGACTTCAAGCAGGAGCATGGAGACCTCGTCGTCATGCTGAACAGGATTATGGGAAGTCAGCAGTCCTCTACCTTCGAGCCATGGATGTTCTACTACATCGAAGAGGTCCTCGCTGGAACAAAGATGATTGACTGGGCTCGACTCCTCAGTGATAACATTGATGCACAATTCCAAAACCTGGAGGAATCGAAGACCTTTTACATGAGTTCCTATGTGATCTACATGCTGGCTAGGAACAACAAATATCGGGGACTGTCATGGAAAGGTCGTATCGGCAATCAGGAAGGACAAGTCATGGTCTACAATTGCTATCCTCAGCTTCATCTTCAGAACATAAACCATTTCCGGAGATTCAATGATGCATTCGCCATGCATATCACCAGGACCCTCCAAGGAGGCATTCACCAGAGACTATCACCCGAGGCCAAGAAGTTGGTCAGGACATATGGCTCATGGTTCATCCAGTTCCCGAAGTTCACATACATCAGGGTGCAGGGATTTTCCGGCTATCCATACAGACTACCAAGGTATCCGTCAGACAAAATGGTCCTGTTGGAGTTAACAAGGCAACTCTCGGCGTATGACAAAGTCCAGAAGAAGAAGAAGAAGGTTGGGGTGACTTATCCAATCCAGACGGAAGATGAAGTCGAGTCATGCCCATCTCTCCTAGCCGCCGAAAAGTCCGAAGAAGAGCTGCAGTTCTACAACTTGGTAACTCATTCCTTACGGGAGAACTTTGACCCGTTCAACACCACCAGGATAGCGTGCGGAAGGAAACATAGACACAAGATACACCTGGAGGACCATTGGGCAAATGCCGAGGATGACTTCGAGGTGCGAAGAAGGATGTGTTCCCGACTTTCAGTTGACATGATCAGAGCCACCGGGATCTTTCCAGTCCCTGACCAGGTCAAGGAGGATGGTAAGCTAGTCCAACCATTCTTTGGGCAGGAAAAAAATAAGCCTCTTCCACCCATAGTTTGGTCTGATCCAGAGGTCACCCACTTGGATGACCTAATGGCACCCGTGCTAACAGTGACACAGAAATGGATAAGTCAGCAGACGGAGAAAATGCACAAGATGGGTATCCGTCCAACTTACGACCTGATGGGAGACTTGGACTCTCAGTCTTCCGAAGAAGATATGGCTGAAGACACTCCTGTGGAAGCACAAGAGGCAGGAAGACAGGAAGAAGGGAACCAGGATGCGGAAGATCCACCAGCAAAGAGGGTAAAGGCTCGGAAGGAATTTATCCGCAGACCCAATCAGGAGGAGCGGAATGCATCCAGACCTCACTCTGCCAGCACTTCTTCCATCCAAGAGGTGGATCTTTTTGGAGATGCACAGACCGTTAAAGGCAAGGAACCTATGCAAGAGGAAGTGGTCCCAAATGAACCAGATGATCAGGGAGATGATGAGTCCATGGATTCCACCCGGGAGCGGACTCCCAGCCTCATGGTGGGAAATCAGCCTAACCCTCTACCTCGGAATCCAGGGGAGGCACAGCTTGAAGACATGCTCCGTCATCCTGATTTGGAATTCCTCAATGAGGAGTTCAATTACGGAGAAATACCGGCCTCCACACCACAAGTTGGTCAAGGACCCCAGGAAGCACAGGAAGAAGCCATTCCATCCACGAAGCCCAACTGGTTACAGGATAGGTTGCAGAAAAAGACAATCAAGAAGAATAATCCTTCCACCGCACTTGGTGATTTTCTTGCCAGGATAGGGAAGTCTGCAGTCCCAAAGAAGGTGAAGAAGTTTTCCAAGATTACCAGAGATGAGTCGGGATCCTGCCGTGTAGAAGTGGCCATTCCTAGGATAACGGAGGCAAAGGAGGACATCAGTCCTAATGACTTTGACATCTTGAAGGTTGACCTTGGGCCAACTACGAAGGATCAAGAAATGGCAGAACTGGAGGATTCCGTCGCCGTCATCCGAGAGAGGTTAAGGAAGGAGGAAGAAAAGAAGAACCAGTTGAAACAGGAGAATGAGCAGCTGCGGCAGCACATCCAGCAACTCATGGGCCCATTGCAATCCGCCCAAGGAACAACGTCCCAACCTCTGAGCATAACTAAGGATTCCTTAGCTGAGGTTGAAGTTTTGAGGATGGTCGGCCACACAACAAAGGGCTGGATAGAGAAGGTCTTGGATAGAGCTCATGGATTCATAGAGGACCTCGTCCAGGTGAATGGCAGAGTTACAGCACTCATGGATAGGACTCAGGCAATTTTGGATACATGTCAACAGTTCATGGTCGTCCGGGAGGAAACTATCCCTAGACTGAAAGCACTAATGAACACTCCGCAGCTGGACCTGATCCGGAACAAGGTAATACAGGCAGGTTCAGTATATGACTTCCTCAGCTGGTATTCCGCCTTGCTCATGAAGAGGGATAACTTGGAAAAGATTGAAGGTGACACTTCCCGGGCCCACGCCATGTTGAAGGAAATCCAAGACAAAATCTTTGTATCATTAGAGACCTGGTTTGATCTGGATGTAGCACCAGACGGGATCATTGACTTGGAAGAATTGAAAGGCAAGATGCGGAGCATATACTTTAAAGCAACTTATCCCACTGAGGAATCCCATCTTGAGGATGCATCCTCGTTTCTGATCCTCATCAATAGTATCCAGGAGTTGAGGGCGGATTGGGAGAATATCCTTGTCGCCTGCACCACCACCGCATCCGTCATGGAGTTCCGGATTGAGAACCTGCCCAGTATTCCTATGGAAGAGTTGGAAGTTGTCCTGACTAGGTTCCTGGAAGCAGAGACAAAAGAACAGGAGGAAGTTCCGGACAGACAAGACAGTCCTATCCAGAAGTCCTAGACAGGTGGCGACCAGGACAGCTGGAAAGTTTCCTTACACATTCTGACGACCTAGACAGGTGGCAGTCTCCTGCATGGATATTCTGACGACCCCACCTGCTTTTCTAGGATTTGTAACCCAGGGCACATGTTTCAAGGAAATCTGATTTCCTTTTGCCCTAGGATATTTTTGAGAGCCTATATAAAGGCTGAGGGATGCCTCATTGTAATCTCTCTCTCTCTCTCTTTTTATGATATTTACCATTCTGAAGCTCCTAGAGCTCCTTAGTAGTTAGTTTTCATTTCTGCATAGTTTCTTATGAGCTGGAACTCCAAAATCAGTTGGATTGTTGTGATATAAACTTCTGAAGTAATTATATATGCATTGAAGAATGGTGTTCATATATACCTTTGGATTTTTGGCATGGTCTTATTGATTTCTTGGAGCAAATCTGAAAATATTGAAGTTCTTTCTTGTATTTTCATATTTTTATTAGTTAGAAAGATGGAGATTATTACTGTTGTATGATTGAATCTGTTTGTTCATACCATTGGTGATCTGTGGCTTGCAAATCACCGTGCATGGTTAGTCTGAACTTAATTCGAACCTAACTTCGACTGTTCCGTATGACCAAATCCATGTCTCTTACTGAAGCAGTCTGAAAATCCTTATTCCCCCTTAGAAGATAGCACTGCCCCTGCCTAGCTGTTGTCTCATGACGAAGCAGAGGACTGGTTCCAGTTTCTATCTTCAACAGCAGTCTTCTTCTATCAATTAGTTAAACTCCTGAACCCTTATCTTTTCACTTTCTTTTAGATCTTCATTAGGATTAGTTTTCCAGAGCTTCATCGTCTAAATCATCCGCCTCTGTAGGAATGGAACTTTAGAATTCCAGTTGTCAATCTGTGAAAGAATTCCATTCACCCGCAAATCCCAGTCCGAATCCCAGAAATGAATTCCATGACCCTGAAAGAGCAATCTTACGTAAGTCCCCTTCGTGATTACCAGCAAATCACATCATTCTACTGAGTCTATCCCCATGCACGTCAAGACCTAACATAAAAGGAACCTTGGAGCAGTCTCATTCGATCACATAGTTCAGCGTCTGAGAAGCTTTATTCAAGAGAGGATAGGATACCCAGTATTTTATTCTAATGTTGTTGTAGTCACAAAAACCTCATCAACAGGACCTTATGTCTATCATTACCTTCTTGTAAAGTGCCAGGCCAGCAGTGATATATTCCAACTATTTGTGTATTTTGCAAGTGTTTAAGGAAATCTCTAAAAGGACTGATGAAGCATATAATGATATACCATTCACAAAATCATTAAGAATGAATAATAACAATATAAGATATAAGATCAACTATCATAACTCAAAAATTTCTGTTACAGATCAGACAAATTTATCAACAGCAATACATTCAGTTCTGCAAATAAATTCAATTCCTAACCTTCAGTGAAAACTGGAGCTGACTGCTGATTATATTCTTCTTGAAACAGTGGTGTAGATCTTGACTGGACTGTAGGGCTGCTCATAACAAATACCCAAGTAGCTAGAACAGTTTACAAAGCTTTATAAACACTGGAGCTGCTGGCATATCTCACTTAAATCTTGGTAACAGAAGCAACATTTAAAAACTGTATTTTCTGAAATGATAATACCCCCTGAAACTGAAGTATTCCCTTCCTCTAATATCCTCATACAGCAACAGCACACTTCTAAGTCAAGAAGCTAGTGTATAAGTGAAGCGACAAGGGTTTTGGGGTCTAAAAGACCCTTATTTAATGCAGCGGCTTTCTCCATAAACCCTCACGCCCTATCCTACACCTGTAAGGTCTGCAACTCAGATGAAATCAGCTAGAAATAGATGCAATCTGCTTCTAAACTCCCTTCAAATATACATAGGCTCCAATCACCCTTCCTCTTGCTTGGACGTTCCCACTTATAATCTTCAAATCCTTCAAAGGGGCGGCTAGAACATTGGGCGGCCAGCTGAAATATGCTATCTCACTCAAGAAAAATTGATAATATTTGCTAGCAAATGCTTTTCCTTCAAATCTTCATTCCTTGCTCAAGCTGGAACAATAAACTCAAATTGGAAATGTTTTTATCAACTATGTAGCACAAATCTTCACAAAATCTTGAACATTTAGCACACCTGTGAAAGTTGTATGAACTCACCAAGAATTGGCTAGGAGGGTTTTCGTCCTCGAAACCAATCTACGCTGTAGGGTTTTCGTCCTAAGGCTTAAAGTTGAACAAAATGCTTAATCTCCACAAACGGGGTTTTCAGAAATGAAAATGTCAAGAATATGAGATTCTCTTTTTACATCTGCCTTTTATACTCCCTTTTAGAACATTCGAGAAATTATATTTTATTTCCCCATAAAGTGACTTTTAATTTAATTTGCTTTTTGGACCCCGAAATAAGTCACTTTATAATAAAATGTTCAACTTTACTAAAATAATTAATTAAATATAAGTCATAAAAGAATAATTCTAGACAACTTAATTTAATCAATTAACTATTCCCTTACCAAAATCCCAATTAGCCTACGGGACTTAATATAGGCTAAGAGTCTTGTTGTGATGTCTTCACACATCACCCCATTGCAAATGGGGACCCCCTCTTTTTTTCTTGCTTTCTGTCTTTGTTTTGCTTTAGGTTTAGTTTTTCTTTGAGCTTGTAGGGTTTGGTAGTGTTGTTTTGCCCAAGTCTCGATATATTTTGGCTAAGGAGTCTGTATCTTCTGATTTGATTCAAGTTCTGAGCCTTGAAATTGACTAAGTTTGATGTCCTAAAGTCTGATGTTCTGAGCACTGAAATTGACTAAGTCTGAAATCTGGTGGATCCTCAAAAATCTAGAATCTGCATGTGAAATCTCATGGATCGGGGACCTATCTCAAACATACTGGAAGTATATTTCAAAATATTTAAAGTATAGGAAATTCAATATCTGAGCATATACTTTTTAAATATACTTCCACCAGGACACTTCAAAATCAAGCGAAAAAGTTAAAGTCTTGGACCTTGAGCAGAAATTCCTTGCTTATGAACACAATGCACCCAGGATGAGCGGAGAATCCTTGCTTATGAACACAATGCGCGTAGGATGAGCGGAGAATCCTTGTCTATGAACACAATGCGCCTTGGGAGTAGAGTCATCTAAGCATGAACATTGCATAAAAATCAAATTTTATCTTTGAGAATCGTTGAAAACTCCCCTGCAAAGATGATCATAGTTAGAATTCATATCAAAGGATGAGCAGAAAATGTTCACCAATGAGCATAATGCGCCCTAGTGAAAAGATCCTTCTGAGCATGTAATATGCGCCCTAGGAAGAGAAGGTTCATTGGCTTAAGGAATGGGAGTTGCATTCCAAATCATTTTCGAAGATTAGAAGTGAAGAGAAAGGATCCATGTGAAGGAGAAAAAGTGAAAATGTTCATCAATGAACATTATGCGCTCCAGATTGAGGGAAAATGTTCACTAGCAAGGAGAATGTGCCCTGGGAGATGAGGCATTTGGAGATGAGAAATTATCATGCAATGAAAGTTTGAATAGCGAAAGTCCTTGGGAGTTCATTTGAAGAAGTCATTTTGACACTTAGAAATTTTGTGATTGGGAAAAGTGGAAAATGTTCATCAATGAACATTATGCGCTCCAGGAAGGCAGAGAATCATCATCAAGGATGCGCTCAAAAGGAGTAAATTTCACAATCATGTGGAGAATGCATGTAGACTTCAAATCAAAACCTTCAAGCAATCATTTCCACTATAAGTAATTTGCAAAATTAGACAAAGTCATGAAAAGTTTCAAAAGTGAAAAATCCACCTAAGTATAGAGGTCGGAAAACATCCACTCAAACATTCTTGCAAATTGATACCATTTTATGAGGATTTAATACAAGGGCATTGAAAAAAAACTCACTAAGGATGTTGGAAAGTTTGAATGGAAGATCAACACTGAGGTTTGAGGGAAATTGTTCATCAATGAACATTTTGCACTCACTTGGAGATATGCTTTCAAGATCAAATTTGTTAAAACCACTTGAAACTCGTTAAAGTACATTGGAATCATTTGAAATCCCTAAGTGTTTATGATGAAGAAGAGAAAGGAATCAAACTTGACAATAAAAATGCCTAAGTGTGGAGGTCGCAAAAGAAGGAAATTGTTCATCAATGAACATTATGCGCCTTAGGAGAAGGAGAATTCACTAACTTAGGAATTGAAGTTGCATTCCCAAATTGCATGAAGATAAATCCTTAAGACACTTCAAACTTATGAAGAGTGCATTGAACCAATTTGTCAAGTGTTGATCGAATGTAATGATGAAATGAAGGAAAATGTTCATCAACGAACAATATGCGCCCTATGGAAGATCTCATCTTTGGAGTCAAGACAATAGAATATTACTTTCCTTAGTCAAATCCATGAAAAAAACATATCAAATTGCTTGGGAAAGTTGAAAGAGATGAGAAATTTTATGAAAATGCCTAAGTCCAAAAGGAGGAAAATGTTCATCAATGAACATTATGCGCTCTAGGAGGGTGCATATTGTTCATCAACAAGAAAAATCCGCCCTTAGTGTCAAAAGAAAATTCGCTCTAAGCCAAGAGACCAGTTGGCCTTAGGGAGAAAACTAAATTCAAACCAAAGAGAAGTCATTACTAGGCCGACCTGCTAATGCTATATAAGGAGGATTCAATCTTCATTTTTTCATATTCAATTCAAAACTAAAAGCAGATTAGCAGAGCAGCAGCGAATTGAAGCAAGAAATTCATCTAAGAAAGGGCAGATTTCATCCAAAGAGCAAGGCGAGTTCACAAAGAGAAGAGTTTGGAGTGTGAGCGCTTCAAAGAAGAAGAGGATTTTTTCATTTTCCATGAAAATTTCAATTTGAAAAATCAGATCTGCAAAATAAAAAAATCAGACTTAGCAGAATTTTCATTAAATTTAGTAAATAAATAATTAAGGTATTCTATGTTCTCCTTGCTTCAAATTTAAGTAGTTTTCGATAGATATATGTGGAAAATTGTCTTGTAATCATAATTTATCTATCCCACATTCGTAAGGAGGGCGAAATTACTTGTTGAATCTCCTTTATATCTGTTGGTGCCTGCATAAGCATTTAGGTTTCAAGCATTTAAATATGCAGGCACCTTCCATAAAATTCATAAAAAATTTATGTCGTTCGACCTTTGCAATAGAAAAATGTGCAAAAAACAGTTAAAATGCATGTATCTTTGTAAATACAAATGAAAATATATATTGGCGGGCTTGCAAAATCTCAATAGGCCTTCAAAAATGGTGAAAAAATGAGTTATATGCATTTTTGAATGCATATCGGGCTTGAAAAGGTGCATGTACAAGGGGGAATCTTTCGCAGATTCTCGGGGATATTTGCTGCCTGTATATCGGGCTTGTATGTCTGAACATACATCGGCTGCATGCATTAGAAATGTGCAAAGGAAAATATACAAGGGTGGAATATGCATTGAAGATTCTCGGAATATTCTACAGAGGTATCAAGGGTTTGCTTGTATATTGTGTTGTATGTTAGCACATACATGCGCAACATACAAAGGAAAATATGCATTTCCGGGCATACAGGAGAGAATATATATCGCATATTCTAGGAAGATTCCTTGTTTGTATGTAAAGGGGTTTGTATGTTTGCGTTTGTATATTCGACATACAAAGGAAATGTACATTGAAAAATATACAAGGGAGTGCACATACATTTGCTACTGTGCGGTGGAGATGCATTCGCTGGGGCCCGTAGGTATATACAAACAAGTTTGTATATGTTCAACATGCAAGCGCACAAATGCAAAGGCAAGCATACAAACCGGATTTCAAAGGGTTCTTCCAATCCAATTCATAAGAACGTGGAGTCCGCGCCTTGTATGTATATCCGCGTTATATGTTTACACATACAAGCCGATATACAAAGGAAAATATACAATCCGGACCCAATTGAAAATCAAATGCAGAGAATAAGGTTTGGGGTTCGCAACATGTATATTGGATGCTTGTATGTGCCGATATACATTGCAAAGATACAAAGGTTAAGATGCAAGACGGATTTCAAGACGGATGCAGTGTGTTTCATAATTTTTGAAGTCCGTGCCTTGTATGTATGAGGTGAATGTACATTGCACTTGTATGTGCAATGCGATATGCAAAAGGGGGAGATACAAGCCGGAACGGAACTCAATTTCAAATTGTTCTATAAAATTTGAGGTCCGACTTGTATATAAGGTGATTGTATATGCTTTTGCATATACAATGGGCGAAAGGACAAAATGCATGTTAGCGATGGAAAAGTCGAGGAGCAAAGGGGTGCCTACGTGGCACGTTATCACTGGCTGATGACTTTTCTGCAGGATTTTGAGCCGTGGATCACAGCAATCGAAGGAGGATCGACGGCTATCTTTCAAGTTCGCAGCAGCGATGGATTTTCTTTGCATCTGAGGCCGCGTTTAGGCGGGAAAAAACTTCAAGGAGCACGCTGCTACTGCATCTTCAGAGCTGCGGGTAGTTGGACATTGATGGCGGTACACAGAGGGATGATCGATGGAGTGACAGGTTACCAACCCGATTTTTATGAGGAAAATCTTCTGGCGGTGGTGCAGATCCCGATCTCACCTGCCCTCTCCTCTGTTTTCCCCGGCTGCATTCATTATTTTGAGCGCCAATCTGAAGATGCAATGTATCTGGCGAAATTTTGATTTGCCTTGTAAATTTTGTTGAATACACAGTCTGGGTATAAAAGGCAGACTGTGCTATTCTTTTTGGTTGTTGAAGACTTGGGCAATTTTGGGGGAAAAATAACGAAATACAGAGCATTTCCTGTTTGTTGTATCTCTGTGGAGTTTATGAGTTGCATCTGAGTGTATCTTGCACATATGTTCAGTTTCTTGTCATTGTATATGAAAAATGCATTGTTGCATGTATTTATCTGTTTGTCTCCATTTGTTGCATGCAATTTCTTCTTTTGAATCTGGTTGCTAAGGGTTTCTCAGATTCTTGGGTATAGATTTCTGTATCACATGCCTAATCTCTAACTTCCATTCAAGGAGTGGATTAAATCGTTTTAGGTTAAGTATGGAGAAGATTGTATGTCAGCCGGGATGTTTGTAAGTAGAGATAGTTAAATACCCATTCTTGGGTGATGTTTGTAAGGCAAGCATCAATCTAACCCCTTGAAACTTGAATCCAAAATGCAATCCATTCTTATGTATATGTCTAGTTGACTCCTTGCCCTGAGATAGGCACTGGTCTGCTTCTGGATTAGTAGTTATGATCCAAAACCACTTGTCTTGCATCCAAACCATCAAACCAATCATTCCATATTTCCAACCTGTTAGTTGTAGGAGTAGGATTAGGATTCCCTGCATGCTCTCTGCCTGAACCAGACAAACATGTCCAAGAATGTTGCTAACCTTGTGATTTGTCACACAAATCTTGGTCCATACATGAGAGTATTTTGCCTGTTATCACAAAGCTAAATCATTCTGTCATTGGGTGAGTCAAGGTTAAATCTTTAGCTAATAGGGATACCCCCCTTGGTGCGGCAGAATCGGAAGTGAAGGGGAGGCAGCTCAAGCAACCTCCTGTATTCGTTGGCCGAATCTGCCTGTGCATTGGAACTGGCAAACCCTCTGCTGATTCGGAAGTAAACACCAACAATATCAAATGTCACAAACATGCTAACTTGAGGTGTTTTTACTTGTAGGTTGATGATGTATGGAGTGTGTTGAAGGAGAGCGACACTTGAGACAAATATATGTGGATGAAGAGGAAGGATTAAAGAATTTGGAGGCGAGCTATCCAAGAGGAGCATCCAGAGTCGAGGTAATTGGCGAATGCGAAAGCCGGATCCACTTCACGAGCAAGGTCAATGTCATGAAGAACTTCCGACACCGGTTAAGGAAGCTGACATCCCATCAAGAATTCCAAACTTGGAGAAAGAGTTTACTTCCAATGGCAAGGGGAACTTCATCGCCAGGGCGGAAGAAATACATTGCATCAAGGTTTCATCACTAGGGATGAATATCAATCCACCTTACATGTTCAAGAATCCACGCATGAGAGGAAGTCGTCATCCGTAGATTCATTCCACATCCAAGCTTCCAAAGTTATCATGCGCTAGAAAGAAGAAAGACAAGCACAAGATATCCTCTACTTCCTACACCATCCAGAGCTAGAATCCTACACAAGAACAAACGTCACAAGATGAAGACTGAGCATAAGCATCAAGAAAGTCCATCAATTACATGAAGAAATTCAAAATTCCCAAGTTTCAAGTTCAAACAGTTAAGTTCCAAAGGTGAAAATCCAAGTTTGAAGAAAAATGACATAATTTGGGAAAGTATTCTAAGCAGTGTGAACAGGGAGAAGATCAAACTGGTTCGCTCAATGCTAAGGTGGCATGTACATGTCATCGATCATATCACACTTTGCCACATCACTTATCTTTATTCAATGCATTCACACAAATAACAACCTAAAGTTGGCGCCTACCTTGGGATGCTCCAAAGATTCCACTTCAAGCTTATCTTTTTGGAAAGCATGCCTTCATTGCCTATGAGTTTTTATGTACACGGGTTGTGTCATCTTTTACTCTTTCTAAAAATATTTGGTTGTTGTAACAAATTGCTTATGTGGTGTAATCTAGGCCATTGGCTTTGCCAATCAATCCTAGCCATTCATGTAATTTTGGAGTCTATAAAAGGCTCACTTCTCTCATTTGCAAGGATAGAGATGGAAGAGTAGGAGTAGATGCTGTCAAAAATAGGAGTAGATTAGAGGAGACTTCTTGAAGTCATTGAAGAGACATTGTGAAATTGTTATAATTATACACTTCCAAGATCAATACAAGCTCATTGTTGTTCTCATGGTGATTTGTGTGATTGTGGAATGTTCATATGGTTTCTAATTCTCGAATATGATGGAGATGTGTTTCCATGTAGCATAGAATAGATTAGAAAGTTCATTGATGTGATGAGTATATGTGAAGATATTTGATGAATTCTTTTTGGTTCATACTTTTCGTGGTTTGTCGAAGGTAACTCACTTTGTAAAGTTAGACTGAACCTTCATTTGCTTTAGTTCGATTGTGAATATTGTTCAAGTTGCCCCAGCTGTTGGTGTTTGGATGGAGATTTACAATATGAAAATCCTTGAAATACCTTAAAAGATTGCATCGACTTCGTGTAATTGTTGGTTCTCATGGTGAAGCAGAGTTTGGTTTTGTGAGGAATTTGTCTATTAGAGCATGTTTATTATATCATTGTCCTTAGAATAGCTTTCTCAACCGTTATCCTTTTTCATTTTCTTTCATAGCTGGTTAGAAGTAAGTTCCATTTCACAAGAAGGAGAATAACATATTTGAGTGGAGAAAGGAGCCAATTCAACGTAAGTCCCTTTGTGAGTTTCAACAAATCACATCAACTACTGAGTCTATCCATTGCAAGTCAAGACCTGACATATCATGAACCTTGGAGTTGTCTCATTGGATCACATTGTTTAGCCTTTGAGAGACTTTATTCAAGAGAGGCTAGAATACTTAGTATTTTATTTTGAGTTTGCATGTGCATAAAAAACACATCAACATGTCTTCGCAAATCGTTCACACTTGCGAAGGGGACATTACACTTCTATAAAGTGCTTTAGACAACTATGTAGAGTGGTGTTCACACTCGTTTTGCACAAAAAAATGTATGAGTGAATTACCTTGCATCTTATTGAAGACCTCAAATAGTCATTTTTTTGATTAAAGGTAAGTTTTTTGAAATTAAAAAAGGAGTAAACCCAAACAAAGATACAACAAGGGGCATGCCACAAGAATAGCCAATGGCCATAGGAGGAAGAGAAAAGAAAATAAACTACAACAAAGGGCGAGGTCTTAGTCTTTGACCACTTTATTAACATTTAAGACACACCATGAAGCACTAAATCTAAAGAAGATTGTTACCTATATATCACCTATGTATGCTAGGTCCCTTTCCTTTCCAAGAACAAGATTACTCTTTCCTACCGTTTCCCAATAATATTGCATTTAAAATCTCTCCTAAAGTAACCCATAAAAGTCTTCCAAACCTGTGATGGCATTCTTTAGAGCACCCCAAGCTTCTTACTTGCTATCCTTAGCACTACCCGCCTGCCTGGTAAATTTTCTTGTCCACTACTTGTAAGGCTTGATCACCCTCTCTCTAAGGGTTTCAGAAACCAACATACTAACATCTTGAGTCTCCCTTTCAATAAACATAATTCTATCCAAGAATTTCTTGCTCCTAGTTTGGATCAAAGGCTTCTTCCGTTTTTAACAAGCTTTTATATCTTCTTCAAATCTCTTTGTTTTTTTGCTTCTAGATTGTTCTTCCTTTGATTTTACGACAAATGACCTCCTTTGTACCAAAAATACTTCCTTCTTTTTCTCACTTCCAATAGTTATCTCCAATTTGGCACTAGCATCAAGATTCAAAGGCAAGAAGTGGGTAGCTGATTCCCACAAATCATTCATATCCCACAATTTTTCTTTTGTTGTTCTTGGTCAATAACTTGTCCTATAATCCTAAGCAAACTTCTCCTATTAGTACTTTTAGCATTTGAAAAGTCGGAGATGTCAATAATTTGATTGGCATTTGCAAAATGTTCCATGAACAGCCCAAGGTAAGGAAAGATAGAAAATAGCAGCAGTTAACACACAAAAACTTGACAAAACTAGGCAAAAAAGTCCATGCCTTAAGAGGCCTTGGATTGTGAAAGTTGTTGCAAACTAGGTACAAACAACCAATAAGAGGGACCTCAATTTTAATCTTTTCCCAAGGCTGCCTTGACCTCCGCACTTTAAACCAATGTCGTAAATGCTAAATTGAAGACTAGAAAATCCCCAAGAAAGGCCACAAATGCAGTCTCTATCAACAATCTTTCCAATCGCTCCCCATGAGCCAACACTTGTGTCCACCACACAACAAAATAATGTCATTTGCAGCACAACAGATGCACGAGGAGGAAAATAAAGGCACATGAGAAAACAACCAAATGAAAACCTAAGAGAAAATCCCCACATGCTTGAACAAAGCTTGAGATAGCTTCAAGATGGAAGATCCCATGTGCTTGCCCCTTGCAACCATAGAACTATCCTACAATCACAAAAACAACCGTAGCAGTTAGTGTTTTAATTAGTGTTACAAGGCCCGGACTTGCCAAAGACTCGCCAAGGTGATTTTTGGCGAGTACTCGGACTCACCACCCAGACTCGTCCAAGACTTGACAATTTGAAAAACACATGAAATTTAGAGATTTTTAAGGATTTAAGACTTGTTTCATGCACCCTTTAATGGAGAAAAATAAAATTCAATTAGAAGATACTTTGAACACATACACAAGTATACATCAATCACATAAGTATAAACACAAATTTTCGCTGAAGGAAATAACACATTTAGATATATAAATATTGTCAAATGTATACAAGACTCATGGAATATGAAATCCATGGCATCAAAAGTTCAAAACAAATATCAAAATAAAAACTAGTGTAATATACACCCCTGTTGTGTATATATTTTGATGCCAAATTTTTGTTTATTTGATTGTTCTGAGTTTAGGGTTTCATTGAATATATTGCATGTTTGATATTTGCGTTGAATACATGAAATGAAGAACATATAGCATAAACCGAGAAAATCTAAAATAGATATCAACAAAATAACAGCTACCTAGATAGCAATGAGCCAAAATATGAATTTTATTGACAAACCCAGTTGGAGATTTACAACTTCATACGGATGCTGACGGAGGTCCAGCATTACAAGTCATAGGAAAATGCTCATAGCTCCCAAGAAACAATAGCTATCACGCAATGAACAGCAGTAATCCAATAACCAGCCCTAGGAAATCAGAATACAAGCAATGGCAGCCCCAAATAATGAAGAAATCAATTAAATCATCCCAAACACATGATTGCTGTAGTACGGCCTGGTTGTGGGATACATGCAGCTGCAAATGCCTTTATAAACCCTCCAAATCTCCTCTAATGATGTCTAAACTTATTGCTGGTATGTGGCGACCTGTTTTGGAAGGAATTACTCCACAAAGTTTGCATCCAAAACTTACAAAGTGCTGCTGAAGGTGGTATGACTGTACTTGCAGAAGTACGGTCCAGCCAAAGATATGTTTTCAGTCACAAAACTCCTCCAAACTCCATCAAATCTGCTCATAGAAATTAGTCTACTATTCTGCAACTCAAAACTCCATCAAAGATGTTCATATCAGCACAAAACTTCTCCAAAATACCTCAATGAATGCACAAATGAAGCTCCTAAAATGAAGCTCCTCCAATCCTCTCTTGATGCAATCTTTCATGCAGGAAGAAAGGAACTAATGCAGGGGTTTCCGTCCCAACATAGCCATGAACAAACCCTAGAGCCAAGCTCTCAAACCCTCACGGGTAAATCTCAATAAGAGAGAAAATATCATAAACCAAGCATGTCCAAATGAGAGCTCTTTTCCTTCTTTTATACTTTTTCAATTGGGAATCTCTAAAATCCTCTTGCATATGGGATAAAACATGAGAGGGAAAATACATTTTAAAATATTATAATTCTCTTTAATTCTTTCCTCAACATCACCCATAAAGTCCCCTCTTTTAAAACAACATTAAGTTGTTGAGCCTAGGCACCAAGGTCCAAGACTAAATAATAATGTTTAATATACGGACTTTAAAATGGAGGCCAAGATGATGTCGGAAACCAATGATCTATAGCTTGTTGGAAAGGTCTTGACAAAACGAATCCAACCCCACTCTTAAAATTCCATTCCGGTGCCAATCCCGAACTTACTAAAAATAGTAAGTAATGGCCATAAGCAGACTGAGCCAACTCAGAGGGTGCCAATTGGATCCACAAACCATCTGATAACTCCGAGCTCAGTGCAATGTCTATGAGAGCCGACAGCCGACTGCCGACTGCCAAGTCGCCCAAACAACGCCGAACTGCCACTTAAAATAGTAGTGACCATCGGGGACCAAAGAGAACAAACCCAGAAAAACCCAGAAAGATTAACGACATGCAAGCACTTACTATAAATAGTAAGTACAGACAAGTCCGAAATCCCTCTGGAAAGTGTCAAACATCTCCACTGGATCACCCGAACACCCTGGTGACATCGAAATATTCCTCTGATTATGCTGTCACCAACCTAGAAAGCCCGCTCTGACTGAACTGCAAGAGAATCTGAAAATGGGGACATTACAGTCCGCCCTTCCCAAAGATTGCTTGTCCTCAAGCAATGCCAATACAACCTCCAAGCAACAAACTGAACCCAACTGAAACCAAAAATGATCCCAGGGTCCCAAGTTATTCTCAGCATAGAACCACCACGTCGACGCTGCGCTACTCTAATAAAACCTTCACTATGCAGAGAGTGGTGAAGCAACACCTCGGAATCCAACTGAACTGTCATGCCAAACCTATCACCACCTGGATCCCAACACACTAGAACCTCACATCCATCAATCATGAAGAGGAAATTAACCCTCGAAGTGTCCAAACCACAACATCCCCTTCCATCCTCTACAAAACTCCTATGGATGTACTGACTATCCAACATAGGTGTTGGAAGATATGAATCTGCTCCTCTCAAACCAAGGGAATACAAAAACTTTCCTCCCTCACTGCTGTAAAAACTAAATTTGCCATCATGCCTACTGCAACCTCTCTGAAACCATGTCTCCAATGGAAATTTTGGAGACAAAGAAATCGCAAACTCTGTCCAATGCATATCACCACGATAGTAATCTAACCTCTGACCCTGCAAATAATCCTCTGTATGTATCTGAGTCAGATACCTGCAATCTCTAGTTCCATCTTCTGTAGATGGCAACCCTTCATCCCACAATGGATGGTATAAATCCCGAGCCAATCCACACTTACGCATCATCAAATCATCTGTGTGTGGACTAAAGGAAAAATAATGAGCACTCCTCAGTATGCAGTCAAAATAAAAAGCACCTGCTTGTGTCAACAGTTGACTGTCATAGTCATGGGGAACACACTCCTCATCGCCATCATCACACAAATCAGAAGATGGCTCATGTCTCTAATCCTGAATAGCTAATTGGGTGGATACTCTGGCAATCCTCTCTGCATACCCAATAGCGTACTCCCTATCATGAAATAATTGGAGATATTCTGATTTTACCTCCTCCAAAGCACTTCTGATGAACTGCAAATCATGAATGTGAGTACCAGTCGAGACCCCATACCGTCTCTCCTCCAACTCTGCTGTCCAAATAAGGTTCTCAACATTCTTATGAGTGCAATCTAAACGGAATAAGGTTGAATCAACCTTCTCTCCTGTAACCTTCAGTTGGTCTCTCCAACCCTGTGGTCTAGTAAGCCGTTGATCACTATCAACTGCATAGGATGCAATCTTTGATTTGCTTCCAAGAGAGGGAAACAAATCCACATGAGAATCGATCTCCCCACTGAAAGATGCCCTGCATGTGTCCTGTGAAAAAGAAGTAGTGTGGTGCTCGGTCACACAACTCTCGAGGAAATCCATCAACTCTTCGCAAGAGCTATCAATCATCTGCTCTGCATCACCTGAAATGGGACTACCCTCAGAGACCCTTGATGCAACATCTGGTTCCCTGATACTCTCAACTAAAGTATCTGTCCCATCTGTATCAACTGCACCTGTATCTGCAATGGATGTAACCACATCCTCAATCTGCTCACAACCATAATCCGTGGATAAATGCTCCTCACCCATTGTTGCCATAGAAACCTGAACTGTATCTGTAGATGGTGAAGATTGTGCCAAGCTCAACTCCACGATAAGCTCATCTATCAGTAGCTTTGACTCTTGAAGGGCTGATTGAGTACTTTTCAAAGAGTCTGTGGTGACCTCGAGCTCATATGTGAGCTCATCAACCTCCTTTTCCTTTCCCCTTAGAGCATCATGATAAATCCTATCGATCCTGAGAAGATGATCTCTATCAGATAACAACTGTAGGTAATTATTCTTCATGATCCCAACTGCATCTCTAAGTGCTTGAAACTCAGCAAGGGAAAGTCCACTATCAAGGTGCTCATATATACCTGGAGTCCAACAACAGTGTGTCACCAACTGTTGTGCAACATCAAAGTGTTCTAAGGCTGAAGCAACCATGCCTTTGCTCACCTTCAATTGCCCTGCCAAATGAGTAGACCCCTCTGACAATTTGTCTCCATACAAATTTTCTGATTTGAAATCCGCACTATGGAAAGAGGCCAAATCATCATCACTCATCGATTGGTAAGCATCCTCATCGAGTGTACTGCTGTTATGAATCTCCTGAGATGGCTCAACTAACATCCTAAAGGCTACTGAATTGCCAATATCAATGCACACCTTTCCTATCAAAATAGATGCATGCACATCCGTCGAACAATCCTCGGAATCATCTCCATTAAGCAGCTCTTCAGTTTTACTCCCATCTTCCAAGGTCTGATATACCAACTCAAACTCGTTGTGGCATGAGTCCACAACACCTATTTCATCACTATCACTTAAAACTGGAGTGTCTGTATTGGGTGAGTCCATACACCCATCATCATCATATGTAATAACAATATCCTCATTCTGATGCAAACAGATCAAACTGTTGTCACAAAAATCAGAACTGTTATGGCTTGTATCCTCCTGGTTTTTCTCATGGTTGACACTCATATTTTGTGTGCCATCATTAGAAGTATCTTCTACAACTTTTCCCTCTTGTGCCATAACATTTAAATCACTACTACACTCAAGAGAATGACTGCTGTCATAAAAATCAGAATTGTTATCAGGGTTGATAACAACCTCTTGAGTGTTGAAAGTAACTTTTTTTGGCAAACCAACATCAATTTGTGAGTCCCTTTTATTTGTGCATTGGTGGTTAGGCTCGCGAATTTCTTTGCAAGAGAAGCATAGGCCTTGTCTTCTCATTTGGTTCTTGCTCATTATAGAAATCCTTGTAACTTGTAAACCACAAGCAATACATTTTTCTTCTGTCAAGAGATATCTAATTTTCTCAATTTTCTGCTCAACCAATGTCTTTGACAACCAATGTGCTGCAGGTGAAACACGTTGTTCTTTTCTCCAAATACTTAGTAGATTAAATAATAACAATTTGGAGATATCAGCATCTTCATCTAAAATCATAGACAAGATAGTTTGCATTGCTGCTTTAACATCATCCGCATGATATGTTCTGATTTTGTCAAAGAAACAATGGAACATTTCGAGAATTAAATCATCACACTTAAGATCAATCAACAAGACATATGACCTGACCTGAGCCATAATCTCTAACATTTTAGCAATCTTTTTGAAAGATAAGCTTCTGGTTTCACTTAAGCCATGAAAACTTTCAATAATCAGCTGTACAATCTCCTTCATTAAGTTATCTTTATAGGGTGCTTCGGGAGCTGAAATTCTCATGATTTCACTAATGCATGTGATAATCGCTAATCTTACATTCTTGTCTGGATGTCTCAACAACTCGGGCCTACACAGCGAAATCTTTGAAGGAACCAAAGCCCTCCGCATTGACTCAGAAGGTGCCTGAGGGATCTTAGATAAATATTTCTCAATTTCTTCCAAAGTGCTGAGAATATCATCTGTCCATGGTAAAAATTTTAGTTTCCATCCTGCATCAAAATTTTTTTTCCATAGATCACCCTTCACGAGGAATGCCATCAATTCACATTCACTGATAAAAATCTCTCATCTGCCAAATTACTGAACATGCATGTAAATGCTAATCACCCACACGCAGGCTAAAATTTGTTCCACACTTTGAAAATCTGCAATGAATGAGAAGTAACCCAACAGGCTGGCAAGATACACCAGCTCTGATACCACTATAATATACACCCCTGTTGTGTATATATTTTGATGCCAAATTTTTGTTTATCTGATTGTTCTGAGTTTAGGGTTTCATTGAATATATTGCATGTTTGATATTTGCGTTGAATACATGAAATGAAGAACATATAGCATAAACCCAGAAAATCTAAAATAGATATCAACAAAATAATAGCTACCTAGATAGCAATGAGCCAAAATATGAATTTTATTGACATACCCAGTTGGAGATTTACAACTTCATACGGATGCTGATGGAGGTCCAGCATTACAAGTCACAGGAAAATGCTCATAGCTCCCAAGAAACAATAGCTATCACGCAATGAACAGCAGTAATCCAATAACCAGCCCTAGGAAATCAGAATACAAGCAATGGCAGCCCCAAATAATGAAGAAATCAATTAAATCATCCCAAACACATGATTGCTGTAGTACGGCCTGGCTGTGGGATAAATGCAGCTGCAAATGCCTTTATAAACCCTCCAAATCTCCTCTAATGATGTCTAAACTTATTGCTGGTATGTGGCAACCTGTTTTAGAAGGAATTACTCCACAAAGTTTGCATCCAAAACTTACAAAGTGCTGCTGAAGGTGGTACGACTGTACTTGCAGAAGTACGGTCCAGCCAAAGATATGTTTTCAGTCACAAAACTCCTCCAAACTCCATCAAATCTACTCGTAGAAATCAGTCTACTATTCTGCAACTCAAAACTCCATCAAAGATGTTCATATCAGCACAAAACTTCTCCAAAATACCTCAATGAATGCACAAATGAAGCTCCTGAAGCGAAGCTCTTTCAATCCTCTCTTGATGCAATCTTTCATGCAGGAAGAAAGGGACTAATGCAGGGGTTTTCGTCCCAACATAGCCATGAACAAACCCTAGAGCCAAGCTCTCAAACCCTCACGGGTAAATCTCAATAAGAGAGAAAATATCATAAACCAAGCATGTCCAAATGAGAGCTCTTTCCCTTCTTTTATACTTTTTCAATTGGGAATCTCTAAAATCCTCTTGCATATGGGATAAAACATGAGAGGGAAAATACATTTTAAAATAATATAATTCTCTTTAATTCTTTCCTCAATATCACCCATAAAGTCCCCTCTTTTAAAACAACATTAAGTTGTTGGGCCTAGGCACCAAGGTCCAAGACTAAATAATAATGTTTAATTTACAGACTTTAAAATGGAGGCCAAGATGATGTCGGAAACCAATGATCTATAGCTTGTTGGAAAGGTCTTGACAAAACGAATCCAACCCCACTCTCAAAATTCCGTTCCGATGCCAATCCCGAACTTACTAAAAATAGTAAGTAATGGCCATAAGCAGACTGAGCCAACTCAGAGGGTGCCAACTGGATCCACAAACCATCTGATAACTCCGAGCTCAGTGCAATGTCTATGAGAGCCGACAGCCAACTGCCAAGTCGCCCAAACAGCGCCAAACTGCGACTTAAAATAGCAGTGACCACTGGGGACCAAAGAGAACAAACCCAGAAAAACCCAGAAAGATTAACGACATGCAAGCACTTACTATAAATAGTAAGTACGGACAAGTTGTCCGAAATCCCTCTGGAAAGTGTCAAACATCTCCATTGGATCACTCGAACACCCTGGTGACATTGAAATATTCCTCTGATTATGTTGTCACCAACCCAGAAAACCCGCTCTGACTGATCTGCAAGAGAATTTGAAAATAGGGACATTACAACTAGAAGTCTATGGCCCAGGGGGGCCTGCATCACTCTACCTAATATTACGGCCAGTCCTGCGTGGGCGTCTAAGATAGGTCCTGGATGATGATGCAACCATGATATCTGCCTGTGTCTCAGTGGCACTCACGCCAACATCCAAGGTGTCTCTTCGTGCTCTAGCCTCCTCTGCCACGGCTACTGCCTCTGCCTCTCTATCCACCTGGTCAATCCAATCAAGGTTCTCATCACCAAAGGCAGGATCCTCAGCCTCAGTGATCCACTCTGATTGTGGATCAACCTCCTCTAGTGAGATTGGTGATAAGTCATTGCTCAAAATCTGTTTGTGGCGAAGGTGAAGGTTGTAATGAACATAAACAGATCATTCAACCTCTGCACTGACAATCTATTGCACTTCTTGGAGCGTATGTGTTCAAACACACTCCAATTGCACTCACAACCTGAAGCACTACATGGTTGGCTCAAGACTTGAACTGCAATCCTCTGAAGATTTGGTACCTTAGCACCAAATCTTTCCCACCATGCATCTGAGATGAGAAAAAGAAAAAAATCAATCTCATTGTCCCACTTTAAGTTTCAATATTTAATAATAATGTAAAAAAATGAAGAGTTTTAATATTTAAACTTAAATTATGCTAGTAATAGATTTTTACCTGGCTGCAATGTCGTTCGAGTTGACTTGAATATATCTCGTGCAAGTCTAAAAATCTCAATCTCACTGACTATTTGTGCTTCAAGAAGAGTATCAGGCATCATCCGCTCTATGACTGTGTAGAGCCCACTCAGAACCTCCTCATCCGCCTTGAAATCAGGGCAGAATTGGAATGCCGGATTGAGGAAATAAGTAGCTGCATGTAGGGTCTTGTGAAGTAGGAGGTGCCATCGTCTATCAATGATTTCCCAAATGGGGCGATATATATCCTCAACTCCGGCATAAACGGATCTAATGGCCTCCGTGGCCCTATCCATGCCCTCATATATGTAGCCCATTGCGAGCTTCTCCCCATCAACAACTTGTAGGAGAACCACTAAAGGCTCTGTGAACTGCAATTATTATGAAAGTTGAAACATTAACATAAGTGTGAACAAAAATAAGCAAATAAAATATAAATATGAATAAAAATATAACATAGATTTACCTCTACGATCTCCTCGGTTACTACCCAAAAGCTTTGCTCATCAAAAATATAATTAGCCACATCAACTCTTGCATTGGTTTTAGCATATGATGAGGAAGTCCACTTCTCACTAACAAACATGCACCTCAAACTTCCCTTTGCCTTAAGCAAGGATTGTAATGTGATAAAATTAGTTGCAAAGCGGGTTATTTCAGGACAAGCCAACTCCTTCTGCCTTGTGAAAGTGCTCATTAGGTTGAGGACCCAACTATGATTATAAATGTATTTACAAATATTTCTAGCTTGGTCCACACATGATTTGATCCATGGAATCTTGCCAAGATCCTCCAATATGAGGTTAAGGCAATGAGCAGCACAAGAAGTCCAAAATAATGATGGGTGCCTATCCATGAGTAGTCTACCTGCAGCAACATAATTTGCTGCATTATTTGTCACTTTGCTCCACATTCTCCTCACCCACCTCAGCCAAGATTCTCTCCAAAGCTTCACAAAGGAATTCAACATTTTTTGTGTTTTTTGAAGCATCAATAGATTTAATGAACACTATACCACCTAAGAAAGAAACAAAATCAATAATTCAATAAAGTAGAATAAAAAATCTTAATCACTAAATCAATCCATTTTAGGAAGTACAAACTAGTTTGAAACTACAATCACCTGAGGAAGAAACAAGAAAATTTAACAATGTTCTATTTCTTCTATCGGTCCAACCATCAATCATGATAGTGCAACCCTTTTTCCTCCATATCTCTCGCTGCCATGCTCCTCAATTGTGGCTTTCACATCAGCCACCTTTTGAGTCAAAATGGGGCCCTTTATCTCCTCATCATTAGGGGCTTTGAACCCCGCCCCACAAATAGTAATGGCATCCATCATATTTTGCCAATAAGGAGACCTAACACAAATAAATTAAATAAAATAAGTATTGTAAAATTGAGAGTTTAACTTTGAATTCTACATACCTCTAAAATTAAAAATTCAAGGGACAAAGAATCAAAGTTTGAAACTATATATTTCAAAAAAAAAAAGAAGAATTACTTGGCTGCATGGAATGGAGGTGCAATAGAACCAAAAGTCTTCAATTGCACTTCTAGTTGCATCATGTTTATCTTTGTTCCAACCTATGCTCTCAAATGACGGTTGGGAACCCAGAGTAGTGCGTGGCAAAATATATGAATCTAACCTGGATGCACGAACTCTAGGCCCGATGCTAACACTGCCACTGCCACTGCCACTACCACTACCTGTAGATGGACGAACTGGAGGAATGGGACGACAAGACTCTCCACTTGTAGTTCCACCAATGGCTCCATCTCCTCTCTTTGCCTCTTTTTTAGTTCTTTTTGCTCATGAAAGGTTTCTAATTGAACTTGCACTACACGCATAACTTTAGTAGGCACTTTTTCGCATGGTTTTGCATCTCAGCATGGTATACGTGCAAGATGGTATTTCAATCTGTTAATGCCTCCCCCTCCCAAAGGTTTTTTTTGCAATGAAAACAAGTTATCTCTCCTCTATTTTCCCCAGGGATGACATGTTTCCAACAAGGGTCCCTTCTAACCAGGTTTGACATTGTGATTAAGACAATTTATAAATCTAAAGAATGCTGCAATAACATATAAAGAGAAAAAGAATTAACATTTATGGTCTATAATTAAACTAATATAAAAAAACTAGGGTTTGCAACTATAAAACTAAAAAAAAAATTCAAATACACCTAGGGCTTTTTCAACAATCAAATTAAACACAACTAGGGTTTGTTCTTTGATCCACTAAAACAATATAGAAAAAAAAAAAAAAAAAAACAATAAAAAACTTGAAAATACAAACTTACCTCTTAAATCTTGCTTGAAATCAATGGTGAGCTCTTCCCAATCCTTTGTAGACTCCTCTAGATGCACCAAAAGTAGCTACAAACCTGCCCAAATGCGATTCAACCACCAATTTTAGCTAAATCTCCTTGCTGGTTTCCCTTCAATGTGATCCAATTTTTGCTCAAAACTCTCTTTTTTCCTTCTCCTTTGGCTTGAAAATGAAATGAAGTTGCTTTTAGGGTAAAGGAGACCGATATAAGTCTCTTTTGTTTTTAAGTGAATGTGTTTTTTTTTTCTTTTTTTTTTTGAAATTGTTTTTTCATGCCCATAGTCGCGACCGAGTCTTCCCATCGGGACTCGCCCAAATTGGTGAGTCTGGGTGAGTCTGACAGAATCAGAGAGTCGCGCGAGTACCCGACCGTTGAGTCTGCCAGACTCGCCCAGAGTCGCCTGGCTCGCAACTCGCCGAGTTTGGGCAAGCCATGTATCTTTGGTTTTAATTTGTTATTTTCATGACAACACAAAACGTAACAGTGTAGGAGGAAATCCTCTCTTCAAATTAGTAGGGGAAGCTCCTTGATTTAATCTATTCCTAAAATCTAAAACCAGTAAACTAGATTGCAGATCATGTACACTGTATAAATAACTTTCCAGGGGTTTTGCATGTAAACAAAATGCTTGAAAGAAACAATCTAGACTTTATCTTTTGAACTCGGAGGTAGGAGCACAAGACTGAAAGTACTTTATCTCATCATGAGGTTTTCTGTTTTTGCAGCTAAACTATAACATGAATTTAACATTAATGCTTTCCAATGATTAAAGTAGCAATCATTGGATACACATCAACATATGGATTGATCTAAACAAGAAACACAATACTTATAATAGCAATTGACAAAGAACAAGATTGAAACCAACCAACAACTCTGAAGCATACAAAGCTACTTCGCAAGGTAGAAGATCGATGTTACACAAAGTTAAAAAACATGAACCTTCTTTATTATTTGACTTGCCAAACTTGCACGATAACAACACCAAATTTTAACTTTGAAACTTGACTGAAAACTTCAGCAGCATAAGCTTAACAAAAACTCTCTTTACATTCTACGTGCTCAAGGCACTTATTTATAAGCCTTTTGAGAAAAAAGTTTCTAGGGAAAAATAATAAGAAAGTATTGCTTTGAAAAATTAAAACTGCATCTAAAGCAACTCTTATCCCTATCTTCTAAACTAAGGAAATAAAACACTTTTTAAGACAACTAATTCTAAAATAATTAAATAAAAACAATTTGCCTAAATTAGGCTCTCATCTTTGCTCAAAAATAAATATGGATAAAAATGAGAAATAGTTATAAATAACTATTTTGTATCATCTTCTATCTTTGTATCTAGATTTGAATTATTTGAATGATCTGGAGATTCTCACAAAGGTGTATTGTTTTTTCTCTTGCCAATCAAACTTTTGCTAAGAATTCATTTATTTTGGTGATTGGGGGTTTCCGAGTTGAATCCTCTCAATCCAATTGCCTTTGCAAGAAGCTTTTGCTGCTCATATAATATCTAATACTCTGGTAACTTGAGCTTGTATACTACAATTCTCAATGCAATCTTCAATATTCATTAATTTATCCATGGAGTCAATATTGAAGGCTAATCCTTTTGTTTGTGTCATAACTAATTGTTCAAAATTGCTCTTCATTGCATCTTGATCATCATCAATAAATATGAAAGGTAAGGGAGAACAAAAAGACAAAATATCTTGTTTAGCAACCTTCAACTTCTCTATGTTCTCCTTAATCCTCTCTAAAGTAGGCTCTTGCAATTCAAATAATAGTTGATTGGCTATCTGTAATATCCCACCCCTTGTGTTTTCTAATGTTTAGTTGAAACCTGATGCGTTTTGGGTTTTTTGCATTTTGACATAACACCCATGCATGTACATATTTTGAAAATACAAGGAAATAGAAATACCTAGATGCTTTATTTTAATGCAAATGTATTACAAAGCATAAAGGAACAGTACCCACATGAAAGATATTCAAAATAAGTAGGTTTTCCACATACCCATTTGCTGTCCTGGGTAAAATAGAGATGGTACAGCATACAGTATGAAGTCTGATACAAGAAAGTAAGGAGAAGAATCCTGATTTCTGTCACAGTCTGATTCAGAACAAACCCCAGTGATATCGCCCCTCAATACAGTGCCAAACTTGTGAGTTTATGCCTTCTTCAACTCCCATGACCCTGCTACAGGCTGGTACGGCCTTTCTGATGGTGAAACAGCAATGAATGCACTTCGAACTGCCTTGAAATTCTGATCTAAACCATCTGCTCAGGTCTGCACTATCCCATGACAAGCTGAGAGAAGATGGACAGCCCAAAGAATGCTCAAAAACCAACTATACACCCTGCTGTGTGGTACGGCCAGGTATGGAGCTGGTATGGCCAGTCAAGGAAGTAGAAAGCATTTCAAACCACCATCAAAATCACGGCAAACACTTACAATATGCTCTTCAATCTGCCCTGGTAATTATAGTGCCAAAAACTGGATGATATTGCAATGAAAATCCATTCGCTACAATGCTTGATGTCCTCAATGAAGCTCAAATGGTGACCCTTGAATGAAGCCACTCCGATAAACACCTTGGGAGTGTCTTTCAACCCTGCAGATGCTTTTATCAATGAAGGTTTTCGTCTCCAATGAAGCTGGTTCGAAACCCTTGCTCAAAGCAAAGCTCAGACTTAATAATTTTTGCCAAAGTGAATAATGCAAAATGAAGTTACTTTTCCTCCATATACCCCAACGCCTTCTTTTTGGGAATTGTGTTATTTTATTTCTTTTATTTTCCTTTATTCTCTTGGGCGCCTAACTTAGTGACTTTATGAACTTAAGATAAAAATGAGAAATAGTTATAAATAACTATATTGTATCATCTTCTATCTTTGTATCTAGATTTGAATTATTTGAATGATCTGGAGATTCTCACAAAGGTTTATTGTTTTTTATCTTGCCAATCAAACTTTTGCTAAGAATTCATTTATATTGGTGATTGGGGATTTCCGAGTTGAATCCTCTCTATCCAATTGCCTTTGCAAGAAGCTTTTGCTGCTCATATAATATCTAATACTCTGGTAACTTGAGCTTGTATACTACAATTCTCAATGCAATCTTCAATATTCATTAATTTATCCATGGAGTCAATATTGAAGGCTAATCCTTTTGTTTGTGTCATGACTAATTGTTCAAAATTGCTCTTCATTGCATCTTGATCATCATCAATAAATATGAAAGGTAAGGGAGAACAAAAAGACAAAATATCTTGTTTAGCAACCTTCAACTTCTCTATGTTCTTAATCCTCTCTAAAGTAGGCTCCTGCAATTCAAATAATAGTTGATTGGCTATCTATAATATCCCACCCCTTGTGTTTTCTAACGTTTAGTTGAACCCTGATGCGTTTTGGGTTTTTTACATTTTGACATAACACACATGCATGTACATATTTCAAAAATACAAGGAAATAGAAATACCCAGATGCTTTACTTTAATGGGAATGTATTACAAAGCATAAAGGATAGTACCCACATGAAAGATATTCAAAATAAGTAGGTTTTCCACATACCCATTTGCTGTCCTGGGTAAAATAGAGATGGTACAGCATACGGTATGAAGTCTGATACAAGAAAGTAAGGAGAAGAATCCTGATTTCTGTCAGAGTCTGATTCAGAACAAACCCCAGTGATATCGCCCCTCAATACAGTGCCAAACTTGTGAGTTTATGCCTTCTTCAACTCCCATGACCTTGCTACAGGCTGGTACGGCCTTGCTGATGGTGAAACAGCAATGAATGTTCTTCGAACTGGCTTGAAATTCTGATCTAAACCATCTGCTCAGGTCTGCACTATCCCATGACAAGCTGAGAGAAGATGGACAGCCCAAAGAATGCTCAAAAACCAACTATACACCCTGCTGTGTGGTACGACTAGGTATGGAGCTAGTACGGCCAGTCAAGGAAGTAGAAAGCATTTCAAACCACCATCAAAATCACGGCAAACACTTACAATATGCTCTTCAATCTGCCCTGGTAATTATAGTGCCAAAAACTGGATGATATTGCAATGAAAATCCTTTCGCAACAATGCTTGATTTCCTCAATGAAGCTCAAATGGTGACCCCTGAATGAAGCCACTCCAATAAACACCTTGGGAGTGTCTTTCAACCCCGCAGATGCTCTTATCAATGAAGGTTTTCGTCTCCAATGACGCTGGTTCAAAGCCCTTGCTCAAAGCAAAGCTTAGACTTAATAATTTTTGCCAAAGTGAATAATGCAAAATGAAGTTACTTTTCCTCCATATACCCCAACGCCTTCTTTTTGGGAATTGTGTTATTTTATTTCTTTTATTTTCCTTTATTTTCTTGGGTGCCTATGTAATGTCCCCTTTTTAGCGTGATCCCGTTTTATGATGGTTTAGCCTATCACTGGCCCTCGTAGGCTAACTCAGATGGTTAGAGGGTCCCTTTTGGCAGAGATCAGTGTGTTTTCTCCATCAGAGCTCAGTATGGGTTTAGGTTTGGCCTTCGTTGGACTTAGTTTTACACACTTACTATTTATAGTAAGTCATCTTTTCTGAGTTTCTATTTATAGCAGGGTATCTGGTCATGAGGCGATTTCAGTGTTGTTCCCCAGTTTCAGCTGGTGATAAGGTTGTTTAGAGGTCTTTGGTCCTGTATTGGAGGCTCTTGCTATTTTTAGCCAACAGAGGTTGATAGAGATGGACCCCTGCTATTTTTGGTAAGATGGTTGGATGCATAGAGGGTACCATGGTGAAACCCCAGGTTCAAACAAAATTGGAAAATGATGTTTAATTAAGGAGATATAATTATTTTAAGTGGCATTAATGATATTGTATTTATTAATGATATATTATAAAGTTATCATTTAACTTTATAATTCAATGTTGAGTTTGGAGCCACTTAAATGATTAAAAGGTTTATTATAAAGTTATGATTTAACTTTATAAGTGGGGCCATTTTGAGTCAATGAGTCATTAATGAATTTATGGAAAAAGTACACCTAAGTATAAGATTATATCATAAGGACTTAATTAAAAGGGAAATGAAAGTAAATTGAATGAAATGAATTAAAAGTGAATTTGAGGTGGAATATATAAGGTATTGGGAAAAGCAAATCATTCATTATTGAATGATCATTTGAATCTGTTTTTGTGGTTTTGTGGAGGAGACAAAGGGTTTCTACATATCAGCCATTGAAGAACGAGAACTCTTCAATGTTTATGCAATTCTGAGGCTGTGCAATACCAGCTGATATTATTGCCATAGTGTGGGCTTCATTCAGGAGTCCATTTAGAGCTTATTGGAGACATTTTCTGCATTATTCCAGCTAGGGTTTTGAAGGTTAAATTGGCATCTTTGAAGAAGGGTTTGAATGCTTGATTGGCTGGAATTGAAGATTTTAGAGATTCAATGATTTTTTAAAGATTGCTACAGTAATCTGTACCGCTGCTACAGTGATCCGTACCGCCGCTACAGTGATCCGTACCATTTTGTGTTTAGTTTGCAAGCATATTTGTGGCACTATTTTGGTATTTTGATGCAATCTGGGCTATCAAAGGTTATTGCAGCAGTCATATCTCTGTCACAGCAGTATATCAGAACTCATTTAGGGCATTTGTAAGGTCCAATGAATGATAGGACATCATATTGGTCTTATCTCTTTGTTTTAGCATTGATTGGTGAAGGTTTGAAAGCATATTGATGCTCATTTTGTTTTGTATAGAAGTCTGATTTAAGTCTGATAATAATCAGACATGGCTGATGTATGCAACAGTCAATAAACATTTGTAATCATCATCATTGAAGCCTTTCGTCATAGTAGATCTGAGTATTGAAGCTGGTATGTATTCATCATTTCATTTCAGTATCGTAATAGCACTCTGATATTTGTAATTGACTATGATAAGCCATACATGTGATGTAATGGAAGTCTGAAGCAAATTGAATCCATGGCAGCAGTGTTCTGATTGTGTTGATCATTTATGTGAAATGTATGGTGTATCTCATTCCTAGTAGTTAGGCTATTCTATAATTCATGTTGTTGACAAATTGAAGGTGCAAATAGAAAATCAGAAAATTCTGTCCTAGGGTTTGATTGAAAAATTACAAGATTCAGAAAAATCAAATCAGAGCATTCAAAATTTTAGCCAATATCCGTCAGGGATCTTACAGCCTAACTTAGTGACTTTATGAACTTAAGATAAAAATGAGAAATAGTTATAAATAACTATTATGTATCATCTTCTTTGTATCTAGATTTGAATTATTTGAATGATCTGGAGATTCTCACAAAGGTGTATTGTGTTTTCTCTTGCCAATCAAACTTTTGCTAAGAATTCATTTATTTTGGTGATTGGGGGTTTCCGAGTTGAATCCTCTCTATCCAATTGCCTTTGCAAGAAGCTTTTGCTGCTCATATAATATCTAATACTCTGGTAACTTGAGCTTGTATACTACAATTCTCAATGCAATCTTCAATATTCATTAATTTATCCATGGAGTCAATATTGAAGGCTAATCCTTTTGTTTGTGTCATGACTAATTGTTCAAAATTGCTCTTCATTGCATCTTGATCATCATCAATAAATATGAAAGGTAAGGGAGAACAAAAAGACAAAATATCTTGTTTAGCAACCTTCAACTTCTCTATGTTCTCCTTAATCCTCTCTAAAGTAGGCTCCTGCAATTCAAATAATAGTTGATTGGCTATCTGTAATATCCCACCCCTTGTGTTTTCTAACGTTTAGTTGAAACCTGATGCGTTTTGGGTTTTTTGCATTTTGACATAACACACATGCATGTACATATTTCGAAAATACAAGGAAATAGAAATACCCAGATGCTTTATTTTAATGGAAATGTATTACAAAGCATAAAGGAACAGTACCCACATGAAAGATATTCAAAATAAGTAGGTTTTCCACATACCCATTTGCTGTCCTGGGTAAAATAGAGATGGTACAGCATACAGTATGAAGTCTGATACAAGAAAGTAAGGAGAAGAATCCTGATTTCTGTCACAGTCTGATTCAGAACAAACCCCAGTGATATCGCCCCTCAATACAGTGCCAAACTTGTGAGTTTATGCCTTCTTCAACTCCCATGACCTTGCTACAGGCTGGTACGGCCTTGCTGATGGTGAAACAGCAATGAATGCACTTCGAACTGCCTTGAAATTCTGATCTAAACCATCTGCTTAGGTCTGCACTATCCCATGACAAGCTGAGAGAAGATGGACAGCCCAAAGAATGCTCAAAAACCAACTATACACCCTGCTGTGTGGTACGGCCAGGTATGGAGCTAGTACGGCCAGTCAAGGAAGTAGAAAGCATTTCAAACCACCATCAAAATCACGGTAAACACTTACAATATGCTCTTCAATCTGCCCTGGTAATTGTAGTGCCAAAAACTGGATGATATTGCAATGAAAATCCTTTTGCGACAATGCTTGATGCCCTCAATGAAGCTCAAATGGTGACCCTTGAATGAAGCCACTCCGATAAACACCTTGGGAGTGTCTTTCAACCCCGCAGATGCTCTTATCAATGAAGGTTTTCGTCTCCAATGAAGCTGGTTTGAAACCCTTGCTCAAAGCAAAGCTCAGACTTAATAATTTTTGCTAAAGTGAATAATATAAAATGAAGTTACTTTTCCTCCATATACCCCAACGCCTTCTTTTTGGGAATTGTGTTATTTTGTTTCTTTTATTTTCCTTTATTCCCTTGGGCGCCTAACTAAGTGACTTTATGAACTTAAGATATATTAATAAGTTCACATTTATTATAAAGTCACTTTATAGTAATAATAAACATGTTAAGTTATATATTTAATTTAACTTAACAATGTCGATTATTAAAATATCAATTCAAACGGTCTCATCTGGCCTCCGTAGTACCACTGAGTGGCCCTATGGAATGTCAACATGTTTCCTTGACCGTTGCACTGACTTGCTCGGAGTTCCGTGCCCTTGCTAAATATAGTAAGTTTGGCCAAATGGCCCAAACTCACTCCGGAAAAGGCCAACTAGCAACTCCCTGCCACAAGGAATCTATCACATCGCTCCAAAACGCTGTCTAAGCTAGGTTGAACCATGTCACCATGGGTCCCCTATCCACACTCACTAGTCTACGGGAACCTGTATAGTAGACTAGCCTGACAATCAAGCCCTGACTTAGGAAGGGGACATTACACTATCCATGTTGGAATTCGATTACTTCTTGGATCAGCTACTACTTTCAGCCTTATCAACTCATTAATACCTCAAAATTCCATGGGTTCTGGGCTGGTCAAAACACTGCTACATGCTGCTATACTTGCTATCATGGAACACTCTAGCTCAATAGACCTTCGAATGGTGTCTCTAATCTCCTTCTATGAACTGAACAAATTGTCAAGTGTTGTCAAGCCATGTGCGCATAAATTCTCAATCCATTGCTAAATTGTTCTTCCATGTGACATCAACTCATTGAGTTGTTGCCTATGCGGTATGTCTTCTAGTTTTAGCTGTGAACTCATCCTGCTTTCGACACTAGGTTTACAAGATGAGCAATGTATGCCCTCAGCTCCTTGTTTTTTGCCTTAAATCTCGCCTTTACCTCGCCATCTCTCTCTCCATCATTTCCTTTGTATTTTCAGTGGTCAAAGGAAATAAACCAATTCTCCCTCTTCTGTTGGTAGGACCTAAATTAGTCTCAGAAAATTGAAAATCAGCAACCTGTGCTTCATGAATACATTTATCAATGGGGGGAATGTTTGTCTCAGCAATTACATGTCCTCCATTCTTCTTGATTCTTGTCTGTCTTTTAGCTTTCTTTATTTCTCTTCGAAAATAAGGTTTGGAATTGCTTTCAAGTTCAAGGGTGGCACTACAACCATTCTTCTTTTCCCATTCAAAGTTTTCTGAAACCACTCAGTACTAGTTGTATTTGGCAGTGAAAATCCTACCTCCAGGGCTGTAATCTCTTCCTTGGGCTGCATTGTTGGAGGGGAAGTGTGTAAAGGAGATTTAGGAATCTCGAGAACTTCTTCAGGTAAGAAGTGTAACTGCTGCTGCTTCAGAGATTGGAGAGCCACTTATGTGATTAAGCTACGGAGATTTTACCTTATTTTTAGGCACCAATTTCAGCTTCTTAGATCTATAACTCCTTTCAGCTTCACTTGAAATTTTCATCTTCCCTTTTTGATCTTTGCTTATACAAAATTGACTCGTGATTATACAAAATTGACTTACTTGAAAGGAATCGCGATAGAACCTAAGGATTCTGTGCACACTCTAATTGAATGCATAAGACATCTTTAAAAGTCCATTTATTCTTGGTTCCATCTGATTATGTGAAAAGAACAAAATTTGATGGCATAGATTTTTGATTGGAAATGAATGCTTTGAAGGGGCAAAACAGGTTTCACGTGTTGAGACAAAGTTGAAGTCGGGTCACTTCAAAGAGAATAAATCCTCTTCACCACTAGACCACATTATAATTGATGCCATCTTAACAAAATACATATAGTTGCAGGGTTTTCATTCAATTAATAAACAGAAACATGCAAAAAGCCAAAATATGAGTTGTAACAAAGTCACAAAAAAGGAGTTAAAGCTCAAATTTTCTCCTTTTTGTTATTCTTTGGAAACTTTGTGCTTCTAGAAGAGTGTTTGTAAATACGGATTTGTTTGCGAATAAAGGTATCTGCTTGGGTAGTTTTGTTTTGAATTTTATTTTATTTTCTGTTTGTGTAGGGTGATGAAATTTTATCAGTTAATGGAACAAGTGTGCAAGGGATGACATCATTTGAAGCAGCTTCTCTGATTCAAGGTCCAAAGGAAACATTTGTCGCAATTGAGGTTGTTCGTGAAAGCCATTTTGCACATTTAACTTCAGTAGAAAACAAGGTTATTTATAAATTGGTTGGAGCTTTATCCACATTACCATGGAATTTTGTTGAATATTGATATATTGGCAGGTTAAGCATGGTACTTGTGGTGGAAGCCAAAGGGTTACTGTTGAACGACAACAGGCAGTTCGAACTCCAGTATTTTATCGTTTGGAAAAGGCTGATAATGGAAATGAATATACAGGATATATAAGGCTAAAAGAATTCAATGCATTGGCACGGAAAGATTTAATGATAGGTATGTGACTACTTTGCAACCATTGCAAGATTGTGTAAGCCTATTATTTTGTTATAAGATGAATCACTAGTTAGCTTATTAATGGATTATGAGTCAGTTATTAATAATGCATCATTAGTTAGCTTATTAATGGATTATGAGTCAATTTTTATACCCTCCATTCTATACACTTTATTCGAAGTCTTCAAATCATCTTCGAAGCTCATAGATACTTGAAATCATTAATCCTTATAATATTCTAATATTCTTTTTGTGCTTTTATTCTCTAACAAGAAAATAAAGCCACAGATGGATGTGTACTTCTCTCAAAAATACCCTTATGTAGACATGAAATGAGCCTTGCAATACACCCTAAGATGCTTATGATGCTTGTATTAAATCCATTTAGGTACTGAAGAGCAATTCATTTAGCTGGGTTCATAGAAACCAATATAATAAAATATAAATTGACCACGTTACCACAATGAAAACCTGGGTCCAAATCACCATGGGAACCGTTGGACACAAGCTTGCACAGTTTGTGATAATGCAAGTCCTAAAGTATGTGGGTAGAGTATAAAACCTGATGCCTAGGGATTGGGCCCTTGTTTGTGTCCAAAGTTGTGGGATTCATAGAAAACCACTCATTGATCAAATAAAAGAAACTAAAAATAATAATATAATAGTTAATACAAATATAGCCAACTTGTTAAAGAAACAAATGAAAGGAAATAAATTTATCATCATATGTCAAATCAGCCTTTAAATTACCAATCATTAAAAAACAATATGCCTTGATTGGTCCTGTTGATGTTTGTTTTTGGACAAGTCAACAATTAGAGTGAAATACAAAGTATCTGACTCCCTCTTGAGCAAAGCCTCTCGAATGCTGAACTATGTGATCAAACAAGATGACTCCAAGGTTCCTTTCTGATGAGTTTGTAAGAAATAGCTCAGTGACTAAGTATGATTTTGCTGGTAAACACAAAGGGACTTACGCAGACTCTTCTCCTTTCATTCAGCTTGTTCCTCCTTTCAGTGTGGATGATGTATGTACAAGGTTTCAATAATGAAGAAAATTGAAAAGGTAAGGGTTTAGGAAAACTAATCTAAGGTCAATGAAGCAATGATGATGGATTGAACAGAGAAACTCATTAATCAAACCTAACTCCACTTCGCCAAGGATGCCTACAACTACATGAAGTTGGTGCAATCTCCTAAGGTTATGCGAATGGTTTTCAAATCATGAAAGTTCATATGAGCACCCATTGAACGGCGCAACTCAAACAAGCATCCATAATCGAACTTAAGCAAATGATAGCTTAGACTAGCTTTACACAACACTTCACCGGCGATGAATATTAAAAGCATGAGCTAGGAGTTGATCAAATATTCAATACAACATGCATTACAACAAAGAGCTTCTAATCTACTTCTAATCTACTTGAAACATCTCTCCATTCAATTCAAGATATCAGAAATCATGTTACTCCACAAGATAACACTTAAACACCAACTGAACTCCAATGTTCTTTGCATTAATCTTGAATATATTTACAACAATCTCCAAGTTCTCTCAGAGAATTTTGAGAGCCTCTCCTATTCTACTCCTACAATCTACTCTCTACTACTACTGATGATCTACTGAATTACAAATGAGGCAACAAGGCCTTTATATAGTGCTTCAGGATACAATGAACGGCTAAGATCATTTTGATAGCCAAGGGTCTAGATCATGCCACCTCAAAGGTAGTTACAACAATTTGCTATTTTTAGCACAAAAGAGAGAGGCAATGAAGACACGATTTCCAGTGTGATAAGGTAAGGCGAAAGCATTTAAAATATCTTCCACATAGGAATCCCTTTGACTTCTTTTATTAAATGATACATTGAATGCATTTAATAATGCGGCTAATATAATTAAATGATAAGAGGTATACGCCACATCAGCAAACTTGTAGTGATGTATTCAATGTGATTGCTTGAACTTGTATTTTAGGAATACATTTTGTAGATCTTGCCTTGTTCATTCTTTTTGTAGACTGGATGTATGATACTTGTTGCTTCACTTGACTAACTTCATGATTCTTTCTTCTTCTTGTAAGCAGGTTGATGTGAATCTTCTTTGATGATGCTCTTGATGTAGAGTGAGTAATAGAGTAGATGATGATGCTTCCTTCATGTAAGAGTAGATGATGATGACATGAAGTAGAGATCTCTCTTGGACTTGAAGGTTGAATGGAACTTGAAGTTAAATGGATGAATGCCTTGCTTGATGATAGGATGAAGATGAAGTAGTGCACTTGGCATGTTGATCTTGAGGTAGCCCTTTGGAGTGTAGATGATAACACCTTCCTTGGATGCGAAGTAGATGTTGATAACCTCTAGAAGAAACTTTGAAGCTTGACGAACCTTGACTTGAAGCTTGTAGAACTTGACATAAAGCTTGGATGGATGAAAGTCTTCGAACATAATACCATTGATGAAGTATACTTGCAAGATATTCCTCAGAGAGCTTGAATGGATAGATGCCTTGAAGTAATACACTTGAACTTAATGTGATCCAATATGATGTCTGTGATGAAGAGTATCAACATGTTGGACTTGATGTGACCTTTTAGAAAGGTGTTTCCTTAGCAACTTGAAGGTGAATTAGGTACTTGCTCTTGATGACTCCTTGGCTTCACCAACACTCCCTTCTCTCAAGGATGCAACTAAATGATGATCTTGAAGAGTACATGATGATGATGCTTCTTTCTTGCATTGACAACTTCTTAGCTTTACTCCTCAACTAAAGGTGACTCTAGGCGCTTGCTCAAAGGTGACTCCTTGAATGACTCCTGAGATTTATTGATGCTCCTACAAGACAAGGTAAACAATATATTAATCACTACATAAGATAGGAATAACTTTAAACATGTAATAATCCCTTTTCAAGCTTAGGTGCAAATATAGGTAAAAAGAGGAGCAAAAAACGCCTAACATCAATTTAGTCCCACATTCATAATTTCAAATGATTTTCTAGCAATTGTAATGTTTAAAAGAAGTCAATCCCCTATAAGGTTCACCCAAAAGGTATCTTTTAATGCAAACTCCTCCCTTAGGCGCCAAAATGATGTGCTTTTGGTGAAAGTGGCGCCCAACCCTTTGAAGCTTCATACTTGCAATTTTATACTTCTAAGTGATCAATCATGTCTTAGAATGATTTTATACTCCAAGCGCCCAACTTCAATGTCTTGATTGAGCAATTCCTTCAAGGCGCCTATTGAGTTGGCAGAGGTAAAAATGGGCGCCTAACACAATTTGGGTTCTATTTGTTACTTTTCAAGGCTTTGAATGACCAAGACTTGTTTTAAAGTGATCCTTTCTCTCTAGGCGCCCATTTTATGAGGTCATTTCATGAACTTTATTCTAAGGTGCCTACTTCAAGATGACTTCTTCCTTTTAAGGCGCCAACTTGATGATGATTCTTCCAGGGCGCTAGAATGAGGTAATATGGACTAAATTGGGCGCCAATTCTAGTTAGTGCAAATTGGGCGCCATCCACCATTGACTTGGACCTCTCCTCCCATCAAGGCACATTTTTGAGTGTCTGCAAGTGAGAAAAACGCGCCTAAGGTCTTTCAGAGCAAATTTGTGCCTAGAAATAGTAGTCCCAGAGCATAAGGTATATTGAAAAATATATTTCTTATACTTTAAATATTTTTCAATATACCTTTCAGGATGTTTGAGATAGGTCTCAGATCCACTGGATTTAACATGCAGATTCTAGAATTTTGAGGATCCACCAGATTTCAGACTTAGCCAATTTTCAGGATCTTCAGGATCAGGATACCAGACTTAGTCATTTTCAGGGTCTCAAACATCAGGATCAGGTCATCAAGGGGCTCTAGGACTCAAACACCACTGACTTCATCATGAAATAGCTTTAAGACATCATACAAGACTCAGCAAAGCACTGGAATTCAAAAAAAGGGGGTCCCCATTTGCAATGGGGCGATGTGTGATTTGGTCACAACAGGTCCAAAACTGGATTAGTCAAAATCAGTGAAAAGGGCTGATATGTCACAAAAGTCTCTTCTTGAAGTCTTCCTAATGAACTAGACATAGGATGCAACCCGTTAACAAAGGCAAAAGAACAAATTGAGGGTTGCAGGAGTAATTGCAATTGGAAACCAGTTGAGAATCCTTCTGAGTGAATTGGAAACCCCGGGCACTTCCTCATTTTAAAAAAAATGGTTATGTGTGATGGGTTTGATTGTTGTTGAACTCATCACTAAGAAAAACAGCTCTAGGTGATGTGGTCAACTGTAGTTAAATCCATCACACATAAGATAAAATAATAGAGGCTGCATTTTAAATGAGGTATTCAGGTGTTTCTTCTTTGACTTTTTGTGATATGAAGCATTTGGGAATCTTGTTGGACACTCTTTTAACTCATGAGCCTGTATGACTCCCTTGTAAACATGTTTTGGGGGTTCATGAGTCTGTGATTGTGCTCATTTGCTACAGTCAAGTGGTCTTTGATGTGTTGAAGCGTAATTGGGACATATAGAGTGGTGGCAATGTTGTATGGGTGTTTGGGCATCAAGAACATAGTGTAAGATGTCAATGAAGGTCTCTTGTAGTTAGTAAACTTGTAAAAACCAGCAAGGAAATAGTGATATGGGGAGAGGAAACCTCACCCTTTTGGAGTTACATCGAGTTTCTCTAGGTCATTTCTTGTGTTATTGATGCTTGTCATGATAGGTTTTCTGTCTAATTCACCTGATAATCTTTCTTTACTCAATGCACTTTAAAACAACTCATACACTAAGGGTTTTAGGACTGCTTTCAAGCACATTTTAATTCAGAACAAGTATAAGAGTTAAGGATTGATTTGAATAATTAAGATCCATGTTGGTGAAGCATAGTGTGGAATATCCATTCTGTTTATGGATCAAATTAGTATCAGAACTAAGTTTTTTTGATCATTTTGATGTGATTTTGTGAGATGTGTTGGTAGTTTTGAGTTTTGTAGTTGGAGGCCAGTCACTAGATCAATTAATGCCAAAGGAGAATGTTCTTTGGTCCCTTTACAATAATAATTGATATCGCTACAATAACTAGGAAGCATTGACTTTGAAGGAGGTAGAAAATCTTTTGATGGCAAGGAGAGATTCAGTAAATTGGAAGAGGATGTTGCTAACATCATTCAATCTATAGGGAAACTTGACAAAATGGAGAAAATCTTGGAGGTGCTCATGGGAAAGCTTGGTGTGTCTATAGAGATGCCAAAAGTGGAAGACTCAAGAACCCGCAAAGACATTCTTCCTCCCAAGTTTCACCTCCAATAAAATTGGAGGCCAAGATAAAGATTCACCCACATGAGGGTAAAATTGATGCTGAAAAACTTGGCGCGACTAGAGGGATATAATCAGTTTGTATCATCTTAGTGAAGAACAACAAATTTCTTTTGCAAGATTAAAGCTAGGGGGTCATGCTTTAACGTGGTTTGTGAGTTATTCTTATTCTTTAGGTATAAGAAAGTTGCCACCAATAAGTAAATGGATTGAGTTTAAGTCTTCAATTGGGAAACGATTTTATCCTATTTGCTATGAAGAGGATAAATATATTGATTGGCAATTTCTAAGGCAAGAACAAGGTAAAAGTTTGCAGGTTTATACAAACAAATTTCGAAAGAAAATGATCTGAATGGGTAGAGATGTCATGGATCACGATGTAATTATGAAGTACATAAGTGGGCTGCATACTCATAAAAGGAGGCTAATTTTGATGGCCAAGCCTAAGGAGATTGACAAGGCTTGTTCTCAAGCCTAATATCTTGAATTGACAAGAAAAGAGGACCGTCTTCCTCTTCAAATCAACAAAAAACAGCAAGGTGGAATTTTTAATTCCAAGGGCAAAAGAAAATGGAATGGTAAGCATAATGCGATCACTACTCTTGCAAAGAAGGAAAATAAAAAACATTGTGGGCATTGTGATGTCGATGGCCATATAGATGAAATACGTTGGAAACTTCAGCCGGAGTTGCATTGTTGGAAAATCAACAAGAATAATAAGAAAGAAGAACAAGAGATAAAATGTGATTCTGAGATGGATGAGAGGCTGGTTTGTACCTCAGTCTGCAAAAAGGAATGTTTGAACAATGAGGCTTTTGAGAAAAATGAATCGATAAAGCTTTTTCATATCAATATTCAAATTAAAAAAGCCAAAGTTGCTGCAATTTTTGGTTCTTGCTCTCAAGCAGATATGATTTCTAGATAGTTGGTAGGCAATTTGGGTTTGAAAGTGTATGATCATCCTAGTCCTTATTCATTGGGATGGGTCAAATAAGGAGTTGAGATAGGGGTGACAAAGCGATGTGAGAAAAAGTTTTCTATTAACAAGCATTTCATTGATGAAGACATTGTGAGTGTTGTGCTTCTTGATGTTTGTGTAGTATTTGGCAGCCCTTATATGTATGTGAGAGATGCAATCTATTCAAGGAGAACTAACCACTATTAGTTGGTGAAAGAGAGAAAGGACTACATCATGCATTGTGTTAGTGTTATAATTTGTCTCTTTTGAGACAACACAAAATGGAACAGTATGCAAAGATGAACCTCTCTATAAATTCTAAGGGGAAGCTCCTTGAAAAACTAAAACTATCCTAGTCTCTAAGCTATGAACAAAATACACAGTTACCAACACTATATGATGCTTTCTGGAGGATTTGTATAAAGGAAATAACTGAAATGAAATTTTGCCCTATCGTTTTATCTCATGAATGGGCACATGACCTGACAGTTTCTTTAGTCACTAGAGGTTTTATATTTTAATACTTGCAATCAGATGAAACAACTACACTAAAAACAGCAAATGCTTTCTTGCTGGCTGAAATCAGAGATCAGCAGATCTGCATACACAAGAAAAGGATAAGTGAACTAGTTTTGACACACATCAATGATGTAAGATCTCATAAACTGAATAACATAGATGCACATGAAGCTACTGCTAAGATGAATCATGGTGTTAATACAAAGTCTAACACTATTCTTGACTTTTAATTCAATCAACAAAATCCAACACACTGAACACTTGAAACTCAGATTTAACGTTTGAATGACAAAATTTTCAGCATAAGCATAATTTCAATTATCATTAACCATCTTTTGTGCCCAAAATACTTATTTATAGGTTACAAAGAATACCCAATTTTAAGGATTCAAAATAATAATTATTTATCTTTGAAATTATAGTTTTAAAGCAACCCCTAAAAGCTACAGAAAAACAAGAAAGAAAGATACTTTAATAAAGCAAAACTATTCTAAACAATGAATAAAATAAAGCTGTCCAAGATAGGCTCTCCTCATCTGCCAAAAATAGAACACGATCAAAATAGACCTAGCAAAATATAGCCATTGCTAAAAATAGTAATTTTACGTACCAATGGTTGTTGTGATTTTGGTGCATTTCCTTGCTCTAAAACATGTCGAACTGTCTAAAGAACACTGGAAGCCCAAGGACCATCTATTGACAACCTCACCAATCCAACCAAATGATTGGAATCTGATGTGTTCAAGGGTTGTAAGAAGCCGGAAATGGTGGATTAAAGCCCTCAGAAAGGTAAAACATTCAAGTCTGACAGCTGATCAGTGCTGGAAAACAAAGACAAAACCCTAGGCACATAAAAAAAGAGGCTAGGAGCAGCAACCCTAGGTCTAGAATTTGTTGAAAAATTCACCACAATAATTGAAAAGAGCTCTGAATTTGATGCTTAGACACCATAGCTGGCGCCAAACTGATCTGAAAAGAAAAAGAATGAAGGAAGGAGATGTGGAGCCTACTGAAACGGAAGAAACTTGTTAAATTGGCAATGGCACCCCTTTCCAAGCTGCTGTAACCTGCAAATTCAGACACCCAGCGCCAGAACTGCCCTTGAAAGCTGCAAAAATGATTTGAAAGTGAAGGGTGTCGAGTCTGTTGTATATTGATGAGCACATGGTGATACTGAGGGGGCGGGGTGAGTGAATCAGTATAGAATAAAACTTTTACTTTCCAAACTTTAATCAATAAGAACACCCGATTTATGTGGAAACCCTTGTGGGAGAAAACCACGGCAAAATATTGCTTATATATATATTGATTTTCTTCTATAGGCTCCAACCTACTTCCTTTACAATTCTTCTTTTGTGAGCATCAACCCACTGGAGGCTCCAATCCCCACACAAACTGAGCTCCAACCCAGCAAGAGGCTCCAACCTATTTAATTTTTCAATGCTGATATGATGAACTCCTTCACCAAATCTGATTCAAACACAAATCTTATCCAAACTACAAATCTGATCCAATTACAACTTCTCTTGCTTTTCAAACTTGAACACACACCATACAATATCCTTGATCATGGTCCACACAATAAACTTCTCTCACAAATCTGATCATAAATCACAAGTCTGATGCAATTACAAGTCTGATCCAAATCATGTACTCTCTCTATTCACAAGGCTGATGATAATTCTAGCAATATCATCACATAACTTTCTGCTCTTACTTCTCATACATGTCCTTATAATTCCACATTTATACTACATACATGGGCTGCAACTATCATTAATATACATCTGAAACACCTTTCATTTTCTGCCCGTATCTTTCTCTTGATTTGCTCATAACTTATAAAATAAATAATTGAATTTCTTACTTTACCATCACTCTTCACATCTTTTTATATCCTTTCATTTATTCTAAAGAGACATATCTCCTCACAAAGGATACCACTCGTCAACCATACACAACTTTTCAAAACTAATTGCTATCCCTTAATAATATAAATCGCTGCTCTTTATCAATCAAACCACCTTCTAATCATATCATATCTTATTATCAAATGCATCACTTACTTGATATAACCTTCGCACCTCTTTATCTCATGCACCTCTTCATTTAATATTTAATAAAACAAGGAATGATCGCTGCCATCCCTTCACTTAACTAATACACCAAATGGTATCACATCTTACTTTGATCGCATCACATACTAATCACTAGTCATATTCATAAATTGCACCTCCTTTTATTTAAACACACAACCTTTGCTTATTAATATATATTTCTATCTTTCCTTTATTGCTGCCTAAATTATTGATCGGTCTTCATAATGTATATATTGATCACTTAACATCACACTTAAGATATACGGTGATCTCTTTTTTTTTTTTGTCTTATATGTAAATGAGACTTTTGTCTTATTAACTAGTCACTCTTTTGTCTTATTCACTTTGTCTTATTCTCAAGTCATCATCTTGTCTTATTCACTGTTTGTCTTCTTCTTACTGTTTTCTAATTTCATTGATGACTGCTGCTACTTCTACCAAATTGTAACACATAGAAATCACTGTTCTTAACAAGGAAATTGTACCATATATAAAACTGATCGCTGTACTTAGTATATCATGTATGGTGTATTAGGAATAAAACCAATTCGTCTTATATGCTATCCTTGTCTTCTCTAGAAGGAGGTTGGCCTGTTGAATGTGTTTACCAATTCAAATTTAAATCATATACTTGGCTTCATTTTATTTTGTTTAACTCTTTAATTTAAACAACACATCTTCTAGTCGGCCTCCAATTCCACAATCTTCCAACAGTAAAGTATAACGGATAGATTCTTATTTGCTTTGTTCTCCAACGGGCATTACATGAGTACGTTGCTTTGATCATCCTTTGGCCATAACCGTAATCATTGATTTTCTTCTTCTTGGACTTGTGAGTGACATCCATGTCAATTACTCTAACAATCTTCGATCTATGAACTCCTTGACATTTCCAACAATCTCATCAAATGTCTTTGACAATATTCACTTTTGACACCAATGACACACTTCGACAATCTCTTCATTCTTCCTTTGACATCAACGACAATATGTCTTCTCACCTTTGACATCAATGACAAACATTCCAACAATCTCCCCCTTTGTCATTGATGTCAACACTCTCTTTTTGCATTGCTCCCCTTTACTCTATCTCTCCCCCTTTGACATCAATGGCAAAGGGATGTAACATATTTTTCTTTTCATAATATGATTCTCTTTCTTGTGATGCTCCCCCTGTCTGTAAGGCTCCCCCTTTCTTGGGATTCCCTTTGCTCTAATTTTCTTTCTTTGTCTCTTTGTCACTTGGGTGATATGCTTCCTCTATAGCTGTCCAAATAGATAATTTGGATGATCTTCCCAGGTTTAGCGCATTAGGAACTTGTTCTGCTATCCAACATTCACTAAGCATCTTTACAAAATGGAACATGCTTTCAACTCTTCACAGAGAATCTTCTCCTATTTGTCATGCTTCCACTTGACATTAATGGCATCATTCTTCCATCCTATAACTCTCTCTTCTTGAATCTTTCTTTTTGATATCAATGGTAAGATATCTTCATCTATCTCTTATTCTTCTCATCCATGGAGCTGTAGCTTTCAATTCTCCTTCCACTAGCCATCTCTTTTGCTTTTACCAACACATGCTTGTGTGATCTATTAAACTTTTCAGGCAAAGACTCCGTTGGATCATTCTCATCTTCCCATGGCATCTTTATCATGGTTTCTTTCTTCTTTCATTGTCTCAAACCTTCTAGGCTTTCTCTCAACTTGACATCAATTCTCCTTCACTTCATTATAAGGTAACTTTCTAGTATGTAGTCTGTTACTACCATATCATAACTATTTTCTTATGACTCTCTCCCTTTGATCAATGACAACATAATGCTCATATAGAATATGCCTTAGCTGATCTATCTTGAATTTGTCTTCTCTATAGAGCTAAATTAATGCAATGGTTAGCTCCCCCTGAACTCATACTTCTTTTTAAGGACTCAGTGATATCTCTTGTGCATGAAGCACAAGCATAAATTCTTCTTTCTTCTTATTATCTGGCTTTTGTTTCCTTCTCCATACCTTTGTATTTTCTTCCTTATGTTTATCCATGGCTCCCACTTTCTTGTTTTGCCTAGGGAGTTCAAAACCACTTCTACAGAAATGTGGTTTATGCACATAGTTGTTGCAATTCTAGCACATAACATTATAATCCACTAATGGAGTAAGGGAATTATAATTCCTTCCATAAGCACTTTTATTTTTGTTCCATCCATAATCATATCTTGATTGTGTTCTACAATCTCTCGCCTTATGACCAAGGTGGTTGCATTTATAACATGTGATATTGTACTTTCTATTTGGCAACCCATAATGACCTTTATTCTTGATCCAACCAAGTTCTCTTGCATGTGTCCAACAATCTACCGCTTTGTGACCAAAGTTATTACAAGAGTAACAATAACCATATATTGAATTTTGAGACTTGTTCATTTGTGCTTGCCATGGAGGAAATGATCTTCTAAACTTGTCCTTAGTATCTTTTGGAGGGATGTAGGTCTTTTGTGGGAATTGATTTTCCTCCTTGTTGTCATCCTTTGTGATGGGACTTTTGAGAGCATGTACATAGCTTTTAGGCTTTTTCTCATTTCCTTTCTTTTGTTGCTCAATTGAAGGTTGATCTTCTTTTGCTTCATGACCAAGTCCTGTCTTATTGAATGGTGACCTCTGGTTGTTGATGACATCATCTGACACATTTGTACTCTTCTCATTTTTCAGGTCAATGTTCACTTGAGTACTTTTATCAAACTTAAGGCTCTTGTCTAGTCTGGTAGTTGTGTAATGTCCTGAACTAAGGTTTTGAACAAGTTTTCTGAATTTGCAAAATTTCAAATTAACACCTTAGGACTGAATTCTGATTTTTATATCTGCACTTCAATTTCCTTCTCAAACCCTAGATCTGATTTCTCTTTTTCTGATTCAAACAATGATGGACATCGAACACGTGCATACGAGTTGCTCAAAATAACATAGCAATAATGAATCCCTATGATGATGACTTCAATCATGATCCCATTCAACAGTGTATGACATCAAGATGCAAACATATAGATGAAACAAATATGATTTTCTGAACCAACAGTCTGCTGCTACAAAATTGTAATTGTATGGAATGAAATTACATCAAATTCATAAGCTAATCATGGCCATCAATCTCCCAGATCAATGCTGTTACAAATCAGAAATGAATGATGAACTCTAACATAGCAATTGAGATGTCAATTGCAAAGTGGGCGAGCTCCTCCAAAATCAGGTCTGCAATCAATGATGAAGAGATGCTGATGAAAACAATCCAAGGATGACCAAATCTATCCTCCAATCTTGACGAAATCCTCCTTCATGAAATCACTTTCTCAAGCAAGGAAAGTAACCACCAAGATGGGTGGCGGCTAGGGTTTATGACTGCACTTGATTTGCTGATGTGAGGTCTGCTATAAACATAATATCTGATCTGCAATGCATTCCTTCAACAATGGTGCCAAGTCTGACCTAGAAGTCTGAAATCATCCCTTCAAAGGGTGGCGCTAAGGTTGGAAACTCCTCCAAGATGAAATCGACTTTCTTGCAAGGTGATGCTCAAAACAAATCTGCAATGTATGTCCTCAAACACTTTCAAATGGACAATCCCAAATCTGACTGTAAGTCTGAAGACGCTGATTAGATAATGGCGCTCAAAGATAGAGTAAACCTCCTCCACAATGGCGCTCAAGTCTTCTATGTATGGTGATCACTCTTCACTCAAATCGACTCTCAAACATGAATACAAATCTGCAATACAAGTCGGAGCTCTAGATCTGCATCACTTCAACAATGGCGCTCAAAATAAGTCTTCAATGTCTTCAACAAAGCCTTCAATCAATGGCGCCAATATCTGCTATAAAATTTGTCCTCAAACTCCACCAAGATCTTCAAATAAATCTTCAATCAATGTTTCAATAAATGTCTTGAATAAATCTTCTATGAAAGATATATCATGAATGCTCCAAAAATCCTTCGTAGTCCTCCGATGAAGTGCAATTAGACTTCCGCCATGAAGCCTCCTCAAGATGAGCTAGGTTTTCATCCAACCCACCTAATATTTGCAAGGGTTTTTGTCCTTGGAATAGATGCAACAAAGTTGCGGATCCACAGAGGGAAAATCAGAAACAAACTAGATTCCTCCTATCCAAAATGCCTTCACAAAACTTGCTTTTATACATGCTTTCCCTCTTTTTTCCCTTTGCTGGCCGACATAGCAAAATATTATTATTTTTATTAATTTTCCTTCATCATGGCCGACCTTCATGAAGTATTGGCACTCATATTCAAATTTAAATTACAATTTTCCTTCAAGGGGGCCGACTTTCATAACTTGGCTCATTGTTTTTTGGCTAAATGGGCCGATCCGTCTTTCATGATTTGGGCCAACCTATACCTTTTCCATTTGGGGCCGACTTGACAATTAAATTCGCTTTTCCTTAGGCCGACAAAGATGTATTAATTGCATTTTTCTGCCAAAGAGCCAATCACAAGGGGAACACTTAATATTTTATTTTCTCTTCTCACAATGGTTCGCCCCATGTGAAGAAAAATTATTTTACTCAAAGTACAAGTATTGAAGTCATTAGAAAAATATAACAAGTCATCTTCAATCTTCGAAATGCCCTCGAAAAATCTGAAATGTGAGAATTGGCTCTTTCTTCTGTGATCAGTCCGAAAAATGGGGACATTACAAGTTTTCTCTAATTCTTTCCTCAAGTAACCAATTTTGGACTCATACTTCTTACAATCTTCTTCTTTTATCTTCAATTGACTCCTTACTTCTTCCTCAATCTTCTTTGCTTCTTTGAATTTGACTTTTAGATCTTCAATCATCCTTTCTGCTTCTTCAAAGGCTTGAGATACCTTCGCCTTGGATTCAATTTCTTCTTGAACTTTTGACTCTAGACATGCATTTCTTCTAAGTGAATGAACCTCATTGTACGCGAGGTGAACTTCTTCCATAAGATCCACTTTATCATCATCTTCGTCATGATCTTCTTCATATTCTTTTCTTTTGTCTTCACTTTGAACCTGCACACATTCAAAAATAGAACTATTAATTGTACCATAATTAAAATTTTCATACTTACCTATGTATATGTCGGATTCTTCTTTGAGCTTGTTATCAACATGGGCTTCATTTGCATCTGATTCATTTATGGAGCTATTGCTTGATTCATGCTTTGAATTCTTCAACTCCTTTGATGTATTGAAGGTTGCCTCTCTTTTAGATGAATTCTCTAACTCCATTTATTCTTTTAAAACTATTTCAGCATTCTCTTTGCTTTTTAACCTTTCTCTTCTTTCATTCACAAAGTCTTCTCTTTTAAAGATATCATTTAGCTTTTCTTTTGCTAACGCCATATTCTCCAAAACAAGAATTGAACTAGAAATGGAGCGGAAGATTCTCCAACTTGATGGCATATTCTTGAGCATCCTACAATGCTATAGTGTTTCCTTGCTTGAGACAAAAAGCAACTTCCGTAGATAGAGAATTGATGAAGCAGCTTAGAAGAATCTCAAAAGAAGGATTTAGAGTGTTGACAACTCTAGTTACCAGACGATTGAACCTTGTAACAAACTCCTGCATCAATTCACTTTCGTCTTTCTTGGCATTTGAGAGTTGTCCAAACAAGCTATGACTGTCCTCAACAGACTTGAAACGTGCAATAAACTTCACTTATTAACTCCCAACTCGTGATTGAATCGACAACAAGGTGATGAAACCAATCAGTTGTTGCGCCTTTCTATGTTTCCACAAACAAGCGAACTGCAACATCTTCATGTTCAACACTTAGAATTCCACATGCAGCGGTGAAGGCTGAAATATGTTTGTCAAGATGCTACTTGCCATCATCATAGAACTTGGGAAAATTCTTCCTTGATCCTCAAGGAAGCTCACGATTTTTTGTCAATGCCAATAGATCAATTTGATTTCCCCATGGCAATAATAGAAGCGGCCGATTGTTGTTGATGCAGTTTCCCTCCTGATTAGCCATTGAGTGTAGGAATTCTTTTCTTGAATCAAAAAAATAGTCATAAACTTTGGAACCTTTGTGCCAAATGTGAATGTTGCAATGGATAAGATGGCAGTCTTATATCATTCCCTAGCAGAGTCGCAATAAACTATTAGTGTTTTAATTTACACCTTTTAGTGCAACACAAAACGAAATAGATGTGTGTGATATAACTGCTCTTCGAATTAGAAGGGGAAGCTCCCTGTAAACTAAAAAATAACTTACTATGAACAATAATATGTACTTGCAATTTACAATCTTTACAATGATTTTTGGGGATTTCACATTCATGATGAATAAACTTTAAATGTGTATTTTTTTGGGTTTGCCTAGTGTAAAAGGCTTAGATGCTCTTTCAACACAAGGCAAAGGATTTTATGCATTTTTTAATTGAAAATAAATCGTAAGACTAGACACTTGCACTATTTAGTTAAAAATAGGGACTAAACAATGCAAGTATAGACAAATTGGATAGGTTAACACATAAACATGAACACTGTGGTAAAATAAATACAGGACTCAATCAAAGCCACGATCTACATCTTTGACCTAACCTACAATACAAAGCTTGCCAATTTGCCAAAGCAATTTAACTCTTAGCACACATAACAAGACATCTCAATAAACATTCATAAGCAAGATAGACGTAATAAATGTCATTGAGTGAATAACAAATTGTGAATAACAATAACATTGAATACTCTGTAATGTCTCCTTTTCACGCATAATTGAGAACAATTAGCCTATTTTCCGATTTTTCACATAGGCTAATTGGCTGGGCAAGGGAGAACTCCAACTTTCATGGAGAGCACAGGTATGAACAAGCAATGATTTTATTCATGGTAGTGAGTTTAGGAGATCTTAGTGAGCCTCATGACACTTTCTGAGTGCGATTCTATCTTTTTGAGAGCACTCCACACTTCTTGGAGAATGTCTATTTAGTCAGGTTGGGTTTCTAACAGTGGTAGTGAGTTCAGAGTCTAAGATGAATTCAATGATTCTTTTCGGATGTAATTCCAACCTTCTACGTGCGTTCCAAACTTCTTGGAGAAGGTGACTATTTTTAGAATAGCGCCAAGTTGATACAGTTTATCATCCTAGCTCTCAGAAGCATTATGGTATGATAAAAAATTCATATTTGATTCATTTTGATACTTTTTGCAACTTGGGTGGATGTTTAAATTATTAAATAGTTATTACTTATGTTGTCAAAAAAGTATTATTCAAAAAAGACAACTTATGTGTAATTATTAAATAGAAAGGTGTTTAAGTTGTGCATACAGGAGGTGCTAGGTAAGGGGACTTGGCTCAAATAATGAATTATTATTTATTTTCGAAAAAGAGCTTTTGGAGGGAAAAGAGAAAAGTAATATTTTATTTCCTCAAGTGAGTTATAAAAGGAGGTTTGGAGCTCATTGTTGAGATTATACATGATATGATGTTTGCTTTTGCATTTGAGAGAACCCGTGTTCATCTCCAATTTTCTTGAGGACAAAAATGATGCAGGGGCATCCTGATGCACCCTTTTTGAGGCAAATGTTGTCATGATTGATAAACTTTGTTTTTTTGGTTTGGTTGGGGTTAATAAGGTCATGTAAGACCATTTTGAGTCACATTGGAGTCATTTTATGATGTAAAAGGTATGTAATCAATAAATAACTGTTGGGGAAGGAGTTTTTTACAGGAAATGAAGGTTGCATACGCCCCAAGGATGGGTGGAGTGGTTTCATGAATAAAAACGTCATTTTCTTGTGTTTATTGACTGTTTTTTGAGTATTTTCAGTCTGAAAACGTGTTAGTACGGACATGTACAGAATGATGGAGGCCTAAAACCAATTGGGAAAGTTAGCCCTATGTTTTAAGAGATGAATGCTTTTTGTTTGAATCAATTTCAGTGAGTTTTGTGTGAGTTATGACATTTTTATTGAGGGCAAGTCTGTAAAGTTTATTTGTCTGAAAAGTTGCAGTCTGAAACATGCGTTGTACAGATTGGTACTATATGGTACGGTCTTGAAACCGCTTGGAGAAGTTGAAGGACAGTCTTAGCTTTCAAATGCTTTTTGTTTGAGAGATTTTCATCTAGTTTTGTGCAAGATATTGTGTTTTTGGTGAGTGCAGGTCTAAACCCTGCCTAGGGTTTCCAGCAATCAAGAAAATTCAATTCCAAGAGTTTTCACCGATGAAAATTCATGAAACTTGGTGCAAACCTCTGTCCCAATGCTGCCCACACTCCCTCCAAAGGAGAGGTTCTGATTGTTTAATTTGTGCAAGTTATTCAAGACTGTTTGTCTCATTCTGCAGAATGACAGTTAGAAAGACCTAGGTGATGGAGGGTTCGGTAGATTAGTGCATTGTTTTGAATTGGTTGATGGAATGATAGTTTGTAGGTCATCAAGATGCATGGTGAGAGGGCTTGAACAACCAAGATTGCATGTTATTGGTTAAGTTTGGAAGATGTATACCCAATAGACCCAAGAAACAATGTGCGTAGGTTGTGAAACTAGGATACATCAAGATTGAATTGGTTTGATTTTTGTGAGATTGTGTGTATGAAAGTTGAAAAAGGTTCTTTCTCTGCATCAAAAAACCCTCTCGAAAATACTGGTTTCGGGGACGAAATCCCCATAGTTGGTCATGGTGGTTTCATTTCAGGAATCACATTGAGCTGCAATGGAGGAATTTGATGTATTTTGAGTTTGATGCATTTTGGTGTGAGTTTTTGGTGTGAATGGATGATCATTTTCTATCATGGTTTCATTTCTCAGCATAGTTTTGATTTGTGTTTGAAGTTTGCTTTTCCTCTAAGGGGCAGTACTTACCCAGGCATTGAAAACTATTGGTGGCAAAGTAAATACTAAAGATCATTGTTTTCTGAACCAAACTTGGTCTACCTCAGGCGCAAGTGATATCACTACAATTTTAATGTTGTTTTGAGTGTTTTAGGCCGTACCTCTGTTGGGAAGGGGTGTGAGGGTCTAGAGGACAAAACGCCTCACTTTTCTTGAATCTCTTTGTTATTGGGTGGCGCCCAACCATGAGTGATCAATTTGTTTATGTTTTGGAGTGAACAAATAAGTTTGAGAAGATATTTTGGCTGATTGGTTGGGGTTTTTTGTGTATTTTCAGTATCAATGTTCTGCTGTTTGTATAAGACCTGTACTTCTGCAATTTCAGTGACTTTGGAAAGGTCTAGAGTTGATTTTGGGCATCCTCCATCAACTACAACTTCAGAGCTTCATTGGGTATGGTTTCTTGTGATGATTTGAATGTTTCTAGTGCTTCATCATCTTGATAATATGCTACAGCAGTGTATTTCAGTATGAAATTAGAATATATCATTTATATTGCAGCCTTCTAATTTCATTGTAATATCATCTTTAGTTGCAATATTGTTACCTTGTAATACCTTGGATGGTAGTACCGCCAGTGGTCTCATAATCATGCATTACATTTAGCATGCTTTATGTTTTAGCACACTCTGTTGAATAAGCGCAAATGAAGCATGACTTAGCCACCTTGTGTGCGTCATTCTGTTTGAATTTTAACACACTCTGCTGAATAAGTGTAGAGAAAGGTCGGCTCAGCCACTTTGTGTGTTCATATTGTGTTGCATTGACACACTTCGTTGAATAAGCACAGAGATGGATGGCTTGCCGCTTGGTGTGTCACAGTGAACATTTGTATTGCATACTCTCTTGTTGTTGCACTTGATAGAGTTTGGGTGGGATCTGACACACTGTATGCTCTCACCTTGCCCATATTGGGATCTGGGTGATTAGGTGTTGAGGACTTGCATTGTAGTTTACTTTTCAGTTGGTAAAAAATCAAAAAAATCTGGGGGTGTTTATTACATACTCGATGAATAACAACTCTAGCAATATTTAGGTGCCAACACTTATTTATATTGTTTGCAAAGTAATTGCACGGAAATGAATTAAATTGATTGGACTTCAACTCAATCTATGATTGCTTGCATGATGTGCAAGCTTTATTACAAATTATCTTGTCCACTATTGATATTACAACATACGATTGCTAGTTGAAGTGACGATTAAAATTATTACAACTTGTCTTTTAATGCTCATGTATCTTTCATGATGAAATAGATAGTTGACTCCAAGCTAGAAATGGAGGACGTTAAAAATAGCTGAAAGCTTATAATAGTATAGACTTTGGCTAAAAACAACAAACTAAAAATATGCTTTTCTCTTCAAAATGGTGACGAGCTATTTTTAGTGTAGACTAAAAATAGACTTTTTTAGAAGGCGGCTTTGGATGATGCTTTCATTTGTTCTGACGTTCAGTTTGGAAAACCCTTTGATGAAATTCTAAAACTCTTGGCAATTTACCAAGCTTGGTGACTCGAATCTGAAACGCTCTGCCTTGTAAACTTCTTTGTGTTCTGTAATATCCTTGTAATCTATTTTGCGCATTATCATATCTTTGTCAGTGTTCCTAATGTAAACAAACATATAGGCATTTGAATGTCGCAGGAATGCAAGTATCTCAATATTGCCAAGGTTTTTCTGAGATATTTCCTCTTTTCCCCTATATCACTAATCTAAGATTGTTTCCAAGCCTTCTCTCGTTGTACATTCAACATTGAATTTATACCATTGCTTAGACAACAGAGGTATGATGAAAGCATAATAATGTCCAGCATTGGCTCCTCGATTGTGAACCAAAACACTATACAAAGAATTAAGGTTTTGCACGCTTCTATTTGCTTAAGAGGAAAGATATTGACCATCACCTTTATCCAAATCAAGTTGCAATCGGAACTCATACTTGTCATTAATCTTCATCAATAAATTTTTATTATAATCATATTCAAAGTGCTTTAAATGAAGTTGCAATACGGGGGAAAATCATCAAAAAGTGTTCGCTTTCGAGCATCTTGGAAATCAAAGTTCTCTACTTTGTATTGATTGTCACTACAAGTTTCTCAACTTCAACATATTTATTTGAAGAAACATAAACATCCATACGACCCTTGACATCAAGTTGAAGATCTAAATAGTCCGTCTTTTTCTTGAGCGAACTTCCCCTTGCAATGTCAGCTCCATCCTCAAAAGTGTATAAGGCGCAATTTTTATTAGTTGACCACAATTTTTATTAAAGATGCAAATATTTGTAAAAGGTGTTCCTAGCATAAGGTGTATCTTATTGTCATTAGCTACACTTTTTAAAAAAACACAAAAGATTATAAAATGTGCACCCAAAATAGGCACAATTTTCTTGTCTCCACCTCACTTTTCTTCAAAAAAAAAAACTTTACAAATATTGTGCCTGTAAGATGCTACCCCAATTTTTTTTCAAAATCACATACAATGGTATGATAGTGTTAGCACAACTAAACTCCTCCACACTTCTGATCACCAAAATCCCAATTGGGCGAGGTGAGAGCATATTGTGCTTTGGATTACAATATTAAAAACATTGTGCACACAAGTAAACATTCATCTGCATATGCAGCCATCCACAAACTGTGGGAATTCACCACTTTCCAGTGGGTACGAAGCAAGCATGAAGAAGATTACAAAGCCATCCACAAACTGTGGGAATACTCCACTTATTTAGTGGGTGAGAGCAATTAAGTAAAGTTCTTTCTCCACACTGGCGGTAAACCATCCAGGGGTCTTAAATATTGTAGCATTAATGAAAGATTACAATTTAGAGCAATTACAATGATGACCAGTATAACTTGATTTTAAATTGATAAGCTTTCCTTGAAGAAATTCAGAACATACCCAGCATAGAAGACTCTAAAAGCAGAAGCTATTAACTGAAATTTGCTAGTGTTCATTCCTTGATGAACCAATCAGACTGTACAGAGAAATGCAGCTACCATAGATCAATCTTGATATCCACAAGAAACCACAAGAAGTAACTCTTCCAACCTCTACAACCATAATCTACACAAAGACTATCATCCACTGCGAATATACAATATTCATTTGATACTGACCATTATTGATAAAGTAGAAACAATGTTGCCACAGATATGTACGGCAGCCCCAGACTCAGCAAATCCACTAAACCCATACACAAGTGATACTTCTATCCCCAAACACATTCAACATCATTGATAAAATGATAAGAAAACTGCACATTATAGTGACAAATAGATTGTATTTCTGATATAAGAAAGTTTTAAGACCCTTAGCTGGGCCGTACGGCCAGGAGCAGGTACGGCCATCATAGGAAATTCATAACTTCACCAAAAAACATTAAACTACTTCCAAAAGGCTCATTTAGAGAAGGCAATTACTATGCATTCAAAACAGATTTCAAAGACTCCTTAAATCTTTTTTTATCAGCATCGATTCAGATCAGCAGAAGTACGGCCTCACATAGTACGGATGGCAAATTTATATTAAAAATACATCTTCAATCTCAAGAAATCGTCTAATCTTGATCGCCTACCCATAACAATAGAAATGCATATTTAAAACTGCCAAAAATAATGAAGGGAGAACAATCATCCATTCGTACCATACAGGTACGGACTACAGACATGTATGACCACACAACAAAATCTTCAAATCAGCTCATGATAAATATTAATCTCTTTGACATGGCAAATAATACAAGGAAGCATTCTTAGAGTCAATGACAAACATTCATAATACTATTACTCACTCCAAAACATTTGGTCAAGTTCCTTGTTGGTACGACCATGGATGTGTACGGCCAGCTATGAGTTAGACCAAAAACACAAATAAGTTCTCAATAGCACACCAAAATGTATCTAAAATCTTAATACAATGCCATCAATCTGAATCGCAACCAAAACTTTACAGAAATTACATAACTCCAATCAGCTCTAGCACATTGGTGATTTCTGTGTGAAACCACACTCAAACTCCAGAGGGTTTTCGTCCTCAAGAGGATTCTACAAGAGGGTTTTCGTCCTCAAGAGAATATGGAAGAACTCATAGGTTCAATCCATCTGCAAACAAAATCAATATCAACAACATAGCATAACCCTTCCGAATGAGAGCTCATTTTCTTTTATAAGGAATTGGAGGAGTTACAAAGGAAATGAATTATTTCTTGAAAATAATAACATTTTCCTGCTAACTTAAATTATTTCTTTTTTCCTCCACTTAAGTGCTCACTTTTATGTGCCTAAATAAAAGAATATGTTTTCCCCTTTCTAATGAGCTATAACACTTAATAATTTAATAATTATTTTCACCCCTAGGAACTTAAGTGAAAATAATTATTAAATTATTAAGTGTTATAGCTCATTAGAAAGTGAAAATAATAATTAAAATAGCTCATTAAATATTAATTTTTTGCGGAAAATCCCAAACGGCCTCCGAATGCAAATTAAACTGAACCAATATACTCTGTAAAGTTTGGGATGCGCAATGATGCCTTCTATGTGATTTCCCAAAAATAGAAAACTCCTCCAAGAATCTTGGAGAACAAACCATAAGCCAATCAAACTTTAGAAACCATCACTGTAACCCGAAACATCGACTGAGCTCAAAGTCATGAAAAATAATCCATTCTCACAAGGAAAAGCCAAATAACTGTTCTGCAGACTGAATCATGAACACTCCAAGAACATTGGAGTTCTTCCCAAACATGTCGGATAGCCACCAAGAGACTAGGAACAAGCACATTGTGCACGAACATCTATGCACCAAAAAATGAGACATTACAGTCCTCCCCGCTCAAGATTGCTTGTCCTCAAGCAATGCATGCTATCCAACAGAGATACCTGCATGATTAACAATAATATACTTGGATCCCAAATCAATCTCAAGAATGCTTCACACTGCTTCTGCTGTGCCACTCTGATATAACTACAAATTGCACAGCTGGAACTCTACTTACAACTATGAAACATTCCTCCAATCACACAACTATTTGGATCCCAAACATCATTAACTCCAAAAATGAAAGAGTTAGCAATCATCAATACCAAGGAAGCAAAAATCGTTTGGAGATAAAATCGGCAAACCAAAAGTATAAGATTTTTTCAAAAAATCGTGAAAAAATCGGATTTAGGAAAAACATAGAAATTTTTTTTAAAAAAAGGAAACCCTATTATTTTTTAAATGATATAGATATTATAATAGAATAATAAATATTATATATTAATATTATAATATATAACTATTAATAATATAATATATAAATATAATAATATTTATACTATATATTTTTTTTTGCTTTTATACTATATTATTATATTTTAATAAATATTAATAATATGATATATAATATTATGTTATTATAATATATTAATCTAAAAAATATAGATTAATGATATAACTATTATAAGAGAATAATAAATTATTAAATACAAATAATATATTATATATTAAAATATTAATATTATATTTTAATATTATAATATAGAATTATTAATAATATAATATATAATATATATAAATTTATTGACATAAATATTATATAAATATTATAAATAAAATAATAAATACTAATAACATATTAAATATTTAATAAACCCCGTGAAATGTTGACAAGAACAACTGACGAGTTTAGAAATTTTTCTGGCGTGAATCTTTTTTAGGGCGCGAGACAATTTTTCGAGCTCTATACTGCTCTCGACATTGTGAACATTACAGTGGTCGAAAATTTTTCTCACGCCGTAAAAAAATTCACGCTGGAACATTTTCTAAACTCGTCGGTTGTTCTCGCTGGGGAAAATCGTATGAAAATTAGCCGATAGGTTTATCATTACAGTGCTTGAAAAATTGTCTCACGCCTTAAAAAAATTCACGCCAGAAAATTTTCTAAACTCGACAGCGCTCGAAAAATTGTCTTGGGCATTAAAAAAGTTCATGCCAGAAATTTTTCTAAACTCAATAGTGCTCGAAAAATTGTCTCACGCCTAAAAAAAATTCACGCCGGAAAATTTTCTAATCTCATCAGTTGTTCTCTATTAACCCTAGACGCCGGGAAAATAAATTAATTGTAGACGCACACAGAAAACCCTAGACGCGAAAACCCTAGACGCCGGGAAAATAAATTAACTGTAGACGCATACAGAAAACCCTAGACGCCCGCGATTTATATAGAATCCGATTTTTTGGGGTAAAAAATCATCTAGCTTGGCGATTCGCGATTTTTACAAAAAATGGCAATTTTTTGGCAATTTATGCTTCTATGATCAATACAATAATCTAACACGAAACAACTACTGGAACCCAAAAACTATAGTCCTCTTCCGAGGAAGAAAATAAATCAGCTTGATAACAAGCTAGAAACAACTCAGTACAGCCATGAATCAGCTGATTCTGACTCTCCAAAAGAACATTAGTAACTATAACACTTGTTCCTTTCAGCTGAAAACTTCTATCATCTTCCCATAAAAGGATAAAAGCAACAAAAAAATCAATCTCATGGCTGCATAAGTCGGAAATAATCTCATGAAAATCAGATTTCAGTGATCTCAAAATGGGATAGCAACAACAAAACTAAAATCTTTTGAGAACAATAAGAAATTTAGGCCATCTACAATCAGAATATTCAAAGTTATGACCAAAATTTCTCTCCAATCAATCATTATGTATGCAAATAAACATTTATGATGGCTGATTGGATGAAGGACAGCAGCTTCATGACATAAATTTGACTCCAAATTCATCCATAAAACAATCTTACCAATACCACTATCCTCCATAGAACCCTGCAAATAAACTCTATTATGAAAGTAAGCCATCATTGAACCTAATCCATTGCATACCTGAACCTTATGCCCATCTTCAACAACTGATGAAAACTTCCAGTTGAAGAAGTTTTTGTGCACAGTAACATTCCATGAATGCTTTGCTCTAGGATCCCATATCCTGTTACTATCCTCCTCCATGTTACTTACATCCCATTGGTCCTCATCATTCAACATGAGGAGTGGATTATCATGTGTTAACTTTCGTCATAGAAAAAGAATCATCAAATGATTGGAAGGTGTTTTCACCTTTTTGTTCATACAATTCATCAATTTGCTCCAACTCTGTATCTGCATACTTAGAAGGCTGCCCTAAGCCAAAATTTCCTTGGAGCAATTCAAGCTCTTCAATTATCAGCTTGCCTTTATCTACTCTAGCAGCTCCAACTTGCTCCTTGAATTGGTGTACATCAACAAGTTGATTTTCAACTTCTAAGAGAGCCATTTGGGTACTCTCTAAAGAATCCATAATTGTTTTAAGCTTAAATTTAAGCTTATCAATTTCAGCATCTCGTCCCTTCAATGCAGCACATATTCGACCAACAGACTCAAGGACATGATCTCTGTCAATAAGCAGTTTCAAATAATCAAATTTCAAAGTTTCCAATGCCTTCTTGACTATACACCAATCTTCAAGTGAAGCTCCTTTTTCCATGCCCATTTGTCTACTTTCAACTTGAGCTCTCCAAATGTGATCTTCAACAAACTTTATGTGAGCTATCCAAATGTGTTAGAACTTGCACAACCTTATCTTCGGTGACTAACAACTGATTCTTAAAATCCAAATCAGCTGCACACAATAAATTTTCTGTTACATCCTCAGAGGCATGATCTTTGAAATCAGCTACTTTTAAGTTGTCCTCGTCATGGCCACTCTGACTACAAGAAGTAGCATCACTGAAATCCAATGTTAAACCAACCTTTGAGGCTGATCCAAATTCTTCAACAAACTCCTCATCAAATGACTCTTTTGAAAGGACACTTGGTTCTTCAATTTGCATGGGAGATGAGTCTTCTTCTTCATGACTTAGATCAAAAGATATGGCAGTCTCATATTCAAACATTGAATCATCACCAATGGCTGATTTAAAGTCTTCATCAACACATTCTTCGTCAAGGATCATTGAAGAGTCTAATTGCTCTTCACTTTGCATGGAAATATCCCACTCATAATCAAGACTTCCATCACTAGAATGGTGGAAATGCTCTTCATTAAGTGCTGTTTTGAAGTTTTCAGCAGCATCAAACCTTTCATCTTTTGTGATTTCATTGTTTCCCATGTCCTCAACAAGACAATTTGCTTCAATGCCTTCAGGCTCACTTGCATAGTCACCTTCTAGCAGTCTATTGATCATCTTCATCTCCTCAATTGTAGTGGCATCTTCAGGATCTTCATCAAATGAAGGACTTGCAAATTCTAACATTTCTGGCTCTTCATCAAAGCAAAGCTCAACTTCACTAATTTCTGCTGTAAACTTCCCCAAATCAGCAAACTCCTTTATGCATCTTTCATGATTGTGACTTTGTCTTCATCATACAGAGGCTCAATCTTAGGTATTTCTGATATCAAGACTTCATCTTCTCGTTTTTTGGTTTCCACATCATCCTGAAAGAAAAAACATGTGGTGAAAGTTATTGGTTCAACCTTGTTCTTGCAATGATGGTTAGGTTCCCAAGAATCTTTGCATAGGAAACAAAGATTTCTTCTTCTAAGTTCATTCTTGCTGAACTCTTTCTTTCTCGAAATAGGAGGCTTCTTATTCGGTGGGCTGGTTCTCCTCTTCCTTATCTTCTGAATGTATTCTATAAATCCCTTTTTGTCAGGATTACCCTCTTTGATGATTTTTAAGAAAGCATTCCAAGGAAGTTGCTGCGTACAATCATCTGATAGTCTTTCGTACTCATCAATGATCTTAGTGGCCTCATGATGATACTTCTTTCGATCCAACTTTTCTTGAACTGCTCTTTCTAATTCATCTTGACTTTGCCTAAGAGAATCAAATAGAACATCTGTCTCACTTCTCCTCTTAAGAGATGCCATAATCTAACAATCACTGAACAACCTCTTTCAACTGCCACACATTGAACAACATGCAAGGTGGAAAACTGACTTGCTCAACTAAAAGATCTGCAACAAATTAGCTCCCTAACAAGCTGGCAAGAACATACCGGCTCTGATACCACTGTAAGATGCTACCCCAATTTTTTTTCAAAATCACATACGATGGTATGATAGTGTTAGCACAACTAAACTCCTCCACACTTTTGATCACCAAGATCCCAACTGGGCGAGGTGAGAGCATATTGTGCTTTGGATTACAATATTAAAAACATTGTGCACACAAGTAAACATTCATCTGCATATATAGCCATCCACAAACTGTGGGAATTCACCACCATCCAGTAGGTACGAAGCAAGCATGAAGAAGATTACAAAGCCATCCACTTGTTCAGTGGGAATACTCCACTTATTCAGTGGGTGAGAGCAATTAAGTAAAGTTCTTTCTTCACACTGGCGGTAAACCATCTAGGGGTCTTAAATGTTGTAGCATTAATGAAAGATTACAATTTAGAGCAACTACAATGATGACCAGTATAACTTGATTTTAACTTGATAAGCTTTCCTTGAAGAAATTCAGAACATACCCAGCATAGAAGACTCTAAAATCAAAAGCTATTAACTGAAATTTGCTACTGTTCATTCCTTGACGAAGCAATCAGACTGTACAGAGAAATGCAGCTACCATAGATCAGTCTTGATATCCACAAGAAACCACAAGAAGTAACTCTTCCAATCTCTACAACCATAATCTACACAAAGACTATCATCCACTGTGAATATACAATATTCATCTGATACTGATCATTACTGATAAAGTAGAAACAATGTTGGCACAGTTATGTATGGCAGCCCCAGACTCAGCAAATCCACTAAACCCATACACAAGTGATACTTCTATCTCCAAACACATTCAACATCACTGATAAATGATAAAAAAACTGCACATTATACTGACAAATAGATTGTATTTCTGATATAAGAAAGTTTTAAGACCCTCAGCTGGGCCGTACGACCAGGAGCAGGTACGGCTATCATAGGAAATTCATAACTTCACCAAAAAACATCAAACTACTTCCAAAAGGCTCGTTTAGAGAAGGCAATTACTATGCATTCAAAACAGATTTCAAAGATTCCTTAAATCTTTTTTCATCAGCATCGATTCAGATCAGCATAAGTACGGCCTCACATAGTACGGATGGCAAATTTATATCAAAAATACATCTTCAATCTCTCAAGAAATCATCTAATCTTGATTGCCTACCTATAACAATAGAAATGCATATTTAAAACTGCCAAAAATAATGAAGGGAGAACAATCATCCATTTGTACTATACAGGTATGGACTGCATACATGTACGGCCACACAACAGAATCTTCAAATCAGCTCATGATAAATATTAATCTCTTTGACATGGCAAATAATACAAGGAAGCATTCTTAGAGTCAATGACAAACATTCATAATACTATTACTCACTCCAAAACATTTGGTCAAGTTCCTTGCTGGCCGTACCATGGATGTGTACGACCAGCTATGAGTTAGACCAAAAACACAAATAAGTTCTCAATAGCACACCAAAATGTATCTAAAATCTTAATACAATACCATCAATCTGAATCACAACCAAAACTTCACAGAAATTACATAACTCCAATAAGCTCCAGCACATTGGTGATTTCTGTGTGAAACCACACTCAAACTCTAGAGGGTTTTCGTCCTCAAGAGGATTCTACAAGAGGGTTTTCGTCCTCAAAAGAATATGGAAGAACTCACAGGTTCAATCCATCTGCAAACAAAATCAATATCAACAACATAGCATAACCCTTCCAAATGAGAGCTCATTCTCTTTTATAAGGCACTGGAGGAGTTACAAAGGAAATGAATTATTTTTTGAAAATAATAACATTTTCCTTCTAACTTAAATATTTCTTTTTTCCTCCACTTAAGTGCTCACTTTTATGTGCCTAAATAAAAGAATATGTTTTCCCCTTTCTAATGAGCTATAACACTTAATAATTTAATAATTATTTTCACCCTTAGGAATTTAAGTGAAAATAATAATTAAAATAGCTCATTAAATATTAATTTTTTGCGGAAAATCCCAAACGGCCTCCGAATGCAAATTAAACTGAACCAATATACTCTGTAAAGTTTGGGATGCGCAATGATGCCTTCCGGGTGACTTCCTAAAAATAGAAAACTCCAAGAATCTTGGAGAATAAACCAGAAGCCCGATCAAGCTTTAGAAACCATCACTGTAACCCGGAACATCGATTGAGCTCAAAGTCATGAAAAATAATCCATTCTCACAAGGAAAACCCAAATAACTGTTCTGCAGACCGAATCATGACCACTCCAAGAACATTGGAGTTCTTCCCAAACATGTCAGATAGCCACCAAGAGACTAGGAACAAACACATTGTGCACAAACATCTATGCACCAAAAAATGGGACATTACATGCCTCTCCTTTATTTGTTGCTGTTGACTTGGCTGCTGATTTTTGACTTCTCTTGCTGATTGGGCAATGGAATAGAACATGATTTCCTTTGGATAGCTTCCAACATTTATTTTGTCTTTTTCCTGTTGATTCGATTCACTTTAAGAAAAATTTCATTTTTGGCGATGAACCTTTGGCATGGTCAACTAAATAGGTTGTCTTTTTTTTGGAGCTGATGTGGAGACTCTATTTTAGCCGCTGCTTACACGTTGACTAGATGCTTGTGTTAGTGCACTTTTCTTATGTTAATCACAGTTTTTTGGAAAAGACAAATAAACCAAAAAAGTGCGCTGACTTTATCAAGGGCGACTTCCTCATACTAACCACAATTTTTGTTTAGCTAATGACTTTGCTCTATGACGCGCTCTCCACTTTTTGGATTTTTTTTTCTAAATTTTAGTTTCAAGATATCAATTAATAATTAATATTTAAAATCTGTTACCGTGTCCTGTTGTTTACCCACTCGTACTCTGCTGGTCTTGGTTTGGGGTTGGGACAACCTGGGGTTCACGCAGGGTCCTCCCTAGGCACCATGTGGGTCCTTCATAGGGTACTCAGGGTGCTTGGGGAGGACCCTGGGCAAACCTGGGTAGGATCCACAACAAAACACAGTTTTAATTTTTTTTTTATAAACAAAAAAACATTTACAAGACAAGATTTTACAAAAATTTAGTGTCATGCTAGGAATTTACAAGAGCAACAACTTAAATGATAAATTAGTTTATATCAAATTTGTAAGTGGAATTGCTATTTACTGAAGGAATGTTCCCAAACACCTACACAAAATCAATGATATAGTATACTATAAATTACTATAAATCAATGATATAGTATACTATAAATTACCATAAATTATTATAGACGTAGCATGCCAAATGAAAACATAAGCAATAAAAAGGAAACAATAGTTATTTTCATTTTGTATTGATATTTGACAAATCAATGTATTATGAATTTATGGGTATTTGTCATGTCCCCATTTCCGAAGTGATCCACATCGAACAATGGTTTAGCTTACTCATCATTCCTGAAGGCTAATACCAATCTTGAGGGAATGAACTTGGTTTTTGGCTAACATATTGTTTTAGTTTTGCAGGATTAAGTCAAAGACCATTCCAGCTGTCTGTATTGATTTTGGCTAAATTGGCTAAGTCTGGAAGCCAAAATTGACTAAGGCATGACTCTTGGAGTCAGGGCGCACCTTTTTGCCCGTTTAGTGTCAAATGTGCGCCTAGGATTGGACAAGCTAGAATGAAGATCTTGATGACACTGTTTGATGAAGTTAGCTCCTAGCAAGTTGTCAAGGTCAGATAAGTGATTTGAAATGTTAGGCGCACTTGGGAGATCAAGTCACCTTGAAATTGCGCCTAGATTTAGATAGGCGCACTTTGCTATCTTCAGTCACCCCAAATGCGCCCAGGTATAGAGAGGAAGGATTTCATCTACTAGACTTCAATTGATGCCATTGGATCAACTTTGGAGCTCAAACATGTTGAAATGAGGTCTAGGAAGCGAGGCGCTACCTCTTGCCAGTTCAACCTCTCAGATGCGCCTAGATTGAGAGGACACTTAATGAGCGCTTAAGTATGATTTGATCTTGTGTTGAAAGATTGATGATGCATTGGTGCAAGATGATCATCATTTGAAGAAATCTAAGTTTCGGAAAGGGTTTGAAGGCTATCAATCACCTCACTAAGCTTAGGCGCACTTCACGAGCTTTCCTACCCATGAATTGCGCCTCATAAAGACAAGGTGCATTTTGGACCTCCAAGACTTTTCCAAGGAAGCGCCTAAGTTCATTGGCATCTTTGGACCTTGTTTTACACTTTGAAGGTGAAGGCGCACTTTGGAGGAATTTCTAACCCAAATTGGCACCTAGGTATAGTCATCTCTCCGGAGCATTACAATGTGTTTGGAAATGAAGGGGGACATTTCAGAAGTTGGGGAATTGATCATTGAAGACCTTGGAGTGTTTGAACTACTCTAAGGAAGAAGGTGCGTTTCCATGGAGTTGCATACTCTAGATAACGCCTAGTTTCATCAAGGCGCAATTCCATGTTCTACCACCTTCACTTTGGCGCCTATCATCAAGAAGGTGCATTGGGCATCCCTTGAACTATTGTGAGCATTTGAAGTTCATGAAATCACCAAGGAATGTTGGGCGCAATATGTCTCCTCAACAAGCTTGAGTTTGCGCCTAGACAAGTTGGCGCCTATTCATGTTTTAACCTCCTTCTTGAAGTGCCTAACTTGGGAAAGGTTATCTTGATGCTGGACAAGTGTTTTGGTGTGTTTTGGAGGCTTCAAAGGACTTCATCTTGCTAGGCTCACTTCTTGGCAACTACAACCTTCAACTGGCACCTAGATCATGAAGAAGAACACTTGCAAGTGTGGGCGTACTTTCCTTATGCTGGAGCATCAAACTGGCGCCTAGAAATCATAATACATGAAGTAAGCGCCTAGGGTCCTATTGGTCAAATAGATGGTTTTGGGATCCGTGTCAAGTCATTGGATTAGGTTGCCAACTCAGAATGAGTCATCAGATGGAATATTCCCTTGGATATGCTTCTTGGGAAACGTGCCTTGGTTCCTCTTTGTGCATTGAAAAACATGCCTTCATTGCCTTTGAAGAGCACTATAAAAAGAGGAGAGCACTCATTTGACATCTTACATCTTTTGGTATTTTGAATTTCTCTCTATGAAGCTTTATGCTTGTTCTTGAGGCCTGCGAGTTTCAAGTAGTTGAGATGATGCTCCCTCAACAGCAATAAGGTGTGCTCCCTTGTCAAGTTGTGAGGTGTTAACACATAGTTGACATCATTGTGCTCAATAGAGTTGATCAATTGTAAACATCAAGGCTTCAAGGCCTTTCTTGTAATCAGTTGAATAAGATTGTATGTTCATTGCCATTGAGGGCATTATCCATTGTAATAAGACAGTTGTATTGGCATTATCCATTGTAATAAGATAGTTGTATGATTTGAATCAAGTGGTAATACAAGTGCCCAACTTCAAGTTGATTCATACAAGTTGTTATCTTTGATGTATGTCATTGAGTTAGTTGAGTAGTTGATGAGTTAAGTGCAAGTAGATTTGTCTAAGGAAAAATTTTAGTTAGATATAGTTGGGTATCTTACAGTATTTTCTTTTTTGCAAATTATGAGGTATTTTGTTTATTGGCAATTATTTTGTTTTTGATTGTTAAATGTGGCTTAAGGGAGCCAAAACCCATATAAAGAGAGAACATCAAAAAGAACCAAAAATTGGCTGCTCAATGAATGAGGGCCATGCTGAGAACAAAAAGTAAAGTGCAAGCCCTGTAAATAGGGGTGCAAAGAGACAAAAAAATGCATGCCCTGAAAATAGGAATGCATAAGAAACGTCTACCAAACTCAGACCATCTAACGTTGATATCCTTGTAATTCTAGCCTACCCATCTTAACTTGGGAGCGAAGAATCATCGTGCTTTCCTCACTACTAGCTGATTTTTTCTTTCGTGTAACCACTGCCCATTGATTTTCTTCCCTTGTTTGATTATTTACCTCAAGACTGTTACATTATGAGGGCTCCACCATCGCAGAAGTGGCCTCGTCAGTTTCTACTTCTTGAACGATCTTGGCATCTGAGGCTCTAGAGTTAATGATTGAGGAATTGATTTTTCCCCTTGTGGTGTTGTTGAAACTGCCGCATTTTTTGACTGAGAACCATGAATGGCAGATGGTGTGGAATGGGATCCTTTTATCTCATCCCGATCTAGAGCCCTCACATTTTGAGGGGATTTCAGATGAGAAGTGTCCAACGGAGCATCCTCCTGAAAGTTTGTTGAATCCTCTTTTTCTATAGAGTAATGGTGGCTAGCAGTATCTTTCCACCATGAAGCTTGTCCATAAAATTTGGATTTTGTACAGTTGGAAGCAATGTGACCAGTGTTGTAACATCTACGACAACGGAACGGTAAACCCTCATAGTCCAAAATCGAGTTCCAGTTGCGAGTAGAGCTTTTTAGGTAGATATCTGCAAGAAGATTCTTGGAAGTGTCTAGATCAACCAAGATGTGAGCAAATGTGGAATGGAGTAAATTTGAGGAGCCTTCATCAATAGCTAGGAACTTCCCAAGTTTGTTACCAATAGCTTCAAAACAAGAATCGAACCAGAAATGGAGCAGAAGATTGGGGAGTCGAACCCAGATAGGCATAGTAAAAAAAGATTCAGAAGTAGGGTTAAAGTCTGGGTGCCATGGTTTGAGCATGAGCAAGTGCTCATCACAATCCCATTGGTAGTCGCAAAGAATTGTGTTTCTGTCCTACAAATTGTCAAAAGCCACACTGAAAAACCCGCGAGCACAAGGGTAAATTTGAATGTTACATTTCAATAGAGGGCTCCATGTTTCTGTGATCCATTTGTGAAGCTCTGCAAGACTGGGCCAAAATTTAATAAATCTTCCAATTAATCCAAACTTTGTGAAATAATTTTCGTTTTTAATCGCTTCCTTTTCGATCTCATCCTCCATATCTAAGATTGGAGAATCAATGACGCAACGAAGGGCCCTGACTCTCTGAAATTCGTGAATAGGGAGAGATGGCATCTCACACATGGAGAAACCCCTTACCGTTCCAAAAACTCTGCTTTGTTCATTCATAGGAAATTCATTGTCATATTGTAAATTGGCTTCCTTAGACCCATAGAGGCTCTTATTGGCCGCCAGTGACTTGCCTCTAGCCGGATCCCAAGACATGGAGGAGTTGCGAAACATTAGTGTCAAACCCAAAATCTTGCATTGTCCTTGTAGGCCGCCATTCGACGGATAACCCGACGCCTGTCGTTGGGCCCCATGTGCCACATCCTGCCAATTTTGAGCCCTCCAATCGCCATTTCGGGGGTTGCCTGTCTCTTTCTGCGCAAGAAATTTAGATTCGGCAATTTTTGACAGAGATGACATCATCAACAATTGATCACAACAAATTTAATATATGGTTAATTGGCAATTATTATATTAATATTTTAATATATATAAAATTATAAATTTTACTTATATTGAGTATTGCTATTTTTATATATTAATATTTTTCATAGTTCGAAAACTCGGACTCGCCGCGGACTCGGCAGCCCAAAATAGGACTCGGACTCAGGACTCGGCAAAGAAAAAAACCGTAGTTTTACAAAAAAAAAAAAGAAATTAATGCATTTAGAGAACATAAGAGCCATAATTCAAACATTACACGTCATATGATCTTCAAACACTCAATATTTGAAATTTCATCATTCATGAACCATAATCATACGATTCATACTCATAGTTTCAAACTTTCAAATGTATAACAAGTAACAACATCATAAGTTTATAAATGTTTACATATAATGATGTCAAAATGAGAAAAACCAAATAAAATCTACATCTTCCTCTTTCCTCTCCTAATGTAACTCAATTTTTGAGGCCTCAAACTAGGTGCTACAGTTGTTTCTTGTTCTTCAAAATCAAAATTGTCTTTGTCATCCTCCATTTCATCCAATTTTGCTGCTTCTGCTTCTACTGCTGCTCCTCTCTCCAATTCTGCAAGATCTTCTTCAGTAAGGACATCATCATCATTTTGTTCATTGGTAGTCCATTCACCATATGGATCAATATCATCTAAGTCGATGGACTCATGTGAAATGCCCTCCACCTTTCTAGTTCGAAGGCGAAGGTTGTACTGGACGAAGACAAGATCATTGAGTCTCTGCTGGGTCAACCTATTTCTCTTCTTCGTGTGAATGTTCTCAAATAAACTCCAATTGCATTCACACCCAGAAGCACTACATGGCTGGGACAAAATACGGACGGCTATCTTTTGAAGATGAGGCGTGGCAGCACCATAATTCTCCCACCATAAATCATTTGAAAAAAAATAGAATTCAAAAACAAGCTAAAACTACTAAGAAATACGTTATGAAGGGAAATGAAAAAAAATTGCCAGCATTTCCCCTTATTTTTGAAGATTTTTCGATTTTCAATCAATCAAAACAAAAAAAAAAAAGAGAATTAAAATCACTTAACTTGGCTCTATTTCGATCTCCTTAGCTCGTAGTCTCCTCTTCTCCAGCTTCTAATCCACTATGCAGACCTGTTGTGTGCCTCAAAGAGTGTTAAAATGAAGAAAAAACAAAAAAAAAGAGTTTTAAGTGTTTTTGGGCATTCAATTGACAGAGCGAGAGTCCAGGGTCGGGACTCGGGAGTCCTACCCTGGGACTTGCGCGAGTCCCAGGATAGGACTCTTTAAGACTCGACTCGCGAGTCGATGGCGAGTCGACTCGGCCCGCCTTAGGACTCACGAGTCCGCTGAGTTTTGGCGAGTTTAAGCAGAGTTTTTAAACTATGATATTTTTAATATATATATAAAATTATAAATTATACTTATATTGAGTATTACTATTTATATATATACATATAAACAATAATACTCAATATAACTATAATTTATATATATATAAACAATAATGCTCAATATAAGTATAATTTATAATATATATAAACAATAATACTCAATATAAATATAATTTATAATTATATATATTATATACAAATCCATCCCTATACTCTGAGGAAAAAATGCCATATCGACATACTTGAACCTCTAACCTGCACCTGTTCTCGGACTAGGACCGAGTCGACCGACAATTTAGTTTAAAATTAAAATTGATGGACAATCTACAAAAAATTTAAGATTTGAAATTGAGGACTTTGACATGACAACCTATGACTTCACCAAATATGACTTTTCGACTTCAATTTTGACATATAAATGATTGATTTATTGACGATGAAGGAGTTTCATGTAACACAATTAAGTTTTGAATTGGAAATATTGATCCAGGCATTGTGCATTGGAGATTGGAAATTTAGGTTTTGAATAGATTCCATAGGGTCTTGACAATGGCATCTCATTTTAGGTTTGAAATACTTGAGCTGATGAGTGGCTTGAAGAGGGATGATGGTTTGGCAATCAACACTTTAGGTTTGTGCACACTTCTCCTATGATTCTTTCTAATGGAAGGACAAAGCTTATCTACGTACACTTAGGTTTAGCTTTGGGTTTTCTTTAATGGACCCCTTGGGTTGTGAAAGTTTGAGGTGTTGTAGTGCCTCAAGCTTTTTCCCAAGATATTAATAGACGAAATAGACGAACAAATTTTTCACGTTACAAAAGTGGCACTAAACAAGTCACCTTGCACTCCTTTGTGCATAAGTTGTCACTATACAAAACAATGACACACCTAACAGGTACACCGATGCACTAAGCATAGTGTCACAAACAAAAGACTTAGTCGAACATGGGTCAAGGTCATTGTGGCAAGGTCAATTAATGAGGTGAGGTAGAGATGCGGGGTTCCCATGCCACTTTGCAACACCCACAAATTGCCTTAGTTTGGACTTCGAAGATTGAGTCGCATTACACAACCCCCTTGGACTTCGGAGACTGAGTTGCATTATGCAACCCCCTTGGACTTTAGAGTCCCGGTTCAACTTGCATCCCTTCAGACGTTGGAGTCCCGGTTGCAACCTGCAACCCTTTGGACTTTGGAGTTTCAACTGCAAACTACAAATCCAATTTCAAATTTCGACCTGCAAAATGCAGTCACAACTTTGAACGTGACAACCTTGAACCTCGGTCTTGCAACTCGGACTTCGAAGTCCAAAGTCCCAGCTGCAAACTGCAAATCCAATTTCAAACTTTGACTTGCAAAATGCACTGAGAACTCCGAACCCGACAACCTTGAACCTTGGTTTTGCAACTTAGACTTTGGAGTTTGATTGCACTTTGCAACCTGCAAAGTGCCAAATCAACTCTGAACTGTGGCTGATTGAAAAATTCAGACTTCATAGTCCGATTTGCATTTTGCAACTTGCAAAATGCAAATGCAACTCCAAACTTTTACTGACATGAAATTTGGACTTCGAAGTTTGATTTGTTGCAAAATGCAAATGCAACTCTGAACTCCAAATTTGGACTTAGGGGTCCGAATTGCAAATTGCAACCTGTAGAAAAATACAAGTCTGAGACAACAAGCTTTGTTTTTCACAAACAATGGGGTTGCAAAATGCAAATGCAACTCCAAACTTTGACTGACATGAAATTTGGACTTCGAAGTTTGATTTGTTGCAAAATGCAAATGCAACTCCAAACTCCAAATTTGGACTTTGGGGTCCGAATTGAAAATTGCAACCTGTAGAAAAATACTAGTTTGAGACAACAAGCTTTGTTTTTCACAAACAATGGGGCATAGTTTTCTCGTTTTTCATGCCGAACAAAAATGACTCATACCAAGCATCTATAGGCTGTCTATTGGCCAAACAAGGAAACCCGAAAATTGCACAATTCCCAAGAAATTAACTGAAACATAGACTCATGATTCTAACATAATCATAGTAATGCACAAATGTGATATCATAACATCATAGCATGGAAAGTAAACTACATCTACATAGCATATCAAGATGAGCATATCATAAGGTTCCATTTCAAAATGTAATATCTACCAGCGTATGACAGGAATTGAAAGAATGCAAAATGAAATCTCCATCTCAAAGATACATGGTTTACCATGGATTACAAGTTCATCTATGACTCCAATACAAATTGAGCCAATGAGTAACGAAAGTCCTTAATTACACATTTCCCAAAATGGTATAATAAAGTTTTACCATGCCACAACCCAATAATGAAGTCTGCACGCTCTCTCGAGCATATCTGTGAAACTGGCTAGCCCCAATGGTGGGCAATGCCACCCAACCATGTGGAACCCTTAGACCCACCCCTCTGAATGGAGAGATGATCGGTTGGACAATCACACACACATAATACAATATGAGGGATGATGCAATAATCATGGCATCACACATAGCAAGAATATACACATTGCAATCAAGTCCACAATGGCATAAAAGGTTATGACCTTCAACCCATCACACACAAGAAGTCAAGGTAACAACCACCAAAATAAAACAATGAGTTGGCACACCATCAACTCATGCAAGGAAATCACAAGAACACATCAAGTACCAACAACCTGGCAAAAATAGGAAAGGAACTACTATGTATCAGATGTAGAGTGTCATCATTACCTTGCACGATTACATATAGGCCTTCAGTGCAAGTAATGGCATGAATACTATCTTGCACGATTGCATATAGGCCTTCAATGCAAATCATGTTTATAGTACCCTCTTGTACAGTTTCATATAGGTCTTCTGCACAAGGTGTTTTGGTACTATCATACACAATTCCATATAGGCCTTCAGTGTAAGCAAAGTTCAAGTTCTTCAATAAGTACATTTTAATGTTAGATTCATAGTTCGAAAACACGAACTTGTTGCAAACTCAACAACCAAAAATTTTGACTTAGACTTGGGACTCGACAAAAAAAACCTCATAATGACACAAAAAAATAAATTAATGCATTTAGAGAAACACAAAAGTCTAATTTGACTATCAATTTGTCATAATTCAAACATTTTACACGTCATATGATCCTCAAACTCTCAAAATTTGAAATTTCATAGTTTCAAAGTTGAACAATACACTGTAATACAACAAAATTATAAATAATAAAAGTATAACAACACTATAAGTGTTTACATATGATATGTCAAAATGAAACAACAACCAAATACAATCTACATCTTACTCTTTCCCCTCCTAATGTCACTTAATTTTTAGGCCTCGAACTAGAAGGTAAGTCAGTATCAAAACGATGATGGATTGTTTCCTCAAAAGTGTCTTCATTTTCCTCCATTGCATCCAATTCTGCTGCTTCTCTCTCCAATTCTGTAAGATCTTCATCAGTAAGAAGGACATCATTTTGTTCATCGACAATCCATTCACCATAAGGATCAATCTCATCCAAGTTGATGGAATCATGTGAAATGCCCTTCACCTTTCTAGTTCGAAGGCGAAGGTTGTATCGAATGAAGACAAGATCATTGAAGCGCTTTTGGGTCGACCTGTTTCTCTTCTTCGTGTGAATGCTCTCAAATAGGGTACAATTGCGTTTACACCCAGAAGCACTATAGGGCTGGGACAAAATACGAATAGCTAGCCTTTGAAGATTTGGCGTGCCAACACCATAATTTTCTCGCCATAAATCTATAAAAAAACATTTAAAAAATATAAGTATTAAGTATAAAATATAAGAATCAAGTTCCTAATTTCTACTTGTAGTATTGAGCTAAAAATTAAAAGATTATTTTTTTACATGGCTGTTGTTTTTCCCTCCTTTGAATTGCTTGAGCTGAAGAAAAGAGCCTCTCCTCTGCACCCTTGTAGACCTTGAATAGATAGATGAAATACAACAAGTTAATTATTATGTATGTAAAATTGATGTTTCTAGAGAGTTGACATTGCCAAATTCATAAATAAGATATACTAAATTTGACCTCCAACTCATCAGGAACTTTGTCTCTTATCTCAATGTCTGGTATCATCTTATCAATGTATTAAATAACACCTGCCATGACCTCCTCATCGGCCTTAAATGTATCAGAGAAGTAGAACTTTGGGTTCAGGTAGTATGCCAAGGCATGTATTGGTTGGTGGAGTTGGTTCGTCCATCTGCGATCAATGATGTGCCAAATGAGTTCATATTCTTTTTTGTTTCCACCATAGTAATGTAAAATGGCCTCTTTGGCCTTATCCATGGCCTTATAGAGGAAACCCATTGGCATGCCATCCCCATCCACCATGTGAAGAACCCTAACCAAAGGTTCTGTCACCTAAAAAGTTAAAACAAATTTGAAATTATTACAAAATTAACCCCTCGAAAAAGAACAAACAACAAATAGATGATTTCGTATAAAGTTTATGTTTGTATTTATTACTTACCTTGATTAACTCCTCTCCATTTTTGATGAATAACTCATCAAAAACTATTCTTGCAGTCTTCTCCCCTTCAATTGTTTTGGAAAATGGAGACTCCATCCAAGCATCGGACACAAACATTTGCTTGAGAGAAGGAATTGCGGCAAGAATGCTTTGCAAAGTGAGGAAGTGGCTAGCAAATTGTGTCACTCTTGGTTGCACAAGCTCCTTGCCATTTGTGTGCTTTCTCATCAAAGAAAGGACCCAAGTATGGTTATAAATAAATTTGGTAACCTATTTAGCATCTTCAACCACACTTTTGACCCATCCAATCTTCCCAATGCCCTCTAGCAGCAAATCCAAGCAATGTGCAACACAAGGAGTTCAAGAAATAGTAGGATGCCTCTTCATAATAAGTCTCCCTGTGGCTACATATGTTGTTGCGTTGTCCGTGATAATTTGGACAACATTCTCAACCCCAGTTTCCTAGATCACCCCGTCCAATAGATTGCACAAAGTCTTAGCATTTTTGACTTCGTGCGAGGCATCAATAGACTTCAAGAACACCAATGTGCCATTAGAAGCCACTAAAAAATTAAGGAGAGTCCTATTCTACCCATCTGTCCATCCATTTGATAAGATGTTGCAGCCTTTTTTTTGTCATACTTTCTTTTGATTATCAGCCTCAAGCCGTGTATTTTTTACGACTTCCTCTAGCAATGGCCCACTCAATTCTCTAGTTGATGGAGTCTTAAACCCCTTACCGACATCTATTAATGCATTCACCAACCCTTCCCAATATTGGCTGTTCACCACATTGAAGGGTAAATTATTATAGTACCAAATATTTGTTGCTGCCATCCTAGCTTCATGGTGTTTTTCCTTATTCCAAGCAGTACCTTCAAGTGAGGGTTGTGCTCTTGTAACATTGCGTGGAATAAAGAAATTTGGTGATGATGAAGGAATATGGCTAGAAATAGAACCCTTAGAAGTCTCACCAGTAGAGGAATACATATGACGAATGTTTGGGGCAACAAAGGAATCCGTAAACATTCGTCATCCGTAGATACATTCAGATTCATCATTGCTACCACTGCTTTCTTAGTCTTTTGTTATTCCACTTTTTTCATTTCAAAGCTAGCAAGTAGGGCATTTTATCTCTCTTGTAATCTCTTTAGATGCCTTAGGACATGCCTTCACATCATGTCCAGGTATTTTAGCAAGGTGGTGCTTTAATCTATTAATTCCTCTGTCATAGGATGCTTGCATTCATTAGAAATGATGTGGCCCTTGATAGCCCCCGACATCCCATACTTCCATGCAGGGTCTTTTCTACCACTCATTTATGTTGAACTTGACATTGTTGTTTTAACCTAGGAAAAAAAAATCAGCAGCAAGCAAGTCACAAGCATTTATAACAAAAAATACAATGCAAATAGAAGCTAAAAAGTTAGGAAATAAGGGGTGAGGGGAAATGGACAACATTTGGGTAGCATTTCCCCTATTTTTTCAAGTTTTTTGATTTCAAAATTAAAAAAAAAAGAAAAAAAAAAAAACTATACTTGTTTGATCAACTTTGAATGCTTCCAATCCCATCTCAAAACTTCTTCTTGGTATGTAAATGCTGAATGCTTCCTTAGAGGGCGAAATGGGTGAACGAACACAAAAAAATACCAAAACAAACAATGAAAAAAGACCCCAAAACGACGCGGAATTTCTATTTTTACGCTAGGAGAGTTTAAGCTCTGGACTTGGGAGTCCGAGCCTGAGTCTTAGCCGAGTACTTGACAAGACTCACCCAGACTCAGGCTCGCGAGTCGCTTCAACTCGGCGCAACACACAGAAGGATTTGCGAGTCTACCGAGTACTCGGCAAGTCCTAAATCTATGGTTTGATTCTCCTTTCATTTTATCTCATTAATATTACCCCATATGGCACTTCGTATTGGGCCATCTCCAATTCCAAAGTGTGGGTATGGGTCCACTCTACTCCTAACACAAGTATCCAATCTTAAGTCCAAAAGTCAAATTTGGCCGGAAAAAGTCAAGCCACAAAAAATGAGCTAAAAAATGAACACTCATATCCAAAAGATTGGAAATTACATATCCAAAATGTGACCTTTCGTCTCACAAAATATAAACAAATAACATGTCCTATATTTTGAATTTTGTAAATTAATGTTTCAAGCACAAAACACTATTCACATTCACCATTGTTGAAAGATTGAAATTTTTCAAAATTTAAAAACTCAATTTCAAAAATCCAATTATACCCTTTTGACCCGATGGTGCACAACACTACGCTTTTTGTATCACATATGGGTTTGTAGAAATTTTTCCATCATAACAGGGCAAAAATGAGTTTTTCAAACTCTCAAATGCATAACTTGAAATAAATAAAATTCTTCTATTCTAAGATTCAATTTCCAATTGCAATCCTAAGAATAGAACACTACATGCAACCACCTAGTGTGGGCATGGTTAAGAGCATGAACAACAACACAAAATCACTAAATAAATGGAAGGAATACCTTTGCTACCCCAATGCAATTCACACAATTTTGGAGAAGTCTTTCATGATCCCCACACTCACAACAACAATTTTTCTAAGATTTTCCTTCTCCAACAGCAATCCACTTAGCAAGCATAATCCACTCCCAAGCAAGCAAAACCACCAGCAAGAAGGGAGAGATAATTTTCAGCAAAGAGGAATGAATGAACTAAAATCCAGGTTCCATTCCTTTTTATTCCCAATTTTATAAAAATCCTCTTTTGCCGTTTCCCACTAACAAGATAATTCAGAAGTGGTTATTTTGACTTGGAGGTTTCAAATTAAATATTTTTCACAAAAAATATTAACCTTAGGAGTATTACTAACATTATTAAATTTAAAGCAAATTGACAATTCCTTATAAATAACTGACACATGTAAGTTAATCAAGTTGACCATTGCATAATATCCAATAAACTTTTAATTCAATGCATTTTTCGAACATACATAATATTAAAATGCATAGGCCATTCTGCTTAGGCGAGGTAAATAATTAACTTCACATTTTAAACATATAGTTTATTTGTAAACACTTCAAAACAGGCATTGCGGAAACTGATAACATTGCAAATGAAAACCCAAAGTTTAATAAACACACATAAAGAGAACACACACTTCACGGGTTTATTCACAACACATGGATCCAGAATCGACACCGATTTGGATCATGGTTTCATAGGTATACACAAGATACATCTCGCAACTTGAATCTAGTGAGATGGGAAGGTTTACACAACATATTTTCTCAAACCGAATGTCTTCATTTATCCACCATTGGGGTAAAAGATGTGCCTGCACACCCAATAAAACATTAGGCATATTTTCTCCATACATGATAGCCAAAGCACAACATAACATGCAACGTGATATAATATAAATGAAATAATATCAATAAATTCCATCTACTGAAAATTATCTTACAGCCACATGACCTGGAACACAAATGCTGAAATCAATAATTATAACAACATGATGCTGAACTAGATAACATAATCAAATCATGTATAACAAATATAGTGAAAACAATGAAGCTGAAACATTGCAATAGTCCAACATACAAAGTGACAATGATGCATTCCATGATACATAGTTGGACACCAGATGCTAAGATAAAACATCATTGAAAAGTACAGTATCAGAGCAAAGTATAAACAAACAATCATACAAGGCACATACACCTGAGGCATTACAGTCGGCCTTGATGCTTTGATATATGATTTCGGATGCTTCTTATGAGATGCATTGCCCAATTATGGAGTTGCTTCATGCAAAATGTGGCTTTGTTATAATGCAGCTTCTTGTATCGTACTATGTCTTTTTATGGAGCTTGATTCTTCTTGACCAACTAGCTCTGGATATCATGAAGTGGTTGTGTAGATTCGATTGATTTTGAGTAAGCCATTGTTTTTATTTTGTCCATAGTTGGAAAAATTGGAAAGTTCTCACCATACTTGCAAGAACTCACTGAGGATTCACAAGTCGAGTAACTGTGGCAGGGGTTTCAAAACCATTAATTTTTTTTCTTCATTCTTGTCTTCAATGGGTGCAAAGTTACAACACAAAGACAATGTCTGGATGGAGTAAAAATGTGTTGCTTGCAGTTGCAAAACCTTGGACAACATGGTTATGCTTTTGTATTGAAGCCTTCTTCCTCTTTGCTGGATCAAATCACTTTCATTTTGTCTTGCCACAACAAATTTGGAGAAGATTTATTCCTTTTGACATTAATGAAAGTGTACAAATTCAAATAATTCATTTTATGTACTTGTGTGTTATTTCTTCCATACATTGTGGACTAGAATGGTACTTTTTCAACAAGTTTGTGAGTGTCTTTTATTCATGTTTGTGAAGAAATGGCTATTTAAAAAAAATTATGATGTCTATAAATAGTAGCTAGGTTTTTGCTTTGAAAGTGATTTTTTTGCAATGAATTGTATTGCTTGGAGCTTCTAGATCTGCCTGCATAAATATTTGATTTCTGATGTTTTGGGTCTCTGTGCTGAACCTATTATCATGGTTAAAAGGTTACAAGCCAATACTTGACAAAGAGATTAAGTTGGTATTGGCTCTATAAGCATACATAGAGATTGAAACAAGGGAGGAAGGAAGATAAGTAGTTGGCCCCAAAAAGTTAGTAAGGATATAAAGGAGAGAATAATTTTATAACTAAGAGAAACCTTTTTACACTTTAAAACAAGGTTGCATGGAGACGCGCACCCTGACCCCTGGTGCGCGCCTCTAAGACGGGGACGCCACTCCAGTCTTCGAGACGTGGGAGAGACGTCCTCACATCTCAGGAGACGTGGGTCACGCACCCCGCCAAGTCTCCCGGTACCCTGCGTCATTTTCAGGGGATGTTAACACATAATAGGTAAATTTTTTTTGCACTTTTCATTTCACGATTTCATCCCCTCAACGACGACATCTCATCCCATGACGCCGACCTATGATTTCATCGCTTGCTCATGCTTTTCGTTCTTCTTTGATCGTTGAGCACCTCCATTGGTCTCCATTGAAGACCACGCGATTATTATAGAAGGCAACGACGATCATTATAGAAGGCAACAAACCGCCCATCAACATTTGTGAAGGTAGCCAACATTCGAAGTTAAGAGTCGCAGTTCCATTTCTGCTTGCATTCATTTATGTGGCTATGGATTATGTGTTTTATGTTGAGGTTTTGTTTTCAACGCAGGTCGCCATTGGGTTTTCACTTGCAAGCTAGCCATTTCAAACGAGGGATATCTCTGTCGCATTCTTCAAGGGTCACCAGATTGCTAGCAAGGTCGTTATTTGTTTGAAGCCATTGTTGCAATCTTTGGTCGCATCACATCTTTCAAGCCATATATGATATGCATGCAAAGAAAGACCCTATAGAGTGGTGGTGGAACCATGGAGGTGAAACCCCTGAATTGCAATCATTTACAATAAGATTGCTCTCACAAGTAGCCATCTCTTCATCTTGTGAGACGAATTGGAGTACTTATGATTTTATTTATTCACTGAAGAGGAACGGTTAGGGTCAAAGAAAGCGGAGAACCTAGTGTACATTCATAGCTCACTTCGCCTTCTCTCTCGTGTAGAACTTGGGTACAAGGAGGACCTTTAGCAAAATGGGACCAAAGTTCACCTGATGGAGAAGTTGCAGCCTTGCTTGATGAAGTGGTTGAACTAGATGGCCTCAATGATTTACCCCCAATTCTACTACCATCAGACGAACCTGACCTTGAGAGTGATGAGTATTTGGAGAGCATCATAGCTAAGGACCTAGAGATGGATGACATAGAATGATGACATAGATTTCTGATTTCTGATTTTTGTTTTTAACTTTTTTATATGCATATCAGCCTACCAGGCTATGAACATTTTTGAATTTCAATATGTAATATTGATATGTAGTATGAAACTCTTTGACATTTGTGTGTTTAAACTTCAAAGTTAATGTTAAACTTTACTAGTTCTCTTGTTTTGAAAGTTAAATGTCATGATATTTTCAATTTTAATGTTAGCATATTAATATATTTTTAAAATTATTAATTTATATTTTAAAAAAATGGCGTCTCCAAGTACCCCCGTCCTCTGTTTTTAAAAAATAGACGTACCAGTACCGGTACCAGTCTCCCATACCAGTACCGGTACCAGTCTCCCATACCAGTACCGGTACCAGTCTCGGTGCAACCTTGCTTTAAAATAAAAAAGAAAAAGAAAGAAAATGACAAAACTAAAAATCAATTTGAAGAACATGAGAGAGGTGAAGAAAGCAGGGGATGGGAGGGTAAAAGCACAAACAAATATTTTGAAGGAAAATTTCATGTGAGTCTTCCTATAGAGTAAGCAAGCAATAAAATATTAATCGATTTTTTAATCCTTTTAAACACAAGAATTATGCTCAAACAAATGTCAATGGAATGCCAATTCTCCTAAGACTAACCTAAATTTGGCTAAGTTTATGAATTGATGGTTTCTATGATTGGATGTTTAAAACCATCATCTTGATTTAGGTTCTTGGGTTGTTTTTTATCTCTATGAACTCCCTAATGCTCCCATTTTTCCAATGACCCTCCACAAAGATTTTGGCATCTTCAATGAGTATATGGTGTTTTGTATAGTGGTAATATTCCACTACCATTGATCGTTTGAACCTACCCAATATATGTCTATGGTATGTTAATTAATCCTTGTTTGATATGATCTCCCCACTTCCCCAATCCAAGAAGTACCACACAAGCATGGGATCTCGTAAATCCCCTTTTTAGGTTAGGTGTCAAGATGGTCCTTTTCCAAGCATATTTTTAAGGGTCCTAGAGGGCGCGTTCTCCTAAATTTCTTTTTCTAGTTTTTCCAAAGTGATTTGCATGTAAGGTGAATAACTGTTTCCCTATCAAACTTGGGAGCCTTGTCCTCTCTTTTTGCTTTTCCCATAGGCTTTCCTTATCTTCCCATCTTGGTGTACCTTTTCTTAAGGCCCAAGATGGTTTTCCTCAAAAACCAAGGTTTTCTGGCTCAGATATTAATGAATAGAGTGTTGATTAATCCAGTTTTTAGTGAAGGGTGGCAATGAGGGTTTGCCCAAATGTAAATGTTTGTCTTTTTTCTGTACACCCTACAAGTGATGGAACCATTGGTTTTGTAGGATTAAGGAACATCAAGGAAAGGGAGGCAATTACCTTCTACTACCTCCATAGTGAATTTAATATGGTCTAGTTGTGTATTGTGATGTGCTAAGAATCTATCTAGGGTGTTTCTACGAGGAGGACATCAAACATTAGTATCATTGTAATGTTCTGTTTTCTAGCTTGATCTTTTACAGTTGACCGTTGGCCTATTCTGGAGACCCGTAGGCTACTCGGAGGTTGAAATTAGGGTTTCATGTTTTGGTGGTTGCTTTTGTTCGTGGAATGTGGTTTGGTTGGCGGTTTTTTCTCTAGGTTTGTTCTCTTAGTCCCAGTTGGTCACTGCTATTTTTAGTAAGTTCGGGATTGGCACCGGAACGGGATTTTGAGAGTGGGGTTGGATTCGTCTTGTCAAGACCTTTCCAACGAGCTATAGATCATTGGTTTCCGACATCATCTTGGCCTCCGTTTTAAAGTCCGTAAATTAAACATTATTATTTAATATTGGACCTTGGTGCCTAGGTTCAACGACTTAATGTTGTTTTAAAAGAGGGGACTTTAAGGGTGAGGTTGAAAAAGAATTGAAGAAAATTATATTATATTTCCTCTCATGTTTTATCCCATATGCAAGGGGATTTTAGAGGCTCCTAGTTGGAAAAGTATAAAAGGAGGAAGAGTGCTCTCATTTGGGGATCCGAAATCTTGATAATGTTATGCTGCCGTAATGGTTCTGGGACTGCTTCGAGGAATGAATGCCTCCTAGCCTGGGCTCACTTCGTGCTTGAGAGATAGCACCTAGGGAGAGGTTTGCTGATAGTAGTGATTTCTGTAGTGAAGTTTGCATTGTAGCTTGAGTTCTATTTGTAGTTCAGTTATTTGCATTTTATGTCATTTTTTGGAGTTGCTGATAGCAGGGCTGAATCTGTAGTTTCATTCATAAATCTGAAAATAAAAATGCATTTGTTTTGGGTATTTCATATTTCCCCTTGTCTATACTGGGCACCCCATTGTGCCAATTTGTAGATTTTATTATGAAGAATCTGATTTTTCTTGAAGGAAATCGCCCTTCTTGCCAGGCCGCCCCTCTTTGGAGTGCATTGGAAAGCGTGCTAAATAAATACTTGGGTTTAAGAGTGGTCTCTGGTGTGTAGCTTGGTCACCATTGTCATAGGAGTGCATTGCATCAAATTTGAGGTCATTTGGTTGAGAAATGAGTGAGGTGTGAGCATATTGTAGGGTTTTATGTTGCTGGTCTGGTCTTTTTAAAGTTGTTGATCCGTCATTTCAGTTTGCTAACTTCTATCATTTGAGTTGGGTTGGAAGTCTCTAATTATTGTAAGCTGAACAATAGTACTGTCAGCACTTCATACTTCTTCTCATATTTGCTTTATAATACTTTGCATCTCCGTCATATGGTAGCTCCAATTCCACTTCGGGTTGGAAAGCACATTCTTGACGTATAGTTATTTCAGCATAATAGTTGGTAGGGATCCTCTGACCATATGCTCGTCGACATCCGGCGCATTCTCGGTTAGAGTTTTTTATATCAGCATTGCATCAAGACCCTCTGACCATATGCTCGTCATCATCAGGCGCATTCTTGGTTAGAGTTCCTTTATCAGCATTGCATAGAGATCCTCTAACCATATGATCATGCCATCTTGGTGTACATTCTTGGTTAGAGTTGAATTCCGCATCGTTTGGATTAATTGCTAACTTCAACGATTGTGTATTGCTCTGCTTGTTGTAAATTGGAAAAGTGAAAAAATTGGCTTGGTATATTTCAGTGGTATCAGAGCCACGCATCCTGCCATCCTGTGAAAACAAACCTTCTATGAGTGACAGAGAACAGAGGTACTTAGCAAGAGAATACAAGAAGGCTACCAGTCAGTTTTATTGGCATCAGGCTCTAGAAGGTTAGATAGCTTCAGAGGTATTAAGAGCCAATTGGGAGTCTTCTCCTGAAGGAGAAATGGGGGATAATGAGAGGACATCGGGAGGTAATAGAGATGATAATGGGAAAGGAAGAGAAAGATCATCAAGTCCGGAAAAGAGGTTTGAGAGGAAGATGGATACCTTAATGGATATGATATCTCTCATGATGGGAAGATTGGGTCAGAACCAACCTCTATTGAACAATTCAGGACATAATGGAGAACATAGTGCCACCAACCAGCATAATGGACAGGCTGCTCAGCCTGCTTCAAATAGCACATACATTTCTTCCAGGCCATTCAAACCCACTTTCTTGGCACCAGTAAAACCTCATCTTGACCTAGAAGAAAATGTTTCATTTGTTGAACAGTTGAGACTCGGCCGTGCTGAGTATGATTCTCTACCTGATGAAATTAAGGTAGATATGTCTTATAATGATTTTATGGATCATAAAAGGAAGGATAGAGGACAAGGAAGACATTATGAACAAAGGAGGACAATAGTTCATGGGGATTTGCATCAAGCTATCAACAAGGTTACGCTTCCACATTTTGATGGGAGTGATAATAGTTCAGCCAGAGCTTGGATACAGAAGTTAGACAACTATCTAGCTCTTAGACCCATGGAGGAGGAGGAGGCGATTAAGTTCGCTACGCTACACCTGGATGGGGTGGCGCACGAGTGGTGGTACCATGGCCTAGTCACCTTGGGTCATCGGTCTATCACTACCTATGATGAGTTCACCAATAAGCTCATAGAGAGATTTGTGAAAAAAGATCCAGAAGTGCATTTCAGAGAATTGGCACAACTTAAGCAATATGGTACAGTTGATGCCTACATAGCTGAGTTTCAGAGGCTTTCAGTCATGGTCACAGGAGTCACTGAGAGGCGCTTGGTGATCCTATTCAGTGAAGGATTGACGGAGCCACTCAAGGGTTGGATTAAAGCTTTTGATCCACCCTCTCTACAAGAGGCAATGAAGAAGGCAAGAAACATGGAGTGGGCTGCTCCTAAAGCAAAGTTTCAACTCAAGCCATCATTTCACAAAAGAGATAAAGGAAAAAGACTTCAGCATAAGGAGTTCAAACAACATCAACCTCATGTCACAAGGTTGGATCCCAAGACACTTAATGAACTTAGAAGAAAAGGGTTATGTTTCCGGTGTAGAGAAAAATGGTCCCAAGATCATGTTTGCCCAAAAGGAGGCAAATTTCATCAAATTGAATACTATTCAGCTAAAGAAAGTAATTCTGATTTGTCAGACCAGCAGTCTGATTCTGAAGACAGTGAAGTGGAAAGGGTCCCAGAAGAGTCCGAAGATGAAAAGGGAAGTGGAGGCACTTTGGCTCAACTTTCGAGCTTCCAAAGGAATGAATCCTTCAAAGTGCGAGGGATGATTAAGGGGCAACGCATAGTTGCTTTGATTGACACTGGAGCAATGCATAACTTCATTGACGAAGCTGTGGTGGCAAAGAAGGGGCTGCAAACAGAAGAGTTTGAAGGCTTCAAGGTTATGGTTGCTGATGGTTTCCACATCACCTGCACCAAGAAGATCTCAAACATGACCATGCAAGTGGGAAACTATGAAGTCAAGGACGACTTCTATGTAGTCAAAATTGGAGATACGGATGCCGTCCTAGGCATTCAATGGCTGCATTCACTCGGGCAGATCACTCTAAATCTGCAAACCATGGAGCTCAAGTTCCAATCCGAAGGGAAGAATGTAGTGATAAGAGGAATGTCCAATGGTGGTCCTCGGATTGTGTCATTCAAGAGGATGGCGAGGCTGATTCGTCATGATCAAGTTGAGTGGGTTGCAGAGTGTATGATTCTTCCTGCTAGTCCAGTTGAAACAAAGAGAGACTACCCTCCTGATAGCCAGTCTTTACTCACAAAGAAGAACAAGGTGTTTGCTGATTTACCTCCTGGACCACCTCCTGATCGGGGGTCGGAGCATGTCATAGAGCTCAAGGAAGGAGCGAAACCAGTTATTACAACTCCTTATCGGTATCCTAAGAAGCAAAAGGATGAGATTGAGAAGAACATTCGGGAACTCTTGGAGTTGGGCTTCATTCGTCCAAGCAAGAGCCCCTTTGCTTCGGCAGTTGTCCTAGTGAAGAAGAAGGACGGTACCATCCGCATGTGTGTGGACTATCGTGCTTTGAATCAAAGCACCATCAAAAATCGATATCCCATCCCGAGGATAGATGAGCTCATTGATGAGCTACATGGAGCCAAGTTTTTTACAAAGATCGATTTGAGATCGGGTTATTACCAGATTCGGATGAGAGGATCCGATGTTGAGAAGACAGCATTTAGGTGTCATTATGGTCACTTCGAGTTTCTAGTCATGCCATTTGGGTTGACTAATGCTTCTGCTACCTTCCAGTCATGTATGAACAAAATCTTTTAGAAGCAGTTGAGGAAGTTTGTATTGATATTTTTTGATGACATCCTGATTTACAGCAAGACATGGGAAGAACATCTCAAGCACTTGGAGGAAGTGCTTAGCATCCTAGAATCAGAGAGTTTGTTTGCCAAAGAATCCAAATGTGAATTTGGAATGAAGGAGTTACTTTACCTTGGCCATATAATCAGTGCTGAAGGAGTGAAGGTTGATCCTGAAAAGATCAAGGCAATTGTTGATTGGCCACCTCCTGAGAATTTGACTCATCTGAAAGGATTTTTGGGTCTTTGTGGATTTTACAGAAGATTTGTGAAGGGCTACTCTCAGAATGCTGCTCCTCTTACTGACCTCACGAAAAAGGGTGCCTTTTGCTGGTCAGAAAAGGCTCAAACTACTTTTGATAAATTTAAGGGGATCATGAGCTCTTGTCTGGTTTTAGCTATCCCAGACTTCTCCAAGCCGTTCGAGCTACAGTGTGATGCATCCGGTGAAGGAGTTGGGGTTGTTTTGATGCAAGACAAACATCCCATTGTGTTTGAAAGCAGAAAATTAAGAGGTGTTGAAAGGACCTACTCCATCTACAACAAGGAGATGCTTGCCATTATGCATGCATTAGCTAAGTTCAGACAGTACTTAGTGGGGAGCAAGTTTGTGGTTAAGACTGATCACAATAGCCTCAAGCACTTTATGCATCAAAGAGATTTGAACGAGAGGCAACAAAAGTGGGTGAGTAAGCTTCAAGCTTATGATTTTGACATCAAATATGTCAAAGGGAAAAACAATATTGTGGCTGATGCTCTATCTAGGAGACCTCATTTGAGCTCATTATGTGAGCTTACAGCTGATTGGAGGGACATGTTGCTTGCTGATTATGCCAAAAATTAGTTTGCAACTAGCATCATTGAGGGTACTTTTCTTGACGAAAGGTACAAAGTGGTCGAAGGGCTGATACACTACAAGGGTAGAATCTTTGTGGTGGCTGATTCTAAGCTCAAAAAGAAGATTTTGTTGATTTTTGATGACATTCCACTTGCTGGTCATTAAGGGTTCTTCAAGACATATAGGCAGATCAGGGAAAGATTTTCTTGGAAAGGGCTGAAAGGGGAGGTTCAACGTTACATTCAGGAGTGTCCCACTTGTCAGATGAATAAAAATGAGCATACTTTACCAGTTGGTCTTCTGCAACCTCTTCCCATTCCTAATCAAAAATGGGAAAGCATATCAATGGACTTCATCACAGGGTTGCCCAAGGTTCAAGGTAAAGACTGTATCTATGTTGTAGTGGACAGATTAACAAAATTTGCTCACTTCTTTGCCATTGCCAGCTCTTTTTCAGCAGCCCAAGTTGCAGATCTATTTTTTCATGAGGTGTTTAGATTACATGGGTTGCCAAAAAACATTGTGAGTGACAGGGACAGCAGGTTCCTAAGCACTTTTTGGCAAGAGGTTTTTAGAATGAGTGGTACAGTGCTTAATCCAAGCACTAGTTATCACCCTCAAACCGATGGACAGACAGAGATAGTGAACAAGTGGTTGGAAGGTTTCCTGAGAAACTATGTTTCGGAGCAGCAAAGAGCTTGGGTGAAGTGGCTTCACATGGGCGAGTATTGTTATAATTCTACTTTTCACATGTCAATAAGGATGTCACCTTTCATGGCTCTTTACGGTTATGAGGCTCCTAGCTTTGCTGATTTGGTGTTTGGTGATAGCAAAGCCCCTCAGGCCAAAGATTTGTTGCAGCAGAGTCAAGATATCTTGAACTCATTGAAGAACAATCTTCAGATTGCACAGAATCAGCAGAAGATGTACGTTGATCAACGGCGTGTTGAGCGCTCTTTTGAAGTTGGAGATATGGTTTATCTTCGACTACAGCCTTACAGACAGTCCACTCTCAAGAAAAGTGGAGCTAAGAAGCTCAAACCACGTTTCTATGGGCCGTTCAAGGTCACTAGGAAGGTGGGGGCAGTAGTTTATGAGTTGGAGCTACCTTCTGATAGCAGAGTGCACAATGTATTCCACGTGTCTCGCCTCAAGAAGGCACTTGGACACAATGTTGTTGCTTCATCACAGTTGCCACCTTTGGATGAAGGACAATTAGTTTTGATTCCAGAAGAGATTCTTGATTCCAGGGAGCGTTCTTTGAGGAAAAGAACTATCAGAGAGTATTTGGTGAAGTGGAAGAACTTGCCTATGGAGGATGCGACGTGGGAGAATGATGAGATTCTGCGGCATCCAGGCTTGCAATTGCTTTTGGACAAGCAATCTTGGGAAGGGCGGACTGTAATGTTCCGTTTTCTAGCTTGATCTTTTACAGTTGACCGTTGGCCTATTCCGGAGACTCGTAGGCTACTCGGAGGTTGAAATTGGGGTTTCATGTTTTGGTGGTTGCTTTTGTTCGTGGAATGTGGTTTGGTTGGCGGTTTTTTCTCTGGGTTTGTTCTCTTAGTCCCAGTTGGTCACTGCTATTTTTAGTAAGTTCGGGATTGGCACCGGAACGGGATTTTGAGAGTGGGGTTGGATTCGTCTTGTCAAGACCTTTCCAACGAGCTATAGATCATTGGTTTCCGACATCATCTTGGCCTCCGTTTTAAAGTCCGTAAATTAAACATTATTATTTAATATTGGACCTTGGTGCCTAGGTTCAACGACTTAATGTTGTTTTAAAAGAGGGGACTTTAAGGGTGAGGTTGAAAAAGAATTGAAGAAAATTATATTATTTTTCTTCTCATGTTTTATCCCATATGCAAGGAGATTTTAGAGACTCCTAGTTGAAAAAGTATAAAAGGAGGAAGAGTGCTCTCATTTGGGGATCCGAAATCTTGATAATGTTATGCTCCTGTAATGGTTCTGGGACTGCTTCGAGGAATGAATGCCTCCTAGCCTGGGCTCACTTCGTGCTTGAGAGATAGCACCTAGGGAGAGGTTTGCTGATAGTAGTGATTTTTGTAGTGAGGTTTGCATTGTAGCTTGAGTTCTATTTGTAGTTCAGTTATTTGCATTTTATGTCATTTTTTAGAGTTGCTGATAGCAGGGCTGAATCTGTAGTTTCATTCATAAATCTGAAAATAAAAATGCATTTGTTTTGGGTATTTCATATTTCCCCTTGTCTATACTGGGCGCCCCATTGTGCCAATTTGTAGATTTTATTATGAAGAATCTGATTTTTCTTGAAGGAAATTGCCCTTCTTGCCAGGCCGCCCCTCTTTGGAGTGCATTGGAAAGCGTGCTAAATAAATACTTGGGTTTAAGAGTGGTCTCTGGTGTGTAGCTTGGTCGCCATTGTCATAGGAGTGCATTGCAACAGATTTGAGGTCATTTGGTTGAGAAATGATTGAGGTGTGAGCATATTGTAGGGTTTTATATCGCTGGTCTGGTCTTTTTAAAGTTGTTGATCCGTCATTTCAGTTTGCTAACTTCTATCATTTGAGTTGGGTTGGAAGTCTCTAATTATTGTAAGCTGAACAGTAGTACTGTCAGCACTTCATACTTCTCATATTTGCTTTATAATACTTTGCATCTCCGTCATATGGTAGCTCCAATTCCACTTCGGGTTGGAAAGCACATTCTTGACGTCGAGTTATTTCAGCATAATAGTTGGTAGGGATCCTCTGACCATATGCTCGTCGACATCCGGCGCATTCTTGGTTAGAGTTTTTTATATCAGCATTGCATCAAGACCCTCTGACCGTATGCTCGTCATCATCAGGCGCATTCTTGGTTAGAGTTCCTTTATCAGCATTGCATAGAGATCCTCTGACCATATGATCACGCCATCTTGGTGTACATTCTTGGTTAGAGTTGAATTCCGCATCGTTTGGATTAATTGCTAACTTCAACGATTGTGTATTGCTCTGCTTGTTGTAAATTGGAAAAGTGAAAAAATTGGCTTGGTATATTTCAATCATCTAGGAAATGATACCACTGTTTTAGTTTTAGGAGAGAAGATAGGATAGTTAGTCTACATAAACAAGTCAGCCCATGGCACCCCTTATATTTCCTCATAAATCTCTCTTTGGAAACTAAAATAAGTGGACCTAAGGAAGAATTCAAGCAATTTTACTGTCTCAACATCAGTTTCCTCTTTGACAAGCCTAATGGCTTCATCTAATGGGACCTAGTGAAGAGAGAAACAATGTCTAAGCTAGGCAAGATGTCATTGTTATCAAGCTTACACCCATAAATTGTATTGATGAAATGTGTGGAATCCTTAATGTAAGACAATGTAGTATCCACTAATGGCTCTAATATTTTTTCTAGGTTGTACCTATGATAGGTTTGAGGGGAGCACTGGATTTGTTCTGAGTGCCCCAAAAATCCTTGGCATATGGGGGTCCCTTGGTATCAATTTATGTTTTATAGCACTATTTAACAAGGGCTCATTAATAAACTTTGTCTCAACCTTTGTCATTTTCTTTAAAGGGTCTTTTTTCACGAGTTTGTGACTATCACTATTATTTAGATGATCATCTTCTCAATGTGCACCGTGGTATTCAATATGACAGCCGCATTCCCATTTTTGGCATTGAGTATAATAACCTCCTTGTTTTCAGTAAGCTTTTCTAATGTTTGATTCTCATCTTTGATAATATTGCTTCTTGGAGGTTTGGCTTTTCAAAGGGTCTCTAGGGCCTAGGCAATCTTGTTTGGTTTTCTCTACATTGTGTGAAGGCAAATCATCTATAGCACTTTCATTGTTGATCATGAACTTCTCATATCAGATACTGTGGGGTCTATGGAGAAACCTAGACCTCTACGGAGTAAGTGAAGCGACGCTTCATCAATTGTAGTGGAGGATAGGTTACAAACATTATCTGCTTCGTTTCCAGCAGAAACGATACAGGCCTAGGTTTGGTACAATTATCTACTATGATCTAGCTTATTTCTCAATTTATAAAACTTCTATGTATGTACACACTTCATGAACTTTGCATATCCCAATGGAACAAAATTTATGCGCTTTGCATGCATTAAGAAACAGCAGCATTTGTAGAGTTAGATGAATTACTATGTTAACCTTATAATGAGATTAATTCATCACAAGCTGTGTTCCAGAGCGTCTTGGGAATGGGGACGAGGGGACAGCAGTCCGAGGTCCATTTTTTGGGGACGGCGGGGTGACAACAATATATATGAATTTTTCAATATATATATATATAGAGAGAGAGAGAGAGAGAGAGAGAGAGAGAGAGAGAGAGATTTCTGCAACTTAATGGACAGCAGTATAACAACAATAAATATTTATTATTAGCAGTTATTAGCAGCAGTATAGCAGCAATAAGATTAATCATGACAACAGTATAAAGTATAAACCGCAGTAAATTTAATCATGACAGCAGTATAACAGCAATAAAATTTAATCATGACAGCAGTATAGCAGCAGTTTTAATCACGAAGAACTTCCCTTTCTGCTTTATTGTTGTTTTGTATTGCTACACTTTCAATCTTGCAATAAAAGTATGCATTCCAGTTGAGTGAGAATCAGTTGACTGAGTTTTATAGCAGGGCAAGTTTAGAATGAGTAGGAAGTTAGCTGAATGAGATTTACAGCAGGACAAGTTTAGGATAGCATGGTAAATGGATGTATCGATCTCGAAGTGTTCTTAGAGGCTCCATGAGAGCAAAGTTGGCTCATAATCTTGCTGTTTGGTTGACATAAGGAGACAAAATCATTTCCATGGTGGAATGTCCTACATTGGTCTCTCCAGGGTATATCTTGTGTGATGTTTTTTTTGTATCGTACTTGCTCAATTGTTTGTTTTTTGCACGTTGACTTCATTTCCAGCACTTAAGTAGCATTATAAGTACAAACTCAGTTGATTTCAAGCATGGTTCTTTGTTTACAATAGCAAGTAGATTTGAAACATACTAAGAGTTGTAGCACACATCAAAAAAATCCAAATTGCATGTGTTAGATTTTATGTTTGATGTAGGGGATGCCCGACCGTCCCTAGGATGGTCAAGGGATGTCTGAGATGTCCTTGACTGTCTCGGGGACGGCTAGGCATCCCTTATGCATTTCCTGGCGTTTTCAAAAAAGGGGATGCATTCGGGGACGTTTCCGGTTTTTAAAATTTTTTGGGGACCGCTAGAAGCTGTCCCTTGCCATTCCCCTGTCCCCAACATGTCTAAGGGGACGGGGATGTGTCTTTGAGGGCCAGGGACGCGTCCTCGTGTAACACAGATCACAAGCTCTTTATTCTTTTTTTTTTTTACTTAGGTAAAAATAAACTTGAACTTTTGCTATGAGAAATCTTGAAAAATTGTAAAATTTAGAGATACATCATACACAGATTTGCAATAGAAATGCTTGAGTTTGGTTGTTTTATGATATGCTGCAAATGATAATTTTTCTTTCTGTGATTGACTCTTTCTACAGCTATGAGACGTCTTAAGGATTCTGGTGCATCTTCCTTTATATTGGATTTGCGAGATAATCCTGGAGGATTAGTGCAGGTTTGCAATTTTTTTCATTGATTATAGAATCTGCATTAATTTTTGTTAGCATTTTAATTTGTTCTTTTCAGGACAACTTAAACTGGAACAATATGTGAGAAAATCCTCTCTTCAAATGTGCAGGGGAAGCTCCTTGATCTAATCTATGCCTAAAATCTAAACAATAAACAAGTTAGCTACTTATGCACATTGTACAATTCTATACTCTGGGTTTTTGCATGAAAATAAAATATAAAATAATAAAAACAAACTAGACCAATCTTTTTGATCATGGAGGTTGGAGCACAAGACTTGAAAAGTTCTTATCTCACCATGAGGGTTTTCTGTGTATGAACTACAAACAAATGCTATTCACTGGTTAAAATAGAGACCAATGAATTTGTATTAAGAATAAGACTGATTTAACACAAGAAATATTGTACGAAGAATATGAAACACAATGCAAAAATTCCTTAAAAATGTACAAAGCTACTTATGAGGAAAAGAAAACAAGTGTTAAGCAAAGTTGAACAAAAATATTCTTAAATAAATAGTGAGTGCTTCTGGATACAACTGTGTATGTTTTTGAATCAACGTTTCGGATCATGCTTAATGATCCATCATCAGGAACAAAAATATTCTTATTATTGTCTTATCAAATCTCACAACAAAACACGATAAATTGACTTCAAAGTTGAATGAAAACTTCGGCAACATAAGTCTTGCACAAACTCTCATTACAATTTATGTGCTCAAGGCACTTATTTATAAGCTTTAAAGAAGAAGCTTTTAGGGATAAAATAATAATAGAATATTCCCATAGAGCTTTGCTTTAAAGCAATCTAATCCCTATCTATAGAAAAAAGGAAATAAAGCTATTTTAAAACAACTAATACTAAAATAATTAAATAAATAAAATTAACCTAAAATAGACTCTCATCTTTGCTTATATGTCAAAAGGAAAAAATAGTTATAAATAACATTTTTGCATCATTAGCTTCTAATTCTGTATTCAAATTCGAACCATTTGAATGATTTGGAGACTCAAGGGATGGCGTATTTTCCTTTTCCCTTGCCAATTGAGCTATATGCAAGAACTCTCTAATTTCAGTGACTGGAGGCTTCCTTGCTGATTCTTCTTTGTCCAATTGCCAATGAATAAAGCTTTTGCTACTCATAAACAATATTTGGTATTCAGACAACTTGAGTCTATTGCGACAATCCTAACGACAATATTCATCAATTCATCCATATTGCTGATGTTGAAGGTTGATCCTCCCAACTGATTTGTGATTAGTTGCTCAAAATTACTTTTCATTGCATCCTGGTTATCTTTAGTGAATGTGAATGGCAGAGGTGTGCAGAAAGATAGAATATCCTGCGTAGTGATTTATAGCTTCTCAATATTCTCCTTAACAATTTTCAGAGTGGGTTCTTGCAACTTAGATATCTCTTGGCAATTAGCTATCCACTTTTGAATATGATAAAACTCAGGATCAGCTATCATGTTTAATCTCATCAACTCCCCGACTTCCCAAAACTCCATGGGCTCTAGGTTCGTTAGAACACTGCTACTCGATGAAATACTGAAACAAGGGAGAAAGAAGGACAAGATATCCCTTTGGCTACACAGGTAGCCCCTTTTCTATGTACGAAGTCTCTTTGCCACACATGGTACTCTTTGGCTGTGCAAGCACTCTCTTTTGTTGTGCAAGACAATATTTGCCACAAATGGATTGATGAGCTATCCAATCCAATCTATTGCTGATGAGTGAATAGGATGCCAAGATCTACACAATGATTTAGCATAACAAACACTCCAAAGTGGGCACATGAGGTTCCAAATATGCTATGTTTGTTTCATAACAAACAAGGTGTCGTTGGAGAGTTGGTTGGATAGCTGAACCGCTTGGAGCTAAAGTTAGAAAAAGGACAAATTTGTTGTAGAAGTAATTCTAGCAGTAATTAGGTGGCGATCTAATTTAGAACTTGTTGTAGCAAGGTTGCCATCTCCCAGTATCTATATAAGCATAGAATTATAGACAAGTACTATGCATTCTGTAGCATTTAGAATAGTTTTTGAGCAAGTGCTCAACAATTCATCATTTAAAGACATTATATTAATTCAAGTACCAGTTTAAAGAGTATGTGTGATCTGTACACTAGTCTGATCGGGAAAGGTGATTCAATCGTGGCTAGGTGTCCCAATGAAGGGATGGCTTAGACCACACAACCCTTAGAGTTTGACAGTATTAACACAATTAAGTTGCTGAATTAAAATCAAATGAGAACACAAAAATGCGCATGGAACATTATGTCTTATTACAGTCTTCAAATAGGCAGATTCAAAGATCCCAAATAGGATATCATGAACTCATAGGAAGTAGCAACTACAATCTTCTCTCAGGTTCAACTCTACATGTCTCTACTTTGGCTGCCACCCCCCTTAAAAACATTGATCGAGGTATATAGTTACAGAAATTGAATGTGTAACATACATTGTTGGAGAGGGTTTTCTGTACCAAGTTTTTTGCCTTTCTGAATGCTGTTTGGTTTAGGGTTTCATGTGCATGTTTTGCATGTAGGGTTTTTGCATTGAACATATGGAATATAAAGCATATAAACAAAACCTAGAAAATCTAAAACATATATCAATAAAATATCGAAGACCTAGATAGTATTATGCCAAAATATGAATTACAATGACATACCCATATTGAAATCTTCAACTTCGTACCATTGCCGTACTTGGACCAGCATTACAATCAATAGGAAATTACCATAAATCATATACAATGCAAGTTCTCCGTCAATACAAAGCTGGAACAGCAAATACAGTCCTAGGCGCCAATGTTGTAGGTGTTAGATGCCACAAATGTGAGCTGAAACATTACCAAAGGAACCCACGTCCTTATGTGCTGCTATATGGCCTAGGGTATGCTGGAATCAGCAACAAACATGCATTATCTTGCTTCATAAGCTCCACACATAGGCTGAGATCTCCCTCTTCCCCAAAATCTGTCTTAGAGAAATCTGCCCTCTTGGTATAAAGATGTGACTTTTAAATAAATGTTGTGACCTTTCATTTACATCACACCTTATCTTCTGCAAAGGTATTAGTTGTAGAGCCTCAAAAGGGGCATTTGGTCTTCCCATCGTGGCCCTTTGTATCCCCCTTTTTCGCTGCAGAAAATAAAGATCATTATATTTTTATATTTGCCTCATGAGAGGCTTTTTCCAATCTATGTAGGTTTTTAAAAAAAAAATAAAATGAACATTTGTGATTTTTAAAAGCCTCTTAAAAGAGGCGTTGAAACTCCTCAGGCTGCCTCCTCCTCTTTCCATATGGTGCTGCATTTAATAAATTTAAAAAAAACACTTGCCTTGAAAAAAAAGCGTTTCATTTCTCTTTACAGTGCTGCCCCCTCAAAATAAAAAGAAGATTTTATTACATGCCTAAGATCTTCCTCAAAAAACCTGTGCCATTTCCTCTTTTGTGCTTAGCAAATAAGGAATAATAAATGTTCTTTTAATCTACCTCCAAATGAGGCGTTCAACTGTAGAGATAGCCATATGTTTTCCTTTGCTAAAGTTTGGCAATTTAAAATATAATAAAACATTATGAGGCGCCCCATTTCAGTGTTGAGGATAATCTCTTTTTTTTAAAACCTGATTTCTTTTGCCTCTAAATGAGGTGTTAAGAACCTCATTTTCTATTTGTGTATCTTAACCCAAATGAGGCGTCTCATTGCTCAACTTAGTTGCCTTTTCCTTGCAGCAGGAGACATTGCAATAATGAGCAATATAAATAATCAAAATAACCTGAATAATACCTTATGGAGCTGTATTATCACTTTAGGAGAAAATTACTTCTTGCGACTTCGCCATGTTACACCGGTTAGCCTGAAAACCGACTTCGGCCATATCTTTTCACCAGGAGCTCAAAACCTCGCCAAAACGGACAGGGATGAGTGTCTCAACATTCCTAATATGTCTACCAAACTGTTTTACGTCAAACTTCACAGATTGCAAAATTTTAAACTTTCGCCAATTCGCCAGGGAAAGTCGTGAAATGATTAGTTCTTCCAAACCGTGAAAGATTTGCTCACAAAACATTCACCATAAAATCAAGGACAGAGTCAGAAATATGCCTGTAAGACAATTTTTGCCCATCCTTCATAGATTTCCGGAAACAATTGTTTCTGTGAAACTACCCTGTTATGCATTGAAGCAAAGATGCAACCCTGTCAAATCCAAACACTTTACATGAAACCCAACGTTGTGAAAGGCCAGAACAAAAACCAAAGAAAGAAAAAATGGAAATAAACAACTGAAGTCTTTTTTTTGGTGATGCTGATTGCACGTACGCCCGGGTGCTCCTGCATCAGACACATCGGCTAGGAAGTTTGTGAGCATAGGCTCACAAAGCGGAGTTGAGTGATAGAATCACCCTTTCAGGTTCTAAACAACATGCAGTGAACTCCATCATTGTGTGATGTACACAAAGTCATTTTTTCTTTCTCTTTTTCCAGCACCATGCCGGAGCAAGCATCATCCTCCTTCCGCAACTCCATTCACTACTCCTCTCTCCTCTCGTGGATTCACATCCACGATGTGCCGTCCTCCTCCACCACATGCTCTCTACTCTTCTCTTTTCCTTCGTGGGATATATCCCACCACAAACTGACCACCTCCACCAAGTTACACCTGCATCATCCTTCACAAGCTCTACAAGCAAATATGTAGCTTCTACAACATACTTTTGTTTTCTATCCCTCTCTTCTACCATTTTATCTGAAAACAAAATATCATTATCATAAAACAAATTTAACTTAGTTGCAACATCAATTTCCGGTGCGACATCTTTTACATCCTCGTCAGCTGCAACTTTTTGTTCTTTATCTTTCACTACTATGGCTATCTTTTCCATCCATTCTTCTTCTATCACCAATATTTGTGCTAATAAATCATCATCTTCGCCACGCTCTATTGTTGCAACCTCTTTGTATTCTATCGTTGCATCTTCATCCTCTTCCTTCTCGCTACCCACCTCTTTATCTTTAACCGCTGCTGCACACAACTTTTCATCTTCCTCATCATGCTTGACAAATTTATCACGCTGCCAGACTTCCAATCGATCCAATCTCATATTTATATCAGCCATCATTGCCAAAATTTTTCTCTCTTGATATTCTCTCCATGTAATGTCCCCTTTTCGCAAATCAAAATCTCTTTACCTTGTTCACAAATTTTAACTTGCAAAAAGAGAATATTAGTACATTTTTGCATTTAAAGCCACATATATAGTTCACATATAAGAACATTGCTTTATCATTTCTGTGATTAAATGTCAATTCATAACTTTAGTTCATTATTGATTACTTTCGATACACATTACTATCATCAAGCTATGATTACTTTCAATGCATATCACTATTACTAATCTCATGATTGCTCTCAATGCACATTATCTATCATTCATATTTCACATGTTATTCTTATGATCACTATCCATATGCCTTGCATATCAGTAATATTTCACATGTTACTCTCATGATCATTATCAATATGCCTTGCATATTCTCTATCATGACATTTCACAAGATCTATGATTTTTATCCACATATATTGCAACTTGCTATCTCTTCATATGTCATTTATTAACAGCCTATGGGAGATGAGAGGAGAGTTGCCGTTATCCACCATAGGGCTCTAATGTCTCTTATCCTTAGACTCAAGTGGTATCCTTAATACCTTTAGAGTCAAGGCCTCTATGAGACTCTTGGTACTCTTATGATGCCTTATATCAAAGTAACTAAGGCCATTACATCACTATCCTTGCACTATGGGTACCTTATACCTCATGTGACAAAGCCTCTATGTGATAAATATCCTTTGCACTATGGGTACCTTATACTTCATGCGACAAAGGCCTTTAAATACCCATGAATGGCCTCTGGGCACTTTTCCCTCATTCTCTCATATGAGGTTAATAAATCACATAACATTATGAATAATTGTTTACAAGATTCATCATTATGAATAATTGCATACAAGGTACATCATTATGAATAATTGCATATGACTGCCTACACATTCATTGTTAGTGATGACTGCATATAAATCTTATCACTGTCATAAGGGTACATTTATGAATGAATGATAAACAAGAAATATAAACATCCATACCTGTATACTTATGACAGCCGATCAGAAATAAAGTATAAATGATAATGTAAAAGATGCTTGCTGTTGCAACTTGTGGACTGTGATTTCTGCAATATTCTTGATCAGATGTAATCCTTTATATTGTCAAAGCTGATGAATATAAATGCTATGCTTTGTAAGGATTGTATTTGCTGTGAGAATATTGTTTTTATATAGATATTGTAGATAAGAATATTCTTGTATGGACGAATAGAAATGAGGATTCCATTGATGATTATTCGATCCTTCAAAGATCCCTTTTAAATCCTCAAAGGGATGCGATTATGAAGAGACACCTTACAAGACGCTGCCCTTTCATAATCGTGGCTTTAATAATTGCTTTATTCTTTTTAACAAAGGAGCGCCACCTTATTGTATTACAATCATGGTCTGTTTGACTCTCTTTATTAATTATTTACGTGGGGTATTACTTGGCGCCTTGGAGTAATGCGAATGTTTAAGGAGATAACTATTTCTTTTGTCAAATCGACGCTGCCATATTATGATCATTGTTCCTTTTTATAATATAATTTTTGATGATCCTTATTAATTATGATTTCATCGTCCATGTTAACTATTACTTCACAATCGGTGTCTTGAGCTAATTTGCCTTTTTGACTTGATTTAGTCTTTATCTCTATATGAATGGTTTCCAATCTTTAATTGGAAACTACTGATTTATGACAGGCCTCCCTCCTTAAGATTGCTTGTCTTCAAGCAATTTGTGTGTTTGGGAGTCTAAGTCTTCCAATCTTTCCCATGTAGCATCATCATTTGGCAGGTTCCTCCACTTAATAAGATGTTCTATAATGGTCTTATGTCTTAGCCTTCTTTCCTTATGTCCAAAATTGCCTTAGGTTCTAGTATCAATTGTCCCTCATCATTAAGAGAAGGTAGATCTTCACAGGGTGTGACCCTTTGACCAAGTACCTTTTTGAGTCTAGAGACGTGAAACATATTGTGGATCTTGCTGTTCTTTGGCAATTCTAACTCATATGCAACCTCACCAATTCTTCTTATTACTTTGTAGGGTCCATAATATCATGGCTTAAGCTTTTTGGCACCATTGGATTTTTAAGGAGGATTGCTTATAGGGTTGCAACCTTAAGAATACCATGTCTTTGGCTTCAAAGGTTCTCTCCACACGCTTTTGATCAGCATATATCTTTTGCTAATTTTGGGCATGATGTAAATTTTCTCTAAGTACCCTCATGATATCCTCATGTTGTTGGATGAAGTATTTTGCTTTGGGACTTCTACTTTCTTGGAGTATCAAATTTCCAAATGAAGTGGGATCATATCCATATAGAGCCTTGAAAGGGCTCATCCCGATCGACATATGATGTGTCATATTATAGCAATGTTCTCCAAGGTGTAACCATTTAATCCATGCCTTTTATTGCTCGGTGACATAGTTTCGGAGATATCCTTTGATCCACTTGTTTACAATCTCAGTTTGACCATTTGTTTGTGGATGATAACTTGTGCTTGGTGTAAGTTGTGTCCCTGCCAATTTGAACAATTCTTGCCAAAAGAGACTCATAAACCGACTGTCCCGGTCACTGTCATAACCGTTCATATAGAGATAAAGACTAAATCAAGTCAAAAAGGCAAATTAGCTCAAGACACCGATTGTGAAGTAATAGTTAACATGGACAATGAAGTCATAATTAATAAGGATCATCAAAAATTATATTATAAAAAGGAACGATGATCATAATATGGCAGCGTCGATATGACAAGAGAAATAGTTATCTTCTTAAACATTCGTATTACTCCAAGGCACCAAGTAATACCCCACGTAAATAATTAATGAAGAGAGTCAAACAAACCATGATCGTAATACAATAAGGTGTCACTCCTTTGTTAAAAAGAATAAAACAATTATTAAAGCCACGATTATGAAGGGGCAACGTCTTGTAAGGAAGTGTCTCTTCATAATCTCATCCCTTTGAGGCTTTAAAAGAGATCTTTGAAGGATCGAATAATCATCAATCGAATCATTCATTCCCATTCATCAAAATAAGAGTATTCTTATTTGCAATATCTAATAACGTAATATTCTCTCAGCAGATGTAAGCCATAAAAGGCACAACATTGATGTTTATTGGTTTGACAATATAAAGGATTACATCTGATCGAGGAATTCTGTATAAATCATAGTCCAAAGGGTTGCAACAGCAAGTAAGCATTTCAACATTATTGTTCTTTCTATAGTTCTGATCGAGTTGTCATAATCAGGTATGAGAGTTCATTTATATTTTTGATTGTCATTCATAAATAGATCAATTATGACTGGACTGATTTATAAACAGTCATCACTAATATTGTAATGTGTAGATAGTTATATTCCATTATTCATAATTATATATCTTATATGCAATCATCCATATGTGATTTATTAACCTCATATGGGAGGAAGAGAGGAAAGTGCCAAGAGGCCATTCATGGGTATTTTAGAAGCCTTTGTCACATGAGGTATAAGGTACCCATAGTACAAAGGATATGTAACACATAGAGGTTTTGTCACATGAGGTATAAGGTACCTATAGTGCAAGGATAGTGATGTAATGGCTTTTGGTACTTTGATGTAAGGCATTATAAGAGTACCAATGAGTCTCATAGAGGCCTTGACTCTAAAGGTATTAAGGATACCACTTGAGTCTAAGGATAGGAGACATTAGAGCCCCATGGTGGATAACGACAACTCTCATCTCATCTTTCATAGGCTGTTAATGAGTGACATATGAGAAAGAGATAGCAAGTATGCAATATATGTTGATAAAGATCATAGATCATATGAAATGTCATGATAAAGAATATGCAAGGCATATTGATAATGATCATGAGAGTAACATGTGAAATATTAATGATATGCAAGGCATATGGATAGTGATCATAAGAATAAAATGTGAAATAGGAATAATAGATAATGTGCGTTGAAAACAATTATAATATTAGCAATAGTGCCATTAATTGAAAGTAATCATAGCTTGATGATAGTAATGTGTATTGAAGGTAATCAATAATGAACTTAAGTTATGAATTGGCATCTAATCATAGAAATGATAAAGCAATGTTCTTTTATGTAAATTATATATGTGGCTTTAAATGCAAAAATGTACTAATGTTCTCTTTTTGCAAGTTGATATTTGTGAACAAGGTAAAGAGATTTTGATTTGTGAAAAGGGGACATTACAATTGGTATCAGAGCAGTCGTCCTGCCATCCTATGTGTATTATGTGTGCCTTACATGCATTTAAGTGTATACTTGTGATTTATGTGAATTCAAGTGTTTTCAAAGGTTGACTTTGTGACTTGTGTATGCTTTGAAACACATGTTAAAGTGAATACTTTGTGTATTGTGTGTGCTCACATGTGTATACTTTGTGACTTTGGAATGGTGGACGGGTCCACGGTGTAGTATGGGATGCACTGAATCACCTTGCCAATTGTTCGATAGTATATTTATATGTATTAATGCATTATGTAATGCTGATATGATTATTGGAAAATGTGGAATTGATAAGAGTTATGATGCAAAAATCTATACCATGATAGGAGGAAGGGAAAGTACAAAGGGAATATAGGACTTGCTCTTAGGTATGCCACCGAAAATGAATTATAATGAACTCACATGAGCCAAAGGGGTTCTGCCTTTTAATTAAAGGGTTCTGCCTTTGGGTCTAAGAGAGACGTACTCTTCTAGATACGCCACTCATGATGAGAAATGATAAGTCCACATAAGCCAAAGGGGTTCTGCCTTCTAATGAAGGTTTCTGCCTTTGGGTCTAGAGAGAGATGTGGTCTTCTAGACACGCCACTTATGATGAAAGTAATAAGTTCACATGGCCGAAGGGGTTCTGCCTTTTAGTGAAGGGTTTTGCCTTTGGGTCTAGAGAGATATGTGCTCTTTTAGATACGCCACTCATAATGGAAATGAAATGTTCACTTGGGCCAAAGGGGTTCTGCCTTCTAGTTGAAGGGTTTTGCCTTTGGGCCTAGAGAGTGGATCACTAGGATACCCTTTTGAGATCTCACTCCCCTATCATGAGTATAGTGTTATAGGGAGGCCAATCATGAGGAAATGAGGAAAGATGGCAAGATGAGGGGATAACAGATAAATTAGAATCCTCACTAGGTACGCCACCTCATATGAATGACATGAGCCACATGAGGCCAAGGGGGTTTTGCCTTTTAAGTTGAAGGGTTTTGCTCTTGGGCCTAAAGAGGCTAAGACACCCCATTGAGTCACTCTCTTCCATGCCTTCCCATGATTGATCATCCCAAGAAGTTGTACTTGTGTGCAAGGTGAAGAAACCCAGAACGTCCTAAGAGGGGATAATAGATACTCGAGAAAGGTGATTAAGGAATAGATCAATAGTGAAATATCTTATCAAGTGGAGGAACCTGCCGAATGATGATGTTACATGGGAAAGATTAGACGACTTAGACTCCCAAACACACAAATTGCTTGACGACAAGGAATCTTAAGGAGGGAGGCCTGTCATAGATCAGTAGTTTCCAATTAAAGATTGGAAACCGTTCATATAGAGATAAAGACTAAATCAAGTCAAAAAGACAAATTAGCTCAAGACACCGATTGTGAAGTAATAGTTAACATGGACGATGAAGTCATAATTAATAAAGATCATAAAAAATTATATTATAAAAAGAAACGATGATCATAATATGGTAGCATCGATATGACAGGAGAAATAGTTATCTCCTTAAACATTCGCATTACTCCAAGGCGCCAAGTAATACCCCACGTAAATAATTAATGAAGAGAGTCGAACAAACCATGATCGTAATACAATAAGGTGGCACTCCTTTGTTAAAAAGAATAAAACAATTATTAAAGCCACGATTATGAAGGGGCAGTGTTTTGTAAGAAGGTGTCTCTTCATAATCGCATCCCTTTGAGGCTTTAAAAGGGTTCTTTGAAGAATCTAATAATCATCAATCGAATCATTCATTCCCATTCATCAAAATAAGAGCATTCTTATCTGCAATATTTAATAACATAATATTCTCTCAGCAGATGTAAGCCATAAAAGGCACAACATTGATGTTTATTGGTTTGACAATATAAAGGATTACATCTGATGAAGGAATTCTACAGAAATCATAGTCCAAAGGGTTGCAAAAGCAAGTAAGCATCTCAACATTATTGTTCTTTCTATAGTTCTAATCGAGTTGTCATAATCAGGTATGAGAGTTCATTTATATTCTTGATTGTCATTCATAAATATATCAATTATGATTGCACTGATTTATAAATAGTCATCACTAACATTGTAATGTGTAGATAGTTATATTCCATTATTCATAATGATATATCTTATATGCAATTATTCATATGTGATTTATTAACCTCATATGGGAGGAAGAGAGGAAAGTGCCAAGAGGCCACTCATGGGTACTTTAGAGGCCTTTGTCACATGAGGTATAAGGTACCCATAGTGCAAAGGATATGTATCACATAGAGGCCTTGTCACATGAGGTATAAGGTACCCATAGTGCAAGGATAGTGATGTAATGGCCTTGGTTATTTTGATGTAAGGCATCATAAGAGTACCAAGGAGTCTCATAGAGGCGTTGACTCTAAAAGTATTAAGGGTACCACTTGAGTCTAAGGATAGGAGACATAAGAGCCCCATGGTGGATAATGGCAACTCTCATCTCATCTCTCATAGGCTGTTAATGAGTGACATATGAGAAAGAGATAGCAAGTATGCAATAAATGTTGATAAATATCATAGATCATATGAAATGTCATGATAAAGAATATGCAAGGCATATTGATAATGATCATGAGAGTAACATGTGAAATATTAATGATATGCAAGGCATATGGATAGTGATCATAAGATTAACATGTGAAATATGAATGATAGATAATGTGCATTGGAAGCAATCATAAGATTAGCAATAGTGACATGCATTGAAAGTAATCATAGCTTGATGATAGTAATGTGTATGGAAGGTAATCAATAATGAACTAAAGTTATGAATTGGCATCTAATCATAGAAATGATAAAGCAATGTTCTTTTTTGTAAATTATATATGTGGCTTTAAATGCAAAAATGTACTAATGTTTTCTTTTTGCAAGTTGAAATTTGTGAACAAGGTAAAGAGATTTTGATTTGTGAAAAGGGGACATTACAGTCACTAATTATGTTTTATGGTAAACTATGGAGTCGGAATATTTCTTTGAAGAACAATTCGGCTACTTGAGGCGCTTTATAATCACAGGATATGGCCATGAAATGTGCATATTTGGTAAGTCTATCCACGACCACATAAATGCAATCTTTCTCTTGTACCTTAGGGAACTCGGTGATAAAATCCATGGTGATACTACATTTTTGCTCTTTTTGAAAAGTATTTGGCCCCATGAAGTTCATCAATTAGTTCATCTACCCTAGGTATGGGATATCGGTTTTTTATAGTTTGTTTATTTAAAGCTCTATAATCTACACACATTCGCAAGGTTCCATTTTTCTTTTTCACTAGCACTACGGAAGATGCGAATGGGCTAGAGCTAGGTTGTATATGTCCCATTTCTAGGAGTTCATTTATGGTCATTTCTATTTCCTCCTTAAACTTTTGAGGGTGTCTATTCGGAGTGGTGATGACGGGTTTTGCACCCTTCTCCATTTCAATGACATGTTCAAATCCTCTTTTTGGAGGCAACCTTGATGGTATGTTTTCAAACACCTTCTTATGTTTTCGTAGGATAGGTTGAATGTCTATGTGGATTGCTTGCCCCTCTTTAGTTGATTTATCTAAAATCGTACATTGAGCTGCCCACTCCACTTGGTTGTGTCGGCAGATTTTTTGCTATTCTTTTGGAGGATACTACCCGGGGTGATCCATCGGAGAGTCCATGTAAGATAACCTTATTTCCTTGATCTTCAAAGTGGATTTCTAATTTGGGAAAATCTATGGTGACTCGTCCTAGTGAGTGTAGCCATGGCATCCTTAGGACGATATTCGTGTCTCCTAAATTGACCACATTGAAATCTTCCTTAACTTGATGTTTTCCTATGGTCATCTCTAGTTGAGGTAGTATTTTAGAACGTTCCCTTGTGGAGTCATCAGCTAGTGAGACCGTAAACCCATCAAAATTTTGTGTATCTAGTTTTAACCTTTTTGCTAGGGACTCATCTATAAAATTATGAGTGGCCCCACTGTCCACTAAGGCCGCTAATTTGTTTCCCTTTAATTTACATCTAAGTCTAAAAGGGTGATGTTTAGATACTTTAGACATGGAAGCTAGGGCGACCTTTTCTTCGGGTTCACATCTTCTTTTCTTAGGAGGATTTTCCTCCTCATTGGTTAATACTTCTATGGTGCGAATTTGCCCACATCTATGGCCCGGTTCCCATTTGTCTTTGCATCGGAAGCACAAACCTTTCTCCTTCAAGTCTTGGCGCTTTTGACATTTGTGATCTTGTGTACATGGAGCTCCACATGAGAAACAATTCTTTCTATCTTTCCTTTCATCTTTGCAGCGGTAGGATTTGTCATATTTACCTTTCTTATAAAAGGGCTTTGTAGATGAATGATAAGGTCTACTCTTTTCTAAGTGAAGGGCCATTTTAATGGCGTCATCTAGTGAGGTGGGTTTGAGTGCTCCTACTAAGCTTCTTAGTTTTTTATCCAATCCTTCTATAAATAGGAATATAAGTCATTGATTTTCAATTCCCGTGACACGTATGGCAACCTTCTCAAATTCATTGATATATTCATCCACCGTTCCTCGTTGCCTGGGTTAAATCCTTGAAATCTTGTTGCGGGTGTCGTCTCTCAAATTTCTTGATAAACTTCTTGGAGAACTCTGCATAAGATGTGATGGAGTTGTGACCTTGGGTATGTTTCCCATTGTGGTACCATTCATAGGCTAAGCCTTCCAAATGCAATATGGCGAATTGGAGTGCATCTTTTTCCGTCATCGGGTTAAGTGAGAAATAGTCATTTAGCTTTTGGAGCCATGCATGGGGTGTGATCTTATTTGTCCCATCAAAATTATGAAGATTCACCTTATTGGTTTTATGTTTTAAATCTTTGTTAGGAGGTCTTCTTTCTCTCCTCACCATTTCATTCCTTCTTGAATTGCTATAGTCGTTAAATGACACAACCCTCCTTACTTCCGGTTCCAAGCTTGCATAAGCCCTTGCAATGTCATCCGTGCTTAATGCATTTGTAATGGGTTCTTCCACTCTTGAGTTTTCTTCTTCCGGAAGGAAAGATGGCATAGGAATCTTTGGATTTGATGAAGTAGGACTGTTCTCGGCATGATTGGATCCCATGTCTCTCCCATTTGTTGAGTTTGGTTGATCTGTGGTGTTACCCACCTTTTGAAGTGCTTCTAAAAACATTTGAGTTGTCTTTTCACCTTGGTCCATCATGGCCTTGGTGATTCTTTCGTTTTGTTCCATCATGGCCTTGGTGGTGGCTTCCATGAAGGCCCTCATTTCGTTGTTCATTTGCTCTTCTAGAAGTTGGCGCTTCCTTCTAGTGTATGCTTGCATAAGATTATCTCACAGGATGGCAGGAACGATGGCTCTGATACCAATTGTAATGTCCCCTTTTCACAAATCAAAATCTCTTTACCTTGTTCACAAATTTCAACTTGCAAAAAAAGAACATTAGTACATTTTTGCATTTAAAGCCACATATATAATTCACATATAAGAACATTGTTTTATCATTTCTATGATTAAATGCCAATTCATAATTTGAGTTCATTATTGATTACTTTTAATACACATTACTATCATCAAGCTATGATTACTTTCAATGCATCACTATTACTAATCTTATGATTTCTTTCAATGCACATTATCTATCATTCATATTTCACATGTTATTCTTATGATCACTATCCATATGCTTGTATATCATTAATATTTCACATGTTACTCTCATGATCATTACCAATATGCCTTGCATATTCTCTATCATAACATTTCACATAATCTATGATATTTATCCACATATATTGCAACTTGCTATCTCTTCATATGTCATTTATTAATAGCCTATGGGAGATGAGAGGAGAGTTGCCGTTATCCACCATGGGGCTCTAATGTCTCTTATCCTTAGACTCAAGTGGTATCCTTAACACCTTTAGAGTCAAGGCCTCTATGAGACTCCTTGGTACTCTTATGATGCCTTACATCAAAGTAACCAAGGCCATTACATCACTATCCTTGCACTATGGGTACCTTATACCTCATGTGACAAGGCCTCTATGTGATAAATATCCTTTGCACTATGGGTACCTTATACTTCATGCGACAAAGACCTCTAAATACCCATGAATGGCCTCTGGGCACTTTTCTCTCATTCTCTCATATGAGGTTAATAAATCACATAACATTAGGAATAATTGCTTACAAGATTCATCATTATGAATAATTGCATACAAGGTACATCATTATGAATAATTACATATGATTGCCTACACATTCATTGTTAGTGATGACTGCATATAAATCTTATCACTGTCATAAGGATACATTTATGAGTGAATGACAAATAGGAAATATAAACAACATCCATACCTGTATACTTATGACAGCCGATCAGAAATAAAGTATAAATGATAATGTAAAAGATGCTTGCTGTTGCAGCTTGTGGACTGTGATTTCTGCAATATTCTTGATCAGATGTAATCCTTTATATTGTCAAAGCTGATGAATATAAATGCTATGCCTTGTAAGGATTGTATCTGCTGTGAGAATATTGTTTTTATATAGATATTGTAGACAGGAATATTCTTGTATGGACGAATAGAAATGAGGATTCCATTGATGATTATTCGATTCTTCAAAGATCCCTATTAAAGCCTCAAAGGGATGCGATTATGAAGAGACACCTTCTTACAAGACGCTGCCCTTTTATAATCATGGCTTTAATAATTGCTTTATTCTTTTTAACAAAGGAGTGCCACCTTATTGTATTACGATCATGGTCTGTTTGACTTTCTTTATTAATTATTTACATGGGGTATTACTTGGCGCCTTGGAGTAATGCGAATGTTTAAGGAGATAACTATTTCTCCTTTCAAATCGACGCTGCCATATTATGATCATTGTTCCTTTTTATAATATAATTTTTGATGATCCTTATTAATTATGATTTCATCGTCCATGTTAACTATTACTTCACAATCGGTTTCTTGAGCTAATTTGCCTTTTTGACTTGATTTAGTCTTTATCTCTATATGAACGGTTTCCAATCTTTAATTGGAAACTACTGATCTATGACACTCCAGCCCTCCTATATCATGGGCTTCTTCCTCATCAATATCCCCATCTTATCTCATTGTTGCAATCTCACCTCATGCTCTGCAATCTGCCATTACACTCTCAATCGGCAAAACAAATTCTCTCTGTAGCTTCCCAGCTCTCACTTGCTTAGGAGTCCTCTCTACCCGCGACAATCTTTTGAGCTCTCCACAACGGCTTCACTCTCTACTTCTACCTGCATGTCCTGGCATAGGCTGCCTCACATTTGGCGCTCTGCCTGTGCACTCAAGACCACTGGTTCTGATGCCATTTGGTGTAGAAAAAACTCCTCTTGCCCAACTACTCTCACCATTCACAAATTTGCACAAATAAAAGATTGCAATCACATGAATTTCTTCAATTTTATTAATACAAATAAATTGGCAACTTATCAACTAAAATGCACAATAGTTATTACAAAATTGTGGCCTATCTCTTTCTCAAATCTGCATATACACATCATTATCTTGCTTCATAAGCTCCACACACAAGCTGAGATTTCTCTCTTCCCCAAAATCTGTCTCAGAGAAATCTGCCCTCTTGGTATAAAGGTGTGACTTTTAAATAAATGCTATGACCTTTCATTTACACCACGCCTTATCTTTTGCAAAGGTATTAGTTTGTAACACCCTCTCTAATTTAACAGAATAGTAATTTGTCTAATAACAGAATTTCAGCAGAAAGAATAACTAACCAATATGAAATAGTATCGAATGCAATAGGGTTCTGAATCACAACTAACTTTTCTTTTCAGCTGAAATAAACTTTCTAACAGAATACTTGTAACAAAATAATTTAACTTTCTTCATTGAAATTCAAATATTAAAGAAGAAAAGAGATTAAGAAAAGTACAACTTGAATAGTTTCTTGCTGATTTGTTTACAGATCCTCTTCTGGATTGTTTTTGGGAAAAAACGATATCAACAAGGGTTTTAACCACCCAACCAAGACCAACTGGTCTCCCGTGCTTCTTCAACTGAAGAAACCCGACCCTTCACGAGGGTGATTAACAAGGAATCAAATAACAACAATATGCCTCTGAGCCTGGTGTCAAGACCTATACCTCTTGATCGATCTTTTCCATAGAGGTACCTCCTAACTGGAAAGATCACTCTGACCAGTGGTATATCTGGTACTTGATAGTTGACAGATGCCTATTCTGCATCGTAACCTTGGCCAAGGATTTCTAGTAAATAATTGACACTACTGTGTCGTTAGCACTCACCCTTGCTCGGCATTTTTATTAATTCAAATGTTTTCTTTTTCTATGATTGTAGGGTTTTGAAAGAATATCATGCATGTCTCACTTGACAAATTTACAGATTCATGATAATTACAGAACAGAAGTATATAGACAGAAAATACCCTTTCTTCTAATAACCGCAGTCCTGTATCTCAGTGCAACTATAACATAAGAGCAAATGTAATAGCTTTGTATATATATATATATGTATATGTATATGTTTATATATATGCTCATTAAGTATCAAAAGAAATCAAAGCTTTGGCAGATTCGAAGACTTGTTGAAAGAAATACATATTCAATTTTCTGAAGACTGATCAAGAAATACAGAACTATGATCAAAGAAAGATAGTATGATTCGATAGCTTAGATCATCAAATACTGTCTCTCCCTTAGCATGATAAATCAGACTATGAAAAAGGAACTATGATCTTGCCTGAACAAATCTTTTTGTGATCGAGGTTGAGGTAGACGCAGCTGCACGACCAACTGAAATATGCGACTATTTCCTACAACGACTTGACAGAGTAAGCACAATGCAGAGTCGAGAAATATCTCAGAAGAATGCAAAACAATGATCAAGACTGGTGCGATTCAAGTTATAGTAATACAGAGACAGTTACTTTAGCTGAATGCCACTATCCAAAACCACCTTCCTTATGCTTCCTACGAAAATGCTTAATGGAATATATGCGAATGCTTCTTTCTATTAGGGATAACGTAGCGAATGCATGCCAAGAAAGAATGAACGCCAATATGTATATCCGCTCCACTACGACCGCGTGCAAGAAGGAGCATTCCTTCTTGCATTTGGACGGAGTGGGGAGTTACTATCAAGACTCCAGCTCACACACTCCAAGCGCTCCACAAAAGGTAAAAATACAATTTAATAATTATTTAATAAACATAAGGGATAAATAATTCTCACTAACTATAATTACATTTATACTTATACACATGTGCCTTGGCCAAGGCTACGGTGATTTAGGCTTAGACATAATTATTTTTTTTCGATTCTTGTAATCACCCTCTCCTTGTTGATATCCCTTTTTCCTCGTCACCTGATTTGTCCTGCAACCACTTCGACAAATAATGAAGGTTAAATCGTTTCCTTGATACAAAATAATTTATATTATTTCCATAAATCCATTTTCACATATAATTAAGAAAATATTCGCATATAAAAGAAAATCATTATACACATTATCCAATGAATAATTTTCACATTCACATGAAAGCAGTTGTATTCAACTAACAACATAGCTAACATTTCATTGTTCAAAAAGAAGGGGATGTGACATATTCTTCCCCTCAAGAATCATCGTCCTCGATGATTATTTATCAATATATGTATATATATATATATATATATATATATATATATTCTTCCCCTCAAGAATCATCGTCCTCGATGATTATTTATCAATATATATATATATATAAGCTTAACAACATAGTTTCACACCAGTCTTAATTGTTTTGGAAATAACTAAGGAAACTTTTGATGAATCTCATCATAATCTTCCCAGGTGGCATTCTCTTTTGAATACTGGTCCCATTGGACCTTACATTGTACCACCTCGCGATTACGTAAGTGCAGCTTATGTATCTCGAGTACTCGGAGTGGCTCTATTGTAACCACCCCAGGGTCCCGTATTGTAACATACACCCCACTGTATATGTTTTGCAAATGACTGATTTTTTTGTATTTTTTGGTTTTCTGCTGTTTAGGGTTTATGGGTTGTTTTGCATGTTGGATTTTTTGCAAGAAATGCATAGAAAATTAACCATATATTGAAAACCCAGAAAAACTAATACACAAATCAACAAACTAATGAAGACCCAGATTGAAGGAAGCCAAAATATGAGGATCTTATTACATACCCATGTCAAGTTGTACAACTTCACGTCGAGGTCACTACCGGACCAGCAACAAAGCATATAGAAAGAAGCTCCAAACTTCAATACAATGTCTTATAATGAAATACAATCATAAACAATGGATTTCCAGCACCTAGACGCCCATATTGCATGTGTGTCAGCTACAAAAAGAGAAGAATAGCTTTCAGCAAATACCCACACTCCACTAGCTGTACGACCAAGCTGGGACCATAGAACAACAAATAAAATACTGAAAACTCTGTCTTTTTCTTTCTGTTTTGGACTGGGAACTATCTTTGCCCTTGGTCGACCCTATCTAGACTGATAATAACTGAAAAAATGTGACAAAACTGCAGACTGGGAGTTGTACGACCTCCCTAGATGGTACGGCCTCTCAGCAGCAATCCACAACAGCCAATGCACTCTCAAACCCAAGGCAAAATCTGATTTATTTCTTCAGTTTAGGCCTGCAACATAAATCTCCGTAGTTATATGCTCATTTCCAGCTCAATATTTCAACAATGTCTCCGGTGAAGTGCAAATGAATCCTCTGAATGAAGACTCCAATAACCCCCTTCCTGATGCACTCTCTCATACACGAGGAAATGCAATTTGCAAAGGTTCTCGTCTCTGCAAATCGATATTCGAACACAAGAGCCAAGCTCAAACCCTAAGCACGAGCACACTCAATATCAGAGTGAAAATGTCATAAAGCAAGCATGTCCAAATGAGGCTCATTTTGGTCTTTTTATTTCCCTCAACTCCAACGCCCAAGATGGGAGGGATTCTAATTAATTTTTAATTTAAAAACATCCCCTTATTCCTCCATGAGGGTGGGCGCCCTTCTCTAGGCACACAACTTGCACTTTAAGTTATAACTTAATATTATAAAGTTAAGTTATAATATAACTTAAAGTCACCTCTTAAAGTACAATAAGTTAAATCTTTAATTTAACTTATATTTAATCGACATATCTTCAGAAGATTCGACTCCCGAATCTCGTGTCCAGGCTCCCGCACTGCCCTGCTAAGAATAGAGACTGGCTCTGTCATGACTTACTATAAATAGTAAGTCCTCAAATGACTCCCTAAACCCCGTCGTTAGCCTGCGGGAATCCTGTGATAGGCTAACCCTGATCTCCCGAAGTGATGAGCTAAGTGGGGGACATGACATGTACGTGCAATGATTTCCAATCAATCATATGTTCAGAGTTTGCATAATATTTCTTAAGATAAGAAACATGAAATACATTGTGAATTTTGGTGAGAGTCGGGGGTAGAGCAATTCTGTATGCCACAGGATTGATGATTTCTGGAACTTCAAAAGGTCCCACGTATCTTGGGGCTAACTTAGAGGCTTTCCCAAATTTTATAGAGCTTTTATGTGGTTTTACCCGCAAAAGAACTTTTTCTCCCACTACAAACTGTCTGGGAATACGTTTTGCATCAGCATAACTCTTTTGCCTGTCATTGGCCTCTTTCAATCTCTGCCTGATTATTCTTACTTGCTCTTCCATTTCTTGGAGCATTTCAGGTCCTAGAATGATCCTGTCTTCCCACCTATTCCAACTTATAGGGGGTCTACATTTCCTGCCACATAGTGCTTCAAAAGGTGCCATTTTTATTGCTGACTGATATGAATTGTCATAGGCAAATTCTACTAAAGGTAAATATTCCTCCCATCTGTATTGCTGATCCATACAATACATTCTAAGTAGATCTTCTAAAATTTGGTTTACCCTTTCCGTCTGACCATCTGTCTCGGGATGATATACTGTACTAATATTCAATTGAGTCCCCAAGGCTGAAAATAAGGTCTGTCAAAATCTGGATGTCATCCTGGCATCTCTATCTGATATGATCTTTTCTGGTATCCCATGGAGATGAAAAATTTTCTGCACAAATTTTTGTGCGATCACCGGTGCCCCATATGTTAAATTCCCTGGTATGAAATGTGGCACTTTCGTGAGCTTGTCCACTACCACCAATATGGCATTATGCCTGTTCTTAGTCAAAGTTAGACCTTGTACAAACTCCATGCTGATAATCTGCCATTTCCAATCAGGTACGCTATGAGGCTGAAGCAATCCTGTTGGATGCTCTACTTTGACCTTCTGACATTCGAAACATCCTGCCACAAATCTCGTTGCGTCCTTTTTTATTCCTTTCCAGAAATATAACGGTTTGACATCGGCCAACATCTTGGTTACTCCGGGGTGTCCTGAATATGGTGCAGTGTGTACTTCTTTCCATATTGCTTTCCTTAACTCAGAAGACTTTGGAATATACATTCTACCTCTAAATCTCAAAAGCCCATTTGCTTCAATGTGAAAACCTTCATATTTAGGCTCCTGTGGATTTGATTGAAGAGCTTCTTGAACTTGCAAACAATATTCATCTTCATTCAATTTTTGAATCACTTGGTTTCTAAAATCAGTATTGATTGACACCATCGCCGTTATATGCTTCCGTCGACTCAAGGCATCAGCTACTTTGTTTTCCTTGCCCTTAATGTAACTGATCTCAAAATCATAATCGACAATTAATTCCATCCATCTTCTCCGACGAGCATTTAGATTGGGCTGTGTAAATATATACTTCAAACCTTGATGATCTAACTTAAGTCCAAAAGTTTTTCCTAACAAATAATGTCGCCACATTTGTAGGGCATGAACAATAGTTGCCAACTCTAAATCATGGGGTGCATAATTTTGCTCATATTGTTTCAATTTTCGGGATTCATAAGCCACTACCTTTCCTTCTTGCATTAACACTTTGCCCAATCCTTCTCCCGATGCATCTGTTATAACCACAAAATGACCATTAGGGTCCGGTACTGTCAATATTGGAGCGGTTGTTAGTTTTTCCTTTAATAGGTCAAACGCCTCTTGACATTTTTCAGTCCATTCAAATCTTTTTCCTTTTCTTTGAAGAGAGGTAATGGGATGAGCAATTCTAGAAAAATCTCTAACAAACCTTCTATAGTATCCAGCTAATCCCATGAAGCTTCTAACCTCAGACACATTTTTCGGTACTGGCCAATCTACTATGGCTTTGATCTTAGTAGGGTCCACTGTAATTCCTTTAGCTGATATAATTTGCCCCAGATATTGTATCTCTTTCTAAAAGAAGGTACATTTGGACAATTTTCCATATAGTTTGTGTTCCCTTAACCGCTGAAGAATTGTTTGAAGGTGCTGAAGGTGTTCTTCCTCATTTTTGGAGTAAATAAGAATGTCATCTAAAAATACCAATACAAACTTATCCTGGCAATTTCTGAAAACACTGTTCATTAAATTCATGAATGTGGCTGGGGCATTGGTGAGCCCAAAGGGTAGAACTGTGAACTCATAGTGTCCATATCTAGTTCTGAAAGCCGTCTTATGAATGTCTTCCTCTTTTAATCTGAGTTGATGATATCCCAATCTCAAATCTATTTTTGAAAACACTCCAGCCCCTTTCATTTGATCAAACAGATCATCTATTCGAGGTAAGGGATATTTGTTCTTGATGGTAAGCTTATTTAACATTCGGTAGTCTATACATAGACGAAGAGTCCCATCCTTCTTTTTAACAAATATCACTGGGGCACCCCGTGGTGAAACACTTGGTCGTATCAAGTCTTTATCCAGTAGTTCTTGTAATTGTGCCTTTAACTCTACCAGCTCGAAGGTGGTCATACGGTAAGGTACTTTTCAAATAGGTTTGACCCCTGGTACAAGGTCAATAGTAAAATAAAAAATTCTTCTAGGTGGTAACCGAGGTAGTTCCTCGGGAAATACATCTTGATATTCCCGAATATAGGGGTATTTTTCAGTAAAGGTCTCCTCCTTATCTTCAATTCTCATTTTCCTCTTTCCATATTGGAAATGATCTGTCCTTCTTCAACTATTTCCATCTTGACCACAAACAATTTACATCCTTTTCTTTTGTCTTTTCAGCTGCATAGCCAAAATTTGTCACACCTTAACCTCTCATTGCTTTCCTTGAATCCTCACCGAATTCCCTAAATCATCCATGCATTCTACTATCTTAGCATAACAGTCAACCTTAACCCTATGTTCTTTTAACCAATTCATTCCAATGATCACATCGTAGGAACCCAGAGGTGCTACGAAAAGGTTGACCTCTGTAGTGAAGTCTGGAAATTCAATCTTTGCTTCAAACGGACACTGCTCTACCCGAGCTCTCGTCTGATTAGCATAGTCTACCATCCATGATTTAGCCATAAATCTAGTTCTTTTAGGGAACTTTCCCAGTAACTTAGGTGATATAAAACATTCAGTGGCTCCAGTATCTATTAAAATAGTGATTGGGTTTCCATAAAGCATACCTAGAGTTTCTATAGGAGCAACCTAGTACTTTGCTTGTCTATTGTCAACTGCTGCATGAATTCTTTGCTAAAATACGGTCGGTTGAGGTGGTAGAGGCTTCCATTGTTGCTGTCCTTGCTGGTTCTTAGAGGGACACTGATTTGCGTAGTGCTCTCCTCCACAATTAAAACATCCTCCGGGTGGTCCTTTCTTTTCAACGCTTTAATTAGAGAAGTTCTCATCCTTCCATGGGTTGTTATTGTTCTTTTTGAACTAATTATTCTTGTACCCTTTCTTTTTGAAATTCTGCTGAGACTAGTCCCACTTACCCTTGTGCTTTCTGTCCCTAAAGGAATCATCTTTCTTTAATCTTTGTTCCTGCCGAATAACTTTCTCATAATCCTCATCCATAGTTCGAGCGCCAAAACATCAATTGGTCCTCCAGCACGATTGTTTAGCCCCATTATGAACTTTCGTACTCGAAAATTTTCATCCTGTTGGTACTGAGGAACATATTTGAGTAATCGGGTATATTTCTCCTAGTACTCATTGACAGTTAGTGGTCCTTGCCTGAGATTTTCAAAATCTAACAATTTTTGGTCATAAAATAACTGAGGAAGCCATCTTTGGCGAAATATCTTCACAAATTGATCCCATGACACATCAGCCACTGCCAATCCCATTTCAGCCCTTTTGTTTTCCCACCATGTGGCAGCTTCTCCTGCCAATTGGTAGGCTGCCCATGCTGCCTTAGAGTTATCAGAATAATTTCGAAGCTCAAAATACTTCTCCATTTCTGTTAGCCATGCCTCCGCGGCATCTCCTGAAGTAGAGCCTTCGAATTTAGGAGGTTTTATCTTTTTCGTATCCTTGGCTAACTCATCGGCCAATCTGCTCCTCTTGTGTCCTAAACTTAATGTTTTCGAATCATCTTCATGCCGGTCACTTTGGTTTTCAGATCCTTCTTCTCTAGTTTCAGATTGCCCTTCTACCTTTCTTTCTAGGTGGGCTAATCTGGCCTGAGTGGTTTTCAACATATTCAAAAATTTGATCCAATTTATCCATGGAGCCATTATTCTGATCTTCTCTGAACTCATTTCCGGAATAATCCATTCCAATGAAGTTCCTAAAGAAATTTAAGAGTTTTAATTAGTTTTCGGGTTATGAGTTATTGTCATTTAATAGTTTGCCAATGAATTTAAGGAATCTTCCTTTGCATAAAAACATTTGAAACTTATATCAAATTCAAATGGTACACAAAATTTTTCAATTTATTTATAGAAAAGGACTATCACTCCCTGTGATAGATTTATTAATAATTACAAAATTTCTATCACTTCATGTGATAGATTTATTGCAATACAAAATGATCATCACTTTCTATGATCAGTTCTCTGAATCATCTTCATTATCAGTGATAGGTTCCTCCTGATCACTAAATTCTGAAAATGAGATAAGTCTATATCCAAGAGTCGGAACTCAATCTCCTTCAGATGTTTCTAGTTTTGTTTGATCTTTGGTGTTGGTCTTATTAATTTTTGCAATTATGGCGGGCTTCACCTTCTCTTTTCCAAAGACTATCCATTTTCTTCTTTCCTTCCAAAGTCTCTTTAGAACTTCGGCTAACGTCTCCAAATCTATTGGAGGAGAGCAACTTGAGTAATCATAAGAAACTCTGATCTTCCATAGTCAAATGGATACAGGGTCTCGAATCTTTTTCTGGGGTGTTTTTCTTATCAATACCATCCTGAAGAGACATTAATAACTGTTTTCAATATTCTAAGCATGATGATGGTTACTCTGATACCATATGTAACACCCTCTCTAATTTAACAGAATAGTAATTTGTCTAATAACAAAATTTCAGCAGAAAGAATAATTAACCAATATGAAATAGTATCGAATGCAATAAGGTTCTGAATCACAACTAACTTTCTTTTCAGCTGAAATAAACTTTCTAACAGAATACTTGTAACAAAATAATTTAACTAACTTTTTTCAATGAAATTCAAATATTAAAGAAGAAAAGAGATTAAGAAAAGTACAACTTGAATAGTTTCCTGCTGATTTGTTTGTAGATCCTCCTCTCGATTGTTTTTGGGAAAAAGAGATGTCAACAAGGGTTTTAACCACCCAACCAAGACCAACTAGTCTCCCGTGCTTCTTCAACTGAAGAAACCCGACCCTTCACGATGGTGATTAACAAGGAATCAAATAACAACAATATGCCTCTGAGCCTGGTGTCAAGACCTATACCTTTTGATTGATCTTTTCCCTATAGGTACCTCCTAACTGGAAAGATCACTCTGACCAGTGGTATATCTGGTTCTTGATAGCTGACAAATGCCTATTCTGCATCGTAACCTTAGCCAAGGATTTCTAGTAAATAATTGACACTACTGTGTCGTCAGCACTCACCCTTGCTCAACATTGTTATTAATTCAAATGTTTTCTTTTTCTATGATTGCAGGTTTTTGAAAGAATATCATGTATGTCTCACTTGACAAACTTATAGATTCATGATAATTACAGAACATAAGTATATAGATAGAAAATTGTTGAGTTGTTTGTAGCTTCGATCAGATAACATAATAATAAATATGAATATATAAGTAATATTAAATATTACTTATATATTCATACTTAATATATAAGGTATGTTAAGATAAATATCAATATAGCATGATCGAATGATATATTACCAAAGCATAAACATCTTCTGCATTCTAAACGGTGATTAGTAACTGTTAAAATTAGTGAAACTGATTACAATACAAACGGTGACAAAGTCACACTTGTGATAGGCGTGACTCCTTGAGGAGTCACGTCTATCACAGATGTGACTCCTACCGTCACTCACATATTTATATCAATGTCTTTGCCCTGCAATACCATGGATTGACACAAAAATCGGAAGTGTATGAGAAGTGGAAATTGCATCTGAAATACAAAAGAAAGTAATAAGTTAAGTTTGCTATATAAATATCCAACTTTCAGAAAATATCCAAGTTAGAGATTATAAGTTCGATTTGAATTTACAAAAATACCCTTTCTTCTAATGACCGCAGTCCTATATCTCAGTGCAACTATAACATAAGAGCAGATGTAATAGCTTTGTATATATATATATGTATATGTTTATATATATGCTCATTAAGTATCAAAAGAAATCAAAGCTTCGGCAGATTCGAAGACTTGTTGAAAGAAATACATATACAGTTTTCGAAAGACTGATTAAGAAATACAGAATTATGATCAAAGAAAGATAGTATGATTCGATAGCTTAGATCATCAAATACTGTCTTTCCCTTAGCATGATAAATCGGACTATGAAAAAGGAACTATGATCTTGCCTGAACAAATCTTTTTGTGATCGAGGTTGAGGTAGACGTAGCTGCACGACCAACTGAAATATGCGACTGTTTCCTACGGCCGCTTGACAGAGTAAGCACAATGCAGAGTTGAGAAATATCTCAGAAGAATGCAAAACAATGATCAAGACTTGTGTGATTCAAGTTACAGTAATGCAGAGACAGAGTTACTTCAGCTGAATGCCACTATCCAAAACCACCTTCCTTATGCTTCCTACGAAAATGTTTAATGGAAAATATACAAATGCTTCTTTCTATCAAGGATAACATAGCGAATGCATGCCAAGAAAGAATGAACGCCAATATGTATATCCGTTCCTCCACTACAACTGCGAGCAAGGAGGAGCATTCCTTCTTGCATTCGGGCGGAGTGGGGAGTTACTATCAAGACTCTAGCTCACACACTCCAAGTGCTCCACAAAAGGTAAAGATACAATTTAATAATTCTTTAATAAACATAAGGGATAAATAATTCTCACTAACTATAATTATATTTATACTTATACACATGTGCCTTGGCCAAGGCTACGGTGATTTAGGCTTTAGACATAATTATTGTTTTTCGATTCCTGTAATCACCCTCTCCCTGTTAATATCCCTTTTTCCTCGTCACTTGATTTGTCCTGCAATCACTTCGACAAATAATGAAGGTTAAATCGTTTCCTTGATACAAACAATAATTTATATTATTTCCATAAATCCATTTTCACATATAATTAAGAAAATATTCGCATATAAAAGAAGACCATTATACACATTATCCAACGAATAATTTTCACATTCACATGAAAGCAGTTGTATTCAACTAACAACATAGCTAACATTTCATTGTTCAAAAAGAAGGGGATGTGACATAGTTGTAGAGCCTCAAAAGGGGCGTTTGGTCTTCCCATCGTGGCCCTCTGTATCCCCCTTTTTCGCTGCAAAAAATAAAGATCATTATATTTTTATATTTACCTCATGAGAGGCGTTTTCCAATCTGTGTAGGTTTTTTAAAAAAAATAAAATGAACATTTGTGATTTTTGAAAGCCTCTTAAAAGAGGTGTTGAAACTCCTCAGGCTGCCTCCTCTTTCCATATGGTGCTGCATTTAATAAATTAAAAAAAAAGCAATTGCCTTGGAAAAAAGGCATTTCATTTCTCTTTACAGTGCTGCCCCCTCAAAATAAAAAGAAGATTTTTATTACATGCCTAAGATCTTCCTCAAAAACCTGCGCCATTTCCTCTTTTGTGCTCAGCAAATAAAGAATAATAAATGTTCTTTTAATCTGCCTCCAAATGAGGCGTTGAACTGTAGAGATAGGCATTTGTTATCCTTTGCTAAATTTTGGCAATTTAAAATATAATAAAACCTTATGAGGCACCCCAAACTTTCTCATTTCAATGTTGAGGATAATCTCTTTTTTTTTTTAAAACCTGATTTCTTTTGCCTCTAAATGAGGTGTTAAGAACCTCACTTTCTATTTGTGTATCTCAGCCCAAATGAGGCATCTCATTGCTCAACTCAGTTGCCTTTTCCTTGCAGCAGGAGACATTGCAATAATGAGCAATATAAATAATCAAAATACCTTAATAATACCTTATGGAGCTGTATTATCACTTTAGGAGAAAATTGCTTTTTGCGACTTCACCATGTTATGCCGGTTAGCCTGAAAACCGACGTCGGCCATATCTTTTCACTAGGAGCTGCCAAAACGGATAGGGATGAGTGTCTCAACATTCCTAAGATGTCTACCAAACCGTTTTACCTCAAACTTCATAGATTGCAAAATTTTAAACTTTTGGCAATTTGCCAGCGGAAGTCGTGAAATGATTAGTTCTTCCAAACCGTGAAAGATCTGCTCATGAAACATTCACCATTACATCAAGGACAGAGTCAGAGATATGCCTGTAAGACAGTTTTTGCCCATCCTTTATAGATTTCCGGGAACAATTGTTTTTGTGAAATTGCCCTATTATGCATTGAAGCAAAGATGCAACTCTATCAAATCTGAACACTTGACATGAAACCCAACGCTGTGAAAGGCCAAAACAAAAACCAAAGCACGAAAAAACGGAAATAAACAACTGAAGGCTTTTTTTTGGTGATGCTGATTGCACGTACGCCCGGGTGCTCTTGCATCAAACATACAATAGAATTGGAAGAGGGGGCAAAATTGGTAATCACCACACTCTCTCGACACCTTCGCAAATTCAAAGAAGAAATTGAAAAAACCATTAAGGAACTACTAGAAATGGGTCACATCCAACCAAGTTCCAGTCCCTTCACATCATTTGTAGTCCTAGTCAAGAAAAAAGATGGTACCATGAGAATGTGCATAGACTATAGAGCTTTAAACAAGAAAACAATAAAAAATCGTTACCCTATACCAAGAATTGATGAGTCAATCGACAAACTCCATGCAGCCAAATACTTTTCCAAAATTGATTTGCAATCAGGGTATCATCAAATAAGGATGAGAAAAGAGGACATTCCTAAAACTGCTTTTCGGTGCCACTATGGGCACTTTGAGTTCTTGGTTCTGCGTTTTGGCCTAACAAATGCCCCAGCAACATTTCAATTGTGCATGAATCATATATTTTGGAACAGTTAAGGAAATTCCTACTCATATTTTTTGACGACATTCTCATTTACAACAGGACATGGGAAGAACGTCTCAAACACATTGAGGAAGTCCTAAGCATTTTGGAGCAAGAGTCCTTATATGCTAAAGCTTCAAAATGCGAGTTTGGTTTGGAAGAGATCCTTTACCTAGGTCACAAGATCAATGCGCAAGGGGTAAGTGTAGATGAAGAAAAAATTAAAACCATTAAGGAATGGCCAAAACCCAAAACCCTAACACAATTAAGGGGCTTCGTAGGACTATGCAGTTACTATAGGCGCTTTGTAAAAGGATTCTCCAAAATTGCTGCCCCACTCACAGACCTAACCAAAAAGGGAGCATTTGTGTGGAGTGAAACGACTCAACAGGGTTTTGAAAGACTAAAGGAAGCAATGAGCTCATGCCCTGTTTTAGCTATCCCTGACTTTACATTACCCTTCTAACTACAGTGTAATGCTTCGGGTGAAGGAAATAGAGCAGTCCTTATGCAAAATAAGCATCCCATTGCATTTGAAAGTCGCAAGCTCACCGAGATAGAAAGACACTACTCAATTTATGATAAAGAGATGCTAGCTATCATGCATGCCTTAGCCAAGTTTCGACAATACTTGGTTTGTGGGAACTTTAATATCAAGACCGATCACAATAGCTTAAGGTTTTTTATGGATCAAAAGGACTTAAATGACAGACAACAAAAATGGGTAAGCAAAATACAACCTTACGATTTTGATATTGAGTACATGAAAGGGACAAATAATGTTGTAGCAGATGCTTTATCACGACGACCCTATTTCAACACCCTAACAAGCATCACCATAGATTGGAAGAATAATATCATTGCAGAATATGTAAAGGACCCACAGGCAAACAATATCCTTGAAGGAAATATAACCGATGAAGAATACAAAGTGGTGGAAGAACTTATCCTATATAAAAATAGGATATTCCTTGTGCCCAATTCAAAAATGAAAGAAAAAATCCTTAAGGAGTATCACGACAATCCCTTAGTAGGCCACAAAGGGTACTATAAAACTTACAAACAGGTGCGAGAAAGATACTCTTGGAAAGGCCTCAAAAAAGATGTCTTAAAGCATGTACAAGAATGCATGACCTGTCAAAGAAACAAAATAGAGCAAAGGCACCCAGTGGGCCTTCTACAACCATTGCCCATTCCAAATCAAAAATGTGAAAGCATCTCGATGGACTTCATAACAGGGTTACCTAAGGTTCAAGGGAAGGATTGCATTTATGTAGTAGTGGATCGACTCACCAAGTATGCACACTTCCTCGCAATATCCACTGAGTATCGGGCTCCACAAATAGCGGAAGTATTCTTCAAAGAAATCTTCAGACTATATGGTCTTCCAAGGAACATAGTTAGCAACTGAGACAGTCGATTCCTTAGCCTATTTTGGCAAGAGCTCTTCTGATTAGTAGGGACTGATCTTACACCCAGCACAAGTTACCACCCTCAAACGGATGGACAAACTAAAATTGTTAACAAATGGGTAGAAGGATACTTGAGGAATTATGTCACGGACCAACAGAACATTTGGATGAAATGGTTACATCTTGGTGAATATTGCTACAACACCATTCATCACATGTCCATCAAGATGAGTCTGTTCAAGGCATTATATGGTTATGAACCAACTTCCTTCGGCAGTTTAATCTCACAAGAAAGCCAAGTACCAGGGGCAAAAGATTTTGTGCAACAAAGTATAGATATCATGAATACCCTCAAAGACAATTTGCATCAAGAACAGAATCAACAAAAGATTTATGCTGATCAAAATCGCATCGAGAGGACATTGGAGGTTGGAGACTTAGTGTTTTTGAGGCTACAACCATATAAACAATCCTCAATCAAGGTAAGCAAGGCGAAAAAACTAAAACCCCGATTTTATTGCCCATATAAGATCCTAAGGAAGATCGGAGATGTTATACCCCATGTGTTTCTATCCATTTACTATTTACCTAGATTGGTTAATTTGTTTGAATATTGAATGATTATGAAACTTTGCATTTATGTGTATTTTGAATCTTGAATGGAATATGTTGAAAAATGGAATAATGCAATGTCTTGTATTAAAAGTGATTATTGTTAAGAAATGTATGAAGTAAATGATTATATTTTGATCAGCTAACTACTGTGGTGATGATCTAAGTGGATGCAGGAATAGGTTGCTCCTCCGAAAGAGAGGGGAAGTATCACTCAGGAGGACTGGGTCTGGTAACCCTAGAGAAACCTAGATTGAGCAAACACACACACTATCCTATTTTGACTTAGGTTATGTTGAGTTCGTATGGGTAGCAGTAAGTGATCTATGTTGTGAATCCTGAATGCTTGTTTGAATGTGATTTAACCTGTATGTTGACTTAAGTCTTCTTTGATAAGTTTATGTTTGCATAGACAAGGTTTTATCTTGAAATGGTTATAACTCGTGCAAGTCCATGATATACTCACAGGTATGAGACAATATGAGCATGAGTGCACGTGGGTAGACGTACCTACGCACACCCATGAGCGTATTACTCACAGGTATGGGGATATCGGATTGGACCATGTGGAATTTATGTCATTTGTGTATGAAGATTTCATGTCATCTATGTTTATGTGGTTTATGTATCGATGATATATATATATATATATATATATATATATATATATATATATATATATATATATATAATAAGTTATTTATTATTATATTCGTATAGTTATAATCATATAATTATTATGTCACGTGTTTTGGTGAAATGAGAATATTTGAGTTCTATTATCAAAAAGATATGTTTTAAAGAATATATATATATATATGTGGCATAAACGATTATGGCGCTGCCATAAGTGGCACACAGCCTTTAAACAAGGTAAAACAGCAGTCAATAAGCGCTGGCCTGGGCACATAACATAGGAGCATATGTTATTATTATGTGGAGTTTATGTTTATTATTAAGTGAAGTATGGTAAATGCCTATCTAAGCGCTATAGGCAGCGCATATCTATGAGCTGTATTATCATTTCAAAGTGTATGCAAAATCAAACTCTTGAGGGTGCGCTTTGACTTTGTCTTGGACGTGGGAATTAATCTGAAACAATTATGTTTTTAGGAGTCTTCATGTGGTCACCAATGTATGCATTGACTTGTTCTTTGTAACTGGTTTTGCAAGTACAAAGGAAACATGGTCTATTGTGTGTCACTTTTGGGAAGAGGTTTTAATCTTTTTGAAGTCTGTTTTCTTTGCTTTTGCTGAGTTGTTTTATGAGTGTCCTCTTATGTGTTATCTTTCTTTAATTTCCTTTTGCCACCTCTAAATCTGTTTTGATGAAGGGGAAGTTGTGGCAATTTTATAAGCTAATTTGTAGCCTTAGTTCACTCGGTTTTCTTGTATAAAAAGGGGAGCTTTCTCATTCTATCACACACAATTTTCCAGCAAAGAGCTTCATTATTTTGCTGTTGTAATTCTAGGTTTGTTGTTGTGAAGTGCATTGCTATTTTGTTTTGATTTTGTGAGAGGAAGTATAAGAAGGTTAGAGAGAGAGTTGGATTGCTTTGGAGGGGAGATTTAGTCCATTTGAAGGATCACAAGCAAGAGGTTCCGTCGATCTATTGGAGCAAATATCACAGGCATGCGGAATTCTTATCCAATATGCTTTATCTGTTTAAAAGTCTAGATGTGTTTGATTATGGTTGTGAAATGAATTGTTTTGTTGTCTTTATCGACTTGGTTGTTCACTTATTTATGCAAAAGGTATATATATATATATATATGTAGTATGAGAAATATAGCATGTGTTGAATGTGAAATTAATCTCCGTAGCTATATTGACTTTTATGTGCAATTAGGAATGATTAGCTATTGCTACAATGTGAAAGAGTAGTAAACCGTATCTTGCAATTTGTATTATTTTGATATATGTGTCGTAATAAAACTTGGGAATAGGTTAATCCTGGGATGGGTGATCCATGGTAAACGAAGATAACCTAGTATAGAGATTGATGTATTTCCAAATCGAGCTAGAAGGATGGGTGAGCGTGTGACGTCCATTCCGAGTTAGGGGTGATGAAACTTTGGCCAAAGTAGTGTAAACAACCAACGTTTGCATTGTCAGTTCATTGTGATCTAGGTTTACATACTAGGAAGGGCAATCATGCTTGTAGGTTGGAGCCACAATGTATGACAGTACTAGATATGTAGGACACAACATCTTGCTCAGTATAGGCTATTCTTTGAGGTTACCATACCAATCCCTTCGTCAAAGGGTACGACCGTTTACCAGTTTGGTAAATGTGTGGGGGATCGCAGTTAGTCTGTGGATGGCAGAAAAGCGCTTGAGTGATGCTTCCCCTCTTGCAGTTGGCGGCCAGGATTTGAAGACAGACATCAAAACCATTTTGTATCTCTACTTTTAGTTAGCTTTTCGAAGCTTGTATGTAACTTCCTTTGGAAAATTGTAAAGAGGAATGTTCAATTCTTGTATTTATGTAATGAAATTTGATTAAGCAATGGATAAGTTTGAAATATGTTTCAAATGTGCATCTTATCAAATGAGTTGAAGGAAAAATTTTATTGATCTTATTGTTGGCATCTCAATCATTTGACTTTTGCGTTAAACTTAGTAAATTTTAGCTGGTAGAATAAGTGGCATGTTACAGGAGAAGTAGCTTACGAATTGGAGTTGCCTGAAAATAGCCGTATTCACAACATCTTTCACGTATCTCGACTCAAGAAAGTGCTAGGGCAACAAGTCACCCCATGTGCGGAGTTACCTCCACTTGATGATGAGGGTAAACTAATCTTGGAACTTGAAGCAATTCTTAATATGAGTAAAAGGCGATTGAGGAATAAAACTATTTCCGAATTCTTGATCAAATGTCCAAAGGCCTGCCTGAGGAAGATGCTACGTGGGAAGGTGAAAAAATCTTTAACCATCCGAATTTGAAATTGCTCGAGGACAAGCAATCTTAGGAAGGGCGGACTGTCATGCCCTGCATGAATATCCACTTGGGCCGACTTCATCAGCATTAAGAAAGCATATACAACGATTTGTTAAAGCAGAAAATATTATACATTAATGACAACGATTTATATTAGATAGCATTTGATTAGAGGAAAGGCAACGATTTAATAACAACAATCCATATTTGCTATATTAAAGACAAGGATTTTACTTCAAGAGGCAGCGATCACTTAGTAAAGAGGTGCGATCTCTTGAAGAGACACACATTTTGATAGAGACATATCTTTTGGTAAGATATAAAAAGAAATAGAATGAACATCAATCAGGCATCGTGGGGTAGTGGAATATAACAGAGAATATTCGAACTACATTTGCAGAGATATTTATTTAGTCATATAAACTATTGTAACAGAAAAAGGATATCAATAAATCATTCTTGAATATACATCAGGTCAGATTATTATTGCCTGTCAAATATTTTTACTTATTGCATATCACTGTCATATATTAAAATACATAAAATTACTGCAATAAACTATCAACATGGAGAAGGGGGGGGGAATATGCACTATGGGAGGACATCTAAAGGCACACTTACATTGACAGGTATGGAGAACAGCTAGTAGGGCACCCTACTGTCATGTAAAAGGGAGAAACGAATAAAGGCAGCCAAGGGAAGAATTCTCTCCTTAATCCCCATATTGAGGGTTTATTGGCACACTTAGATTCACCAGTCAGAGAAGAATGGTGAGGGGATTGCTTGGAGGGATGTAATGTTCCCTTTCTTGTGGAAGCACTAAAACCTGAATCTGCATTCAAAGTGCTTCTCAAGGAGACATTAAAAATATTATAGATTAATAATTTTCGATGAATAGATCAAATAAGATCAATGATAATGTATTCACATCATTCCAAGGATTGTTTATTTCCTAATTGTTCCTTGCTATTGATAACTATTCTATAATACATTTCATAATTCAATCATGCATATTTTTCTTATTACTCTTCCTCATAGAACTAGGCTTTACATGTATAGGGCGTGCTGAAACCATCTCTTGACCCAACCTACGGGAAACTATGTCCTAGCCTACGGGCCTTAATACGGATGGAATTACTCCGCCTCTCCCCACAATACCTAACATTCCTTTAAGGATGAAGTAATAGAGAAATATAGAAGTAATAATCTAAGTTCATCTTCCCATATCATCTTCCTTCTATTCCTTAACCATGGATGGGGAAATTATATGTCTAGGGTGCGTTGAACCCTCTCCAATGCGATTGGGAATGGAATTACTCCGCCTCTCCCTAGCATCCTTGTCTAGGGCGCGTTAAACCCTCTCCAATCCATCGTGATGGAATTACCCCGCCTTTCCCTAACAAGACCGCCTCTCCTATAGTTATAGGAAATGGAAGTGATGGGATGGTTATGTTTTTCTTTTCATAATGTATATATATGTTCATATATGTCTCAATCACGTTTCTTTATTTAAGAATGTACTTTAAATCAACTATTTGTTCACATAGTATAGTTCTATTTTGATATAGGGATTGCATACATATATATATTTATTCTTTAATATATAATAATCTTACTATTTTGATATAGGGATCGCATACATATATATTTATTCTTTAATATATAATAATCTTACTATTTATTTTTACCAAATATAGATTGAACAAATTAAATATAAATACTTACTTGCCTGCTGTAACTTTACTTGGAATTCTACCTATGCTGCCTGTTGTGACCAAATCACACATCGCCCCATTGCAAATGGGGACCCCCTTTTTTTTGAATTCCAGTGCTTTGCTAAGTCCAGGATGATGTCCTTTGCATGATGAAGTCAGTGGTGTTTGAGTCTTAGAGCCCCTTGGTATCCTGATCCTGAAGATCCTGAAAATTGGCTAAGTCTGAAATCTGGTGGATCCTCCAAATTCTAGAATCTACATGTTAAATCCAGTGGATCTGAGACCTATCTCAAACATCCTGAAATGTATATTGAAAAATATTTAAAGTATAAGAAATTATACTTAAATATATTTTTCAATATACCTTACCTCGGGTACTGTCAGTTCTGGGTGCGAAATTGCTCCAGGATCACCTCAAAACTCCGCCTAGAACTTAGGGCGCCTTTCATCATCTAGACAACCACAAGATTGTGCCTAGAGGAAGAGCAACTTCCAAACGCTCCAAGATAGGGCGCCTTGATTCAAAATTGACATAAAAGACCTTAAATATCCAAGAAATCGACGAGGGAGTAATCTAGGAACTTAGGCGCCCTTTTCATGCTCAAATGACCATCAGACTGCACCTTAGGTTGAAGTTGTATGGTTTGGCGCCTTGAAGCCTAAGTGGATCATTTTTGGTGCCTTGGAAGGTGGTAAGTGGGTCATCATCAAGTGAAGAGCGTTTTGAGTTTAGAAAGTTTGGTAGATCATCAAGATGGTGCCTAAGCAAATTCGGAAGTGGATTAAGAGTTTGAAGCGCCCTTGGCCGTTGATAGCAACATGTATTGGCACCCTATGTAACTAGAAATTAGCGCCTTGAGGTAGGGAACCTAAATTAGCGCCTTGATGTGATAGATTGCGCCTAAAGGTATAACAAGTATTGGAGAGCCTTGAGGAGGAAAACACCATTCAAATGAGCGCCTAGAGACCTCAATGAGCACCTAGTAAGAGGGGTTGGACTCCATTTGTATCCTAATGATTGGGAATCATAAACTCTTGAAGTGAACACATATTTATCCTTAGGCGCCATTTTACATACCCAAAACCATCAAGTATGAGCGCCTTATGTAGAGGACCTCCAAATGGCCAAAGTGTGTTAAAGGGATCAAGGAGCTAATTTGTATTTGTAGATCCTCACATTTGCGTTTAGGAAGAAAATGATTTGAACTCATGAAAAATGAAGGAAACACCTATCTAAGATTTAGGCGCAAATTCACATTCAAAAACTCATTAAAGTGCGCCTACGTGATAGAAGGCTAGAAACCTTGAATTTTGATATCACTTTGGGGTAAGAGGTTTTCGAGACATTAATATTATGATTTGAGATCATCATCAGTGCCCAAAAGCAAACCAAAGTACTTGTCTCCAAGTTAGGTGCATTTTCCTGCCTTCCCAGACATGATTGAGTTTGGGCGCCTTGGCAATAAAGTGAATGTAAACATGGGAATAAGCGCCTAAGGATGCAATGATCTCCTGTGGATGTAGACAAGTGTTAGATGTCTCAAAGTGTCAAACAACAAACTTAGCAAGTTAAAGCACCAATTCATAGACATCCTCAGTGAGCGCCTAAAACTATAAGAAGTTGATGGAGTTATCTTGAGTTTTCTAAAGACTTTAGGTGCATTTCAATCACTGGAGGTTACAAGTTGGTGCCTAGGAATACAAAGTGGTAGAAGTCCAACTCATATTGGCGCCTTAGCATGAAGAGATGTTCAAACTAACCCAAAGTTGCGCCTTAGCATGAAAGAGCATGATGTGTTTAAACTAACTCCTATCATAATGTTTGAGATCCTGAAAATGACTAAGTCTAGTAGCCCGAAATCCTGAAACACTAAAAAATTGACTAAGTCTGAAATCTGGTGGATCCTCCAAATTCTATAATCTACATGTTAAATCCAGTGGATCTGAGACCTATCTCAAACATCCTGAAAAGTATATTGAAAAATATTTAAAGTATAAGAAATTCAACTTATACTTAAATATATTTTTAAATATACCTTACCTTGGCGACTTACATTTCTAGGCGCGAATTTGCTCTAGTGCTTAGGCGCAATTTTCCCCCTTGCAGAGACCCCAAAAGTGCGCCTAGAGGACAATCAACCTTCAACCTCATAGGCGCCTTGATTGAAAATTTCCTAAGATACCTCAAGAAGTGAAAATGTGACCAGTTAAACACATTGTGAGTTAGGCGCCAATTTCACATTCAAGTGATCATTAAAATTGCGCCTTGAGTTGACATGATTGAGTTTAGGCGCCCATTCTTTGTTCCCTTTTGCCATTTTTGGTGCCTTGAAGAATTGAGCACCTTGAGCATCAACAATTAGCGCCTAAGGGAAAATGGTTGTCTGGACTTCATAACTTTGAGCGCCTTGTATATAAAGCCTCATTCTGGCGCCTTTTGCCTTCAAGATTGTCTAGTTTTGGCGCTTTCAAGAGAAGTTAATGTACAGGTGGGTGAAAGGAGTCTTCACTTCATCTAGGCACCAAATTCAACTCAAAACTACCATATAGTGCGCCTAAACAAAGAGCATGTTTAATCTATCATTGAGGGAAACTTGAGGTGTCTTGAACACTTCCTTAAGCTTGTTTGATGACTTGAATCCATAAGAAGTGAAGCAAATATTTGTATGAGCTTAGGCGCACATTCATACCTTGGCAATTACAAGGTGCATAAAGCCTATCTTGAACCTTAGGCGCACTTTGCCTCTCAGTAGACCTCCAGGTGGCGCCTTGAAGGAAGTCATGAGTTGACATCAACAAGGAAGCATTTTGAAGGAATGAAACAATCAACAAGTCAACTTGATTGTAGGCGCCTTGAAGGAATTGCTCAATCAAGACATTGAAGTTGGGCGCTTGGAGTATAAAATCATTCTAAGACATGATTGATCATTTAGAAGTATAAAATTGCAAGTATGAAGCTTCAAAGGGTTGGGCGCCACTTTCACCAAAAGCACATCATTTTGGCGCCTAAGGGAGGAGTTTGCATTTAAAGGCACCTTTTGGATGAACCTTATAGAGGTTGACTTCTTTTAAACATTACAATTGCTAGAAATCATTTGAAATAATGAATGTGGGACTAAATGATGTTAGGCGCACTTTGTTCTTATTTTTACCTATATTTGCGCCTAAGTTTGAAATGGCATTATTACATGTTTAAAGTTGTTTTTATCTTAAGAAGTTATTGATATATCGTTTACCTTGTCTTGTAGGAGCATTAACAAAGCTAAGGAGTTATCCAAGGAATCACCTTCAAGCGAGGAGTAAGGAGCATCATGCTAGCCGCCTTTGAAGATCATCAAGTTGCATCATTGAAGGAAGGGGTGTTGGTGAAGCCAAGAAGTCATCAAGGACAAGTATCTGGGTAATCTTCAAGTTGCAGAGGAAACACACCTTTCCAAAAGATCACATCAAGTTCAAGTATACTTCATCAATGGCATCATGTTCAAAGACAAGGCATTCACTCATCCAAGCTTCAAGTCAAGTTCTCCCAACCTTCGAAGATCATCGTGCAAGATCACTTCATCAACTTCTACATCAAGCAAAGACACTTCATCTATTCAACTTCAAGTTCTAGTAAACTTCAAGTTTAAGAGAGTCTCCTACTCCATGTCATCAATGAAGCATCATCATTTACTCTACTTCAAGTCATCATCATCTACATCAAGAAGCTACAAAGAAGGTCATCATATATCTTACCTACAAAAAGAAGAAACATTACAAAGTCAATCAAATGAGCTACAAGTATCATACATCCAGTTGCAAGGAAATGTACAAGGCAAGATCAAGCAATCACATTGAATACATCACACAAAGATGATACAATTTTCAAAGTATGCTAAGTTGGCATCTATGTGGCGAGTACACATCATTCAATTTTGATTAGCCGCGTTATTTAATGCATTCAATGTATCATTTAATAAAAGAAGTCAAAGGGATTCCTATGTGGAGGAATATTTTAAATGCTTTCGCCTTACCTTATCACATTGGAAAACGTGCTTTCATTGCCTCCCTCTTTTGTGCTAAAAATAGCAGTTTGTTGTAACTACCTCTGAGGTGGCACGATCTAGACCCTTGGCTATTGAATTAATCTTAGCCATTCATTGTAATTGGAACTTCTATATAAAGGCCTTGTTGCCTCATTTGTAAAATATAGATTTAGATTGTAGGCAAGTAGGAGTAGAATAGGAGAGGCTCTCAAAATTCTTTGAGAGAACTTGGAGATTGTTGTAAATATTTTCAAGATTAATGCAAAGAACATTGGAGTTCACTTGGTGTTTAAGTGTTATCTTGTGAAATAACATGGTTTTCCGGTATCTTGATGGAATGGAGAGGTGTTTCAAAGTAGATTAAAAGTAGGTTAGAAGCTCATTGTTGTAATGTATGTTGTATCTGAATATTTGATCAACTCCTAGCTCATGCTTTTAACATTCATCGCTGATGAAGTGTTGTGTAAAGCTAGTCTGAGCTATAATTTGTATAAGTTCGATTATGGATGCTTATTTGAGCTGCGCTGTTTAATGGGTGCTCATATGAACCTTCATGATTTGAAAACCTTTCACGTACCCTTAGGAGATTGCACCAACTTCATTTAGTTGTAGGCACCTTTGGCGAAGTGAAGTTAGGTTTGATTCAGGAGTTTGTCTGTTCAATACATCATCATTACTTCATTGACCTTAGATTAGTTTTCCTAAACCCTCACCTTTTTGCTTTTCTTCATTATTGAAACCTTGTATACATGTCATCCACACTGAAGGAGAGATAAGCTGAATGAAAGAAGAAAGATCTAATGTAAGTCCCTTTGTGTTTACCAGCAAAATCATACTTAGTCACTGAGCTATCTCTTACCAAATCATCAGAAAGGAACCTTGGAGTCATCTTGTTTGATCACATAGTTCAGCATTCGAGAGGCTTTGCTCAAGAGGGAGTCAGATACTTAGTATTTCACTCTAATTGTTGACTTGTCTAAAAACAATCATCAACACTGCCGTAATATAATTCTTATTGTTTTGTTATTGCCGTTTATATATCTTATAATATGTATTTCACTTCCTTTTACTGCTGAAGTACATATCTCTATATATTAATTTATGACATCTTTCCTACTTATGACTTAGAAATATATTTATATCATGCAGATCTAAATATATGTATTTATCTGATACCCTTTTATATTTTCTTTCGATGATCTTTTTCTTCTATCTCACAACCTTTATTTATTTCCCTTTCAAGAGATATGTTCGGAGAGACATCTCTTATTATGCTTGGTGGTAAAAGACATATTTACCCTTTTATAAGTTTTATTACTTTATATTAATTCTCTTTTGTGGTAAAACTAGTTCTAACCATATGTAACTCCCTTATCATAAGAGGATAGGTTAAAAGATGTTTATTTATATTATATTATTATAATAAATGATATATTATTTATTTTATATCATTTATATCATAATAAATGATATATGGTTTATATTGTATTATTTATATTTATATTACAATATAAGATAATAATAAGAATATTTGTATTTATATTATTAGATATATTTATAATATATTATTTATTTATGTGATCGCTGGTATCAACCAACTTAATTGTTGCACTTACAAATATCCTCCTTCGGCCTCCCCTTAATCTTTTTAAAGTACATTATTTATATAATATATATGGTATAAAATTTAAATAAATACATTTATTATTAAGTATGGGAGCTCTTTTATCTTATTTTCATATAATATGGTGGGATAATTATTTTGTCTTACTAGATTTTTATCTTTATATGATTTTATTTTGAATTTGACCTTTTGTTTAACCGTATTACTTTGTCTTATCCCAAATTACTTTACTTTGTAAATTACTTTGCTTTGTAAATTACTTTACTTTCTAACTTTAATCGGTAATAGCTTTAATGGGTAAGACTCTTCATAATATTTATTTTTATATATAATAATAAATCTTATTAATTATTCACATAAATATTATATTAAAAATATTTATATTTATAATATATCTAGTTAATTAAATATATATATTTCATATATTTTATAATATTTATATTATATTAAATTAATAATATTATTTATTAAATAATACATATTAATAATATATTTTAAATAAATATATTATATATTTAATTTATATAAGGTAACTTATTATTTAAATAAACGATTCAATTATAAATCATTATAGGAACATGACAAGGGAGAACTGCTATCAGAAGGCACCCTGCCATGTCTCCCTATACCTCCTCTTTTATGGCCGAGTCTTGTAAACAAACGGGGTTATCTGCATGACAATGAATGTATGATTCTTCAAATAGTGATATTATTTATGAGTTTGAATACAGTGTAATTTGACTAACCTTCATGATTGAATATATACATATATCTATGCAGAAAATTGTATATGTTGATTATGTTTTGACTGCAAGATTCAAATTCAGAATCGCATTATTCAAAGCAATATTTACATTGGTAAGATGTAACCCTAACCCTAATTTGTTGCAATTGTAATTTTAGGGCAATTTAGGAAGGGGACATTACAACACATCCCAAGTTGAACCGACCAACTCCCAGCTAACCCTGATGCACTTACTAAAAATAGTAAGTTTGGCCTAATGGCCCCAAAAATGCTCCAAAAAGAGTCGGAACAGAAAATTTACTAGGGTAGAAACAAATCTCCAAGCCAATCGAGCTGACTAGACCCACAGAATGGTCCTCGACATGGGTTCTCTAACCATCCCCATTAGTCTACGAGAACCCGAGTAGTAGACTAACCCCATAAACTATTTGCCCAGGAAAGGGACATTATAGATACATTGAACTAAATGGCAACTGAGTGTTTAGTTTCTTCCACAACGTTCTCTAGAAGTGTCCCACAACCTTGGTATCTCTATTAGACTAAGTCACAAGGTTCGAGTTCGTCTTTGTGTTTAGCAACTATAAAATTTGGATGAAGTTCGGCAAGGAGAAAAAAATTCGACATTAAATTCAGCTATATAAATTTGATTTTTTTAAAATATAAGTAATATATACACAAAATTATGAAAATACATATTATAAGTAATTGCAAAATAGTTATAAGTAATTAAAAAAAGGTATAATTGCAAAATAGTTATAAGTAATTAAAAAAAGTTATGAGTTATAGTTATAACTTATAAGTAATTACAAAATAGTTATAAGTTTATTAGTCTTTAAAAAAAACCTAAAATTTTAAAAGTCATAAATAAAAACAAAACAAAAAACCTAAAATTATGCTATTTATTAGTCTATTAGTCTTTATTACAAGTAAATAAAGTAAATAAGTAATAAATTATAAAGTAAATAAAAACATGTAAATAAATTATAAGTAAATAAATTGTATTAATCTTTATTACATGGATATGCAACTTTACATGGACAACCTTATTATGGCCAAACAACAGAAGGATTTGATTCGTTTGCCCGTAATGGTAAAAAATAATGGTAAAAAATAATGCCAAACTTAAAAATAATTGAATAGCCTTACTATTTCCCTAAAAAACAAATTTGCAAAGGTTGATACAACCTTGTATTCTAACTTTACCTTTCACCAATTGACAAATCCTACACGCTTGTATATATTTTTGCACATCCGCAGACATGCACATCCAAAAATAACCTTCACTTAGCTGCGCCACTGTTTTATTATTGCTGAAATGACCAATCAATTAGCCACTATGGGTCTCCTTAATTTGGTTCTCCTGCATTGATCCCTTGGGTATGCACAACTGTGCCCCTTTAAACAACAATCGTTCCTGTAGCAAGTAATCCGACCAAAGCACTCTATCTATGAGCATAGGTTTTGCACACACCTTCCATGCTGTTTTGAAATCCTTATCCTTTGTGTACAATTCCTCCATGGAATCAAAACCTACGACCTCCATGCACATCTTGGTCAACAAGATAATCTTCTACTTAGTGCGTTGGCAACTTGATTAGACTTCCCACTCCTATGTCTCAAAACAAACGAGTAACTCTACAAGAATTCCACCCATTTCATATGTCTCTGATTTAGCTTACCTTGACTATTTATGAATTGCAACACATGCTTGTTTGTGTACAACAGAAACCCTTTTGGCAATAGATGGTGCCTCCTCTTCTTCGATGCTTGCACAATAGCATAGAACTGTTGATCATAAACAATTTTCGTGTGTCATTTATTTTTTCGCTAAAGTATGTGATAGGCTTACCTCCTTGAATCAACCCGGCTCTAGTGGCTATTCCACTTGCATTGCATTCTACCTGAAATACTTTGTTGAAACCAGGTAGTGTCAATATAGGCTGTTCTATCACCTTCTTCAATTGTTGGAAGTTGGAACCCATATTTATCTTCTGCAGTCCAAACAAATTCCTTCCTATCACTCCTCATCGCCTCTATGATAGGTGCACAAAGTCCACTGAAGTTTCTTATGAAGAAACTTCTAGTAGAAGCTTGCCAATCCATGGAAACTTTGTGCTTTAAAAGCATTCTTTGGTGATGGCCATTCAAGGATAGCTGTCACCTTCTTAGGATCCATCTTAATTCCATCTTGAGGTTTCACAAATCCCAAGTACACCAACCTTGTCTTCGTCAAGCTATGTTTCTTCAAATTTACAAGCAACTTATTGTGTAAATGCTATAACACTTTTCTCAAGTGTGCCAAGTGTTCTTCCTTTGTCTTGCCAAAAATTAGAAGATCTAAATACACAATGAAAAATTTACCAAGGAAAGGCTTTAGCACTTCATTTATCAATCACATGAAAATGCTTGGTTTGTTGGTCAGTCCAAAAGGTATAACCAACCACTTGTACAATTTGTCCTTCATTTTGGAAGCAATCTTCCATTTGTCACCTTCTGTAATCTTGATCTGATAGTATCCACTTTTCAAGTCCTAGTGAAATATCGTGTTCCACTCAAGCAATCCATTATGTAAGAAACCCTAGTAGTTTTGCCTTGAATTCCTAAGTTTAGTGCTTAGACATTTTGTCATATCCCTTAATTTTAGTCCATAACAATTCATAGTTTTCCAATTAAAGATTGAAAAGAAGATTAGTTCATCTTGAAGGTTACATATGTTTTTCATACTTAGCCAAATTTCATAGCAAGAAGAAAAGACAAAATAAGAATAAGACAAAGGCTGACTTGGCACTAAAAGACAAATCATATTTGTTTTAATAAAATAAGGGCAATTATGAAAAGATCGAATAAGTCACTAAGGACCGATCATCATTAAGGAGATAAACATAATTAAATGAGTTTAATGAGGAGGCACGAAGGCCTAAGAGTCTCCACCGATGGCTCCTCCACACCATAAAAGGAAGATTCGTCATTCATCATTGATAATTCAGAATACACTCAAAGGAAGAGAAACGCACCTGCATAGTGGCGTGATAGAACAGCAATAAGGAATTCGGAGTTCTTGAAGACATCCATTCCAATAGCAGAAACTGTTATTAATTCATTTAAGAGCATCATTTCAAGACTGCCATACATCTTCTATTACAGGTAAGCACTTTATGATATTTAATGCTGATGGCGGCCGTACCGACACAGGTATATAGAATTCATATTCTTGTTTCATCATTGATAGCAAATAGTATGCTGGCAGTCATATGCAGTTGTTCATGTTAATGTATTTACATTGGTTATAACAGTTCTTGATAGTCATATGATAACTCTCATAGATGTATCGATTCTGATTTATGACAGTCATCATATGCTTATGCTCAAAATGCCTCTGTCATGATACTATTGATTTATGCACAGCTATGCTTAGTAAGGCAGTGTTTACATCCCATTATCCATGATGATATAATCATCATGAATAATGACATGTAAACAATCATAGAGAGGAATCATTTATAATGTATTTATTATACAGTGAATTATCTTGTAAACAATCATATACCATGATATGTAATTTGCTAACCTCCTAGGAGAAATGGAAGGAAATTACCAAGAGGCCACATGGGTAGTATTGAGGCCTTTGTCACATGAGGTATAAGGTACTCATGATGCAAAGGATGATCATCACATAGAGGCCTTGTCACATGAGGTATAAGGTACCCATAGTGCAAGGATAGTGATATATATAGGCCTTGGTTACTTGATGTAAGGCATCATAAGAGTACCAAGGAGTCTCATAGAGGCCTTGACTCTAAGGTATTGAGGATACCTATTGAGTCCAAGGATAGAGACCATAGAGCCCCATAGTGGATAACGGTAACTCTCCTCCAATCTCCCATAAGCTGTTAGTAAATGACATATAGACCAATAGATTATAACTTGTATTGATGAATATCCTAGATCATGAGAAATAACATGAAAAGAATATGCAAGGCATATTAGTGTTGATCATGAAAGTAACATATGAAATGTTAATGATATGCAAGGCATATGCATGATGATCATAAGGCTAACTTGTGAAATACAAAGAACATTGAAGGCAATAATGAGATTAGCAATAATGATATGCATTGAAAATAACTATGAGTTCATAATAGTGATATGCATAGAAAATGATCATAGATGAATAATAGTAACTTGCATAGCAATGTATATTGATAAAAATCAGTTTTGAACTAAATGATAAAACAATGTTCTATGTATGAATTTTATATATTGACTTTAAATGAAAATGTACTAATGTTCCTTTGTTGCAAGTTGAAATTTTTGGACAAGGGAAAACAGAAATTCTGATTTGTGACAAGGGGACATTACATATTTTGTCAAACACTTGGCATGAAGTCTGATTTTCTCTGTTTTTGAGTGTAATTTGTTTTGGACAGCAGATATGTGTATGCCAATGGCTCGAAAATGGATGAAACTAGTGCATTTGTGAATAACTCATCAAACATATATTCTATCTCATAACTAGATCCTTATTAAGCAAATTAAGTGACTTAGAAGACTGATTTCAGAATATGATCAATCGCTGATATAAATCAGATTATTCAAAATTGAAATGACATCACAATACAATGCTTAAACATGCCAAATGTAACTCAGATCTCTGCTGTTCACAATCAGATTATTATATTGTTAACAAGGGTCATAACATACCAAAAACAATGGATGATGATTATAGTCGGTCATAATTGTAGTCGGCCGTAGTCGGCCAAGTAAATAATCATAAATTAATTAGTGTTGTTAAGTTAGGAGTGTTATCGGGAATTAACCCTGACGGTTGGATAGTTATAGAGTCGTTGCCAACGGTTGGTATCTCAACCAACCTTGGCCAAGTTATATATTGGTTTAATACTTTGTAGTCGGGGCACCCCGCGGTATTGTGACATTGTAGTGTAACACTGATATATTCAATGAATGGAACAATGCTTTATTCTGTGCAATGCTGTTATAAATTCATGTTCTATGTTATGCACTATACTACATAATTCTGTTTACTCTATGTCTGTATGAATACCACATTGCTAATAAACATTTGGCGTCGTTGCCTGTTCGAAAACGGGTCGAGGGTGACAAGTTGAGTCGTCTGAGGCCATCAAATGACAAGTTGATGACAAGTTGAGTCGTCGAAAACCATCAGACAAGTGGCATCGTCAGAAACAAGCAAACCGTCGGGTGTAACGAGGGTCGAGAAAAACACAATGAAGATGGTGTCGTGATGGGGCAGCCGACCGAAGAGCCAGTACAAGCAAACGAGGATCGTGAAGACGCTTTGACGGAAGACCTTTGCAGTTTGTGGGAAAACTTGGTGAAGGACCACGTACGGAGGGAGGCTCTTAGACGAGAGATCCCTCAGTCGATCATCTAGGATCAATTGCACATTGACCAAGAGGACGACCATCTCCTCACCCGAGTAGCAATTAATGCCCATACAACTCAATAAGGATAAGAACCGAATACCAAGTGAGCATGAAACACGAGAGGAAAGAACACGAAGATCATTGAGATTAAAGGAACAAGAAGAACGAAGGAAAATACTGAGACAAATTGTTAATGAACATCATCATGCTGACGAAGGAATTTTCAAGACACCGCTAACAAAGAAAGAAAAAGGGAATGAAAATGAATTGATAGAAGGAATTGAAAACAGCATACGCTGCATCGGAGAGTTATTCATATCGGACGATGAAGGGCCGAGAGTTGGAAGATCTGAGCCTAAGACCCCAGGGCAGAGGGAGTATCAGAACGAACCTGAAGAGACTCAAGTTGTAGAGGACGCTGACAGAGGATGCGGGGAAGACTCGAACGTGGACGAGAGTGCAAGTGACGCACCGGGATGTTGTGAGAGAACCAGTCCAGTCAGGTCCAACGCACAAGGAGGGCATCGGGGAAGGATGGTGACTTCGCCAGGAGAGAGGCAAAAGCTGCCAAAATTTATGGGGAATGGGTCAGAAGATCCAGTACGGCACTGTAAGACGTGCGAGACGATTTGAATAGCCAATGGGCAAGATGATGTGGACTACAGGCTGAAAGCATTTCCAGCGACACTGAGAGATAGTGCTATCGACTGGTACACAGAGTTGGACCAAGCACACAGGGCATCATGGAGATTACTTAAGAAGGCATTCCAAGACGAATTCAAACTCCTGAGGGATGACAGTGAAATTGTAGCGGAGATCTATAGTACGAAGCAGCGAAGCACGAGAACGTGCGAACCTACAACCGGAGATTGAAAGAATTGTTGGGAAAATTGGAGACTCAGTCGGCTGACGGGCTGAAGAAGCGATGGTTCATCGAAGGGTTGCGTCCATCGCTGAGAAAGAAAATGAAAGTCGTGCCTCCGTCGTCGTACAATGAAGTGTACAATCGAGCGATGGATATAGAGTGAAAAGAAAACATCCTTCCGAGGGAAAAGGAAGACGGACGACGAGGAGAGTACGGACGACAACAGCAACAGTGAGTCCAAGACCGTGCAAGCACTCAGGAAGGACATGATGAGAATGATGAAAGAACTGAAGGCCGGTAAGGAGAGTATGAGGGAAGCCAGAGAACCGTGGTGTACAAATTGCAAGGGGGAAGGTCATACAAAGACAAATTGTTCGAAAAAATTGTTTTGTGATATCTGCCAAGTGATGGGACATTCCATCAAAGAATGCTCATACAATTTGAAAGCAAGGGGCACGCAAGTACTCTTCACTCAAGGAGAATCGTCAACACCGCCGAACACACCACCAAAGCCCCAGTACAATAGCCATGCATCCCTTGGAGGTTACCAAAGCAATAGAAGTCCGAGAAATGGATTGCAGTACGACAGCAAGGGGCAACCCATGATACAGTGCCGACAATGCAACGAATGGGGACACTTTGCAAGGGAATGCCCAAACAATAACCAGAACAAATAAATGCATTATGCAAGTGGTGTGGGCCTGGAGATCACGAAGAAAAAGATTGCCCGAAGCAGAAAGGGGTGAACCTCATCAGTTTCAAGGAAAATGATGAAGAGATTCTAGCGGTCACCCGAGCACAATGGAAAAAAGCGACGTATCCAGATCCCCGAACCAAGAAGGAGAGACTTTGGGAGGCTAGGAAAGAAGTAGAGATGGCAATGGAAACGGAAGGGAATAACAGAAAAACAACTACCGTACGACCAGAGTCAGACAAGAGCATCATGAATCAGGTGTTACAAACCACTGTATCAGTCAAGATAGCAGATCTTCTACAGAGCATGCCACAACTAAGGATGGCAATCTCGAAGGCGATGGAAGGGAACCCAAATGGGCAAACAAAGGACGAAGATGTCATAGTGGAGCCACTGCTGGAAGGAGAACAAGTCATCGACCTGAGACTGTTGGCAGTTAACAATGGCAAGAATCCAGTCGTCGTACACATGGAAATCGGTGGATGTCACCTGACGAACACAATAATCGACGGTGGATCGGGAGTGAATGTGTTGACAGAAGATACGTGGAAGTGCTTGGGGAAACCTACACTATGGTCACAAAATTTCCAGTTACTGGGAGCAGACCAGCACGGAATTAAAGCGCTGGGATTGCTAATGGCTCAGAAGGTGAAGATTGGCACCCAACTCTTTCGATTAAACTTTGTAGTCATAACAACACAAAATGCGTCATACGATGCATTACTTGGCCAAGGGTGGCTGATAGTCGCCAAGGCCAACCATAACTGGAAAAAGAACACATTATCAATAGAGAATAAAGGCAAGAAGATTGTCATAGACCTGATAACACACGCTGTAAGTGAGGAACTAGCATCGGATTCTGATTCAGATGGAGGGGAGTTAGTTGGCAGAGGACCAATAGAACTTGATGAGGAAGGAGTATTAAAATTGCAAGAATTTTTTGAGGATGAAACTAATTCCTTTAGTGGGCTTTTCCATTTGCCACTTGAGTGTTTCACTAGTCGCCAGAGTGTAACATGATTTCAATAAGAGAAAGTGGCGAATGCTCTCGGGCGACTAATGAAACACTCAGCAATATTGGGCCCAGTGAAACATTGCTGATGAATGAAGCACTGGATGGATTGACAAACACTTGACCACTTGGCAAGAGGGAACCAGTAATGAGTGACAAAGGGGAGGAAGTAATAATCAGCCGGAAGTAACAGAGCAAATAGTGGCAGAGACGAGTCGACCAGAACAGACAAGTCGATTAGAAGAGGCACAGAAATAATATATAGAGGGTGAAGCTAAGATAGATGATACACTTGCACATAAATTTGAACCAGACAAGGTGATTAGGTATGAAGAGCCATTGGCAAGCAAGGTGAATCGGAGTGATGGAACTAATGACGGGAACCCAGTATTGGAAGCACCGGCCAGAAAGAGACCATACAGAAGGAATGACTATAGAGTATTTCCGTTGAATTGCAATGTTTTGGTGATTGGTGACAATCAACAGAGAAAAAATAATGTTCAAAAGTCAGATAGTTTATTTTTTTTGAAAACAACAATTCTAGTCGGAGTTGCAGATTGAACGTGGACCCCGTCGGAGAAAAATAGAAAAATCCGATTCAGGTTGACATAGATGGAAAATTGGAAAAAATGGAAAAAATAGAGAAAAAGAGATTGAAAAGAAAAAAAAAATTAAGGCAGGTCGTATGACGTACAACCAGGCCGTACGACATACAACCTGACAGAAATTTTTTTTAAAAAAAGAGAAGACAGTTGGTCGTACGACGTACGGCCAACCTCCCCGCCGTGCAAGTGCATTTCAACAATGAAAGCCAACAAATAGGAAGTTAAAGGAAATTGCCAGATGAGAAAGAAGTTTTTGCTGAGGCTGTACAACGAATTCAGGCCAGGAGACACGAAGTGTGGACACTGCACATTACCATTGGTCGTAGCACATTGCTATAAAGGCCCTCCAGGAAGATTACAGAAGACAAAGGAAAACATGGACAGAGGAAAGAAGATTGCATCCACCCCGTCCCCGAACACTGCAAGATTTTTTTTTCCTCAGCCGACTATATGAGTTTTTGGATTGCAGATGAGTGTCTGATTTTGTCAGAAAAATGATGTGCGCCATGAAGGTCCGAATGGTTTTGAAGGTGTTATTTTGGGCACTGCCCCCGGACCCCGCGAGGGGTGCTGCCCCTCGACCCCGTTTGGGGCGCTGGCCCCAGACCCCCGTTGGGGGTGCTGCCCCCAAACCCCCATGAGGGGTGCTGCTCCTCGACCCCGTTGGGGGCGTTGCCCCCAAACCCCCATCAAATCAGTACTATCTTGATTCAGTGAGCAATGGGGTGCAACATTCACAGCATTCAGTGTGCTATCAGATTGAGTCCCTTGGTTGGTTGGTCTACTGGCAGGTGTTCCAAATGTGTTGGTTCTACTTTTACATAGCTCCTACTTCAGCATTGTCGTCGGTAAAGCTTACTTAATGTCACTTGATGGTTTTCTGTCGTCTGGAAGACGACTAATTTTGTGGGGGGGATGATGTAGTCGGTCATAATTGTAGTCTGCCGTAGTCGGCCAAGTAAATAATCATAAATTAATTAGTGTTGTTAAGTTAGGAGTGTTATTGAGAATTAACCCCGATGGTTGGATAGTTATAGAGTCGTTGCCAACGGTTGGTATCTCAACCAACCTTGGCCAAGTTATATATTGGTTTAATACTTTGTAGTCGGGGCACCCCGTGGCATTGTGACATTGTAGTGTAACACTAATATATTCAATGAATGGAACAATGCTTTATTTTGTGCAATGCTATTATAAATTCATGTTCTATGTTATGCACTATACTACATAATTCTGTTTACTCTATGTTTGTATGAATACCACATTGCTAGTAAACAATGATGTCTTTTTCAAACCCTAGCTGGGCGATCAGAATTGGCACTTGTTTATACACCTTTGAAACTCAAAAATATCCACGATTTCCTCCAGACTGGGCAGCGCTACCATACATATGAGATTGGCATGCTAAGGAAATGGCGGCGGTTAGGGTATAGTCTTCAACACTCCTCAAATCTGCAATTGACTCCCTTGACGATGGTGCTCACACTAGGGTAAAAACTCTTACTCTGTTCCTTACTCAAAACCCTCAAAATGAGGCACTAGAACAAGCCCACAAATCTGATATAAAGTCTGAATCAAATCTGCATATAACATCACAATAACCAAAATTGTATTTGGTCACAAATCTCACAATTTTGGTGAATGAAACCCTCCAATGGCGACCTGCAATAGATGTGTGCTTTGAAGTTCAAAAATCCTCCATAAATCGATCCAATCCCAAATTGGTATTTGGCACAAATCTTCCAATTTGGTGATGAAACCCTAGAAACTATAACCTGCAAAAATAATGACTTTCCAGCTCTTCCACAATGCCAAAATCTTGCAATTATGCTCAATAGTAAACCCTAGGTGGATTTACCTCTCAAGTAGTATTGGGTTTTCGTCCAAACCACAAATGTTTAAGGGTTTTCGTTCCTAGAACAAGCTGAACCAGAAGTTGCAGCAGAAAGGAAACTCTCCAATATGCAATAGAGAAAATGATAATATGATGAAATGAACTCCAAATGACCTTATAAATCCTCCAAGAGGTCTGCTCCAATTTGCCATTTTTAATTTTTTTTTGACATCCATAATAAAATAATAATTTATTTGACATTTTATTATATTTTAATATGTTACTTCTTTCCTTTCTGCAAGTGACTTTAAAATTAGTTTCACTTAACTAACTTTTCTTTCTCCAAGTCACTTTTGCTACAATGGCTCAACTATTCATTCCCTTATCATACAAATTAGCCTACGGGAATGGTGAATAGGCTAATCATCCTCTACTAGGTGATCACTCCGGAAAGGGGGACATTACACATTAAGTCATCCATGTGGGACATTGGGAATCAATACTTAATGGGCTGGATGAGTGCCTAAAGGTTCTTAACCTTTGGATATCGATGCGAGGAGAACCTTGGTCTATTGATCTAGTGCCTAGAAGCCTTAACAGTGTTGAAATCACCAAAATGACTCACAGGAGCAAGAATCATCTGCAACACCAAAATAACCTTCCACACAGAGAAGCAATGAAAATGCTATAAGGCCAATACTCATACAATAGCATACAATGCAATGGAAAATGAAATGTACATAGAGGACCCTTGTATATATAGGCAAGGGTGCCACATAGGACAACATGAGATTATGACAAGTGTCATGATCTCATGATTGAGACACAAAAACTAAATAGCCTAAGGAAACTTAACTAGGTGTGAAAAGATCCTAAAAAGGAAATTGGTTGGGTAATATACCCCATCACACCAACACCCCCTTTAAGTGCAACTTAGAGAGAAAAATGAAAAGAGCAAAAAGACTCAAAGATTGTCTTGGCAACAAGGTCTGATGTGGTACCCATGAACAAAAGATTTCTCACAAATAAAGAAACGGAGAAAAACTTGTAGGAAAAAACTCCTCCCCTAAAGAGAAAAAACATGAAAAGAAACATGTACAAGTGAAGGAAGGGCGATTCAAGATGAGCCCCCCAGGATAACTTCCTTCACCTCAAACATCGATCACAAGTGAAGATAAAGAGGCAATGCCAAAGACTTAGTGAAGATGTTTGCAATTTGCTCCTCAATAGGCAAATACTCCAAGCTAAGAACACCATCTTGGATGAGCTGCCTAATGAAGTGCATGTGGATCTCGATATGCTTAGTCTGCTGATGCTCCACTAGGTTGTGTGAAATGTGTATGGCACTTTGATTATCACACCAAAGAGTAGTGGGATGATTAGGACATCCAAACTCTGTCATCAATTAGTGAAGCCAATGAACCTCCTAGCTAGAAAGAAGTAGACCTTGATACTTAGCCTTTGAAGATGATAGTGCAATAGCTATCTACTTCTTGCAAGACCATGCAATCAAACTAGAATATGGTTGCAGGATACGCCACCCCCCTCCACATGCACACATACCGGAGTACCCAGTACGAATTCAGGTATGGTACAGTGTAGATACAGATTGGATATCACATCCGCTTGTGCCCTAATTTTTTTATTTTCTAGCCATGTCGGATTCATAGGTAGTCAGCTTTTTAAAAAAATACCTCGAATCTGTGAAAAATATTCAAAAAGGTGATTCTTTTGAGCGATTTCTTTTTCCCTTGTATTCGTATTTGAGCAATTTTTTGGGTTTCGATTGTATATTGTATTTGAGCAATTTCTTTGGGGTTCGGATTATCGGAAGGAGAAACTGGAATAGAAGACGCAGAAACTAGAATAGGAACTTTACTGTCTTCTCCTGATGTCTAGTGTTGCCATCGACTGTTGGTTTGAGTCTCATGTGCTAAGAAAAAGGTGCCTTTGTTCTAAAGGTGTTGTTACGAACCTTCTAAATATTGCCCTTTTTAATATATAATAAAATAATAAATTATATCATATTTATTATTTATTAATAATATATAATGTATATAATAAATATTTTATTATATGTTGTATTATATTAAAATATAATTTATTATTTTATTATATTGTATTTATTATTTATTAATTATATATAATAATAAATTATATTTTAATATTATATATATATATATATATATATATATATATATATATATATATATATGTATGAATGATTGCCCTCTCTTGATGCGTCACACACCAACACAAAGGGTTGCGTGAAATCTGGCAATGCCAACACTGGACATGAACTCATCACCTTCTTGAGCTTATCAAAACAACTTGAGCCATATCTGACCATCTGAATGCTCCCTTCTTCGTGAGATCAGTGAGAGGTGTTGCCAACTGTGAAAACCCCTTAACAAATCTCCTGTAGTAGCAACATAACCCATGGAATCCTCTCAAATTTGAAATGTTCCACGGTGGTGGCCAATTCAAGATTGTTTGTATCTTTTCTTGATGAACTCTGACTCCATCATCTCCAATTACATGCCTGAAGTAGAGGATCTTGGTCATACCAAACTCACATTTGGATGCCTTAGCAAACAATGATTGTGCTGCTGAAGATGTTCTTCCCAAGTCTTATTGTATATCAAAATGTCATCATAGAACAACACATTTATGCAATTGCCTCTGAAAGATGTGATTCATGCAAGACTGAAATGTAGCAAGTGCGTTGGTTAGACCAAATGGTATAACCAAAAACTTAGAGTGTCCATAGTGGCATCTGAATGCTGTCTTATGAATATCCTTCTCACGGACACGAATCTGATGATACCCTGAACAAAGATCAATCTTAGAGAAGTACACAGCCCCGTGTAACTCATCAAGCAATTCATTGATCCTGGGAATGGGATATGTATTCTTGATTGTCTTCTTATTCAAAACTTTGTAATCAATGCACATCCTCATTGTTCCATCCTTCTTTGTCACCAACACAATTGAAGATGCAAAAGGACTAGAGCTAAGATGAATGTGCCCCATCTCAAGTAACTCCTTAATCGTCTTTTCAATCTCCTCCTTAAAATGCTGTGGATGACGATAAGGTGTAGTGATGACGGGCTTGGAGCCCTCCTCCAACTCAATGACATGCTCAAACCCACGATCTGGTGGTCTACTGGGAGGAATCTCTCCAAACACCATACTATGCTTATCAAGCACCGACTGTATATCCACGTGGTACTTTTGACTACTGGAAGAAGATTTGGATGATACAAAACACTGAGCTGCCCAAGCAACGTCATTATGTCTAAACAATGTTTCCATTCTCCTTGTTGACTCAACCCCGGGTCCCCCATCTGAAAGTGCTCTTAATACAACCTTCTTCCCTTCGTGCATGAATTCAAGTTCCATCTTTTGAAAATCAAGTATGAGCCGAGGTGCCTTCGTAGTGCAACTCATAGTAAAACCATCTGCAACTGTCACACTAAAACCTTGAAAATCTTCAGCTTTTTATCCTCTCTTCACAACTAAGCCCTCATCTATGAAGTTATGAGTGGCTCCACTGTCAACCAAACAAGTGACCATTTGTCCATTAATGACTCCCTTCAGTTGAAAGGCATGATATTTCGGCACTCTTGAAATAGATGCAATAGTGACATGTCCTTTGCCATTTTCAATATTCGGCCCAAGCTCCAACCGCGGCTGCTACTCAACATGTTCATCATCACTGTTTGAGCTAGTGTCTTCAATAGCCTCACTCTCATCTTCGGAGATGACCTCTATGAGATGTACCTTGCCTTTTCCTAGGCATCGGTGTCCTGGTTCCCATGGTTCCTTGTAAGAAAAACAAAGCTTCTTCCTCATTTCATTCTTCGTTTCATTATCCATCCTAGGAGGTAGATATTTCTGTTGATTAACCCTTTTCTGCCCTTAAAAGTTTTCTTATGTGGCTGGAATGATGGTGTAGTATCAAGATCAAGTGCCAACTGAATAGCTTCATCCAAAGTGCCAGGCTCTTGAGCTTTCACCAAACCTCTCAACTTATTATTCAAACCTTCGACAAACAACATGATTACCCTTCTCTGTCATATCCGGAACCATTACTGCAATCTTCTGAAACTCATCAATGTAGGCATTCACATGCCCAATTTGTTTCATCTGTGCCAACTCCTTGTAGTATACCTCTTCATCCTTCTTGTCAAACCTAGCAATGAGTTTGGCTGTGAACTCTTCATATGATTGAATCATTCCGTGGTTTTGAGTAACAAGTCCATAGTGCCACCAATCATACGCTGCTCCCTCCAAGTGCATGGTTGCAAGTTGAATTGCCTTCTCTTCTCACATACGCTTGAGGGTGAAGAATGTATCCAGTTTATTGACCCAAGCTCTTGCATTTATTTTGCCACTACCATCAAAGTTCGGTAGAGGTACCTTGTTCAATGCTTCCTTGAACTCTTGATGTTGCTTCTCATGTCTCCTGGGACTCGGTTCTCCTCTCATTCTTCCTCCTTTCTTTTGATTCCAATATTGTTGAAAAGTGAGATCTTGTCTAAGAAGAGCTGGAAGTGCTCTATATGCTTGATGCATAGCAATCGTGTCCTCATCCATTGGTGGTACCCACTCATCCTCAACAACCTCTTCTTCTTCTTCCCTTGGAAGAAATGTAGGCCTCATGGGTCTAATATTTGTAGGAGTACGAGCTTTGTCAACTCGAGGTGTGCCAACCATACTCCCATCACCTGTAGGTGTTCCATTAACTCTCATGTCTCCCATGGCTTGTGTCATACACTGCATCATTTGTGTTAAAGCATTGTTTGTTTGCTTCTGTCCTGCTGCTAGAGATCTCAAAATGTTGTCAACCTCCCTATCATCTCTTGGTGGACTTGCATCTCTTTCCCTATCCATGTTCTTTGCAAAAGGATTTACCTCTTCTTGTTCTCTTTGCTGACCATTTCTTCTTCTATAGTGTTGACCGTATGGAGTTTGCTCTCGTGGAGAATGCATGACAACTAACTCCCGACTAGGTCAACTTTATGGCCATATAAAAGACAAGATAAGATTGAGTAAAATTGCAACCCAGTGTAGGTGGATCTAACTTCAAATCTTATACTTAATATGCTATAGGATAAGACTTAACTTTCATCTATCCCAAATACCCTAATACCCTTCAGGCTGGCAGGATCCAAGCTCTCATACCACTGACATGTGCCGAACTAGGGTTTGAACAAAATTTCTGAATTTGCAATGTTCCAAATTGAAACCCTAGGACTATATTCTGATCTTTATTTCTGCACCTCTCTATTTGACTTTGCCAAGCATGAATCATAGAATAACATATGCAAATTGATGGCAAAAGAAAACATACATATGCAACCACCTCTACTATGAATTACATCATGATTTACACATTTCAATGATAGCAAAGGATGATAAACTGAATCAGTTCTTGATGCTATGAAATCAGATTGCTATATTCCTTCAATTACATTCATTTCATGGCTCTATGACAGCCAAAATACAAAACATAGACTGCTGTCCAAAATCAGAGATAAACATTTAATGGCAACATACCAATCATGATGATAACTATCAAGTCACAAGGGCGGGTCTCTTGAATATCAGATTGGTCTTCAAGATAGAATTGAATGATGACAATGAAACCTCAAAATGCTGATGTAGACTGCTGTACCATTTCCAGCTAGCTGATCGACCTCTTCAAGCTGATGAAATGCAAAGTTAAAGCCTCCAATGCTGGCCGGATTACCTCTAGTGCTGAGTGCTTGACCTCCAATGATGTTCGCTGCCCTTAGGAGATGTTCAGTGAGTGCAGATCGGCCTTTGAGGATGATGTATAAATTGATGCAAACAGTCCTTATCAAGAGCAATTTTCTCCTACAGCTCCACGCACCTTAGCACAATGAATGGACCCTCAAAACAAGGCGGCGGCTAGGATTAGTGGCCTATCTTGAATGCTCGTATGCAGATCTGAAACCTCAAATTCTGATTTCTGATTCCTTTTCTAAAAATTGGCGCACAAGGTAGATGGATATCTTCTCTCTCAAATCGGCACTCAAGTAGGGATGTTATCTTCTTCAACAAATCGGCTTCCAAGTGATGAAATGGACCTTCAATCAAGTCTTCAATGCAATCAGCTATAAATGATGTGTCAATAATGCTCAATGAATCTTCAAATCTCCAATGAAGCGCAAATGTGAACTCCATATGAATTCACCTCCAAGATGTGATTGGGTTTTCGTCCAACACACCACCTCCACAAGGGTTTTCGTCCTTGGAAAGTCCTGCAATACAATTGCCAAGCAAAATGCCAAAGTTGCCAAAGTATTCGTGATGATTGAATGAGCTCCGTCAACCTTCTTTTATACTTGGATCTTCTTTTTCCTTTGTTGAAGCCGACTGTAATGTCCCCTTCTAGCAAGCCAAAATTTTTCACAACCTTGCACATAATTTCAACTTGTAAAAGAGAACATTAGTATTCAATTCTTCTTATCTAATCATATTAACCACAAGATATATTAAATCAAGTCTTATGATCATAATCTATATCCATTCTATCTTTCACAATATGTCAATATCTATTAGACATGGTTCATGATTTTTCTTGGGAGAGATATACTTGGGTCTACATGTTCATCAAACCACTTACCCAACGAGAGAGGGCTTATAAGGGAGCAATCAAGGGTTCCATATTCCATTCCTTGACCCGAAGAGGTACTCTAGACCAACTTGAATCGAAGGCCCATCCCTTGTCCTGGAGAGGTACTCTAGACCAACATGAGACAAGGGCCTATCCATTATCTTGATGGTTCTCTTGACCAACACAAGACAATGGGAACTTATCTCAAGGGTACTCTAGACCATGTGAGATAAGGGTTTATCGGTCTTTAGCCGGAAGGTACTCTTTGACCAACTTCGGCATCAACCATGATATCGGTCTTTAGCCAGATGGTACTCTTGACCAACTTCGGCATCAACCATGATTATACCCCATTGCTTACCCTTATCCTTTCATCTCGATCTATGGGTTTGGTTGATATATTATGAGCCTCTACTTCTCATCCTTATTCATCATGATTAACTTAAGTACTCATTCTAGTCATTTAATCCATGCCTTAGTATCCTAGGCTATAACAATTTGTATTATTATCCATCCATGTATTCTATTTACTTAATCAACAAGCTTTCTAATCATTTCCAAAGTTCATATGATTCTATTTCTAATTTATATATTTTCATCATGCCGTATCTAAGAACTTCATATAGTTATTCATTCTAATTCTTATCTAATATCAGTATTCATATTTAACTTAACTTAATTCATTCCATGTTATGATAGCTGAAGTTATCCTATTATGGCAATTCGTCTATCATTCATTTATTCTTGTATTACATATGGTGATTACTTACTATCTTTATTGAATGCATTTGTTTACATCATTAAGGAAATCGATAGATTGTGTATATCACACATACCTTTTAATTGCTGCGATTATGATGTGGAGATATGCTTGTTAGCAGATTTAATGATTGGTGCTTCAATGATCTTATTTGATGATTCAATGAAGTTTATAATTCTTCAATGCTTCGATAATGCCTTCTATTTGCTGCCTTACTTTATGTCTGCAATGCCTTCTATGATGAATTCGATATCAAATGGCCTTTATGACTCCATTTCTTTCCTTCGTTTCTGCCTGATGTAATTTTTGTTTAGTATTGTTGATGTTCGATGATGCAATGATCGATGAGATGCTTGCTCCTCAATGTTCGATGAGTGAAGAGATTCAATGTTTGATCAGATATACTTGAATGTATGTTCGAATGATTTCCATTGTAGATGTTATTGTTTTTTTCGATGATCCTTGTCTTCCCATCTCCGCCACCTTTATATGCTATCGGCCTTTTTGAAAGGTTGCGCCCATGATGAATGGTGATGTCCCTTGATTAATTTTAAATAACTTTAATCTTATATATGGTTTATCTCATTCATTGCCACGGTCAATTCAAACTTTAGTTATTATTATTTAACACTTGGCCGATGGAGGTAATGAATGTTTATCATAGTTGTCTCTGCCTTGATCATGCAAGGAATATCACAATTTGTTTTATTCTTTAATTGATTGCTGACTTGGTAAATGTCTTTTAAGTCTCAACCATAACCAGCACTACTAAGCCAATTTGTTTGTTTGACTGATCGTTGTTTGCCTTCGTAATCGCCATTTTTTGTCTCTTCGCATAAATAGCTATTTTGTCTTCTTCCATAGGAATGTCGTCGATTTGTTAGTGAATATCGTTTGTCTTTGCTTTGCTTATGTAATTGACTTCTTCCTAACATTGTCTTTGTTGTTCTTTACTCTCATTCCAATCTTTAATTGGAATGAAAGTGATTGATTTGGAAGGGACATGACACCGACAAATTAACATTAAAGATTTGAATTACCTTTTTCCCTCCTTGTCGGCCAAAGGCCAATATTTTGTTATTTTTAATTCTCCAAAGTGGCCACCCAAATTCAAAATATTATTTTATTATTTTATTTTTTCCTCCTCCAAGATGAGCACTCCAAAAAAAATTGATATTTTCTCCAATTTGGCTGCTCCAATTAAATAATATTATTTTTTCTCCTTTTTCCCCTCTTGGGTGCACTCATTAAATAATAATAAAATATTATTATTTAATTTATTTTTTCTTAGTATGGGCACTAGACATAATATTATTTTGATTTTCTTTAATATCCCTAATGGATATTGGACTGAAATTTTGAATGCTCTGATACCACTGTAATATCCCTGATGGATATTTTCTAAAATACTGATCAACACTTGAGTTTTCAAACATGAGAATCCAAACCAAAAAAATTACAAAACCCAACTAACTGTCTTAACTCAGAATTTCTCAATTAGATTATAGATAGAAACCAATCCTTCAAATTAAAGATTTGAAGTATTTGTCAATACAAAGTTATATGGCAGCTTATGAATTCTGATAACAATGATAACAGCCTTGTATTACATAAACATCCATATAGGCTGCAGTTTCAAACTCAGAAATGCATATTCAGATTATCATGAAGGTAATGGAATAATCAATTCTGATGATACTACTCAATCCTTTCAACTATATCAATTCACTGTCATATGACAGTTAGTTTGCTGTCACAAGTCTGAGAGGAAACACCAATTACATACCAAAGAATGATGCCAAGTATACAATATGCCCCTTCAATGTCAGAATTAACCACTCCAGATTAGCCGTCTCTATATATGGATGGAATCGCTGCTCCTGTATGCTTGCTTTGAAATTCCTTGACTATGCGATTCCTTAGACAATATGATGCCTCCAATCAGCTTGCGCTCCTCTGATACTTGCTGTGTATACAATTAGGGATCTACGATCTTATGTATAGAACTCCCTTATACTTCCATGCCAAACAAGTTTAGACTCACGATCTCTATGTGAGCTGCGCTAAACCATATGGATCCCAATACGAAGATCCACGATTTCCATCTTCATGCAGCTGACTTAGACTCAAAACGAATTTCAATGAAATTGTTTAGAAGGGCCCGCCAACAAATGAAGTGCTAGCACAAATTTTGTCTTGAAATGAATACGATGCTTAAACCAAATGCTTTATATACTTCAAACGGTGGCTTAATCTCATTACTCCTAAACTATGCTTTAATGTATTCCATTACAAATAAACCGGTCCCACAATCCACTAAAACTGTTCTTGAAGACAAAAGAGGATCTGCTGGAAATGCGTCAGAAGCTGTCTCCTGATATGCAAACAGAAATCTAAAACCACATTCTATATATATAAATCAAACTTTTCTTAAACACATTCTATAATCTGCTGGGCCCACGATCTCATATACTTTGTTACAGTGATTCCTGGAGTTAATTTACCAATTCAAATATATCTCTGAAGTCTGTCAGAGATTGTCTCCCAATAGGCAGCAATTCATATAATTTAGTGATAATTCCAAATTCAACAAATGCTGATAATATTTACCTGAAACAATGAATAATTTAAAACCCCACAATTTACTAAAACTTCTGAAGAATATCTTTAATATATCTCAGCACTGGGCCCACGAAGTTCATACAATTATCACAATGACATACTCCTCATTCAATCCTTATTATTAATGGTGCTGCGAATCTGATGAGAACTCTACACAAGCGGTACTCAAATACAAAAGGTCTTCAAAGAATTCAAGCAAGGATCTTCAAATATTCTATGAAATCTTCAATGAAACTCCATCAAGAAGGTCTCCAACCAAATAACGACAATCCAAACAATACCAAAACACCAACACACAGAAATGTGGAACAAGCTTTGAAGTACAACTGTGAAGTCTGAAGCAACTTCACCTCAATGACGGTAAGGGAGCATCACCAAACCGACTAGTGCAAATGCAAGGGAACGTCACCTTGACATGAGCTGAATACAACTTGACAAAAGTCATAAACCAAAACATAAGCATCTGAAAAAGCATGCTCAACAATGACTCTCAGGCTTGCTTTTAAAGCCATTACATTAATTAGGCGCAGCCTAACTTTATTAAATGAGAGTTTACATGTACACATCAGACCAAAGCATTTTAAATGCTTTTACATGAACTTTATTAAATGCTTGTTCACAACAACATGAACTGTATTAAATGCTTGCATTTGTACTTTTTAAATGCTTGTTCACAACACTTTTTTAATAAAGTGTAGTACTATTAACTTAGTAACTTAAATAAAATATTAATTTTATAAAGTAAATAAAATACTTTACAAAATTAATTTATAATTAAAACAATTTTAAGTTACTCCAAAATTGGGGACATGACATTTTCCCAAAGCTCAAATGGTTCGCCCAATTTGAAAAACAATTATTTTATTATTTTTGGCTTCCGGATAATTAATGTAAAAATACATTTTCATTTCCCACAATTGGCAATGCCAAAAAAATTAGCTGAGCCTCATAAAACCAACTTTTCATTCTCCAAGCCTCTGAACAATGTTATCTTCTCCAAGCCATAGCTCAACCAAAATATTCCCTCGATTGATGAATTAGCCTACGGGAATGAGGATAGGCTAACTCAGTCTCCTATTTGGTGATCATGTTGGAAATGGGGACATGTCAACAACATTGGACTAGAACCAAGGCAGTAGACAAAACCAAAAGTAGACTTCCGATCGTCAACATGACCAGCCCAATTTGAGTCAGTGAAGCCCATAGTCTGAGAAGCTCCTAATGTGTAGTGAATGCCAAAATGTTATTTGCCTTGGATATATCTCAAGATACGTCTGGCTGCCTTCCAATAACTCATGAGGATCTTGAGATAACCGAGAGACAAGACCATCCACAAAGGAAATATCAGGATGATTGTGTGTTAAGTACAAAGATTGCCAACCAATCACTGATACAATGTAGCATCAACTCTGGATGTAGTGCAACTAGTAGATAGTGTGACACTTGACTAAAATGGAGTGGGGCTAGCCTTGCAATTGGCTGTGCCAAATCTTTGAAGCAAATCAAGAGCATAGTTCTATTGAAAAATGGAAATCCCCTCGGAAGACTATAGAAGTTGAAGATGAAGGAAGAAATGTAGAAGCCTAAGATCAGTCATATCAAACTACTCCATCAATGCTCTTTGAACACCCTAAATCATGGAGGTGGAGCTACATGTGAGAATTAAGTCATCCACATACAACACAAGTATCAAAAGATCCTCTCCATGTCTCTGAGTGTAAACTATTGGATCAGAATGGTAGTAGGAAAAACTAGAAGCAAGCAAGAAGGTATCCATCTTCTCATACCAAGCCCTGGGTGCTTGTTTGAGACCATACAATGAACAACAAAGCTTGCAAACAAGTAAAGAGTCCACAAAACTAGGAGGCTACTCCATATAGATCTCCTCATGAAGATCACCATCCATGAAGGCACTTGTCACATCCATCTGATAAACTGATCATCCCTGTGATGTAGAAAGAGAAAGTACAAGATGAATAGAATCCATCTTGGCAACATGAGCAAATTTTTCAAAATAATCAATGCTCTCAATTTGTGAAAACCCCTTAGCCACAATTTGTGCCTTGTACTTGTTAATCGACCCATTTGTTGCATATTTGGTTCTTTACACACACTTGCACCGAACCAAATTTCTTCCCTTGGTAAGAGGTAGAAGATCCCATGTGTGATTCTTCATCAAAGAAGAATACTCTTCGACTATAGCATTGTCCCACTCTGGGATACATGTGGCATCTGAAAACTTATGAGGATCATTTGAAAGTGCATGACTCAAAAGACTGACACTTGTTGTTTGTGAATGAGTGTGGCAAGAATCTATAGGATCACCAACTAAAGGTCCAACCTTCTCAAGAGTTGTATGGGTCGAATGGGGCAAAGACTGTGCACCAGGTGGTGTTGGATCAGGACCATCATCTTCATCATCCTTAAGAAGCAAGGAGTCCTCAAGAGATGGAGTAGGTTGCGAGGGAGAAGCAGGTGATGGTGTATCCATCTGAGTGAAGTTCTCATCAAACTAGACATCTTGCTAAAAGAAGGCGTCTCGAGTAATAGGATCAAACAACCTATAAGCCTTCACATGCTCACAATAGCCAACAAAAATCAAAGGTTGACTCTTCTTCTGCATAGCCTTATGTTGACCATCCAAAATGAATGCCCAAGCCTCACTACTAATTACTTGAAAAGAAGACACATTAGGGTTGACATGGGACCAAGCCTACTCGGGACTCATATTCCGCATTGCCTTGTGGGGCATACGATTCTAAAGGTAGTTAGCACAATTGATTGTTTCAGCCCAAAAGAAGGGTGCCATGTTCTTGGATTGAATCATGCAATTGGCCATCTCTTGCAAAGTTTTATTCTTCAACGTAAGGAACTGTGTGCTAATGTTGAATACCATGCCCACTACAAAAATCTTAAAATGCCTAGTTCACATACTCACCCCCCATTTTCTATGTGTATCTGCCGAATAGAAAGACCAAACTACTTTTCCACTCATGCTTTGAAGGTCTTGAAAATGGTGAAAACCTCGCTCTTGTACTTGAGAAAGTACACCCATGTGAAAAGACATTAATAAAGGTGAGCACATGCTTTGCCCCTAAAAATGATGGGGTTGGAAATGACATCAATCACTATGAACCAACTTAAGGGGTACCTTGGCACGACAGGCCTTATACTTAGGGAAGGGATCTTAATGATGTTTGCGAAGTATACAACCTCAACAAAGTCCCTTAGTGCATGAAATCTTGGGAAGACCATGACCATATCTTGTGTGCTCAATTATTGAAGATATCTATTATTCAGATGATCAAACCATTTGTGCCAGAGCCTACTTAAAGAATTGGCATAGGCAATGAGGGATGATCTAGAAGAATCAAAACCATCAAATCTGTGCAAACAAGATCCATGATCAACACTCCTTGTAGCAACAACAATCTCAAGACCCTGTAGCTCTCGAATGACTAATCATGTGGTGTGAACTCAACAATCTTTCCCTCACTAGAATGATAAACTAATAAACAAAAAGGTTAGCAAAAATCTTTGAAACTAAGAGAACATCATTAATGCACCCATCTGCCAATTGTATTGTACTTGATCCCAAAACATAAATTTGTGAAGAGTCTCCCATTGCAATATGAGAAGTACTACTGTTAGAAATAGAACAAATTAGATCATGTGAATGTGTCATATGGTGAGAAGCACTTGAATCAAGTATCTAATCATGTAAAGATGAACCCTACAAAGCATGTGTAGAAAGGGCACCTTTACCTGTGGAAGAGGGCTTGGAGATAAAAATCTAATGCCATTGCATGACTTCCTCCAAAGCCTTTAACCTCTACCAACATTTGGATTCATCATGTCCAAGCTTGCCAAAAAAGGTACAAGGATCACTAGTCTTCTTCTTCGTCTTGGAGGAAGACTCATGTGACATAGAATAATTGGAGGTGTGGACTTCTGAGTGTTCTCCTACTTTGGTTTGGAGGGAGACTCACTACCTAAAGTAGATTTTGTCTTAGACTTCCGCCTATTCTTACCTTTGCCCTTGGATGATTGAGCCATCAATGCTTGGCTCTTATAACTAGGAAGTGCATCCAATTGAATAAGCTTGGCTTGTTCACTAGTAAGATGCTCACAAAACAACTCAAAAGCGGGCATCTTAAAATCAATCCCTAAGGCATCTATGGTGGAGTAGAAGGTAGATGAGAACATTTGAAATGCACCTTAAACTTCGACAAAATCAAGAATATACATTCTTTATTTGTTTTATCTCGTCCACAACCTTTCAATTGTGACAATAATAACTTGAACTTTGCAAGGAAGTCCTTAATAGGACAATCACCTGGAGAGAGTGATGTCAAATTTTCCTTTAATTGCAAAACACAGAACTTACTAATGGTGCCAAACAAATTATCACATTTGTCCTATACTTGTTTAGGTGTAGTGCACTCCGCAATGTGAAACAATAAATTATTTGATACATGCAATCCTATTAACCCCATGGCTTCATTTAACTTGTTTCTATATGCGGATTTTTCAAACTCAGTAAATTTTGGAGGCTTGTTAGCCAACATTTGCCATAGTTATTCAGATTATAGTAGCTGTCTCATTTTTAGTTTCCATGTGTGGTAGTTGCAAGGAGTGAGGAGCTCAAAAGCCCTAGGTTCTACCATCATTAGCAACTAACACCAAGAGAACCAAAAAGATAATGGACATGTAAATCATTCCTTACACCCCCCAAAATGTATTAATGTTGTACTTGTAATTGCAACCCGCCAACAAATAACAAAGAGCACTTAAGTGTAGTTTGTACAATGCACAAGCCTAAATTGACCGTTTATAACACAATGATTTTACAATTTTTAGAAACAAAAATGGTTGCCAAACAAAAAATTGGAGGTTCCAAACATGAGGTGATGGGATGGCTAGTAATAGACCTAGGTTTAACTGTCAAAGCTCGGTTGAGCAAGACTGAATTTACAGATGCATTTTGCACTATATGTGGGAAAGAAGAAATAGTTGATCATATCTTCTAGAAATGTCCAACAATTAGAGGCTTTTGGGGATGGCTGCAAGATGAATTCAATTTCCTTTTTATTGCTCCTTTCTCTTAGAAAGGGCCTTTTTTAGGGGATTCTTGGATGGCTAGGATAGTTGCAAGGGTTTATGGCATACAACTTGGTTGGCAACAATCGATTTTCTTTGGAGGTCAAGATTGCATGCCATCTTTTAGGAGGATACCTCCCCTCTCAGTATGGGGAAGTTGAATCTTTTCAAACAAGAGTTGGCTTTAATTGTACAAGCTAAGTTTGAGTTGTTTTGAAGAGATGTGAACTCTTTGCCCATTGGGGCACAAGATCAGGTGCTTTCTTTCCTTGCCTATATAGGGGGAGAATCTTCTTGTTAAGCATTACGCTTAGATGATGTAACTTTTTGTTCCTTGGAAGTTTTATATGAAACATTTGTTCAATAAAAAAAGAGTTATGCTTGTTCCATAAAACAACTTCAAACAAAATTACTGTCACCTAGAGCAGAAATTGAAGAAGTCACCTGCATTGTGCGAAGTGCTTAGAAAGAGCTTTTTGTCACCTATAAGAAGTAAAAAATTTGACACCATGTGTAATGTCCCCTTTTAGTGAGAACACTTCAACCTGAACTTGCATTCAAAAATGAGTTCTCGAAGAAATATTAAAGATCATTAAATGTTAATGATAAGATTAGATGAAGTCAATGATAATGTAAATACGTCATTTACTTGTTAAATGATTGTTTATTCCATGCTTATCATTTTAATTATCATCTTTGGTATCATATTCTATAAGTGACGTAAAGTGATCATAATGTATATTCTAAGGTTCACACCCCTTTTCTCTTAACCCTCTGTCAGGAAATTAGATATAAGGCGCTTGGATACCTTGCACCGAAGGAATTACACTGCCCCTCCCTACGATACGGCTCATGGATACCAATTCACGTGCTGGAATTACACTGCCCCTCCTTATGCTATTCCCATATAGATGGGATGATAGAGAACAAGTATATGATCGAGTATAAGCGGAGATCTATATCTTCCTTCGTCCCTTCTCCGGAAAGTAGGATTACATGGCGTGGTGCTAAGATACCAATACATGGAAGGAATTACACCTGCCCCTCCTTATCATACCAAATCCATGGATATGTAAGGCGCCAAGTTACCAATTCCATGTAGGAATTACTCCGCCATTCCCGCTGTATCCATAATTCCGCAAGAAATAGTAACTAAGGAGATATGATGACTCATAAGCATAGATTATGGCAGGGATATTCCTATGATTTAGAATGTTGTGTCCATGACTCCATTGTGAACTCAACGTGCTTATTGTTCTTATTCATGATTCCTTAGAGATCAAATATAGTCTTTCCGTATTTGGACTTAATCCAATAATGAAAGTCTTTTGTATATTTGTTTATGTTATGCGCACATATATATATATTATTCATTCATGATCATATCATTCATATCATGTATACAATCTAGGTAACTATGCTGTTTATATTATGCTTTTCATATGTAATTCATGACCATGTTACTAATATGATTATGCAATATATGTTTTGGTAGACATCTTTATTCTTTCAATTGTTTATATTTGATTATGATATTCTATCATTTTTCCAGTAGATTAAGAGATGGCACATACCTTGAAGTCAAATGCTGGACTGGTATATTGTTTTTGCTGATATAGTATCTCTGCTGTTTGCCCAAGGGATATATCTTGATCCAAATCTATTTGTATGGATGACTGAATGGCTGATTGAGAGGATCGCTGGTCTGCAGAGATAATTCTGATTTTGTTGGAGAGATGCATATATTTAATAATGTTATTCAATCCTGATCTGTTTGACTTGCTGTGATTGAATGAGTGTTGATTGCTGATATAACCTGCATTGTATTTCCTTCTGACAGTTCATTGGGTTTGCATTAGAGGATATTTGAAAGGCTCTTTATTGATTAGAATGATCAATTCAGTATTGTGAATTGATGATGATGATGATGAGGTGATGATACTGCTGCATTCTCCTGCTGACTGATTCTATATTAAGAGGAGATGTTTCCATTCTTGATTGGTTGCTATTTGATATATTTTTTAAAAGGATGCCTTTCTTCATACGTTGCCTCCTTTTACTTTTATTATTTGATATTTATGTATTCAAGAGTATATGTTCTATCATTCTTGATTCCGTGGTATCTGATCCTCCTCTTATTCAACCGTCGATTACCATTTATATGTTAGGTGGGGTGTTGGTTGACCATTGGTCACTACTCTTCGTAATGCTCTTTCAAAAGGTGCTAATCATCTCTTCGTTATTTAGCACTGCCTTTGATTAATTATATCAATTAGTAACTTACTATGATTGTTGCCTTTTAATCTTATTTGTTATCGCCTTGTCATATGTTAATACTTACTTTGAAAGACATAGCAGCGTGCGTACTTTGTACGGCAGTCAAGATGTTTGGCACACAAGATAATATCACAGCAGTTTAAACAATAACTAATAATCCTTGACTTATATGGCATGTAGCTTAAAATATTAATATACTATCAATATATGTGGTTCCTTCACAAAATTGTTCATATTATGCAATGTCTATCACACGGTTCACCTTGAAAGACAAGGAACTGCAGATGTCAGACATTGTCTCCTTTAAAAGCATCAAATATTAAGGCAGTCAAATATATAATATGGGCACACCAACAAATTCAGATCTTTACGTCTTATGATATATATATTATATTTTAATTATATAAAAATATTTATAAAATTATATTATTTAATATTATGGTATATTATATATTAATTTTATATATTTATTCTACTTCATTTGTATTCATATTTTAATACTACAATTTCGGGGATATGACACCGTGACCAAAAGTTATGGCTCGCGGAAAAAAATTGCCTCCTTGCTAGAAAATTTAAGCCCCCACGGGCTGAACACCCCTATGTAACTAGAGGCTTGCTACCTAGGTTGAAGAGTTGCCCTGTTTATGTCACAACCCTGCAGAGACATGCACAATGTTGTACAAATACGGGTCTGTTGTAGTACATAGTGCAAATCTGACAGAATTTGTACCCTATAGTACAACCTTCTAGAAAAAATATTTAAAAAATGCAAATCGTACCAGGGGTGATGTAGACAGAGAATATTATGTAGATCGTACTAGAGGTGACACAATGCTGGCATAGGCTAACATAGAGAATATTCTACAGATTTGATAAGCAGCGGTATCATGGATTGTGCAGAAGCCGTGTGGATCGTATGATTGTACGAAATTTGTATGGTTGAAAAAAGATGCCCCCTGTATATGGCTGAAATTTCAACTGCTCTAAACCATATCAAGTCTAATGTTGATCCATATAGATTTGGCCTTGTTGGACTCAACCGTGAGATCAAATTTGCACCAAGATGCACTGTATGAAAAATCTTGGCAAAATCCTCCCAAAAAGAGAAAGGGCTTGTAGATCTAAAGCTTTGATGCCATGTTGAAGTCACCTAAAGGACTCACAAGAGCAAGAATCATTTGCAACACTAAAATAACCTTCCACACAAGAGAGAAGCAATGAAAATGCTCTAATGCCAATACTCATACAATAGTACAATGCAATGGAAAATGAAATATACATAGAGGAACCTTGTATATATAGGCAAGGGTGAGACACATGACAACATGAGATTATGACAAGTGTCATGATCTTGTGAATTGAGACACAAAAAATAAATTCCTTAAATAAACTTAACTAGGTGTGAAAAAGACCTAAAAGGGAAATTGGTTAGGTAATATATCCCATTCACACCAACAAACATTGGACTAGTCCCATAATCTATGGGTTGAATCCTACCTCCCATAGTTTGCAGACTCGCGGAAGTCGTCGCGACTCGCAAGTCCTGAAGCTTGCTGAGTCGACTTGGCACGGACTCATGAGCCGAGTCCGCGCGAGTCCCCGGTTGGGACTTGCGCTGCGCCTGGGACGTGGATATAACACTTAAAATACTCACTTTTTTCATTTTTTGCTCATTTGCACTCTTTTGCCTTGAAAAACACAAGTCTGCCATTGAAGTCAGCGTGAAAGAACCCGAGAAAACGAGCTAAATTTGGATACTGTAGCAGCACCTACTAGTTCTAGGCCTTCAAAATTGACTTTCATAGTTGTAGATTATATTTGGTTGTTAATGTTTTCCTCATTTTGACATATGATTATATGTAAACATTTATGATGCTGTTATACATTTTGAAAGTTTGAAACTATGATGAAATTTCAATTATTGAGTGTTTGATGATCATATTACATGTGTAATCTTTGAATTATGACAAATTGATAATCAAATTAGGCTCTTATGTTCTCTAAATGCATTAATTTCTTTTGTTTTTTTAAAAAACTACGGTTTTTTTTTGGCTGAGTCCTAGCCGAGTTTTTGTCACGAGTCCGTGCCGAGTCCCGAGTTCGAGTCCAATTTTGGGCTGCCGAGTCCGCGACGAGTCTGAGTTTTCAAACTTTGCTACCTCCCTCTTCAATCTATTAACTGAGAGCCTAAAGGACCTATGTCAAGGAATCTAATAGACCTCCTTGTCATATGGGATGAGTCCCTCCCCTTCCTACGTTGGTGGAGTTCTCCATCGTATAGGCCAAACACCTACCAATCCTCAACCTAAAGTTCATGTATGCTATTCTCACCCCTAAAGGTACTCGACCAACGATAGAGGGTCCTTTGGATCCTTGTCCTAATAATAATAAAGCACTTATTTATAAGTGTTTACAAAGATTTGCATTCTCAATCAATGCAATTTATTAAAATTACATGCGAAAGCAAACTATTGAAGTTCTATGCTGAAAATAGATTGCTTGCACACAAAGCAAGTTCAAAATGTAACAATGTTTGTGTTAGCACCAAAATTGGTACCCCTATAGAACTTCGCCTACAGCCAAGATTCTAGTCAATAATTATGTCATTCTTGTTGTATTTCGATGCTAGCTAAGTTGTCCTTTCTAACAAATTGCGAAGTTGTCAAGTGTTGGGCTACTTTTGTCAAGCTAACAATGTTTGTAGGTTGCACAGTGAAGGGGAGATGATGAATAAAGATGATCAAGCTATTGAATGGTTAACATTGAAGAAGGATGGATGGGATACCAAAGATTTGAACCTAAATGCAAGAACAATGAATATCAAAGGAAACTCCTCCAACAACTTGTCTAAGTGGCATATCAGTGTAAGGCGAAGTAAGAAAGGAGATGCATAATATTGCCACAAGATAAACATAACTCTTCCAACACCTCATCCAAGTGGAAAAACTATTAGAAAGGTGTGTTCCAATTGGCTAAGAGGTTGAAGGTCTGTAATAGGGTTGGCAAAGATCTAATGGAACCACACCAATAAGGGAAAACCTCAAGTCTAAGCATAATATTGCAATGGTTGAACCAAGGAGTGCAATGGAGGTGGTCAAATGGCTTAGAAATCGTGACCAACATAAAACATTAGTTCGCTTAAGTGAAAGGCACACAATGATAGTTGCAACACCAATCTAAAGTGGCGATCCAATTGGCAACCAATTCATAAAACTGCACGAGAACCTCATTCAAGTGACAAAACTATTAGAAAGTTGTTCTCCAATTGGCTAAGAGGTTGAAAATCTGCAATAGGGCTGACAAATATCTAATGGAATTGCGCCAATAAGGGAATACCTCGAGTCTAAGTGTAATATCACATTGGTTGAACCAAGGAAGTGTTGGAATGTTTGTCATTGATGTCAAAGGTAGACAAGGTTGTCAAAGAGACTGTTAGAAGATTGTTGAAGATGGTTGTCATTGATGTCAACGTAGCAATATCATTAATGCAAGACAATATCATTAAGATGAATGAAGAGATTGTCGGGATATGTAGTCATTGATGTCAAAGTTGAGAGAATAAGAATAGTTCTTTATATATCTCCATTGAAGAAAGATGGTGAAATGATAAGACCGTTTTAGAGATCATAATATGTTTAAATTAAAGATTTAAACATGGAACATAAGGCCGACTTCCTCTATGAAGTGTTCTTAAGACAAATGGTATTACTAATAAATATGAGGATGAGAAATCACAAAGTGGCCGACCATCTTGTGAGGTTTAAAACAAATTCAATTCTTATATTAATGGTGGCCGACTACATGTTTAAAGACCAGCAATAACTTTCATAGCAGCAATTGTTATTTAACAATGCAGTGATCATCATATAAGGCAGCGACTATATGAAGGAAAATATCATAATTAAAAGAAGATGAGAGCAGCGATTGAATATTGGTAAAAGGCAGATATAATATATATTAAACCACCCAAGTGAATTTAATAAAACATATACAAGAAGCAAGGTAGCAGCGGTGTTAATAAAAAGGGAAGAAGTTAAAAGTTTAAATGTAATAAAACAAGCAATGTTGACTAATGTGGCTGACTCCCAAATGAAGGCCGACTTCCTCTTAATACTTATTTAAAGTTTTAAATAAAACAAAGTTAAAAGTTTATGAGGGCCGACTCTACCTTAAGGGCAGCTATTAAGTAAATTAACGCGCTTGATATAATAGTATGGTGCGATGCATTAAAAGGAAGAGTTGCGACTTCATGAGTGGCTATGAGGGTAGTGATCACTTTTGAAGGAAGTCGAAAGAGATAAAGTAAAGGCAATGATTATATTAAGGTAGCGCTTTCATAGAAGGAAAAAGAGATGTCTTTAAAGAGTGTTATGAAGAGGCATATATCAAACAAAGAGATGCTTCCTTTGTAATAAGTTGTGTATCTAAAATAAAGTCACCTCTCTCATGAAGATATATGTAGAGGTTTGTAATGCAGATTGAAAAGAGTAAAATCAATTCAATGTATATTTTCTGAGTATTAAAGCAGAGATAGAGGAATAGAAATATGAAGTGTAATTCTGATATATTCTAGAAGAAAGTATTTGTGAATGCATGACAAAGATATGAGCAGATTTGTGAGGAAAAATATTGATATACTTAGTGATAAAATTGAAGGAAGATATTGACAATGATTGGATCATACTTATGAAAGAGAAGTGTGTATGATTTATAGCAGAGTTGTGAAAGGAAGTGTGTGATCAGATTTGAAGGGAAGGAAGTGTGTGATCAGATTTGTAAGGAAAGGAAGTGTGTGATCATATTTGTGAAAGGATTGTGTGAAGGGTGTAAACAGTTTGATGAGAGGAAGATCTTGTGGAGAAGTGAACTATATCAGCCATTGAAGGATTAATAGGTTGGAGCCTCTTGCTGAGTTGGAGCTCAGTTTGTGTGGGGGTTGGAGCCTCTAGTAGGTTGGTGTCTATAATTTTGTCAAGTGGGGATTGGCGTCTCCAGTGGGTTGGTGCTCACAAAAGAAGAATTGTAAGAGAAGTAGGTTGGTGCCTACGAAAGAAGATATATATAAGCAATATTGTGCGGTGGTTTTCTCCTACAAGGGTTTCCACATAAAATCATGTGTTCTCCGTGTTCTTAATTGTTAGATCTTGCATGTGCATTATTGTTGTGATTGTTAAGCTTGGAAAAAGTAAAAGATTGTGTTATTCTGATTCACCCCCCCTCTCAGTATAACCGTGTGCTCATCAGGAAGGAGTGCGATGGAGGTGGTCAAGTGGTTGAGAAATTGTGACCAGCATAAAACATTAGTTCACTTAAGTGAAGGGCACACAATAATAGTAGCAATATGACTCTAAAGTGGCGATCCAATTGGCAACCAATTCATAAAACTGCATCAACAATGGAAGAACCTAAAGTGGTGACCATGCTGGTGATGAACCTGCAAACCTACTCTCAAGACTAAAACAAATTTGAAACTTAAGTTGCATTTTCATGTGGTGTAGCCACTCTAAAGGTGTGTTTCAGTTGGCAATGATGGTTAAAAAAAGTGAGGATGAAAAGTGGTGATGATAATTGTAATAAACTTCTAATGTTATGTTTGGAGCAAATCAAGTGAATTTTGCATGTTTTTAATGGTATAGCCACCTAAAAAAGGCGACCAAGATGGCAGTGCTGGCTGAAAAGCGTGACCAGGTGTTTAAGTTGTCTAAGGGAGTATCAGCGCCAAAGTTAAAGGATTAAAGGTTTGGGTAGCTAGTTTTTAATTTTTCACATTTTTTTGATGGTGCTAGTATATTGGTGTGCGCCAAAGATATGGACCACCAATTTTTGTGTTTTCATTAACTTTTTGTTGTCTTGGTTGGCACACGCTCCTATATTGGGGAGCCAATTTTTGCATTTTTTTTCCAAATTTTGACACTCCCATTTAATGGTGTGTGCTCCAGGTCTGGGATGCCAAATTTCACTTAATCATTTTGTTATCTCCTTGTTTTAGTGTGTGCCCTTGGTCTAGGATGCCAAATTTCACCTAAATTTGTTTTGATGGGCTAATGGTTAGGTGCACGCCTCACCATTGGCATGCCGTCATTCATGACAGACAATTTTTGGCTCCTACCTTGCAACCAAGCTCCTATCCTTGTCTCATTCAATGCATTGGAAAGTGTCTTCTGTTGGCTATGCAGACACTAATTAGAGCTTAAAAACACAATATTCACGAACATGGAAGACAAGGATTTGAAAGCAGGTCACTAGACAAGAAATGACCTATGTTTGACTTAAGTAATGATTCTATATGGGTACTCCATATATCACCCTTCTTTTGTGAGCTTTTGAAAAGAACTGTGCATCAATATATGTTGTACTTGTATTGTGTATGCATCATTCTCCTCCACTTTATGTTGTTGATGCCTCATAGACCTGATTGCGGTTTTATTTACCTCTTACCTTGTGTTCAGTGGTGATTTGAAAATCAGGTCTTGGTCATGATCGAGAGGTCAATTTCCCTTCCCTTCAATCAAGCAAGTCTTAGTTGCTGCACAACAAGATTTTAGTTGTTGTGCAAGTGAATGCCTTTGTAATGTCCTCTTCCTAAGCATACGACTGTTGGTGATGGTTAGTCTATTACTCGGGTTCCTGTAGGCTAACATGGTGGTTAGGGAACCCCTCCATGGGGTTTGATGACTTGACAAATCAGCCAGTTGGTCCTCACAGATGTCGCATTGAGCTCAGAGTCGTCATGGGATTCACGACAACCTTTTTTGGAGTGTTTTCTGACACTTGGTCCATAATGGCTATTTTTAGCAAATTTCTATTTTTAGCAGGGGTCACCACTCGGCACCGACTTCACCAATTGGCACTGGTAATGCTTCATTAGGATTGGTCTTTTCAACCGATGTCCATTGATGTCTGTTTAAGGGGGAACGATGATATATTTTAATTATCATTAACATATTAAGTTAGATTAAAGATTTAACTTAATGATAATAATGTGACCTTCTATCTTGGACTTGGAGCGCCTAGTTTGGAAAAGTGAGTTTAATGAAGTCAAAAATAAAACATAAAGTGAGACGCCCAAAGTGAAGGTCATAAGGAATTAATTTGAAGTGAATTTTTAATTCCTCCAAAAAGGGCGACTAGGGTTGGAGGAGTTAAAAGTAAGAAATGAGCTCATTTCTGGTTATGCTTGAATATTATACACATGTTTTTGCTCGCTGAACAAAGTTCGCCATTTCTTGCTTCTTGAGGACGGGAACCCTCACGGAGAATAGCATCTGCGGGAATGAGAGGTCTCTCTGGGGTGTTTCTGCTAATAACTTCATACAGAGGTTATGCTAGGAATCCATTGTTGCAGATTTCTAGGGTTTACCAGAAGAGTTTGTTTGCAAATTTATTGAGAGGCTGAGCAGAGATTTTAGACCAACATGAAGTAGTTTGTGTGAGTTTTGAAATCTGTATGGTGTGCATAGCTGGCCCTACCATTCCTAGAGGAGGCCGTACCATTTTGTGACTGATTTTGAGCTTAATTTATGAGTATTTCCTCTCTCCCTTTTGGTGTGGGTTTATGCATTAGATTGCAGGTGTTTGGAGGACAATTTTGTGAGCATTTTTGAGGAGTTTTTGTAGTCTTTGGCTGCTGTTGTAATTCCCAGATTAGGTCGTACAGTGCCAAGATAGGGCATGAGCCCTCTAGGCCAAAGCGCCTAGGTTTTAGGCCTCAAATCTGTTTTATTGGAGATGCCTAGGGCTTCTAACTTGCTATTCATCATTTCTAAGGGGGAGACATTAGGGTTTGTTGTATTTGGTGATGGATATATAGCTCCAAGTTGCTGTAATCTTCATTTCAGACTTGCAAAACTATAAAACAACAAATGGGTATGTTTGTTTATGCATTGTAATGAGTTTTCCCCATCTGGGTATCACTAGTTTTGATAAGTTATTGTACTTTCAGTTTATTGCTGAATGTGGGTGTTTGGAAAATAGTGTTTAGTAAAGTTATTTCAATTCTGTTTATTTGCTATTATATCCATTGTGAAAAACACTTCTGCATATATGTCTTCTTCTATAAAACATTCCAAAATTGAAACAAACAACAAAAAAAATCAGAAAACAATCAGGGTATTACAGCCTTTGCTGCACAAGTATCTCTTTTGCTGCATAGGATATTCCTTTGGCTGCGCAAGTAGTTTTTTTAATAGTGGGTTTATGGGTGTAGGAAAATTTCTTTAGGTGTCTTGGTGGTGGTCTGGAACATCGTCATGAGATATGTGGTGACAAATAATCATATTATCACTTGTTGCAAGGTAGTTCTGGTGTTGATAACATGCTGACAGTCATTTTACGTTAGAGGAATATGGTGAGGGCAGTTTTGAAATAATGCTCCCTGTTCTGTGTTTTGGAATATCTGAACTGGGTTTAGTTTTTTCTCATAGTTTTCAAAGTTTTCTGTTGTTTAGTTGATCACTGCTTGCGTTTTGGGTGTTGTCTCCATAACATAACACACAAGCAAATATATATATTGCCAAATACATGAAATGAAAGATACCCAGTTGTTCTATTTTATTAGAAATGCATTACAAAGCTCATATGAATGATACCCAGAAGATAGATTGCTAAGATAATGAAGTTTCTTACACACCCATCTTGCTGTCCATACTAAATGAGGTCTAAAAATGAAGTTACAGCAGATAGGAGATTACAACATCAGCGAATGCTATGTAGAATGATGGACATCTTCTCCAATACTTGTAGAAATGACCTTCAATTGATTTCCACTAAGCAATGACCACGAATATGAGAGCCTCCAATATCCATGCCTTGGCTGTAGTATAGGTACGGCCCTGGAATGTGAACAGCAGCAGCAAACTGTGGTCTAATCACCTCCAAAACCTCATTAAAATCTCTGCACTAACTTAGTATAGCTGAACGCCAAACATGAAAGGAAGAGCATATGCCAAACTGCCTTCAAACTCCCCAAATGCCTTTAAATGGTACGGCTGGCCCTAGAGCAGGTACGAACCAGATATGAGAATAATAGCACCCTAAATCTGCTCCAAACTCACCAACAAAACCTGCAATATAATCTTCATTGTCCTCTGATAATTATAGTGCCAAAAAGCTACAGATTTCACCTTGGAAATACCTTTGCGACAAGCTCCGAACCCTCTAAACTGTATGAAATGAAAGCACACTCACAGCCATTGAATATGACTGTCCTCAAGCCACCTTAGATGATCTCTCACACCCGTGGTAAGCTGTTACTAATGGTGGTTTCCGTCACCAAGAGCCAAAGGTTTCATCAAACCCTCAAACTTGTAGAGCAAAAACATGAGAAATGTAATATGTCATGAATGAAGCAAATGCTTTTCTTTTTAACTTTTATGTTTTCCCTCATGAGGTCTACCATATGATAGAGGGAATTAAAATATTTAATTTTCACTTTATTACCTTCCCTTGGGCGTTGAAGTCCTTAATGACTTACTTTTTTGCATTTATTTCACTTTTCACTAAGTCACCATATTATAATATAAAGTCCATATTTTAAATATTAAATTAAACTTACGGACTTTAATATGAAAGCCCAAACGGTCTCGGAATCACATGAATTATGGACCATTGGAAAGGTCTCGACGAGACGCTTTGCCTCCAATACTGAATTTCCAAAAATAGAAGGAATCCTAACTTACTAAAAATAGTAAGTTCTTCGAAATCGACCATCCAAACTCCCAGAGTTCCCTAACCACTTTGGTTAGCCTACGGGAACCAAGTATAGGCTAACACCACTAGGAATGGGGACATTACAGTCTACTCTCCCCAAGATTGCTTCCCTCAAGCAATCTCAGATCTGGATGCATCAGAATCTGCTCGCTCTCCCAAGTAGCATCCTCTACCGGCAGGTTCTTCCATTTTACTAGATATTCCCTGATGACCCTCTTCCTCAGTGTATGCTTCTTGGTGTCAATAATGGCCTCAGGTATCAAAACCAATTTCCCCTCTTCATCAAGAGGAGGCAACTCTGTAGAAGGTATCACATTGTGCCCCAACGCCTTTTTAAGGCGAGACACATGAAAAACATTGTGTACCTTGCTTTCTATTGGAAACTCCAGCCCTCTCCAACTCTCTTGGAGATCCTGAATGGTCCATAGTAGTGTAGCTTCAACTTCTCGGCACCACTCTTCTTAAGAGTGGACTATTTGTAAGGCTGCAGCATAAGATACACCATATCACCCACCTCAAAAGAACGCTCAACCCGATGCTGGTTTGCATACTGCTTCTGTTGGTTATGCGCCTTCTGGATGTTCTCCCTCAAAGACCTCATTATGTCTTGACTGTCCTGTAAGAGGTCTCTAGCCTTAGGTACTCTACTATCCCCAAACAACAAGTCCAGGAAACTGGGAGCCTCGTACCCATAAAGTGCCATAAATGGTGTCATCTGGATGGACATATGGTAAGTGGTGTTATAACAATACTCTCCCAAATGAAGCCACTTGACCCATGCCTTCTATTGCCTGGCTATGTAGTTCCTGAGGTATCCCTCCACCCACTTATTAACTATCTTGGTCTGCCCATTAGTCTAGGGGTGGTAGCTCGTGCTAGGGGTGAACTCTGTCCCTGTCAACCTGAAGAGCTCTTGCCAAAAATTGCTGAGGAACCTATTGTCCCTGTCGCTCACAATACTCCTAGGCAACCCGTGAAGTCGGAATACCTCTCTGAAAAATAAATCAGCAATCTTAGCTGCTGTATAGGTGGCTGAAATGGCAAAGAAATGGGCAAACTTCGTCAACCTATCAACCACCACAAAGATGTAGTCCCTGCCTTGGGCTTTCGGCAAGCCCGTAATGAAATCCATCGATATGCAATCCTACTTCCTCTCGGGAATGGGTAAGGGCTGCAACAATCCACCTGGGAAGGAGTGCTCATGTTTGTTCTGCTAGCATACTGGACACTCCCTCACGTACTTCTGCACTTCTGTCTTGAGGCCTTTCCAAGTAAACCTCTCCCTGACCTACCTATATGTTTTGAAAAAGCCCAGATGCCCTGCCATAGGTATGTCATGGAATGCCCTCAAGATCTTCTGCTTAATAGCAGATCCTGACACTAGAAAGATCCTCCCCTTGTAAATGATCAAGTCATTTACAATAGTGTACTTGTCATCACGGATGGTGCCGTCAATCACCCTAGAAGCCCACTTATCTTTCGCATACTCGGCAGAAATCATATCCTTCTAGTCCTCTGCAATTGTCTCTAACGCACACAAGTGTGGTCTCTTAGATAAAGCATCAGCAACTATATTTTTCTTCCCTTCGACAAAGACTATGTCAAAGTCATACGCCTGTAGTTTGCTGACCCACTTCTGCTGCTGATCATTTAGGTCCTTCTGATTAAGGAAATGCTTTAGGCTATTATGATCAGATTTAACAACAAATTTTCCCCCAACCAAATACTGCTTGAACTTAGCCAACACATGCATGATGGCTAACATCTCCTTATCGTAAATGTTATAGCTCCTCTCAGGACCCCTTAGCTTCCGGCTCTCAAAAGCAATGGGGTGCTTGTCCTACATCAGCACCGCCCCTATGCCTTCCCCTGAGGCATCGCACTGAAGCTCAAATGGCTTCAAAAAATTAGGAATGGCCAAAACTGGACAAGTGCTCATCACGTCCTTAAACCTGTCAAAGCACTACTGAGAATTATTTGACCATTTGAAAGCACCCTTCTGAGTCAAATGTGTAAGGGGGGCAGCTTTCTGAGAAAATCCCTTCACAAACCTGCGGTAGAATCCACAGAGGCCAAAGAATCCCTTGAGCTGAAAGAGATTCTTAGGTGGCGGCCAATCTACTATAGCTCAGATCTTTCCCGGATCCACACGAACACCCTCTGCACTGATGATGTGTCCTAGGTATAGCAATTCTGTCATGCCAAACTCGCACTTAGACATTTTGGCATATAGGGACTCCTGCTCAAGTATGCCCAGTACTATATCAAGGTGCCTCAAATGATCCTCCCAAGTTTTGCTGAATATAAGAATGTCATCAAAGAAAATAAGTACAAACTTCCTCAACTGTTCTCTGAATACCTTATTCATGCAAGACTGGAATGTGGCAGGTGCATTGGTTAAGCCGAAGGGCATAACCAGAAACTCAAGTGCCCATAGTGGCACCTAAACGCTGTCTTCTCCACATCCTCACGTACTCGTATCTGGTGGTACCCTGACCTCAAGTCTATCTTGGAAAAGAAGCATGCACCGTGGAGCTCGTCAATGAGTTCATCAATCCTAGGGATGGGGTACCTGTTCTTGATGGTCTTCTTGTTTAGTTCCCTGTAATCAATGCACATCCTGAGTGCCATCCTTCTTCACCAGTACAACAGAAGAAGCGAAGGGACTCTTATTGGGCCTAATGTGTCCCATCTTGAGAAGCTCTTGAATGCCTTTCTCTATCTCATCATTATATCTCCTAGGATGTCTGTAGGGAACTGTAATAACTAGTTTGGCACCCTGTTCCAGCTCTATGACGTGCTCAAAACCCCTATCTAGAGGTCTACCTGGTGGTATGTCACTAAACACTTTGGTGTGTTTAGATAGTATAGACTGGATCTTGGCTAGACACTCCTTTTTCTACTGCTTAGGCACCTCTGGCATCACAAGTATCTTAGCTGCCCACTGTACCCGATCATGTCGCAGTAACCTCTCCATCCTCCGAATGGACATTGTCCTCAAACCTCCATCTGACATTCCCCTCAAAATATGTTTCTGACCATCCACTTCGAACTTCATCTCCATGGTCCTCACTTTGAGGGAGAATTCACCTATCATATGTAGCCACTTCATCCCTAGGACTACATCCATGTCACCCATACTGACCATGAAATACTCAGCCTGGAACTCATAGTTATTCAACCTGATGGTTAAATTGGGGATTCTTCATTCGCAAGTGATAACAAACCTGTCTGCCACTCTGACCTTGAACCCCTCAAGCTCCTCAGTTTTGAGTCCCCTCCGTGCAACTAAGCCCTCGTTAATGAAATTGTGGGTGGCCCTGTATCTAACAAGGTGACTACTCTTTGTCCCTCCAATACTCCCCATATCCTGAAGGAACGCTCTCTCTGAATGGCAGAGATATGTGCTGTCGGGAAATCATCATCTGGTGCATTCTGTGCACCCTGCACCTCCTCTACTACAGTCTCTCCATCACTGTCCTCCCTATCACTCTGTTGCTCTGAATGCTCTGAAGCTATCTCCTCAACAGAATAATATTCTAACCGTTTGGCCTGCCCCTTCACTGGGCACTTATGGTTAGGATCCCATGGACCCTTACATTTGAAGCATAGCTTCTTCCTCCTGTATTCATTCAGTGCATCATCATCTAAACGAGGTGCTGGTTTCTTCTGTGGGAAGGTGTCTTGATGATGTGAAGGCATCTTATTCTTATGTGGAGAAAAAGGTTTGGAGACGAACTATTTCTTAGGCACTGCAAACTCCATACTTCGTGCCTTCTTAATGGTCTCCTGAAGTGAAGGTGGATCAAATGCCTTAACCCAACCCCTGAGTGGTTCCATTAGCCCTTCTGTAAATAGGACTATCAATCTCCTCTTTGAAATGCTGGGAACCATGACGCCGAGCCTCTGGAACTCAAAAATATAACCCTCAAGTGACCCATACTGCTCAAGCTGTGCAAGCTCCCTGAACTGTAACTCTGGGTCCTTGGTATGAAATCGCTCGATGAGTCTGTTAGTGAATTCATTGTAGGTGGTGATGAGGTTGTGGCCAAGTGTAACCAACCCGTGGTACCACCAATCATGAGCTAACCCATCCAAGTGTATAGTGGCAAAGTTAAGTGCCTCGTCCTTTGGCATCGGCTTAAGTGTTAGGTAGTTATCCAACTTCTGCACCCAAAGCTCTGGCTGTGATCTTGCCACTCCCGTCAAACCAATCCATAGGGACTTTGCTCAAGGCATGCTGGTAGTCCCAGTTAGCTCTGTTAGCTCTATAATCTCCTCTACCCCCCATAGCTCCCCTCTGTCTCTTCTGGTTCATGTACTGCTCAAATGTTAGCATATCCCTAATATCTGGAGCTAATGTCATGTACTCTGCATGCTGCATCCTAACATCATCTGTCATGGAAAGCTGAACCTCTGGTTCTTGCTGAACCAATGCCTCCTCTCTGCGTGGAAAGGTCGGTTGTAGGGGTCTAGTGACTGATCCTGGGTAGTACAGGTGCCATGCACACCACTCTGTCTTGCATGTCCACTACCATGTCCTGCATGTCGGCAATGGCCATTGTTTGACCACTAGTCTCACCCTCTAGTGTGGTATTGTTTTGTACTACCGAAATTCCTTGGTTAAATTTTCCAAGCAACTGGGACATCATATCAAGCATAATATCAAATTTTCTCTTTGTTTTTGTGTTAAGACTCTTTGGCTGATCCGGTCCCTTATCCTTATTTCTGTCTCCCATATTACTGGTGATGCTATCACTGTCACTCAAAGAGTTCCTGTGCATACCCAATACGCCTGAAACTGTCTCACCTTCTGGAATCTCAGGTGGGTGCCATTGCTGAGTGTCTCTACCATAAACAAATGGATGTGTATAAACTGTCTTCCAATCACTCATATAAATTGATCAACACAGGCTGCAAGATGCACCAGCTCTAATACCACTGAAATAACCCTGCCTGTTCTGTGTTTTGGAATATCTGAACTGGGTTTAGTTTTTTCTCATAGTTTTCAAAGTTTTCTGCCGTTTAGTTGAACTCTGCTTGCGTTTTCGGTGTTGTCTCCATAACATAATGCACATGCAAATATATATATTGCAAAATACATGAAGTGAAAGATACCTAGTTGTTCTATTTTATTAGACATGCATTACAAAGCTCTTATGAATGATACCCAGAAGATAGATTGCGAAGATAATGAAGTTTCTTACATACCCATCTCGCTGTCCATACAAGATGAGGTCTGAAAATGAAGTTACAGCAGATAGGAGGAGATTACAACATCAATGAATGCTATGTAGAATGATGGACATCTTCTCCAATACCTGCAGAAATGACCTTCAACTGATTTTCCACTGAGCAATGACCACGAATATGAGAGCCTCCAATACCCACGCCTTGGCTATAGTATAGGTACGGCTCTGGAATGTGAACAGCAGCAGCAAATTGTGGTCTAATCACCTCCAAAACCTCATTAAAATCTCTGCACTAACTTAGCATAGCTGGATGCCAAACATAAAAGGAAGAGCATATGCCAAACTGCCTTCAAACTCCCCAAATGCCTTTAAATGGTATGGCTGGCCCTAGAGCAGGTATAACCCAGATATGAGAATAATAGCACCCTAAATCTGCTCCAAAGTCACCAACAAAACCTGCAATATAATCTTCATTCTCCTTCGATAATTATAGTGCCGGAAAGCTACAGATTTCACCCTAAAAATACCTCCGCGACAAGCTCCGAACCCCTCTAAACTGTATGAAATGAAAGCACAATCACAACCACTGAATATGACTGTCCTCAAGCCACCTTAGATGTTCTCTCACACTCGCGGTAAGTTGTGACAGATGGTGGTTTCCGTCACCAAGAGCCAAAGGTTTCTTCAAACCCTTAGTAGAGCAAAAACATGAGAAATGTAATATGTCATGAATGAAGCAAATGCTTTTCTTTTTACCTTTTATATTTTCCCTCGTGAGGTCGACCATATGATAGAGGGAATTAAAATATTTAATTTTCACTTTATTACCTTCCCTTGGGCGCTCAAGTCCTTAGTGACTTACTTTTTTGCATTTATTTCACTTTTCACTAAGTCACCATATTATAATATAAAGTCCATATTTTAAATATTAAATTAAACTTACAGACTTTAATATGAAAGCCCAAACGGTCTCGGAATAACATGAATTATGGACCATTGGAAAGGTCTCGACGAGACGCTCTGCCTCCAATACTAAATTTTCAAAAATAGAAGGAACTCTAACTTACTAAAAATAGTAAGTTCTCTGAAACCGACCATCCGAACTCCCAGAGTTCCCTAACCACCTTGGTTAGCTTACGGGAACCAAGTATAGGCTAACACCACTAGGAATGGGGACATTGCAAGTTTTGTCCCTTTTAGGCGACTGTTTGACTTCTTAAAAGGTTGTGTTTATTGCTTTTCTTGTTTCTAGCGGTGCTAGTGCATCAAACCATCATTATTGGTGACTTTTTACTCTACCCTGGGGCCGTGGCGATTGATGTTCATCTCTCAAGCATTATGGTTGGGGTTTTACTGTTTCTTGGAGGGGACCAGCATCTATTTAAGGATGTTTGCAAGCCATTTGGGGGTTGGCACTCTTGTTCGCTGTCATGGTTAGTGTGTTAGGCATCTTTGAGCCATTGTTGGAGCGGAGTATGAGGCAGAGCAGCTTGAGGATGGATGGTTTAACTTTTGTTATTCATTGAAGTGTTGTTTCGGTCATATTCTGACCTACATTTATTATACATGACTAGTTTTAGTGGAGTTGGAAACTGATTTGCTCATCCAAACTGGAGTTTTTCCTCTTTATGGGTTTCTCCAGAGCAAAACTTTGTGTTCCAGTCATTGTCTTGTGTGTGTTGCTTCATACAAATTTTACACTGCTTTATCATAGTGTTTACTTGCATATCTACAACTGTCTAGTGATTGTGAGGGCTGTATTACTATTCATTATTTACACTCCTTCAAAGGTTGTTAGAGTAGCTAGCATCGTAGAATCCAGAATTGTGGAGTTGTCTGAGCCTGAGGGTATCTGAGGCAGTTTATCGATCAAATGGTCAATGGTTGGTATAGCTATTGTGTCTTGTTGAGTAGAACTTCCCACTAGGGATTTATTAGGTTGTGGAAGGAAGGCAGTTTATAGCTCATTCTTTTCCATATATAGGGAAGTATTATCCGTTCTGAGGAAGGATTCATAAATTGTTCCATTAATGACATGATCCTGTAAACATCCTCATAGAATCTTAACTATTTTGTTTATTTTTCTTCTTGATTTGCAGTAGAAAATCACTAATAATTGTCACATGGAAATTAAGTGTTTCAATTTTTCTTACATTTTGTTTGCACCTGCTGTTTCTTTATTTATTTACAATACAATTGCTTCTCATTCTTCGCTTCGTATTCTTTTTCGGTTGTTCGGACTGCACACTCCTTTCATTTTTGTGTCAATGATTATCTTCCTTTGCTTTTTGCTCATACATACATAGTGGAGTATTCCTCTCATTTTTGACATAAAACTGAATAAACGTGTTCATTAAATTGACATTGAGTGATGGGAAAATTCCAACTTAAATAGCAGTCATAATATTCCTCTCTCAATTAATCATAAATAACTATAGTTGAATAGGATTATTTGGAAGCATCTGTCCATGAAAAATTTGAAGGACATCATATTTTCTCATAAATATTATGATGCTATGGAGTTTTGTAAGTTGATGATTAGAATGTTGGCATGGTTTATGTGTAAAGATTTACTTTCGTTATTTTTGATAAATCCTAGGTCATTTAATTAGTCTCATGTATTTGAGAATTTCTTCCAAGGACTTAACTAGCATTTCTCTTGTTCAGGCAGGTATTGAGATTGCCAAGCTTTTCTTGGATAGCGGAGAGACGGTATATACCTCACTTACAGCATTATATTATATTTTATTTTTTGGTGATTTTATTTATTTATTTTGGTGGGGAGGGGGTGGAGGGGAGGGGGGTGGTGAGTGTCAGTGTTTTGGGTCATGGGTGTCTTAACATTTATTGTGGAATGAGTGATTGTAACATTTTCCTATTGCATATTGATTTTTCTTTAGTTATTTCATATGTTCTCTTTAATGGAATAATTTTCATAATGGAAATGATTTCTTAAAGGCAAACACTAGTAGGTTAAGAGTTTGCCCTATCCTAGTTGTTTTAAGCAAGCATATAAACATGAGGTCATTGTAGATATAATATATATCATGTTATTGTGCGACATATCTTCTCTCTTTTGCTGTAAGAAGTTCTATTTTCAATTGCTTATTTGTGTATTGGCATCTGTTACTATAGATTATTTTTTTTTTCTTTCATTATGTATTAATCATTTGCTTATGTTATTGATGCCTCCATAAGCACCATTTTGGTTCTAGATCCTATCCAGGATTGTGATAGGGTTTCTACCCTATCAAATGATCGCCATATGTTATGTTTAGCTTACCAGAAAGGATGGTCTTTTTGTATGTCTATTCTCTTGGCTTGGAAATATAGCACTTTCACATATTGTTTTCTTATTTTATTTTACACATACATGGTGGTATACATTGGTCTATCTCTACCCTTGTTGGAAAACCTTGAGCTCCAATGAAACTCAATGTTTCTCCGAGTTTTGGGGATAGGGTGACTAGAATGGTAAAAACATTTCAGAATTTGGTGATAGCAACGGCTGGCAAAATACCTAAAATTTGAATTTTAAAAAAATACAAATAAGTAAAAAAAACCTAAAAATAACTTAAACAAACTAAAAGAAGCTGAATTTAAAAATGTGAACATTTAAATATAAATACTAAAAATAGGGTTGTAGGATACGCCACCCCCCTCCACAGGGATGCGTACTTGAGTACTCAATATGGATTCGGGTATGGTACGGTGCAGATATGGCCTGAAAACCGTACCCGCCCGTGCCCTATTTTTTTTCCTTCACCCGCTCCAAATTCGCGAGGAATTGGATTTTAAAAAAACGCCCCATATTTGTGGTGATTCCTCTAAAAAATTTAAAAATATGTAAATCTCGGGTTAAAAATAGCAATTTTTTTGTGAGTTGGCTAAAACCATTTTCGGATTACAAAAACAATTTCGTTTTGTCGGCTAAAACTAGTCACAGGGTAGAAAAACAATTTCGTTTTGTATAAATAATGTGGTTGACTGTTTGCAAATTCCACTATTGTGACCTGCTACCATTGCGTATTGCTTCCATTGCGACCCACTGAGCGATTTGTTTTTCTGGTTAACTCGCCCTCGACATTTTTTTTTTCTTAGTTCTGGTTATCTCTCCCTTGACTTAGGTACGTAGTGAAAACCTAGGATTAATATGTTTGAAGTTTAAGTTTAAGTTTTGTATTTTTATTTTATTAAATTTAAAATGCTAACATTGATAATATAAATTTTTTATATTTATATTAATATTATAAAATGTTAACATTGATAATATTAAAAAATTTATATTTATAGTAATATTTTAAAATGATAACATTGATAATATTAAATTTTTTATATTTATATTAATATTTTGTTTTATTAGAATAAAATACAATTTATATTGGGACATAATGGCTCGCAACCAAAATTTTGATTGCAAGGAAATTTTCCCTTTCAAGCATCAAAGGAGGGAGAACAAATTTGAACGCACCCAAAGGGAAGGAAGAAAGGAGGAGCGTGAAGGAAGGACAGGCAACAGGGAAGCACAATAGACTTTCTGGGGAGATAGTAGGAGATGGCCGCGGACATTCATGGAAAACAATTCCTCATGGCAATTGGGGAGAAACAAAAAAGAATCGCGGATGATATGGAGACCAAGAAACTAGGAAGTAGCCATAGGAGCGAACGCAATTCCAACAAGTTTAAAACCCCTGGCCAAATGCATTTCCTTTGAAATCAACAGTATAGAATTAGCCAACTCGGTAAACAGATTAAGTTCCTGTGCTTTCTTCATTAAATGGGCGGGAGAACAGCGTTCTAGGGCAAAAATAACACAATGGTGTCAGAAACAATGGGGAGATGATTTGAAAATTAGATCAATGCCGAGGGGTTTCTTTCTAGTTGTTTGCTCGACAACAGATAAGAAAAAGGAGATAGTAGCCCAGGGGCCTTATTTAATGGACGGAGTTGGTATTAATATCAAGGATCAGGAGCAAAACTTCAATCCTATTAAGCATGAAATATCGGTTACTCCTATGTGGGTTAGATTTTACAATCTACCCATGGAATACTGGGATCCGGGTATTCTAAAGCAAATTGGTGAGGAATTGGGATCTTATATCAAAATCAATGAAAGAATGATGGAAAGTGAGATTGGGATGTATGCCCGAATTTGCATTGCAATAGATCTTCAGTCCCCTCCTTCGGAAATAGAAATTAGAACCAATGCGGGGATATGGAGATAGAAAGTGGAGATTTAAAAATCTCCCCCCTGATGTAAAATTTCAAACTTCAGGGTCACGCAGAGAGGCAGTGCTCTAAGAACAAGGAGAGTGAGTGAATAGGAGTAGATGCGTAGGAGAAATAAAATAATGTGGAGCAGGAGGCAGAGGCAGGAAACAATGAGGAGAGAATAGTAAAGCATGAGGTGGAAGTTGCAAATGATTGGACGTAATGTCTCCCATTTAGCCCATTGGATCAGTGGACAGGGATTAGTCTATGATCAGACACCCGTAGGCTAATGGAGGTGATTAGGGGGTCAGTTTGGGTAACTTACTATTTATAGTAAGTCAGAGCTGAGCACTGGCTATTTTTGGCAGGGCAGTTGAGGAGGACCTTTGCACGAGACTCATGGTTTCGATATGTCTAGAGCATTATTGAATACAATATAAGTTAAATTAAAGATTTAACTTATGTTATTTTATAAGACATAATATAACTTTAAGTTATAAAGTAAAGTCACTTTATAAAGTTAAGTTATAACTTAAAAGGTGGTCCCCTAGGAGATGGGCGCCCATGGGAGGCATAAGGGGATTAAAAAAATCATAAAATAAAATATATGAAAAATCCCTCTTGGGCGTTGGAGAAAGGAGAGGAACAAAAAGGCAAAAAGGAGCTCATTTGACATATGTGAAGTTTATGTAAATTGCTCTCATATTGAGATAGTGTCGTGCTTTGGCTTTGGAGCTTGGCTTTAGGGTTTGGAGATTGATTTGCTGGGACAAAAACCCCTGCAATATCACCTTTCTTCATGCGTGAAAGACCGCATTAGGAGAGGACATTGGAGGCTTCAACCAGGGGTCTCATTTGGGCATTCGAATGATACATTTTGATGGAGTTTTGAGCTTAAACGGATATACTTTCATGCTGCAGACCAGAATAGGGTAATGAAAGGCAGATTGTTGTGTTGTGACTGATTTTTGCTGCTGATACAGAGTTTTCTTTGGCAGGCCGTACATTCTAGACTGGACGTACTTCTCTAGAGGGCCCGTACAGTTTATAGAAGTCATTTTAAGGAGTTTTGGACTGTTTTATGGTATCCATTCTAGGCGTTGGGAGTTAGAAAGAGGCTGCAGACAGATTTAAACAGTTTTCAGGGAGATTTAAGATCTGTGGTTGCTGATATATGCTCTAGCAAGGCCATACCATTCATAGGAGGACGTGGGTATTGGAGATGATGTTTCTTCCTTCATTTGGAGTTGTTAACACTCACATCTTGGTCGCCTAGGGTTTGCTTTCAAGCTGTCAACAATTGTAGAACAATATCTATTTCATTTTAAGGAGTTGGAGCTCATTTTCCTTGGTGTATATTGCTGGTCATCCATCAACACAGATACGAAGTTGAAGATTCCCATCTGGGTATATCATTGTAATTCATATTTATCCTAAATACAGTCCGGGTCATTGTTATTTCGTTGATATCTCTTCTAGTTTTTCTGGGTTTTTAGTTTATGCAAAAAACAAACATGCAAGCAAACCCATGAAACCCTAAACATCAAACAAGCAAAAAACAAAAAATTATATACAAAGCAAAACATATATCAAGGGGGGTGTATGTTACATGGGAAGAAGAACAATGATGAGCAGGAGTCAGATGAGGGTCATAGCCTGAAGGAGGGAGATGAATCTGAATCTAGGATTCATCAGGAAGAAGCAAAAGGAAGGGAGCCTCTCCCCTCCAAAGACATTGAGCCTGTTATTCAACAGATCTAAGTCAAGGACTTGGGCCTAGAAGATAGGTCAATCTTCAACTTAGGCTTGGAGTTGTTTGGATGCAATGACAATTTGGAGAACAAAGGAAATGGCAATTAAAATTCAAATTCATATGAGGAACTAGAATCAAATTCAGAAGGTTTTTTCACAGATGATGGGATAGGGGAGATGGAAGAAAGATCAATTTCCCAAACGGAGACAAAGCCTTAAGAAGCCAAAAGTTGGGAGGAAAGAATCAGAGAGGCAGGAAACCCATTAGAGTCAAGCTAGAATTGGTAGGTAAGGCAAAGGGGCAAATGAAACTGAGATTAGGGAAGGGGATCACCCTTCTCAAGGAGCAATGAGGCTCATAACTTGCAATGTTAGGGGTATCAATGCCCCTAACAAAAGATGCATGCTCAAGCGTCAAATTGATTTGAGCAAACTGGATGTAATTTTATTTCAGGAAACTAAGTTGTCTTTTGAAGAAGCTAACGAGTTCATGGGAAAGTGGAACTGGAAACAATGGCAAGGTCTTTTTGCCCCTGCAAAAGGGGCCTCAGGTGGATTGGCTACTATCTGGAACCCTTTCAGTGTAAAAATAGAGGAGATTTAGTCAAATGACTTATGTAAGATTAGTAAAGTCCATTTCTTATATTCTAATTGCTGTTTCTTTTTAATGAATGTATATGGCCCCATTAGGACAGAGCAAAAGAAAGAAGTATGGGATCAAATTTCATTAGTCATCCAATCATTAAAAAAGATATGCCTAATAATAGGTGGGGATTTCAACGCCACAACTGATCCTTAGGAGAAAAGGGGGGTATGAAGAGGATAACTCAGATTCAAAAGGATTTTCAGCTCTTCATAAACAACCACCAACTACATGATGTCATTCCCAAAAATGGTGTTTATACATGGACAAATAGGAGACAAGGTTTTATCAACATTGCGGAAAGACTTGACTGTTTTCTTCTAGGGGGTGAGTGGTCAGCCCTTTCGTTTTTATATGAATCCTCCATACTATCTTTCATAGGTTCTAATCATTATCCTGTTCAGCTTTGTCTTTCCCCTGATTCCAGATCGCAAGGATGTTACTTCAAATTTGAGAAGATGTGGTTGCGAGATTCAAAGATAGAAGATAAAATTTTGGAATGGTGGACACAGGGTCCAAGGCTAAACAGGTCAAGGCTTTTCATTTTCTTCAAAAAACTATGCTTCATCAAAAATCAGCAGAAGGAGTGGAACAGGAGCCATTTCAGAAACATTTTTGAAGAGGAGTAAAGTTGAGGAAGAATTGGCTGATCTTAATGAGATCATGGAAATTCAAGGCATGGACCAAGACACTTTTGCTAAGAAGAAATACTTGAAGAGTAGATACAGTGAACTATTGGCTAGAGGAGATTTTTTGGAGATAGAAGTCCAGGGAGTGCTGGCTCAAGGAGGGTGATAGAAACACAAAATTCTTTCATAACATCACAAAAGCTAAAAGAAGCTTGAACATAATTTCATCTATCAAAGATAGTAATGGTATGCTGGTGGAAAACTTGGGGGAGATAGGAGAAGTGGCTTCTAATTTCTTCCAAGACTTGTTGAACAACCAAGCTCCCTCAAATGAACAAGCAGAGGCAAAAGTTCTAAGTAGGATTCCGAGCTTGATTGGTCAGGAGAAAAATGACATATTGAGGAAACCTTTCCCTAAGGAGGAGGTCAAATGGACTGCTTTTCATTTAGCTCCAGATAAGGCTCCGGGGCCAGATGGTTTTCCAGCCTTCTTTTATCAGAAATTCTGGAGTATTATAGGGGCTGACCTAGTCCTAGCTTTGGAAGAATCTAGAAGGAAGAAGACCATGCTCAAAGACCTAAATAACACTTTCTTGGCTTTGATCCCCAAGAAGCAAATAGCGGACACAATGGATGACTTCAGACCAATTTCTTTATGTAACACGGTATACAAGATCATCTCCAAAGTGATGGCCAACAGGTTGAAGGAACTACTGCCTTTCATTATTTCGGAAGAACATAGTGGCTTCACTCTAGGTAGATCAATCACTAACGGAATTATCATAGCACATGAAGCTATTCACACCATTAGGAGAGTAAAACAGAAAGTATGATTATCAAACTGGACATTAGAAAGCCATATGACCAAGTGGACAGACAATTTCTACTAAAAGTCTTAGAGAAACTTGGCCTCAATTCAGAATGGATTGACTGGATTCATAGCTGCATATCAACACCCACATTCTCTGTATTGGTTAATGGCAGCCCAAATGGATTCTTCTCCTCTAGAAAAGGGCTTAGGCAAGGGGACCCCTTATCCCCTTTCTTATTCATAATCATGGCGGAAGCACTTGGGAGATACATTTAGGGGGAAGCAAGAAGTGGCAAGTGCACTGGGATCAAGGTGGCTCCAAATGATGACCCTATCACTCATCTACAATTCGTGGATGACACTCTCCTCTTCGGTATAGCCAGCAAGAAAGAAGCAAGAACTGTGAAGATGACTCTGGACAAATTGTAATATCCCCAATGGGATCTGCCCTAAAAGTCTGATTTTTATTTTCAGATTTCTGCCCTGGTTTTCTGCACTTTTCTTTTCTGCTGAAACCCTAGAATTCTGATCTGATTTTCTGCTCTTAATTAACTTATTCCAGTGAAGACAAAACTCATCCAAACATGGCAAATAATGATGGCAAATGATACTACAAGTTGACATTCATCATAAGCATGAATTACACCATGAAATACACAATGTAGGGCAACCAAAATGACAACAAGAAGTCTGATTTTCTGAATTCGACTCTATTGCTATAAACTGAAATTCTGGAAATGCAATTACATCCACATGCATAGGCCAAACATGCCTAAATACAAATCAGATCTCTGCTGTTACAAATTAGACCTTTAAATAGGTTACTACATTCCAAAATATGATGAACAAGATGCTCCAATATAAACCCTAGCTGGGTGAATTACATCAGCTAAACAATGTGGACAAATCACAAGCAAATGATGAATGAAGCTCCAAAGTCCTCTCCAAAGGTGTGCCGCTAGGTCTGCTGCAAATAACTAGGGTTTAGGAAACCCTAATCAAGATGAAATTAGCCCTCCAACTCCAATTTCATCCCTAACAAATCAAATCGCCCTTCTCCTCAAGGTGGCACTCAACTCTAGGATGAAACCCTAGATCAAAATCAACACAAAACTCGCCAATGCTGCTGCTCCAAATCTGATCTTAAAATCTGAATATGAAATTCTACTCTTCTCCTTCACGAATCTCCAATGAAGTGCAAATAGGCTACCCTTATGAAACCTTCACAAGATGAATTAGGTTTACTTCCAATTCACCTAGAATCGCAAGGGTTTTGGTCCTTGGATTCAAGCCCAACTTTCATTGCAGCCAAAAGAATTAAACTCCAAGAGAAAGTATGAATGTAAGATATGATGGAAATGCCTTCAAAGATCTCTTATTTATACACAATCTTTTCTCCTCCTCTAGGCCGACCTAGGCATGAAATGTAATGTGCCGTACCTGTTTGTATTTTTTAAAGATCTTTTTATGTGTGATTTTATTAATTTTTTGTGGGATCTTTCAAAATAGACAGAAGAATGCAGAAGGGTTTTCAGTTTTCCTGCAGATGTGTTGCCGGAGCATACAATATAGAGCATAGAACATAAACCCAGAAAATATACAACAGATATGAAGAAACTAACTGATACCCAGATAACAGAATAGTCAAATATTAATTACTATCACATACCCATGTTTAGATTTGCACTTTGAAATTTATGTTGTAGCCGGACCAGCAACTGGGTATGGCTGAAATCACTTCAAACTCTAGATATACTGATGGTATTTGATATGCAAAGGATTACAATGAGCTAAGGGGCCTCGACACCCAAAAAGAGAAGTAATACAGGTGCCAATACAAAGAAATGAGTCCTCAAAAGAGACCCATGCCCCTCTGGGAATGGTACGACCAAGCTGGAATAGCAAACAATAACAGCAGCTCCAAATATCCCTCCGTTTCTTGTTGAAATCAGTCTACAAACATCCTAGAGACTGGGCGAACAAAGTATGCTAAGAAATCTGCCTTAACTCCTCACAAATCAGCTCCCCAAAGTGGTACGATTGCCTCAAGGGAAGTACGGCCAACCAAGGAAATGGTGCAGCAACAAACTCTCTTCACACACTTCGAAAATTTGATGTTTCTCCTTGATATCAGCGAAATCACCAAAGCTTCAGAAGATGCAAGCATTAAACTCCGCAAACCCTCATAAAGAACTCCATTGAAGCACTAATGCAGATACTGTATGTATCTGCCCTCAAGCACCTTTGGGTGGTATTGCACACCTGTAGAATGCTGCTACTTAGGGAGATTTTCGTCTCCAAGAGCCTCTGGTTCGAATCCTCAAACCCTAGAGCCAAGCTCCAAACCCTCGTAGGGAAAATCTCAAAAGACAGAAGAAAATAATAAATCAAGCATATCAAATGAAGAGCCTTTTTCCTTCTTTTATACTTTTTCATCTGGGAGTCTCTAAAATCCTCTTGCATATGGGATAAAACATAAGAGGGAAAATACATTTTAAAATATTATAATTCTCCTTAATTCTTTTCTCAACATCACCCTTAAAGTCCCCTCTTTTAAAACAACATTAAGTTGTCGTGCCTAGGCACCAAAGTCCAATATTAAATAATAATGTTTAATTTACGGACTTTAAAACGAAGGACAAGACGAATCCAAACCCACTCTCAAAATCTTGATCCGACACTGAACCCGAACTTACTAAAAATAGTAACGGCCATAAGCAATTGAGCCCATACCGAGGGTGCCAACTAGACCCACAAACCATCTGATAACTCTGAGCTCAATGCAACGCGAGGAAGAGCCAACAGCTGACTACCGAGTCACCGAAACAACGCCAAACTGACACTTACTAAAAATAATAGTGTTCTCCGAGGACCACAGAGAACAAACCCATAAAAACCTAGAAAGATTGTCAACATGCAAGCACTTGCTATAAATAGTAAGTATAGACAAGTGGTCCAAAATCTCTCCAAAAAGTGTCAACCAGCTCCACTGGATCACCTGAACACCCTGGTGACATCGAAATACTCCCTTGATTATGCTATCACCAACCCAGAAAGTCAGCTCTGACTGAACTGCAAGAGAATCCAAAAATGGGGACATTACATGAAATTCCTTTTATTTTCATTATCTTTGTCTCCCAAGTTTTGGCTGACCCTCTCTAGACAAGATTGGCGCTCAAATGACAAATTAAAGATTTGTCCTTTGTGTCATTTCCTCCTTATGCCGACCTCCATTTGGGCGCTCAAACAAGAGACACATCATTATTTTATTTTATGCTTATTTCCTCAACTTTCCAACCTCCAATTGGTACGCTTCTCCTCAAGGCAATTTATTTTATCAATAATGACTTTACCAAAAATACCACATAATTATATCAAGTCATATTCCATCATCGATTTGCCCTTCAAAAATGTCCAAGTGTGAAAACTTTCCAATTAGGTCATCACTAGGTGATCACTCCGAAAATGGGGACATTACACAAATATTGCATGGCTTCGGGACAACACATCAATTGGAAGTAATCAAAGATCTTTTTTAACACAGATCTACGGAGACAAAAAGAAATTGCTTGTATTCTTGGATTCACAATAAGTCAGCTCTCGGGCATATATCTGGGCATTCCCTTGTTTGCAGGTCCAAACTGCAGGATCATCTTCTAAGAACTTGCAGCTCAAAAATGGCATCTTGGAAGGGTATATGGTTATCCTCTATAGGGAGGATTCTAATGCTTAAATTAGTGCTTTCTGCTATTCCCATTTTCGATGTCATGCCTTAAGCTACCTAAGAAAATTGGAGAGTTAAGAAATCAAAAAATGAAAAATTTCTTTTGGGATGGCTCAATGGATAGCAAAAAGATCCCATTGGTTGCTTGGGACAAAATTTGCAGTCCCAAACATGCAAGGGGTGTAGGGTTATGTAAGTGGCATATTTTTAATAAGGCACTGGGGGCAAAATTAGTTTGGAACCAGGGAATGGAAATGGAAGCATATCACGGTGGAGAGTATCCCTGTGGAACAAAAGGAGAGATTGGAGTTCATATTGAATTGTAGGCAATTGTATGTTTTAGAGGAGGTGGACTCAATTATCTAGAGTGGGTCGAAGTCGGGCCAGTCGGGCCAGTATAGTGTCAAATTTGGATATGTGATTGGAGAGGTAGCCATTGTCGCTAAGGCAGATTGGCCCACTCACCTTTGCTGGAACAAGTAGTGTTTGCCAAAACCAGGGGCCTTTGCTTGGGCCACTTTACAAAATCGGATCCTAATTGGGGATAGATTTAGGAAACTTGGTTTTCAAGGCCCTCTTAGATGTAGCTTGTGCAAGGGAGAGGAGGAATTGATAGATCACATTTTAAGGAGGTGCACATTTGCAGAGGCATGCTGGGAAAAGGTAAGAAATTGAATTGGTGTAGCCCGCTACCACAAGATTTACTAGCCACATTTAACTCATGGCCCATATTGTATCAAAAAGCTACTTTTTCCTGTTTCTGGACTATATGCCCTTCAATTGTAATCTGAGATTTATGGAAGGAGAGAAACAAAAGACTCTTTCAGGAAAAAGAAATGGAGATGGATGTTTTTTTGAAAAGGTGGAGCACTCCATTGTTGAGGTGGAAAACAATGTTAGAAACCAGAAGTAAAACAAGAAATCTTTCACAAGGTGGGATGGATTAATGAGGAGTAACTGGATTGGTTTGGCAGCTCCCCCCGTTCAAGGGGCACCATGGGATCATCCGTCCTCCAAGTATCGAGTTGATGCAAGATGGTTACCTCCGGATACTGGATGGAAGAAACTGAACTTTGATGGAGCCTTGAAGGGAAATTCGGGTGAATCAAGCATAGGTTGTTTAATTAGAGATCAAGATGGAAGATTGATAGAAGTAGCTTGTAAAAGATTGGGACTAGCCTCAAATAATGAAGTGGAATTTCAGGCTTTAATCTTGGGATTACAAACTTGTCTCAATAGTGGCATTAAGTAGATTCATATCAAAGGGGATTCATTAATCACCATAAACGCCATCCGATGCAAACATATTTCCAACTGGAAACTCAATAATATGTTGATATGCTACTTGGAACTCTTGGGCAAATTTGATGATTTTAAAATTTGATGCCTTCGACTTGGTGGACAAAACGTTAATAAGCAGCTCATTACACGAATGACAAACTTTAGCCCCAGATTTAGGGAATCTAATCATTAAGGAAAGTGGCGATAGTGGGACTACAGTTCAACGAGCAGGGAGATACCTACCTCCCATTACATCAGTTCATAAACTGCCACATCAGCGACTAATATATGTGCCACCAAGACATCTTGATTGGTTTGAAGAGATGTAATGTCCCCTTTCTAGAAGAAATACTTAAACTTGAATTTGCATCCAAAGTGATTCTCAAGGAGACATTAGTAACATTAGAGATCATTAAATTCTATTGATAAGATCAACAAGTTCAATGATAATATTCCATTCATGATTGTCATCCACTATTGATGACTATTCTATACTTCAAATCATAATTCAAGATCCATATCCTCTTCTCTTGTTCTTCATCAGGAACTAGGATTTACATGATGTGGGCGCTAAGAAACCAATACATGGAAGGATGTAAGATAACCAACTAGTTCTACTAAAATTTTTCCTTAACTTAGATAAAGTTACTTGTACTTAGCTTATCTACTACTTAACACTTAATGACAAACATCAAAGAATGAATCAACCTGAAAGCTGGGTACTTGTTGAATTGCTTGATTCAATCTTGCAAATGTCGATTACATAGATAATGCTTTGAATAGCATGAAGTTACAACTTTATTCAAATGGAATTACAAAAGGAGGCCTTGAAGCCTTGATGTCTACAATGACTTCTACACTTGATCAACTCAATCAAACTCAATGATGTTAACTGAATGTCAACACCTCACAATACGACAAGGGAGCATCACCTTGCTTGTTGAGGGAACATCACCCCAACACTTGAAACTCACAGGCCTCAGGATTACAAGCTCAATAGCTTTGCAGAGAGAATTTTGTCAAAATGAATAGATACAAATGAATGAGAGAGCTCCTCCTTTTATAGGCCTTCCAAAGGCAATGAAGGCACGTTTTTCAATGCACAAAGAGGAACCAAGGCATGTTTCCCAAGAAGCATATCCAAGGGAATATTCCATCTGATGACTCATTCTGAGTTGGCAAGCTTATCTAGAGACCTTGACACGGATCTCGAAGACATGCTGTCGACCAATGAGAGCTCAGGTAGTTACAACTACCTCATCTTCTGACTAGGCGCCAAATGTTGACCCAGGTGCCCAACTGAGGTGGCAGAGACATGAATAGATGCCTTTCCAGGCTAGGCGCATTCTGGAGGTGAGAAAATTGGTAGGAGTGCGCCTTGCATGTAAGATGACTTTCCTTGACGATTCTTCAAGTCTTGATGCTCTGGAAGGTGGAATGCTTCAATTGGGAGTGAGCGCCTAACTTGGAAAGAGCTTCCACATGTTATTACCTTGATCCAGAAAGGTGTCTGGACACTTAACTTATCCAATCTCCTTAAGGCGCTCATTGAGATTGATCTAGGCACCACTTGGGGTTGAGGCGCTACCAAAGAAGTGCGCCATACCTTGACTTCAATCCTAGAGGCCCAACCAGACTCTAGGCGCCAAAATGACGTTGCAACTGCATAGATTTCAAGACCAAGTGCCAACTAGAGATGATATTGCGCCTTGCTAGGGTTAGGCGCCAAATTGAGGTCTTTGGAATCCAGCCGCAATATAAGCTTCCCAAAACACTTCTTTGCCAAGGCGCATTCCTAGGATTCAAAGCCATGATCCAGCGCTTAGGTTCCAACTTGTTATTTTTACAAGAAAATGTGAAAGTGACTTAGTCTTGAATGAATAAAACCTTTCCCCTGATGGAACGCCTTGCACCTAACTAGTCTTGAAGACATTGCATCAACCTTAGATGCACTTTTGAGAGAATTTCCACCTTAGGCGCACTTTGAGGGAGTTTCCACCTTAGGCGCCAAAATGGGAGTGCTGCATCTCACATGTCTTTCTACTTCAAACTTTCAGTTCTACATCCATCTAGGCTAGGCGCTCAATTGGAGGATCCCGGGAATCAAGTATTGGCGCCTTGTTGCTCTTGGCGCCCACTTGGATGACTCAACATGATACTAGCGCCTAAAGTGAATAGGCCTTCATCACTTATTCAATTCACTTAGAAGACTTCACTTTGAAAACTTATTAACTCTTCATCTTGAAATGACAACTTATCTTCAATTCCTTATTGAAGCGCCAACTCAGAGCCACAGAAACTCATCCTAATGTCTTAGGTAGACTAGGCGCCTATTAAGGTTGTAGGATTAGAAAGTGGCGCCTTTCTCTAGTTGAATCCTTTTGAAGCCTTGCTACTCACTTAGTTGTCTATCCATGTTCTCCGGAGGATTCATTGTACCTCTATCATCTTCATCAGTCAAGCTCTCCCTTAAAATGCACTTAGGCGCCATTTGGATGTCTTCTAGTCTAGGCGCCATTGTAAGATACCCAACTAATTCTACCAAAATTTTTCCTTACTTAGACAATTTTACTTGCTACCAACTCATCAACTATTTCAACAACACAAAGATATACATTAAAGATAACTATTTGAATGAATCAACCTTAAGCTGGGTACTTGTTTTATTACTTGATTCAATCAACTCACAATGTCTTATTACATGAGTAATGCTTCCAATGGCATGAAGTTACACTTTATTCAAATGGAATTACAAAGCAGGCCTTGGAGCCTTGATGATTACAATGGGCGCCTATACTTGATCGACTCAATTGAACTCAACGATGTCAACTGAATGTCAACACCTCACAGTACAACAAGGGAGCATCACCTTGTCAGTTGAGGGAGCATCACCCCAACACTTGAAACTCGCAGGCCTCAAGATTACAAGCTCAACAGCTTTGCAGAGAGAATTTTGTCAAAATGCATAGATAGCAAATGAATGAGAAGGCTCCTCCTTTTATAGGCCTTCCAAAGGCAATGAAGGCACGTTTTTCAATGCACCAAGAGGAACCAAGGCACGTTTCCCAAGAAGCATATCCAAGGGAATATTCCGTCTGATGACTCATTCTGAGTTGGCAAACTTACCCAAAGACCTAGATACGGATCCCGAGGACGTCCTGTTGACCAATGAAAGCTCAGGTAGATGCAACTACCTTATCTTCTGACTAGGCGCCCATTTGGAGTAGTATGATCATGGAATGGCGCCCATGTGGAACTAGGCGCCCAACTGAGGTAGCAGAGGCAAGGATATGCGCCTAGAGGAACCTGATAACTCCATATGTTCTCAAAACACTTAACAATGTTCAATGAAGATCTCTTAGACTTCAAGCGCCAACTGAAAGGTAGTGGGAACTAGAAGAGGCGCCTTTCCAAGCTAGGCGCTTCCCTGAGGTGGCAGAGACTATGGAGTGCGCCTTGGGTATTTTGATGTCTCCTTGTCATTTGATCAAGATCTTGGCTTGATGAAAGAACCCTTAAGCCAAATCAAACTTCTCTAACAAAATGAAAAGTTAAGTTGTAATTCAAAAAGCCTTGACTAACTTAGGCGCATTTTCAAGGTTCTAGAGTCATGGATTAGCGCCTAATATCCTGGGAGCAAATTTGAACTTTATACAAGTCTATCAAGGAGTTTCCAAGTTAAGATGCCAAGGTAGGGTCACAGATGAGTAGAACTGCGCCTTCTGGATCCTAGGCGCCATCTTGAGGTGGCAAAAGCTTGGATTTGCGCCTAGTGGTATTCAATACTTTCAAACTCTTAAAACTTCCAATCTACTCCCATCAAGCTTAGGCGCTCTGGAATAACATATGGGTGCCTTGTTTCTTTAGGCGCCTAATTCACTTAGAACACTTCATTTTGGATACTGATCAACTTTCCCTCCTGAAGCGCCAATCCATAGTCATAGGAACTTCTTCTAGTGCCTTAGGCGCTCAGTCTGGTTTAGGCGCCTCTGGGAAGTGATGGGGATCCAAAAGTGCGCCCTCATCCTTTCCATTCATGGATAATCATTTCAATTGATAGAAGGTTAATTCAACAAACAAGAATCCTTTTAATGACCACTTCATCTTTCCAAAACATCTCCTTGTCAAGGCGCCAACTGGATGTTGCTCTGGCAAGTGCGCCTAGGGTTTACTTAGTCAAGTTCTTTGAAGAACTGCAATGTATGAGTCCCTCTGATGATCTAACCATTCTTTTCTTCCCAGGCGCCCTGGTGGATGTGGTAGAAGCACTCTGTAGCTTGGTGATGCTAGGTTAGGCGCTCTTTTGTGAATATTGATATAGGATGTGCGCCCAGACTCCAAAAGTCCATTTCCTGCATTTCTTGTCTTCCAGACTTAGCCAAATTTCAAGTTTTTAACTTATCCCTACAAAACAGTAAAGTTAAGTTAGTCGAAAACCAGTTCATTCCCTCATCATTCTGAATTAGCCTCCGGGAATGATCAATAGGCTAATCCAATCTTAATCTGATGATCAAGCCGGAAATGGGGACATGACAGCCATTTGATAGTTGTTCCAGGTAGATTTGCAGGGAGAAGTGCGCCTAATGCTGTTCTCTGAAGATTTCCAAATGAGCGAGTCATTTTGAAGATCAAAACACTCATTTCTTCCAAGGTGCCCTAGTTGATATGATTGAGGTGCTTCAAAGCTCCATGATTCTTGGTTAGGCCCTTCCTTACCATACCAATCAATGGATATGTAAGGCGCAAAGAAACCATTCACATGTAGGAATTATACCGCCATTCCCCGCATAACCTACTATTCCTTGAAGGATGAAGTAACATGAGTTATCAGTAATATGTTCTTGTATTCTATAATACATCCCATAAATACATTAGGATGAATATTGAACATAACTTAGATCCATACTCTCCCCTCTTATTATTCATCAAGGAATTAGGATCTTACATAGCTAGGGCGCGTAGAGACCATCTCCGACCCAGCATCGGGAACCTATATCCCAGCCCTTGGGGTCTATTCACGCACCTCCGACCCAGCATTGGGAACTATGTCCCTAGCCCTTGGGGTCGATATGAGATTGCGAACCTAGCTTGAGAAACTAGGTCCCTAGCCCTTGGGGTCGATACGAGATTTATGACCGGATTTACACCTGCCTTTCCCTACAATACCTACTTGATGAAATAATAAGGGCTACGGAGACATGGTCTTCATTTCAATATTCCCTTGTACTTATTATTACCATAATGCATAGATTAAAGACATTTAACTTGCAATTCGAAATACCATTATACGGTATTCGTGTTTAGACAATTGTTCATCATAAGTTAACACATTGATTAAATATTTCATTGTAATTTGTAATGATTTACATAGAATCATATTGTTATTACTATCATTCATATATATATATATATATATATAGATAGAGGTATTCATAGAAACCACTATACATGATATTATGAATTTATCTTAATTTACCTTAATTATCACTTACCTTTTTTATTACTTTTATACCTTGTGCAGATCTGAAACTATATTTCTAGAGTTCCTGATTTAATATCTATTATTTCTGTTGATGAGTGTTGAGACTTACATTTCTTCATCGATGGATATCCCTTCCTTCCTAATGTCCATCGATCTTATATACTCCTCTTTCCTTTTCCTAGCGGTTGCAGCTTTTCCTCAGACGTTGCCCCACAAAGGGACGTAGCTCTTGGTTTAAGGGATCACTGTCCATTCATTCACCATATCAATAATAATAACTAGTGCATTATTGACTTTGGCCGATTAAAGGGATCTCCTTATTTGTTAGTATATATGTTAATATACTCATTCATATAATATGATAGTTTCTGATTCTTCTATATAAGATCTCTTACTGCCACTTATGTGGTCTTAAAATATTTAAAACATATTTAATTTATTTACACTTAAATATTTCTGAATTATAGTGTTTAGTTTATAATATTTAAATATATTTAAGTATATATAAAATATAGTATATTTAATATCTAATTTGAATATATTTGATTTATATTATTTAATGTAAATATTTTCAACTTATAATATTTAATTTTAAAGATATTCAATTTATGATTTATAATAATAGATTTACATGTCATTCATGTCTATAATCGATTCACTTATAGGGACATGACAAGAGGGACATATTGTTATACGTGTGTGAGATCCTTTAGAAGGATTCGCCGCCTTGAGTAATTAGTTTTTGGCAAGAGAAGTATAAGGCGGAGGCGCTCAAGGACATTTGGCCATGGGAGCATTTGATGTTTTCATTACAACGAAATTATGATTTTATTTGCAACCCGATATAGAGAATTCTATTTAGGGAGGGGCTTGAAGAGTATGCTAGAAGGAATTATGGATCCTACATTTTGCCTCTCTAGTCAGAAGCGGCAGATGGCATTTTGTGGTGTAATATCGGATAATTATCTGTGGAAGGTCTTCAAGGTCAATTCCTCCGTGATCATGCATGCAGTCAAAATGGTATTGGACAACATCTTTCTGGCCACAGAGCATCGTTACTGGGTAAATTTCGACATTGCTTCTATGTTTTTGGCTGTTCTATTGGATCTTGGTGAATCTAAAGACACTGTCAGGGAGATGGTCTCCACACTGGTTAAACCGAGTTGGCATGGAGGTTTTCATAAGCTAGTTGATGGGGTGGTTTTAGGACTCGGCTTCCACCCTGATCAAGGATTATGGCCGGATATCCTCCCTCATTATAACATGAATCTTGACTTGAATGGAAATCTTGGCAGCATACACAAGCTTCAACTTTGCATTCATTACACAAAAGACTTAACACATTAACTTGACTTCGAACTTGAGTGACAATCTTTGCAGCATAAGTCTACCTTCAACTATCATTACATTGTATGAGGAAATGACACATATTTATAACCTTCTAGTTGCAGCTTCTTGAAGCTTTAAAAATAATAAAAATAATTGTTTTGAAAGCAACTCTATTCTCATCCTGTGAAAATAGTATAAAATATTACTTTGTTTTCATTTCTACTTTTTGAGTGTCCATTGAATCAAGGGCTCTGATCCGCTGATTTTGTCTTTAATTTGCTTTAATTGATTCTCATCTCTTTTAAAAAATAATAAAATATAGACATGCTTCATCTTGGGCATCACTTTGAATGGAGGGCTAAGATTCATTGCTTTCTCTCCTTTATTTTGCTTTATTTGATGTTCATCTTTCACTTGGGCCCATATACTAACTTGGGCACCACTTTTGCTTTGTTTTGGCAAGAAAGACATGCTATTTTGGTGCCTAATGGAGTTTAGGTGCCCATATGCTTTTTGGTGGAAGTTTTGGTTCATTAATGCCAAGTGGAGATTTTATGACACTAATGCCAAAAGGTGGAACTTTTATGACTTGGCACCAGGTGGAGATTTTTGGCATTGGACACCAAAAAATGGAACTATCTCAAGATTGACGCCAAAGTGGAAGAATTGTGATATTGATGCCAAAGTAAAACTTGAGCACTCATCCTTGTGTTAGTTGTTTTTTGGTGGATGCTTGGACATGATACAAGGCATTTGTCAATGATTCCTTGGGTTCTGTAATGTCTTCATATTCAAAACACCCTCCTTTGTTGTCACAACTCGAAATCTGAAATAATGATTTTGCTAGTATGAAATCACTGTAATAGATTGGAAAGGAATATTTTGCAAGTAAAATCCACATTTGTACTCAAGTAATCAATCTATGCTTGTGTATGTGATCAAAGCAACTTTTAATTGATTAGTTTATCATGTCTTTAAAATTTGTAGATTGAAGGGTGCATGATAAAAGCTTTAAATCCTTAAAAATCTCTATATTTCATGGGCTTTTCAATTTGCTGACTCTGCCAAGTCTTGGCCGAGTTTGGGTGCTGAGTTCGAGTCCGGGTCAAAAATCAAGTTAAGGAATCCAAGCCAACTCCGAGTCTTGTAACTATGGTCAAGAGGAATAGGTTTACCTCTTGACAAGCGAAGAAGTTGATGGACGTGCATAGTGCTTTGTGGCCTCAGGATCGACAGATTCTTGAGTATCATGAGACTCCGGCTACACATTGGGATGGTGATTTCAACCATAGTTGTAAAACATTGCAAGTACTCACGAGGCGAAACCCTAGGTGAGTTAATCGCCAAAAACTCAACTCCGAGTTATTAGAAAAACCCATGGTGATTTTTCTTTGAAAACTCGCAAAAAAACTCGCCCAAAATTTGCAAAAACTCGTCGAAATTTTTAGGGCACTGATTGCATGTTGAAAATTGATATTTATAAAGTGTTTTTTTGGTCTTTTGACTCGTGACAGGTAGGACATATGACGCACTCGATGGGGACCAAAAAAATGCGATTCGGTGGGAAAAAAACAGGTAGGTCGTGATTAACCTTCCATTTTGGTTAGAAACGCGATTGAAACCTTCACTAATAATACTCTCATGAGTCACAGTAAACTAATTACTTACAATTTTGTAATATCATGGATTTGGGCTTTGTCCACAATGGATGGCTTCTGCTAGTGAATGGTGATCCGTGAATTATTGAGTTGATTGAAATTATAGAAGTTGATGTGGATCCATTGTGTACTGATGATGAAATGGCTGCTTTGGAGAGGGATGTAGCTGAGTGGCAAGTGAATGTGGCAGCATATGAGGAGTCAGAAAGTGAGGATGATGAGCTACCAGGGGCGGGTTGTCATGTCCCCATTTTTTTAAGTAACTTAAAATATTATAATTGTAAATTAATTTTATAAAGTATTTTTATTTGCTTTATAAAATTAATATTTTATTTAAGTTAAGTCAGTATTAAAACACTTTATTAAAAAGTGTTGTGTACACAAAAACAAGCATTTAAAAAGTTAGTGTGTAAAAGCATTTAATATTGTAAGGTGTGATTGTGTACATAACAACTTTCATTTAATAAAATGAGGGCCTGTCCTAATTTATGAAAGTTTTAAAAGGGCTGTTGAGAGTCATTGTTGAGCATGTTTTTAGATGCTTATGTCTTGGTTTTTCTGATTAAGTCTATGATTTATATTTGTATCTAGTCAATGTCAAAGAGAGGTTTCTTTGCATTTGCTGAATTGTAGAGGAGAAATCACTCAGGTTTCTCAGTTGGGCTTCATTGTATTTGGAATGTCAATAAAGCTTCATTGAAGTTTGCATGGAAATTTGATAATAAAATGCAAAGGGTTTTATGACAAATTTATTGATTGATAAATCAATATAAATTTGTCTATTTAAGTTTATATTCAGATTTTAGATTATATATGTTTCAATGTGTATGCATTCTTCAGATTTGAAATATATATATCTTTGTTTGGTTACACATTAAGAAACAATTTCTGACAGTGTGGGTCCCAGTGGATTTCATTGCATTATCATTATTCAGATTTTATAAGTTTCCATATGATATTTGTATTGTGAATCGGGAGTTTCATCTGGAAAGTGTGGAATTCCTATGTAGTGCCAGCTTGGTGCCGAGGGTCTCGGAGTGTCTTTCAATATTTGTGGCGAACGCATATTTAAGATTTCATTTCTTTGGCATTGAAATCGTGGGAGTTTGGTATATGATTTTGCCCAGGCAGGGATCGTGGCATTTGAGAGAAGGCGCCTTCACATATATTGGCGCTACCTGGTTTGGAGACATTCTAGAGATGATACCCATAGTATTATCAAAGGAAGTCATTGAATTGAAGATAGGGGGCCAACCATTGTAAAAGGAGGCGTTTATGAACATAAAGAATACTATGAGAGCCATTGCCAGTCAAGAGGTTCCATTTGTTCTCAGTTAGCTTGTTCATCATCAAGTTGGAATCATATGTGTTTGTCATTGTGTTAGGGGAGTTCAGGAATTTAGTATCTACCGTATCAATGACTAACGCCATTCAGAGATCTATCAGTATTGAGCATCGATTGGCTAGTTTTCAATAAAAGTATCGACTCAGTATAGGAAAGACATCGCAGCTATTCCAGATGGTATGAATTGCAAGTTTTGAAGTTTTGAAGACTCTGTGGGATTTGTTTACACCTGACGCCTATAGATAATCATGGTTTGAAAGGCATCTGTAGCATATCGTGGGTCCCTGTGACGGCTCAAGATAGATAGAAGATTTCAAGTAATTCGCAGCCTTTTGCAATCGTGGAAAGTCATAGCTGAGCATCGATTGTCTATCTCCTCACGGCATTATTGAAGAAGCAGGTTGTGATTGTGGCCTTCAATTTTGAATCGCAACATATCCATAATAGATACCTTTCATAGGCTAAGCAGATTCATCGTGGTCCTAGATAATAGCCACCGCTTGTTGAAAGTCTTTCTATTATTTGTATTGGTTTAGTGTTGGGAAGGAATCATTGTCATTCTGCCAAACATGAGCACAAGGGGAATGCTTCGTTGATATCAGGCAGCATATCCACAAGTTCAGTTTGAGCCAAAACTTGTGTTTGGAGTCTCTGTGTGTCAGAAATGTGCTGACGCTCCATCATAGTGACAGGACAAAGCCATCAGGAAAATCAGTTGACATTAGATATTGTGTTGAAGACTGAGAAGTATGCTGGTATGTTTCAGTTCTGAATTAAATCAGTATTCACTTCATTCAAATCTTTAATTTGAATGATTATTCTATAATCTATATCAGCTGTGATGTTGCCTGGTTATTGTAGAAGTATATGTTGTTCATTGAATTGAATAAAAGAAACAAATTGAATTCAAGAGGTCATTATAATCAGAGGTAGCAAATATCCAGTCAGGGATATTACACGGGTTCCTTGCATTTACAACATGATCCTATAGATGAGGCTCTTGTTGAGGATATCGCAGCTATACCATCCACTTTTGCAGCACCCACATAGTGACAAAAAACTTTTTGGATTAGTCGTAGAAGAAATTTATGATTTATAATTTCTATTGATAATGAAACTTGAAGTTCATATGTATTCAAAGGTTGAACTCATTTTTTGGTCTATGATATGTATTAAACTCTTAATTTTGATTTATATATGAAGGAAATTAGTATTGCATTCTACAAATTCAGAAATATGTATGTTTTTGAAGAATATATTAAAAAACTTATGCATTTTTAAATGTTCGATAAATTTGCTAAGTTATTGCCAGAGTTTTTCCGAGTCTTGAGTTTTTTAAAATTTTGGGTCTGTCGAGTAATTGCCGAGCCCGAGTTTTTCAACTATGATTTCAACGATGCCACATAGGTTGATGAGGAGGCATAGGGGGATTGGTTGGGGTTCCATTGGATGAGGCAACCCCTTGTAATGGTAGTGACTTAGATCTAGACTCCGATTTTGATGCAATCTTAGTAGATGTTGATTAGGGGCAGCAGCAGATTCTCTATGTTTTGGTCATTTTGCAGTTGAAACTTGCAGCCTTTGGGCATTTTGTTGTAATTTTTACATAATATATATGCACATTGAAAATGAAAGCAAATAAATTTTGTTAATTTGTTTATTGACTCTCATGTGAAATCTCAATTCAACTCTAATGTTATGTATTAAGGTTCTATAATGTACATGATGAATGCCTTCTAAACGTTATTATATGAATATTTGAAATTTCCTATATTTTTAAATTTTCTCTATGTTTTTATTAATAGCTGTCCCCTAAAAAATGGCCTCCCGAAAAATCTGTGCCAGAAACGTGTCCCTCAATCCCTTGCCATCACTGTTAGGAAAACTTGGTGTAACACAGCTATTAATTTCTTGATGTCCTATGGTTAGGAGGCCAACTCTAAAATATTGCTTCTTATCCCATTGCTTTTTTGATCAAGAAAAAACATTCATCTCTTGAAAAATCAGCGGACACAGAAGCTGGCAGTGGCCATACATAGAGTTAACAGGAAGAACCTAAAAGTGCAAATATAGACATAAATATCCAAGAGTTTAAGGCCTACCTTGAACTACCTAATTCTGTGAAGCTAAGAAAACAATGAATTAGAAACAAAGATGTCAAGATTAAGTGGAATGATGCAATATATCCTTGAAGTCCCTTTATTCCATTAGTTTTGAAAGCTGGAAAAGATCCTGGGGGTACTGTGAAGAGTCCTTGGTGTGTGAAACATTGGTTAAAACCTGGTTTCTTATCTTCCATGTCCCTGTTGCAGAACCAAGCTTCCATGTTGATTGTGCATGATGAGTGGAGAGGATGAATGCTTTGATCAAAGCAATTGTTCATGGCGTAATGCAAAAATTGCTGCATTTGGTCAGTGTACCTTTGAATCTCCTCCTTTGGTGGATGGGGTTGAAGGGGCTTGAAAAGGATTGATCGAATGAGACCCGGCCTAACACTCCAACTACCAAGTTTTAGGACCTCTTTCTTGGAATCAACCAGACTGAAGCGTTCCCCACCTGCCTGCCAAGCCCTCTGGGCATTCACTAATCCTGTTTCCTCACTCAAAATGGATAGGGATAGTTGCCTTTGACACACAGCTTTGACATGGAGCTGAAGTTCCTTTATAAGTTCTTGTGTTTCCCTTGTGCTGCAGTGCTGATGCAAATGAAGAGGGTAGCCTCAGGCCCCTACTGTTTGCAGAGCCTGGTGCAGGTTAGCATGAAGGGTGAGGATCATAGTGTCTGACCCACTGTGACCTATAGCAAGCATGGATGTTTAGTGGGCAGGTGTGCAGTAAGTGCTGCTGAAGCCAGGAGAAGGTAAGGGGATGTCATTGGCTTTGCCTGCTCCTGCTTTGGGATCAAGCACTCTCACTTTTTTCTTATATGGACCAGCATGAGCCTGTGTTGCTGTGTGGATTCTGTGGAGAGCCCCTGAGCTTGTACTGTGGCTCAGCCCTGGTGGCACTAAAGGTGGCAGAAGCTGGAGTGGAAGCATCTACCACTAGCTCTCACTGCCCACTGGCTGGTCCTGTGATTCTTTGAGGAGGCTAAGTGCTTATGATGAGCAGACAAAATTTTTATTGAAATTTGAGACCTGTCACTGATTTCTGCCATAGAATTCTCTTATGTGAAGCTGTGAAATGCCTTGACATATTTCAAGTTTCAACTATGGTTTCTGGATGAAAGTGGATGAAAATAATAACTGTTATGAATCTCCCTAGTCCATTGTAAATATCATTGGAGAATTCTACTAATGTAAGTATGTTTGTTGTCCTTTTCTTGTGAGTTTATGTTTGACACAGAGATATAGTCCTCTCACCATGCTAGTTCTGTATAATTTCTTTATTGTGTAGTTCAGTGTAGTGTAAAATTAGTATCTGACAATTTAGAATTTTAATTTCTTTACTAGCCCTTTTATCTTTCTTTTCATTTGCAATGATGTAAAAACAAACACACAATTTCATTTCTTATTCTTAGTTTCAAGAAATCAAGATGTTGATTGTTGATTGCTTTTCTGTAATGCAATGCTTCCTAGCAGTTTTATGCTTGAGTGCTATTAGTGGAGAAAATCTAGTGTGTGCATTGAAAGCTAAAGGTGTACCCTCTTTCTGAGAAGTGGCACATTACTTACTCTCTTATACAGGCCCAGAGCATGCTGAGTAATTAGTTCAATGTACTTTATCTTTCAGTAAAGTAATATATGTGGTGACATAAGTTTTGTTGAACTGCAAACATTTGGCAGGTGATATATACAACCGGAAGAGATATTGATTCGCAGAAAAGCATTCTCGCTCAAAATGCTTCTTCAACTACAGTTCCTCTTATGGTATGCTACTTTTCTCTTATTGACAGGTATGATAGAAGAAATCAAGTCTGTTGCAGGTATGAATTACTTGGATGCTATGATGTTAAAGATGATAATTTAATATTATTTGCTTTTGTAGATTAATAAAAAGAAAATTGGTCCATTGGAAGCTAGGGTACAATCTAACTTATAAGTATGGTCAGTAGCTGGGTTTATGGTTAACTGATTAGCTATTCAAATGGCTAGCTACCAGTTCTAGGTTTCTTTCTCATTGCTTTGATGATTGTGTTTTCCTATTCCATGTTTGGTTGTCTTAATAGAGGTAGGGCAGGATGGTGAAAATATTGAAAAATGAAAACAAACATTTTTCATTCTTTAAGGCACATGGTATTCAGAGCTCCCATTTGAGAAATACTTACAACCTCTCCAAAGGTTAGAATGTTGTTACCATATGATGTTCTCATTACTTTCTTTTTTTTGGTAAAAGAGATTTGACGTACAGGGAAAGTTGCACTGTTACCATTCACCGTGGCTGTTAAAGATATCAAAAGTCATTCCAAGCTTGCGCATGCATGGTATACAGAACTCCCATTTAAGAAATAAATTTAAGGCCCTTCGAAAAATGGCCAATTGAAATCAATATAGACTCTGTGTGAAGGCTAAGAATGTGATTAATACAGAATATTCTCATTAAAATAAAACAACAGATGGAAGGGATTTAATGTACAGAGGCAATAACACATATCACATGTCTTACATTGGCTATTCAAAAATCATGTCCACACTTGACAGATGGATGTTGAGCCTTGCTTTACATGAAGGGGTAAGAATCTTCATCTTTGTTTTCCTTAGTGTTAAATGTCTGCCATGCATACCCTTTCCTGAGCTGAAATTGCTGCCAATTATGACAGCTGATTGAATGGCGCCTTGGAAACAAGTTGCTCTTTATGGCTAGTTATTAACAGATAGTCACTTGTTTGCCTTGATATTCAACATATTTGCAGTAATGAATGAGGAAAGATTGTACACAAGATAGATGAACATATCTTTTAATATTCAGTAATTGCTGAGTTAGAATAAGTTTTGTCTCACTGATGGCTTGGATGACTGGGGGAATTTTCAAAGTTAAAAGGAACTCTTTCAAAAATTAAGACTTTAATGATACTCGTGGATCATTGTTAATATGACTTAAAGCTTTAATTTGAAAATGTGTCTCCCAAATGAACCGCAGGATATAACAAATCTTAAATACAATTCTAGCAAACAGTTTATTGGATTTCAGTTTTCATCAAACCGAGGAAAGCTAAAATAGCCTGGGCAGATTTGCATGTATATATACCAGCAATGGAGAAAGGGAAAGTTAATATTAGTGCATGCATGATCCATTCTTTAGATTCATAACAATGAGTAAGCAATCAGCACAAGGGTTTTTTTTCTAACGAAAGGTATTTGTGTGTGTGCGCACTTGCACACACTAAAAGTTATGAGCTCGGTAGACTGATCTGATCAATAAAATGTTACATAAAAAACAAACACCTACAGTAGCGTTGCCTTTCATACATAGAGGAGCATACAAACTAGCATTGGTAGTACTGTAGTGTAATGTCCCCTTCCTAAGCACTCAGCTTGGTGACCGTTAGCCTATTCAGCGGGTTCCCGTGGGCTAATGAGTTAGGGTTAGGGAACTCTTGGTGACTGTTTAATCCCTTTTATTTGGCGATGACATGTGTTTCATTGAGCTCCGTCGGTTGAGACTTGCATAATGACCTTTTTCTGAAGAGGATTCAGGCAATTTGTCTGCATTTACTAGTTTTAGTAAGTCATAGGTTGGACACCGACTTGGTCAGTTGGCAATATTTCTATTTTGGGAATGTCGATGAATGTATTTGATGGTGATATCTTGGCAGTCAACATGGTCAAGAGAATTTAATTTAAATAACGTTAAAATATTAAAGTTAAATTAAAGATTTAACTTTAGCGTTATTTAATTTATTAAAGTGACTTTATTTGGAGCGCTTGGGGTCAAACATAAGGTAAAGTTTAAAATACATTAAATTTTATTGTTTAATGTTGGAGCACTCAACATAAGGATTTTTTAATAAAACAAACATTTTGAAAATCCCAAAATGAGGCGTGAGGATGGAAGGGAAATAAAATAACTTTTGGAGAGCTCATTTGGTATGCACGGATAATATTTTGAAGGGTTTCATGCTGCTGGTTTGAACAACAAATTTCATAGCTTTGTGAGGACGAAAACCCTCATAGAGGATGGCGATTGCAGTGGTGGAAGATCCTTCCTGATCGTTATGTGGTAATCTCACTTCAGGGATTACATTGAACTTATTGAGATAGTTGCAGGCAGGCTGTACCACCCAAGGAAGGGCGAGTTAGAGTGGATCCCGAGAAGATTAGAGCGATCATTGATTGGACTCCACCCAAGAATCTCACACAACTCAAGGGATTCTTTGGTCTTTGCGGATTCTACTTTGCGGATTCTACAGGAGGTTCGTCAAGGGGTTTTCACAGGTAGTTGCCCCACTTATAGACTTGACAAAGAAGGGGGCATTTGTTTGGTCTAGTGATGCACAACAATGTTTTGATCGGTTCAAATAGTTAATGAGCACTTGCCCAGTATTGGCTATTCCTAACTTCTCTTAGCCATTTGAGTTAGATTGTCATGCTTTTGGAGAGGAGATAGGTGCAGTGTTGATGCAGGATAAGCATCCCATAGCATTTGAGAGCAGAAAATTGTGGGGTGCCAAGAGAGGTTACGACATTTATGATAAGGAGATGTTGGCTATTATGCATGCATTAGCCAAATTCAGACCTTAGTGGGGGGCAAGTTTATTGTCAAGACAGATCACAACAACCTCAAACATTTCCTAAATCAAAGAGATCTAAATGACAGGCAACAGAAATGGGTGAGTAAGCTACATGCTTATGACTTTGACATAGTTTATGTCAAAGGAAAAAAAACAATATCGTTGTTGATGCTTTGTCCAAGAGATTGCATTTATGCTCCTTAGTAGAGATCACAGCTGATTGGAAAGAGTTGATTTCAGCCAAGTATGCTAAGGATTGGTGGGCTACAGGTATTATTGAGGGTAGCATTTGTGATGACAGGTACTGTCATGTCTTGATACTTTCCAATTAAAGATTGGAAAGACCCAATGATGTTCATACCACTTGCATTATCTTCTACCCTTGGAAATGCTAAGAGTTAGCCTAAATTTATTACAAGAAGAAAAAGACAAGAAAAAATAGAATAAGACAAAAGTGACTTAAGACAAGACACATAAAGACAAAGATGACATGGCACTAAAGACAAAATATATAAGACAAATAAGAAAAGACAAGAACAAGAAAAGACAAATTATTATAGACCCCCGATCCATGAAGCGCCAATCCTCATAAGGAGATTAATTAAAGGATAAACCCACGATTATGAAAGGGCATGAGATCTTCAAAACAATGTGACTGTTGGCATAACACCCCATTCGGGGCTTTAAAAAGGCAACCCACGGTGAGATCAAGGCATCATGGAATCAGCGATTGATCATCATTGGCAGATCTGATTCCTTGAAGCCTTCCTTGTTGGAGATCATTATCATAAAGGAATCGTCACATACCTTAAGCGCACTAGTATATTGTGGCAGCGAATACATTGCATACAGCCCTGCGACCATCATAAGGAAGTTCGCAACAATCTAAGGAAGTGATCAGCACACTCCTAGGGCAGTGATCACTGTGAAGATAGTAATCAGACTCAAACAACGATCATATTCAGTCCATTCATAGTGTAATGTCCCCTTTTAGTGAGAACACTTCAACTTGAACCTACATTCAAAAATGAATTCTTGAAGAATTATTAAAGATCATTAAACGTAATGATAAGATTAGATAAGGTCAATGATAATGCAAAAACATCATTTACTTGTTAAATGATTATTATTCCATGTTTATCATTTTAATTAACATCCTTGATTTCATATACTATAAGTGACATAAAGTGATCATGATGCATATTCTAATGTTCATATCCCTTTTCTCTTAACCTCCATCGGAAAATTAGCTATAAGGCGCTTGGATACCCTTGCACGGAAGGAATTACACTGCCCCTCCCTATGATACCTCATAGGGCGCATGGATACCAATTCACGTGCCGGAATTACACTGCCCCTCCTTATGCTATTCCTGTATAGTTGGAGTGATAGAGAACAAGTATATGATTGAGTATAAGTTGAGATCCATATCCTCCTTCATCACTTCTTCGAAAAGTAGGATTTTCATGGCGTGGTGCTAAGATACCAATACATGGATGGAATTTATACCCGCCCCTCCTTAACATACCAAATCCATGGATATGTAAGGCGCCAAGTTACCAATTCCATGTAGGAATTACTCCGCCATTCCCCGCCGTATCCATTATTCCATAAGAAATAGTAACCAAGGAGATATGATGACTCATAAGCATAGATAATGATAGGGATATTTTTATAATTTAGAATATTATGTTCATGTCCATTGTGGACTCTATATGCCTATTGTTCTTATTCATGATTCATTTTTGGTGAGATCATAATCCCTCTATATACTGATATATATATATATATATATATATATATATATATATATATATATATATATATATATATATATATATATATATATATTTCAATCTAGATTTATCGTTATGGAGTATCCTTATTATTATACTATTGTTCATCCTCCTTATAAATAGATAAATATTCTGATTGGTGACTGCTGTTATATATATACATAATATATTCTTTTCTGCCCATACCATTTTCCCTTTATAATATATACTTAACCCCGAAGCTATCTTATTATTCTTCCTCACAATCTGAATACATATATCCTTTTCAACTATTCAAGAGACATAACCAATGGTGCTGTCCCTATATGGAGGACGCTGCCCAAGAGACACCACTCCTCGATTTTCAAACACTTATCTTAAAATTATAATTGCAACTCCTCATAAAGTACATATCACAGCTTTATGATCGCTGATTATAAGGCTATTTTGTCTTATATAACTTTCACTATTTCTTTATAATAACTGATTATGTGTATAAGACACTTTGTCTTATATCGGTCTCCTAAATGTTTAACTTATAAGATTTATTTAATAATAATTAATTTATAATGTATAATATTTAATATTTATATTATTATTATTATATAATAATAATATTTATTTTTATATTTATATGTTATTTATATATTATATAATATTTATATTAATAATATATTATAATAATAATTATAATAATATTTAATTTTGACAATATCTATATTTGTATTTATATTTGTTCTTCATAAATACAATAAATATATTATAATTTTATTTGTATAAAATATATATATATAAAATAATATTATTATATATTGATAATTAAATATTATTATATACATGGTTATCATTTAAATCGACGATGTCAAATACCACATTTGACTAAAGCAATTCATCATGATGTTTAAATCTTTAATTTAAACAATGCCTTAATATCGGAACATGACACATAGTGCATGTTTCCTAGCAGCGAACATCACTAGGAGGTACGATCAGTATAGAGGCAGCGCTCGACACTCAACAATCAACATCGATTAGTTCGAAGGCAATTTTGGCATTTGGTATGTTCATTAGTTTATCTCAGAATTGTAAACAGCAGAGGAGCGATCAACAAGGTATGTAATTATTGCTGTTTACAATCTGATTTGTAGTTATCTCTGCATGATCATAAAGGTCTGAGTATAGCATATTTCATAATCCGAAAATCCATTAGAAGTTGGTAGTCTTAGTATCGCATATGGATTGTTTAATATATTAGAAAGCATAGTAAATTATCAATGAAATGAGAATTCTGATTATGATGGCTTAAATCATACATTATAGAATAGGAATACTCATGAATTCAAGGTAAACATGATAGATTCATTTATGTTATGTATGGATAAATGAATCTTGATTAAATTGGATAATGAATACATGAAGAATACAAGTTACATAGTGAAATAAGATAGATATGATAATGCATTATAATGATCATGGCAAACATGCTGCCAATGAATGAAAATGAATAACATGACAATGATCAAATAAGGAATAAGGTTTATGATATGCTCGGAGCTGACTAAGTGACTCTATCATTAAACCCTCTATCACCATTTCAGTAGGACGTAGTTAAGGGTAGTGTAATGGACCTAGGCGACCCTCAACTGGACGAGGTACTCTGAGTGTGAGTGAAGTCCTTTGAGCCAAGAGATGAGGTACTCCAGGTGTGAGTGAAATCCTTGGGCCTAAGGTATAACTTGCAAAGTTATGTGCCCTATGGTAGGTGACCCTCGACTGGATGAGGAACTTCGGGTGTGAGTGAAGTCCCTCGAGCCAAATGGTGAGGTACTCCGGGTGTGAGTGAAGCCTTTGGGCCTTCGTAAGGGATGGTTGGACTATCACCTTAGCAAAGTCTTACTCGCATAGGATGGTGACCTAGAGTTGGTTAACGTTCGAGTCTACCTAACGTCCCTCTCGAGCTATATCATAAACAAGTGATGAAGGAAAGAATGTGTATGTGAAATGTGTCTATGAAATGGAATTGTTATAATGTATGATTATGAAATGAAAATGTATGACAACTAATGTGAATATGGATAATTGAGCAAGAGTCTTAATGAATTTATATTGAAATAAAAGATGAATCAAATACTAATGTTCTCTTTTACTAAGTTGAAATTGTGCAAGGTTGTGAAAAATTTCGGCTTACTAGAAGGGGACATTACAGGTACATGGTTGTCAATGATCTCATCATTTACAAGAATAGAATATTCTTGGTACCTGATTCTGAGATTAAAAAGAAGATTTTGAGAGCATTTCATGATGTTCCAATGGCCGGTCACCCAGGTTACTTCAAAACTTACAGGCAGATCCAGAAAAGATTTACATGGAAAGGGCTCAAAATTGAAGTTCTTAAGTATGTTCGTGAGTGGCCTTACGTGCCAACAAAACAAGAATGAGCATTCTTATGTAGTTGGTCTTCTACAACCCCTTCCTATTCTGAATCAGAAGTGGGAATGCATCTCCATGGATTTTATCATAGGGCTGCCAAAAGCTCATGGGAAGGACTGTATTTATGTTGTGGTTGATACATTGACGAAACTTGCTCACTTCTTTACTATTTCAGCCACATACACAACAACACAGGTTGCTGATTTGTTTTTCAGAGAGGTATTCAGTGTTCATGGGTTGCTTAGAAACATAGTAAGTGACAAGAACAGCAAGCTTCTAAGTCTCTTTTGGCAGAAGCTCTTCAGGTTGAGTGGGACTGAACTTACTCCTAGCACCATTTATCACCCACAGACTGATGGGCAAACATAAATTTTTAACAAGTGGGTGGAAGGATACATCAGGAACTACATTGCAGGGCAGCAGAAGGCATGGGTTAAGTGGCTCCACCTTGGTGATTATTGCTACAATACCACTTACCATATGTCCATACAAATGTCACCATTCATGGCATTATATGGCTATAAGGTGCCAAATTTCCTAGACTTGTTGTTTGGGGATGGTAGAGTGCCCAAGGCAAAGGACTTATTACAAGAGAGCCAAGATATTATGAAGTCTTTGAAGGAGAATTTACAGAAAGCATAGAACCAACAAAAGTAATACACAGATCAACATTGTGTTGAGCATTCCTTTGAGGTTGGTGACATGGTCTACTTGATGCTGCAACCTTACAGACAGTCCACTCTCAAGAAGAGTGGTGCAGAGAAGTTGAAGCCACGGTATTACAGCCCATTTAGAGTCTCCCGTCAGATTGGGGAGGTGGCTAATGAGTTAGAGTTGGCGGCGGAGAGCAGAATTCATGATGTCTTCCACGTATCTCGCCCATAGTTCCGAGACTCGGACTCGGCGTAGACTTGGTGAGGGCGACTCGGCTCGGGACCTGGGACTCGGCACCTAGACTCGGCAAAAACTCGGCAAAGTGAAAAACCCAAGAAATTTAGAGATTTTTAAGGATTTAAAACTTGTTTCATGCACCCTTTATTAAATAAACCTTAAAGACACAATAACATCATCAAATAGAAGCTAATTGGATCACATACACAAGTATACATCGATCACATAAGTATAAATGCAAATTGTAGCTGAGCTGCTGAAGGAAATAGCACACTTAGATATATAAATATTAAATATAGTCAAATGTATACAAAATTCATGGAATATGAAATCCATGACATCAAAATGATCAAATGTTCCAAGCAAATATGAAGTATCAAAACAATAACTAGAAGTCTATGGCTTAGAGGAGCCTGCATCCTTTGCCTTCCTACGAAGGCATAAATGGTAGGTCTTCAATGATGCAGCAGCCATAATCTCTGCCTGTGACTCCATGCCACCCTCACCAACATCAGATGTGCCTGTGTCTGCTCGTGCTCTATCCACCTCCTCTGCCATGGCTACAGCCTCAGCCTCTCTATCTGCTTGGTCAACCCAATCAAAGTCCTCATCACTAAAGATAGGATCTGTAGCCTCAGTGATCCACTCAGATTGTGGATCGACCTCCTCTAGCCTGATTGGGGTGGAGTCATGGTCAAAAATCTGTTTGTGTCTAAGTCGAAGGTTGTAATGAACATACACTAGGTCATTCAACTTCTCCACGGACAATATTGCGTCTCTTGGAGTGTATGTGCTCAAACATACTCCAATTACGCTCACAACCTGAAGCACTGCATGGCTGGCTCAATATGCAAATGGCAATCCTCTGAAGGTTTGGTGTTTTAACACCAAACATTTGCCACCATAAATCTGAGATGAGAAAAAGAAAAAAAATCAATCTCATTTCCAATTTTAAGTCTCAAGTTTCAAGTTTCAACATTTAATAATACTATAAAAAGAGGAAAATTATGCCCTTAAATATATTTTTACCTGGCTGCAATGTTGTCCTACTCTCTTTGCACATTAGACGAGAAAAGAGCTCTCCTTGTGCACTAGTAAAGGCCTCTATCTCATGGACTATCGGTCTAGTAACTACAGGCGCCATCCGCTCTATCACTGAGTAGAGCCCACCAAGAACCTCATCATCCGCCTTGAAATCAGGGCGGAATTGGAATGCCGGATTTAGGAAATAAGCTGCTACATGGAGGGGCTTGTGAAGCTGGTGCTGCCATCTCCTATCAATGATCTCCCAAATGGGACGATACTTACCCTCAACTCCCCCTTAGATGGATTTAATGGCCTCCTTGGCCCTATCCATGCTCTCATATATGTAGCCCATTGCGGGCTTCTCCCCATCAACAACTTGTAGGAGAACTACCAAGGGCTCGGTGAACTGCAAATATTGTGAAACATTAACTTAAGTGTGAATAAAATAAAGTTAAACAAATAAAAGAAAAATATGAATAAAAATTAAAGAATACTAGAATTGAATTTTATGGTTACCTTCACAATCTTTGCAGCAGGTGTTCAAAAGCCTGGCTCATCAAAAATGTAACTTGCCACTTCAATCCCTGCGGTGGAAGTACCATAGGATGAGGAAGTCCACTCCTCAGCAACAAACATACGTCTCAAAGGTCCCTTTGACCGAATCAAGGATTGTAGTGTGATGAAATTTGTAACAAATCTGGTGATGCCAGGACGAGCCAACTCCCTTAACCCCGTGTATTGCCTCATTAGGCTAAGGACCCATGTGTGATTGTATATAAATTTGCAAATATTTTTGGCAATATCCACACATGTTTTGATCCATGGAAGCTTGCCTAAATCCTCCAATACGAGGTCAAGGCAATGTGCGGCACATGGAGTCCAAAATACTGTTGGGTGCCTCTCCATTAGTAGTCTACCTGTAGCAACATAACTTGCTGCATTATCGGTCACTACTTGAACCACATTCTCCTCACCCACCTCAAATAGGACTTCCTCTATAGCCTCACAAAGGTATGTAGCATTTTTTACATGTGTTGAAGCATCAATTGACTTGATGAACACGGTGCCACCTGAAAAAAGAAGCAAAATCAATGGTTCAATAAAACATAAATTAAAAATATTAATCGTTAAATCAAATTCAAAATTCAAATTATTCAATGCATTGAGGGAAGTACAATTACTTGAAGAGGAAACAAGAAAATTCAGCAGCGTCCTATTTTTTCTGTCGGTCCAACCATCGGTCATGATGGTGCAACCCTTCTTGCTCCATACCAAGCGCTGCTCCTCTATTTCAACTTTTACATCAGCCACCTTTTGTGTCAAAAGTGGGCCCCTTAAGTCATCTTCAGTAGGGCCTTTGAACCCCGCCCCACAAACAATTATGGCATCAAGCATATTTTGCCAATAAGGAGACCTAGCACATGTAAAAAGGAGGTTTAACTTTAAATTTGAATTCAACATACATCTAAAATTTAAATATAAAAATTCATGAGACAAAGAATCAAACTATAATAATATAAATTTTAAAACAATCAAACAAAAAAGAATTACCTGGCTGCATGGAATGGAATGGTGCAATAGTACCAAAAGTTGCCAATTGCTCGTCTAGCTATGTCATGTGCCTCCTTGTTCCAACCCGTGCTCTCAAGCGATGGTTGGGAACCAGGAGTAGTGCGTGGCACAAAAAATGAATCCAACCTAGATTTACGAATTCTAGGACCAATGCTAATACTACCACTACCACTAGCAGTAGCGGCAGTGGCAGCACTAGTAGTAGCGGCAGCACTAGCAGTAGCACGGGCACCAACAGTAGCAGAAGTACTAGCACAAGCACTAGCACTAGGATAAAATGGAGGCTTGGAAGAAGCCTCTCCAACACCACCAATGCACGCTAACTCCTCCCTTTGCCTCTTTTTCACTGCTTTTTTCATTTCAAAGGTTTCTAATTGTATTTGCACCTCACGAACAACTTCAACAGGTGCATCTTTGCATCCCAAAGCATCATGGACGGCTATGCGTGCAAGATGGTATTTCAATCTATTAATGCCTCCATGAAAAATTGTTTTGCAATAGAAACATTTTGTTTGTCCTTTTTTTTGCCCTAGAAAATTTTCAGCGTGTTTCCAAGCTAGGTCCTTTCGAACTGGGTGTGAAGAGTTAGACATTGTGGAAAATACAATTTGAACTTGAAATCAAGGCTGCTGCAATAACACATAAATACAAAAAAAATGAACATTTGTTAATTCATTTATAATTATTAATTTATTAAACTAATGTAAAAAAAAAGTAGGGTTTGTTTCAAAAATAGGTAGGGTTTGTTGATTGTTCCAAAACAAAAGGTAGGGTTTGTTGATTGTTGAAAACTTGAATGTAGGGTTTTTTAATTTGTTGAATGTTCAAAGTTCAAACTTCAAACAAAAGGTAGGGTTTTTTAATTTGTTGAATGTTCAAACTTCAAAGTTCAAACAAAATAAGTAGGGTTTGTAACTTTGTTCAAAATAAAATTTGAAATTTTACAAAACAATGCAATTTTTGCTAAAAAACACAAAAAAAACCAAACAAAATCAAGCTTACCTCTCTACTGAAACTTGAAATGAAATGCAAAGTTGCAAACTCCTTCCAATCGCTGGTAGAGAGCTCTCAATGCACCAACTCTAAGTATGAAGCTGCTCCAATGCGATTTAATGATGGATTTTTTGTTCTACGGTTCTACCTCCTTGCTATTTGCCCTACAATGCACACTCTTATTTTTTCTCACAACTCTCTTTTCTCCTCCTATTTTGCCAAGAAAATGAAATGAAGTTACTTTAAGTGTAATAGAGGCAATATAACTCCAAAAAAAATCAACTTTTGACTTGAGTTTTTATATTTTTTTTTAACTTTTTACTCATGCCTGTGCCGGCCGAGTTTCACCATCGGGAATCGCCGAGTTTAGGCGAGTTTGGCGAGTTTCATGAAATCGGCGAGTTTAGGCGAGTTTGAAGACGGGTCCAAGTCCGAGTCTCCAGGACTCGCCATACCTTTCTCGGCTCGCGACTCGCCGAGTTCTGGCGAGTTCGAGCGAGTCTCGGAACTATGATCTCGCCTCAAGAAGGCACTTGGGCACAATGTGATTCCTTCTATTGAGCTACCGCCTCTAGATGAAGAAGGCAAGTTGATTCTTATTCCGGAGGCCATCATAGAATACCTTGTGAAGTGGAAGCATTTGCCAGTGGAGGATGCTACATGGGAGAATGAGCAAATTTTACAGCACCCAGAGTTGAGATTGCTTGTGGACAAGCAATTTTGGGGAGGGCGGACTGTAATGTCCCCTTCCTAAGCATCCAACAATTAGTAATCAGTTAGCCTATCACTTAGGTTCCCTTAGGCCAACGTGGTGGTTAGGGGACTCCTTCCAAGGGGGTTGATGGCATGATAGTTCAGCCGTTTGTTTTTTTCGGAGGTTGCATTGGATGTGGTTTTTTTTGGGAGGATGGATAAAAGGGTTTTTTAGCTCATTTGCATGGGCATGCTTGAATATTATTCTACAAGTAATTGCTGGCTGAACTTTGGTTCTCCTTTGGCTTTGCGAGGACGAAATCCCTCACGAGGATCAACAACTGCAGGAGTGAACATCCCAAGGTTGTTTGCTGATAGTCTCACACAGGGACTATGCTGTAATGCATTCTTGTAGATTTCTTGGTTTCTTTTTAGCAAGGATTTGATTTTAGATTTCATGTAGTGGATGGATAGAGATTTTGAGATGGAATAAGGTAGTTTGTGAGAGGTTTTGGGTGTGCATAAGGATACCTTGCTGGTCATGCCACTTCAGGGAGGCCATACTAGTTGTGGGAAGTTGCAGCTTCTTTGTGGAGCCAAAAACAAATGCATTTCTTGTTGTTCATTATTGAGGAGAGGCGTTTGGGGTAGAAGTTTGAAGAACAAGGTTTTTTGGAAGGTTAATTTGCTTCCATCATTGGAGTTTCATTCCCATTCCTAGCCGTACAAGCATCTGCAGAGGTACGTGACCCTTAGGAAGGCAAAATGCCTATTTTGGAGTGCTCAAAATGACAACTTTTGTGGCGTCCTGATCTTTCTTGTTGCTGTTTTGTATCTTGGAGTTGGAGCAGCTAGGGTTTGGGCTTGTTGGGCATTGAACTAGGGTTCTAGATTGTTGTACTTGATCTATATCAGACCTATAATGTTAAAACAACAAATGGGTATGTTTCTTTTTTGATGTTAATGTTATTCCTCCATCTGGCTATTTGGTAGTTTGATGTTATTAATGTTTCCCACATAAATAAGCATCTGGGTATCATTAGATTGCTTTATATTTGAATGTATGTCATATGCAAATCAAAACAAAATGCAAACCTGAAACACATAAACACAACATCAAATAGAAAATATAAAAAAAATTAGGGTGGGACATTACACTGGATGGTTGTTTTACATGGTTGGAATCATGGTTGATGTTATCTACATGTTTGGCATATTTATATGAATGTTTGACATATGTTTATTTGGGCTTGTTGGGCATTGAACTAGGGTTCTAGATTGTTGTACTTGATCTATATCAGACCTGTAATGTTAAAACAACAAATGGGTATGTTTCTTTTTTGATGTTAATGTTATTCCTCCATCTGGCTATTTGGTAGTTTGATGTTATTAATGTTTCCCACATAAATAAGCATCTGGGTATCATTAGATTGCTTTATATTTGAATGTATGTCATATGCAAATCAAAACAAAATGAAAACCTGAAACACATAAACACAACATCAAATAGAAAATATAAAAAAAATTAGGGTGGGACATTACACTGGATGGTTGTTTTACATGGTTGGAATCATGGTTGATGTTATCTACATGTTTCAATATTTATATGAATGTTTGACATATGTTTATTTGCTGCCCATAAGTGTTTATACTTCTGAAATAAAAATCAGAATTCATTCCTAGGGTTTGAGCAGAAAACTAAATCAGAAAATTAGGGCAGAAATTTAGAGTTCTAGGGTAGATCCTATTGGGGATATTACATAATTTCATATAAAGTTTATGTTTGTATTTGTTACTTATCTTGATTAACTCCTCTCCATTTTTTATGAATAACTCATCAAAAACTGTTCTTGTAGTCTTTTCCCCTTTCAACTTTTTTGGAATATGGAGACTCCATCCAAGCATTAGACACAAACATTTGCTTGAGAGAAGGAATTGTGGCAATAATGATTTGCAAAGTGAGGAAGTGGCTAGCAAATTGTGTCACTCTCGATCGCACAAGCTCCTTGCCATTTGTGTGCTATCACATCAAAGAAAGGACCCAAGTATGGTTGTAGATAAATTTGGTAACTTATTTAGCATCTTCAACCATACTTTTGACCCATCCAATCTCCCCAATGTCCTCTAGCAGCAAATCCAAGATGTGCAACATAAGGAGTCTAAGAAATAGTAGGATGCCTCTACATAATAAGTCTCCTTGCAGCTACATATGCTATTGTGTTGTCTGTGATGATTTGGACAATATTCTCAACCCCAATCTTCTGGATCACCCCACCCAATAGATTGTACAAAGTCTTAGCATTTTTTATTTCGAGCGAGGCATCTACAAACTTCAAGAACACCAATGTGCTATTAGAAGCCACTAAAAAGTTAAGGAGAGTCCTATTCCGCCCATCTGTCCATCCATTTGATAAGATGCTATAGCCTTTTCTCCACCATACTTTCTTTTTTATCATGAACCACAAACTGTGTATTTTTTACGGCTTCCTCTAATAATGGCCCACTCAATTCTCTAGTTGTTGGAGTCTTAAACCCCTTATTGGAAATTGTCAATGTATTCACCAACCCTTCCTAATATGGGTTGTTCCCCACATTGAAGGGTAAATTATTATAGTACGAAAATTTTGCTGCTGCCATCCTAGCCTCATGGTGTTTTTTCTTACTCCAAGTAGTACCTTCAAGCAAGGGTTGTGTTCTTGGAACATTGTGTGGAATAAAGAAATTCGGTGATGATAAAGAAGGAATATGGTTAGAAATAAAACCCTCACGAGTCTCACTAGTAGAGGACTGCAGATCACAAACGTTTGTGGCAGCAAAGGAATCCATAGATACATTCATCACTACAGCCATTGCTTCCTTTGTCTTTTACTTTTTCATTTGGTTCATTTCAAAGCTAGCAAGTAGGGTATCCATCTCTCTTGCAATCTCTTTGGATGCCTTAGGGCATGTCTTAACATCATGCCTAGGTATTTTAGCAAGGTGGTATTTAAATCTATTAATTCATCTTGTAATAGGAAGCTTGTACTCATTACAAATGACATGGCCCTTGGTAGCACCTGACATCCCATACTTCCATGCAAGGTCTTTTCTACCACTCATTTGTGTTGAACTTGACATTGTTGTTCTAACAGAAAAAAAATTAGCAACAAACAAAGTGACAAACATTTATTAAAAAAAATAGAATGCAAATACAAGCTAAAAACACTAGGAAATAAGTGGTGAGGGGAAATGGACAGCATTTCCCCTAGTTTTTCAAGTTTTTTGATTTCTAAATCGAAAAAAGAAGAAAAAAAAAACTATATTTGTTTGAATCTTTGAATGTGACTTGAAATCTCCCTTCATTCCCTTCCCAAATCTTGTTCTTGCTATGTAGATGCTGAATATTTCCTTGGCTAGGCAAAATGGGCAAATAGAGGACCAAAAATAACCAAAAAGACATGAGAAAAGACCCAAAATCGTTGTGTTTTTTTTTTAGTTCACCATTTGGAGAGCCCGTAGGCGAAAATCCGAGCCTAGGACTCAATGAGTTTTCGATGAAACTCAACTGAGTACTTGGTGAGACTCACCCAAGACTTGGCTCATGAGTCATGTCGACTTGATGTAGTGAGCAAAGGGACTTGTGAGTCTTGGTGAGTTTGCTGAGTACTCGGCGAATCTTCAAACTATGTGTTGGAGTGTGGGTGTTATGAGATGTGGCTTCTAGTAGTAAAATGATAAGGGTGATAGGTGGCATAGGGAGATGCACCTAGAAAATCCCAAGGTTGGTCCAATAGGGACATTCAACATCAAGACTTTATAGTGTTTTGCCCTTTGCTTTTTCTCGAGGATGAAACAAATAGTGGTTTGGGAAAAAATCTTGGCAATGTTTTTGGATACTTTGTACATGAGGGATTATTTTAATTTATATGGAGGGTAATATTTGACTTATGGGCATGGTTTTTGGTCACATATTTTGGACAGTTACATTTAATTAATAGCATCTGCTTTTATGTTGGATTATGAGTAATGAGCTTTCTTGGAGAACTTGCATAATTGGATTAATAATAATTTAGGAGTTAGATATGCAAGATGTCATTATGTGGGAGTGTTATATTTAGTGTCGTACTTGAGTGTTAGGTAGAGTCAGGCTTGTCCAATTTCACCACCCATTGGTTCCTCCTAGGGCCATGGGATTCACTGTTGTATTAATGTTTTGGAGAGTAATAAAGCGTACATGCAGTTTCTTTCCATGGTGGTGAATATTTGCTTGCTTTTTGTTGTTGAATAAAGAATTCTTTTGATTTTTTTTCCATTAGTTCTCTTGGCCAAGTTAGATATTGAGCTGTATTATGTGCATAACAATTATTAGCTAACACGATGAAGATTGGTACACTGTTTTTAATGGTTTTTCTTCAATGTTCTTATGTATTGTATATTTTTCTTAGTGTGAGACACCCATTGGGTTTTTCTTCTTTCCAGATGGAAATTAAATATCTTACCCATGCCTTAATGATTACAGGTTCTTGTGAATGGGCGCACTGCAAGTGCAAGTGAAATCGTATGTTTCCTTCCCTTCAATATATTTTTCGAAGATGAAAAGTTTAACCTAGTTGTTTGCATTCCATACAATGCAATTCTATTATGATTTTGTTGTTGTTTTTCTTTGATACTCCTCTCAAGCTGTCTTCATTTCTACAGGGTGCACCCATGTTGACTTTGTAAACAAGATAGCTTATAGTATATATGGTCATTTATCAAGGGAAGAGAGCTCTGTTTCTCTTCCAACACCATGTTTTCATCGTACCTGTACTTATTGTGACCTGCTTGATTAATATTTATATTGTTTACTTTTGCTTTATGTTGTAACCTAAACTATTCTGGAGTGTTTTTGTTTGGAACTCCCCTTGCTGTTGTTGTATATACATGCAGTTCTAGTCCTATTGACCTTGCTATTTTAAATCATATTGCATAGGGTGGGGTCTAGGAAGAGAGAAAGATTAATCACTGATCGTGGGGATTAATCAGCACAGGAAGCCTGTTATTTCCTTTCCCACTGACGAGCAAATGTACTTACAAGATAGAGACATACATTTGTGTCCAATTGTTTCCTGCAACTATCAAATATTTTTGGAGGCTCCAGTGCAAGTGCTTGTGCAGGTGATCAGAGTGAGTTGCAATGCATATGGCTAAAGGAGATGCATCCAAATCCACTAGTGTCTCCCATCATAACAGTTATCACTTTTCATGTATATAATCCAAAATTCATTGAGCACTTGTTCACGTCTTGGCATAACAGAATGCAAAAGATGGATGTGCATGAAGCTTTGTTAATCATCAGGGAGAAGGGTCAATCTATCATTAGGCAACACTCAATTTAGGATGCATGATAACCAAGGACTTCATATTGATTAATAAAAACATGTTCAGCTTGGGAAAATCTGAAGGATTGGAAAATATTTTACAGGATAGAATACCAGTGAATCTTTGAACAGTGACTGACAAATATTTCTTCTTACAAAATATGTATTATAGACAAAAGGGAGAAACATAAGATTGACTATCAATACATGTATATTTTGGCTATTCTAACATCTTTATGCAACTCTTATATGGAAAATTGCAACTATTTTACTGAAAATTTGATAACTAGCAGATCTAATTTTTGAAAGTTTTGTGAAAAATTAGCCAATTGGAAAAAAACAACCCATAAAAAATTCCCTGTAAATAACCATGTAGAGGAAAGAATTAATATGCTATTGAATATGTCATAGCAGTCTGTATGCCTATCAAAGGCTTTAACAGTCCATTTAATGAAAGTGCACATAGCTTTATGGTTGCGGCCAAAATTGATAGCCTCCCCACAACTCATATAGTTTCTTTGATAGAGTTGTTCATGGCAGTCAAGAATTTAAACTTGGTTTTGACTACCTTGTGATCTTGGATCAATATTTGTTGACTATGAGCTTAGGCAATACAACACATATTTTCAATCAAATTGACCGTTTGATCATAGTAGTTCCCACGGCAGACCTAACCTAGCACTATCTCTACCTGTTCCAAATGCATGTGCCCAGGGTGTAATATTCCTAGAAAGTAGAAATTCTATTAATGTCCATGAATGACCAAAGCTGGTGAATGGGACATGATAGTACAAGCAATAACAAATCCATGTGGAAGCCTAAAAGGAGTCAAAAGCAAAACAGATAAGAAAAGAGGAAAAAATAAATTCTATCTAAGCAGGGCAAATAAATTCAAAATTGGTAAATCGTAAACATCACCACAGATAATTTCATGGAATCAAAAACTTTACACAGTGACATCAATAAACATAAGATTATTTCAGACTGAAAATCTGAAATCTATAATTACTTGATCATATACATTGATGACTGTGCAAAGACAAAAAAATCAAGTGCCAAACTTCTCTCTCTCTCTCTCTCTCTATATATATATATATATATACACAAAATGGATGAATCAACAAAAGCTCTATGGATATAAATTGAAATTTTGTTAAAATAAACATAAAAGTGATAACATTTTTTTTGGTTGGACTATTGCTAGTTTGATAAGAAGAAGCAATCAAAGTTTTGGTCATATATATATAACCCTGGTTAGGGACTAGGGACCCAATCAAAAACTAGGCAAGCCCAAGAGTCTTAACAACAAAGAGACCATCTATCACATGTCTGCAGAGACCTTATACAAAACAAACATACAAATTTGACAGGGTGAGAAGGGCAAATTACAAGGCCCCCGCCCCGTAACCTACATACAACAAAATAGAGCACTGACATACTATAACAAATTACTTATCCTCCTTCCCCAACAGGTCCACCGCATCACAAGCATCATCGCAGGCACACAAGTATGCTGACCGAGTATGCTCCAGTACTGGCACCCCCAATTTCTCTGCAATGCAATCAACCATCCTATGAGTCTCCACCACCCCCAACAATACATCATGAGCATGACCCAGTATCACCTCATGGAGCTCCTCAGCCGTCTTGGTAGAGTCCACCATATCCTCATGGGACAACACCGACGTTGTAGCAATAGACATTAGCGTAGCAACTGTCAAAGATTGAGCCGCCCCGAAAACATTCCAACGCCCCCTTGAAGTATTAGGGTCGAGCAGCAGATTAGCTATTGCCACACGAACCTTCTCACCATCCTAGCCATCCACCTCCTTCGCCAAGAAGAGCATACGACACAACCATTCCCTCAAGATTGGGTTTTTCACCTCTGCTTTAACATAATTAACAAACCTGCCATGGCCTCTTCTCCAAACATCTTCAAACGCTTCCGTGGGGTAGAAGCCCGCTTCATTTTGCCTCCTACCGTTTTACTGCCAGCCTTCTACTGAATCTGCCTCCACACCGGTTGCGAGGCCACTACCTTGCCTTTGAACTTGCAACGTATGTCATCTCCACCACCTGACACGCCCCGACTAGCAACAATCCCAACCTCTGCCATGAGAATACAACATCGGAAAAAGCAAGCACCGAGATCAATGACTTGAGAACATCACACATCTAAGGAAATATTACCTTCATTGCCACAAGCCACCAAAAGGAATGAGTGAGCCATCCTGGCCACTATCGAATATGCACGTATCATCTCTAGGGAGTGATAAAACATTAATGTCTGCTTATTGAACGGTCCCTTTATCGGGATATATATAACCTCTAACTTTAACTTACATTTTAATCATGGTTGCAGGGAGACGCGTCTCCCGACCCCTTGGACGCGTCTCCAAGTCAGGGACGCGCCTCCGAGCACCCAAGTCAGCAGGGAGATGTCCCTTGAATGAGGAGACGCCGACTAAAGAACCCTAACCATCTCCCACACGCCTCCGGCTCCAACTTCATAAAATAAGTTCCAATTTCCCGAGTCGGTACTAGTTTCCCGCCCCCTCCTAGCATTAGTTTCCCAACATCAGTTTCCCGACACGTCCCCAAGTACTTATGCAATTAACACCTTCATTACCGACTTCAGCCTTGCCCACAACCTTGCCGCCTCTGACAACCATCTCACCACCCAGCTCGTCGGAATGCCTAGCTATGTTCCGCCCGAATACTCCCAGTCGTTCCGAGTCACCTACATGGGCGACGTCTACAGCTTTGGGATCATCTTGCTCGAGCTCGCCACCAGAAGGAGACCCCTCGACGATTTCATCACTGACAATTTCTCTGGCGGAAGTGTGGAGTGGGTTCTTCTTGCCTTCGAAAATGCCCAACTCCATGAAATTCTTGATCCTACCGTGCAGGCCTAGATTCAAGGCTATCGTTTGAGGATGAATCTCGTCTTCCACTTCGTCAAGCTTGCCAAAACATGGATCATTGATTGATTGATTGTTGGATGGATAGCCAGGTTGAGCCCCTGGCCCTATTCATTAATCCCATCTACATAGAGGTGTCAGGGAAGCGTCGGGGAGGCGCGGGAGCCTGTAAATATAAAAGCCGGGTCACATTTTAAATTTTAACTTATATATATTTTATAAATAATAAATACTAAATATTAATTATTAATTTTAAATTTTAACATATATATATTTTATAAATACTAAATACTAAATATTAATTATTAATTTGTTATATTATATATATATGTTAATATTATATATATATATATATAAAATTGGCATCTCCAAGTACCCCTGTCTCCTTTTTCTCAAAAATGACGTACCGGTACCAGTCTCTTGGCAACTATGATTTTAATGGATGAATCAACAAAAGTTCTATGGATATAATGTAATGTCCCCTCCTTAGTCAGTATCAGATGTCGAGGGGTTAGCCCATCATTTGACTCTTGTGGGCTAGCATTTATGCTTTGAGGTTCTATTATTAGTTGTCAAATCAGATGGGGACATTACGATTCTCCAGTGTTGTCTTGGATTCAAGTGTTGGCTTCTGCACATGTTATTTGGATCCCTTTTGTTTTGAGAGACATACTATTTATACTAAGTCATATTTCTGGGGTTACTATTCTTGGTAGGGCACTTGGTCATATTTGATTTGCAGTGGACACCTTGGTTTTCAGTTGGTTAGGCGAGTTGGCTTCATTGATTATAATATCATTATTATATCATTAATAAAGGTACTTTATTAATGATCTCTTATTATAAAGTCGAAATATAATGTTAATTAATGAATGGGGCCATGACCCATCATTAATGAATTATAATGACAAATTATAAAGTGGCTCTAAAACCAAGGTAAATGAAAGTTATATCAAAAGTGAATAAAAATATTTTAAAATGATTAAAGAGGGAGTATAAATACTTTATTAAAAAGCAAATCAACCTCTGGATAATTGAGTACTTGAATTTGTTTTTGTTGCTTCATGGAGAATGACAAGGGTTTCAACATTTCAGCCATTGAAGAATGCCAAACTCTTCAATGTTGCAGCAATTTGAGGTGGTGAAAGACCCATTGAAAATAGCCATTCAAGATAGCTTTATTTTGAGGGTTTAGTTGAGCAGATTGGTGCAAATTTGAAGAGATAATAAGAGGATTTGTGGATGCTTTTCATGTCTATTCTAATTTCTGATCATTAATATCAAATGCCAATAAATGCCATCAATTTTGAGTGTGATTGAAAGGGTTAATACTGTTGCAAAGGGGCCGTACATCTGCTGACAGAGGCCGTACATCAGCAGCTAGGTGTGAGGGTTCTTGGGAGAAATGCCTCCCATCTGTAGTTGGAATCACATCTATCATGGTCGCCTAGGTGATATCAGAGGATTGGCATCATTATTGTGAGGGAGAAATACATCTAGAAGGCAGATCGATCAGATCTCAAGCTTCATTCATGCATGCAGAAGTAATTTCCAGATCTGAAACAAGTCTTCATCTCATCATTTTCCCGGTATGCATGTGCATCCTTAGGATTTGTAAATATCTCTCATAATCAAATAAACATTTCTAGCCTTTGTTTTGCATTTTAGATTTCGTTTGTAATTCATTGAATGCAATTTCATTTCCTGGCACCTATGTTTTCAAAACACAAAAAAGCAAAAACCATAGAAACAAAAAATTATCACCATTATCATTCAGAATCAGCAGTGGAACCATCAGGGTTCACTACATATAATTTGAAATTTGGTTGAAATAAACAAAAAAAGTGATAACATGTTCTTTGGTCTTGGTCAAAACTTGATTGCTTTTTTGGCACCAATTCTTATCAAACTAGCAATAGTCCGACCTCTACTAGTATAAAGCACAATCTTTTTCTAGAGGTGTGAATGAATCGCCTTTCTTAAATGAGTTACTTGGACCCTTTGTTCATACCCTTATAAAGTTCTACAAAATGTTTTTTTTTTCTACCCTAATTTCTACTTTTCTCAATGTGAAGATATCAGGTTTGCATGAAAAAAGTCTTTAAGATTAATTTACTAGGTTCTTTGGAATTCCTTCCTCTGTAAAGCACAATTTTCTTGGTAAAGTGTCATGTCCCCGTTTCCGGCTTGATCATCAAGTGAAGAATGGATTAGCCTATTTTTCATTCTTGGAGGCTAATTCTAAATGATGAGGGAATGAATTGGTTTTTGACTAACTCAATCTTATCGTTTTGCAGGATCCAAGTCAAAAACTGATAAATTGGCTGAGTCTGGAAGCCAAGTTAAGCATGAACTTGCAATCTAAAGCCAAGGCGCATCTTCTGTCTGTCCGACATCAAAATTGCCGCTTAGATGAGAAAGTGATGTTTTGGGTTAGCCAAGGCTAAGTAGATGTGGGATTATGTTGAGAAGTGCAAGATTGTAGAATTGGTCCTCGGAGTAGTTAGGCGCCCAAACTTATTGGAGCAACTACCAAATGCGCCTAGCAACTCAAGGCACCCCTTTTTTCAGAATCACCTCACAATGGCGCCTAAAGAGAAAATGGGTTCCAAGACTTCTTACATAATCAAGGCGCTTGCATTGAAGAAGATATTATCACTTTCGGAAGTCTCAGGCTCTGCAAATCATTGGTAGAATTGGCTAAGTTACACTAGGTGCAAATTCCATGTCAAATTGACCACTTGAGCGCCTACCTTGTAGAATGAACCACTTTGTGGTCACTGGGTTGGAAGAACATTACTCTAAGAATGCAAAGGTGGAAGATGAAGTCATCTATTAACCAGTTGAGCATCATTGAACTAGGCGCACTTTCTTGTTCTCACAAACCCCAGAGTGCGCCTAACCTTCATGAGGCGCCAATCCAAGTTCAAACACTTCAAATGGGCGCCTTGATCTGAGATTGGTTGTTGGGTCTATTGAATGAGTAAGGAACTTCTTCAAGTGAACTTCATTCTCAAGAAGATCAAGTAGAAAGTTGGAATTATCAAGTAATGATGTTTTGATACCTAGGCGCTTATTGAGCCAAGAATCCTCCATTTGAGCACCTAGCATGGATGATTGATAGGTTGAAGACTTTGAAGTTAGGAGAAGTCACTTGGATAAACAATCAAAGTTGAAGAGGGAAACTCCTAGCATAGGCGCATGTTTGGTCAAAACTCCTCAGTTCTGGCGCTTAAGATTGAAGTCTATGTGAGGCGCACATTTTGATGAAAACACTTCCATTTTTGGCACCTTCACTTTGGAAAGTCTAGAGAATGCGCCCAAGATGTAGAAGGAGTTAGTTTGTATAGATCAAGTGTCGAAGACACCTTCCGGAGTAGGATAAGAAGTGAGGCGCACTTCTTGGGCATTTCATACCTCATCTAGCGCCTAACCTCAAAGTAGCGCCTTGATCAGCTCCAATGAGCGCCTCATGAGGATTGACTAAGTTGAGTGTCAAGGCACTCTTCTAGATCAAATTGATAACATTGAAAAGCTTTTTCCAAGTTAGGCGCAATCTCATGATGCAATCTCCTCAACTAGTGCCTAGAACAAGCAAGGCGCACTTTCATGTCCCAGACATCTCAACTTGGCGTCTAGACAGAAGAAAAAGTAGTTGTAACCACCTGGACTCTCATTGGTCGACAAAAGGACATTGGGATCCGTTCCAGTTCATTGGGTAAGGTTGCCACATCACATTGAGTTGTCAAGTGGAATATTCTCTTGAATATGCTTCTTGGGAAACGTGCCTTGGTTCCTCTTTATGCCTTGAAAAATGTGCCTTCATTGCCTTGGAAGGCCTATAAAAGGAGGAGCTCTCATTCATTTGATATCTTGTCTTTTGGCGAATTTTCTCTCTGCAAAGCTTTATGCTTGTGATCTTGAGGCTTGCGTGTTTCAAGAGTTGAGGTGATGCTCCCTCAACTGACAAGGTGATGCTCCCTTGTTGCATTGTGAGGTGTTGACATCCAGTTGACATCATTAGGTTCAATTGAAGTGCTCTAGTTGTGAAGAAGTTGAAAGCATTGTATACATCTAGGCTTCAAGGCCTTTTCTTGTAATCATTTAAATAAGATTGTATATTCATGCCATTGTGGGCAATCACCATTGTAATAAGACATTTGCATTGAATTGAATCAAATAATAATACTAGTACCCAACTTCAAGTTGATTCATGCAAGTTGCCTTTGTTATCTTCCATATGTGATGTTAAGTAGACTAAGTAGTAGAAGAGTTAAGTGCAAGTAAATTTGTCTAAGTAAGAAAAATTTCAAGTAGTACTAGTTGGGTATCTTACATAAAGAGTGAATTGACCACCCTCTTAAATAAGCTACTTTGCCCCTTTTGCTGATCCCCTTGGGCAGCTACTATCTATGATTTATGATTTATGTTTGGAAGCTGTATCTCATTTTTAATTTTCTCAATATGAAGCGATTCAAGTTTTCATGAAGCAATTCTGAGTTCTACTTCCTAGATTATTTAGAATTCCTCCCCCAAAATAAGACAAAAAAAATTCTAATGCAACTTCTCTTACACTGCTTGCATGAAAAAGGCTGATGATCGATTGAAGAATCACTTTGCAAGGTTGCAACATTTTCAATTAAGTTATCAACCATTTGAACATTTAGCATGAACCATATTTCCTCTCTATTCATTTACTTCTTTGATACAGGAAATTCATGAATATCAGTCAAAAATGCTAGCACCATGTTTACAATTTCAATATATGTTATCTTAGCCAATGCATATCATACTTCATATTATTTGAACTGTTTTACATAAAATTTATGGTGGCCAACTCACATACAATAGCAGTGCAAATATAGGACCTATTTCAGCCAGTAGAATGCTTATTACTTGGTTGACAATGCATTCTGTCCAGTGACCCTTTATATGGAAATTATTTATTTTCCATCCACTTTACAGGTTGCAGCAGCTCTTCATGATAATTGCAGGGCTATCCTGGTGGGGGAAAGAACGTTTGGGAAGGTCAAATGATGTCAATTAAGCTTATTTTTTCTCTTCACATATATTCTGATTTTTGTTGCATACAAAACTTCTTTTATTATATTTTAATATTTTATTCTGTCTCAATTTCATTTTTCAGGGTTTGATTCAATCTGTCTACGAGCTTAAAGATGGATCAGGTGTAGTGGTAACCGTTGGGAAGTATGTTACTCCAAGTCACAGGGATATTGATGGAAATGGAATAGAGCCTGACTTCTATCGTAGACCAGGTGATGATTTAAACTGTAATTTACGATAGTTTATGTGAATGTGAGCAACTAGGTTTGATGAAATAAAAATGATTGTGGTCTATTGTCATTTAGGTTTGACTGAAGCAAAGCAAACTCTTGGTCGCTGCCATGCTTCTGCCAAGTTGATGACAGAGAAAAAGGTGCTTTAATTTTGTGAAAAAGGCACCTTAGGTTTGTTTTTGTTTGTTTGTACCTGTTTATGCATTTTATTTGAAACATATTGTCATTGAGAAATTCATTTGTATTATGCTGAGTGAAATTCATTTTATTTCCTTACCTTTAAGTGCACAAATCAGCCAAAAAAATGCCGATTTCAATTCCATCTTTCTTGTGGATGCTATCATTTGTAACTCTTAAATTTCCTATATAAACCAAAATTCTCATTTACTAGACAATTATATTTTCATACCAAGTTTAGACCTAGTGATCCAATTTTAGGATTCTGCCTTCGATTGGTTGATTATTTGCTACCATTGCTACCCATGTTATATGGCATGGAATACATTGCCCATAGCTATGTAAGTTTTTTAATGGTAAGCGTGGAGGCAGAAATCAGTTTACAGTCCTTGTTAGAAAATTTACCATGAAATGTCAGATACGAATGACAATTATTAGAGTATAAAGTACAAAAGACAATCAATCTTCTCACTTAAGAGTAACTTCTGATCATTATTATAGATATGAAAAGTTCATCTTTGAAAAGAAATTAGCATGGAAAAATATGTCCATGTTTCAAATTTACTGAAGTTTCTTTTGCTACACCAAATATTTTATGACACTCATGAAAAGTATTTACTAGTCTTAATGTTTAAAGCATGAAATACAAAAGATGTGACAAGCTTCCCTTTTAAGAAATGTTTTAAGTTACATTGCTTACAATTTTAGCAAATGGATAATTACATAATAATGATTGATGGGTCTTTTGACACACCAACTTGAGGAGCAATAACTACTCTCTTGAAAGTGAAAGATTCCCCCAAGGCTTGGGATTCGTCTTAGGGCTTTGGCTATAACTCGGAATGTTTGATATAGTTGCTTCTACCAGGGGATACTGGTCACTTCACTGGATTCAAGCTGATTGTTTTACTAAAGTTTCTTACTATCAATCTAAGAGAATATCAATTCTTTAACCTAAACCACAAATTGATTGAACATTTACATTCCAAATATTTAAAACTAGAAAACGAAACCTAAACTAACATTTTATTGTAAATTAAAATCGAAAGAGAGAGAGGGGTAGAGAGAAAAGAGTAAACGTGGCTATGAATGTTTTAATCAAGATTTTTAAATCCTCTGCAAATTAAAACTATCTACAAGGTGACCAATCTCTCAGAACCTTTTGATTTAAATAGTACAAATTTCAAAGGTAATGACATTGAAAGATTATCTAAAACCGAATTACCACGAATATGTGCAAATCACAGTCCAGATGTCTATTCTAACTTAAATAGGAACAACCAGATTTTCTATGTTATACATGCCAAGGTTTGCAATTCGTAGAATGCATATAAATCTTAATAGATAAAAAAATCTCACATACATAGACTCAAATTGAAGAACATTAATGAAAAAACTATTATATTCAATTTATTTGAAAATTTTCCAACCCTTAACAAAGTATAGATCATGACTATTTAAGTACCAAACAAAGGAGTTATTTACTGACCAATTGCTTCAAGTTTAAAATATTATAAAGCTAATTAATTAAAAACATTCAAAGTTAACTAATTCCTTAGTTTCTAGACCTAGTTGACAATTCAATTCCACAAGCTCTATAGTCATTGTCTACCCTATCTAAATTGATGATAGGCTCTCTAGTCATCTATGTCTCCATGTCCTTCAACACTTGAGTTATCAAATCAATCTATTCTCATGTGTATTTGATTAGCACCTTAATTCTTTCAACCTAAGCACAAGATTTAATCATGAAGTCCATGATTCTTTGGTTTCCCTTTCAAAATTTAAGTTGTACCTACCTCCTAAAACTAGACATAAAACTAGTTAGAGTATTATTGAAATTAGCAGACGTGATTAAGTTCTTGTAAATATCCTACATATGAGCAAATTTAACTACCACAAACACATCCATGATCTTCCTTTGGGTTGCATCCATCGATCCCTGTGTATTCCCTATTGTGTTCAAATATGATTATATCTTTCCCTAATTTTGATGGAGCAAAAATCAACCTCAAAATTTGATAATAAAACTTGGTGTCGCAATCCACCCGACTCTAGTGGATTATAAATTACATCCAATATGCCTTGTAGTTCCTAGAATTTTGTGTTCCTTTATGAGATCATACCTTGGGTTTCTTTGATCATAGCCAATAGACTTTGCAAATTGTTCACCACTACAAATATCTCCTTGAGGTTGCTTTCCACTAAAATGACTATTTTCCTTGGTACCTCCAATGTTCCCTTTCGTGTCAACAAATCATTCTCTTCCAATGACATTAAGGCATATGCTTAGATTATTGGACCTAGTGTTTTGGTATGGGAGTGCAATTGCCTAGGAGTGGCTAAGTATAAATGATGTTTTTGAGGTTTTGTAGGATTTCATCAATCAGAGTTTGCCCAAGAGGTCTAACATTTTAGAATTCATTAAGAAGAGCATTCCCATAGTAATTAAGGAAACCATGATCTTGATGTGTAGGCTCTTTGGCTACAAAGATTGGACAATTAGATCTTGCTTGGGTTCCATTATTAACAATTATATTGTAGCATGATCAAGTGCCAAGCTAGAGAGAGATCATATTCTCTAATCTTTATAGGCAGTTCAAAGCAGCTTAGGAGGGAGGCAATTTCTACAGCCTTAGATTTGATTGATGCAATCAACAATATTTTGTGATGCCATGTAGAATCCAGTCCATGCCTTAGAGAGTGGATATATGAAGAAGCCATTCAAAGGTTGATATGTGGAAAATGCTAAACACCTTGTCAGCTATATCAAGTTGTGCAGAATGCCAGTTATGCACAAGTAGTGTATAGAGGTGTCCTAGAGCGTCTAGGGAATCAATAGCACGAGTGGAAGCTACAACATCATTAGATCTTGTAGGTTCAATTATAGACAAGTGGTGCATGGACTTTTAGTTCCCACACCTATGGGAAGATCAAACGACCCCATGTCAGCATAAAGATGGACATTCTCCTTTTGTTGAGGTTGTTGAAGTTCTTGCCAGAGTTGGATTTGAAGACAAGGTTGGACAAGGATAGTCATAGGAATAGTTGGACTTAAAACAAGGGGATAGATTGTAATGTAGAGACCCTCTACTAGTAGATTGAATATTTGTTGGTTGGGTTCCATACATTTTAATGTGTCCCATAGGGTGTGTAAATTCCTCTACATTTAATAGAGATTGTTTGTTTTCCAAATTTTCATTGTTCTTTCTTATTCTTGTGCTTTCGTTGTGAAACCAGTTGTTCATTTTTTTTACGTACCATTTGCATTAGAGAGCCTTAAAATTCCTAGAACTTGTTGAGGATTCTTTATTATGTTTCTTTTAGAGTGGATATTGAGGACCTATGCATTGGTAAGGTGGAATTTCTTTGTATTTGATGTTGTAATCTTTACACATTGAAAGCTTATGCTCATATATTGTCTCGGGTATGTTAGAGATGCACTAGGGCTTAAGTTTTTGTATTGCATCCACATGTTATTGTTCATGTGATAATCAAGAAGTCTTGAATAATGAACACTCAAACCACAATCTTTATATTTCTAAAACGTACACAAATATTAGTTAGATTTAGATGTTTCATTGCTTTATGTCACATCCCTCGTTGTAGGAGGGTAGGAAAATAAATAAAAAATAATTAAAAGTTGACGGGGGACAAAAATATTAAAGGAGGCATGGGTGGCAATCATGGAGAAGACAAATGTTGTTGGTAGTGAATAACAAGTAATACCTTGTCTGAATCATTATTGATCTTGGTCGATAGTATGAATGGAGAGTAGACAAGAGTTTGATGGGGAGAGAAAGGAGAGTGGATTTGTTCTTCCTTTCTACTGAATCCTCTAGGAGGGAAAGCGTCCAACACTACATGGGCACAAAGATTGTGCCCCCTAAAAATGTTGGAGTTTTCGTGGCCTCCCAAGACATAATGCTGGATGTAGTCAAGGGCATTTTGTTTGGATGTATCTTCTAAGTGTAGGAAAAGGTGAAAACTTCTAGTGGTAGTGTACCTCCATGTAGGGTGCTTTTGCAAAGAATCGACTACTTCTCCCACACACCAATGACTATCTCAATCTACTAGATAAAGAGGGGAAAGTGATCTCTATATCTACAGAGACCAAGGAAACATCAAAAGTGTGGTAACATTCCTTCAACTATGTCAACCACTTTATCCTTGGTCTCTGCATCATCTCCATGGTTTCTTTATTAGTCGTAAATCTGTATAGATTATGCAACACTTCCCTCACTAGAATATATTCCCCTCTTATCATAATTTCTACATCTATCTCCATGTCATACATCTTCTACTCCAACCCTCTTTCTATTTTTCCTTGGACAAAAGAACAAAATGCTCTCATCTGAACATCTCCCTCATATGGATTGGGATTCTAGTCTTTATCATTAGATAAAATAAAATTATGCAAATACAACTTGCATAACATATTATTTTCTATCTCAGCTTCACTTCCTAAATAAGGTTCACAAAATGCTATAGGTGTATCTAGGTTTTTTGATGATCCTTTAATCACCCTTTTTACCTATAGCTTGTGAAATTGTTCCTACAGCCATAATGTATGCACTCTCACAAGGGGCCTACATTGTAGCATTTTACTCGCAAGCATTAAAATTAACTAATTTTTGTCCCTCAAAACCCTATTTTCCTCATTCATCTTTTCATTTTCTATTTTTTCCTTTCTGAATTGCTACAATTTCTCCTTTTGATTAGTATATGTAATGAACCAATCATGTTCTAAGTTCTTTAATTTTCTCTCATGTTCCTTTACAATACATGTTTCTTTATCATTTACTTGCATTGTAGTAACATCTAATTTTGTAACTTTGTTTTTAAGTGCCCTTATCTCGTCTTCTTGTTTCCTGATCAACTAATGAGCATGTTCTAACTCCATCAGACCTATAACAGACTTATTAAACCCTGCTACATGCCCATCCTATTCAATATCTTCAGTAACAAGATCAACAAGTTCTTATCCTTGTTCTACCATAACTGTCTTTGCTATAAGTATCACTTATTTAGGTTCTCCTAGAATAGAGCCTTCTATTACAAAAATTTTTGCTGAAGGATTCTCCATCATAGAACTTTTAGCTATAGGTGTTCTCTTTCATTTAGTGCTCCATGACACTATTTCCTCCAACATCTCCACCTCCAAATCAGATTGAGCTTATTTCGAGCTAATCCTGTAGCTTTTTTATTGGCCATGGCTGCTAAATTCTTAAGTCTTGCAAATCACCTTACATTTAGTTTTGGAGTAGGGGGTTTTAAATGTTGTTCATCCCTATAATTAGATTCTTCTATCCAAATATGTCATCTCGTTCGCTTTCGAGTATCTCGTGTTGCAACTGTAGAGGGCCCTACTCTATCCCCTGGAGCCATACCTGTAGAAGGTATATTACTTCTTTCAATATGTGCATCATGGACAAGGGCACAATCATCTTCCTCTGCAAGATCCTATCCTTGTGCGACATGTGTTGCAACAAACACTTCCCAAGTTAATTGGGGTTGCCTTCATTTCAAGGCCTCTATTACCACCAACTTAATTAACCATGATGCGCCAAGTATTTGAGTTTGCCATTTTGCATTTCTAGAGACATCTTTCTCAAGGATTTGAATAAAAAATAAGGAACATTCTGTTGTACCCAATCAAAAAAAATTGCTTCATTAAGGCATTTTGAGCAAGTCTAGAAAATTTTTCGTCAAAAAAACAAAATTTCTAAAAATAGAAATTTCTATTTTTAGAAAGTTTCTAAAAATAAACGTCAAATTAGGTTTTCTCGATTTCTTGACATACAGATGCTAGCAAAATTTTCTAAAAATAGAAAGTTTCTAAAAATAGAATCTCCGATTCAGGGGTCATGCTTGCTTCTGATTGGTCGATTTTGCTTCACGATCAGCGTGGTCCAGACGGAATCTGCAAAAGGTCAAGTTTTCTCTACTGGGTCATTTCTACTTTTTCGGAAGGCGAAGCATGAACTTTGAAGTTGTCAATGGAGGAAGTTCATCTGCCAAAGCTCGTTTTCAAGTTTTCAACACTATTCCAACGATGCAAAACCGATGAACAGTCGTCGATTCGACGAAGAATGCAAAACGGATCAAGGTCAATCCTGAGTGAGAATGAAAGTTGAAAATCATGAATTTGGCTAAGTCTGGAGAATTCAGGCACCCCTGGAGGCTAGGGGCACCCAGTTGCACTAGTGTTAGATTTTTTTCACGTTTTTCAAGAAAATGCAAATGTCTTCGTCGGTCAGTCCCGGTGAGCGTAAGAGCAGTCATTTTGGTCATTGGGCAGAGAAAAGATGGAAATCACATCAGATGTACCCAAGCTATCTAGTTCATTCACTATCCAGTGGCAGTTGACTGATGAAAATGTCGAAATCGACATCGGAAAACAACTGTTGGCACGCAAAATGGAGCAAATTGCAAACGAAAGTTGAAACTCAGGAATTTGGCTAAGGCATTGGATTCCAGGTGCCCCTAGAGGCCAGGGGCTCCCAACATCTCATGCCTTAGATTTTTTACGCGTTTTTTGAGAAACGTCAAAAATGCCTCTGTCAACTCGTTCCTAGGTGGTCAAACTCAGTCAAACATCAGTAAAAGTTGGATTTCATCACAGATGTGTTCAGGCTGCTCATATCATCCCTCGTCCTACTTCAACAGTCATCTAGACGACCCGAAACGAAGATCGAACATGAGTTGTTGGCACGGAAATCGAGAAATGGCATGAAAATTTGAAATTTCTAAAAAATTTCTAAGGCACTGAAAGTTAGGTGCCCCTGGAGGCTAGGGGTGCCCAAATCCTCCAGACTTAGAATATTTTTTGAGTTTTTCCGGAAAACAAAAACCTTCCTCTATCAGCTCGGTCCGGTTTACAGTAGGTCAGTTTGGCACGTTTCTCGAGGCAGACAGAGTACAATCAACTTAGTTTTCATCAGGCCTGCCTATCTGCCAGATCATCAGACTTAGTTTTGTCCCAGCAGACAGAAATCGACAGCCAAACAAGGGCCATCTGTCACCAGAACGCGCACGGAAATCAGAAAGTTGAAAAAGTTGAAATTATTAAAAGTCAGGCGCCCCTGGAGGCTAGGGGTGCCCAAGTTCACTGGAGATAGAAAATTTCATAATCTGCTAATGTTTTTCGACAATCGTTTCCAGAACTTCGTCCGGTGACAGATTCCAGAGGTCAGATTTGAAGTTAGATGTCGTCAGAACGTTAGTTGGAGGCTGGGGATGGAATCACAGTTGATAGGTCTCCAAAATGTCAGGATCAGTCAACGTTTTCAGTCAACGGTGACATTTTGCCATCTTGTTGAAGTCAGAGCCAGGCCATACTAGAGTCAGAACGAGTGCAAAAGTGTCGAAAACGAAAGAAAATTGGCTAACACTTTTGGCAACTCACATGTTTGATGACATCATCAAAAAAGATAATTTTAGTCATTTTACAAATGAAGCCATAGGCAACTATAAAATAGGGATTCTTCCTATTCAAAAACATCCACTTTGGATTTGCGCTTTAAAAGTTCCTTTCTTCATGGATAAGATCCAAGTTTTATTCTTTCACAAAGAAAGCTGCCTTTTCACCCTAAAGTTCTATAAAGACAAGCATTTGGCTTCTTTATTTCATTATCTTTTATAGGTTGCATCCAGAGGAATGATTTTTATTTTTTTTTCAACGAAGATTCGAAGGCTCAAATGAAGTGTTTTTTCAGCGTTCTTCATAGTTTCGGGTTGAGGAAGCAGGGAGGCACGTTTTTTCAGGGTCCTTTTTTCTAGGGGATCATTTTTCAAAAATTGGAGCGAAGCTTTTTCAGTTTTCATCGAGATGGGTCCATCCAGTATTTCATCCTCTTGAAGATTGGGAATTTTGCTTTCTTCGAAAATCTTTTTTTTCTGCTTTTTCAGGAAAGTCTTCGCTTCTTTAAAATCCAATGATCTGGGTTGCTTCAAAACATAATTGCCTACAAAACCCACGTGCCAGCGTTTTTGCTCACTATATGCTTTTTAGAAGAAATCAGCAAGTAATTTTCAACATAGGCGTGTTCACAGTCATTTTTCAAATCTTTCAGTATGTAGTACACTCCAGTTTATATCAAGCCCAAAACGGCGTTGGTTCACGATTACCTGAGAACTTTCGAGACAGAAGTACTTCCAGTGATCAATTTACATTCTTTGGAGGATGCAGGAAATAATGCTATCAAGAATCTAGGACACTCCAGTTTGCTTGCAGCAGCATCCTTCCCCATCACAGTGCAAAGTATCAAATTTGTAATTGCTTGTATGACGCATTACAATTCGGTCACAAGAGAAATCCAATCAAGAGATGGACGTGTGCTCTGTAGTCTGAGGCCGAACGACATTGAGAAGTGTTTTTCAATACCAGTCTGGAGAGAAAACATAATTGTTTCAATTGAAGAATGCAAGAGGGTTTGGAACAATGATAAAAAAAAATACCGGAAAAAGATTGCTCAGAGGTGGTTGAAGGAAAAACAGAATGTCATGCCAAAGAACGTTGGACGTGGAGAGTTCAAGGAGGAACATGCAATAATGATTACTCTGCTAAGCCGAATCACAGGTCAAGCAGATGCTAACAAGTTCCAACCTTGGATGTTTTACATCATGTCCCAGATTGATGGAACCGAATTCTATGACTGGTCGGCACTCATCAGTGATAGTCTCCATCAACAAATACTTGATTTTCAAAGGGCTCATGAATTCCACATGATGTCATACCTTGTGTATTTGATGGCTTTTCAGGGTCAATTCAAAGGTTTAAATGTTGTTAAAACTCTGGGTATTCAATATGTATATCAACATTTCCTGCAGTTAGAACTTTCTCAGGCTGAATGACATTATAGGTGGGTAAATGATGAATTCTTGATGCATGCAGTGCGAGATATGGATAATGAGTTGCATATACGGTTTTCAGCAGATGCTAGAATGGCAATGGCAGAATGGGTTGATTGGTTTATCCAGTTTCCCACTTTTTCCTACATCAGAGTATATGGCTTCTCAGGAGTGCTAGCCATATTGCCGAGATATCCTACAGATGAAATAGCATTTATGGAGTTTTTGAGGCAAGCCTATGAAGTTCATACATTTTTGTGTACTAGACGCAAGGCAACTTTCAATTTTCCAATTGGGATGGGTATTTACAGATGTAGATCTAGAGCAGATGCCAAGGTAATTGGTAATGAATCATCCAAGTATGGTCTTAAGTTTTTCGACAGGAGGACTTCATATGATTCACATGGTGTTTTTGCATCACACCTTGGTCAAAATTGTGTGTTGAAGACTTCTGGGCTAATTGTGCTAATGAGTTTGAAGTGCGAGAACGCAGTTACAACAGGTTTACTCTTCAGCAGATGTCTGATATCCTGTTGGAAGATGTAGAGGGCTTGTGAGAAAATGGTGAAGTTCTACTTCCCACGTATTTCAGGGATCAAGTTGAGCAAAAACCATTGCCACCAGTTAATTGGTCAATAAAAGAGAACACTTCCATTGAAGAAAGAACGAGTCGAGTTGTTAAAAACAGTTTGATATTCTTGAAGAATAAGCAAAAGGAGGATATTCTGGTAGCAGAGCCGCCAGTTGTACAACCATCAGAACCTTCCACTTCCTTCCCAAAGGAACAAAAATGGCTAAGTTAAAGAGGAAAAATGATGAGTATCCAGCTCATGTCCAGCAGGAACAACCAGTAGTTGAATCAGAAGTTCCCGTTGAACCAACACCACATGTAAAAACATTGCCTTCAGATCATGTTTCTCCACCTTCTTGACCGAATTCTTCTCCCATTCACATTGATTTAGAGCTAGATTCAACAGTTCGTAACTCTGATACACATATTGGTTCATCAAGAGTTGATGAAGTTAGAACCGAGTTTCCAAGAGAGGATGGCTCATCTTGGCTTGAAAACATTCTAAGAAGGAAGAGGAGAAAGCCTTCATATCAGTTGGAATTAACAGAGCTTAAAAGCGTCTACCAAAACACACCAGACAAGAAGCTGAAGAAGCAGGTTCGCATTGAAAAGAATGCGGATGAAGAAATGATGCTTGAAATTGCAACACCACCGAAAGATAGAAGTGCTGATGATATTGAGGTTGATGACTTCAAGGTTGTCAAGGCTAACCTTGGTAGGAGTACCCAGCATATAGATGTAAATCTCTTCGAGGTTGCAGCAGATAATCTGAAAGAGAGGGTGTTGAAAGATGGAGAAGATAAAGCATCCCTCAAAGCTGAAATTAGGCAGCTGCGGCAGTATATTTCCAACTTTTTCCATGGCGGATCACAAGCTGATTTATTACTTCCGCCGAATCTTGAATCACCGGCCGATCAACGACAGTTCAATCAGTTGCTCCTCTATGGGAGGCACATGAATAATTGGGCGGAAGAATTTGTGAGTAAAGGGAGAGTTGTACTTTCAGAGTTTTATCAATTAAAGTATAACGCTCATGATCTACGTCAAGCCATTCAGGGGTTGCAGCAGACTATCGCTGAAAATAGACCAGTGTTTGAAATCATTATCTTTGACTTGAAGATAGCACATGATTCTGTTGATTCAGCTGAAGATAAGAAGATAGTTTCTACTTGGAAAGCGCAATATCTTTTCATAGTAAAAACTTATGATAGTATAATTTCAGAGTTAACAGAATGGAAAGAAAAGGTGGTGAATGTTCTAAGTTTGTGAGATCTTTTGTTTCTCAGATCCCGTGTTCGTATGAAAAAAAAGATGGTACCCTGTATGATCTCAGAGAAGTGCAAGCAGAGTTCCAAACTCTCGTCCGCAACAATTTTAATGGTGATATCAGTGTCGGCAAGATGGATTGTTTTGCTGCAATGACAGTGAAGTTTAATAAGGTTGTGGGCGAAGTTCATGAATTTCTTCAGACGGTTGCAAACGGTGAAGAAATGTTAGAGAATCAGAATATCATACTAGAGAGTATCAGTGTTCCTGGTAAAGATGTGGTCACTCGCTTTTTAGAAGATATTGTTTCCCATAATATCAATGGATGACATTACCAAAAAGTAAGAATGTTGATGAGGATGTGATTCAAAAGAAAGCAGCTTTAAATTAGATGCTTTTTGTTTTAAAGCATTTGCTTTCATCCTAAGCTCATCAATTCTTTATTTAGAAAGAAATCACTTTGTATTAGTTGGAGTTTTCTTTGCTTTAAAGCGTTTGTTCATCGTATTTTTGTCTTAGAATAGAAATACAGCTTACGAGTTGGCAAGTTAGGGTTAATCAAGGAGATTTTAGGGTTCCCTACTCTGATTTTAGTATAAATAAGGGCAACCTTGCCCATTGTAATGGAGCTACTTTTGTGATAGCAAATTTGCTGTGCCTATTCTAGCCTGCAGATTTTGTTATTCCAAGTGTTTGTTCACTCTGTATAATCTATCCTTCAGTGTTTGATCGCTTGTTGTATGCTTGCCTTTTGCTACAGTATTGTTGTCCTGGAGTTGTGTTAACTTTATGATATTGAATAGAAGTCTCATGCCTATTTTTGCTTTGATATTCTATCTCGGATCATCAAGTTTTGTCATCAGATGTGTGGCTTGTGTAACTTTTATTTCAGCTTTCATCATTAAAGTACAATGAGTCTTGTGATGTAAATCTGGGAGAAATTTACTTAAGTTTTTGTGTTAAAACAATCATTCGTTGTCCACTTTTAATCCCTTTGCTCTGAATTTACTTAGGAGATTAAAAACATCATTAGTTTAAGCCTAGTTGTAGTAGAAGTTTTAAAAAAGAAAAAATCTCTTTTGCAGTGTTTAGAGTTTTATAACCTTGTGCTTGCAGCTGAGAATCAAAAAGAAGATAGGCGAAGTTTAATTTATCTTTTCAGTGAACATCAGCAAAAAGGGAACTCCCCCTTCCAATAGGAGAGCAGTTTATCTGTGCATAGTTGTCCGTTTCCAACTCACATTCCAGAGGTGCGAATTGAAACGCCGACAATGTTTTGGTGCCCACCATGGGGCACGAGGCATAAAACTTCAAGCAAGCTTAGGCTTATGTCACGAGAATGACTCTCTGGCGTCCTACTGCTCTTTTCAACAACCAAATCTTACACCACCTGCTATTAAACCAAATCTTGTACGAGTGGAAGGAGAGCAAACGGACATCATTAGTAGCCTGGGGAGTTTCATATTTGCGCAAAAGGAAAGTCCTGATCAGTGGAGAAACACAACTACTATTATTGACGAAGAAGAACACAAAGCGGATCTTGCGGTAGGAAGACCAGTATTACCACCTCCCGCGTGGCAGTAGATAATCCTGGCTCACAGGGTTTATTCAAGAAGGGGAAAAGACGGTGTTACAAATCCTTTCTTCCAAGATCTTGTTCCTACAAAAGTTGGAGAGGCATCCAACATAGTTCTTGAAGTTCAGTTGGTTCCTGAAGTCAAGCAGGAAGAACCTCAAGAGGAACCAGTAATCCAGCCTAGAGCAATGGGTGATGCAAATAATAACAATCACAATGATGCAAATTAGAGGCGACCACCCCCATTGCCTTGGGGTAATAACATTGGACCTTTGGCCCTGCAAGCACATCATGAGTTACCAAAGGGGTCAAGGAAGCACTTTCCCCCGTTCCACGGCGATGGAACTCAACATCCTGATGAACACATCTTTGCATTCACAACAGCTTGCATTGTTTTGCATGTATCACATGAAGATGTGCATCTCTTCGTTGAGACTCTCGTGGGAAATGTTGCCGATTGGTTCAATCATCTGGAACCAGGCATCATTACAAGTTGGGCAACTATGAGCGAGAAATTCTTGGCAAGGTTCAAACCTGCAGAAGACGGTCGTCACAGATTGTTCGCCCAACTCTCAAAGTCAAAGATGGAAAACAATGAACCAATGAGGGAGTTTGTGGCAAGGTTTAATCGCCTGGTTACACGTCTTTCTCATATGCTTAATCCATCTCCGCAAATTCTGTTGAGCAGTTTCATTAACGCTCTTCCTTCTAAGATAGCCTTCTTTTTGAGATTGGCTAATGAAACAGAATTATCCAATGCACAAGAAAATGCCATCAAGTTAGAGGATGACATGATTACCTCTGGCAAGATGAAGACGGATTCAATCCGGCCTCTTGTTCAGAGTTCTGTGGATCCACTGCTATAGAATGTAGCAAATGAAGTGACTATTATGAAGAGACAATTGCCTACTCAGGGGCAGTCACCACAACAACAATACCAACCACAACAACGGTATCAACCACAGCAACCATATCAGCCTAAGAGGAATAATTTTTAGCCTTTCAATAATTACAGGCCTAGGTTGCCAGCACCACCACCAAGGCAAGCAGTTGATGCTGCTCAAAATGCAGTATTTTGTTCCTTTCATGAGACTGATGCATATACTGGAGAGACATGTCCTGAAAATTTAAGAATGAATCAAATCATGGGATATGCTGATGCTGCACCCTTTTCAAGCATTGTCCATTTGCCAAGTGCGAATGTTGTCTTACCATAGACGGGCAACTTCGATGGCGACTCTACTATGGGATACTTCCAGAATGAACCCATTTTAATAAAGGAAGAACAAGAAGATCTTCGTCAATATTCTCTTGCGGTGAATCATGAAAATCTTTCGACACCTGTGTTTACACATGCTCAACATTTCAAAGCACAAAAAGAAGAGGATAAGCTAAGATCGAAAGAAAAGGGGAAGGAAGTGGCTTCCACTTCTAATGTTAAGCCACCACATGAAAATGTCAAGGCTGCTCAAGATTCGTCTTCGACGAATTTTGATATAGTGGATTCTATGATGAAGACAAAGGTCTAGATTTCTCAGCTGGAGTATCTTCAGGACCATCCAGATCAACTGGATAGAATTGTTATGTCAAGGAGACCATCGTACAGCCTACATTGCTTGAATCTTCCATTCCAGCAGGAGAGAAACGAAAGCCTTTCTATATCTCTCTGTATATAGGAGGTTATAAATTGAGCAATTGTATCATTGATTCAGGAGCCTCGGACAACGTCATGCCTTTGCAGGTGATGAACACTTTGGGACTCTCGTGCACCAAAACGCATGACAAGTGTTATTTGCTTGAGTCTAAGTCAGTGCCATTGGTTGGACAATTGAAGGATGCTCAAGTACGGTTGGCGGCTTGCCCTGGGAAGAAAATAATGATGACTATTTGGGTAGCCGACATTCTAGCCAGTTATGGGATGCTGTTAAGTAGAAGCTTCTGCAAAGATCTTGGAGGAGAAATACAATTGGATTGGTCATCTGCGACCATTCCATTAAAGAAAGACAGTTTCAAATTGGAACCCGAAACCAAGTTGCGGTTCACAGTGGTGAAATCTGAGATCCTCAAGCACAAGTGCTATATCAAGAAACGGGTCCTAGTACATATGTTATGTTGTCTGAGATAACTGAAGAGAATCAGGAAGTTGTTTGTGCAGTTGACAAATCAAAAGAGGAGCCAAAGATATGGACTTTGCAATTTGACGGAAGTTGCTCGACTGCCGGTTCAGGAACAGGGGTCGTGATAATTTCTCCTGATGGTCGTTTGTATCCATTTGCATACCACTTGCAGTTTGAATGTACAAATAATACAGCGGAATACGAGGCGCTTTTGTTAGGTCTCAAGAATGCAAAGGATATGGGTATTAAATTACTCAGAGTTGAAGGTGATGTAGAACTGATCGTGAAGCAAATCAGGGGATAATTTCAAGTGCAAAAATACCGCCTTCGACATTATAGATATAGGGTGTGGAATGCAATCGATTGGTTTAAGGCATTTGACATCCAATACATTCCACGATCAGATAATAGCAAAGTAGACACCCTGGCAGTATCCCCTTCACTTTTCATGCCTCATTCTGATTTTCGTCATAATGCATTTGCTATTGAGCTAATATATAGGCCAGCCATCCACGACAATTGTGACAACTGGCAAATCTTCGATGACGATGACCACATCAAAGAATTTCTCGTCATGGAAGATAATTTCAAGGGGCTTTTCTTTGAGGGGAGTTTGGCTCCTTTCAGACAATCAACAACTGAGATCAAAAATACTGAAGACAACAAAGATGAATCTGATTCGGTCCTCTCATCTTTTGAAGGTTGGTTTGAAGAATCTTCTATTGAAACTTCAAGGGATACAAAAGCCGTAGAAGAGGCAGATTCAGGTATTATCCAGTTGAAAGGTAACAAAATTCCCAAGGGTCTCGTATCCTTGGAGGATATATTCGACAGACATGATAGATACATTCAAAATCAAAGAAGAATGGATGATAAGACCTTTGCTGAACATTATCAAGTGAACATTGGTTCAGAAGACAAGCCTAGGCTTGTTAATATAGGCAAATGTTGTACAGAAGAAGAAAGTGAGGTTTATCTCTCTTTTTAGACAATACCGAGATGTTTTTGCCTGGTCATATGAAGACTTGAAAGTCTTCACACCCATTGAATTGTCTCATACAATTCCATTGAAGCTTGATGCAAAGCCCTTCAAGCAGAAACAAAGATATTACAACCCGCGAATTCAAGACACAATTTATGCGGAGATCTAGAAGATGGTGGATGCAAAGATAATATTTCCAATCCAGCATTCAACATGGGTGTCAAACATAGTTCTTGTTGGCAAGAAAAATGGTGAGATCAGAATTTGTGTGGATTTCAGGAACTTGAACCAATCATCTCTCAAGGATAATTATCCTCTGCCAATCATGGAGCACACATTGCAAATGGTCACTGGTTTAGAAATGTTGTCATTACTTGATGGTTTTTCTGGGTATAATCACATTGCTATGGCTCAGGAAGATCAGTTCAAGACAACTTTCACTACCCCGTGGGGTACATTTGCTTATGAAAGGATGCCTTTCGGCCTCATCAATGCCAGTGCTACATTTCAAGAGCTACGGATTTGGCGTTTGGAGATTTGAAGAACAAGTTGATTGTCATCTACCTTGATGACCTCACTGTTTTCTCAAAAACATGAGGAGACTATTTTGACCATTTGGTGAAAGTGTTCGAAAGATGTAGATACCACGGGATTTCTTTGAATCCTAAGAAGTCCATCTTTGCAGTGACGGAAGGTAAACTGCTTGGCCATATCGTCTCCAAGGAGGGAACACAGATTGATCCTAGTTGGGTTGATTCTATCAAGAATCTGTCTCTACCAACAAGCAAAACTAGTGTGCATTCTTTCTTCGGTAAAATAAATTTCATACGAAGGTTTATACCAGACTTCTCAAAGCTTACAAAGGATATATCAGCTATGATGAAGAAAACATCTGCTTTCAAGTGGACAGATGAAGGCAAGAAGGTGTTTGTCGCAATTAAGGAAGCCATCAGCCAAATGCCAGTGTTAGTCCGTCTTGATTTTAATAAAGACTTCATCCTTTACTGTTATGCGTCCGAACACACCATGTCTGCCATATTGACGCAAAAGCTGAATGAAGATGCCAAGTCTCCAATTGCTTTCATGAGTAGTAGTTTCAAAGATAGTGAAATGTGGTATTCTCAAATAGAGAAGAACGTGTATGCAGTAGTGAGAGCAGTAAAGAATTTCAGATTCTATAGCTTGACAGCTCACACAACGGTATATGTTACTGATCCAGTGGTTAAGAGCGTGCTAACTCAGCAAGAGATGGGCACTAGGAGAGGTAACTAGGTCGCAAGGGTTCAAGAATACAATTTGGAGATCAAGCCAACAAAACTTGTCCGCGAGAGAGGTCTTTGTCAATTGATAGCAGAAGATGGTGATCTGAAGCCCAGGCTGATGGTGAATCTGAAACTGAAACTAAAGAGGATCTTCCTATGGTCCTATTTGTTGATTCTACAGATGAATGGTATGCAGAAATTGTATACTATTTGACTTACGGAGAATGTCCAATTCATATGGACAAACAACAGAAGAGAACATTAAAATTGAAAGCGCAAAAGTTTGTGCTTTGGAATGACGTTCTATACAAGCAAGGGCTTGATGGAACCCTTTTGTTATGTGTCAACAAAGATCAACAACATTTGCTGGATGCATTTCACAGTCAAGCATGCGGAGGTCACTTCTCATCAAGAGTTACTACATTCAAGATCCTGCAAGCACAGTTTTATTGGCCAACTATGTTTTGCAACGCATATGAATGGGTGTCAAAATGTCAGATCTGTCAACAGTTTGTTGACAAACTCAAGCTAGTGGCCATTCCTCTCAAGCCAATAATTATTGACGGTCCATTCTAGCAATGGGGATTGGATTTTGTTGGCCCTATCAACCCACATTCCAGTAAGGGGTACATTTATGTCCTCACAGGTACAGATTATTTCACAAAGTGTGTTGAAGCTATTCCAACCAAGCGGGCTACCTCGGAAGTTGTTTGTGACTTTTTGAAAGAGACCATTATTTCAAGATTTAGGGTACCATGCAAGATAGTGACTGATAATGCGACATGTTTCTCATCCGAGGAAGTACTGGAGTTTTGTTATGATCACGGCATCATGTTATCACATTCATCAGATTATTACCCTCAGGGTAATGGACAGGGCGAATCATCAAACAAAAACATAGTCACTATCATACGCAAGCTAGTTGATTCTAATCAAAAGGCTTGGCATAAGAAGCTTTATGATGCTCTTTGGGCCAATAGAATTACCCCCAAGAGAGCTATTGGTACTTCACCTTTCATCATTCTGTACGGTACATAAGCAATGCTACCTATCACACTGGAGTTGTCCGCTTTGAAGCTGGCAGCCGCAATTGAGGATGATGAATTCAAAGATCCTATTGAGAAGCGCATCCTGTATTTGATGAAGCTAGAAGAAGAAAGGGTGGAGGTCATAGACAGAATCACTCAGCATCAAGAACGAGTGAAGAAAATATTTGATAAGAAGGCTCGCCAGCGAGACTTCGATATCGGTGATCAAGTCCTACTCTGGGACAAAAGACATGAGCCCAAGGGAATGCACAGAAAATTTGATTCCTTGTGGCTGGGGCCATACAAGATCCACGAGTTTGCAGGGAGAATACTTACATTCTCTCACACATGGATGGGAGGCTTCTTCCACTGCCTTATAGTGGATTATACTTAAAACACTTCATCCCTTCGAGGATGGAGAATTTCATTTACTTTTTGTTCTTGTGATGTGTTTCTCCTTTCTGTAATGTGATCGTTATGTCGTAATGTTTTTCCCCTTTTTGTAATGTGACAGTTGTGTTCTTTGTGTTCTGGGAAGTTCCAACTCTTAGGTGATTTTAGGAAGTCCGGTTTTAAGTGATGTATTGAAAAGTCTTGTTCTAGGTGATTAGAAAAGTGACCTGACTCTATTGCCCAATTGATAAGGCATTAGTCCAAGCTTAAAAAGTCCAGAGATTCTCGGTTCTCCTATGCCGTAAGTATCCGACATGGTCCCCAAACAGAGCCAATTGTTGTACCCAATTGAAAAAATTTGCTTCATTAAGGCATTTTTAGCAAGTCTAGAAAATTTTTCGTCAAAAAGTCAAAAAAATTCTAAAAATAGACGTCAAATTAAGTTTTATGGGTTTTTTGAAATACGGATGGTGGCAAAATTTTCTAAAATAGAAAGTTTCTAAAAATAGAATCTTTGATTCAGGTGTCATGCCTGCTTCTAATTGGTCAATTTTGCTTCACGATCAGTGTGGTCTAGACGGAATCTACAAAAGGTCAAGTTTTCTCTACTGGGTCATTTTTGTTTTTTCATAAGGCGAAGCATGAGCTCTGAAGTTGTCAATGGAGGAAGTTCATCTGCCAAAGCTCGTTTTCAAGTTTTCAATGTTGTTCTAACGATGCAGAACCAACGAACATTCGTCGATTCGATGAAGAATGCAAAACGGAGCAGGGTCAATCCGGAGTGAGAACGAAAGTTGAAAATCATGAATTTGGCTAAGTCTGGAGAATTCAGGGGCCCCTGGAGGCTAGGGGCACCCAGTTGCCCCAGTGTTAGATTTTTTTCGCGTTTTTCAAGAAAATGCAAGAAATGTCTCTGTCGGTCAGTTCCGGTGAGCGTTAAAGTAGTCATTTTGGTCATTAGGCCTTGAAAACTTGGAAATCACGTTAGATGTACCTAGGCTATCCAGTTCATTCACTATCCAGTGCCAGTTGACTGATGAAAATGTTGAAATCGACATCAGAAAGCCGCTGTCGGCACACAAAATAGAGCAAATTGCAAACGAAAGTTGAAAATTAGGAATTTGGCTAAGGCATTGGATTCTGGGCGCCCCTGGAGGCCAGGGGTGCCCAACTTCTCATGCCTTCGATTTTTTACACGTTTTTTGAGAAACGTCAAAAATGTCTCCGTCAACTCTTTCCCAGGTGGTCAAACTTGGTCAAACATCGGTAAAAGTTGGGATTTCATCTCAAATGTGTTCAAGCTACTCATATCATCCCCCATCTCGCCTCAACAGTCATTCGGACGACCGAAAATGAAGATCGAACAGGAGTTGGCATGAAAATCAAGAAATGGCATGAAAATTTGAAATTTCCAAAAATTTTGTGAGGCACTAAAAGTCAGGCACCCCTAGAGGCTAGGGGCGCCCAAATCCTCCAGACTTAGAATATTTTTGATTTTTTCCAGAAAGCGAAAACCTTCCTCCGTCAGCCCGGTCCGGTTCACAATAGGTCAGTTTGGCGCGTTTCCCGAGGTAGACAGAGAGTACAGTCAGCTCAGTTTTCATTAGGCCTGCCTATCTACCAGATCATCAGACTCAGTTTTGTCCCAACAGACAAATCGACAGCCAAACAGGGGTCATCTGTCACCAAAACGTGCACGGAAATCGAAAAGTTGAAAAAGTTGAAATTTAAAAAAAATGACTAAGGCATTTAAAATCAGGCGCCCCTAGAGGCTAGGGGCGCCCAAGTTCACCAGAGATAGAAAACTTAATAATCTGCTAATGTTTTCCGACAACCATTTCCAAAACTTCGTCCGACGACAGATTCCAAAGGTCAGATTTGCAGTTAGATGTCGTCAGAACGTCAATTGGAGGCTGGGGATGGAATCACAGTTGATAGGTCTTCAAAATGTCAGGATCAGTCATCTTTTTTAGTCAATGGTGACATTTTGCCATCTTGCTGAAGTCGGAGACAGGCCATACTAGAGTCAGAACGAGTGCAAAAGTGTCGAAAACGAAAGAAAATTGGCTAACACTTTTGGCAACTCGCATGTTTGATGACATCATCAAAGAAGATATTTTTAGTCATCTTACACATGAAGCCATAGGTAGCTATAAAATAGGAATTCTTCCTATTCGAAGACATCCACTTGGATTTCGGCTTAAAAGTTGCTTTCTTCATAGATAAGATCCAAGTTTTATTCTTTCACAAAGAAAGTGCCTTTTCGCCCTAAAAATCTATAAAGACAAGCATTTGGCTTCTTTATTTCATTATCTTTTGCAAGTTGCATCCAGACGAAGATTCGAAGGCTCAAACGAAGTGCTTTTTTAGTGTTCTTCATAGTTTTGGGTTGAGGAAGCAGGGAGGCACGCTTTTTTAGGGTCCTTTTTTCTAGGGGATCATTTTTCAGAAATTGGACTGAAGTTTTTTCAGTTATCATCAAGATGGGTCCATCTAGTATTTCATCCTCTTGAAGATTGGGAATTTTGTTTTTTTCGCAAATCTATTTTTTTTTGCTTTTTCGGGAAAGTCTCCACTTTTTCAAAATCCAACGATCTGGGTTGCCTCAAAATAGAATTGCCTACAAAACCCATGTGCCAGCTTTTTTACTATCTACTTTTAAGAAGAAATCGGCAAATAATTTTCAGCCTTTTGTCCAAGATTTTTCCAACATAGGCATGTTCATAGTCATTTTTCAAATCTTTCAGTATGCAGTACACTCCAGTTCAAATCAAGCCCAAAACGACGTTGGTTCACGATTACCTGAGAACTTTCGAGACAGACTTGCATAAAGTACTTCCAGTGATCAATTTACATTCTTTGGAGGATGCAAGAAATAATGCTATCAGGAATCTAGGACACTCCGGTTTACTTGTAGTAGCATCCTTCCCCATCACAGTGCAAAGTATCGAATTTGTAATTGCTTGTATGACGCATTACAATTCGGTCACAAGAGAAATCCAATCAAGAGATGGACGTGTGCTCTGTAGTATATGGTTGAACGACATTGAGAAGTGTTTTTCAATACCAATCTGGAGGGAAAACTTAACTGTTTCAATTGAAGAATGCAAGAGGGTTTGGAACAATGATAAAGAAAAATACCAGAAAAAGATTGCTCAGAGGTGGTTGAAGGAAAAGCAGAATGTCATGCCAAAGAACATTGGACGTGGAGAGTTCAAGGAGGAACATGCAATAATGATTACTCTGCTAAGCCGAATCATAGGTCAAGCAGATGCTAACAAGTTCCAGCCTTGGATGTTTTACATCATATCCCAGATTGTTGATGGAACCGAATTCTATGACTGGTCGGCACTTATCAGTGATAGTCTCCACCAACAAATACTTGATTTTCAAAGGGCTCATGAATTCCACATGATGTCATACCTTGTGTATTTGATGGCTCTTCAGGGTCAATTCAGAGGTTTAAATGTTGTTGGAACTTTGGGTATTCAACATGTATATCACAATTTCCTGCAGTTAGAACTTTCTTAGGCTGAACAACATTACAGACAGGTAAATGATGCATTCCTGATGCATGCAATGCGAGATATGGATAATGAGTTGCATATACGGTTTTCAGTAGATCCTAGAATGGCAATAGCAGGATGGGCTGATTGGTTTATCCAGTTTCCCACTTTTTCCTACATCGGAGTATATGGCTTCTCAGGGGAGCCAGCCATGTTGCCGAGATATCCTACAGATGAAATAACATTTATGGAGTTTTTGAGGCAAGCCTATGAAGTTCATACATTTTTGCGTAGCAGACGCAAGGCAGCTTTCAATTTTCCAATTGGGATGGGTATTTACAGATGCAGATCTGGAGCAGATGCCAAGGTAATTGGTAATGAATCATCCAAGTATGGTCTTAAGTTTTTCGACAGGAGGACTTCATATGATCCGCATGGTGTTTTTGCATCACACCTTGGTTAAAATTGTGCGTTGAAGACTTCTAGGCTAATTGTGCTGATGAGTTTGAAGTGCGAGAACGTAGTTACAACAGGTTTACTCTTCAGCAGATGTCTGATATCCTGTTGGAAGATGTAGAGGGCTTGTCAGAAAATGGTGAAGTTGTACTTCCCACGTATTTCAGGGATCAAGTTGAGCAAAAACCATTGCCACCAGTTAATTGGTCAATAAAAAAGAACATTTCCATTGAAGAAAGAACGAGTCGAGTTGTTAAAAACAGTTTGATATTCTTGAAGAATAAGCGGAAGGAGGATATTTTAGTAGCAGAGCTGCCAGTTGCACAACCATCAGAACCTTCCACTTCCAAACCAAAACGAAGGGTTAAAGCTATGAGTGTTCTTCCAGAAGGAACAAAAATGGCTAAGTTAAAAAGGAAAAAGGATGAGTCTCCAACACATGTCCAGTAGGAACAACCAACAATTGAATCAATTCCCATTGAACCAACACCGCATGTAAAAACATTGCCTTCAGATCATGTTTCTCCGCCTTTTTCACCGAATTCTTCTCCCATTCACATTGATTCAGAGCCAGATTCGTCAGTTCATAACTCTGATACACATATTGGTTCATCAGGAGTTGATGAAGTTAGAACCGAGTTTCCAAGAGAGGATGGCTCATCCTGGCTTGAAAACATTCTAGGAAGGAAGAGGAGAAAGCCTTCATATCAATTGGATTTAACAGAGCTTAAAAGTGTCTACCAAGACACGCCAGACAAGAAGCTAAAGAAGCAGGTTCGCATTGAAAAGAATGCGGATGGAGAGATGATCCTTGAAACTGCAACGCTGTCGAAAGATAGAAGTGCTGATGATATTGAGGTTGATGACTTCAAGGTTGTCAAGGCTAACCTTGGTAGGAGTACCCGGCATACAAATGTAAATCTCTTCGAGGTTGCAGCAGATAATCTGAAAGAGAGGGTGTTGAAAGATAGAGAAGATAAAGCAGCCCTCAAAGCTGAAATTAGGCAGTTGCGGTAGTATATTTCCAATTTTTTCCATGGTGCATCACAAGCTAATTTATTGCTTCTGCCGACTCTTGAACCACCAGCCCATCAGCGGCAATTCAGTCAGTTGGTCCTCTATGGGAGGCACATGAATAATTGGGCAAAAGAATTTGTGAGTAAAGGGAGAGTTGTACTTTCAAAGTTTTATCAATTAAAGTATAACATTGATGATCTGTGTCAAGGCATTCAAGGGTTGCAGCAGACTGGCTGAAAATAGACTGGTGTTTGAAATCATTATCTTTGACTTGAAGATAGCACATGATTCCGTTGATTGAGCTGAAGATAAGAAGATAGTTTCTACTTGGAAAGCGCAATATCTTTTCACAGTAAAAACTTATGACAGTATAATTTTAGAGTTAACAGAATGGAAAGAAAAGGTGGTGAATGTTCTAAGTTTGTGAGATCTTTTGTTTCTCAGATCCCGTGTTTGTATGAAAAAGAAGATGGTACCCTATATGATCTCAGGGAAGTGCAAGCAGAGTTCCAGACTCTCGTCCACAGCAATTTTAATGGTGATATCAGTGCCGACAAGATGGATCGTTTTGTCGCAATGATAGTGAAGTTTCATAAGGCTGTGGGTGAAGTTCATGAATTTCTTCAGATGGTTGCAAACGGTGAATAAATGTTAGAGAATCAGAATATCATACTAGAGAGTATCAGTGTTCCTGGTAAAGATGCGGTCACTCGCTTTTTAGAAGATATTGTTTCCTATAATATCAATGGATGACATCACCAAAAAGCAAAAATGTTGATAAGGATGTGATTCAAAAGAAAGCAGTTTTAAATCAGATGCTTTTTGTTTTAAAGCGTTTGCTTTCATCTTAAGCTCATCCATTCTTTATTTAAAAAGAAATCACTTTGTATTAGTTGGAGTTTTCTTTGCTTTAAAGTGTTTGTTCATCGTATCTTTGTCTTAGAATACAAATAAAGCTTGCGAGTTGGCAAGTTAGGGTTAATCAAGGAGATTTTAGGGTTCCCTACTCCTTTGATTTTAGTATAAATAAGGGCAGCCTTGCCCATTGTAATGGAGCTACTTTTGTGACAGCAAATTTGTTGTGCCTATTCTAGGCTGCAGATTTTGTTATTCCAAGTGTTTTTTCACTCTGTGTAATCTGTCCTCCAGTGTTTGATCGCTTGTTGTATGCATGCCTTTTACTACAGTATTGTTGCCCTAGAGTTGTGTTAACTTTATGATATGCCTATTTTTGCTCTGATATTCTATCTCGAATCATCAAGTTTTGTTGTCAGATGTGTGGCTTGTGTAACTTTTATTTCAGCTTTCATCATTAAAGTACAATGAGTCTTGTGATGTAAATCTGGGAGAAATTTACTTAAGTTTTTCTATTAAAACAATTATTCTTTGTCCACTTTTAATCCCTTTGCTCTGAATTTACTTAGGAGATTAAAAGCGCCATTGGTTTAAGCTTAGTTGTAGTAGAAGTTTTAAAAAGAAAAAAAACCTCTTCTGCAGCGTTTAGAGTTTTATAACCTTGTGCTCGCAGCTGAGAATCAAAAAGAAGATAGGCAAAGTTTAATTTATTTATCTTTTCAGCGAATGTCAGCAAAAAGGGAACTCCCCCTTCCAATAGGAGAGTAGTTTATCTGTGCATAGCTATCTGTTTCCAACTCGCATTCCAGAGGTGCGAATTGAAACGCCAACACATTCATGATTCTTTGATGTCTCAAATGCACCATTAAAATAAAATGAGAACTATAGATAAGTGAGTACCTTCCCTCATAATTCACATATTGAACGAGAGCATATGCCACCTCCGACCATAGCTGTAGTAGTAAGGTCCACAAGATGCCTTGATCAGGCACCATTTGAGTTCGCTCTTATGACTTCAAAAACTCCTTGAAAATGCTTTGTAAATTTGGCCTACCAATGGGAAAATACTACTCCCTAGTGTTAGGCAACCCTGTAGTAGCTGTGACCAACTTCACATCAAAAGGAAAATCAATGCCCCTCATTACAATTTTATCCTCCTAGCATCCCATGCTGAAATCCAAGGCAACTTGGTCATCAAATCCGTACAATTGTTTGAAAGATTTAATCCAACCTGTTGCATTAAAATGCAATAAATGTCTGGCTTTTCCTTCAATTGGTCAACACCTCTCAACTCTATTCAATTATGTCCCCTACCCATTGTGTTCAAATCTCCAGCCCTTGCCCTTTGCAACCTTACCTGCTCAATGTGGTTCCACATGGTCATGCCACTGTTATTATTTGTTATCAGACATGTCATAAATAAAAATAACAAAAAGCAGCACGTATAAGGTGACATTGAGATTCGACAATTGACAACTGTTAGACTAACTTTATAACTTGACAGGATGGATCATAAGTACATGGTACTTTCTCCAAAAGTTAAAGAGCTCTAATATTGTGTTACGTGTGATCTATTCTTATAATCTCTTCATAATTCTTTGTTGTCGCCTTCTTGATTTTTTAGAGTAGTTATTACAATTCGTTATCACAGGTGACATTTGTGGTGTAAGATTCATTCATTGTGTTCATCTCAAGGTTTTAAAGCATCCTAAATGGACCTTTAGATTATAGGTTAAAATATTGAATATTGTATTTTTTGGGGGTTTTCAGATATTAGAGTTGTTCATTATAATATCTTTGTGTTTTTGATACTTTGGTTATACTCCAGCTGGGAGATATTTCATTGTAATCTAATGATACAATGTATTTTTGGCACTTCAAGGACTTTTTAATATAATTATCAGTGTTTACACATTTTATCAAAAAGAAAAAAGGAAAATATATCAAGCCCTTTTTAGTATAAATTATTGTTTGATGTTGTAAGTACAATTATTGTAAGAAATGAAGACATGCAAAAATATAGATTATAATAATATTCATGCTAATTGATTATATTGACTCTATTTTCAAAGGAAGAATGAGTTCACAATTATAAAAATCAAATACAAATTTCACATTTTGGAGAAATTATCCGTAATATAGTTTATTAATCAAGTTCATGAATTTGCCAAATATTTGGGTTGCTTGTGTTTAACATTGGTTGGGAACCATCTTCCTATTCTTCGTCTTGTGTTTCAACTGGCCTCTCTAAAGCCCTATTTGAATTCTCTGGCTGGTCCCCTTCTAACTGAGATAAAATATTTGTCACACCTCTTCTTTCACAAGTGGACGTCCAAATTGCAATAGCTCTATCAAATAGAAATGTTTAAACATTGTATCTAGTCATATAGAGGCTCAAACAATTCTCCAAGTTTTTTTCAAGTTTGTTTCGTAACTTTGACTTCAAAAATGATAAGGTGCTAAAAACTCTTTCATCCTCACTGAACCTAGAATCATTGTTTGACACAAATTTGTAAGTTTGAAATATCCTAAAATAGAATACTGTAGAATTTTGGTCAAACTTAATTGTTTTGATAACTTGGTTATTGATCCATGTTCCTGTTATCACCCAGATTTGTACCCTTGCTGCAGTTGTCAAATTTCAGCAATCTGGAGTAACATGGGAATGATCTCTAAGTGTGGGAGTTTGTTAAATGAGATCAGACCTCCGGAGAAGGCCGGCTTCCTTAACTGGTTATCACCTAAAACTACTAGATCTTAAGAGGAAAAGGGAGAAGGAATGTTTTAAAATGAAGGATGAAACTAAAAGCTTGAAAACAAAGGGTGATTCACCAAGTTTAATAAAAGAACCCTCACAGTACTGAGAAAATGCACAGCATAACCAAATATAGCAAGCAGACATACACAGATTCAACTGATCCTAGCAAAGGTGAGAAACCAGATAATTGAAAAGAACAATACGTTCACAGGCAAACATATGCATATTCACACTAAATTAAAACTCAGTTCAAAGAGGCAAAATAGCTTGCATATATTTAATGGGAAGGCAAAGTTATAGTAGCAGAAAGCTCTGTTTGGAAACAGAAAAGCCTCAATGCTCAAAAAATTTCCAAACTTATTTACATCTCTCGAATGCATATATATAGCATTCCAAACTAACCTAGGTCGATTACAAAATTTGCCCTAAGAGCTGTCACAGAAAAATATCTGCCTTTGAATGACTGCCCACCTACAGAAGTTATGTTGTGGAAATATCAGGAACAGGGGTGGGTGGAGATTTTTTCGGACATCAATGCGAGCTGCTTCATCTTGGTGCAGCAATGAATGCAAGAAGTATCTGCATCTACTCAAATTGGTCGTTGAATGTCCACTCGCCCAAAACATGCAAATCTAGATCCAAAATTGAAAAGTGAGAATATTTTTCTAAAAAAAACCTCGCCAAATGAAAGAGGAGGCAAAAACAAGCACTTTTGCCTCTTATAGCATGTCGGAATTCGCCAAAACGGAGGAGATATGGGCAGTCAAAGTTTCGGTCAACTGCCTGTATATATCGCTACCTGAATCGGCCTCTGAAATGTCTTTGTATGTGCAAAGCACTATGTATACACCAACATGCAAGCGCGGGCTTTGTCTTTTGAAAAGGCCTTTGTATATATGCTTGTATCTTCAAATGTATGTCACCTTGTATATACAATACAATGGCCACATACAAGGGCAGGACCCTTTTACTTCTCTATCACCTTTTGCATGCATTTCCCCCGCCACGTGGCACCGCCTGATTCGTCGCTGAGCTGGTCTGAGAAACAACACTGAAAAACGATATCTGCTTATCGGCGGTCGGAATGACTATGAATTGAGCTGCCAATGCATTCTGTTTGGCCGATGACCTTTGTATATAAGCCCTTTCATGATGCAATGCACGGACCTCACGCTTGAAATTGCCAAAATTAACTTCTGTGTCGGGTCTGGCTTGCATGTCTTCTTTGTACCTATGCCTTGTATATCACAAATATACAATGTCCACATACATGCAAGCCGCGGACTTAACGTTGCATTCAACCAAAATGTATATCCATCTGAAATTCGGCTTGCATCCTTACTTTGTATCTTTCATTGTATATTGGCATATACAAGCACATATACATGCCAACCGCGAACTTAAAAGTTTTATGAAGCAGATTGGAAAGATTTTTGAAATCCGGCTTGTATATCGCCATTGTATGTTTGCCTTGTATATCGCAAATATACAATGCCCACATACAAGCAAAAAACATACATGCACCGAACCCATGCCCTTATCAACCATATTGCATACCCATTCGGGTCCAGCCAATGCATCCTGGGAATGCATGCCTCTTTGTATGTGCGCGGGTGCCACCAAATATATGTCGGCCATGTACATTTTTCCTTGCATGTTTTTGATTGTATGTTTAACCCCTTGTATATTGGCTTTGTATGTGAAAACATACAAAGTGAAGTATACAAGCCACTGTAGCGGATGCATCTTGTTCCTTTGCACATTGATTGATGCACATTCTGCTTTGTATGTCGGCCTTGTATGCCCAAACATACCAAGATCTTTGCATATACATCGGCCATCGGGGAGATTTTAACCTTGGCCGCCGATGAGGCTGATCTGGCCGATGAACCTCCCACTATAGCAAATGCATGTGAACTGTAGCCGATGTATGTTCCAGCTTTGTATATCGTATATCCTTTGCATATTCCCTTGTATATACAAAGGCGAATGTATATGCGAATGTACATTCAAGAATGCATATAAATACAAGTTATGAAAATGAGAAACCTGTGCAATAGAAAATGCTTGAAACTAAAAGATTTCTGGGTTTTTCTGGGTCTTTTACAAGGAATCCTTAGGCAAGATTTTGGGATTTTTGGCAAAGCATAGTGTAGGTATTTGAAAGATTTACGCCTTGTATGGTCATTTTCTAAAAGATTTTCAAGGAAAATACAAGGTGAACTATTTGGCTCTGGATAGAGGAAAATAGGTCAACAATTTGGCGACCTCTATGGAATGTTTGCCTGCTAAACAATTAGATCAGTGGCCTTATGCATTCATTGGGCATGGAGTCAAGCCTAAAACATGCAAGGAAAACTAGAAACTGCCTCAAAACACAAAAAGGGGAAAGGGCCGGCATTCTCCTAATGACAATGCAGTCATATGCAAAAGCACTTAGGAAAAGGGAAAACTAAAACATAAATGAAATCTACTCTAATCCTAAACTAACCAGTTAGACATGACCTTAAACAAAGCCATTAACTGGTTCTTGAAAGTAACTGCCCTTTCTTGATAATTTGCAATGTTTCTCATGCATGTGGGCAGTTAAAAAGAGGTGAGGGGGAAATGGACATATAACAAATTGATAAAACACCCCCCACAAAATGGAGATAAACTCACCTATCCACCTGGACTGATTGCTAGCGTTGCTAACTTGTGGTGAATAAATAGGCTAATCCCATTCATTTTGATGCTCAACTTCATGCTTAGATGTAAGCATGACAAGTGGTAACTCTTCTTGATATGTCTCCAGCTGAGCTAGATGCCTGATTGGGCACCCCCTTGAAGGTTTTGGATTGATTGCCCCTTGCTCTTCATTTGGTATGATGGTGACCTCCACCTTTCTCTCATGTTGCTCTTGTGTGTGAAACAGCTGACCTGGGACCTCATGGTTTTCTCTGTCTTCCTTCAAAGAATCCAAGAAGGCTGATATAATGTCATCATGGCTACATTCTTCCTCTTCTTGCTGGTCTGAATACTTTAGCTCTTGTGATTTTACTACAAATATGGCTATCTGCACTTTATGAATGAGATGTTCATGATTTTCTAATTTAGGCTCAGGAAATGAACCGTGCACATGCCCAAAAGAGAAGATTTTCCCTCCAATAAGTTGATATGCCTGTGTTTCTTCATATGTCAGCAACTCACAATCATGCTCACTGCCTCCCTCATCCTTTTCAATGTGGTTGGGGAATTCATCCAACAAGGCAGCATCATCTGCTTTCTGAGTAAATTCAGCAATAGCCTCCACCATAACGCACTCATCCCAGAGAAGAGCTTCATCCAAGTCTTCAAGAGCTGGAAACTCACTGCCATGTTGGGCCTCTATGCATAACAAGTGGTCACTACTTTCATTATTCTCTTGTTGTTGCCTATTCACAACTAGCTGCACATATTCTTTATCTTCAACATAATCAGGTAGCTCATGAAGTAGGGCAACATCATCCATCTCTGAAGTGACCTTAGCAACTTGTTTCCCTATGCCTCCATCCTTTGACTGCAGCTCTTCTGAATTTTGGTTAATTTGTCTCTGCAGTTGAAGGCTTTCCCCATGCACTCTTTGCATTTCAACCTTGTTTGCTTGATTAGACGCATGAGATAAGGCCCCAAAAGAACTAAAGTTTAGAGGACTCAATCCTTTATTTGGGTTAACATTACTCACATGTGTAATAGGTTCAAACAATTATATCTCTGTGAATGCAAGAACAAACTGCTCCTCATTAGTTTTATTTTCTTCCACCTCCTCTTTTGGCTCATCTTTCCAACTATCTTGGTAGACAACGGGTACAACTTTGAGAATTGAAATAGCAGCAGGGAAAGAGGCCTGGAAATCTTCTTGAATTTCTTGGAGGGGAGAGGGTTCTGTATAAATTTGTTCCTGAGGAGTGATAATCTGAGTTTGCACAGGAATAGGGACTCGTGGAGAGATAAAGGCTTTAAAGCCTAGAAACTTGTGGAGTCTAGGTTGCTCTTGGTCAAGTATAGATTGTTGGGTTGGAGAAGCACTCCTAAAACTCAGAATTATGATAGGCTTGGATTCTACAACTGTTTTCTTTGCTTGACTTTGAATTGGTATGAGAGGATTGGCCTTTTCCAAGTTTGGTACTTTGTAACCAGGGTGCTTGACCCAAGAAGGCTGCCATGGTAGAGAAGCTTGAGGCTCTTTCATAGATTCACTTTGGTCTGAAGGATGAACTTGTGAAGGCTGAGGGCCTCTAAAACTTGGGATTTTAAAACTAAGAAACGTTTTTGGAGGCACCGATGAATTATCTTGCCTGAAGCTTGGAATCATAAAATTTAGGGCTTCTTCCACAACAGGCTGAGCAGGTGTCATCCTTATAATAAGGTTTTCCTGAAAAACCCCCTCTTGTGCCTCTCGCTGCTGGTCACGCTTTAACATTTCTATAAATTCATCAGCCTCCTTGCTTAGATTTTGAGACAGCTTCTCGAGACCATACATGCTTATGATGCTGAGATCATAAAAATGTTAAGGCCGGCTGTATCCTGCTCCTCTTTTGGCTTTATCCAGATTTCTATCAAGCTTTAGGAAACTGTCCATGAGCTCATTGAAAGCGTCAATATCCTCAGGGGCAATAACTTGAGTCGGATTAGGAGAGTAAACATCATGAGGATGTTGGTATTCTGCAGCGACAGGGCTGTATGGCATAAAATCAGAGGCATTTTGGGCTTGGTATTGCTGATATGGGGCCAATAGCCTATATTTGGATTATGGGTGGGGGAATAGCCATGATTCCCATAAAATTCTGACATTTTATAGCATCTCTAAAACTTGGATAATCATAAAAATGTCAGAATTAGAGCAAAATGTCTGCAACCAAAAGAAATTGGATACATACTAGAGAAGGAGTCTCCAGGTGATTGAAATGCTTCTAGAAGCTGAATAGACTAGGAAAACCACCAAACTCCTGATCTTTGATGAAATTTTTAAGGTACTTGGGTTGCTGGAACCAGCTAATTCGTTCAGTAGAGTCACCATAGTGTTGTTTGTATTGCCTCCAAAGGCTGGTAATACTATGAGAAACACCAAATCTCTTAGTATCTTGATGAGAAGTTCATCGAACTGGTCCCACCAGGCGTGCCAAAAGTTGTTATCACCCAGATTTGCACCCTTGCTGCAGTTGTCAAACTTCAGCAATCTGAAGTAACATGGGAATGATCTCTAAGTGTGGGAGTTTGCTAAATGAGATCAAACCTCCGGAGAAGGCCGGCTTCCTTAACTGGTTATCACCTAAAACTCTAGATCTTAAGAGGAAAAGGGAGAAGGAATGCTTTAAAATGAAGGATGGAACTAAAAGCTTGAAAACAAAGGGTGATTCACCAAGTTTAATAAAAGAACCCTCACAGTACCGACAAAATGCACAGCATAACCAAATATAGCAAGCAGACATACACAGATTCAACTGATCCTAGCAAAAGTGAGAAATCAGATGATTGAAATGAACACTACGTTCACAGGAAAACATATGTAGATTCACACTAAACTAAAACTCAGCTCAAAGAGACAAAATAGCTTGCATATATTTAATGGGAAGGTAAAGTTACAGTAGTAGAAAGCTCTGTTTGGAAACAGAAAAGCCTCAATGCTCAAAAAATTTCCAACCTTATTTACATCTCTTGAATGCATATATATAGCATTCCAAACTAACCTAGGTTGATTACAAAATTTGCCCTACGAGCTGTCACAGAAAAATATCTACCTTTGAATGACTGCCCACCTACAGAAGTTATGTTGTGGAAATATCGGGAACAGGGGTGGGTGGAGATATTTTCGGACATCAATGCGAGTTGCTTCATCTTGGTGCAGCAATGAATGCAAGAAGTATCTGCATCTGCTCAAATTGGTCGCTGAACGTCCACTCGCCCAAAACATGCAAATCCAAATCCAAAATTGAAAAGTGAGAATATTCTTCTGAAAAAAAAAACCTGCCAAATGAAAGATGAGGCAAAAACAAGCACTTTTGCCTCTTATAGCATGTCAGAATTCGCCAGGACAGAGGAGATATGGGCAGTTAAAGTTTCGGTCAACTGCCTGTATATATCGCTTTACATCTGTGTATATATCGCTACCTGAATCGGCCTCTAAATTATCTTTGTATGTGCAAAGCACTATGTATACACCAACATGCAAGCGTGGGCTTTGTCTTTTGAAAAGGCCTTTGTATATATGCTTGTATCTTCAAATGTATGTCACCTTGTATATACAATACAATGGCCACATACAAGGGCAGGACCCTTTTACTTCTCTATCACCTTTTGCATGCATTTCTCCCGCCACGTGGCACCGCCTGATTTGTCGTTGAGCTGGTCTGAGAAGCAACGCTGAAAAATGGTATCTGCTTATTGGCGGTCGAAATGACTATGAACTGAACTGCCGATGCATTCTGTCTAGCCGATGACCTTTGTATATAACCCCTTTCACGATGCAATGCACGGACCTCATGTTTGAAATTGCCAGAATTAACTTCTATGTCGGGTCCGGCTTGCATGTCTTTTTTGTACCTCTGCCTTGTATATCACAAATATACAATGTCCACATACATGCAAGCCATGGACTTAACGTTGCATTCAACCAAAATGTATATCCATTTAAAATTCGGCTTGCATCCTTACTTTGTATCTTTCATTGTATATCGGCATATACAAGCACCATATACATGCCAACCGCGGACTTAAAAGTTTTATGAAGCAGACTGGAAAGATTTTTGAAATCTGGCTTGTTTGCCTTGTATATCGCAAATATACAATGCCCACATACAAGCAAAAAACATACATTCATCGGACTCATGCCCTTATCAACCATATTGCATACCCGTTCAGGTCCGGCCAATGCATCCTGGGAATGCATGCCTTTTTGTATGTGCGTGGGCGCCACCAAATGTATGTCGGCCCTATACATTTTTCCTTGCATGTTTTCGATTGTATGTTTAACCCCTTGTATATTGGCTTTGTATGTGAAAACATACAAAACGAAATATACAAGCCACTGTAGCGGATGCATCTTGTTCCTTTGCACATTGACTGATGCACATTCTGCTTTGTATGTCGGCCTTGTATGTCCAAACATACAAGGATCTTTGCATATACATTGGCCATCGGGGAGACTTTAACTTTGGCCGCCGATGAGACTGATCTGGCCGATGAACCTCCCACTGTAGCAAATGCATGTGAACTGTAGCCGATGTATGTTTCCAGCTTTGTATATCAAACATACATTGGTGATATACAAGAAAAACCTTGTATATCCTTTGCATATTCCCTTGTATATACAAAGGCGAATGTATATGCGAATGTACATTCAAAAATGCATATAAATACAAGTTATGAAAATGAGAAACCTGTGCGATAGGAAAATGCTTGAAGCTAAAAGATTTCTGGGTTTTTCTAGGTCTTTTGCAAAGAATCCTTAGGCAATATTTTGGGATTTTTGGCAAAGCATAGCGTAGGTATTTGAAAGATTTACACTTTGTATGGTCATTTTCTAAAGGATTTTCAAGGAAAATACAGGGTGAACTATTTGGCTCTGGATAGAGGAAAATAGGTCAACAGTTCCAAGGGATGGTTGGGGAATTTATACTATTCAATCATTGTTGATGCGAACTAAGCAAATTATTCTGCTAACTTTGTCTTATCTATTATTCCTTCTATCTGTACTCCATTTATTTCTACCATTCTACTAAAATGATCAGCCAAGTACCTCACTTTGCCCTAAAAATCCCGTGGTGAACTAATAGAGGACACACTAATGGCATTCCAATATTGAAGATAAACTATAGCCATTGCTTTCAAAATTTTATCCCAAGGAAAGCACTCTCTTATTTCAAAAGACATACTTCTCACAATTTCCTCTAATGTATCCTTTGCAAAAGACACGATTTTTCAAAAATCCTCCCTTGTAACACTTTTTTGTCTAACCTGAGAGCTTCGTCCAACTTTACAGAAGTAGTGTAATTCTATCATATACCCACACATCGATGCACATAAATCACCTACATCATGTACTCTATAAAGTTTTCCACGTGTTCAATCTGTCGTTACTTGTCAGCTTACAAACTTTGGACTTGTAAATGCTTCAGATTGATTGATATATAGATTGTCCAGAGTAAGGCATACCATTTTTTGTAGCTTCGAGTATTGTGCAATGTACATTGTTCTATCTTATGCCTTCTTTGACAGAACATTCATTTCTTCCAACAAGGGAAGAATCCCAAATAGAGTCAATAGTGTCTCGGTGTCAATGAATATTGCCAACATATTTGCTCGATCTGTATAGTTTTTGTAGAACAAGCCCAACAATGACCGGTGCTCTTCAAACAATGTATTTGTCAGTCCATGTAATTGTATCCATCTAGTATTCACATTCTTAAGTAGCTTGTTACCTACAGTAAGTCCTTCAACAAATCTTTGATACTCTAAAAATCTTTTTGGATTTCTACAAAATATGTATACTCCTCACACAAAAGATCTTCAACTTTCGAAATAGATTAAAACTGATTTACAATTTTAAAAGCCAAATTTATTATGTGGACCATGCAGTGAATGTCGGTCATGTACAGTGAACATGATGTCTACAAATTAGCAATAAGCCCATCTATGTGACACTGCATACCTGATGCCCCATTTGCACCAACACAGGCCAGCCTCCTTGTGATCGCCTAATCATCTAGGCCTCCAATATCCATCAAACTATTTTTGATGATTTCTATAAGGTTAGCAGAGGTGGAATTTTCTTTCATTTTATGAATTGCAAGTAGATGAGGCTAGCAAATATAATTTTCTACAATATAAATGTACATAAACACCCAAGAAGTATTGTCAATGGTCATCACCTTGTCTAGAGACAAGGAAATGAAAGTCACCTAACTTAATTTCTCTTTTATATCTTGCTTCTTCACCATAGATAGACACTAAACCCATTCCCAACCATTGTTGACAGATCAATGGGAGAGTGGAAAGTTGGGTACTCCAATAAATTGCATTAAATTCCTATATTCCATAAAGTCTATCAATGGTTGACTTCTATTTAATATATGGAATATAATTGTGAGATGTAAAATTTTGGATAAATGACTCACTTCCATGACCTTTCCAAATAGAGCAAATAAGGAACCTCCAATAGCGGCAAGTTATGCCTGCGATTGCATATGTTCTCCGTACTTATCTACATTTTGAGCATGAGTGCATTCATCTTTTGTTTTCTAGTTCATCATTGATTTCAACTCTCTATTTACATTTACCTTTTTGTAAACTTTACCTACATGCTTCTTAATAGTGTCTAGTTTTAGTTGCAGTGTCTTGTCTTTCTTTAATTTTCAGCTGAAAATCTTACAGTGACATAGTTTTAGCATAACCTTTCCATCTTCATTCTTCACAAGTTCTATGAATGGATACTTAGAAACCCATTTGAGCTGAAAATTTTGGACATGTCCCACTGACTTGCTTTACATTTGTTCAAAAAGATTTCAGACTCAAGTTCACCACCACCAATAACACGGATATTTTCCCCTTATGTGATCACATTATTCACGCTTTCACTACCAGATTGAACCACATCATGCCTACCTCCTTCAAGATTTTCATTTGACACCTCCTCATCCTCAAGGTCATTCCAATAGAATACCTCAATCTCAGGTAATTTTTTCTCATTATTAATCTAGATGAACCGTCACCTATTGCAGAATATTATTGTTGTTGATTAAAATAGGACTTTATGGTAGCCTTCTTTCTCTTTGAGGGGGCTCCTTTCACTCTTCAATTTTTCATATTTGAGGATGTCATCTTTCTCTGATAGTGTTAAAAATTTGTAAAAGTAGTGTTCTTGAAGTTACAAATTTAAAATATTTATGTTATGCATATGTGAATCACTACTCAATGAAATGAAGAAAATTGAACTACTTATAGTGAAAGAAAAGAAGACGGCACATGTATGAGATAATACAGAAAATCAAGGAGGTTCCAAAAAATGAATTATATTTTAATATTAATCACTATTACATAGAATCAAATTATTAATTTAATCATTTAAATTTAATTAAAAATACTCCATGTGCAACTAATTTCCATGTCCTTGTTTTTTTCTAATGGCTCGGCCCCCGATTCTAACTATCTTTGTTTTATGCTTGGAGCACTGTGAGTCATTGATGCAGTTTGATCATAAATAAAACATTCATCTTTTTTAATACTACAAGCTCCTAATTTAACAATAAAAATTTAGGGGAATAGTAATTAAAAATAATATAATAATGAACATATGCTTATATAAAATAATTTAAAAAATATATAATAAAGAACATTTAATTTAATATGAAATTATTGCCGGACGCGACATTTGACATGTCACTTTTTATGCGAATGACATTGCCCCCCTGTGACCATCTTTATTTTCTTGTTGGAGCCTTCTGAGTTATTGATACAGTTTGACCCCATGGTTTGGAATAAATAAAATATGTGGCTTCGGTTGATTATGCATTGTTGGCATAAATAAATCATTACAAGTGAGCCCCAACAACTACAACCAATACACCAAATACTGCAAGGCCTAATGATTGACACATCACTTTTTCTAGACAATGGTGTTGTTTCTCACCTACATAATCTTCATTTCAGCCTTTCATACCCACCAGGGGTTGATGCAGCTTGATTCGATGACCTAGAATAAATAAAAGATGTCCATTTAGAACTACGAGATCTTAATAAATTTAAAAGATGTTCGTTTAGAACTACGGGATCTTATTAAATTTATACTCCACCTAAGACCCATACACATGTAGCTTCTACCTATACACTTGTAGCTACAACTTATACACCTATAGCGACAACCAATACCCCTAATACTATGGGCCCGACGACTGACACATCACATTTTCTAGCCAATGGCATTGTCTACAACTTGTATAATCTTCATTTTTGCATTTGAGCCCCACTAGGCATTGATGCAGTTTGATCCGATGGCTCGAGATAAATAAAAGGTGTTTGTTTAGTACTATAGACTATTAATAAATTTATACAAGTAGGCCTCAGTAGCTAAGACCCGTACACCTATAGCTACGACCTATACACCTATAGCTACAACCTATACACTTATAGCTACAACCTATACACATACTATTGCAGAGTTGACAATTGACACGTCACCTTTTCTAGCCAACGGCATTGTATCCTACTCGGATAATCTTCATTCTACCTTTGAGCCCTGGTAGCCATTGATACAGTTCGATCCAACGGCTCGGGATAAATAAAACATGTGTTTAGTACTATGGACTCTTAATAAATGTATACATGTGGACCTCAGCAATGCATTCAAGTTTGTGGACCTATACCATGTGCATATTAAAATAAAACAACTGTGCACCCCTAACTGACATGTAAGCTTTTCTGACCAACGGTGGTGCCTCCTCATCTTTGCATGTTTATTTTCTCCTTGCAGCCTTGCAAACCGTTGATTTGGTTTGATCCAATGGTGTGAGTTGACTAAAATACATGCATTTTTCTTTTCTATGGAAAGGAGACAGGGACATAGAGGCAAAACCATTAACATATATTTATTTGGAAGGAAATACATCAAGGACCATTGATATAGTTTACGTAAAAAAGAAATATAAAACTATTGTTATAGAGATTAATCATACAATAAACAATATGGAACTACTATAAAAAAAAATATTTAAATCAATATCAACACATGACAAATATGCAGGACCATAGGTGCACATGAGAACTATTGTTATAGAGATTAATCATTCAATACAAAATGTGATGCAAATTAAAAATTATGTCTCTATTACTCACCAAGAATGGAAGAATGAAGTAGAGTTGTACCCTGTGTCTATTCCCCAACTTTTGAGAATGTACCCACCAGTCTCACAGTTGGCAGCTCATGACAAATTTATCAAATGCCACTCTAGAGGACCAGAAATTGCAAATTCGCAATGTAGGATGAAATGGGTGAATCCAAAATTGAATGCCTAAAGAGTGGATGGAGTATTTTTTTACATAAATACCAATCCATACTACATTTTGCATGGGCAATTAAACACATTAACCCTAAAAGACCTATAATTTTGAGGTGATGAGCCATGCTTTATAAGAACTGCCTATAATTCAATGGCTATAATAAATGTTTTCCCAAATATACCTATCAATGCATGGTGATATTACACATTTTCCTTAATTCACTATAATATCATTGGTGATTGCACCGCCATTTGCCCTTAATTGATTATAGTTTCACTATCGATTGCACTCTATTTTCCATAATTCTATAATTTCATTAGCAATCACACCACCTTATGTCCATAATTTATGTAAAAAGGTAGGTGATTGAAACCTAAATTACAAGTTGCCTCATCAGATGACAGATGATTGGACCTGAATTAAAAGTTGCCTCTATAATATATTGGTGATCGGGACCAAATTGCAATAAATAGTGTGGTGATCTAATGCTATTCTAAGATTTTAAAATATAAATTTGTGGGTGATCTAAAGCTATGGGCCCAAAAATATAATCAAATTTGAGCGAAAGAATATACTGCCAAAACCAGTAATATTCGCCATTTTCAACCCCCCCAAAGTTAGAAAATTTCCAATTGGTGACAAATTGCCACTAAAATTTTCCCTGGATAGACCAACACCTAAGGACTTAACCATTTTGATAGGAAAGATAACATAGTTGACATTGATGTGACAAGAATGACTTGACATTTGACTACATATATGATTAAACACAGTTTTTTAAGGGTATCAACACATATACCATATAAACAAAAAAAATTGATACAAAATCTTGCACCACCAAGACAAAATAATGTGGTCCAAAAATCAATCATTTGATCACTACTGTGGTGGTGGAAAAAGTGTAGGGTATGCAATTTTAGTCATTACACTAGGAACTAGATCAATTAAGAAGCGTATTGACCTACTATGGGTCATTAAACGTGAACAATAAAAACCCCTTCGAATGGTTCCTAACTCTAGATAATTTAATGCCATGGGGCTTCCAAGAGTTTCTAACCCACAATAGTAAATATTGCTTAGAGGGGATACAAGAAACATAATAAGCAACACGGCCATAGATTGCATACTAATTGCAAACATATTCAACAACATCTACAATCAAAATAACATCAAGTTCAGAGGAGTTACCTCATTGTAAACCTTTAGGACAATTTTTAGGTGTGTTTAGGAGTCATCCTTCTCCAACTTCAACTCTTATTGTAGAAGGCACAAATTTAGCCAATTATAACATTGAAGACTACTTTAAAGGCAAGAGAAAAAGTCAAAATAAATGCCAATGACCTCTAGAAAATCCTATAAAAACAAGATGTAACTAAAAAAATTTTAAGATAAACCCTAAGTAATCATATAACTACAACTCTAATTGTAGAAGGCATGAATTTAGTGAGTTATAAAATGGAAGACTACTTTAAAGGCAAGAGCAAAGGCAAAATAAATGTAAACGACCTCTAGAAAATCCTACACAAACAAGATAACTTTAAAAAGTTAAGATAAACCCTAAGAAATCATATATTATAAAAAACCCAACCATGAGGAATAGTGAAACCCTAAAAATTAGTGCATGAAATCCCAAAAAATAGTAGAAAAATCCATAGATGTGGTGGCCAAAGTCAACAAGACTCCCTAGAAGTGACTAAAATGGGAGAAAATAAATGATTGTAGCTCTAGATTTGGCTAAAATTAGTGGCTAGGCAAGTAATGGAGAAATGAGGAAGGAACAAATGTTGGAGTTCGGCAGAGGAACAATGACAATGGAAGTAGTTTTAGGTATGAATGGAGTAGAAAAGAATTAGGAAAGTAAGGAAAGAACTGATATAGTGGATAATGAAGTGGAAGTGGTTGAAAATTGACTACTAAGAGTATGGAAGTTGCCGAAGGTATCTAAGATGAAGAGAAGGGCCAAAAATCTATTGATGACCAACCCAGTGATGAACAAGGTAAAACTCTAGAGTTCCAACTTCCTGATAATGTTATGGATTTTATAGCAGAATATCAAACCAAAATTATTATTTTGTTTTTTAAGGAGGAATCCCCACTAAATTAGAGTTTTACAAATGGTCAAAACTAAACGAGGAAAATAGGGGTTGGGAAATTGATACCATAAGGGGATTGGGAAAAGTTTATGTTTTGTGTATGTTTAAGCTTGTTGAGCATGCTCAAGTGGCTTTACAGTATGGTACATGGGTTATATGTGGGCAAGTTTGTTATCTTCAACCCCAAACCTTTAATTTTCACCCTGAAGCATCATCCCACTCATATTACCCTATGTGAATAGAAATACCATACTTATATTTAGCATTTTGATGGTTCCTAGAAGATATAGTGGCCTAGCTGGGTAAAGAATTTTCTAGTTTAGAAGTTCACCCAGGGTATGTGTGGAAGTTGACTTAAATAAACCTATACTAGAGAATATTAAATTGTTTGGTCTTGTTTTGAATTGGAATAGCCATTAGTTTACTTGAACAAGCCTAACTGACAAGGACACTTGATTCATGATTGTCCTGTTAGAAAGAGAAAATCCCCACAACTCCATACCGTATCCATGCTAGCCAACAATGCTATTCAAACCATCCCTTAATCTCCACCTTCTCTTAAGGTCACCTTTTCACCTCTTTCACATGCCAATACTTCTCCTTTATCCTTTGATCATAAATCTCCTTCTATATCACCTGTCAAAATTTCACCATCAAAAGTCCATTGTCTTATAAGGACGCTGTATGACCATCAGGTGGAGGATGGTTAGGAAGAGGGAGGAATTCTCTTCTTGTCCTTCTAGCCCTCGCCCTATAACCCATGATCATTCAACTTATCCTTCCCAAGTCTCTCTAGACTTTCATGGTTATACTTCCACTTCCCCTCCACCGAGCTCATGCCAAATATCAAGGTCCCCATCAATTGCTTCAAAAAAACATAAGAATAATGAATAACTAGTTTCAGTCTCCAACCATATTCATGTGTTGCCACAAGATGATAATAGCATCTCTGGTTCATCAAGAATTGCAAGATAGTATCATGGAATGTAAGAGGGATTTCCCTCATCAAAAATTTAGACTCAAAGAAACCTTAATGAAATAGAAACCTAATATTTTACTCCTTCAAGAAGTTAAACTAAGCAATGACCGCCTTGATGCATCTCTATACAATACATGGAAGGAAGCTATTTTCTTCATATATCACATAGAGATGGAAAGGGTGGAACTATTTTAGGAATGTATCCATGGATTTCTAAGAATGCCATTTACAATGGAGAGGACACTTCACATAACTATGTTTGGGCCCTTACTATTATTAATGGACAACATATTGGTTTTTTCTCCATAGACACTTCCAATAATTCAAAGGAATGGTTGATCTTTCAGATTGGATGTCTAATAGTCTTTCCAATGCTAATTGGGTTCTAGGTAGAGATTTCAATATGGTCAAACATTATGAGGATCGTATCTATTCAATCATATCAAACTCAATCATGAAGAATTTGAAAGCTAGATATATTGTCACAATTCTATGGGTGTGGTTAACCCCATTCATGATAAATTCTCTAGCAATCTCAATAATTAGTTCACATGGTCTAATTGTTGACCTGTAGGGGATAGGAAGCTAAGCAGATTGGATAGATTTTATTTATCTCATAATATTCAATTGGTGCATACACCTTCTAGTATGTGAGTCCATGTTGACTATTCTACTACTTTATCTAACCATTTTCTAATCATTTGCATAAAAAGTCTACCCTTTCTTCTCAACTCCCCTATAAACTCAATGCTTCCCACAATAAATCTTGATTGTGTTGTTGCTTTAGTAGGAATTTGGAGCTCCATTCCTAAGCCCCGAGAGGGGATTCATGGACTAAGTAGTGGTCCTCTGTGCTTTTACAATCTATTAATTTCCTATAGTCCTTTGGTAGTAGAATGGCATGGCAACATAAGTGTAGAGAAAAATCCCTTCAAGGAAAACTGGAACATGCAAGGAAACAACTCAATGCAAATCTTAATAACACAAGGACTCAAGCCTCTATTGTTGTTGCTAAATCATAGCTATGAAAATTGGACCATTATAAAGGACTAGGTGCTAAGATAAGAGCTAGATTACAATGGATCAAGGAGGGTAATAAAGGATCTAATTTTTTCTTTAATTATCTTAATTATAAGCATAGGGAGGAGAGAGTTTGTACTATAATGGATGAGTGTGGCTCTTTACACAGATTCTATTGAAATAATTATATTGTTCTAGGATTTCTTTGAGAGACTTTTTAGAGAAGAAAATCATTAGATGGATATTCAACAAACTTTAGAAGAGATTGTCAAAGAATGCATCCTTAACAAAATACATCCTGGTTATAGTAAGTTTTTGGATCATATTCTGTCCTTGGAAGAAATTGAAAATGCTCTTTTTTCTATGAAATCTAATAATAAAAGCCCAAATTTTGATGGGCTTCTAGCAAAATTTTATCAAAATATATGGAGGTATATCAAATATGGCTTTATCTTCTTTATTTGGAAGCTCTTTTAGAAAGGATCTTTACGTCCAAGCATCAACAAAGGTTTAATCAAACTTATACCTAAAGGGAAAAATATTTAAATACCATTGTTAGTTGGCAACCTATTAATTTATTAAATACTTCCTACAAAATCATTGCAAAGGCATTGACTATTTAGATCAAACCCATGGCATAGGGTATTGTGAGAGCCAAACAAACTGGGTTTTTCATAGGCAGATTTATCCTTGATAACTTGATTTGTCGTGGGAAACTATTGAATGGGCTCAACAATCAGGCCAAATTCATTGCTAGTCAATTAGACTTTGACAAAGCCTATGATAGAATAAGTTGGAATATAATCCTTAATATATTGCAATGGTTGGGTTTTGGCCCTGAAATTTGGGCACATTTTCAACTATTGTTCAAAGACGTTAATGCTCACCTTGTTATTAATAATTCTATGTTGAAGTCATTTCTTTGTAGTGTTCCATCAGGCAAGGATATCCTTTATCACCTATCTTATAGCTACTTACAACAAATACCTTAGGTTATCTTCGACAAAAAGCTAATCAGATGAGACTTATATTAGGCATATCAATCCCACAAAATGCAGTGGTTATCAACTCACACTTTGTTGATGATATGCTTTTTTTGTATAATTATGAGGAAGAATTGAATAATACCTTGGATATTCTATATCTATATTATTTCTATCTAGTTCACAATTAGCACATAATAAGACTAAATTTTTTGTGTCCCAAATTGGTTCTACTCCTCAGTGGATTTCTAAAGAATGGAGACAAATTAAAAATGGGGAGATAAGCAAATATCTTGGCATTCCCTTTGGATTGGGAGTCTCTATTTCAAAGATGTGGAATTGGTTCCTAAGATGTAAAAATAAATTGTTTAGTTGTGGCAACAAATTTTAATCTTTGGCGAGTAAAATTCAAGTTGCTAATAGAATTTTCCTTGGTACACGTGTACTATTTGTCTTACTAAATGTGTTCCAAGAAAGGTTATGACGAGTTGAATAAACTAATTCAAATTTTTCTTTGGACTAAGTGGGATGGTAATGCTGACTTCATTAATTCATCTTGGTCTCATTTTATTCAATTGAGACCTAAAGGCAGTTTGGGAATCATAGACCCCAAGACACAAGGTTTGTGTCTTGATGTGAAGTTGATTAATAGATCTGTTAAAGGCGAGGATCCCTTGAAATTTTAGTATGACATAGAATTATAATAGCATCAATCAGAGGAAAATGATAATTTGTAAATTGGCTAGACAAGATTCTTTGTGTTCCCTTCTTCAAGATTAAAGCTTCTTTTTCATTGCAATCCATTTGGAAAGCCTAGAAATATGATTGTCATTTTCTTAAGTGGAAAGGGTCTTCCTTATAACATGGTTTCAAACTTTTCTTCATCATCCATCTAGTGCAATAAACTTATAAATTATCATAAGCAGCCACTTGCTACTAGCTTTTCTATACATGCTTATTATTTGTTCAAGAAAGGGGTCCATCAATTTAGCGACTTAGGACTTTAATGCCTTGAGTTGGTCACCTTGGCAAATCATCAAAGATTGTTTTGGGTTGAATGACAATTATAAACAATTTCTAATATTTATGCAATTATTAGCTCCCCTAGATCTAACTATGAAACTATGTACTCCAGTGGAGTGTAATTTCTTTATAGATTGGTGTTGGTTGTCTTCCTATCATTTTAATCTTCTTCCATTAAACAAATTTTGTATTCATCTCCTTTGTTGGCCTCTTAATCCCCGACTTAACCATAAATGGAAATGCAGATTTAGTACCAAATTTTGGACCAAATTAAGCGTACAAATTTAGAAATCAAAAGCTAATTTTAAAGCACAAGTGCTAGTTTGGAAAATTCTACATTACAAGTTGCCTATGGGGGACAAATTGAGATGTATAATGGTTCATCCAGTTAATTTCCCTTTTTGTTAATGCACTAAAAATATGGAACATGCTTTTTGGGGCTACTCTTTTCATTAAGAAATAGTGGACTACAAATTTTAGAGACTTACCTACTATCTTTTACCATGATTTGAAAAAGAATCTATTTTTAGTCTGGGACTACATAATAGTATGATTGTTGATTCTATCATATGTGTCTTAATGCATATATAGAAAATGAGATGTGCAACTGTGTTTTCTAACTCTAAGTTTCATTAGGAAATTGCAACTCTAAGGCTTTACTCTAACATCTTTCTATGGATTACTTCTCTTTTTTCACAATTTATAGATTTGTCAAAGGGGGATACGAAGGCCAAGTTTTATCTTTAGCAAATTAAAGAGCAAATCTTGTGTCTTCAAGCCAACAATATTGTATTCCAAGCACAATCTAAAAAACTGCTTCAACACATGGGATAAGTGTTTGTGACTTATTTGTTTTTAGTTGGTCTATTTGTGGTTCTTGTTGTTATCTACCTCGAATGGCCTTGGATTGCCTAATTTTGTGGTAGAATGTAATTGATGAGTTTTATGTATATGTTAATCTTGTAAGGGTTCTCCCTCCTTAACTACTTGTTGGCTTCTCATTCTTTGTAAAATACATTGTTCAATAAATAAGAAAACCATAGTTTATAAGCATCTCTTTTTCAATCCCTCCTTGATTACAAAGATAGTTTCTATCCACATACTTTTGAGAGAGCACATTACCACAAATAAAACAAATGCATCTCCACTTAACAACGACAAACTATGTAATCACAATTACACTCCAGAAAATTCCACCCTAAGGTAAAAACTAACCCTAATTACAATCTAGAATTTTTTTTTAAAAAAAAAGTCAACAATAAAAAAAAACCATTTATAAATTATTCGAATTGTCCTTAAGCCCTAAGCAAATTGTGAAGAGTACCTATATCATAACGGATTTCTTGACACACGCCCTCCATGAAAATGCAATTATTAGAAAAAAAAACATTTATATACAATTATTGTAATGAAAAGGGTTGATTGCTTGCACTAAACCTCAAACTCATCCATAAGCTATGGATAATAAATTAATTTGAAGAATTTGATATTAAGAACGTGAGTCAATCTTTAAGGATATACCTAAAACATTTCCTAATTCCTCTACATAATGTATTGATTTCTGTAAGTTTAGGATATGTATTTATGCACCCCTACCTAGTTTTAACTTTTTCTCTTGTTTTGTCGTGGAGAATATCCAAAAGAACATTTGGATTAGGTTTACCTATATTTTATACGGCCGAGAATGTTTTCATTGTTTAAGGTTTCATTCATTTTATTATTTTATCCTTGAAAAGGACGAAGGTTTCTACCTACTTTTGCAAGCTAAATAGAATTTTATGTTAAGTTGTAGGTATTACATCAATCCAAGTCTAGAAATGAGCTTGAAACTTTATTGGAGAATAAAGTAAATAAAATGTGAAACATGCGTTACAAAAATAAAATGTGAAACAATAAGTTAATAATTAAAAATTGTTTTGTTTTAACTACCTAAGCTATAACCCATATAGTATTAGTATAGGTAAATTGAAATATATTTAATATTTTTATGATATAGGTTGAAAGATTTTCTTGTAATGGTCAAATATTGTTTGTTTCATTGTAAGTATAATATATACCAAATTTGAATCCATAATGTGGAAGAAACATTAAAATCAAGTTTAGAAAAATTCTTACACAACTATAATAGATAAGTTTACATATTCATAAATATATCTCATACATACTTATCCAAACTTATACCAAGTTCCCAAATGTATTCCCTACTCTAATGATCTAAAATTTAGACCATATTTACAAATGTACGGCATACCTTTGTTTAATGTATCCTACAATTATGTCACCACATATTGACAGAACTTATAAGTATCCTATTTATTTGTTTCAACAAAGCAGGTTTTTAGGTTTTTTAGGTCAACAAAGGAAAGGGAAGTGGATATATGGGTAATGAAGTGGATGCAATTATTTTATTCTAACATCTTTTTTCAAATGATGGATTTGTCTTGCCTTTTGCAAGATTAATTTTTAAGTGTATAAGGAACTAACACAATAGGTTAGAAGTATCTCTGAATAACTCAAGGTGTTGGAGACTGAACAAGTATCCATGAACAACTCAAGACATTGGAGACCAGATAAGATAACTTGGCTAATTAAGTAGACAAGTTGACCAAAGAGATAGAGGTTCTTTCCATTTTGTGGGCTGCCCTCCATAATAAGCATTGCCTAAACAAGGCCAACTTCCTATGTCTCAAAAATATTTAAAAAATTATGAACAAGCTAACTAATAAATCTAACATTGACATTATATATATATAAACACACACACACACACACATCCCTATTAACATTGAAACTATTACCTCATTATAAATGAATTTAAATTAAATTTGTATTTTTTAAACTCTATTATTAATCAGAATTATTCCCCAATCTCCCAATCTTGATACTATGTATATATAATATAAAATATATATATATGCATCCCTATTCTATGTTGAGCTACAACTCATATGGACCAACTAAGACTCGAACCTAGGACTTTCTAGTTGTTGTTGGAGTGCTCTACCAACTAAGCTACTGGCCCCTTGTGGCCAGTCAATTATCTATTCAGGTGTGGCTTACTTCCAACACCCCTCCTTAAGCCACACTATGGGTGCTTGGGGCTCCTAGCCTGGCTTTGATACCAATTGTTGAGCTACAGCTCATATGGACCAGCTAGGAATCGAACTTAGGACCTTCCATTTGCTGCTAGAGTGCTCTACCAACTGAGCTATTGGCCCCTTGTGGCTAGTCCATTATCGGTCGATGTGTGGCTTACTTCCAAAATTTTAGTAGTAGTTTATAACCTATCTAAATCTTATAAGTCTTCCCAATTAATAGTATTCTTTATATTATATTAAAAGGAGCGTTCCCAATTAAAAGTATTCTTTATATTATATTAAAAAGATAGGATGAATTCCTTGAAATCATATATTCAAAATTCTTTTTGGAATAAGGAGAGTACTTAATCGTAAGTGATTGGGAGCCAGCTCTTTTTACATTTTGACATCAATTAATTTTGAGTTGTTTTCATGTGAACAATCTTTTTTATTGGGAGCCATTATAATGGTTGATGGTTTTTTAAAAAATGGGATGGGAACGGCGTTGTTCTCTTCTATTTAGACATTTAATATATATATATATATATATATATATATATATATATATATATATATATATATATATATATATATATATATATATCACTTTTTAAATATATGATTAAAGATTTTGTTCACACAATATGTATAATTAGAGGATTGATTTTTTCATTCACCTTTTTCTTTCATGAATGAATAGGAAATGACTTTGTAATAGAGTTATAGATATTACAAGATCTTTGAGGCATCAAAGGATATGATTTGTTTTTATACTTTTTCTTTAGTGCACACCTTTTATTTTTGTTCTCTTTGAAATTTGTAACTTCATATTAATGAATAAGAAATTACATAGTGAAGAAGCTACCAATAGCTTAACAAGGGAAAAAAACAACAAAGAAAAGACATAACAATCGGAAAAAGAAAAACTAAGAAAACAACGAATACAACAAAAGTAACATATAACTAATAGTCACATTGCTCATAGAAAAAGCAAGAAAATGTCCCAAGTAAAAAGAAGGCCAGAATAGTAAAAAGTGAATGAGCATTCCAGTGCATCACAAAAAAAAGTGCAAACCAAGTCACACATAAGTAGTGAATAATAAGCAGCAAGGACAAAGAACTAGCCCACATGAGAAATGACCAACAAGAACAATCACAATAAAGGAAATAGATGTAGCCACTAAGGCAGAACAACAACAATACCAAAAGGATCCACCCAATGAGAAGTCAACAGAAGAGAAGCTCATATGAAAGGAAGAAAGAAAGAATAAAAAATTGTTGATCACAGAGAGGAATTAAATAGGCAAGATAGAGAATGCCTTCTGTTTAGTGATATCCCAACTATCCACTACCAAATGGAGACCAACCTTAGAAAGAGCATCAACATCTGTATTAAGCTCCCTAAAGACATGAGAAAAGGAAATATTGACAAAAAATAGTCTCAACCTTTCAATTATTTTTTTTATAGGAGACAGAAGCAAATTCTCAACTCTATAGACCCCATTTAAGAAATTGATAATAACTTCATAATCACCATTTTTGAAGTTTGTCTAATCTACTATCCTTCACCAATATCATCAGAAGTTTCAAAGCCATGAGTTTAGCATAATTATTAGTACCACCTCCCAATCTAGCACTGAATTTAATAAAATGATTAGAGTTAAAAAAATATTCCACGAGCCCCACATTGAGCAGGATTACCTTGTCAAGCCCCATTAAAGAAACCCCAAGGATATGATCTATCAAAATGTGGAGGAATCAAAGATCTCTAAATTTTCACATTAATAGTATATTTGTAGTGGTCAAATATAGATCAAATCTAAAAAGAACATTGAAAAGAAGGAAATAATTTATCCTAAAAATTAGAAGCATTCTTATCTAGTGAAGTAGCCCAAGAAATTTGCCGATAAGGGCGTGGTTTGGTATTTAAGTTGCTTGGTTGTAGTGGTGGCCACTAGAGTTCAAACTCCCGCTGGGCCAACAAGCTCACAAGCTTTACGCCTTCGCTGGGCCAACGAGCTCGCGGGTTTGAAGTGTTCTTGCTAGGGGATGAGGTCCCTCATGTTGTGGCCTCACCGGTTCATTGCTTCGGGCAAAAACATTCACGTGGAGCCGGAGGGCATGTCGCACCAGCATCGCCGGTCACGTTAAAAAGTTTACTAGATGCATTATCTAAAAAAAAAAAAAATAGCCCAAGAAACAAGTAAAGGAAGAGCCCTAAAGTTGAGTAAAGATCCCCAAGCTTTTAAAACATATGATCCCTATTAATATTATTTCATCCCAAGGACCCTATTTCATTAGATATCATTATGGAAAGAATGTAAATCTTTCTTTGTGTATTGAACAATGCAATATTTATAGAAGTAGTCCTCAAATGAGAGGCTACAAAGAGGGAATAGTAGCTCAATCCATAAAATAGAGTATCAAAAAGATGCTATGCTAACAATAGAAAAACAAAGACTAAACAAACATATAGAAACCTTACGATCTAGAGCCATCACAAAGCAAATGTAAACATATAGTAGTAACATACAAAGCCATTAATCAAAATAGAGAACAATACAACCTGTCCAAAAATGAGCTCGGTAATAAATAACTCAAAACAATCCCTTGAAGCAATTAGCATAACACACTGTGTCCCTATAACAATCCTTAAAACAGACATCACCACTGCCATAAAAAGACCAATACTACACATAATAATGGCCACCATAAAGAGCCCAAGTTCCATGAATAACTTAAAACGATCCCCTAAAGCAACCAACGTAACACACTATGTCCCTGTAGCTATCCTCATAACAGAGATCACTACTACCATAAAAAGACTAACACTGCTCATAACAATGACCACCACTGACTCAGGCTGAAAATACAAAATTCTAAATCAAAAAGCATGGCAAAGGACCAAGATCCATCACAAGAAAAAATTGTATGTATCAAAACATAATTCTAGCTAGTCAAATAAGTCTAGAATAGTCATTTCATATAGTGGAAAATCTTTTGTGTGGGAGAAAAATCTAGTATTTTCCTATCTTGAAGTTTGTAAAATTGTAATTTGATAAGCTGAAGTTGATGACCAAACTTTAAATTATTCTTTGAACCCCCTATAGTTGTGGAAAGAGAGAAACAATTTGAAAAAGGACCTCAAAGTAAATCCTTAAAATTACCACTTCCTGATGAAGTTGGAATGAGAAAAAATTGCCATACATCTATTCTTCCAAATTTGTAATAAAATAACATGTCTAATAGACTCAATGATAATATTATTATTGATGCCCACCCTAATAGAGCTTCTTTCCAATTTAATTGATGATTAAAAATAGCAAGTAAATCTTTAGAGATAGTAGTCCATTGTTTTTTAGCGTAAACTTAGTCCCAAAAAATGTGTTTTAGACTTTCTTTTAATTGAGAAAAAGGGCATCTAGCTGGTTGGACCATAATGCATTTCAATCTATCTCCAATAGGCAATTTTCAATATAAAATTTTCCAAGCCATGATTTGAGCATCTGTGTCAACTTTGAATTTCCAAATTTATGCACTCAATTTAGTCTAGAATCTCTCGCTGAATCTACATCTCCACTTAAGATTCAAGTGAGGATTTAAAGGTATACCAAGAAGAAGTTGAATGTAAATTCTCTTCAAAGGGAAGGCAATGAAGTGATTAAAAGATAGTCATCGCCAATCTTTGAAAAAATTACATGGAACAGATGTACACATTTTCATGGATAGCTCTAAAGGAACCAATGACTAAACAAAAGTAATGAACTACTCAACTCTGTTATTCAATCCAAAGTAGATTTTAATGCTTTTCCATGATACCCAATTCAACAAAGCAAAATCCCACATGTCACCAAGCTAACAAATCCCTTTTTAAACAAGTAGTAGGATTGTTTAGGGAAACTTATGGTAATAGGCTTACCATGATGTTGAATGAGCATATGGATGAGGAATTAAAATTGAACCCATACTGAAGGGAAGGCTCTCTCCATTCTAAGAAATGGCAAACATGTTGTTGGGCTTTCTAAATTGATCGTAAAGGAGGTGAGGCTCTAACTTTGAAGGAGGCAAGAAGGACCTTATCCCACCAATTAATAGCCTGCCATTTACCTTGAGTAGTAGATAAATTGATTCTACAATGAACCAAAATTTTCCAAGGTTCATCCCCTCAGTTATGCTAGATTGAATTTTTTTGAAAGCTAGCTTCATCCACCACCCCATTGATTACTCTCCTTAGATCTCCAACATTGTTCTTGTGGCCAAACCTAATGATCATATGTGCATATGCATATATTTTTGGGATTTTAATATAGCATCTGTTGAAGATGATTTCCCTCTTCCTAACATTGATATGATTGTAGAATTGATAGTTGGACATTCTTTCTTTCCTTTATGGATGAATTTGTAGGCTATAATCAAATTCTTATCAGCCCCCAAGATCAATTTAAGATTAATTTTTCTATACCTTGGGGTGCTTTCTTTTTACTATGTGGTCATGTTGTTTGGATTAAAGAATATTGGTGCTTCTTAATAGCAATCCATGACCCTCATCTTTCATGATCTTATGCATGACATTCTTGAGGACTATGTGGATGAAATCCTAGCCAAGTTTTCTCTCTACAAGAATCATATCCATAATCTTCCTACAAGATGTGTTTAAATCAAAAGATATGCATCTTTGGTGTTGATAATGGTAAACTCCTTAGTTACATTGCCTCTCAGATTAAGGTTGATAGAAAGGATAATGACGTTATTTTTAATATGCCTCCTCCCAAAAACATTTCTTATCTTTGTAGCATATAGGGCAATATATAGGGTAATTTCCACGTCATTACACATTTGGCTAATGAGACTCTTCCTTTTACTCATTTACTCGATAAAATTGTCAAATTCTCATGGAGTAAAGAGTGGTAGTAGAATTTTAATTATATTAAGTCTTATCTTGCTAATTCTCATTTTCTAAAGCTTGTCCTTCATGGACATCCTCTTCTTCTTTACACCTCTACCACTAATCATGTCCTTGGGGTCCTTCTCACTCAACATGATCACATTGGAAAGGACCATGTCATATATTCCATTAGTCACACATTGCTTGATTACAAAACATGTAACACTTCCATTAAAAAGAAATGGTTGGATTTTGTATATGCTTCTCAAAAACATCACCACTAGATGCACTATTATAGGACACATAATTATTAAATATGACCCTCTTAAATTATTTCTAAAATAAATCTTTCTAGGCATGTTGCTCATTGGTTCATGCTTCTTATATGGTTTGATCATAAATTTGTCTCCTAAAAGGTAATTAAGGGTCAAGATTTGGTGGACAAGGTCATAGGTGCTCCTACTTCTTCCTCTTCTCCTATCATTGAGACTTTCATAGATGTGAACATTCTTACTATAGATGCAAATGACCCCTAGGAGATATCCTTTGATGGTTCTTAGCACAAGACCAAATCAAGGTATGTATCATCATAGTTCCTCCTTTTAGTGACCTTGTTACTCTTTCCGTTTGCCTCAATTTCTTATGCATGAATAATATTGTTGAATATGAAGCTCTCATTGTTGGATTGTGTGTTTCATTTCTATTGGCATTGCATCTCTTCATATTTATAGTTACTCATGGCTAGGTGTATTCTAGGTTATGGGTTCATACCAATCTTAAAAAGGTAAACTTTCTCTTTATCATGACCATGCCGTAGCTCTTCTTAACAAACTATCCTCTTATACCATTTATGCTCTTTCTCAAAAACACAATCTTCATGCTAACACCATAGTTAGTGTTTTTACTTTCATGCCCATAGCCAATTCCACAAATTTGTTGGGAATTAAGGTGTCTCAACCTTGGTAATTCCTTGCATTATTTATGTTTGTATTTATTAATTCATTGCCTATGTTGTATATTAATTGTAAATTCCATATTGTCATATTGTGGGATGTGGCGCGGTGATGTGTCATCCTACATGGAAGATGACAACTTGTAATTTTGTCTTCACATGAGGAGATAGGCATCCCACTTTGTGGTAGGAGTATTTTGCCATGTGTCGACATCTTGGATGTTGTGTAAGGGAATGTTTGACTGAAATGGTTATGACGGATTCCTATGACGAAGTTATGACATGTAAGAGTCAGAAATAGAAGCTTGTAAGACAGGTGAAGATATGTGCCATGAAGCATCTTTGAAAAAGGCATATTTGGGCGCCCCAAGGTGGACTATGACATGTCGTAAGAGAATATGCTATTTATAGCCTGTGTATAATAGATTCTCTTATAGATGTAAGTTGTAACTGCTATGACAGATTCTATGACGGTCGTAAGAGCATCTGTCATAGCCCATTTTGGAAATAGGCGACCTCTTTGGGATGGGAGTTGTGGACAAGTGTCAGGCACATTCTACAATGTTGACCAAGTGTCTTTAGGCGTGGGTTTTGGGCCATGAGGCCAAGTTGGACGCCCATTCCAAGATAGGACCATTTTTGCCTTGTATATTCTATATAAATAGGTGCTTGGAGAAGGAGATGTATTACAGGTTTGACAGGTACTGTTATGCTGCCAATTTGTCTCCAGATACGAGTGTCGAAGACTCCTGCGAGCTTGCATTGCAAGTGTGTTGTAAACATTCTTTGTTTTGATAATACATTGTGCAGGTTTTGGAGTGTGGGGTTTTTCACCTGATAAGGGTTTTCCCCATGTATATCGTGTCTTTCTTCTTCTGTCTGACCTTCTTTGTTATGTGTTTGCTGCAATATCTCATGTTAAATGGTTTAATGTTTCTGTAATAGTTAGGATAAATTTTAATTTGCATAGCCCTCTCCTCATTAAATTAGTGTAGGAAGCATTTTCTGCACACCTAGCTTCCTTTCAGTTGGTATCAGAGCCTAGCCAGTTTTGGTCTTAGTTGTTGGGTAGGGGTTTTTTGAGATAATCTTAGGTTGAGTGGGAGTCTTGTGTAGAGTATTCTATATCTTATTGCGGCAAGGAGATGGCAACCACATCTGGAAGGTTAGAGGTTGAGAAATTCAATGGCACTAATTTCAAGTTGTGGAAATTGAAGATGGAGGACCTACTTGTTGATCGTGACCTATGGGAAATGATATCTGATGTAAAACCCACAGCAATGCAACAAGTTGATTGGGACCTCAAAGATCAGAAGGCTAAGGGTCTCATTAGACTCTACTTAGCTAACTCTGTCCTGTTGAATGTCCATGAGGAGAAGACAACGAAAGATCTTTGGAAGAAGTTGGGTGATGTTTATCAGGCCAAGTCCTTGGTAAACAAACTTTTTCTGAAAAAAAAAAGTTGTTTTCTCTGAAGATGGAAGACGGAGGATCTATTGCGGATCACATGAATGCTTTCAACATGATCGTTGCACAGTTGACATGTATGGGTGTGAAAATGGAGGAGGAGGATCAATGCATGACCCTACTTTGTTCTTTGCCAGATTTGTGGGATCATCTTGTCATGGCTATCGGAAGCACTACTACCACCTTCAAGATGGAAGATGTGGTATCTTCACTATTATCTGAAGAGATGCGGAGAAAGTCTTCTGAGGCAGCGAAAAAGGCTCTTGCAGTTCATGGAAGACCCAAAGAGAAAGGGAAGAAGAAGGACAAGAAAGATGAAAAGGGTAGATCCAAATCCTGTGGGAGATCCAAATCTCCTAGAAAGTCCAAGGCTCTTTGTTGGAACTGTTGTAAAACTGGGAATTTCTGAAAGGAATGCAAAGAGGAGAAGAGAAAGAAGAAGAAAGCTCCTAATTCAGATTCTGACAAGTCACAAGATGATGGTGATGCCTTCATCGCAGCCCTGGCAACCCATGCATCTAATGATGTGTGGCTGATTGACTCTGGTGCATCATTCCACATGACCTCGCATCGAGACTGGTTTACTAAGTATGAGGAGTTTGATGGTGGAAAGGTGTACCTAGGTGACGAATCTCATTTGAAGATTGTTGGTCGTGAAAGAGTCTCTATCCGATTCCCTAATGGATGAGTGAAGGGGATCTCTGGGGTGATGCACATCCCAGGCTTAGCACGGAACCTGCTTTCTGTAAGTATGTTGAATGATGCAGGTGTGCAGGTTGTCTTTTCAAAAAAAGGATGTAAGATGACTAGAGGAGCTATGGTGCTTGCTAAAGGTACTAGGAGAGGTACTCTGTTTCAACTGGAGGCATGCATTTCACAATGCAATAGTTCTTATGACTCAAGGAAGAGGGCAGCAGTCACTTCATCCCCACCATCTGAATGAGCAGTGAAGAAATCTGTTATTTCTAGTCCTAATGGTTGTAATCATGCCTTGGAAGTTAAACTTCCTACTAAAAAGACAATGTTATGGCATAAGAGATTTGGCCACATTGGTGAGAAGGGTCTGCGTACCCTAAAAAATAAAAACCTCGTTGAGGGGTTAGATGATTGTAATCTTGAGTTCAACTTTTACGAACATTGCATTTATGGAAAGCAAAACTGTGTTCAGTTTTATTCGAGTTCTCATAAGTCTTCTGGTGTGTTGGACCGTGTTCATTCTGATGTATTTGGTCATGTTAATGTTCCTTTGTTATCAAAATCTATATATTTTGTATCTTTCATAGATGACTACAGTAGAAGGACATGGATTTATTTTCTCAGGAGCAAATCTGAAGTCTATAGTAAGTTTAAGGCCTTTGCTGAAAATCAGATTGGTAAAAAGATTAAGTGTTTGAGAACTGACAACGGTGGTGAGTTTTGTTCTACAGAATTCGATAAATATTGCAAGGAACTTGGGATTGAAAGACATAAGACAATTCAATACACCCCGCAGCAAAATGGAGTTGCAAAGAGGATGAATAGGACACTGATGGAGAAGGCTAGGAGTATGCTTAGTAGAGTTGGCCTAGAACAAAAGTTTTGGGCTGAAGCTGTTGCCATTGCTTGCTATCTTGTAAATAGATCTCCTACATCAACTCTTGTTGGAAAGACACCCATGGAGGTGTGGTCTGGTATAAAGCCTTCAATAAGTCATCTTCGTGTTTTTGGTTGTGAGGCATATGCACACGTGCCTAGGGAGAAGTGGTCAAAATTGGAGAACAAGGTTGTTAAGTGTATCTTCATTGGCTCTAGTGTCGGTGTGAAAGGATACAAGCTTTGGAACCCTGTGGCTGAAAAAGTGTTGTATAGAAGAAGTGTCATCTTTAGAGAGCTTACACCTTCTTCCACTATTTTACAGCCAAAAGAAAAAGAAAAGAAAGAGGACGTTGTTCAATTTCCCGCTACCCCTGAGAAGACTAAACAGAAAGACAATGTTAGACCTGATGATGAGGAGAGCTCTTGTAGCTTTGAAAGCTCAGATGAAGAAGCTGAACCTCAACCTTAGCCTCAACTCTTGAGGAGGTCTACATGGATAAGAAAGCAACCTGAAAGGTTTGGTCTTACATTGCTTGATTCTAGTTGTGCTTTTGCTTTGCTTACTAACAGTGATGAATCTAGAACTGTATTAGAGGCTATGGACATGAAAGATGTAGGTTCCTGGAAGGAGGCCGTGGAGGATGAAATGGCTTCTTTGGAAAAGAATCAAACTTGGGACCAGGTGCCTTTGCCTCCTGGATGAAAACCCGTTGGATGCAAATGGGTGTTCAAGAAGAAATTTGGTGCAGATGGTAGTGTTGAGAAGTATAAGGCCAGATTGGTTGCGAAGGGGTTTCACAAGTGGAGGGTATAGATTATGGTGAGATCTCTTCTCTCGTTGCAAAGCTGACATCCATTCGATTTCTATTATCTTTGCAGCAGCTTCTGATTTAGAGGTAGAACAAATGGATGTGAAGACAACTTTCCTTCATGGTGATTTGGAGGAAGAAATCTACATGTCACAGCCAGAGCATTACATGGTGAATGGTAAAGAAAATTTGGTTTGCAAATTGAGGAAGTCTTTGTATGGTTTGAAGCGGTCCCCTAGGAGATGGTACTTGAAGTTTGATGCCTTTGTGTTGTCTATTAGATTCGTGAGATCGAAATTGGATCACTCTGTGTATTATAAGTTTGATGGTGATCGTATTCTTATTGTTGCACTATATGTTGATGATATGTTGCTCATTGGGAAGGGTAAGAATATGATTTCTGATTTCAAATCTCAGTTGTCAGCACAGTTTGAAATGAAAGATTTAGGGGAAGCCAGGTACATTCTAGGAATGGAAATCAGAAGAGACAGATCTAACATAAAACTTTGGTTAAGCCAGAGTAAGTATGTGAAGACCATGTTGGATAGGTTCAGCATGGCATATTGTAGACCATTGTGTGTTCCTATTTCTCTGGGAACAAAGTTGTCTATTGAGGATTGTCCAAAATCTCCTAGTGAGGTGGAGGGCATGAGTAGAGTACCTTATGCTAGTGTTGTTGGTAGTTTGATGTATGCTATGGTCTGCACAAGACCAGACATTGCCCAAGCAGTGGGAGTCCTTCAGTTTATGGCTAATCCTGGATGGGTACATTGGGATGTAGTTAAGTGAGTGTTCAGATATTTGAGGGGTACTTCTGAGTATTCCATTTGCTATCATGGCAATTCTACAGGACCTCCACATTTGGTTTGTATTCGTGGATTTGTGGATTCAAATTGGGTAGGTGACATTGACAGTAGGAGATGCACCGGTGCTTATGTGTTTACACTGTTTGGTGGTGCTATTAGTTGGATGAGTAAGTGACAACCTGTGGTTGCTTTATCCACTACAAAAGTTGAGTATATGGCAACAACTCATGCTTGTAAGGAAGCCATTTGGCTTAGTTGAAGAGATTGTGTTCCAATATTGGTGTTGATGCAGGTCAAATTACGATCAGTTGTGACAGTTAGAGTGCAATTTGCCTTGCGAAGAATCCAACTTTCCATGCCAGAACAAAGCATATTGATGTTCAGTTTCACTTTGTACGAGACATGGTAGAGGATGGGAAGGTAAATTTAGAGAAGGTAGATACTTTGAAGAATGTTGCAGATGCATTGATGAAGCCAGTGGGCACAGAGAAGTTCAGATGGTGTTTGGAGTCTATGGGCCTCTTGGCCTATAATAGTTAAATCCTATTTTTCTATTGGCTCCTCTTACAAGGTGTTCGACAAGTGGGAGAATGTTGGGAATTAAGGTGTCTCAACCTTGGTAATTCCTTGCATTATTTACGTTTGTATTTATTAATTCATTGCCTATGTTGTATATTAATTGTAAATTCCATATTGTCATATTATGGGATGTGGCACGGTGATGCGTCATCCTACATGGAAGATGACAACTTGTAATTTTTTCCTCACATGAGAAGATAGGCGTCCCACTTTGTGGTAGGATTATTTTACCATGTGTCGGCATCTTGGATGTTGTGTAAGGGAATGTTTAACCGAAACGGTTATGACAGATTCCTATGACGAATTTATGATATGTAAGAGTCAAAAATAGAAGCTTGTAAGACAGGTGAAGACATATGTCATGAAGCATCTTTGAAAAAGGCATATTTGGGCGCAAAAAGGTGGACTATGACATGTTGTAAGAGAATATGCTATTTATAGCCTATGTATGACAGATTCTCTTACAGTGTAAGTTGTAACTACTATGACAGATTCTATGACGGTCGTAAGAGTCGTAACAACATCTGTCATAGCCCATTTTGGAAATAGGCGACCTCTTTGGGATGGGAGGTATGGATAAGTGTCAGGCACATTATACAATGTTGACCAAGTGTCCTTAGGCATGCGTTTTAGGCCATGAGGCCAAATTGGACGCCCATTCCAAGATAGGACCAATTTTGCCTTGTATATTCTATATAAACAGGTGCTTGGAGAAGGAGATGTATTATAGGTTTGACAGGTACTGTTATGCTACTAGTTTATCTCCAAATACGAGTGTTGAAGACTCCTGAGAGCTTGCATTTCAAGTGTGTAGTAAACATTCTTTGTTTTGATAATACATTGTGCAAGTTTTGGAGTGTGGGGTTTTTCACCCGATAAGGGTTTGCCCAACATATATCTTGTGTCTCTCTTCTTCTGTCTCACCTTCTCTGTTATGTGTTTGCTGCAATATCTCATGTTAAATGGTTTAATGTTGCTGTAATAGTTAGGATAAATTTGAATTTGCATAGCCCTCTCCTCATTAGATTAGTGTAGGAAGCGTTTTCCGCACACCTAGCTTCCTTTCAAAATTAATTATAGTTCCTTATACATACTCTTATTTCTCCTACCATTAGTTAATGTCCTCTTCTTGCAACTTTGATTCTTTTCATTCACTTGTTGGTTAATTGCATGTTGATATTTATGATTATCTTTATAAAGACGCATTCCCTCTTAATTCTACAAAGGAAATTCACATTCATATCCATAGAAACATGCTCAATACATTCTTGTGTCTTGTACTACAACGCATACAATAGCCTTCTCCTACATTTCTTAACATAGGCAAAAGTTGATGTTTCTCTCCATGAGGCGCATTCTAGTGTATGTGGTGGATGCTTTAGTGGCAAGATGCTTGTCCAAAAACTTTTGTATATGGGATACTACTATAAAAATATGGAGAAAGAATTGCATGACTTTGTTATGAAATTTTATCAATGTTATTAGCATATTGATCTAGTTATTCATGTTCTGACACAAATGCTTCAGCCTCTTACCTCATCCTAGGCTTTCTCTATCTTGGGGTCTTGATCTTTTGGGTAAGCTTTCTCCTCGTAAGGGTCACACCTTCATCATTACAACAACTGACTATTTTATAAAATGGGTGGAAACAATTCCACTGTAATCTACTACTACTAAGGTCATCTATAATTTTCTTATGGAAAACATCATTTCATAGTTCATCCTTCCTTCTGCCTTTGTCTAGGACAACAACTCTTCTTTCAAAAAACATGAATTAAAGAAGTATCTTGACAAGTTATACATCTACACCACTTCTCCACTCATTATTTGTAGTCCAATGGCTAGGTCAAGGCTTCAAACAAAACTATTTAGTAAATCTTATGTAAAACTATAAAAATTGACATACTCAACTACCTCATACTTTGTGGGCCTACTATGCAAGCATTCATACTCCCACAAGTGCCACTTCTTAATCGTTGGTCTATGGTGCTAAGTTATTCATGCCTCTAGAGATTGAAATTCCTTCTTTTCAAGTCGCCCTTCATAGCCTCTTTGATGACACTATATATCACAAGTGCATCTTTCGGAGTTAGAAATTCTTGATAAGCATTCTATGAATTCTTTAGAACACCTTTATGTTTATCAAAATCAAATCAAATGATCTTACAATCAATGTGTCCTTCCTTAGTCTTTTTAGGTTGTGGATCTCATTTTCAAAGAGAAATAATATAACACCAATGCAAAAGGTGGTCTTAAAGGAAGGTTTCATCCTAATTGGCTTGGTCCCTATGTAGTCACTTTTATCTATGACTTGGGTGCCTATGGCCTTTCTACTATAGACAAACAATCATTGAAGGACCCTCTTAATGATTCTCACCTCTAATCGTTCTATGCATGACCCTTTCACAGATTCTCATTCCCACTCCATTTTATTATTGCTTCTACTCTCAAGTCCCATGTGCAAATGGTTTCTCTTTCCACCCATGTCCCACAAGACCTACTTGCTTTGTGACACACATTACTCATGGTCATATTTTCTATTTCTATGGAGTTTTTCCATTTATTTCTTTGGGTAGCTCCAAGTTCTTCATACTCTCTTCCCGTATATACTCTAGTTCTAACAAATGTTTACTTCTCCACTTGCTCCTTCTGGATGGTGTTATCACATATAGTTTTATATTTTCTCTTCTATATTATTACACATTGCCCTTGTTTTTCCTTGCTCATGTGTTTAGATAACATTTACATTTCCTTTGTTATGTATGTTAGCTATGAATACATGTATTGTATATACATCTTTAATATTGTTGGGTCTGTTTCTTGTAAGTGTGGGCCCCTTTGTATGGATTATCCCCATTCTTCCTTCTTAAATTAGATAGTTACTTAACATGATACATTTTCTTCTTTTAAATTTTTTTCTATTTACCTAGGGTTATTTCTAATTTTGTTAACATATGATTAAAATTTATTATTCATTTATGTTCATTTCCTATACATCACCAATGCTATGCATGCATTTCTTAAAACATGAACATAACCATCACAATCATTCTGTCTCTATCATATGTTTAGTGTAGAATGAGGGTTATTCAATTTCAATGGATGTGTGAGTTAAATCCTCCTTTCACACCTTACATTCAAGAACATAAATCGAGTCAAGCTACAATCTTTGCAAGAGGGCTCTGCTACAAATTTAGTGTCACTTGTAACGAAGAGGAAACTTGGAATTTGTTGATTAATTAATTAATTAAAGCCCGATTATGATTAAAACCCTAATTTCACAAAATCATAAATAAACAGACAAATCACGACAAATTCTTGAACACAGAGATATCAAATGACAATTAGATACATACCATATTTCAAGATTTTGTATCTGGAAAAGTCAGGGATGAAAGAGCATGCAGACTAGTTCAAGGTGGCAACTTCTTCAGGGATTTCTGGAACTTGTCTGCAACTAATCACCACTGTCACAGAGGTTTTTCGCTTCAGGGATCTGAAGGACTAAAGAGCCGGCACTCAAGTCTGGGCCCTAGTTTTCTTCTTAGATTTGCAATCCCGACACTCTGTTATGCCTCCCTACAACTCCACTTTTGCACCTGTAACCTACAATCATAGAAAAGGGGGTTGGGGGTTGTGGTGTCTAGGAGCTTGCCTCAGTCAAGCCCCAGAAGGACATTCAAGTTTTCCAAACACCATTGTCAGATAGAGAGTGTGTATCCTTGCAGGATAGAGGCACAAAACCAATTGATAATTGATTGAAAACACAAATAAATGTCACCTCGGAGGTGTAGCTCGCATATAGATGAAAATCCTTCACATCATGAGAAGATGAAGCCAAATCTACATAACAAATGCAATAACAAGCCAAGTATGCTTTGCAACAATGAATATTTTGAATGCTCTAAAATCATAAGTGCACCAAAAGTTCATAATCATCTTCTAGTTTACAAATGAAACCCTAAACATGCTTTATATATGTGCAACTAAAAACATTCCCGCTTTAATTTCATAATTCAAACTTGAGATGTCGGCAACGAACTCTTCTAACGGTCACATAACTGACATTTAAAATTTGGGACACTGCTAAATAGGGTAGGACTAGGGCGTAGGCGCCCAAGCCCTCAACCCCATTTTCAAGGAAGGGTCAAGTTCATCACTATCCTCTAGGTCCATTTTAACATGGGTTTTCAAGAATTTTCCATCAGGAGTAAAAATGAACATGCTAAATGCAAAACAAGGGATCCAAGAGCTAAACTTAAGGGAAAAAGTCCCAAGGAGACATTTTCCTACATAACATTTAGCCCCCACTTTAATATATGCATGAACGCAAGGCCCATACATGCATTAAAGTGTGGTCAACAAACACAACAAACATGCGAGGCACTTAGAGCTAATGCATACACAAAGATTGAGGAACTATTTCTAGCCCCCAGTCTCAGGTAGATATTAGAGAAGACACATCGCAGATGCGCCAAACACAATGAAGACAGTAACAGGCATGCAAAACATGGAGAAGATAATAACAGGCATGCAAAATACAGAGAAGACAACATTGAAGACACACAAAACACAATGAAGATAGTAAATGCAGTGATTATTTTCTTTTTCATTATCATATATATAAATGAATGCAGATGCATGGAAAGTAAAAGTGCAACACACCACCCAAAATGTAGGAGGGGCATTTTGCCATGCTCTTTGGACTACATATGGGGCAACATACACGCAATACAGATCTCAAAATGTAGGAAGGGAATTTCGCCATGTTCTTTGGACTACACTTGAGAACAAACACGCCATACAAATCCCAAAGCATAGGAGGGGAATTTCACCATGCTCTTTGGACTATACTTGGGAATTACAAACACGCGAAAGACACACGGAAAACACGAACGTCGTATAGCATGCCAAAGACATACTATACGTCTAAAACACGACAAACAAGGTGATGGAAGAAACTTATTGCTAAGCCCCCACCATCTTAGGCACATTACAGGCACACCTGACAGTTGGGCTTATGCCACAACAACCACCAAAGACACGCTTAAGGAAGGATACACCAACCCCACCTACTTGGAGGACTTTTGAAATAAAAAGGATGTGCACTAGCTCAAGAGATACACCATCCTTGCCTCCGTAGAGGGCTTAAAATAAAAGGATATGCATGATATCCCTCCTCTGCAGAGGGATTTCTCATTGCAATATAAAATAAAGATGTGCACTCGTGTGGAGATACAACATCCCGCCTCCGCAGAGGGCTTACAAACACGCTTCATTAGTACCAAAATCATCAGACAACTTACCTTATATTCCCCCACCTTAAGGTGGTTGATATCATGTACCAATATCAAGCACGTTAAGGTAGAGAGAAAACACACAAGGGAACAAGAGCTTTCACAAAGCCCATGCCCCCAGAGGTGACATGTACTTTACGCTCGCCAAATGTTCCCACAAACACATAGTTTCCTGCAAGAAGAGAGGTTAGAAATATTTCTCTAAGATAATAACCACATCACATGATAAAAGCAATGCATGTAATCATTCACATAAAGAGTCGAGGCTATACTACGAGTTTAAAATTTGAGTATAACCGCGGGGCTATACTGCAGAGATCTCAAAACTAAGTGTAACCAAGGTGAGATTCAAAGATAAACAAAGTGCCCAGAGCAGATGTATCGTTATAGTTTGTTAGTACGATAAGACAACATCAAAATATCACACAGAGTGATTCTACTAGCCAAGTGTTGGATAATATATATATCAACCCCGTTGTCATGTATGGACTAGGTCCATTTTTGCTTACTCGCTAAAGGGACACGTGGTCCGTATCAGTATTATTTGTTTTTCGTCATCCCCCAGCTAGATAGAACCACTAGAAGAAGGTAGACAATAACTAAGGAGAAGAGAAACAAGTTCCTTAGGAACAATCATGTAAGAAGGTGCCCCTAGGTCACCAACCGCAATGCTATGCCCCCAAGACACAATGCATAACAATAAAAATAGAGGAGAAGCAAGATAGAAGAATGATGATGAAAATAGAAGAAGGTTCACAACGGAGATGGTCTCCCAGTATCCTTGACCTTACAAGAGTATCAAGGGTCATCCAAGGAGGCCTAACAACACATAACACATCACAGGAGAAACACAACACAAAGAGAAGGGTTAGAAATACTTACTTGTAGGCACAACTGAACTAGCGGTTGTCGTCAAGCAAATCATCGTCTTCCCAATATAGAATGTTAGAGGAAAGAGGTACATAAGGTACCATAGCCCAACTTTTGTTCTTATCTTTAAATTCATCTTCTTTAAGTTCTTCTTGGTTTGATTCAATGTTAGGTGGAATGTTTTCTTGTTCAAGTGTGTTTCTTTGTACAAAAGCTTGTCTTCTCTTCCTCCTTTCTCTTGCTTTTCAATTTATTTTTGTTCAATTTCTTATATCTTTAAAAGTGTTGTCATCTTGTTCCATCGGTTTTTGTATCTTAGAGGAGGAAGTTTGTTCAAATCTTATTTTTCTTGATGAAATACCTTTTTCTCGTCGACTCACTTCCAATCCTTATAAGGATGGTGGGGGAGGAACCTCAGCATAGAGTCCTTTACCTTTCTCTCTAGGAATTTATTCTAATGCGGGTTGTTCTTCTCTTATTGTTTCTTGAATAGAAGGACCGGCCACTCGATGTAGTAATTTTGCTTTGTATTTTCTATATCCCAAGAAGTTAAAATATGTTCGTGGCTCTGGTTCCTGGTCAGATCATGGCCAAAAGTAATCAAGGTTGAAGTGTTGTCTTGTAACCAAAGGTTTATATCTATTGCGAGGAATAGTATGCACTTGTCTGTTCAAAGGAAATTTTACACAATTATGAATTGTTGAAGGGACAACTTTCATACCTTTTAACCATGGGTGTCCTAATTTTATGTGGAAGAGGTCAAATAGAGGGACAACATCAAATAGTTGTTCTACATATTTTTCAAATACCATGACCAATAATGATATATGCCCAGAAGTGTTTATAAAAGATCCATTATGTGTGTTGATCATCATGTCAGAAGGGTCATAGAAATCTTGTACCAAACCATGTCACTAAAGGAATTCCTCTGTTGCCACATTAGTCATGAAATTAGGATCTACAAGTGTTCCATCCATAGGATTTTCCATTATCTTCACAGTGATATAAAGAGGTCCTTCAGTTTCTCCAATTGTCCTATCACGAGGTGTAAATACAATTTCGGCTTCAAGGACCTTTCTTTTCATATAAGGCCTAGGAGGGAACCTAGTATTGTTGTTGTGATTAGAAGCCATGTGTTGATGTATTCAAATCAATGTAAAATCAGATTTTAAAAGATTTTCAAAACTTATGCAAGGAACAAGTGCAAAATTATGTAAGTTTATGACCTAAAATGCTTGATTTTTTTTGCTTATTTCAATGCAAATGCCTAAAAGAAGAGGTGTTGTAAGGAAATTGATGAGGGGAAGAAAATAATAAGCTATATACCAGTCCAATAATGCAACAATATCCTTCACAACACACCTATAATGCAATTCTATATGAAAAATAAGTCAAAATCTAGTGAAAAATGCAAGTTTTCAAACCCTAGTTGTGAAATTAGGGCATGAATATGTGTAAAATGATATGTAAATGAATTCTAATCAGATTTGTGATGCAAAATAATTCTACTCAGATCTGAAAATGCTTTTAAAGTCCTACAATGCTCAATGCAAGTGCAATTTTTAATGATGATGGATGAAAAATGTTACTTTTTGTTGAAATTATCTAAGTGTAAATGCAAATTTTTGAAATATGAATACAAAAACACACAAAAATGAAACACTACAAACAAAATCAGATTTGAATGAGTGCCTAAGATGAGTAGTAAAATCTGAAACAAGATTTTAGCTACAAGCCCTAGTTTTTGAAATCACTAGGCTATAAGAAAAATTTAAAATTTCAAACAAGTCCTAGCAATTTTAAATGAAGAATGCAATGCAAAGGATTATAATATGATGAATTTCTAAAATTTATATCAGATCTAATTTAAAGATTAGAAATTAAATGAAATTAAATAAGAATTAATTCAAATTATTTCAAAATGCAAGTCAAAAATGCCAATTTTTTTCAAAATTTTCAATCTTTTTGTAAATTTTCAAATGCAATATGAAAATAATGAATGGAATGAATGCAAATATAAAGTACAACACTCAGCAAGGTGCAAAATTCAAGTAAAACATGTGTTTACCAAAATGTTTAATGTAAAAAGAGGGTTATTCAATTTCAATGGATGTGTGGGTTAAATCCTCCTTTCACACCTTACATTCAAGGACATAAATCTAGTCAAGCCACAATCTTTGCAAGAGGGCTCTAGTATAGATTTAGTGTCACTTGTAACGAAGATGAAACTTGAAATTTGTTGATTAATTAATTAATTAAAGCCCGATTATGCTTAAAACTCTAATTTCACAAAATCATAAATAAATGGACGAATTGTGACAAATGCTCGCACATAGAGATATCAAATGACAATTATATACATACCAAATTTCAAGATTTTGTACCAGAAAAGTCAGGGATGAAAGAATGGGCACCCTAGTCCAAGGTGGCAACTTCTTTAGGGATTTCTGGAACTTGTCTGCAACTAATCACCACTGTCATAGAGGTTTTCTACTTCGGGGATCCAGAGGACTAAAGAATGAGTGCCCAAGTCCAGGCCCTAGTTTTCTTCTTAGATCTGCAATTCCGACACTCTTTTATGCCTCCTTGCAACTCCACTTCTGCACCTGTAACCTGCAATCACAAAAAAGGGGGTTGGTGTTGTGGTGTCTAGGAGCTTGCCTTAGTCAAGCCCCGAAAGGACATTCAAGTCTTCCAAACACCATTGTCAGATAGAGAGTGTGTATCCCTGCACGATAGAGAAAAAAAACCAATTGATAAATGATTGAAAACACAAATAGATGTCACCGCAAAGGTGTAGCTCGCATATAGATGAAAATACTTCACATTATGAGAAGATGAAGCCAAATCTGCATAACAAACACAATAACAAGACAAGTCTGCTCTGCAACAATGAATACTTTAAATGCTCTAAAATCACAAGTGTGCCAAAAGTTCATAATCATCTTCTAGTTTACAAATGAAACCCTAAACATGCTTATATATGCAACTAAACACATTCTCGCTTTAATTTCATAATTTAATCTTGAGATGTTGGCAACAGACACTTCTAATGGTCACATAACTGACATTTAAAATTTGGGACCCCGCTAAATAGGGTAGGACTAGGGCGTGGGCATTCAATCCCTCAGCCCCATTTTCAAGGCAAGGTCAAGTTCATCACTGTCCCCTAGGTCCATTTTAACATGGGTTTTTAGGGATTTTCCATTGGGAGTAAAAATGAACATGCTAAATGCAAAACAAGGGACCCGAAAGCTAAACTTAGGGGAAAAAGTCCTAGGGAGACATTCTCTGACGTAACATCATCATGCATCTATCATAATCACATCTAGTTAGCATCATATTAAAACACATCATCACATAAACTAAAAGTAAGCCAAATCATAACAAATGTCCATATATCCATATAAATAACAAATTTGATACAAAATCTTACACCACTAAGACAATGTAAGGTGTCTAAAAATCAATCATTTGATCACTAATATGGTGGCGGCAAAGGTGCATTACTTAGAGGTCTCAAATATGGAGGATACATGAATGATTTTGATTATGAGCATGATGGTGAGTAGGTCCTTCTCTATGTTCTACTAATCTAAGTTATTGTAAACCCCTCTAGCCACCCCTCCACTCACCCCACTACCTATTGTAGACTGGCATTCTCCATCATCAAGGTATCTATCCTCTACCACATTTATGTGTTTATAGGCCCTCTATTTGGTGGCCTCTCTTGCCATAATGCCTTAATCTCTCCTAGTAATCAATCTCACTCTACCCTAAGACCATCCCTCGTAGCTCATGTAATTGTTGCATCTCTATAAGGATCTACTCCTTGCTCGTCCAATCCCTGTCGAGACCTATTTGTAGATTATCCTTGTTTTCCTAGTCTTAGTCCCTCTTAATCAAGATTTAATATCTCGCTATCACCACCCCTCCATCCTCTAATGACTATGATCTCTCACCACCCTAGTCCTCTCTAGGGTGTTGAGCACATCATCATGCTCCCACATAGTGCGAGGGCCTCCATCATTGCATGGAAATATGTTGCTCATAACATCAAAATGGGATTGAAAATTTGTGGAAAGTGGCCCACTATCTCAATTGACATGTCCCTCTTGTCTATCTCATGAAGGGCACATATAGAGCTATCTTAGTGAATGACCAAGTGATGACATTGTACCATTCCTAGATGCCAACTATAAAAACTCATCACCCGATCAATTTCCATATCTATAAATTTAATAACTCATTTCCCAATACAAAATCAAACTATTTTCTATAAACTTAAATCAAACTCATTCATACCTAGATTACCTAATAGCCAACCTCAATCTTTGATATCTTACCTTGGAGCCACTACGATGGGAGTCCCCTACCATACCTCTCCTTTTACACTTCTCTACATCTCCTCCCCAACTCAACTACTCTACCCTCATTGGCCTCCTTAGTGTTAGGATTATGTTAGGGTTTTAATGGTAGACCGGAGCAATACCAATTAGCAATTATAATGCATATTTAAATACACACAGAAATAGAGAAAAATAACACAAATTGACAACAGAGATTTAACATGGTTCACCCAAAGTGGACTACATCCACAAACACAGCCATCCAATATTATTATCCAGCAAAACTCATGATTACAATCTCAACCTTAACTCATGGCTTTTTGCCTTCTCCAACTGCTTATTTATCAAGCCTTATGGCGGTTATACAAAGTGGGTTTTTACATGTTGGGCAGTAACAAACTAGTTGTCTACGCCTTTATTAAATATAGGCCAATTTTTTGCACTCCCCCATTAATTATTCGAGGGGAAACCGCGGCTAACAAAGTCACCAAAATTTACCTTGTTGCATGTAGTCACAGCCCCTGCAACATGATCAGTCACCACATATTAACACTTAGGCTCCCCTCTCTCCTTTCCTCTCTCTTCTTATAATGCTACTTTTCTCTAGAGCATAAAATTGGAAAGATTTAATATATTACAACTAGTTTTGTATGGCAACGAATTTGTTAATGTTATTATCTAAGTTTAAAGATTATTGCATGTCTCTTAAGACAATAGTTCCCAATGATCCTTTAATACATTCTAATGTGGAAATTTATTCTCATGAAAACATACCATGCACCCCTATAAAATTATCACTATGCATGGCACCAAATAAAATAATTAAATCACAAGAACCATTTTTTACCTCCTATTAAAGTTTACCAAGCGCTCCTCATAGTGGAATTTTAGGAGACACGCCTTTTATGTAAAAAAGCACCTCCTATAAGGAGCTCACCAATGCCTCAAGGTCATCTTCCTTATTCATTTACTTATATACCTTATCATAATGAAGTGGCTACAACACCTCTTATAAATTCCCTTATGAACTATGATTTTATACCTTCACCTCATGATAGTACCACAAGAAGATTGGAAAGAGATGATTCTCCTTAAAGTCCATGAATATTTTCAAATATAATAAGTTTTTTTTAAACATGCAAGGAAAGAAATAATGCCATTAACCTAGTGCACCCTACTAGCAATGTCATGTAAAGCACAAACTGAGGGAAAATTGTGATTACAATTATATACATAATATGTAGATAACGTGTATGAATCAACATGAAAATTTCTAATTTTAAATTGGAATTTCTCTATAACTTGGATTTGAAACCAAAATGTAATGCTACTTTTCTCTAGAGCATAAAATTGGAAAGATTTAATATATTAGAGTTAATTTTGTATGGCAACAAATTTGTTAATGTTATTATCTAAGTTTAAATCTTGATTATACAATTTCTCAAATTAACTATTTTAAGACTTAAGTACATTAAATCCAACATCATTAATAAGTATTTACATCTAAAATTATGAATATTAATATAGTGGAACAAATAATATCTTTTAGAGCATTTAATCAAATTAACTCCAATTTCTACATAATTATGAATATCTTTTATTACCAAAAAGTTTGGTACTTATCTAAATTAGAGTACTTAGAAATGCCACTCTCACCATAGAAATATTTTAGTGGTCTTGACCCTCATAGCTATGGTGCATTTCAAAGAACCTGTGTAAAAACATAGCATGTGCCAATGCATCATGCTTACGCACCACAAGGCCTGGCCAAGACAATCCCAAGTGTACTATGTACCCCAAGTTAGACACACTCTATGTTCCCCCTTCTCCAATACCCATAACCCACCAAAACACCTTCTTCCTTGAGTAATCTCCATGCCCCTTTCCAAGTCTCACATAAATTGATGCAGAGGCATCCACACTATAACCTTCGCATATAGCATGAATGTCTGCAGACCAACCTCATCATCATCATCTTCGCTAAAACTACCAACAGCATCATCATGCTTCTCGTTACACAGTCAGCATCATCATATTTCAGACACTCGCAATTGTCCTCCTGCCGACTACTGTTCACCTCCTCCGCTTTCCTCCTAACATCATCATCATGATGTTCAGCGGGCGCAAACATCCTCCTGTTGCACTGTTCATCGGGCACCGAACACTAACGTCTTCATCATGATCTTCAACACTACCTTCGTCAGCAGGATATCCAAATATCCGGTTGCTCAAATATCCTGATGACATTCACCTTCAGTACCTTGCCTTCGATGCTCCGCTAGCCGATGACACAAACAACAGCATCATGATATAACTTATCCGGTTCTCTTCGAAACCTCCTGATGATGCTAATACAACCTTCTACCACAGACTTCCGCTGACACCTTAGTACTTAACGACGGCAGGATAAACTCGCATAGGGGGGGGGATATCTCAATATCCTGATGACGATGACATCATATCCTGATGACGATGACGTCATCCAATATCCTGATGACCTCTTCAACACTTAGTCAAAAAAAACAAACTTTCCCTTCCGCATCTACTCGCGATACGCGGATGTTTGGCACTCCCGATATGATGATCCTGATGCCGATACATGCACTTAGTCTATGTCCGACTCAAAACATCCTGATGCACTCGCAACATGAAAACTCCAACAGTTTCATGACCCGATCTTCTACCTGATGCCGACGCACTCCTCCTCGGCAACTCCTGATGATGATCACCCCGACGAACTCACACTTCATGCAATCGACTTCATTAAGCCGATCTCCTCCACTTATCCGGATGATGATGTCCGAACTGTCTGCAGGATATTCACCAAGATATCCTGATGATGCCGTCTTCACGAACTTCTACACTTAGCGAAATTTCACTTCGCCGATCCTCCTGGGATGACCCGATCCAACCTCAGGGTGATCCTCCACACTCTGTCTTATCAGTTTGACCTAGCACATGAGGATGCTAGGGTCTTCAACATCTTTCAGCCACGATCCTGCACACCTGCATGCGAACAAAACACAAACTACAGCCTACCCTACTGTACATTACCATTCCACCGATTAGATGGATCAACCGATGGAATGGACCAGTATATCCATGAATCCTCTCAAACCAGCAAAACGGTCAAGCAATAGAATGCAACAGAGGATGAACACAAACAGGATCTCTTTATTGACTTCAAAAGATGCAATACAAACGATCAGCCTCTCTCTCAGTCTCACTCTCTGCAACTAGCTCGATCGATGATATCTGTCTGTCCCCAATATCAAACGATCTCATGCTTATAAAGACTTTCCTACGAGTACTACTGACCCGACTCCAAGCGGCTGGGAACTCTCCAAGCGGCTGGGAGATCCCACCGAACATACATCATGATAGCTGTTATAACTAACTAGCTAAAAATAGCAAAAGCCTGGTCAGCATGATCTTATCATGATCAGCATGACCTTATTACATGCATTTGGTCTTAACAGACCTTCTTGGAAACACAAACAAGACCTAAACTACTAACTACCTTATCAAGACCAGCTGTCAGGTAGGTGCTCCTGCACCATACTCCCCAACAGAAAAGAACTCATGTCCCATGAGTTTAGCATGTGGAAGTCCTCCACCTTTACACTTTGCTTTGTCAATAGTATGACCTGCTCCAGCTTTATCTGCTGCTGTCTCTTGGCTGCTCCAAGCCATCTGAACTGTAACGTGCTTTCTGGCAAGTAAATCATCATGCCTGTTGATGTAGGCCTCTTTCTCACATACGCTGTGTTTGTCAGGTTGTCTGACCAGAACCTCTGTCTGAACTACCTCTTGAACTGCTGAAATGTTCAACTCTAACTTCCTGTCAAGCTTTATAGGACAAGCAATGGTCCCAACTATGACAACATCCTTGTCATGCTTCTGAACTGGTTGCTGTTTGCACTCCTATTTCTGAACCTGCTGCTGACCTCTGTCAGTCACAACTGAAACTATCTTCATGTTGTTGTCTGCAACAACTCCCTTTCCTGCAGTATCCTGAACTGCCTTTATGCCTGCTCCTCTAGGCATCTGCACAAACTCCTTCTTTCCCATTAAAATGATTTGAGCTGCCTTCTGTACTGCAGCTTTTGCCTGCAATGGCATCAACTTAATAGTCTTCCCATCCTTCTTGATGGTGTAGGTATTAGCATACCCATCATACAGTACTCTTCTGTCAAATTGCCATGGTCTACCTAGCAGTAGGTGACAACATTCCATAGGCAATATGTCACACAAAATTCTATCCTGATATGGTCCAATCTGAAAATCCACATATGCCTGTTCAGAGACAAAAAGTGATTGCCTATCACTCACCCAAGATGTCTTGTAAGGGTGTGGGTGTGGAATCCTTTCCAACTTCAGTTTATCCACCATCTCCTGAGATACCATGTTGTCTGTTGAACCAGTATCTATGACAACTTTGCATACCTTACCTTTACTCTTGCATGTGGTCTTGAAAAGAGCTCTTCTTTGCAGCATATCCTTTGATGCCTGCAAACTAATTCTCCTTAACATCAATGATTCTCCACTCTCTGGATATCCAAAATTCTCAGGACCTTTGTTTGAACTCTGTGCACTTTCTTCTACTTTCTCTTCTTGTACAAGTTGTACTCTCTTGTCACTAGTTCTATCATTTCTGGATGATGAACCTTTGTTTTCTGGACATTTGAAAGATGGATGACCAAACTCTCCACAGGTGTAACACTTTCCTGCAAATGTAGTAGAACCTCTACCACCTCCAAATCTTCCTCTATTACCTTTCCATCCACCTCTGAAATCAGACTGTCCTTGTCCTTTACCAGTGTCTTCTTGACCCTCATTTGTTTGCTTTTGTGCAGGGGCTGTTCCTCTTCCCCTATTGTTTCCTCTTCCTCTCATGGACTTATCATGTCCTCTATTCATCTTTTCTTCAATCCTGATTGCCATTTGATAACAATCCTCCACATTCTTAGGGTTAGCTAACACTAACTCATCCTGTATGTTAAACCTCAAACCAGCCAAGTACCTAGCCACCTTTTCTACCTCATTCTCATGATGACCAGATCTCATACTCAACAGATAAAATTCCTCAGTATATGCTTTCACATCCCTGTCTTTCTGCTTTAAAAATTGCAGCTTCTTAAACATCTGGATTTCATAATCCCTTGGCAAGAATTTACCTTTTATCCTTGCTACCATCTTATCCCATGAAATGATCTTAGACTTCCCTTGTTTCCTTCTCTCAGATTGTACATAATCCCACCATACCAAAGCATGACCTCCTAACTTGGTCTTTGCAATCTTTACTTTCTGATCTTCAGCAACATCTTCACATTCAAAGTGATTATCAAGTGCAGCAATCCAATCTAACAACTCATCTTCATTCAAGCTTCCAGTATATTTGGTAACATCAACCTTTACCTTAGGTTTTTCACTCTGCACTGCCTTTAACAGTTTGACAAATTTCTGGTCTTCAGCATCCAGATCTTCAGCTACCTCTTCATACTCTTCAACAGTATTTTCTTCTTCTTCAGACTCACTGTCTTCTACCTCCCTCTTTTTGTTCTTTTCCAGGGCTGTCAGCCTGGCTTGAAGTGCTTCAGCAAGCTCCTTCATCTTCCTCATCTCTCTAGCATGTTTCTCCTTCAGTTCCTGCAATTCCCTTGCAGTACCACTACCTTTAGGAGGCATTTTGTCAACCTCTTAAACAACACACAACACAATCAACTCTATCTCTACCTCTGCCCTTTCGGTGACAGAATCAACACACAACAGCCCAGATGTTTTGCTGAGCTCTGATACCACTATGATGCAGAGGCATCCACACTATAACCTTCGCATATAGCATGAATGTCTGCAGACCAACCTCATCATCATCATCTTCGCTAAAACTACCAACAGCATCATCATGCTTCTCGTTACACAGTCAGCATCATCATATTTCGGACACTCGCAATTGTCCTCCTGCCGACTACTGTTCACCTCCTCCGCTTTCCTCCTAACATCATCATCATGATGTTCAGCGGGCGCAAACATCCTCCTGTTGCACTGTTCATCGGGCACCGAACACTAACGTCTTCATCATGATCTTCAACACTACCTTCGTCAGCAGGATATCCAAATATCCGGTTGCTCAAATATCCTAATGACGTTCACCTTCAGTACCTTGCCTTCAATGCTCCGCTAGCCGATGACACAAACAACAGCATCATGATATAACTTATCCGGTTCTCTTCGAAACCTCCTGATGATGCTAATACAACCTTCTACCACAGAGTTCCGCCGACACCTTAGTACTTAACGACGGCAGGATAAACTCGCATAGGGGGGGGGGATATCTCAATATCCTGATGACGATGACGTCATATCCTGATGACGATGACGTCATCCAATATCCTGATGACCTCTTCAACACTTAGTCAAAAAAAACAAACTTTCCCTTCCGCATCTACTCGCGATACGCGGATGTTTGGCACTCCCGATATGATGATCCTGATGCCGATACATGCACTTAGTCTATGTCCGACTCAAAACATCCTGATGCACTCGCAACATGAAAACTCCAACAGTTTCATGACCTGATCTTCTACCTGATGCCGACGCACTCCTCCTCGGCAACTCCTGATGATGATCACCCCGACGAACTCACACTTCATGCAATCGACTTCATTAAGCCGATCTCCTCCACTTATCCGGATGATGATGTCCGAACTGTCTGCAGGATATTCACCAAGATATCCTGATGATGCCGTCTTCACGAACTTCTACACTTAGCGAAATTTCACTTCGCCGATCCTCCTGGGATGACCCGATCCAACCTCAGGGTGATCCTCCACACTCTGTCTTATCAGTTTGACCTAGCACATGAGGATGCTAGGGTCTTCAACATCTTTCAGCCACGATCCTGCACACCTGCATGCGAACAAAACACAAACTACAGCCTACCCTACTGTACATTACCATTCCACCGATCAGACGGATCAACCGGTGGAATGGACCAGTATATCCATGAATCCTCTCAAACCAGCAAAACGGTCAAGCAATAGAATGCAACAGAGGATGAACACAAACAGGATCTCTTTATTGACTTCAAAAGATGCAATACAAACGATCAGCCTCTCTCTCAGTCTCACTCTCTGCAACTAGCTCGATCGATGATATCTGTCTGTCCCCAATATCAAACGATCTCATGCTTATAAAGACTTTCCTACGAGTACTACTGACCCGACTCCAAGCGGCTGGGAACTCTCCAAGCGGCTGGGAGATCCCACCGAACATACATCATGACAGCTGTTATAACTAACTAGCTAAAAATAGCAAAAGCCTAGTCAGCATGATCTTATCATGATCAGCATGACCTTATTACATGCATTTGGTCTTAACAGACCTTCTTGGAAACACAAACAAGACCTAAACTACTAACTGCCTTATCAAGACCAGCTGTCAGGTAGGTGCTCCTGCACCATAAATTCTTTATATAAGCTTTAAGGTGTGGTTTCCAAATCATCACACCCTTTCACAAAGGTTGTCTTTAATAATTATATAATAAATACAATTATTCCTCCCTTTTTAAAAGGGTTTTTATAAATATTCTTTATAAATCTCCATTTTAACAAAAGGATCATAATATCCTTTATTTTTGTATCTCTCTTTTAATTCTAAAGTGTTATTTCATAACTTTCTTTTCACTTTGCGGGAAAAGTCACATAACATTTATCTTTCTACTACTACTTTACTCCTACCTCTGCCATCTCCACATTATCCTCAATCTCTTCTCATATGTCCTCTACACCAATATCATCTCCTACAAACTCCTCATCTTGTTCCTTTGCCTCCTCAATTGCAATCTTCACTCTTTCTACTACCTCTTTTGTTGCTCCCCAACCTCCTCCCTTTGCATCTCCTAGAGGTTCTCATTTGTCATCCCATCCTCCTCCTACAAGTGTTTCTACTATCCCTCTGAAAAATAATGGTGTCAATCATTCACAAGCCCACTAAGATCAATTCTCATGTGTAACACCTACACCATTGATTTTTAGGATAACTATTGAATCATCTTACGTGTTTTCATCTATGGGCACCTTTAATCTCTAAAATATGGTTGTCAAATATCATTGTCCAACAACATAATCTATTGTGTGTGCATATATAGGGAGCATGGTGGTGGTAGCTCATGTACTTGACCTAATTACATTGTAACACACTCAAAATAGAAGCTCTCAACTATCGTATGATGTCAAACTTATACCACTAGGTCCTCATGATCCTCTTGATCTATTACACATCCTCTGCCACCCAACCATCTGGTGATGTATCTACTAAATAATAACATCCTCCTATAATGAATTAAATGCAATCCTCTAGTCTTGCAATGACCCTATCTGCCATAGGCCTTTACTAGTGCCCCATGCAAAATCCCATGGATCATCCACTCTAATGGCTACTAATAGACCCACTAGTATATTAATCTTACTATAATTGAAGGCCTAGGACTATAGCAATTTGTCACCACCATCAAACTAGTACCCTTCCCCTAGGTAAAACTCTAGGATCGTGATACAAGTGTGCTAGCATACACCAACCCCAGGAAAAAGCAATCCCCTCTATTTCCATGATTTCTATACAATGCATTGATCATCTATGCAAGCATCTCCCCTACCCATCCATCATCACCACACTCGCAATCTCTATAATCATGACCTTTGTATCCTAGATATACCAATCTCCATGAGATTTCTTAATGGTATGACCTTGATCCTATTGTTAGTTGCCTACCTAAATAATATTGGTAAGCATTCATCCTCTATTTGATTAACATCTCTTTCTATCACTCTAATTGTTGGATCAACATCCACACATTCTCTAATGTCACAATCATCTCTGTAATGGGAAATCTAAATGCTAAGGCATTTGGGTCCCACCTCTTCATCAAATCCATGATCATGCAAACACTTATCCCATTTCCAGTAGCTAAAAGATTTGGCATAGCTCAACCCATCATAGCAATCCCTTGTTGGAATATATGAGATCTAACCCTCTTAGTGATAGTAATACCACATAATGCAACCACTTTCTAATCTCTATCAATTTCTATAAGCATGAAAACCAAATTTCATATCAATCTCATATACATCAAATATCAAATCAAAGAAAAAATTCTTTTATCTATACCTCCAAAATTATGTTGAAATTTTTAACTTTATTCTCCCCTTAACATATGATCAAGATAGTGATATATGTATGTCACTACCATGACTGACAAGTCTCTACTATAATTTCTTGGTTGTGACCACAATTCATTGGTCCTAACTACAATTCTATCCCACTAAACATCATTTTCTGACTTTTGGAGTTGGGTCGTTACCATGACATATAGATCCCTACCACACTCATGTCCCTCAAATCTCTATAAACATTCAAAAACATGCTAAAAATGCAAGTGGATAGGTTTTTTTGACTACCTCTCTGATTTGTACACCCAATGTTATTTGTATACTTTATTAGTCTAGTCAAATCCCCTTAAAGGTACATCTTTGAGGTATATTTTCTCTAAATTCACTCTTTTCTCTCTTGAAACTAGAAATTATAGTGGAAAAAATGAATAATGATTTTGAAAATATAAACTAGTATTTATAGTTTTCTAAAATTGAAATTTTTAATTTCAATGTAAAAGTTTTTGTTTTCTCCCAAACCTCCCCACTTTTAAACTATAATATTTGTAAACCTATAACTCCATTTTCCTGGTGTATCATCTCTCTATCCTCTTCCATATAGTATAGACAAATTTCTCATTCTTCTTACTCTAGCACACTCCTTTCTCAAATTTTTGAACCCACTACTTTGTCTTTCCTCTGTTGCAAGTATGGGCCTAACCGGTGTTGTCATTGATGTCAACATACTCCTGTTACATTAATGTCAAGGATTGGATGAACTGTGTGTTGAGGATATTGAGAAAATTAGTCCTATCAGAAACAGAGAAGAACAATGAAAATAGTGAAGCTCTATGAAGTGAAGATCTCAGCTAGATGAAGATCAGAAAATGTGCATCAAAGGGTTTGTAGATATGTGTCTAAAGATGATCCAGTCAAGATTTGAGAGGTCCGCATGAAGATTTGAAGGAGTTATGACCATATGAGTAAAACTGGTTCTGGCAGCTATTCAGAGGTAACAGAGTGACACAAATAGGTCCGGTGAGATCCAGAAATACAATATCTTGTTCTGCGGATCTGGTGGCATGTTTGGGAAGCCAATGTGAATTGATAACTCAATCAGTTCGTGGTCTGGAGGTCTGCAAGCATTTATTCTAATGTGACAATGATGACAGACTATGTTCTTGAGGTTTTGGATGAAGATGCGAATGATTTCAGTAAGCAGAAGTGGTGTGGATGTTCTTGGTGATTCAGGAAAGCTTGTGGGGGTCTCTAGATTGTGTCTAGTTCGTGTTGGCAGTCCGCATTGAAGATTGAGCTCGAAATTGAAAATTTACTTTAGGGTGATGTTGTTCTTCCTAATCTTGGCCGACCGGATATTTTACACATATTGCGGATGATCTTGAAGATGTTTTACAAAGCATGGCATGTTCCTTGAAGAAGATTGAAGTCCCAGAAATGTGTGGCCGACAGGGTAGTGACGCGCATGAAGTTTTCGTAATAAGTCAAGTTGTATTTGTGTAATTGCTCTATAATAAAATAAAGTATGTGTTGTGTCGACTTTGTTGATCATTCCAAAGTCAATGTCATGTATAAATAAGAGTTGCAAAGTCACTCAAAAGGTATCTGAGGTCATGATGAGAAAGTGATAGAGAGGAGAGGAGCGAAAAGAAGAGCAGAAGTGTTGAGCTTAAATGGAGCTGTCTCAAGCATAATGAAAATGCTATTCTCCAGTTCAAGTATGTAATACTTATATTATTTTGTAGACAGTGTGTCTCCTGTAGGTAGTGGGCCTCTTGTGAGTAGTGTGCTAGGGCAGTGAGCCCCAATTGGCAAGTGCCATTTTTCTTCTTATTCTTTTAACAGATAATACAATCTTGGGTTAGTCACCCCATGGTTTTTCCCTTAATCGGGTTTCCATGTTAAAATCTTGGTGTCATATGTGTTTGTTGGTGTTTCAATTTGCACCTCTAGAATGCAAGTTAGAAACGGACAGCTATGCACAGATAAACTGCTCTCCTATTGGAAGGGGGGTTCCCTTTTTGCTGATGTTTGCTGAAAAAATAAATTAAAACCAATTTCGCCTATCTTCTTTTTCATTCTCAGCTGCAAGCACAAGGTTATAAAACTCTAAATGCTGCAGAAGAGGTTTTTTCCTTTTTAAAACTTTCACTACAACTAAGCATAGACTAATGACGCTTTTAATCTCCTAAGTAAATTTAGAGCAAAGGAAATTAAAAGTGAACAAGGAATGATTGTTTTAACAAAAACTTAAGCAATTTTCTCCCAGATTTACACCACAAGACTTATAGTACTTTAATGATGAAAGATGAAATGAAAGCTACAAAAGCCACACATCTGATGATGAAAACTTGATAAATCGAGATAGAATATCAGAGCAAAATAGGCATAAGACTTCTATTCAATATCACAAAATTGATACAACTCCAGAACAATAATGTTGCAGCAAAAGGCAGGCATACAACAAGTGATCAAACACCAGAGAACAGATTACACAAAGTGAACAGACACTTGGAATATCAAGATTTGTAGGCTAGAGTAGGCACAACAAATTTGCTATCACAATTACCATTACATACAATGAGCAAGACTGCTCTTATTTATACTAAAATCAAAGGAGTAGGGAACCCTAAAATCTCCATGATTAACCCTAACTTGCCAACTTGCAAGCTTTATTACTATTCTAAGACAAAGATTACAATAAACAAATGCTTTAAAGCGATTTGCTTTAAAGCAAAGAAAATTCCAACTAATACAAAGTGATTTCTTTCTAAAAATAGAATGGATGAGCTTAGGATGAAAGCAAATGCTTTAAAACAAAAAGCATCTATTTTAAAACTGCTTTCTTTTGAAATGCATCCTCATCAACATTCTTGCTTTTTGGTGATGTCATCCATTGATATTTTGGGAAACAATATCTTCTAAAAAGTGAGTGACCGCATCTCTCCCAAGAACACTAATACTCTCTAGAATGGTATTCTAATTCTCTAACATTTCTTCACCGTTGGAAACCATTTGAAGAAATTCATGAACTTCGCCCACAGCGTTGTTGAACTTCACTGTCATTGTGGCAAAATGACCCATCTTGCCGGCATTGATATCATCATTAAAATTGCTGCAGATGAGAGTCTAGAACTTTTCTTGCACTTCTCTGAGATCATGCAGGGTACCATCTTCTCTTTCATATGAACATGGGATCTGAGAAACAAAAGATCTAACAAACTTGAGGACATTGACTACCTTTTCTTTCCATTCTGTCAACTCTAAAATTATACTATCATAAGTTTTTACTATGAAAAGGTATTGCACCTTCCAAATAGAAATTATCTTCTTATCATCGGCTGAATCGACAAAATCAAGTGCAATCTTCAAGTCAGAGATAATGATCTCAAACACTGGTCTATTTTCTGCCATGGTCTGCTGCAATCCCTGTATTCCTTGGTGTAAATCATGAGCGTTGTACTTTAATTGATAAAACTCTGAAAGTACAACTCTCCCTTTAGTCACAAATTCTTTCACCCAACTATTCATGTGCTTCCCATAGAGAACAAACTGACTGAACTGCCATTGATCGGCTGGTGATTCAAGATTCGGTGGAAGCAATAAATCAACCTGTGATGTGCCATGGAAAAGGTTGGAAATATACTGCCGCAGCTACCTAATTTCACTTTGAGAGCTGCTTTGTCCTCTCCATCTTTCAACACCCTTTCTTTCAAATTATCCGCTGCAACCTCGAAGAGATTTACATCTGTATGGCGGGTACTTCTACCAAGGTTAGCTTTAACAACCTTGAAGTCATCAACCTCGATGTCATCAGCACTTCTATTTTCTAGCGGTGTTGTAGTTTCAAGAATTATTTCTCCATCCGCATTCTTTTCAATGTGAACTTGCTTCTTCAGCTTCTTGTCTGTTGTGTCTTAGTAGACGCTTTTAAGCTTTGTCAAATCCAACTGATATGAGGGCTTTCTCCTCTTCCTTCCCAGACTGTTTTCAAGCCAGGATGAGCCTTCTTCTCTTTGAAACTTAGTTCTAACCTCATCAGCTCCTGATGAATCAACATGTGTGTAAGAGTTATGAATCGGTGTATTTGGCTCTGAATCTATGTGGATAGGAGAAGTGATTGGTGAAGAAGGAGAAGAAACATGATATGAAGGTAATGCTTCAACATGCAGCGTTGGTTCAACAAGAACTTTTGATTCGACTGCTGGTTGTTCCTGCTAGACATGAACTGGAGACTCATCTTTTTTCCTCTTAGCAATTTTTGTTCCCTCTAGAAGAACACTCATAGCTTTTACCCTTCGTTTTGGCTTAGAAGTGGAAGGCTCTGATGGTTGCACAACTGGTGGCTCTACTACTGGACTATCATCCTTCCACTTATTCTTCAAGAATATCAAACTATTTTCAACCACTTGACTCGTTCTTTCTTCAATGGAAGTGTTCTCTTTTACTGACCAATTAACTGGTGGCAACGGTTGTTGCTCAACTTGATCTCTGAAATACATGGGAAGTAGAACTTCACCACTCTCTGTCAAACCCTCTATATCTTCTGATAGAATATCAGACATCTGCTGAAGAGTGAACCTGTTGTAACTACGTTCTCACACTTCAAACTCATCGGCACAATTAGCCTAGAAGTCTTCAACTGCATGCTTGTGCGTACAATTTTGGCCAAGATGTGATGCAAAAACACCATGAGGATTGTATGAATACCTTCTATCAAAAAACTTAAGACCATATCTGGATGATTCATTACCGATTGCCTTGGCATCTGCTCCAGATCTGCATCTATAAATACTCATCCCAAGTGGAAAGTTGAAAGTTGACATGCATCTGCTACGTAAAAATGTATGAACTTCATAGGCTTGCCTCAAAAATTCCATAAATACTATTTTATCTGTAGGATACCTCGACAACATGGCTGGCTCTCCTGAGAAGCCATATACTCTGATGTAGGAAAAAGTGGGAAACTGGACAAACCAATCAGCCCATTCTACCATTGCTATTCTAGTGTCTGCTGAAAACCGTATATGCAACTCATTATCCATATCTCGCATTGCATGCATCGGGAAAGCATCATTTACCTGCCTATAGTGTTGTTCAACTTGAGAGATTTCTAACTACGAGAAGTGGTGATATACATGCTGAATACCTAGAGTTCCAACAACATTCAAACCTCTAAATTGACCCTGAAAAGCCATCAAATACACAAGGTATGACATCATGTGGAATTCGTGAGCCCTTTGAAAATCAAGTATTTGTTGGTGGAGACTATCACTGATGAGTGCCAACCAGTCATAGAATTCGGTTCCATCAACAATCTGGGACATGATGTAAAACATCCAAGGTTGGAATTTGTTAGCATCTACTTGACCCATGATCCGACTTAGCAGAGTAATCATTATTGCATGCTCTTCCTTGAATTCTCCATGCCCAACATTCTTTGGCATGACATTCTACTTCTCATTTAACCACCTCTAACCAATCTTTTTCTGATATTTTTCTTTATCATTGTTCCAAACCCTCTTGCATTCTTCAAGTGAAACAGTTAAGTTTTTCCTCCAGACTGGTATTGTAAAACACTTCTCAATGTTGTTCGGCCTCAGGCTGCAGAGCACATGTCCATCTCTTGATTGGATTTCTCTTGTGACCGAATTGTAATGTGTCATGCAAGCAATTACAAACTCGATACTTTGCACTGTGATGGGAAAGGATGCTGCTGCAAGCAAACCGAAGTGTCCTAGATTCCTGATAGCATTATTTCCTGCATCCTCCAAGGAATGTAAATTGATTACTGGAAGTACTTTATACAAGTCTATTTCACAAGTTCTTAGGTAATCGTGAACCAACGTCATTTTGGGCCTAATTTGTGTTGGAGAGTATTGCATACTAAAATATTTGAAAATCGACTGTGAACACACCTATGTCGGAACAATATTGGACAAATGGCTGAAAAGTACTTACTGATTTTTAGAAAAAAGTAGATTCTGAGAAAAAAAGCTGGCACATGGGTTTTGTAGGCAATTCTGTTTTGAAGCAACCCAGATTGTCAGATTTTGAAAAAGCAGACTTTCCCGAAAAAGCGGGAAAAAAGAAAATTCCTAAAAAAAGCAACACTCCCAATCTTCAAGAGGATGAAATTCTGGATGGACCCATCTCAACGAAAACTGAAAAAGATTCAGTCGAATTTTTGAAAAATGATCCCCTTAAAAAAAGAACCCTGAAAAAATGAGCCTCCCCGCTTCCTCAACCCGAAACTATGAAGAACACTGAAAAAGCACTTCGTTTGGGTCTTCGAATCTTCGTTGAAAGAAAAATAAAAATCTTTCCTCTGGATGCAACCTGGCAAAGATAATGAAATAAAGAAACCAAATGCTTATCTTTATAGATCTTTAGGGCAAAAAAGCAGCTTTATTTGTGAAAGAATAAAACTTCACTCTTATCCATGAAGAAAGCAACTTTTAAAGCACAAATCCAAGTGGATGTCTTCGAATAGGAAGAATCCCTATTTTATAGCTACCTATGGCTTCATATGTAAGATGACGAAAAATATCTTCTTTTGATGATGTCATCGAACACGCGAGTTGATAGAAGTGTTAGCTAATTTTTCTTCATTTTTGACACTTCTGCACTCATTTTGTCTCAAGTATGGCCTGTATCCGACTTCAACAAGATGGAAAAATGTCACCATTGACTGAAAAAGCTGAGTGATCCTGACATTTTGGAGACCTATCAACTGAGATTCCATTTCCGGCCTCCGACTGACGATCTAACATCGTTTGACCAAGTTTGACTTCCTGAAAACTGCCAACGGGCGAAGATCGGGAAACAATTGTCAGAAAACACTGTAAAATCTAAAAATTTTCTCTCTAGTCAATTTGGATGCCCCAAGTCACCCGGGGCGCCTGGTTTCACCAATCTTAGCCATTTTTTCTAAAAATTACAACTTCTTCAATTTTTTGATTTATGTGCGCGTTTCGGTGGTGGAGGACCCATGTTTGACTGTCAATTTCTGTCAGTTGGGACAAAACTGAGTCGGATGATCTGGCAGATATGCAGGCCTGATGAAAATTGAGCTTACTGTACTTTCCATCTGCCTCAGGAAACACGCCAAACTGATCTGCTCTAAACCAGATTGAGTTGACGGAGAGATTCACGTTTTTTGAGGAAAACTTCAAAAATAAACTAAATCTGATGAGTTTGGGTGCCCCAAGTCACTTGGGGTGCCTATCTTTCCATGCCTTAGAAATTTTTTTGGAAAACTCAAATTTTGTACCTTTTCTCGTTTTTCGTGCCCACAGCTCTTGTTCGATCTTCATTTTCAGTCATTCTGGCAACCCTTGAGGCGAGACGAAGGGTGATTTGAGTAGTCTAAACATATATGTGATGAAATTCTAGCTTTGACTAATGTTCGACCAAGTTTGACCAACTAGAAACAGGTTGACGAAAGCATTTTCGACGTTTCTCGAAAAACGTGAAAAAAAATCTAACACTTGAAAAGTTGGGCACCCCAAGTCACCTAGGGCACCTAGATTCTCAACACTTAGTCAAATTTCATGTTTTCTAGAATTTCATTCCACCTTGGATCCATCTTGCATCTTTTTGCGTGCGTCGTCGAGTCAACGACTGTTCGTCGGTTCAGCGTCATTGAAACAGTTTTGAAAACTCGTCAACGAGCTCTAGCAGATGAACTTCCTCTATTGATGACTTCCAAGCTCATGCTTCACTTTCTAAAAAAGTAGAAATGACCCAGTAGAGAAAACTTGACCTTTTGAAGATTCTGTCTGAACCGCGCCGATCGTGAAGCAAAATCAACCAATGAGAATCAAGCGCGACACTTGAGTCAGAGATTCTACTTTTAGAAAGTTTTGCCAGCATTCATATCTCAAGAAACCCAGAAAACCTAATCTGATGTCTATTTTTAGAAATTTTGCTTTTTTGACTTTTTGACGAAAAAATTTCTAGACTTGTTCCAAATGCCTTAATGAAGCAAAAATTTTGATTGGGTACAACAGTGTTGAATGTGTTTCTACTCTTGAGTTATTGCATTATGCTTCCATGATTAAATCATTATCATGCAATTGAAATATAAGAAGGCTTTAAGAATTAAAGAACATAAGTCTTGGTGACAACTGATTCACCCCCCCTCTTAGTTGTCTATCCTAAAACCAACAATTGGTATCAAAGCTAAGTTCCTCTAAAGAGCTTAACCACTTGAGGAGATCCAGGATGTCTTCCTACAAGAAAGATAGTCCGAGGTTTGATGGAACGAACTACACTCTTTGGGAAAGCCGCATGGAATGTCACTTACAATGTATGTGATTTCAGTATTGGAACATGACTATAAAAGAGTATATTCCTCCAAAGAATAGTCTAACAACTCTAGATGAAATCAGAAATGCTAAAGATAATCTTCGAGCTAGAGAAGCATTACTAAGTGCCTTATCTGATACAGAGCTGACAAATGTTATGGATTTAAAACATGCATATAAAATTTGGTCAAAGCTGGAAATTCTGCATGAAGGAGACAAATATGTTAAATGTGCCAAGCTACCAAGTCTGAAAGGAAAATTTGAAAACCTGAAGATGAATGAAGATGAGAATATCACTACATTTATGCCAAAAGTAAATGAGCTTGTTTGTGGCACTAGATGTGCTGATGGAACTTTGGATGAAGATGAGATTGTTGCCAAAGTTCTCAGATCCTTACCTCCTGCTTACAAACACAAGGTTGATGCTATTGAGGAATTCAGATCCTTATCAAATATTACAAGGGATCAATTGGTTGGGAAGTTAGTTGCATTTGAATTGGCTGAGTTTGGAGATGCTCCTCCCAAGACTAAATCTGCATTCAAAGCTAGTGCCTCTACAAAAGGTAAACAAAGGTATGATCCAGGAGAGAGTTCCTCAAAGAAATTATCATGGTATGAAAAAGCAAGAAAAGATCTGGAAGAAGATGAGGCAGAAGCTGCTCAACTTGAAGCCCTTATTGCAAAAAGACTACCAAGAGGATCTGGTAAGTATGAAGGAAAATTGCCCTTCAAATGTTTCAACTGCAACAAAATTGGTCATTTTGCCTCAAGATGTCCAAAAATATTTTCAAGGCCAAATCCTAATAGATCAAGATTCCAAAAGAAATGTTACTATGTTCAAGAAGATGATGATGATGAAGGAATAACATATGATGAATCTGAGAAAGGAAACAAATCCAAAAGTGACTGGGTGTTTATTGCCATCAAGGAAGAAGATCCAATGCCCATTGAATCTGTCTATCATAAAATGGTAGAAAGGGCTTTGGCTGCTCAAGTTGAAGAAAAGGATGAATGGGTCATTGACAGTGGATGCTCTCACCATATGACTGGTGACAAGAATAAGTTCATAAATCTGAAAAGATATGAAGGAGGAATTGTAAAATTTGGTGATAATACTGCTGGCAGAATCAGAGGTAGAGGAACTATTTCTTTTGATGGAAAGAACAAAACCAGTGATGTTCTGTATGTTGAAGGTCTGAAGCATAATCTTCTTAGTGTTGGACAGTTGGTGGACAAAGGCTATGATCTCCATTTCAAAAATAGAAAATGCAAGATCTTTGAAAGCTCTGGAACTAAGATTGCATCCAGTACTCAGACAAAAGGTAACATCTTCCACTTGGTTGGTACTGACAAAAGTTGTTTATTTGTTCAAATTGATCAGAGTCGGTTGTGGCATAGGAGAATGTGTCATGTAAACTTAGATAATATCATCAAGATAAGCAACACTCAGGCTGTAAGAGATCTTCCAAGACTGGTGAAACCTACTAAAAGTTTGTGCAAAGAATGTTAGTTGGATAAGCAAAATAGAGACACTCTTAAAAGTAAGGAACAATCTTCTACCAGATTGTTGGACTTGGTACACACTGATCTATGTGGACCGGCAAGAATTAGGAGTCTGCAAGGTGATAGATATTTCATGTTACTGATTGATGACCACTCCCGGATGATGTGGGTGACTTTCCTGAAAGAGAAATTTGAAGCACTTGAGAAGTTTAAAATATTCAAGGCTATGGTAGAAAATGAAACTGGGTTAAACATAAAATATCTGAGGTCTGATAGAGGTGGTGAATTCACATCCGAAGAGTTCATAGAATTCTATGAGAAACATGGGATAAAGAGACAGTTATCTTCTCCAAGGACTCCACAGCAGAATGGAGTAGTGGAGAGAAAGAACTGGACCATCCAGGAAGCATCTAGAACCATGATGATGGAAGCAAATGTCCCTCATATCTACTAGAGAGAAGCTGTAAGCACTGCTATCTATACTCTTAATCGAGTACAAATCAAAAGCAATACTAGTAAGACTCCTTATGAACTCTGGTTTGGCCTCACTCCTACTATGAAGTATTTCAAAGTCTTTGGTAGTAAATGTTATATTAAACAAGATGAAGACCTTGGCAAATTTGATGCTAGAAGTGATGAAGGAATATTCTTGGGTTATTCTACTCAAAGAAAAGCATACCGGTGTTATAACAAGGGATTGAGAAAGATTATAGAAAGTACAAATGTGAAGGTTGATGAAGGCATTGAAAATCCCTTAAGGTTTTATGAGTATGAAGCAGATGATCAGAATGACATTTCGGTCCAAGAAGAACAAGCCCCAACTGTAATTCAGATTCAGACTGATCTAGAGAATCCTGAAATGCATGAAGAAGAGATAAGTTTGAATGAACCTGTCCAAGAAATAGAAGTGCAAGAAATTCCCAAAACTCCTAGGTATGTAAGACTAAATCATTCTGAAGTCTAGATCATACGAGATAGAAGCAAAGGTGTTCAAACAAGAAGAAAGATTGCTCAAGATTCAGAGAAGTATTGTCTGATTTCAAAGGTTGAACCAAAATAAGTAAGTGAAGCATGCAATAATGAAAGCTGGGCTAAAGCAATGGAGGAAGAATTGATGCAGATTGAAAAAAATCACACTTGGAGACCTAAAGATAAAAATGTAATTGGGACTAAGTGGGTCTTCTGGAATAAACTAAACGAAGATGATGAAGTAGTCAGAAACAAAGCCAAATTGGTCTATAAGGGTTATTCTCAAGTAGAAGGAGTTGACTTTGAAGAAACTTTTGCTCCAGTGGCAAGAATTGAAGAGTCAAATTAGTTCTTGCTTTTGCTGCCTTCAAAGATTTCAAAGTATATCAGATGGATGTCAAGTCTGCCTTCCTGAATGGTGATTTGGAAGAAGAGGTATACATTGAGCAACCAGATGGATTCCAATTGTCTGATCTTGGTGATATGGTCTGCAAGTTGAAGAAAGTTTTGTATGGACTCAAACAAGCCCCAAGAGCCTGGTATGAAAGATTGGATAAACATCTTTTGAAGATTGGTTTCAACAAAGGTACTACTAATAGTAACTTGTACTTCAAGATGGATCATGAAAATATCTTGATTGTTGAAGTATTTGTTGATGATATCATTTTTGGAGGAGAAGATAGTATGTGCAAGACTTTTACAAATCAAATAAAAAGTGAATTTGAGATATCTATGTTTGGGGAAATAAATTTCTTCTTAGGTCTGCAAATCACTCAAACAGAGAAAGGAATCTTCATATCTCAAACCAAATATGTGAAAGAATTGTTGAAGAAATTTGGGATGGAAGATTCAAAGCCAATGAATACTCCCATGGCAACCGGGTGTAAACTGAGAAAAGATGATGAATCTCCTAAGGCTGATCAGAAAAAGTACAGGTCAATGATTGGAGGACCACTGTACCTTACTCAAACTAGACCTGACATTATGAATGATGTTGGTCTTGTTGCTAGATTCCAAGCTGATCCTCGAGAGTCTTATGTCATCTCAATCAAGAGAATCCTCAGAAATCTGAAGGGAATAGTTGAGTATGGTTTATGGTATCCTAGGGATCATGATTTCTCTCTTCATGCATATACAGATGCTAATTGGGTAGGAGATGTGGATGACCAGAAGAGTACCAGTGGTAGTGCATTCTTTTTGGGGAAAAGATTGGTTTCTTGGTTGAGCAAGAAACAAGAGGCAATATCTCTGTCCACTGCAGAAGCAGAGTATATTGCAGCAGCAGGTAGTTGCACTCAAGTATTGTGGATGAAGCAAATGCTAAGAGATATCAGAGTGGAGTATGAAGAACCTATCACAATCTTCTGTGACAATTCAAGTGCAATAAATATATCAAAAAATCCAGTGTTGCATTCAAAGACAAAACATATATCCATCAAGTTTCACTTTTTGAGAGAGCAGGTGAACAAGAATGAAGTCAGATTGGAGTTTGTGCCCTCAAAAGATCAGATTGCAGACATTTTTACTAAACCTCTACCTAAGGACTCTTGAGTATCTCAAGGAGAAGTTGGGGGTTATTACCCCTCCGGTTCTGAATTAAGGTGCACTTATGTGCATCAGTCCAGTGGATCTCATAGTCATATCTTGTGGTCCAGATTGATGATAGGAAGCTGCTACTCAGGGGGAGCAGTCTGTATGATTCTGAAGTATTGATGCAAGTATGTGCCCTTTGCCATTGATGTCAAAGGGGGAGAAAAGATATGTGAAAAAAAAAGTGGTTGCTGATCAAAGGGGGAGCAGTAAAGAAAAAGAAGACATATAAATGATTGATGTTGATAGGGGGAGCTAGCTATGTCAGTTAGTGAGGAGAAGTTCTTGTCTTGATGATTAAAAATAGTTTTCACATCATATGTTGCCATCAATGACAAAGGGGGAGATTGTTGCAAGTATGGGCCTAACCGGTGTTGTCATTGATGTCAACATACTCCTGTTGCATTAATGTCAAGGATTGGATGAGCTATGTGCTAAGGATATTGAGAAAATTAGTCCTATTAGAAAAAGAGAAGAACAGTGAAGACAGTGAAGCTCTATGAAGTGAAGTTCCCAACTAGATGAAGATTAGAAAATGCACATCAAAGGGTTTGTAGATATGTGTCTAAAAATGATCCAGTCAAGATTTGAGAGGTTCACATGAAGATTTGAAAGAGTTATGGCCATATGAGTAAAACTGGTTCTGGCAGTTGTTCAGAGCTAACAGAGTGACACAAATAGGTCCGGTGAGATCCAGAAATGCAATATCTTGTTCTGCGGATTTGGTGGCATGTTTGGGAAGCCAATGTGAATTGACAACTCAATTGGTTCATGGTCTGGTGGTCCGCAAGTATTTATTCTAATGTGGCAGTGATGACAGATTGTGTTCTTGAGGTTCCAGATGAAGATGCGAATGATTTCAGTAAGCAAAAGTGGTGTGGATGTTCTTGGTGATTCAGACAAGCTTGTGGGAGTCTCTAGATTATGTCCAGTTTGTGTTGGCGGTCCGCATTGAAGATTGAGCTCAAAATTGAAGATTTACTTTAGGGTGATGGTGTTCTTCCTAATCTTGGCCGACCGGATGTTTTACGCATATTGTGGATGATCTTGAAGATGTTTTACGAAGCATGGCATGTTCCTCGAAGAAGATTGAAGTCCCAAAAATGTGTGGCCGACAGGGTAGTGACGTGCATGAAGTTTTTGTAATAAGTCAAGTTGTATATGTGTAATTGCTCTGTAATAAAATAAAGTATGTGTTGTGCCGACTTTTTTGATCATTCCAAAGTCGATGTCATGTATAAATAAGAGTTGCAAAGTCACTCAAAAGGTATCCGAGGTCATGATGAGAAAGTGAGAGAGGAGAGGAGCGAAAAGCAGAGCAGAAGTGTTGAGCTTAAATGGAACTATCTCAAGCATAATGAAGATGTTATTCTCCAGTTCAAGTATGTAATACTTATATTATTCTGTAGACAGTGTGTCTCCTATAGGCAGTGGGCCTCTTGTGAGCAGTGTGCTCAAGCAGTGAGCCCCAATTGGCAAGTGTCATTTTTCTTCTTATTCTTTTAACAAATAATACAATCTCGAGTTAGTCACCTCGTGGTTTTTCCCTTAACTGGGTTTCCACGTTAAAATTTTGGTGTCATATGTGTTGAATGTGTTTATGCTCTTGAGTTATTGCATTATGCTTCCATGATTAAATCATTATCATGCAATTGAAATATAAGAAGGCTTTAAGAATTAAAGAACAGAAGTTTTGGTGACAACTGATTCACCCCCCCCTCTTAGTTGTCTATCCTAAAACCAACATCCTCTACATTTAATATCTTCATAGTACTTTCTACCTAGGGAAATACTTTTCACATGCATCTTTTTTGTTATAGCTTTGATCTTCCTACTATCTAATTATTCATATTACCTTACCTTTCTTCTATGGGAATACACTTGTTCTTTAATCTAGGTGCAAACTCTCTTTTCTTAAACCCTCACTCTAATTCTTCTTCCTCTATATCTACTCCTACAATTGACTACCTCTTCTACTCAGTCAACTCCAAGGGGTATACATTCTCCTCTTACTATTATCTATTACCTTAATTTCCTACTATCACATTTGTTTGGTCTAGTCTAGCCCTTATATTTCCAAGTTTATGGTCCCTTAACTAGTTTTTATTTATGGACCTTGCACCATTTGTACACCCAATTTCTTTACAAGTTCCATGTGCTTGTTTGTTTGCTTGGATTGGTTTGTCCCCCATGTTATCTAATTTTTTATTCCATGTGCATGTTTATTTTTGTGGCATGGCTTGGCTTCCATGTTTACTATTTTTAGCTTAGAATAAATATTTTCGATGTTTATTTTTCTAGTTTTAGGTTCTTTTTTATTAATTGAACAATGACTACTTTTTTTGTGTGTGTGCACCCTTTTATAAATGATGACCATGCACTAGAATAGATGATAGAGAAGTGAAGGTAGAGAACATAGTTCTCCAGTATAATTTTTATGTATCCTTATATTTTAGTAATGTATACATGTAGTATTTTACTTTGTCATGTTATATCACCTAATGCCAGAAGCTCACTAAAGTTGGGGGGGGGCAATGTAGAGTTATAAATTAACTACTTTGTAATTTCTCCCCTATGTTGTACACTCATTTTGACATTCATTGTCATAGTATGTTCCATGACTCATTCAATCTATTGCTTGGAACTATTACCCTATCCAAGATATCAAACCACCCCCATATGCCTAATTTAAGCCATTTTCAAGCCTTCACTTCAATTTTTGTCCACCTAGATGCTAATACAATTGTTGTAGAGACCTAGTTTCCATCATAATCATGGTAGTTTCCCTGAGATTTGACCTTATCCTCCAACTAATAAAATCCTTTTCCATGGAGTTTTAAATTTTTCCCAATGGTTGGTTTGAATCTCTTTATAAAATTGATTCTTTTACCTATTTGAATAGTAGGCTATTTTAATTTCCTTTCTCATAAAATTCAAAAATTCTTTTTCCCATGAATATTCTTTTGTACTTATGCTTTATAAGAAACTCTACCTTCATTAATACCACTATAGCTCCTCTCCATAGTCTTGAATCCTTGTTTCCTCTACCTTTGGTATCTTGCTTCTTCCATAAATCTATACCTCCTACACACAAAGTTCTATTCTCACATGTTAGAAAGCCTTTAGGATTTATTTTATGAATCTTTCTTTTATTGTGTCATCTAGGAAAAACATCTAGGTAACTTAAGCACACCCCCAAATATTCCCATATTGTAGCAAGGTTGGAATATACCAAAGAGGGGGCTGACTGATACAAGATTCCAAATAATCACTAACATTTTTCCTATCTCAAATCTAAAATTTCAAGCTCATTATCTCTCTACAAAGATAGTAGATCAAGAAATTGCAAGCTCCTAAAAATCATTGCACAAATCTTTTGAAAGTTTGAAGTTCATCAATGTAGAGGTTGCCACTGCATTGAGTAGGTCTCCACCACAAACAAGGACACCACCACAAAAACATCAATGTAGAGGTTGCCACTGCATTGAGTAGGTCTCCACCACAAACAAGGACACCACCACAAAAATCCTAATCCTATTCCTGAGGTTTTTTATGATGATCCCCAGCGTTTCAATTTCCAATACCAAGCCACTATCATATTGGTAAAGTCTACACTGTAATTTTGATATCTCTACACTAGAACCTAATCTGAATCATCTACATGTTGTGCATGCATATCTACAACTTCATTTGTTGGCCTTCCTTGACTTCCGGCCTTTGAAAGTAGGGGCACAATCTATTATTCATTTTGTCTTTTAGCACTTTATTTTATGGCAAAGCTTGTCTATATCTATAAAACCCATCTCTTCTTATATTTGTTTGAGAATGAATTCTTATGTAAATATGCATTTAGATAAGACAAAATATCTCTTTTCAATGTCTTCTTAGGAAGGTTAGATTTTTTTTTATATTCTTAATATTTAAAAGGAATTAACACACTTTTTGTTATCTACACATTCTCAACTCCAATAATTTATTTAGGGATTTAAGTGTATTGATTCATCCATACTAGTGTAATGGTGAAATTTACATACCTTGTCATTTCCCACTTATTTTTGGGCTCATTTTGAGAAGATTCCTTTGATACATTGACATATTGACAAATGGTATAATTTTGTGCAAAGTATGTTCCCCTATCTTATGTCACCTACCTATTCTTTATACATAATCTTATAGACTTTTTCCCTATCTCATTCATATGTTTACACATCCTTATTCATTCACCTTGTCTTCTTATTCATTACACCTATGCACACATATATTTCGGTACACATGCTACCCACTTTGATTTCATGTATTTCATATTTCACGGTTAGTTTGTAGTCACGGGCTCATCCTTCCCAAATTTAAAATATAAAAATTCAAATTTAGCCGACTCCCATTTATAATCATTTGCATTACACACTTCAATCAAAGCAATAAAACAATCTAGTTCTAGACAATCATTTTAGAAGCATATGCATGATTGAATAGTTTTTTATCATTCATATGCATTTTTGTGTGTTGACCTAGGAGACCTAATCTTGGATCACTATTCCAAATTGTTTTATACCATTTGCTCACAAACAAAGTATTTATTATTTCTTATATTATATTTTTTAAATAATAATTACAAATTTAATTATCAATCTTATTTTATTATTAATTTGTCTAAAACTTATGTATTTATATTTTATTAGATGTATTTATATTTTATTGGATTAGCATAAACTAAACTTAGGGAAAGTTCATATTCCTTTACAACTAGATACATTTGTAAAGTGGAAGTGTTTTTTATTGTGACGTAGAAAACATTAAAGATTAGTTGTCCCATCATTGATAGGGCTTAGAATATTTAGAATATTTTATTACGCCGATAGGTGTTTCCTTAGTGAGCAGCACTACCTCAAATACATACATGAATGGTCTAGATTAAAAGAGCTACCATAGAATTTTTAATCTACCATAGAATAAATCTGAGCCATTGATTTGTTAAAAGAAGTAATAAATGATAAAAGAAAACCAAAAAAAAATTATTAAAATCTTGGCTGAGTCCGTCGCACTGCAGAACAGAGAAGCCATGCCAGCGAAGACTAAATTCCATAAACTTTGCTAGCATCCTCCCAGCCTGTGCTAAAGTGGGCGCTTTGGACATCCATCATCGTGGTGTTGGGCAGCTTCCAGGACCAATTGGTGTTCTACATGACCCCAACGGAGGCCATGGAAAAGTTCAGTAGAGATCCGATGAAGAATAGGTGTTCTACTTTACTGTCTTGTATATCGGCTTGGGGCGATTATAAATTTCTCTGTTAACCTACAGTTGCAAAGTCAGGCATCTATTATGGATTTAGATACAAAGCTTTCCAATGAAATTTCAGGAGCTTTAAGCTCAAAGATTTTGAATAAAAATGGAAATTTTCCCCATTTGAGGCTAACTGCTTTGATGAAACTGGACTCCTATTCAGCAGATATCTGATATTGTTAGAAAGAATATCTGATATTGAGAAACTAGATTTTCAAAGAGGTTACATGATTTTAGCTGAGATTTGATATTGGTGAAAGAAATTTTTTTGGGTAAACACTGTATGTAAAAATAATCATATATAAATTTTGATAATTTACCTGAAATTAACATGTCTGGTAGGTGGAGAATCAAAAGATTGCAGGGCGCAAATATCGTGATTGGAGATTGAAAATCAAGAGGAGCGTAAATTTAAAGGAGCGAATAAATTTAGCAACAAGCGCAACACAAATTTCGTTTGATTTTGCGCAGATTAAAAGTTGATTGTGGAGAAAGGGATTGTTAGGGTTTGATCTTTCAAAATCTACCAGTGGCAAGTGAATCGCATGGCTCAGGCATCGATTTTTCTCGTGAGAAAGAGGCGGCTTTCGATCGGAGCTTTTATTCCTCCCGTTTCACCAATTGCTATGGTAAGTGCATTGGTGTTTCTCGCGCAGGAGATATCTAGCTTTCTGAAACCCCAGGTATGTCAGAGGTGAAACGCGGCCCTCGTGATGAGACGAATAAAGGTCCTATCGGTACTTTTCGAAGTGGTAAAGGATTCAGGGCAGTCGTTGCCCCCTCGGCCATGCTATGATTATTAATATATTCTTTGAGAACTTAAAAACATTTATCTTCAGTTACATAAATTGGCTCCAATTTTTTGTCAATCATATTGTTTGGGGTCTGTATGCACTCCACCCTGTAGAATGCACTCTGAAGCCCACTGGAATCCCTGCAAAGTAATATTTCTCCAAACCTACTCTATAGAAGAGATGCCTCATAATACATCGGTAGGTACTTCAAATCCTAAATAATTAATCTCTTTCCAATATTTAAGACTCTAAACTGCACCTGTCCGACATTTTCAACAGTGAAAAAGCTCAACAAGAAAGATGTAATGCATAAATTACACGAAACCGCGTGAGTTAAGACCTTAATATTTTCCACTCAGTATAAAGCTTTTAAAGAATTACATGTGCACAGAAATGAAGCCGTAATCAGAAAACTCTCCAAAATGTTTTATCTCAGCCATCATATAAAAGCAAAAAATAGTTTTCTCAAATCCTAAAGTACTATGAAACGTTCAATTATTTACTGGCTTTAAGAAAATCAAAAAATGCCGCTAGGCACCAACTGTTCAGCACGCGCAGCCAAATTACCAATGAACAAAATGAAATTGAGCTCAATTTCTACTGCAACACACAGAATGTTTACCCCTGTTTCTTCAATGCAAATTCTTCTACCTACAGCAGGCGTGTATTCAAGATGTGGAATGCAGAATCATTGACAAGACATGTGAGCTATTTTACACAAAACACCTATACCCTTTGAGCACCCAGGTGTCTATCCATTAACGCACACAAAATCAAGATAATATTTTAGTCAGGTTTGATTTCTGATTCTGGAGAGGGGAGATTTTATTGAAAATGTAAAAACCTCTTGTCTTTGTCCACATTTCAAATGCGTGTCTCCACCGTTGCATGTTACCTGTGCATGTTATTTTACTGTATATTTTAAAATTTAAACATGTCAGATAACGTGTCGGAAAACTTAGTCTTATTATTACTTATCGGCTAGACAAACTATTATCGGTGAAGTCTTATGAACATAGGCCGATGATCCATCGTCGGCCAGACTCCAAGCATCAGCAAACTCTAACTTCGCAGCCCTAATACACCGATACACCAACTTTGTATATGCTTTGCTCGACTTACTATTACCGGTGGGCCAAAGTATCTTTACCCGTTACAACCGGTGGACCATTGTATCTGACGGAAGATACATTCTCAACATACATTCATTTCACCGTCACGGCCGGTAATCTTTTGTATCTACAAAATGTTAAGCATCTCTCGTGTAAAAGCCTTTGGCATCCAATTTTTTTGCTTTGCCTATGGAAATTTAAAATTTCACTTATCTAAGTATCCTTTTAGCTTTCATGTTAGCCCACCATAAACCTATGAACACATTTAAATCACTAAGAGGCTTTTTAATAATTCACCCTGTCAAATGAAATATCCACCTTTTCTTAACCTATGAAAAAGTTTATTATTTTTGTATCCTATCCAAATATTATGAATAATTTTTAAATCGTACTAGTTTGACATATGTGTATTTTTAATTAAAGTATTTAACAGTTTGATATAATAATAAGTCAATATTGTACAAAGTCAATTACTGATTGTCTTGGGTAACGTAAAGATTGTAATAACAGATGAAAATTCTAACCAATAAAAATATCAATAAATATTAATACCTAATTTTTTAAATATTTTTGATTAAAAAATTTAGAAAATATTATTAGATATAACTGATTGATAGGTATAGTAATCTGCCAGAAGTACTAATAACCTAAAAAGCTAATGAGAAATTATAGAAAAATCAAATAAGCAACCTTATTGGTAGTTCTAAACTACATCACATGATGGAAGCAATTTTATACAATCTCAAGATACATTTGTGATATACATTCGTATTATCTTGTGCCTACGTCAGATGAAGATCTGTCATTTGAGATTATTTATAGATAACATATCTAATTTACATAATTTAATGTGGATTTTTTTCTCATTTATGGTGACAGATCTTTAATGTTGCTTCACAACCCTTCACTTTTTGGGAGATGTAATATGTTTGTGAGCTCACATTTTGTTTTGTTTTAGTTTTAGTTTTTAATTTTTTTGGGTCTAGAAATAAATTGCTTGGTAGAAGAAGATTTGATAGTTGACCAATTCATTTAACATGTGGATATTGATAAGCTTCAGTAGAGATTGACTACTCCTTTTACAAGCCATTGTATAAATGTCAAGGAGATCTAAATGGATTGGCAAGAGATAACTCCAATTGAATTAGTTCTTCTTAATCTCAAATAATGCAATAATTCTTTCAATCCAATAGTAATTTGTAGCAATGGTTTGATTTAATAACCTTGTTGTGATACTTAGCATTGCAAGTAATTGATTTAACAGATCATAATCTCAACCCATACACAAAGGGTTGATATGTAGATTAGTATTTTGAAATAATAGGATGGAATAGCACATGTAAAAATCTATTTGGGAAAAAGCTTGTGATGAGTATCATTGGAGAATTGTCCATACTTTGAATGTTGTCCAATTTAAGAAGAAGCATATCGGTATAAATATTAAAAGTAGCATTTCTGTATGTTTTCCATTGTAAGAATGTCAAAGGTTCATGTTATAAAATAAAAAATACAACCAAAGAAAAATGTAGCATGACTATCTAAACATGTCATTATATTCATATTGAAAAAGAAAATATAATGGTGGTAAAAATCAATGAACATTATTCTCCATATAAGTTCTCAACACGCAGTCCATCAAGGACACCACTGTTCAAGGTCCCCTTAGATCTTCAATCATCTAAATTTTACAATTAGATAAAACCTTAAATGTTCATTGCCTTCCAAATAGTACTACAATTGCATTTTGAGCATTCTTTTCTTCTCTCTCATTTTAATTTATTTGTTTTATTTTGTCATTATGGTTTTATTGTTTGAAAAACATAAAAATAGTTCAAAGACATGATATTTCCATAGTATTAATTTCTTAGAATACAATGATCTATGTATAAGTTCTCAACACGCAATCCATCAAGGATACCAATGTTCAAGGTCCCCTTAGATCTTCAATCATCTACATTTTACAATTAGATGAAACCTTAAATGTTCATGCCTTCCAAATAGTACTATAATTACATTTTGAGTATTCTTTTATTTTCTCTCATTTTAATTTATTTGTTTTGTTTTGTCATTATGGTTTTATTTTTTGAAAAACATAAAAATAGTTCAAATATATTATATTTCCATAGTATTAACTTCTTAGAATACAATGATTTATGTAAAGGATAAATATGATATGAATGAATGGGTTTGGACTAGACTTAATTAGTAATGTATTGATCAAAATTAGCAAATCTCTAAACTACTATAATTTATTGCTACACAACATTTCCATAGTGATAAATTGATGAAAAGAACTTCTATACAATTATTTGTCAAAAGCACTCTCAAATTAATAAAAAATATTAATGATGAATTTGAATGGCTCATCCTCCCCTTAGTGATGTTGTTAATAAACCAATGAGTCCTTATAAATATTCATGGTGATTGTGTCTTTGTGGACTTTAGTGGAATATTCCTTTGTCGAGCTATAGGATTTTAATTCTATTATTTTTCTTCTACTTTTGTGATAAGGATTCCATTTGTTTTATATGGGGGATTATATAAAAATCAATAAAAGATTCAATTAATCTACTACATATATATAATATAAACAACTTACCGATAGTTTTATTGCAAAAAAATAGTTAATTATTACACTAATTCCTATCATACAAGCAAACAATTTAAAAATTTGCATTAATTTTGTAACATCTTCCATGTGATTAAGAATTTGACTATGGGAATTACAGGGCCTAAATTTGACAGTTGACCGTACTTGTCAAGCAATTTTTTATGACAATTATCTATTCAATGATGCCTTACTATGACGTGCACTTTAATATAAGTAATTATATAAAAACCAAATATATATATCAGCACAATCCTATATAAATTTTGACAATTTCTCTAAAATCTCTCCTTTCATATGATACAACCTTTTTAAAATTTTGACAATTTCTCTAAAATCTCTCCTTTCATATGATACAACCTTTTTAAAATTTTGATTGTATTTTACAACAAAAATGCCTAAATACACCTATACAAGTCTCAAATTTAGACCTTGATGGTAAAGGCATCCATCACTAACAAAGTTTTAGGATAATAAAAACTATCAGCGTGCCCATTGAACCTATGGATCCAATTGCTAGTTATTAAAAGAAATGATGGGTAACCTATATAAAAATATTACTAAAAGCAGTAATATACCGCTTGCTTAATTATGAATATAAGTGTTGAAATGTGTAACACACGCTACAACTCAACCAACTAAAAAGTGTTTTGCTTTAACAACTGATTTACTTGCAAACCTAATATTTATATTCAATATTTTCAATAAAAACTAGAATGGATAAGCTTCGATGCCCCCAAAACAAATAAATAAAAATAAAATCCTATCCATACACGTCTATGCTTAGATCACTCTCCCCAATGTATTCTATACTTTAATGGTCTAAAGACCTAGGCCACTTTATAAATATTGAAAATGTTTCCTTAATGTTAATTTATTTTAATTGAATAAATGTAATTAAATAAGTATAATTAATATAGGTTAATTAAAATGTGTGATTGAGAGTTGGTAAATTGATAATTGTATTTTGAAAATTAAATAAGATGAAGGATGATACTTAACTTGATAATTGAATAATGATATTAAATGGATAAGATTATGGAATCTATTAGATGTTAGAATTGGGAACAATGTCTCTTTGTCGGTGAAACTATTTAAAATTCTACACTAGTTTTCTACCCTATCAAAGGACAAGTTTACAAGTCAAAGACTAACTTGTGGTTATAGATATGTACCTATGCTCTGGATTCATCCTAGCAATATGCAAAGTTATGTCCTACAACTTTACCTAATACATAGTCTTATGCTCTACCTTTTTTGAAAGTTTGGGCTGGTGGTATTGATAAATACCTTTGTTAGGTTGTCATACAATTGGACTGTAAGGGCACTACATCTTGATCAACCCCTTAATAATGCTTATGAAATAAACACTTAACAACTCAAGTCTACAAATATACTTAATGCCCTATGTGCATGGAGAAGAAATGTGGGAAGTGGAGAATCCAAGAGTACTAATAACAAATTTTATGGACTCCAAAGTAAAATGGATAATGATCCAAGCACTAGTTTTTGAGAAGTTAGAGAACGTGATAACAACCTTAAGAGAATCCTAATAAGATTAGAGATGAAAGAAAAAAAAGGGAGTTGGAAAGGAGATGAGGGTTTAAGTGAGGACAACAACAATATCACCAACTCAAGGAATTTAAGAAGAGATGTCTTCCCTAGATGGTGAGGAGAATTGTTGTTGTTATCTTAAAACCTATCTCCCTCAAGAAATATTTAGCCAGAAAGAATATATAGTACCTCTAGAATCTTGCAATCTCATAAGAAAGAATACAGGAAACCATAAATAGCAATATGGTTTAAAATAATTGCAAAACTCATAATGGAGGACGATTATAGTAGTGTTGTAAGCCTGGATTCACACAAGAATGTTGTAGTAAAGTTAAAAATTTCAGAGAGTTCCAAAAGAGAGTCGCACACTAGCCAAGATAGAATTGAATATCAAAAACCTCTAACAATTTAATGCATGTAGGGAATCACAATAGTCACGAAGATTACTATTTTTGATCAAGAGGTTAGGGAATATTAGTTACAAACTCGATAGAAGTTGGTTGAATGGCCACTATGAAATTAATGAAGTTGAAATATCACCAACCTTGTCATTATATTGAATCCATATGACCATACTGTCATGAGACAATAGTGCAATTGCATGGATGTTTGCACAACTACACTACCATTTGAGAGAAACAATCTTAGTCAGTATTATAATATGAAAGGTGTGAAAAAAAATGATCAAAATAAATGTGTTTAAACATATATAACAAATCTAAACACTCAAAGACATAGAATTGTTAGCACTCATATTAGGGAAAAAGGTCGAGGATTGGTTTAGTGAGCCCTAAGAATGCTATAGGAATGAACACTAAATTGAAGTCAATTTGTAATGGCAAAAGTGTAGGGTATGCAATTTTAGTCATTACACTAGTAACTAGATCAATTGAGAAGCATATTGACCTATATGGGTCATTAAACGTGGACAATAGTAAATATTGCTTAGAGAGGATACAAAAACATAATAATCAATGAGGTTATAGCTTGCATACCAATTGCAAATATCTACAACCAGAATAACATCAAGTTCAGAGGAGTTACCTCATTGTAAACCTTTACCTCATTTTTTAGGTGCATTTAGGAGTCATCCTTGCCTCCAACTTCAAATCTAATTGTAGAAGGCACAAATTTAGCCAATTATAAGACTAAAGACTACTTTAAGTCAAGATAAATGCCAATGACCTCTAGAAAATCCTACAAAAATAATATTATAACTAAAAAAATTAAGATAAACCCTAAGCAATCATATAAGTACAACTCTAATTGTAGAAGGCACGAATTTAGAAAATTATAAAAGGGAAGACTACTTTAAAGGTAGGAGAAAAGGAAAAATAAATGCAAATGACCTCTAGAAATTCCTACAAAAATAAGATAACTTTTAGAGTTAAGATAAACCCTAAGCAATCATATATTATAACAAAATAAACCATGAGGAATAATGAAACCCTAAAAATTAGCACATGAAATGTTAGATTTGGCTATGGAAATAGCCACCCAAGATCAAAAAATCTAAAAGCAAGCACAAAGAGAATATTAGAATGAAAGAATAATACTATTCTATTCAAGGGTACAAAACTCAAAATAGATTAACTAGATTAATTTTTGCATGATGGGATACATACAATATATATAGCCTTAGAGTTTCCAAATCCAAGAGGATAAGGATAAGGTAGGATCCCATGAAAGAAGGAGATGACTTGTACATATTTATCCCATCCTACCTATGTAAACTTAACTAGGTGTGAAAAGGACCTAAATAGAGAATTGGATAGGTAAAGTACCATGTTCACAGCAACAACCCCCCTTAAGTGTAACTTACAGAGAAGTGACATGCAAAGATGCAAAGATGGGTCCCGACAACTAGGCCTAATTAGGTATCCATGTACAATGATGATGCCTCTCAAAAGATGAGAAGGAGAAAACCTATAGGATAACACTCCCCCAAGAGAGGATGAAGAGAGAAGGTCTAAGTGGCCCCCACCCAAAAGTGAGAAGGATAAAACCCCATGTGAGGAAAAACTCCCTCCTAGAATAGAGATAAGAAGAGAGACCATGCAACCCCCCTCAAGTAGCTTCCTATGCCAATGGTAGATGCTCGTCACTAGATGTAGAAGATAGTCCATGATCATTGAACAATGTTCTTCCCCTTAGGAAGAAATAAGGCCAAAGGTGTACGGAGGGTATCTTCCCATTCCTAAAAGAAATATGAAGGAAGAAAGCTCAAGATGTATGATGTCTTTGGAAGTTGCTTAGGTGTCGCCATGTTAGTGTTGAAAGGTGCCACAACCAAATCATGATTCCTAGGCCTAATTGAAACAAGTGACCTCTCAAAACCATGTGGAAACAGTTGAATAACAATCTCCAAAGATGAAGATGAGTCCTTCAAATGCTGCTCAAATATCTTCAAACCAATGCCAAAGTGTGACAAATGTTGATAAGATGAATCAGGTACCATAAAAGATTTAGGTACAGTAACCATGGATATACGGTGCTCACCATAGGTAAGACAATTGGACCAATGAGAATCTTACTCCTACATAAGGTGTCAACATGAATGATGACTGAGTCAAATATGTGGACTCATGAATATCTATAGAATATGTCATTCTAGAAGTAAATGTAGATAAAGAAAGAGCAAGAGGGTCTAAACATGTCCTCACAAAATTTGAAGAAAAAGAAGCAACTCCATAGGAGCTGTCATCAAAGAGAAGACAAATGTCCTTAATGGTGTCCTTTGAATTTGAAATGTGGGACTCTACAAACAAACAAGAGATATCTGGTAGAAATGTGTCCCAATGAGCTAGATCAGAAACACTAATATGAACCTGTTGCACTGAATCAGTAGAATCCAAGGATGAAGTAATAGGTGATGGAGATGAAGGAGATGAGCTCTTAATGCATGTCATCTAACTACATTTATCATCCCTGAATGATGTGTCCACACAAGATGTCTTAGTATGAATATATGTTGAATTTGCTAGTGTGAGACTAGACAGAACCGGCAAACTAATGTCATTATCTATACAAAGTTGTCTCGGTTCATAAATATCATAAAGGTCTTTCATATCATTAAGTTCCTTCCACATACATTCATCTTTAGTGGGCCTTTTCTTTCGACTATAACCACATTTTACCTTCCGTGGATTAGGAGACATGATTACAAAACTAGTAAAAGCAAATGCAAAATTACAAGATCACCCCCCAAATTGACATAATCATGAGACTGTTTTGCTCTTAATCCTATAGGGTGTATATGGTTATGAGTAGTCGGCTTGTGGCTACCTTAACACCTAATTAAGTTATATAATCATTATTATAGTCATATATAGGTTGTTAGGTCATCCTAGGGGTTATAATTAAGTATCTAAGTTGGCTTGGGTGGCAGCCATGGCATAATTAGGTATAAATAGGAGCTAGTGGTAAGTTTATTAGGATCATATTGTGAATTATGTTCTTCATTGGAGACTTTTGGAGGTTGGGCCCTCGAAGTGGCATATTATTATCAAGTATTTGCAGAATATTTCCTATTATATTTTTCTTTTGTGCAATTTGTTTCATTACAGAGACCCCCAACAAGTTATGGTGATGAAAATTTCTAATTAGTTCGATTACAGTTTCCACTTGCCAAAACAGTGAAGTAGTATTGATCTCAATGAATTACATATGCCAAAATAGTCTCAAAATTGAAAATATAGATCAGGAGTAAAATCAAAATTAACTCCTAATACCACTACAAAGAGCTCAAAAAATTATGCAATTTCAAACCAAATTTCACTAAAAAATGATATTATATGAGCTCGAACAGAGTCCCGAAAGGTCCCAAAATAGGAATTATGCAGAAATGTTGTTAGGATTAAGGTGCCATCAACCTTGTAAATCCTATGTAATTTATTATTCCTATTATTGTTTGTAAATCACCCATAAGGGATGAAAGGTTTCACCAGTAGCGATCTTGTTTTAGCCACATGTTTATATCCATTCCCCGATGCTAATTCGTTTGCGACAGGGGGGTCATAGGGGGTTTCCTCCCTGTGAGGGGTCCGGGGGGATCATCCCCTCGATGAGGGTTTGGGGACCGCATGTCCTGACGGGGGCTTGGGGGCAGCGCCCTCGAAGCCAAATTTTATCATTGTAAATCTGGCCCATTCATCATTAGGTCACAGATCTGACAGTCGATATTATGTTGGTTTTCTTGCCCTAGAAGGCAACCCCCTTTTATAAGGATATTTGTACTATGTTTTTAGTAGAGTTGAGAGGAACAGGTGCCGCTGGATTGAAGACTGATTAAGAAGAGGAAGTGCATGTATTGTAATCTTATATTTGAAGATAATACGACTTGGAGCCTCTTTTCTTGGTGGAGTTTTTTACCCGTAAGGGTTTTCTCCACGTTACATATTGTGTTATGTGTTCAGTTCTTAATGCATGTCTTTATGTGTAGTGGGTTTTATTTATGTTGCAATCTTAATTAATTCTACATTATTTAGAGGACATAAATAAGGTTTGAATCATATTTCTGTTGTGTGGTTTGCACCTTCATTTCTAACAAATGCCTCTGAGAATCTATATTTTTTGGAAAAAATAGACACCAAAATTAGGAACTATCTACACCACTATGAAACTCTCAAAAAATTAACCTAGATTAAAAAAATACTCAAAAAATGGAGCCAATACAACCCAGAACAGAGCCTCTAAAGTTCAAGTGCCAAAAACAAAACTACAATGGAGAGGGGTCAGTCTAGGAGAGTGAAAAAGACTATCGATGTCATGATGACATCATTGATGGAAAAATAAGATGTGACAAAATATTCCCTCCTTGGTCAGAAGATTCCAATATTGCCAATGAAAATTCTCAAACCCACCTTTTCTAGGCATGAAACTGCTTGAGATAAAAGTAGCAATTTTGTCAAGAGAATATTCTTGAATATTCTATTGGTCATTGGGTGGTTCTACTGTTGGTGGTGGGAGAGTGGTGGAGAAACTGTAGAAGGAGTTTTAGCCACTCAAGCAACGAAAGGGAGGTAGATAGGTGGTGTCGGGGTGGTAGGCTAGTGGCAGCCAAACAAGCGCAAAATTGAGATAACTGGGTTGTGACCCTGTTCGTAGGGCCCAAAAATGGGATGCCCTATCTGGCTTGGGCTAGAAATGGGCCTACACGCCTAAAATAATCTTTTTGTTTTTATTTTGAATATGTGATTGTACAATTCGTACGACCAACGGAGGAGAAAAACTCTGATGGCCACCAAGTAAATCCCTTCGATTTTGGTGATTTAATAGTCAATCTTAAGGTTTTTAGGCCTTTTGAGCATAATGGTAGGGTTATATTTGACCCAAAACACTCCAAAATGATAGCTTCTTGTTGGATCTGCTAAAAAACCTCCCTCTTCTAACCCTTTTAAATCTAGCCTCCAATGTCCAATTTGGACACAATAAAAAGGTAAAATTGACTTTTCTAAATGTTATGAACTCAATGTTGAGCTTAGATTTGCTCTAAGAATCACCCAAAGCTACCTACAAAATAAATCCACATAAAAAAACCCCTCAAATTTGGTATTTTTTCAAGTTTTTTGATTCTTCAGATCATCATTCGATGCAAGAGAAGATCATACTCAACTTTCAAGAGTACCCATGATCTCTAATCCTAGATCTTCTAGATGACTAGCCTTAGATATTCACCTACTCTGATACTGTATTAGATTTGGCTATGGATATAACCACTCAAGATCAAAAAAGATAAAAGCAAGCACAAAGGGAAGATTAGAATGAAAGAATAATACTATTCTATTCAAGGATGCAAAATGCAAAAGAGATCAACTAGATTGATTGTTACATGAAGGGATGCATACAATATATAGCCTTAGAGTTTCCAAATCTAAGAGGATAAGGATAAGGCAGGATCCCATGAAAGAAGGAGATGAGGAGATGACTTGTACATATTTATCCTATTTTATCTAAGTAAACTTAACTAGGTGTGAAAAGAACCTAAATATAGAACTGGATAGGTAAAGTACCCCATTCACACCAACAAGAAATCCCAAAAAATAGTAGAGAAATCTAGAGATACAATGGCTAAAGTCAACCAAGACTCCCTAGAAGTGATTAAAATAGGAGAAAACAAATGATTGCAACTCTATATGCAGCTAAAATCATCGGCTACACAATATGGTGGAGAAATGAGGAAGGAACAAATGTTAGAGTTTGGTAGAGGAATGACAACAATGGAAGTAGTCTTAGGTATGAATGGAATATAAAAGAGTTAGGATAGTAAAGAAAGAACTGATATAGTAGAGAATAAAGTGGAAGTGGTTGAAAAATGACTACTAAGAGTATGGAAGTTGCCCAAGGAGTTGAAGATGAAGAGAAGGGCCAAAAATCTATTGATGACCAACCTAGTGATGAACAAGGTAAAGCTCTAAAGTTCCAACTTCTTGATAATGTTATGGATTTAATAGTAGAATATCAAACCACAACTGTTATTTTGTTTTTTATGAGGAATCCCCACTAAAATGGAGTTTTACAAATGGGCAAAACTAAACTGGGAAAATAGGGGTTGGGAAATTAAAACCATAAGGGGATTGGGAAAAGATTATATTTTGTGTATGTTTAAGGCTAATGAGCATGCTCAAGTGGTTTTAAAGTATGGTACATGGCTTATATGTGGACAAGTTTGTTATCTTTAACCCTAGATCTTCAATTTCACCCTAAAGTGTCATCGCACTCATATTACCCTATGTGGATAGGACTGTCATACTTAAATTTAGCATTTTGATGGTTCCTAGAAGATATTGTGGCCTAGCTAAGTAAATTAATCTAGTGCAAACATAACTCAAATGAATTTTCTAGTTTAAGAGTTCACCCCAAGGTATGTGTGGAAGTTGATTTAAATAAACATCTACCATATAATATGTTGTACCCAACCAAAGTTTTTGCTTCATTAAGGCATTTTGAAACAAGTCTAGAAAATTTTTCGTCAAAAAGTCAAAAAAGCAAAATTTCTAAAAATAGAAATTTCTATTTTTAGAAATTTCTAAAAATAGACGTCGAGTTAGGTTTTCTGGGTTTTTTGAGATATGGATGTTGAAAAAACTTTCTAAAAATGGAAAGTTTCTAAAAATAGAATCTCCAAATCAGGTGTCGCGCTCGATTCTCATTGGTCGATTTTCCTTCACGATCGGCGCGGTTCAGACGGAATCTTCAAACGACCAAGTTTTCTCTACTGGGTCATTTTTGCTTTTTCACAAGGTGAAGCATGAGCTCGAAAGTCATCAACACAGAAAAGTTCACCTGCCAAATCTCTTCGACGAGTTTCCAACACTGTTTCGACGACGCAAAACTGACAAACGGTCGTTGACTCGACGATGCATGCAAAACGATACAAGATGGATCCAAGGTGAATGGAAAAGTTGGAAAATCACAAAAATGGCTAAGTCTGGTGAAACTGGGTGCCCCTGGAGGCTTGGGGCGCCCATCCTCTCCTGTGTTAGTTTTTTTACGTTTTTCGATAAACGTCGAAAATGCTTCCGTCAGCTCCTTTCCGGTTGGTCAAACTTGGTCAAACTTGGTCAAACTTGGTCAAACTTGGTCAAAAGTCAGTCAAAGCTAGGATTTCATCACAGATATGTTCAGACTACTTAGATCACCCTCCGTCTCGCCTCGACAGTTGTCATAACAACCGAAATCGAAGACCGAACAGGAGCCGTGGGCACGAAAATCAAGAAAAGGTACAAAATTGAAAATTTTTGCAAAAAATGGCTAAGTGTTGACAAAATGGGCACCCCAGGAGGCTAAGGGCGCCCATCCTCACCAATGTTAGTTTATTTTTCATGTTTTTCTCAAAAAACGCAAATCTCCTTCCGTCAGCCCGCTCCGGTTCAGTGTTGATCAGTTTGGCACATTTTTCGAGGCAAACGGAAGGTACAATCAGCTCAATTTTCATCAGGCTTGCATATTTTCCAGATCATCAGACTCTTTTTCATCCCAGTTGTTAGAAATTGACAGCCAAACAGGGATCCTGTGCCTCCGGAACGCGCACGCAAACCAAGAAATTGTAAAATTTGAAAAAATCACAAAAATGGCTAAGTGTTGGAAAACTGGGCGCCCCAGGAGGCTTGGGGTGCCCATCTTGAGCAGTGTTAGAATATTTTTGTGTTTTCAGTGTTTTCCGACATGCCTTGTTACCAATCTTCGCCTGTTGGCAGTTTCGGGGAGGTCAAACTTGGTCAAACGATGTCAGATCGTCGAACGGAGGCAGGGGATGGAATCTCAGTTGATCAATCTTCAAAATGTCAGGATCAGTTAGCTTTTTCAGTTCATGATGACATTTTTCCACCTTGTCAAAGTCAGAGACAGGCCATATTTGAGTCAAAACGAGTGTTGAAGTGTCGAAAATGAAGAAAATTTTGTTAACACTTCTTCCAACTCGCGCATTCGATGACATCATCAAAGAAGATATTTTTTGTCATCTTGCACATGAAGCCATAGGCTCCTGCAAAATAGGGATTCTTCCTATTCAAAGACATCCACTTGGATTTATGCTTTAAAAGATGCTTTCTTCTTGGATGAGGATGAAGTTTTCTTCTCACACAAGTAAAGCTGCTTTTTCGACCAAAAGATTTATGAAGACAAGCTTTTAGCTTCTTTATTTCATTTTCTTTTACAGGTTGCATCCAAAGGAAAGATTTTATTTTTCTTTCAACGAAGATTCGAAGACCCAAACCAGGTGCTTTTTCAGTGTTCTTCATAGATTCGGGTTGAGGAAGAAGAAAGGCTTGCTTTTTCAGGGTCCTTGTTTCAAGGAGATCATTTTTCAGAAATCCGACCAAAGCTTTTTCAGTTTTCGTCGAGATGGGTCCATCCAGATTATCCTCCTCTTGAAGATTGGGAGTTGTGTTTTTTTTGGGGGAATTGCTTTTTTCCTGCTTTTTTGAGAAAATCTCCGCTTTTTCAAAATACGACGATCTGGGTTGCTTCAAAACAGAATTGCCTACAAAACCCATGTGCCAGCTTTTTTCGCTCAGAATCAGCTTTTTTAGAAGAAATCAGCAAAAGAATATCAACGGATGACGTCACCAAAAAGCAAGAATGTTGATGAGGATGCATTTCAAAAGAAAGCAGTTTTAAAACATATGCTTTTTGTTTTAAAGCATGTGCTTTCATCCTAAGCTCATCCATTCTATATTTAGAAAGAAAGCACCTTGTGATAGTTGGAATCTATTTGCTTTAAAGCAGATTGCTTTAAAGCATTTGTTTATTGTATCTTTGTCTTAGAATAGTAATAAAGCTTGCGAGTTGGCAAGTTAGGGTTAATCAAGGAGATTTTAGGGTTCCCTACTCCTTTGATTTTAGTATAAATAAGGGCATCCTTGCCCATTGTTTGTAATGGTAGTTGTGATAGCAAATTTGCTGTGCCTATTCTAGCCTGCAAACATTGTTATTCCCATTGTCTGTTCAATCTGTGTTCAGTGTTCTCCAGTGTTTGATCGCTTACTGTATGCCTACCTTTTGCTGCAGTCTTGTTGTCCTGGAGTTGTATTAAACTTTCTGATATTGAATAGAAATCTCATGCCTACTTTGCTCTGATATTCTATATCGATTCATCAAGTTTTTGTCGTCAAATGTGTAGCTTCTGTGGCGTTCATTTTCAGCTTTCATCATTAAAGTACTCTTAGTCTTGTGGTGTAAATCTGGATGAAAACTACTTTAGTTTTTGTGTTAACAATCATTCCCCATTCACTTTCAACTTCCTTTGCTCTGAATTTACTCAGGAGGTTGAAAGCGTCATTAGTCTATGCTAGTTGTAGTAGAAGTTTTATTAAAAAGGAAAAAACCTCTTCTGTAGCGTTTAGAGTTTTATAACCTTGTGCTCTGCAGCTGAGAATCAAAAAGAAGATAGGCGAAGTTTCATTCAAGTTATCTTTTCAGCAAACATCAGCAAGAAAGGGAACTCCCCCTTCCAATAGGAGAGCAGTTTATCTGTGCATAGCTGTCCATTTCCAAATCGCATACCAGAGGTGCGAATTGAAATGCCAACAGTTTTCTGGCGCTCACCGTGGGGCACGAGGCATAAAACTTCAAGCAAGCTTAGGCTTATGACACGGTAATGACTCTCTGGCGTCCTTCTGCTCCAGTTCAACAGCCAAATCTCACACCACCTGTTATTGAACCAAATCTTGTACGAGTAGAAGGGGAGCAAACGGACATCATTAGCAGCATTAGAAGTTTCATATTTGCGCAGAAGGAAAGTCCTGATCAATGGAGAAACGTAGCTGCTATCCTTGACGAAGAAGAACACAAAGCAAATCTTGCAGCAGGAAGACCAGTACTACCACCTCCCGCGTGGCAATAGATAATCCTGGCTCACAGGGTTTATTCAAGAAAAGGAAAAGGTGGTGCTACGGATCCTTTCTTTCAAGATCTTGATTCTATAAAAGTTGGAGAAGCATCCAACCTAGCTCAAGAAATTCAGATAGTTCCTGAAGTCAAGCAGGAAGAATCACAAGAAGAACCAGTAATCCAACCTAGAGCAATGGGTGATGCAAATAACAACAATCACAATGATCCAAATCAAAGGCGACCGCCACCGTTGCCTTGGGGTAATAACATTGGACCTTTGGCCCTACAAGCACATCATGATTTACCAAAGGGGTCCAGAAAGCACTTTCCTCGGTTCCATGGCGATGGAACTCAACATCCTGATGAACACATCTCTGCATTCACAACAGCTTGCGCTGTTTTGCATGTATCACATGAAGATGTTACCATGCGTCTCTTCGTTGAGACTCTCGCGGGAAATGCTGCTGATTGGTTCAATCATATGGAACCAGGAATCATTACAAGTTGGGCAACTATGAGCGAGAAATTCTTGGCAAGGTTCAAGCCTGCCGAAGATGGTCACAGATTGTTCGCCCAACTCTCAAATTCAAAGATGGAAAACAATGAACCAATGAGGGAGTTTGTGGCAAGGTTTAATCGCCTAGTTACACGTCTTTCTCATACTCTTAATCCATCTCCACAAATTCTGTTGAGAAGTTTCATTAACGCTCTTCCTTCTGAGATAGCCTTCTTTTTGAGATCGGCTAATGAAACAAAATTATCCAATGCACAAGAAAATGCCATCAAGTTAGAGGATGACATGATTGCCTCTGGCAAGATGAAAACGGATTCAATCAGGCCTCTAGTTCAGAGCTCTGCAGATCCACTGCTGCATAAGGTAGCAAACGAAGTGACTATCATGAAGAGACAGTTGCCTACTCAGGGGCAACCCGTGCAACAACCGTATCAGTCATCGCAACAACAATACCAACCAAAGCAACAGTATCAGCCTTAGCAACCATATCAGCCTAAGAGGAACAATTTTTAGCCTTTCAATAACTATAGGCCCAGGTTGCCATCACCACCACCAAGGCAAGCAGTCGATGCTGCTCAAAATGCAGTGTTTTGTTCCTTTCATGAGACTGATGCACATACCGAAGCCACGTGTCCTGAAAATTTAAGGATGAATCAAATCATGGGATATGCTGATGTTGCACCTATTTCAAACATTGTTCCCTCCCCAAGTACGAATGTTGTCTTACCACAGACGGACAACTTCAATGGAGACTCTACCACGGGATAATGAAGGAAGAACAAGACGATTTTCGTCAATATTCTCTTGCAGTGAATCATGAAAATCTTTCAACTCCTGTGTTTACACGTACTCAACATTTTAAAGCACAGAAGGAAGGAGAGGATAGACAAAGACCAAAAGAAAAGGAGAAGGAAGTGGCTTCCACTTCCAATGCTCAGCCATCACGTGAAAGTGTTCAGACTACTCAAAATTCATCTTCAACAAATTTTGATATAGTCGATTCCATGATGAAGACAAAGGTGCAGATTTCTCAGCTGGAGTATCTTCAAGACCATCCAGATCAGCTGGATAGAATTGTCAAGTATGTCAAGAAAGATACTGTCATGCAGCCCACATTGCTAGAATCTTCTGTTCCGGCAGGAGAGAAGCCAAAGCCCTTCTATATTTCTCTGTATATAGGAGGTTATAAACTGAGCAATTGTATCATTGATTTAGGAGCCTCAGAGAACGTCATGCCTTTGCAGGTAATGAATGCTTTGGGACTCTCGTGCACCAAAACACATGACAAGTGTTATTCGCTTGAGTCTAAATCAGTGCCATTGGTTGGACAATTGAAGGATGCTCAAGTTCGATTAGCGGCTTGCCCAGAGAAGAAAATAATGATGACTATCTTGGTAGCTGACATTCCAGCCAGCTATGGGATGCTGTTGAGTAGAAGTTTCTGTAAAGATCTTGGAGGAGAAATACAATTGGATTGGTCATCTGCGACCATTCCTTTAAAGAAAGGTACTTTCAAATTGGAACCAGAAACCAGGTCATGGTTTGCGGTGGTGAAATCTCAAGATCCTCAAGTACAAGTGCTATATCAAGAAACGGATTCCGGTACATATGTCATGTTGTCTGATATAACTAAAAAGAATCAAGAGGTTGTCTATGTGGTTGACGAATCAGAGGAAGTATCTGAAGAAATGTGCAATTTGCAAACTTTCTTTGAAGAAGAAGTGCAACAATCTTCTCAAGAGCAAAATTACAAGGAAGAGATCAAATATGTTGCGGAGAGCAATGAAGAATCTGATTTGTTCTTCTCATCTTTTGAAGGTTGGTTTGAAGAACCTGTGTCAGATATATCCAAAGAAGAGACCAAAGGAATGTTGCAATTGGAGAAAGAACATGATCTTCTTCATTTTGAAGATGATTCATCATTAGAGGAATTTATCAAAAATGGAGATCATATAGAAGATTCATCATTGGATCTCGACAGTTTTCTACATCACTTGGAGAGTGATTCTTCAGTAGAGAATACTGTAAATTTTCTTTTACAGTTTAGCCCATCTTCACCTGCATCTCGAGAATGTTTTGTACATACTAGTGAAGAGGACGATGTTGAATCCATCTATGAACCTGCACAGGAAAAAGACTTTACTGATACTATGCAACCAGTGTGGAATGCAACAAATGAAGAGGTTGATGGAGAAGAGCAGTTCATGGAATATTCAGTTTTGGTCACTAAAGAAGATGATATTGAAAAATCAGAGATTCTTGACAAATGTCTTGTGAGATACGCCGTATGTGAGATTGATCAAGAAGAAGAAGAGGAAACATATGACTCAGATGAATTTGTTTTTGGTTCTACTCCTTTTACAGAAGAAGAAAGATACATGAATGTTGAAGAAGAAGTGATGATGGATATTCGCATTGAAGAAGAGTACTCTACAGAGGATGACGAGATTCCAGGTAATGAATGGGAAAGTGAGCTATCAGGGGAAGGTATTCAGGAGTTTAAGCATTCAGATCTTGACGGTTCATCAGATTTTGGAGAGTGGATGGATGAAAACAAAACCGATGAAGAAGCCCCTGTAGCACTTAAAAAGTGGGCAACGACAGTTGTGGACCCTATAAGCCAGGAATCAGTGATGAGAGTCATGTATGAGCAGCTTGCACCTTTTCCAGAGGATGATGCATTGACTGAATACAAAGTTGCGTATGTACAAGATATAAATGAAACTCATATTCAATATGTGGTGATGACCATTCCCACAGATGTACTTTGGCCACAAGACTTTCCTGTATATCTTCAGAAAGAAGTTCTGTATCTCCACATATTGTAGAGGTTGCTTGCATTGGAAGAAGATGCTCCACCTGATCACTGGCGTATCAATCAGTTTCTCAGAAACTTCTCATGGCCTGAACGTGAATACCCTCCTAAATCATGGCTCTTTGAGAGGGTGTTATAGAGAAAGAAAAGTTTTGTGCTACCAAGGCAATCCTCACAGCTAAAGAGAGATGGTTCTTACTTTTCTGAGTCAATTGACGGTTTCATGTGATAGCCCTAATCTCTTCTCATCCTCACTCAGGAGAAAGAGCGCGTGTAACACTTTTTGTTCTCGTAATGTGTTTCCCCTTTCTGTGATGTGATCGTTATGTCGTAACATTTTTCCCCTTTCCGTAATGTGACAGTTGTGTTTCCTGTTGTGTTGTGAGGTTCCAACTTCTTAGGTGATGTAGGGAAATGTCTTGTTCTAGGTGATTAGGAATGTGACTTGACTCTATTGCCCAACTGATAAGGCACTGGTCCAACTTGCAAAAGTCCAGAGATTCTTGGTTCTCCTATGCTGTAAGTATCCGCCATGGTCCCCAAACAGAGCCAATTGTTGTACCCAACCAAATTTTTTGCTTCATTAAGGCATTTTGAAACAAGTCTAGAAAATTTTTCGTCAAAAAGTCAAAAAAGCAAAATTTCTAAAAATAGAAATTTCTATTTTTAGAAATTTCTAAAAATAGACGTCGAGTTAGGTTTTCTAGGTTTCTTGAGATATTGATGTTGGAAAAACTTTCTAAAAATAGAAAGTTTCTAAAAATAGAATCTCCAAATCAGGTGTCGCGCTTGATTCTCATTGGTCGATTTTCCTTCACGATCGGCGCGGTTCAGACGGAATCTTCAAACGACCAAGTTTTCTCTACTGGGTCATTTTTGCTTTTTCACAAGGTGAAGCATGAGCTCAAAAGTCAACAACATAGAAAAGTTCACCTACCAAATCTCTTCGACAAGTTTCCAACGCTGTTTCGATGACGCAAAACTGACAAATGGCCGTTGACTTGACGATGCACGCAAAACGATACAAGATGGATCCAAGGTGAATGGAAAAGTTGGAAAATCACAAAAATGGCTAAGTCTGGTGAAACTGGGTGCCCCTGGAGGCTTGGGGCGCCCATCCTCTCCTGTGTTAGTTTTCTTACGTTTTTTGATAAACGTCGAAAATGCTTCCGTCAGCTCCTTTCCGGTTGGTCAAACTTGGTCAAACTTGGTCAAAAGTCAGTCAAAGCTAGGATTTCATCACAGATATGTTTAGACTACTCAGATCACCCTCCGTCTCGCCTCGACAGTCGTCAGAACGACCGAAATCGAAGACCGAATAGGAGCCGTGGGCACGAAAATCGAGAAAAGGTACAAAATTGAAAATTTTTGCAAAAAATGGCTAAGTGTTGACAAAATGGGTGCCCCAGGAGGCTAAGGGCGCCCATCCTCACCAATGTTAGTTTATTTTTCATGTTTTTCTCAAAAAACACAAATCTCCTTCCGTCAGCCCGCTCCGGTTCAGTGTTGATCAGTTTGGCACATTTTTCGAGGCAAACGGAAGGTACAATCAGCTCAATTTTCATCAGGCTTGCATATTTTCCAGATCATCAGACTCTTTTTCATCCCAGTTGTTAGAAATTGACAGCCAAACAGGGATCCTGTGCCTCCGGAACGCGCACGCAAACCAAGAAATTGTAAAAATTGAAAAAATCACAAAAATGGCTAAGTGTTGGAAAACTGGGCGCCCCAGGAGGCTTGGAGCGCCCATCTTGAGCAGTGTTAGAATATTTTCATGTTTTCAGTGTTTTCCGACATGCCTTGTTACCAATCTTCGCCTGTTGGCAGTTTCGGGGAGGTCAAACTTGGTCAAACGATGTCAGATCGTCGAACGGAGGCAGGGGATGGAATCTCAGTTGATCAATCTTCAAAATTTTAGGATCAGTTAGCTTTTTCAGTTCATGATGACATTTTTCCACCTTGTCAAAGTCAGAGACAGGCCATATTTGAGTCAAAACGAGTGTTGAAGTGTCGAAAATGAAGAAAATTTTGTTAACACTTCTTCCAACTCGCGCATTTGATGACATCATCAAAGAAGATATTTTTTGTCATCTTGCACATGAAGCCATAGGCTCCTACAAAATAGGGATTCTTCCTATTCAAAGACATCCACTTGGATTTATGCTTTAAAAGATGCTTTCTTCTTGGATGAGGATGAAGTTTTCTTCTCACACAAGTAAAGCTGCTTTTTCGACCAAAAGATTTATGAAGACAAGCTTTTGGCTTCTTTATTTCATTTTCTTTTACAGGTTGCATCCAGAGGAAATATTTTAATTTTCTTTCAACGAAGATTCGAAGACCCAAACCAGGTGCTTTTTCAGTGTTCTTCATAGATCGGGTTGAGGAAGAAGAAAGGCTTGCTTTTTCAGGGTCCTTGTTTCAAGGAGATCATTTTTCAGAAATCTGACCAGAGCTTTTTCAGTTTTCGTTGAGATGGGTCCATCCAGATTATCCTCCTCTTGAAGATTGGGAGTTGTGCTTTTTTTTGGGGAATTGCTTTTTTCCTGCTTTTTTGAGAAAATCTCCGCTTTTTCAAAATACGACGATCTGGGTTGCTTCAAAACAGAATTGCCTACAAAACCCATGTGCCAGCTTTTTTCGCTCAGAATCAGCTTTTTTAGAAGAAATCAGCAAAAGAATATCAACGGATGACGTCACCAAAAAGCAAGAATGTTGATGAGGATGCATTTCAAAAGAAAGCAGTTTTAAAACATATGCTTTTTGTTTTAAAGCATGTGCTTTCATCCTAAGCTCATCCATTCTATATTTAGAAAGAAAGCACCTTGTGATAGTTGGAATCTTTTTGCTTTAAAGCAGATTGCTTTAAAGCATTTGTTTATTGTATCTTTGTCTTAGAATAGTAATAAAGCTTGCGAGTTGGCAAGTTAGGGTTAATCAAGGAGATTTTAGGGTTCCCTACTCCTTTGATTTTAGTATAAATAAGGGCATCCTTGCCCATTGTTTGTAATGGTAGTTGTGATAGCAAATTTGCTGTGCCTATTCTAGCCTGCAAACATTGTTATTCCAAGTGTCTGTTCATGTGTGTTCAGTGTTCTCCAGTGTTTGATCGCTTACTGTATGCCTACCTTTTGCTGCAGTCTGGCTGTCCTGGAGTTGTATTAAACTTTCTGATATTGAATAGAAATCTCATGCCTACTTTGCTCTGATATTCTATATCGATTCATCAAGTTTTTGTCGTCAGATGTGTAGCTTCTGTGGCTTTCATTTTCAGCTTTCATCCTTAAAGTACTCTTAGTCTTGTGGTGTAAATCTGGAGGAAAACTACTTGAGTTTTTGTGTTAACAATCATTCCCCGTTCACTTTCAACTTCCTTTGGTCTGAATTTACTCAGGAGGTTGAAAGCGTCATTAGTCTATGCTAGTTGTAGTAGAAGTTTTATTAAAAAGGAAAAACCTCTTCTGCAGCGTTTAGAGTTTTATAACCTTGTGCTCTGCAGCTAAGAATCAAAAAGAAGATAGGTGAAGTTTCATTCAAGTTATCTTTTCAGCGAACATCAGCAAGAAAGGGAACTCCCCCTTCCAATAGCAGAGCAGTTTATCTGTGCATAGCTGTCTGTTTCCAAATCGCATACCAGAGGTGCGAATTGAAACGCCAACATAATATTAAACCGATTAGTGTTGGTTTTAAATTGGAATAGCCATTAGTTTGCTTGAATAACTCTAATGCCTATTTTTCTATTGACAAGGACACCTAATTTGTGATTGTCTTGTTAGAATGAATAGATCCCCACAACTCCATGCCCTCTCCATGTTGATCAACAATGCTATTCAAACCACCCATCAATCTCTAACTTCTCTCAAGGTCACTTTTTCACCTCTTTCACATGTTAATCCTTCTCCTTCATCCTTTGATCATAAACCTCCTTTTGTGTCACCTGTCAAAATTTCACCATCAAAGGTCCATTGTCCTATAAGGACATCGTTATGATTGTTAGGTAGAGGATGATTAGGAAGAGGAAGGAATACTCTCCTCCTCCTCCTTCTATCCCTCACCCTATAACCAGTGATCATTCTCCTTATCCTTCCCAAGTCTCTTCGGACTTTCATGGTCATACTTTCGCTTCCCCTCCACTGAGATCACGTCAAATATCAAGCCCCCCATCAATTGCTTCAAAAGAACATAAGAACAATGAATAACTAGTTTCACTCTCCAACCATTTGCATGTGTTGCCACAAGATGATGATAATAACATCTCTAGTTCATCATCAATTATAAGATAATATCATGGAATGTAAAAGGGATTTCCCTCCCTCATCCAAAATTTAGAGTCAAAGAAACCTTAATGAAATGGAAACTTGATGTTTTATTCCTTCAAGAAGTTAAACTAATCAATGGTCGCCTTTATGTGTCTCTATACAATGTATGGAAAGAAGATATTTTTTTATACATCACATAGAGATGGCAAAGATGGAGCTATTATAGGAATGTCTCCATGGATTTATAAGTATAAAATTGACAAAGGAGAGGACCCTTGACATAACTATGTTTGGGCCTTTATTATTATTAATGGACAACTTATTGGTTTTTGCTCCATATACACTTCCAATAATCCAAAGGAACGGGATGCTCTTTTAGATTATATGTCTAATAGTATTTCTAATGTTGATTGGGTTATAGGTGGAGATTTCAATATGGTTGAAAACATCATGAGGATTGAAAACATCATGAGGACCATATCTAGTTCAATCATATCAAACTCAATCATGAATAATTTGAAATCTAGATATAGTGTCGCAATTCTATGGGTGTGTTTGACCCCATTCATGATAAATTCTCTAGCAATCTTAATAACGGGTTCACATGGTCTAACTTTCGACCTAGAGGGGATAAAATATAATAAAGTTGGATAGATTTTATTTATCTCATAATATTCAATTGGTTCATACCCCTTCTAGTACGTGAGTCCAAGTTGGCTATTCTACTATGCTATCTATCCATTTTCTAATCATTTGCACAATCTCATTCTCCCAAAAGTCTACCCTTTCTTCTCAACTCCTCTATAAACTCAATGCTTCCCATAAAAAATCCTAATTGTGTTGTTGCTTTAGTGGGAATTTGGAGCTCCATTCCTAAGACCCAAGAGGGGGAATCATGGACTGAGTGGTGGTGCTCTATCCTTTCACAATGTATTAATTTCCTATAAACCTTTGGTAGGAGAATGGCATCTCAACATAAGTGTAGAGAAAAATCCCTTCAAGAAAAATTGGAACATGCAAAGAAACAACTAAATGCAAATCCTAGTAACACTAGGACTCAAGGCTCTATTGTTGTTAAATCATAGCTATGAAAATTGGACCATTATAAAGGGTAAGGTGCTAAGATAAGAGCTAGATTACAGTGGATCAAGGAGGGTAATACGAGATCTAAATTTTTCTTTAATTATCTTAATTATAATCATAAGGAGAGAGTTTTGTGCTATAATGGATGAGTGTGGCTCTTTACACATACATTCTACTGAAATAATTATGTTGTTCTAGGATTTATATGAGAAGCTTTTTAGAGAAGAAAATCATTAGATGGATATTCAATGAACTTTGAAAGAGATTGTCAAGAATGGATCCTTAATAAAATTGATCCTAGTTATAGTCAGTTTTTGGATTGTATTCTCTCCTTGGAAGAAATTAAACATGCTCTTTTCTCTATGAAATATAATAAAAGCCTAAATTTTGAAGGGCTTTCAAAAAAAATTGATCAAATTATGTGGAAGTATACCAAAGATGACTTCTATATTCTTTATTTGGAAGCTCTTTAGAAAGGATCTTTAGGTCCAAGCATCAACACAAGTTTAATGAAACTTATACCTTATTAAATACTTCCTATAAAATCATTGCAAAGGAATTGGCTATTTGGATCAAATCCATAGTGTAGGGCATTGTGAGAGTCGAACAAATTGAGTTTCTCAGAGGTAGATTTATCCTTGGTAACTTGATTTTGGCATGGCAAACTATTGAATGGGATCAACAATTAGGAAAAATGCTTTGTTGGTCAAATTAGACTTTAATAAATCCTTTGATAGGCTACACTAGAGTTTCATCTTAATATGTTGCAATGGTTGGGTTTTGGGCCCAAAATTCAGGTACATTTTCAAATGATGTTCAAAGATGTTAATGTTCACCTTGTTATTAATAATTCTATGCCATAATTATTTTCTTTGCAATGTTCCATCAAGCAAGGATGTCCTTTATCACCTATCTTATATCTACTTACAATAAATGCCTTGGGTTATCTTCAACAAAAATCTAATCAGATGAGACTTATATCATGCATATTAATCCCACAAAATGCGATGGTTATCAACTCACACTTTATTGATGATAACATGATTTTTCTGTAGAGTTCTAAGGAAGAGCTGAATAATACCTTGGATATTCTAAATCTATATTATTTTCTTTCTGGTTTGCAATTAGCACATAATAAGATTCAATTTTTTATGTTCCAAATTGGTTCTACTCCTCAGTGGATTCCTAAAGAATGGAGACAAATTAAACATGTGGAGATAACCAAATATCTTTACTATTCCTTTGGATTGAGAGTCTCTATTTCAAAGATGTGGAACTAGGTCCTAAATAGACATAAAAATAAATTATTTAATTGGGGCAATAAATTTTTATCTTTGGTGGGTAAATTTCAAGTTGCTAATAGAATTTTCCTTGCCACACATGTGTACAATTCATCTTGATAGATGTGTTCCAAGAAAGGTTATGATAAGTTGAATAAACTAATTCAAAAAATTCTTTGGACTAAGTGGGATGGTAATGTTGGCTTCATTACTTCATCTTGCTCTCACTACATTCAAAAAAGGCCTAAATGCAGTTTGGGAATCACAAACCCCAATACATAAGGTTTGTGTCTTGCTACGAAGTGGATTACTAGATCTATAATTTAAAGGGGAGGAACCCTATAAATTTTTACGACATAGAATTATAATAGCATCAATAAAAGGAAAATGGCAATTTGTGAGTCGGCTAAACAAGATTCTTCTTGCTCCCTTCTTCAAGATTAAAGCTTCTTTTCCATTGCAATCCATCCGAAAAGCCTGGCAATAGATTTGTCATTTTCTCAAGTGGAAAGAGTCTTCCTTGCAACATGGTTTCAACTTTGCTTTGTCATCCATCTAGTGGAATAAACTTAGAAATTATCATGAGAAACCACTTTCTAATAGCTTGTTTATACATGATTATTATTTGTTCAAGAAACGGGTCCATATGTATGCAAATGAAATTAAACCATAAAGAACAAGCTAAAACATGATTAACCTATTCAATTCAATCACAATTACAACCTCAAGATAAGACAAGAAAGATCAATTCAAATTAAACTAATTGCACCCATGAAACCTTGAATTCTTCTTGATATGTCCTAGATTATGATGAAAATAGATTGTATGTCAAGTGCTCAAACTAGCATCATATATTTGCATTCAAAGAGTTGATGAAAATGACATGGGAGTGCATCTTTTTATAGATTTTTTAGAGCATGGATGGAGGGCTAGGATTGAAAATCAAGATCAATGGCTCTCATTGCTTGAGGCATCTCAAGCAAGGAGAGGATGACTATTGAATACAAGGAATACTGAGAGGGGGGGTGAATTAGTATTCCGCAAAACCACTTCTTAACATGTTCATTAATCCAAATACCAAAATCAATAACATGAAAGCAGAATAAACATGAGAACAACAACCATAAAGACAACACATGGACACTAGGATTTTTACATGGAAAACCCCAAAAGGGAAAAACCATGGTGAGTGTTAGCTCACAATATATTATTATAGCAATACTAAATTACATGAAGGCTCACTGCCCATGACTCATTGTCCAAAGAAGTGCTCACTGCACTAGGCTCACTACCAAGGGATGACTGCTCCAAATGCATCTATAGAATGTTGAATTGTAGTTCCATTAATGGCTCAGTATACAGATTCAAAAGTCTTCATTATGTCTGCACTCTTACATATACTCTGTTTGTCTTCCTTTACTACCCTTTTCTGATCACAATCTTCTTTGGATCGCACACACATTGAATTCACCCATTATCCACCACATACCACACCTCCAATACCGATATCTATCAAGTATATATATCCGCAACATGTGTTATCCCAAAACAATGTCGGCATGTAAAGTATGAGACTTGTATGCCAAAGTTCTACCTTGTCGGCTTAATCATGTGCACCAACAGTAATGCGGACTCATATAATCATTTAGGAATCTTCATATAGGTCTGGACCTATTATAGAACAACTTAAGATGATGATCTAAACATTATCTCCTTACCGCACATTGATCCAACTGTGTGTCGATCTTATACTTAAGTTTGCACTTGAACTTTATTATCTGTCATACCATAACTTCTAGTGTGGACCACATGTGACTCCAAAATTCACATCAAACATTCATTGGGAATTACCAATCATACCTTCACAACTGTAGGTCATAATGTTCTTGAGTGGCAATATGCGAAACTCTGATATGTTACCTATGTCTTGGAGAAACACTATCAAACTGATTGTCAAAACTTGGAACCTTGTAGATGATCATCCGAAGGCATCCAAAATTAGCAATTATGGAATTAAATAGTTCTTCATGTGTGTTTACAATACCTTCAAACTGTAAGTCAAAATCCTCAATACCGAAGGAATGCAGAGTGAATTACTCAGGTGTTTTGCACTATTTCTAACTAAGTTCTGCTTATTTGGACTTAGGCAATTTGCAATATGACTTCCAGAGATTACCAAGTCATGAAACTTAGGATATGACATTGTATAACATCTAATTCTAACATACCAGAACTGCATGAAGAGAACTTCATCTGTGGAGGCATACTATCTCAATCACTGTCACTTACTCTATATATTGTATACTGCCCATACTTAGTCTTTTGACCTTCTGGACCAGAGATCCTTTTACCAGTCTTAGCTCAAGAGAAGACTTAACTACTTTCATAACATTCTTGTCAATTATCAATCCTTGTTGCCATCAATGACAGTATTCTACCTTAACCATCACAGCAATGTCTCTTGCCAACAATCTCCCCCTTTGGCATTGATGGCAACACTTAGCGAAAAATGCTTATCTGCTCCCCCTTACTCTGTACACTTTTGTTTTTCTTCTCCCCCTTAGGTGTTTGCCCATTTTTCACTACTTCTCTTCTCCCCCTTTGACATCAATGGCAAAGGTGTATGTATAGGTAGCAAAATTGGAAAAAAATTTGTTCTAGGTCGCATATATACAAATACAGTCAAAATATTGCTTGCTAAAAAGTGGAGAGGATGTCTGAGTATATGATTTTCAATTGATCTATCTCTCCATCCCATTTGAACTTAGCATTATTCAAAATCTAAATGTTTCCATTTACTTGAAATATTAACTGTTCTGCTTTGTCAACAGTTGTAGGCACTTCAGTTATTGCCTTTATTTTTACTTCTATATGCAAACTCACCATAGAATCAAGCTTAGATTCTATTATTTCTCTTACTTGGTTCATTTTACTTCTAGTGGCCTCTTTCTTGCTCTGCAGACTACTTATTTGTGCATAGATGCTTTCAATCTCTGCCCTTCTGCTGGCAATAGAGTCAGTTGTCAGGTTGAATGTTTCTAAGATCTTTAACAATTTGAGCTCCAATTATTCTATTTTCTCCTTTAACTCTTTTGAATTTTTAGGCCAAGATAGACAAAACTTGTATATTTTGCTGGCATTCTCAATAGCAGCCTCTATATTTCTAATGCTATTATCTAACAAAATTGCATCATTGGCTAACTTATTTTTCATTTCAATCAGCCTCTTGTCACTTATCTCTGCCCTCACTTTGTATCTCTTGCAACTTCAAAGGATTCAAAATGAGAACTTACAGAGTTTATGAGCCTCTTGAGTTGCTCAGATGGTGCAAGTGATGTATCTCGCTGTAGTCTAGGCATCACCTTTTCCAAAACATCAGATGCCTTATTTATTAGCTTACTATCTTGAACATAGGATTTCAAGATTTCTTCTTGAGCTTTGGCCTGTACAAATGTCCCCAGATTTAGTTTGTGTAAAGGAGACATTGAGTCCAAGTTGATTTGACCTTGCATGAGCTCAAGTGCCTCCAAGACTTGTGCTTCTTGTTGTTTCTCCAAAAACTCCTTAATTGTGCTTACTGAATCAGCATTGTCTCTTGTCATATCTTCAGACACTCTTTCTTCTTGATTTTGTTCCGGTACTTCTAGATCCATATCCTTTTGTTGATCTATGTTTTGTTCTAGTGAGGAGCTTTTCTATGCTTGTTCATCCTTTTGGTCCTTAGTTTTATCCTTCTCTTCAGTCTTCTCCTTGTTTTCAATTTGTTGCCCAGTTGTGTCCTTATCAGTTGTGTCATTAGTAGCAGGTGTCTGATCATCTTCCTTTTCCTTTATCATTTCATCAATTTTATCTACTCTTTGATCCAAGCTGACTTCCAGAATCGATGTGTCATCTCCAACACTTGTATCTTTGTTGTCATATATGGTTGGGAGATGAAATTCCTTTAGTATCCTTAGAGTGATTTCCTCAGTTTCCTTGACTACTATTTCAATATCATCTGCCATAAGAATGTTCACCCTCCTTTTTGTTCTAAACTCCTTACTAAGTACTTTGGATACCTTTGCTTTATCTTCTAGAGTAATTTTAGGACATAGCTTTATTAATGTATGTTCTCTAAGCTCAATGTGCTTGGCCATTGCAGCTTCCTTTCTTTCAGACATTATACTTCCCAAGCTATCTGGGAGGTCAATGATTATCTCAATAAGAGCTTTATTATATATATCTAAGTATTTGATGACAGCAACTTCAATGATGCTTTTATCTACATCTCCATAGTCATCATAAAATTGAGCAATTGGTCTTAGATTGCCATCCACTGTTATGGCCTTCAAGACATCTTCTAGGTTTATTGTGGCTTCTCCTATCTATGGAACATCTTGCTTTGGCCTTTTCTTAGTTTTAACCTTACCAGAGGGCTTATCCTTGCTACTCCCGGAAGCTTTAGTGGCCTCTACTTTTATCTTTTTTACCTCCTCATCTGTCTCAGTTTCTTCTTCATCAACCCCAATACTAACATGCATCCTTTTGGCTTTGGTTTTTACTCTTTTCTTCCTAGGTGCCTCCATACTTACAGATGGTGTGGGATCGGAGGATGCAGAAGCAGTTTGAGAGGTAGAGGCTCTTGTTCTTTTTCTTGTCATTGCAAGCTCTTTTTGTTTCTTCTCAGGCTCATCTGGAGCCTTCATAAGTTCATCTTGCTTTGCTTTGGCTGCCCTTTCTGTTTGAGCCTTTGCTCTTGCTTCAAAGATTTGTTCTTTTGTAAACCCCTAACTCTAGGCATACTCTTCATCCTTTTTCCTAACCTTCTTTTGAATCTCAGGCATTCTCAAGTCAACATGGACTTTCACAGATAGTTCCTCAAAAGTTCCAAATCTTTCCTCATAATGGTCCTTAGGTTTGCTAAGCATGAGTACTGCATACCCATCTAGCACATTCGCTGCAACTTCATAACCCATTGGCATAATCCATGTTGTCCTAGGCTCAACTGCTTCCATCATGCATTGATCTTTATTTACAATGAAGCAGATGTCATTTTTGTACTTTTCAATAATTGTCTTAGGGATTCTTTCCCTAGATTGCATTACCCTCTGGAAGTTCTTGAAATAGCCCCATAGGGCTATAGTTTGTGCATCATAACTTCCAATACTATTTAGATGATTTCTAATTTGTACCGCAACAGGTTTGTCTCCAATCCAAAATAGATTTTTCATGCCAGGTAATTCTTGCATAAAGTAGAAAAATAAGCACAAAAGCAACGTACCATATTTGAAGGGGTATTTACATTCTTTTGTTTTCTTTAAGTTATCCATTAATTGTTGTCAGAGTAGTTCACATAGGTCATATTCTGCATTTTCCTTGACCATTTGATATGCAGTGTATATGGCAGTATCGGAGACAAAGTTCTCCTGGTTTGTGAAGTAGACCTTGTACCCGATCACCATGGATGCAAATCTAACTGCATGATCTTCAATGTCATTGATTGTAAATGCCCTTTTATCAAATTTGGCACTGGTGGCTATCATTAATGTATCATTCTTCACAGCTTTTAACATCGGTAATGTTTTAGTGGATTTTAATCCAATAACGGCCCTTATGGCATCTTTTGTAATCATGAAGGGTCTCTCAAGCCATATGAATTCATCATGTATCCTGCTCAAAATGTACTGGATCCATTCATCCTCTACAAAAGTTGGAAAGTCTACATATTGAATGAATTTCTTCACTTCCATGTCATATATTCTTACTTCAAATCAAAATTTTCACTGCTCAAGTGCTTCACAAATAAATCAGAAAACCTACTATCACCAAATTCATCTAGGGCAACATGAATTTATGCCCTAACATCCTCCGTATGCATTACTCCATGTGGAATATCTGAAAATGCACCCATTTGATCAACTTCTATGGACTTAAAAGGGTGTTTCTTGAATTTTGGTATCGGTCTCTCAGTTATATCAATTACTTGTGGTGTTGTCATTTTCACAAAGACTTGAACAAATTTGCAGTAGAGTTTCAAACAGAAAATACCTCTTTTGCCGAATTAGGGTTTTCTTCACTTGAGATTGTTTTGGCTTGCTTTGAATTGCTTTGGAAATCCTTGTAGACACTTGGAATCTTGCTTCAATTCTCCTAGATGCTTGATAGATTGAATGTAAAGTGATTAATCTTTTCGAATCCAAGCCTTTTAACGCCTTGAATGCCTTAACCTAATCGTCATAAATGTAGTCTTTCAAAAAGCTGTCAAACTCTTCTTTGTCAACCATGGTCAATCCAAATTGCTCCGCAATGTTTTGCATTTGATCCTTTTCTACCAAAATTTCTTTCAAAAGATTTGCCATATAATTCTTTACATCATATCTTTGTGCCAAATCCCAGCACTGACTATCTGGCTGTGCGGATCCATCCTTGATCTCATTCACATCCTTTTTAATCCAGACCTTGCTCATTTCCTTTTTGATTTCTACCGAATCAACCATATTCTTTCCTTTCTCTTCTTTTTTTTCTATTTTCCTTTTCTTTGCAGGAAAGTTTCTTTTCTCATTCTTACTTTTTCAGAATCTTGCAACATGTCCAAACTTATTGCAATTGTAGCATACCACATTCCTCTATCTCTGATTCCTTTGATTTATTCTTGATCTGCATTGGTTAGCCATGTGTCCAAATCTATTGCAAGCAAAGCACTTCCCATTGAAAGATTGAGTATTTCTTGCATTGTTGGGACCATTCCTTATTATACTTCTACATTCATTTGCTTTATGACCAATTTTCTTGCAATTAAAACACTGACTAGAGAAAGATGAAACATTTTTATTTATTCTACTCCTGCACTGAGTAGCCCTATGACCATACTTATTGCATTTAAAACAATAGCCATTGAAAGATGGGTACCTTTGAGCATTTGGTTGCCTAACCAGAGGTCTTCTAGGTCTTCCTCTCTAATTTTGGAACTGGTTACTTTTGTTTTTCCTCCTTTCTAGGTTTTCTTGACCTAATTTTGAGCTTTCTCTTTCAAATCCCAAACCTTTCTTATCATCTGAACTCTTTTGACAAAGCTTACTTTGAATTTTTCTTTATAACTATTAGCTGCTTCCAGATCAAATTCCAAAAGTAACACATCTTTAGCCAATTTTTCACATTCCTCGAACTTATCCTTTACAACTTGATTTAGATGCCTTTCAATCTCTTCTTTCTTTTCAACTTCCAATGTTAAACTGTTTAGGATTTCATGTGCTTCATCCAATTGATCACTTAGCTTCTTTTTTTCTCTTTAAACTTCTTGACTTGTTCCCTTAACTTTATGATGTATTCATCAACTTCTTGAACATTAGCCTTCAGATCCCTAATTTCTGCTTCAGATTTTTCAAGATCAATAAGAGTTTCTTTTAGTTCATCATTGCTCTCATATGAGAAACTCCCAAATCTTCTTGCTGCCATGAGTACACTATCCCAGATCTTCCTCAAGCTATTAAGCCTCTTCCAAGGAACTTGGCTCTGATACCAATTGTTGAATACAAGGAATACTAAGAGGGGGGTGAATCAGTATTCCACAAAACCACTTCTTAACATGTTCATTAATCCAAATACCAAAATCAATAACATGAAAGCAGAATAAACATGAGAACAACAACCATAAAGACATAACACATGGACACTAGGATTTTTACATGGAAAACCCAAAAAGGGAAAAACCACGGTGAGTGTTAGCTCACAATATATTATGACAGCAATACCAAATTACATGAAGGCTCACTACCCAGGACTCACTGTCCAAAGAAGTGCTCACTGTACTAGGCTCACTGCCAAGAAAATAGAAGAGAAGATAGAAGAAGGATTGGCTCACTGCCAAGAGATGACTACTCCAAATGCATCTACAGAGTGCTAAATTGCAGTTCCATTAATAGCTCAGTATACAGATTCAAAAGTCTTCATTATGTCTACTCTACTTTTTCTGCTCTCTTACATATACTCTATTCTTCTTCCTTTACTGTCCTTTTATGATCACAAATCTGCATTGCATCACACACACATTGAATTCACCCATTATCCACCACATACCACACCTCCAATACCGATATCTATCGAGTATATATATTCGCAACATGAGTTATCCTAAAACAATGTCGACATGTAAAGTATGAGACTTGTATGCCAAAGTTCTACCTTGTCGGCTTAATCATGTGCACCAATAGTAATGTGGACTCATACAATCATTCAGGAATCTTCATATAGGTCTGGACATATTATAGAACAACTTAAGATGATGATCTAAAAATTATCTCCTTACCGCACATTGATCCAACTGTGTGTCGGCCTTATACTTAAGTATGCACTTGAACTTTATTATCTGTCATACCATAACTTCTAGTGTGGACCACATGTGACTCCAAAATTCACATCAAACATTCATTGGGCATTACCAATCATACTTTCACAACCACAGGTCATAATGTTCTTGAGTGGCAATATGCGAAACTCTAATCTATTACATCTGTCTTGGAGAAACACTGTCAAACTAACTGTCGAAACTTGGAACCTTGTAGATGATCTTCCGGAGGGCTTCAAACTTAGCAATTATGGAATTAAATAGTTCTTCATGTGTGTTTACAATGCCTTCAAACCGCAAGTCAAAACCCTCAATACTGGAGGAATGCGGAGTGAATTACTCAGGTGTTCTACATTGTTTTTGACTAAGTTCTGCTTATCTAAACTTAGGCAATTTTCAATATGACTTCCAGAGATTATCAAGTCATGAAACTTAAGATATGACATTGTATAACATCTAAGTATAACATACCAAAAGTGCATGGACAGATCTTCATCTGTGGAGGCATACTATCTCAATCACTGTCACTTACTTTGTATACTATATACTGCCCGTACTTAGTCTTTTGACCTTCCAGACCAAAGATCCTTTTACCGGTCTTAACTCAAGAGCAGACTTAACTGATTTCATAACATTCCTGTCAGTTATCAATCCTTGTTGCCATCAATGACAATATTCTACCTTAACCATCATAGTAGTGTCTCTTGCCAACAATGACAAGTGTCAAATAGAGATTTGATGAGAGGGGAGACTCCATGATTCAAGGAGGATCTAAGGGTGGAGACGTAGTCTTGGAATTAATGGATGGTTGAGATTGAGCGGGTAGATGGAAGGTATAGAGTATTAAATCGAAAGGTAAGGTTTGGATTTTTTTTTAAATTTAAATTGCATGGGAGAGGACAAGTTGAGAATTTTAAATTGGAGGAAAAGTGCATGGAAGACTTGTCCATGCTTCCAAGTACCACTTGTCATGTACATGCATGCACTTTGCATGTACAATTTATGACAAGTGTATCCTCTAGAAACATGGGGGGATGTAATCCTTGGTTAGACTAAATTAATCCATGTGCAAACTTGTAGGATGATTTAATGATGATTACAAAAGGTAATCAAAAGTGGACAAAAGGATGAATTAAATAAATAGTTATATTTATTTAATTTTTGGAGGAAGAGGAACTATAGTCTTAGGTAAATAAATATTTATCTAAGGCTATATTGGAAGAATTATGGGATAAGACAATTTTAGGTGATGGAAAAAATATTAAATAATATATATATATATATATATATATATATATACGAATGATGGGATAATTGCTCAAATTATGTTGATCAATTATAGCGAAAATGGATAAGAAATGGTGTGACTATTTTTAGGTGTCTACATTTTACCCCTCTTTGAAATGGCATTAAAATAAGTTATTTCAAAGAAAATAAAATATAGCACTTGACGAGGGCAGGTAATATGCCCTAGTCAATTGACAACTAGACAAAATTAGAAGAATGTGATGGTAGGGTGATGCCCCCTTGAGAGGTCACACAGGTAAAAAGGGGCCTAGGGGAGCTCTTGAAAGAATAAAATGGGGTTAAAAATGGATAAAGGGTGAGAAAATAGGAATGGTGGAAGAAAATTGGGGTAAAATGGAGCTAGGATGAGGAAATGGTAGGGAAAATAGTGAAAAAAGGGGTTATAAATGGGGCCAAGGGTTATTTTTAGGTGTCTACACCATCAATTTAGCAACATTTGGGACTTTAATGCCTTGAGCTAGTCACCTTGGTAGATCACCAAAGAGCATTTTTGGTTGAACAACAATTATAAATAATTTCTAATAATTGTGCAATCACTAGTTCCCCTGGATCAAATTATGAAACTATGTAATCTAGTGGAGTGTTATTTCTTTAAAGATTAGTGTCAATTGTCTTCCTATCATTTTAATCTTCTTCCATTAAAGAAAATTTATGTTCAACTCCTTTTTGGCCTCTTAATCTCCAACTTAATCATAAATGGAAATGGAAATGTAGTACTAAATTTTAGACCAAATTAAGTGTACAAATTTAGAAATCAAAAGCTAATTTTAAAGCACAAGTGCTAGCCTAGAAAATTATGCATTGCAAACTGACTGTGGGTGACAAATTGAGATGTATAATGGTTCATCCAATTGATTTCCCTTTTTATTAATGCACTAAAAATATGAAACATGTTTTTTGGGGCTACTCATTTGTTAAGAAAGAATGGACTATGATTTTTAGAGACTTACCTACTATCTTTCACCGTGATTGAATTCAAAAGAAGCTATTTTTGGTCTAGGACTACATAATAATATGATTGTCGATTCTATCAGATGCGTCATCTTAATACATATATGGAAAATGAGATGTGCAACTATGTTTTCTAACTCAAATTTTCATTGAGAAACTACAACTCTAAGGCTTTACTCTGACATCTTTCTATTGATTACATCTCTTTTTTCACAACTTTCAAATTTGTCAAAGAGGAATATGAAGGCCATGTTTTAGCTTTAGCAAATTAAAGACAAAATCTTGCATCTTCAAGCAAACAATAATGTATGCCAAACGCAACCTCAAAAAGTGTTTCAGTACATGGGATAAGTCTTCTTGACTTATTTATTTTAGTTGGTTTATTTATGGTTCTTGTTGTTGTCTGTAGAGGAGGAAAAATTACACCTTGACTAAAATGTATTAGCCAAAGGAATTTTCCACTAAAACTGCACTAGGAATTGTTTTAATTTGCTATCTACTAGACTTTAATAGACTAATGTTACCAATCTCTTTTTATGCTAAGAAATGTAAATGAAAATTATGCTAATAGATTTAATGATAAAGGAATGCTGAAAGAATACATAAAATAGAATGTTGTAAACAAAAACTTTGGATTTTGAATACAGAACAGAAAAGGATAAATACAAAAGAACCTGGTGTCAAGCAAATGAGCCCTCTGTCAGGGACGCCAAAGTGTCACAGGGACATCTGTGCATCATGTTGTAGTTCGATCCGTATGAAAAATAAAACAACTCAAGTCTATTCCACTCCCAGTCACCTATACAACATAGCAATGAACAACATACCACACCAATAATCTCTAGGTGACATAAATAAACTAAACTTGAGAGGAAATGAATAATATAACTTTGGATAATTGAAATGAATAACAAGAATGAAAGGGTTTGAGTGAGAAATCACATAACCAACAAGAAGGAATGGAACTTCCCACTCAAATCTATAACTTGCAAAGAAAAGAGAAATTTTGTTGGGGTTGCTTGGGAGCTTGCCTTCAAGTCAAGCCCCTATTTTGGTCTTTCAACCTCCACGAGCAACCAATATGAAAATATTGAGAAAAAGAGTGTGTGTTGTTACTTTCTATGTGTGTCTAGAATGGAATAATAGTAGTGCCAAGCTATTTGCAAAAGTAAAGTAAAAGAAACTAATCTACTCAATCTAGAGAGCAAACTAGTGTGATAGATTGAAAGAGAAAAATGAATAATGGAGGTAACCCACACAATGCAACTAACAAACAATGAATTACACTAGAAAAAAATAACAAAAGAGAGGGTAAATGAAACCTACTCACCTGGTTAAACACAAGTGCAAACTGCCCAATTGAAGGAGAACAATCCAACAAGCAATGGTCTTACAAAACCCCATGAAGAAGCTATGAAACCCTCAAGAAATCTCACATTAGCATGTATGTACAACAACATAGCCACAAAGGATCCTTGAGAGTGCCAAAGAAAATGCTGGTAGATGAACACAACAAGAGCAATGTTATAGATATCACAAAGTTGTAGAATAGAGCCAAGGAGTTCAACAAATTTCTTGTGAATGAGAGAGATGAGTTCAAAAATGCAAGAATAGAGGGATAAATGAGGAAGGTAGGTCAAGAAAGCTGTTATGGGAGGCGTAGAGGCGTTACGTAGCATCTCGAACATCACTAGAGGTGGCCAGTAACACCCAAAAACAATCACTTAGCACCACATAGATGTGTGACGCTAGCGCGACGTGCGAACATCCACGCTAAGCGCTAGCATCCAAGTGACTCTAGCTCCTGGTCACATGAAACACCTTAGGACTAAGAGAATGACAAGACACTAAAACAAATTTTGACAAAAACAAACACAAAGGCCCAACATAACACAAACACACGTGTGGGTTAGGGAAAAGCCTAAGGCAGGGCTAAAATGATCCTAAAAACATACGAAGGGAGTAGACACCAAAATGAGCGCAAAACGTAGTGTGAAATTGCAAGAGTATGCAATTTTTGACACTACATTGTCTACCTCGAATGGCCTTCGAATTGCCTAGTTTTGTGGTAGAATGTAATTGTTGAGTTTACATGTATATGTTATGTTGTAAGGGTTCTCTCTCCTCAACAACTTGTTGGTGGCTTCTTATTCTTTATAAATTTCATTGTTCAATAAATAAATAAATAAATAACCATAGTTTCTAAGCCCCTCTTTTTCAATCGCTCCTTGATTGCAAAGATAGTTTCTATCCACATACTTTTGAGAGAGCACATTACCACAACTAAAACAAATGCATCTCCACTTAACAAACCACCAACTATGTAATCACAATTACACTCCAAAAAAAGTTCCACCCTAAGATAAAAACTATCCCTAAGTACAATCTAAAAAATAAAAAAATAAAAGTCAACCATTAAAAAAAACATTTATAAATTATTCAAATTGTCCATAAGCTCTAAGCAAATTCTGAAGAGTACCTATATCATAATGGATTGCTTGTCACCCGCCCTCAATGAAAATGCAATTATTAGAAAAAAAAAAAAACATTTATATGCAATTATTATAATGAAAAGGGCTGATTGCTTGTACTAAACCTCAAACTCATCCATAAGCTATCAATAATAAATTAATTTAAAGAATTTGATATTAAGAACGTGAGTCAAAGGATATACCTAAAACATTTTCTAATTCCTCTACATAATGTATTGATTTCTATAAGCTTAGGATATGGAGTTATGCCCCCCTAATTTTAACTTTTTCCCTTGTTTTGTCGTGGAGATTTGCAAAATAACATTGGGATTAGGTTTACCTACATCATTTTAGACGGCCGAGAATGTTTTCATTGTTTAAGTTCTCATTCTTTTTATTATTATTTTATCCTTGAAATGATCGAAGGTTTTTCCTTTGGCAAGCTAAATAAAATTTTATGAGAAGTTGTATTATATCAATCCAAGTCTAGAAATCAGCTTAACTTTATTGGAGAATAAAGTAAATTAAATGTGAAACATGCATTATAAAATGTGAAACATACATTTGTTTAAATAATTTGAACTTGACCTAAGGAACAAGTCGATAATTAAAAGTTGTTTTGTTTTAACCAATTAAGCTATAACTCATATAGTATTTGTATAAGTAAATTGAAATATATTTAATATTTTTATGATACAAGTTGAAAGGTTTGTTGTAATGGTCTAAATATTGTTTGTTTCATTGTAAGTCTAATGTATACTAAGTTTGAATCCATAATGTAAAAGAAACATTAAAATTAAAATCAAGTTAAAAAAATCTTATACATTTTTAATAGATAAGTTTAGACATATTCATAAACATATCTCATGCATACTTATCCAAATTTATACCAAGTTCCCAAATAAATTCACTACTCTAATGATCTAAAGTTTAGATCATATTTACAAATGTACACATACTTTTACTTAATGCATCTTACAATTATTTCACCACATGATAGAAACTAGCACTTTTTCACCCATAGGAGGTTCAAGGAATACGCTGATAGGAACAACCGACGAGTTTAGAAAATTTTCCGGCATGATTTTTTTTTATGGCGTAAGACAATTCCAAGCACTATAATGCTCACATATAAAAGCCTATCGGCTAATTATAAGTATCCCATTTTGTTTGTTTCAACAAAGCAAGGTTTTAGGCTTTTTAGGTTAACAAAGGAAAGGGAAGTGAGTAGATGGGTAATGAAGGGGAATGGAATTATTTTATTCTAAAATATTTTTTCAAATGGTGGATTTGTCTTGCCTTTTGCAGGATTTTTTTAGGTGTATAAGGAACTAACACAATAGGTTACAAATATCTCTGAATAACTCAAGGTGTCGGAAATTGAACAATTATCCATGAACAACTCAAGACATTGGAGACCAGATAAGATAACTAAATAGCTAAACAAGTGGACAAGTGGACAAGTTGGCCAAAGAGATAGAGGTTCTTTCAATTTTGGGGGCTACCCTCCATAATGAGCATTGCCTAAAATAGGCCAACTACCTATATCTCAAGAATGTTTAGAAATTTATGAACAAGTTAGCTAATAAATATAACATTGACACTATTACCTCATTATAAATGAATTTAAATGACAATCATTATACTATTACTAATCAATTTAAATTAACTTTTATATTTTTTGAACTCTATTATTAATTACGATTATTCTACAATCTTGACACTCAGTAATTCTATTATGTAATTGCACCCTTATATAATATAAAACTTATATGCATCCCTATTTTAGTAGCAATTTAGAACATGGCTACATCTTCTAAATGTTCCCAATTAATAGTAGTATTTATGTTATATTAAAAGGATAGGATGAATGCCTTGAAATTATATATTCCAAATTCCTTTTGGAATAAGGAAAGGACTTACTCATAATTGATTGGGATCCAACTCTCTTTACATTTTCATATCAATTAATTTTGATTTTTTTTTATACTGAAAAAATTTGAATAGTACAAGAGAAATGCAACCACAAAGAGTTATTATACTTCTTAGAAGGAACAAAATAGCATACAAACAATAAGCCTAGCTAAAGATTACTATATCAAATACCATATCTATAAAAACAATCAACAATACACAAGCTTTAAACCATATAATTCAACATTTTAAGAGTTTACAAAGCAAGCCTTGTAATATTTCCATTGCCTTGAAGTTGTATGATTTTCCTTTTAATTTGATTCATCTTGTTGTCTAACTCGTTGTTCTTCTTTCATTGTCCTTGAAATTGAGCATACATAGAAGCAATCCAAAAGAATATGTCAGAATAAAGTTTTGGGATAACAACTTCTTGATGAATGTTATAATTAGAAAAAACCCCTAAACATCTAACTTTCCATAGATGGAACAAGATAACATGTTTAATCGTATCAAAAATCACATTATTTTGTAGTCCTAAACCAAATAAAGCTTCCTTTGAAGTTAAATGATGACCAAATATAGTCAAAAAGTATAAAAATAGCACGCCATTATTTCTTAACAATGGTACAACCCTAGAAGAGATGATTCATGTTTTCATTTGACTGACAATAAGGGAATATAACTAGTTGAACCATCATACATTTCAACATGTCCCCAATAGGCAACCTGTAATGGAAAATTTTCCAAGCTAGTAGTTGTGCATCACAATCCGCTTTTGATTTGCAACTTTGAGCACTCAATTTTACCCATTTTTTATGAGTAAATCTACATGTAAAAAAATTCTAGGAAGGAGGAGAAGATAAATCTTCTTTAGAGGGAAGTTGGAAAAATAATGAGTAGATAGTTAATGCTAGTCTTTGAAGAAATAACATGGAGTTGGAGTACATAACTTAGAAGTGAGCTCAAGGAGAACCTGGGACTACACAAATATAATAAATTGTTTGTAATTATTCTTCAAGCCAAAGAGATATTTTATAACTTGCCAAGGAGACCAATTCAAAGCATTGAAATCTCATAGATCATTGAAATGTTAGATCCCTTTCTTGAACAAATAGTAGCTATGTTTGAGGAAATTGATAGCAAGAGGTAATTTTTGATATTAGACATTCGTGTTCCACCAAATGGATGAAGAGACAAAACTAAAACCATGCTAAAGAGCATTCTCATTCCAATTCAAAAATTGACAAACATTTTGTCATCCTTTCCATATAGATTGGATAGGAAAAGAGGCTTTGATTTTTTTTTTTAAAGGATGCTAAAAGAACTTTGTCCAGTCACATAAAAAATTTTCCATTTTTCTTTAGCAGTAGTTGTAATAATTCTATGCCATAGTGAAATCTTCTATGGTTCATCACCAGAAACAACTCTAATAATCCATTTAGTAACTAAGCAAAAACCTTGAGTTCTAGGATCTATGATTCCTAACCCACCTTTAGACTTAGGTTGGATGCAATGGGACCAAGAGGCAAATCTAAAGCAAACAAAAGCAATCCCATTTGGACTTATGGATTAACTTATCTAGATCTTCATAGTATTTATTAGACGGTATCCAACATGATGAGTAATACATGTGTGTAGAAAGAAAAATTCTATTAGCAACTTGATTTTTTCCAACTATTGACAGATATTTGTTGCTCCAATTATTTAACTTTTTTTCCAATCTATTCAAGTACCAATTCCACATTTCACTCAATGAAACTCCCAACCCAAAAGGAATACTAAGATACTGAATTATCTCACCATGTTTGATTTTCTCCTAGTCTTTATGAATTTGTTGAGAAGTGGAGTTAGCTTGAGACATTCAAAGTATTTAGTTTTATGATGGGATAATTGAGATCCAAGAGCATCACAGTATAGATTTAAAATATCAAGTGTATTCATAAGCTCATTTTCTAAATTTTGAAGAAATAATAGGTTGTCATCAACAAAATGAGAACTAATAACAACTTTATTTTGAGAAATGGAAATTTCAGTTATAAAATTTAGTTGATTGGCTCTTTCTAATAAGTATCCCAATATATTTGTTGTAAGTACATACAAGAAAGGAGATAAGGGGCACCCTTGCCTAATTGAACGTTGTAATGGGAAAGAATCAGAAATAGATATATTAATTACTAGATGAGCATTAGCATCTTAAATAGCATTTATACATGAGCACAAATTTGAGGCCCAAAACCCAACATTTTCATCATCTAAAGAGTGAAGTTCCACCAAATCTTGTCATAGGATTTATCAAAGTCTATTTTAACTAATAAAGCATTTTGTCTAGACTTTTGAGCCCATTCACTAGTTTCCCATGCTAAAATCAAGTTGTCAAGAGTATATCTTCCTCCCAAAAGCCCAATTTTCTTTGGTCTGACAATACTCTAAACCATTGGTTTAATCTAAATAGCTAGTGCCTTCACAATGATTTTATAAGAAGTGTTTAAAAGAGTAATTGGATGTTAGCTAGATATAGTATCTTCATTCTTCCCCTTAGGCAGAAGTTTGATTAGCCCTTTATTAATATTAGTCTCTAAGGAACCTTTATTAAAGGTTTCCACGTATAGAAGATAAAAGTCATCCTTAATGTGAGGCCACATAATCTGGTAAAATTTGACTGGCAACACATCAATACTAGGACTTTTGTTCAGTGCCATAGAGAAGAGAGCACATTCAATTTCTTCTAAGGACAAAATATGGTCTAAAAACTAGCTATAGACTTGATATAAATTTTGTTCAAAATAAAATCAAAACCATCTCTTCAAGGGTCTCTTGAATATCTTCCCAATGACTTTCTTCTTTGAAGAGACTCTTATAGAACTTCTGAAATAACATAATTATTTCAACAAGGTCTGTATGTAAGGAACCATGCTCATCCACTCTAGCACATATTTTCTCCTTCTTATGTTTATATTTCAAATAATTGAAAAAACTTTGAACCTTAGTTGCCTTACTTGATTCATTGAATTGTAGCCCTTATTTTAGCACCTTGTCCTCTATAATTGTCAAGTTTATGCAATTAAGTTTCTATGGATGCAATGGAGGCTTGACTTTGGATGTAGTTGGCAATTGTGTCGATTTGTTTCCTAGCATGCTCATGTTCCTTTTTATTAGTTGTGTTAAATCTTTTGATAGTTTCAATCACACCTTGTAACCATTATAATGGTTGATGGTTTTTTTAAATGGGATGGGAACATCGTTGTTGTTTCTATTTTATTTAGACACTTTTTATAAAATTATATATATAATTAAAGATTTTTTTAGACAATACTTTATAATTAGAATATTGATTTTTCATTCACCTTTTTCTTTCATGATTGAGTAGGAAACAACCTTGTAATAGAGTTATAGATATTACAAGATTTTTGAGGCATCAAAGGATATGATTTGTTTTATACTAGTGTACACCTTTTATTTTTATTCTCTTTGAAAATTTCTAGGTTTTTTTTCCACCAAAGCCATAACTTCATATTAATGGAATAGGAAATTGCATATTGAAGAAACTACCAATATATTAACCAGGGAAAAAACTAGTAAAGAAAAGACAACAATAGAAAAATAAAAATAAAAAATAAAAAACTAGGAAAATAATGAAAACAATAAAAAGACCATACAACTAATAGACACATTGACCATGGAAAAAGAAAACAAAACTCCCAAGTAAAAAGAAGGCCAAAATAGTAAAAAATGAATGAGCATTCTAGCACATCACCAAAAAAAGTGCAATCCAAGTCACACATAAGAAGTGAGTAATAAGTGGTAGGGACAAAGAAGTAGCCCACACAAGAAATGACCAACAAGAACAATCACAGTAAAGGAAATAGATGCAGCCACCAAGGCAAAACAATGATGGCACCAAAAGGATCCACACAATTAGAACTCAACAAAAGAAAAACTCACAAAAAGGAAGAGATCTAGAATAAAAATTATTGATCATAGAGAGATGAAGCAGGAAAGAAAGATAGAGCATGCATTATGTTTAGTGATATCCTAGATATCCACTGCAAAATGGAGACCAACCTTGGAGAGAGCATCAACGTCCATATTAAACTCCCTAAAGACACAAGAAAGGAAATATTATCAAGAAATAGTCTCAACATTTCAATCAGATTTTTATAGGAGACATAAGTAAATTGTCAACTCTATAGACCCCATTTAATAAATTGATAATAACTTTAGAATCACAAAAAACTTTAAGTTTTTCCAATCTACTATCCTTCGCCAATATCATCAGAAGATTCAAAGCGACAAGTTTACCATAGTTATCAGCACCACATCCCAATCCAACACTAGATTTAATAAAATGTTCAAAGTTAAAAAATACTATGCCACCATCCCCGCAATGAGTAGGATTACCTTGACAAACCCCATCAAAGAAACCCCAAGGACATGATCTATAAATATGTGGAGGAACCAAAGATCTCTAAATTTTCACCTTAATAATGTGTTTGAAGTGTTCAAGTATAGATCAAATATGAGAAGAATGTTGAAAAGAAGTAATCAATTTATCCTAAAAAATAGAAGCATTCCTAACCAATGAAATACCCCAAGAAACAAGTAAAGAAAGAGCCCTAAAGTCAAGTAAAGATCCCTACTAAAACCATTTTTTAATGCACTCAATAATAGTATTCCTAACCCAAACATTCCATAGTCTAGTAAACCCCTCTAACTCATACCAAACTTTGAGAGTATTCTAGGTTGAACTTGCACTCTCTATTCCTTATTTTTCATTATACATTTTTAGTTCCATAAACCAATTTTAATATTTTCTTAAACATTAATATCATCATTATTATTGATTAACTTTTATACCTTTTATTTTTACTTAAGTTACATTAATGAGATATTTTATATACCAAGGATGGTGACTTTTGATATTCTTTTGGATTAAATTGATCTTAGAGTCAAGTAAATTATATACAAATTAAGTTGACTCTAGCTTTGATGCTAAGTCATTCTTCATGTTGTCTTAAGTTTGTACCAACTTTGTCTAACTGTATCCTTATTCTTAGACTTTCATAGGTACTAAATAAAATAATTAAACAAAAAGTAACAAATTATAAACATATTAATAAAAAGATATGAGATATTAATCTTTTGATTAAATGTGATTTATGTCATTTGATAAGGATATTGTTTATATTGAAAATGTATTAGAAAACTATCTAGATTCAAAGAATTCAAGTTTTGATTATTTTAGTTTAGGATATTATAGATTTGATTGTGATTGCTAATATTTTTGTAAATGTGTTTATGATCATTGAACGACATTAACATGTTTCATTTTTTAAGTGATATAATATATATTTTTTACAAGATATTTTAGGATTGTCTTTCTATTTATTTTACTATGTAATTTATTTATGTATTGCAAATGGTAAATGGACACCCTCCAAAATATTTTAAGAAAAAATAATTTATAAATTGTGCAACTTAAATGAAATAGAAGATATTATTCATTTTTCTTATATAATATGTTTATTAGATAATAATATAAAAACATACTTATGGTGATATCTATAATTATAACTATCTTTATCATCATCTCAACTAGAATAATGAAACAAAGTCTAATGACCTTATTTTAAATCTAAATAATGATTAAAACTAGAATAATGAAACAAAGTCTAATGCCCTTATTTTAAATCTAAATAATGATTAAACTAGTTGTGTTTAAAGGTAAAGAAGATTTAAGCAATTTAGGTTTTCTTTCGACATAATTATCTATTATCTTGACTGTTTCTAACTTATTACTTCTTTTTCTAAATATTTCAATTAGAAAGATTCAAAAAATTATGAAGACATTTCAGTTGGTAAAGAATTTAGAAATTATGAAAGTAATTTAATAAAAACACCAATAATAAAAAGGAAGTAGAAAATTACACTTTGAAAGAGAATTCTATTGTATATATGCTTTAGTTAAATTCTAAAGACCAATTTATTCTAATTCTTATAATTTTATTTTTTAAATTATAATATTATATAAATGAGAAAATGTTAAAATTGGCAACTTTTTTATAATAACATAGTTTTTTCCTTGTAATCTATTTTACGATCCCCAAGGTTTTAAAACATATGTTCTCTATTAAAATTATTTCATCTCAAGGACCCGCATTTCATTAGATATCATTTTCAAAAGAATGTTAATCTTTAGATATTTTTGTCATTGGCTATCTATCATAATGGATTCATAAGCATGCATTGATAGAAGGATATATAGAATGTAAATTCAATAACATGAGGAGGTATATTGTTACACCCCGTGTGATTCTAACTATTTACTATTTACCTTGACTAGTTAATTTGCTTGAATAAATGAATGGTTTATGAATCTTGAATTGAATATATTGAAAGATTGAATGATGCAATGTGATGTATTATAAGTGATTCTAGTTGTGAAATGTATAAAGCATATGATTATATTGTGATCAGCTAACTACTGTTGTGGTGATGTAAGTTGAATGCAAGAATAGGTTGTTCCTCCAGAAATGAGGGGAAGTATCACTCAGGAGAAGGACTTGGTCTTGTAACCTTTAGAGAAGCCTAAACTGAGCAAGCACACACCACTATCCTACTTGGTCTAGGTTATGTCAAGTCTGTGTGGGTAAAGGTAATTAACATGTGGTAATGATCTTGAATACTTATATGGATATGATTTTATGAGTATTTGAATGAGGATTGTGATTTAGTTTGAGTATCGATTGATGTCTTCTTTGATAAAGTTTGGAATTGTAAAATGACAATGTATAAACATGGAATGAGCAAATACACATTTACATGTCCACGATAAACGTATACATATGAGAAAATACGTGCATGAGTATACGTAGGTAGACGTATCTACGCATGCTCATGAACGTATTACTCATAGGAATAAGAGTATCGATTGGACGAGGGAATCTATATGTATGTGTGTATATGTGCACTTCATATTCATACGTCGTCGATGGATATGTGGGCTAATGAGTTTTATGGTATATTCAAAGTAACTATAATATATATACGTATATGTGTGTATATAATACGTATATATATAGATGTTAATGGGAACGTATATATATATAGTTTACGTAAACATGTGTAGTTGACAGAATATGCAAATATGAATATGTGAATTCTATTATCAATTGATATTTTAAATATAAGTTTATATGGATATGTCTATATATATATATATATATATATGATAATGTTTTAAGCATTGATTATATATGAATAATGTCTCTTATGTGTTGCATTGATAGCATAGCACTTGGATTTTGAAACCAATATAAATGTTATTCACAGCACATAGTTTATAAACTATGGCACAACATATTACTATGCTTATAGCGCTAGAAAATACAACGCTGGCAGTTATAATGTTAAGGCACATAAAGTGTCATATATTGTGCATATGGCAGCGCTCCTTAAAGCGCTTGGTAACTGATTCCCAATGTGTGGAAGCTTTGACCTATTCTTCCAAATTGCCAACAGGAAAATAGGGGGCGTGGTGTTTTGAGTGGTGCCATGTTTGAGCAATGCAAATCAATTAGGAGTCTTAAATCTGATCTGTCCTTGCATTTCTGAGTTTACTTCTTGTTGTCCTCTGATGTGTTCTATGTGCAACGATTTCTGCTGCCACCTTGGATTTGTTTTACTGAATCAAACTACTGAGAGGGAGTTGTGGCGAATTTGGGAGCTAGTTTGTAGCCTTGGCATGCTCAAATTTTTGTATAAATATAGGAGCTCTTCCATTCATTTTACACACAATTTTCCATCGAATTGCTTTATGTTGTTCTACTGTAATTTTCTGAGTCTAGTGTTTGAATGTGCATTGTTATTTTGGTCTTGAGTTTGTGAGGGAGAATAGTAAGAAGTAAAGAGGGGGAATTGAGTTGATCTAGGAGGAGATATCCAGCCAGCATGAGGAGATATGAGCAAGGAATCTAGCTGATCTATTGGAGCTTAGCATTAACAAGCATGCTAATTTCTTCTTCATTGTGCATTTTATGTTTGAAAGGATTATATGTCTTTGATTGATTGTTTTGAAATAAGCTTGGGTTGCTTGTTTGTATCGAATTAGGTATTTTATTGTATGTTCAATGAGAGGTGTGTGTGTATATATATATATATATATATATATATATATATATATATATATATATATGTAGTACGGGAAATATTATGTATTGAATGTATGAATAATCTCCATAGTAGAGATTAGTGTCTATATTGGAATTATGTGCTATATTAAGTTAAGTATGATTAGCTATTTCTACATTAGGAAAAGTTAAGTTACGAAACCTATGTGGGTAAGTGCAAGAAGATGGGGGGCCAAAAAGGGGTCTTAAGTGGCCACTTTTTTTCTGAAATCAGGAAATACTGGCCTTGGATGAGAAATTGAGCATAGTTACACTCAAAATTTAGAGATGCAACCAAAACAATGTTCGTAGTGCTCCGAGTCTACTTTCTAAACTACTATTTTGTTTTGAAAATGGCATAGATTAAGGGGTTCAAAAGAGGGAGCCACAGAAATTGGTGTTGTTTCTGTCAAAAAAACATAACATAGCATGTTTTGTGGCTCCCTCAAAAGGTCAACTTTTTTTTGGTATTTTTAAAATCGCTTCAGTGAGAAATTAGCTAATAGCATGTAGTTTATGCCCGATTTTTCTGATAATTTTTTGATGAATATTTGATTTTTTACTAATTTTTAAAGTGGACACATCCTAAAAAACAGAATTTTGGCCGTGCTACCCCTATAAATTTTGAAAACTAATTGAAAATCATTTTTTTATTTTTTTAATATTTGTAGAATGGAGTCTAGTTTCTAAATATGTAATTTTTTTGAAATTTGAATGAATAGTTATTTTACAATGAAAAAAAGACCAAACAGTGGTTTTTGCATAAAAATAGACACACAAACAAAAGAAATTAAAGATGAAAGGCTTAACATTGTTAAAATGTGAAAAAAATCACATCGTCAAATAGCTAAGAGAAAGCCTAACATTACCCATGTGTTCGATTTGTTCAACCTTGAAACACGTGCAAATCTGAGGGTTAGCACGAACGAAATTATGTGAAATTTTGAAGAATACAGAAAAACACGTCTGTGACTGTTCATAAGGCACTCCAAGCCTTTGGGTTGGAAATCCAAAGCAAATCCCAAGCCCAAGGCTTGGGATTCCCAAAGCAAGAAATAACGCGAGCGCGTTATAACGCGCTCGCGTTATTTATTGCCTTACATTTTTCCCGCAAGCCTGTCTTTTCCCATGTTTGACATAATGCGAGCGCGTTATAACGCGCTCGCGTTATGTCCCACTCAAATTTTTTTACATTCAAGGCTATTCATCATGAGGGTTAAGGCATAAAGGATAGAGTTGAAAGGTTTACGGATAAGGGATTAGCGTTTAAGGTATAGTATTGAGCCCGTTGAGGGTCTAGGAATAGGGATAGCGTTTAAGGTTTAGGGATGAGGGATGACAGATTACGGTTGAGGGTCGAGGGATCAAAGTTAAGGGTTGAGGGATTAGGGTTTGACATTAAGGGTTGAGGGTTGAGGTTCAAGGGTCAAGGGTTTAGGGATAGGGTTTAGGGTTGAGGGATTAGGGTTAAAGTAGAGTGTGGAGGGTGTAAGGATTAGGGATAGGGTTGGAGGGTTTAGGGATAAGGGATTAGGGTTTAAGGTATAGTATCAAGTCTGTTGAGAGTTTAGGAATAGGGATAGCATTTAGGGATTAGGGATGAGGGATTATAGTTGAGGGATGATGGATTAGGGTTGAGGGTTGAGGGATTAGGGTTTAGGGATAAGGTTTAGGGTTGAGGGTTTAGGATTAGGGTTTAGGGTTGACGGATTAGCATTTAATGTCGAGGTTAGGGTTAGAGTGTTGAGGGTAGAGGGATTAGGGATAGGGTTTAGGGTTTAAGGTTTAAGGATTGAGGGTTGAGGCTTTAGGGATGAGGGTTTAAGGCTTAAGATATAGTGTCAAGTGTTGAGGGTGTAGGGATAGGGTTTAAGTTTTAAGGGTTAAGGGTTGAGGGATATGGATTAGGGTTTAAGGTATAGTGTTGAGGGTCGAGGGATCAAAGTTAAGGGTTGAGGGATTAGGGTTTGACGTTGAGGGTTGAGGGTTGAGGTTCGAGGGTCAAGGGTTTAGGGATAGGGTTGAGGGTCGAGAAAATAGGGTTAAAGTAGAGTGTGGATGGTATAAGGATTAGGGATAGGGTTGGAGGGTTTAGGGATAAGGGATTAGGGTTTAAGGTATAGTATCGATTCTGTTGAGGGTGTAGGAATAGGGATAGCATTTAGGGTTTAGGGATGAAGGATTAGAGTTGGGGGATGACAGATTAGGGTTGAGGGTTGAGGGATTAGGGTTTAGGGATAAGGTTTAGGGTTGAGGGATGAGGGATTAGGGTTTAAGGTATAGTGTTGAGGGTTTAGGGATAGGGTTTAGGGTTGAGGGATTAGGATTTGACGTTGAGGGTTGAGGGTTGAGGTTCGAGGGTCAAGGGTTTAGGGATAGGGTTGAGGGTCGAGGAATTAGGGTTAAAGTAGAGTGTGGAGGGATGACGGATGATAGATTAGGGTTGAGGGTTGAGGGATTAGGGTTTGATGTTGAGGGTTGAGGGTTTAGGGTTAGGGTTGAGAGATGAGGGATCAGAGTTAAGGGTTGAGAGATTAGGGTTTGACGTCGAGGGCTGAGGTTCGAGGGTCAAGGGTTTAGGGATAGGGTTGAGGTTGAAGGGATTAGGGTTTAGGGACAAGGTTTAGGGTTAGGGTTGAGGGATTAGGGTTTAAGGTATAGTGTTGAGGGTTTAGGGATAGGGTTTAGGGTTGAGGGATTAGAGTGAAGGGTTGAGGGATTAGAATTTGGCGTTGAGGGTTTAGGGTTTAGGATCAGGGTTGAAGGTCGAGGGATTAGAGTTAAGGGTTGAGGGATTAGGGTTTGATGTTGAGGGTTGAGGGTTGAGGTTCGAGGGTCAAGGGTTTAGGGATAGGGTTGAGGGTCGAGGAATTAGGGTTAAAGTAGAGTGTGGAGGGATGACGGATGATAGATTAGGGTTGAGGGTTGAGGGATTAGGGTTTGATGTTGAGGGTTGAGGGTTTAGGGTTAGGGTTGAGAGATGAGGGATCAGAGTTAAGGGTTGAGGGATTAGGGTTTGACGTCGAGGGCTGAGGTTCGAGGGTCAAGGGTTTAGGGATAGGGTTGAGGTTGAAGGGATTAGGGTTTAGGGACAAGGTTTAGGGTTAGGGTTGAGGGATTAGGGTTTAAGGTATAGTGTTGAGGGTTTAGGGATAGGGTTTAGGGTTGAGGGATTAGAGTGAAGGGTTGAGGGATTAGAATTTGGCGTTGAGGGTTTAGGGTTTAGGATCAGGGTTGAAGGTCGAGGGATTAGAGTTAAGGGTTGAGGGATTAGGGTTTGATGTTGAGGGTTGAGGGTTGAGGTTCGAGGGTCAAGGGTTTAGGGATAGGGTTGAGGGTTGAGGAATTAGGGTTAAAGTAGAGTGTGGAGGGATGACGGATGATAGATTAGGGTTGAGGGTTGAGGGATTAGGGTTTGATGTTGAGGGTTGAGGGTTTAGGGTTAGGGTTGAGAGATGAGGGATCAGAGTTAAGGGTTGAGGGATTAGGGTTTGACGTCGAGGGCTGAGGTTCGAGGGTCAAGGGTTTAGGGATAGGGTTGAGGTTGAAGGGATTAGGGTTTAGGGACAAGGTTTAGGGTTAGGGTTGAGGGATTAGGGTTTAAGGTATAGTGTTGAGGGTTTAGGGATAGGGTTTAGGGTTGAGGGATTAGAGTGAAGGGTTGAGGGATTAGAATTTGGCGTTGAGGGTTTAGGGTTTAGGATCAGGGTTGAAGGTCGAGGGATTAGAGTTAAGGGTTGAGGGATTAGGGTTTGATGTTGAGGGTTGAGGGTTGAGGTTCGAGGGTCAAGGGTTTAGGGATAGGGTTGAGGGTCGAGGAATTAGGGTTAAAGTAGAGTGTGGAGGGATGACAGATGATAGATTAGGGTTGAGGGTTGAGGGATTAGGGTTTGATGTTGAGGGTTGAGGGTTTAGGGTTAGGGTTGAGAGATGAGGGATCAGAGTTAAGGGTTGAGGGATTAGGGTTTGACGTCGAGGGCTGAGGTTCGAGGGTCAAGGGTTTAGGGATAGGGTTGAGGTTGAAGGGATTAGGGTTTAGGGACAAGGTTTAGGGTTAGGGTTGAGGGATTAGGGTTTAAGGTATAGTGTTGAGGGTTTAGGGATAGGGTTTAGGGTTGAGGGATTAGAGTGAAGGGTTGAGGGATTAGAATTTGGCGTTGAGGGTTTAGGGTTTAGGATCAGGGTTGAAGGTCGAGGGATTAGAGTTAAGGGTTGAGGGATTAGGGTTTGATGTTAAGGGTTAAGGTTCGAGGGTTTGATGTTGAGGGTTGAGGGTTGAGGTACATTTCGGTGTGACATTTAAATTGTCTTGCCGATATACACTGTAAAGGTTATTTTGTGGACTTTCAAGGATTTTTTCACCTGTGTTAATGTTCAACTTGTTTCGCTCTGCATCAAGGGATTACGGTTTGACGTTGAGGGCTGAGGTTCGAGGGTCAAGGGTTTAGGGATAGGGTTGAGGTTGAAGGGATTAGGGTTTAGGGACAAGGTTGAGGTTGAGGGATTAGGATTTGACATTGAGGGTTGAGGGTTTAGGGATAGGGTTGAGGGATTAGGATTTGACATTGAGGGTTGAGGGTCAAGGGATCAGAGTTGAGGGTTTAGGGTTTAGAGATCTATAGCAGGACAAAACGCGAGCGCGTTATAGCGCGAGCGCGTTATAACGCGCTCGCGTTTTGTAATTCTACTAAAACGGTAAAAAAGTGGTTACCCCCGTGATCCAGGCCCACATGCTCTGTTTTCTTACTGATTCTGCGCGTGCTCCGACAAAAAAGAAGTGCTTTCATGCTATTGGGAAGTTCACATGCACATTTGACACATTGTACCACCTTTGCATGATCTTTCCACCACCTTTTCTGCTTTGCCAACTTGAGAAGGAGGAAATAACATAGTTTTCAAACCAAATTTGATATATATCTATACAAGTTTCAATTTTTGTAGTATTGCAATGTTAATTTTGATTCAATTTTAAGAATTTAACATTGAAAAGGAAGCAAGTGGTGAAAAACTCAAATTGTTGAGGAGTTTGATGCAAGAAGATAAAAACACTACATAATTGGGTACTCTCTCCATTCAAATCTTCATTTTTTAGGTATGTCAAGTCTTTACATGCATGTTCTTTACATTTTCCTTATTTCGGATTGAATTACTTTATCATGCATTATCATACATGTTTAAAATAGACACATTTCCAATCAAGAAAGCAACCTACAATCTCACATGATGCCATGTATATTTTCTACACTTGGGCTCTTTAATAATTATGTGTAATAAACAAACCTTAGTTCATACCATGATGTCAAACTATACAAGAATAAATCCTTACAACATAAAAAAAATACAATCCCACTATTATCATGTATTCATTTCTTAGGAACTAATATTGGTCTCTTTATCATGCTACAGACAAATTCTCCGTCATGCCGAGGAAACGATCAAGAATTAAACCAACACAGGAAGAGATAGAAGCTAAGAATGCAAAGAAAGCAATGGCTATGAGGGAACTTCGTGAGAAGAGGAAATTAGACACGATAAATGAAGACATACCAATTGAAGAGGAACCACAACCATCACAAAGAGATATGGTATTGGTGGCACAAAGAGAACGAATGCAAAAACTTCGTGGTACGAGAGATTTAAATACCATAGTTGGAGACACATCCTTTATCGCAAGACAACATGTAGGGACACCATCTACCACATCTCAAGTTGAGAGTACATCATCACTCACATGTGATGAAGGAGGTACGCCATCGTTCCCACCTCAACCTCAAGGTATGTCATCTATTCCATCTTCGATCGAAGGTATGCCATCTAACCCATCTCATTTAAATATTGATGAAATTCCTAATGTTGAGATGAATTTACCTAACTTGACACCACCTAGAATTTTGCATAGAAAGCCAAAGTATTTGATTGATATTGATGAGAATATTTTGCAGCCAATGGAAGGTAAGATTCCAAAACGCACTTGTAGAAGATATGCTAATAAGATTTAGAGATTGTTCTTTGAAAAGTTAAATGAGACTGCAAGATGTCAACTATTGACTTTGACCACATATCAGATTTAGTTCAACCAGGTAATATAGGGCACATATATGCATCTAATTTCATCTAGTTCAACCAGGTAATGTCATCTTACTTTGTAGTGTTTTTGTAATGTTGACTAATTTCATCTAATTTGCTACACATATCAATGTAGGACACGTATATGCAGTTATTGCAGATGAAGATAATGAAGAGGGAACAGATTATTACTTATGCCGTTGTGTTGAGGCCAAAAAGAAATTGGAGGCCCCTGTTACAGATGGAGAAAACATCGAATACCCTACAGGATCAGTGGTTATTACTGGAACATGGCTTAGAAGGTACCCACATAAGAGTGTTAATATTTGGCTATTTCAGGACTTTGACATGCATCGAAAGATTCTTCATTACTCAAACCTTGTCGTGGCATCCAATGTTCATTTGATAAAGTATCGGGGTAGACCTTTGAACAAAATATTGTGGAAGGTGCGTGAGTCTGACCATGAAGCAATACTTGACACAATAAAGAGTAGAGCAGATCCAGATGGTTCATTGGATTAATTTGTAAGTATTCACATTGATTTTGTAAAGTTATGTTACATTGAGTTGTAAGTATGCACATTAATTTGTAAGGTTTGTCTTTTTTTATTTCCTCCTGCATTTTTACACATATGTACACATTTTTCCATCATCATGTTATGCATTTTTGGTGTCCTGCTCCTGATGCGACCAAACTCATAACTCACCCTACTAGACACCATTTGATGATCTCTCCAACACTCTGGATCCAGGGCGCCCAATCATGATGATGACCTATATACCATTCTCCCAAGGCGCTCATAATGAATTAATGATAAGGAGCGCCTTGACCTCTATAATCAAGGTGATTTTAAGTCATTTTGAGTCATTTGGGGTCAGTTTGAGTCTTTGAGTCATGTTGCAAAAAAGTGTCAATGTTGTCAAGTTGCACAAAGCAACCTTTGCATTTTTGGTGTCTTGCTCGTGATGTGACCAAACTGATTGTTCCAACGCATTCAGATGGGTACATTTACGCTAGGCATGGTCCTATTTTTCACCCAAACATGTCGAAACAGTCTGAGCTACATTGTACCAACGATATCCCTAAAGAGTCCAAAGTGCAAAAAGGCAGCAATCTTTGACGAGATGTTACTTGAAAATCGTGTCACTTAGAAACATTTCGTCTAAGGCAACGGGATCACGTAGAGTGCCTCTACAATAACCTCTCTCGGTTTTTTATAGCTCTGAGGCATTTGCCCGTGGTGAAAGGTTTTCTGTTGCCCCAAAAATCGTCAGAAGGAGGCAGTGTAAAGTTGCAAAGGGGTGTAACTTTCGTCCTGCTCCTAATGCGACCAAACTGACTGTTCCAACGCGTCCGAATGGGTACATTTATGCTAGGCATGGTCCTATTTCTCACCCAAACATGTCGAAACAGTCGGAGCTACATTGTACCGACGATATCCCTGAAGAGTCCAAAGTGCAAAAAGGCAGCAATCTTTGACGAGATGTTACTCAAAAACCGTGTCACTTAGAAACATTCCGTCTGAGGCAACGGGATCACGTAGAGTGCCTCTACAATAACCTCTCTCGGTTTTTTATAGCTCTTAGGCATTTGCCCGTGGTGAAAGGTTTTCTGTTGCCCCAAAAATCGTCAGAAGGAGGCAGTGTAAAGTTGCAAAGGGGTGTAACTTTCGTCCTGCTCCTGATGCGACCAAACTGACTGTTCCAACGCGTCCAAATGGGTACATTTATGCTAGGCATGGTCCTATTTCTCACCCAAACATGTCGAACCAGTCGGAGCTACATTGTACCGACAATATCCATGAAGAGTCCAAAGTGCAAAAAGGCAGCAATCTTTGACGAGATGTTACTCGAAAATCGTGTCACTTAGAAACATTTCGTCTGAGGCAACGGGATCACGTAGAGTGCCTCTACAATAACCTCTCTCGGTTTTTTATAGCTCTGAGGCATTTGCCTGTGGTGAAAGGTTTTCTGTTGCCCCAAAAATCGTCAGAAGGAGGCAGTGTAAAGTTGCAAAGGGGTGTAACTTTCGTCCTGCTCCTGATGCGACCAAACTGACTATTCCAGCGCGTCCGAATGGGTACATTTATGCTAGGCATGGTCTTATTTCTCACCCAAATATGTCGAAACAGTCGGAGCTACATTGTACCGACGATATCCCTGAAGAGTCCAAAGTGCAAAAAGGCAGCAATCTTTGACAAGATGTTACTCGAAAATTGTGTCACTTAGAAACATTCCGTCTGAGGCAACGGGATCACGTAGAGTGCCTCTACAATAACCTCTCTCGGTTTTTTATAGCTCTGAGGCATTTGCCCGTGGTGAAAGGTTTTCTGTTGCCCTAAAAATCGTCAGAAGGAGGCAGTGTAAAGTTGCAAAGGGGTGTAACTTTCGTCCTGCTCCTGATGCGACCAAACTGACTGTTCCAACGCGTCTGAATGGGTACATTTATGCTAGGCATGGTCCTATTTCTCACCCAAACATGTCGAAACAGTCGGAGCTACATTGTACCGACGATATCCATGAAGAGTCCAAAGTGCAAAAAGGCAGCAATCTTTGACGAGATGTTACTCGAAAACCATGTCACTTAGAAACATTCCGTCTGAGGCAACGGGATCACGTAGAGTGCCTCTACAATAACCTCTCTCGGTTTTTTATAGCTCTGAGGCATTTGCCCGTGGTGAAAGGTTTTCTATTGCCCCAAAAATCGTCAGAAGGATGCAGTGTAAAGTTGCAAAGGGGTGTAACTTTCGTCCTGCTCCTGATGCGACCAAACTGACTGTTCCAACGCATCCGAATGGGTACATTTATGCTAGGCATGGTCCTATTTCTCACCCAAACATGTCGAACCAGTCGGAGCTACATTGTACCGACGATATCCATGAAGAGTCCAAAGTGCAAAAAGGCAGCAATCTTTGACGAGATGTTACTCGAAAATCATGTCACTTAGCAACATTTCGTCTGAGGCAACGGGATCACGTAGAGTGCCTCTACAATAACCTCTCTCGGTTTTTTATAGCTCTGAGGCATTTGCCTGTGGTGAAAGGTTTTCTGTTGCCCCAAAAATCATCAGAAGGAGGCAGTGTAAAGTTGCAAAGGGGTGTAACTTTCGTCCTGCTCCTGATGCGACCAAACTGATTGTTCCAACGCGTCCGAATAGGTACATTTATGCTAGGCATGGTCCTATTTCTCACCCAAACATGTCGAAACAGTTGGAGCTACATTGTACCGACGATATCCCTGAAGAGTCCAAAGTGCAAAAAGGCAGCAATCTTTGACGAGATGTTACTCGAAAATTGTGTCACTTAGAAACATTCCGTCTGAGGCAACGGGATCACGTAGAGTGCCTCTACAATAACCTCTCTCGGTTTTTTATAGCTCTGAGGCATTTGCCCGTGGTGAAAGGTTTTCTGTTGCCCTAAAAATCGTCAGAAGGAGGCAGTGTAAAGTTGCAAAGGGGTGTAACTTTCGTCCTGCTCCTAATGCGACCAAACTGATTGTTCCAACGCGTCCGAATGGGTACATTTATGCTAGGCATGGTCCTATTTCTCACCCAAACATGTCGAAACAGTCGGAGCTACATTGTACCGACGATATCCATGAAGAGTCCAAAGTGCAAAAAGGCAGCAATCTTTGACGAGATGTTACTCGAAAACTGTGTCACTTAGAAACATTCCGTCTGAGGCAACGGGATCACGTAGAGTGCCTCTACAATAACCTCTCTCGGTTTTTTATAGCTCTGAGGCATTTGCCCGTGGTGAAAGGTTTTCTGTTGCCCTAAAAATCGTCAGAAGGAGGCAGTGTAAAGTTGCAAAGGGGTGTAACTTTCGTCCTGCTCCTGATGCGACCAAACTGACTGTTCCAACGTGTCCGAATGGGTACATTTATGCTAGGCATGGTCCTATTTCTCACCCAAACATGTCGAAACAGTCGGAGCTACATTGTACCGACGATATCCCTAAAGAGTCCAAAGTGCAAAAAGGCAGCAATCTTTGACGAGATGGTACTCGAAAATCGTGTCACTTAGAAACATTTCGTCTGAGGCAACGGGATCACGTAGAGTGCCTCTACAATAACCTCTCTCGGTTTTTTATAGCTCTGAGGCATTTGCCCGTGGTGAAAGGTTTTCTGTTGCCCCAAAAATCGTCAGAAGGAGGCAGTGTAAAGTTGCAAAGGGGTGTAACTTTCGTCCTGCTCCTGATGCGACCAAACTGACTGTTCCAACGCGTCTGAATGGGTACATTTATGCTAGGCATGGTCCTATTTCTCACCCAAACATGTCGAAACAGTCGGAGCTACATTGTACCAACGATATCCCTGAAGAGTCCAAAGTGCAAAAAGGCAGCAATCTTTGACGAGATGTTACTCGAAAATCGTGTCACTTAGAAACATTCCGTCTGAGGCAACGGGATCACGTAGAGTGCCTCTACAATAACCTCTCTCAGTTTTTTATAGCTCTGAGGCATTTGCCCGTGGTGAAAGGTTTTCTGTTGCCCCAAAAATCGTCAGAAGGAGGCAGTGTAAAGTTGCAAAGGGGTGTAACTTTCGTCCTGCTCCTGATGCGACCAAACTGACTATTCCAACGCATCCGAATGGGTACATTTATGCTAGGCATGGTCCTATTTATCACCCAAACATGTCGAAACAGTCGGAGCTACATTGTACCGACGATATCCCTGAAGAGTCCAAAGTGCAAAAAGGCAGCAATCTTTGACGAGATGTTACTCGAAAACCGTGTCACTTAGAAACATTCCGTCTGAGGCAACGGGATCACATAGAGTGCCTCTACAATAACCTCTCTCGGTTTTTTATAGCTCTGAGGCATTTGCCCGTGGTGAAAGGTTTTCTGCTGCCCCAAAAATCATCAGAAGGAGGCAGTGTATTAAGTCAGGATGAAAGCCTATTCACTCTAGGCGCCTGTTTTTGACCAAATCGCACATGCGCCTTGAACAACTCTGTCTTCAAGGCGCTTTTCTCTAATCTCTGTAACTCTCCAAATCCACTAAGGCGCAAATTTTACCTCTTGGGCTCAAGATATAGGTTCTTCATCCAAGGCGCCAGAATGGTCCAAAGGCGCATTTCACCTCTAACCTCACCTCTGACCTTACTTGGAGGCGCTAAACCTCATCTCATTGCTCTCCTCCATTACAAGCGCTCACTTACCTCAATCTTGGGCGCATACCAACATCCCAACATCCAAATCACCTAGGCGCTCAAAACCTTCAAGACTCAAGGTGCATTTTATGATCAAACAAGGTATCTCCTGAACAAGGCGCTCATAGTCTCATCAGGGCGTTAATCATCATCATGAGCACTCATATTGTTCTAGGCGCACAGTTATCTCTAGAATGCTCAAGGCGCACATACCCTTCTCTAGGCTAGTTTACACTTATTCAAGGCGCTCATTCCAAACTTACATGAACTACTCATTACAAGACGCACAAACTAGATGATCCTAGGGCATAAGGGCGCTCATAGGAGTTGTTATGTGTCATTTTGGCCAAGGTTTTCTGGAGCAGTGAAGACATTAGGAAGGGGATGATCGTTTGGATAGTTTTGAATGCTTTATTTCTCCTTGTTTAAACTAGGCGCTCACTGAGGATTGGAGTAGCCTTTGCACCCTCACATCACGTTAATCGGCGTTTCAGAGGCAATCATAGTATAGGAAGATTTGCGCCTTGAAGAAGAGAGTTATCTGGTGAGTGCTTAGGAGTTCTGGCGCCTAGGGGAAAGGTCTAGGTAGAGCGCCTTCAGACTTTGACAGTGAAGTGCCTTAAGGAGTTGGATGATGTTTTTGCCTAGAGTGGAGATGATGTTTTTAGCGCCTTAAGGATGATGATGGAGCGCTTTGGAGTCAGGTTAGTCTGGAGCACCTTAAGAAGGTAAAGCACTTCAAATGTAAACACAAGTGTTTTGAGCGCCCTAATGAGAAGTTGTCTTGGCACCATAAGTTGTTCAAACGAAGATATGCGCCTTGGATAGTTGCAAAGACCTAATTTAGCGCCCAAGGTTGGAAGACTCTTTGTGAGCACCCAGTGTTTGAAAGCTCTTTGTGTTTGGTGCATTAAAATGAATTTGGCACCTAAATAGTATTGAAACACTCAACTGAGCGCCTAAAGCCCATGAGAGAAGTGATATGCGCCTTGATAGGAATATCATGGAAGATGAGTTTACTGAATGGCGCCTTGAATGACTTGGTTGATTAAGTGTTTTAGTACCTAGATATGGGATGAATCATTGAGTGCCTTTGGTTGAGATGATGTCAGCACCTTTGAGATTATAACACCTTGGAGTCAAGTTCGAAGGAGCACCTTGAGAAGGTAAAACACTTCAAATGTTTTCAAGGAATTGGAGAAGTCACTTAGTGCCTAGAAGGAATTCCAGAGCAAGAGGGTTGGAGCGCCTTGAGCTTCAAGTCAGATATGCGCCTAGACCTCTACCCTTTAGCAAGTTGAAGCCCTCTGAGCCTTGACAACGTGAGAATGCCTTATAGTGAATATGCGCCTTGGGCAAGGTTGAATACAAAGTTGAGGAGTATATCATAATGAGTAAGTGCACTGTAGGGTTAGATGATAAAGACTAGTGCCTTGAGTGTCTTGGTCAAAATTTTGACGTGAGAAGTCTTGCAAGATCAAACCCTGGAGTGCGCCTTAGAGAGAACCTATTGATCCTTTGCTTTGACAAGATTTGGGCGCCAGAATGATCCTTAATAAATGGAATGTATCTACACCAATTTTGCGCCTTTAGGGAAGTGATGGTGGCCAGAATGATCCTTAATCTCATGTTTGTGCGCCTAGGTCTAGAAGCAAGATTTGAGCGCCTTAGGATAGGGTTTTTTGCACCTTGTCTTGGAGAGTGAATTTGCGCCTTGGATGATGTTGAAGCGCCTTGGGATGAAATGCGCCCAAACTTATAGAGGGCCTTCAGTGAGGGAGTTGAAGAGAGTGCTTAGAGGAAGGATAGCCTTAAGATCAAACTAAGTACTTAGAAACCTAAGATTAGCGCCTTATTTGAAGTTATACACCTATTCTGGCGCCAGAGAGTGAGTTTGAGTGTGAAGAAGTGAATGTCTGCGCCTTGAAGGGGATACAAAGGGAAGATGATGCACCTTGATGGGTTGATGATGGAAATTTGCGTTTTGGAGCTAAATGTGCGCCTTGAAGGAGATAGTGCATAGAGGTACAATGAATCTTCCGGAGAACATGGATAGACAACTAAGTCTCCAACTTGAGTCTTCTAAGTGAATTGGATAATGAAGAGAGTCTAGTCATTTTGGGCGCTAGTATCAGGATGAATCATCCAAAATGGGTGCCTAGAACTAGAAGGCGCCAATGCATGAGTTCAAGGATCCTCCATTGGAGCGCCTAGCCCAGATGGCTATAGATTGAAAGTTTTAAAGCTAAGTGATGTCTCTTACGTGAATTCCTAGCCCAGGTGCATGTGTTGGGAAAAACTCTTTGGCTCTGGCGCCTAGAATTGGGAGCTTTGTAAGATGCACCAATTGATGAAACATTTCCATTTTGCGCCTAGAATAGAACTCTCTCACATAGTTGAAATTGACTTGATAGAAGGAGATAAGTCTTAAGGACTAGTTTGGCGCCTCACTTGCCTATCTCACCTTTGAAATGTGCTTTGGTTGATGATCATCATTGATGGAACCTAGTGAAATGTAAAGCTATTTGTATCTCCAGAGGATCAAAATTGGATTAGGAGATCATCCTTGCAGTTGAGATTGACAGAGAAGTGTTAAAGGAATCACTTCAAATGGGCGCCTAAGCTAGTTGAGGTGCATATCAATTCCACTGTAACTCCAGACTGACGCTTAGGATCCAGTCATCTCCTAAGGCGCAGTTCCATTCACCCATGACCTCGCTTGGCGTCTAAAACTTGGAAACTCCTTTGGAAAGCTCCTGTTGCGCCTAGAAGATGAGTTTGGGATATCAACTTGCAAAAGGCTTAGAAACTCTTCAAAGATGTTAGGCACAATCCCATGGCACTGGAGCTCAGTTTTGGCGCCTTCAAGGAATAGCACATGAAGGAACTTGGGAGGTCAGGTGCTTGTAAAAGGGAACACCTTGGAACATCTTCTAGGGGTTGAAGTAGTAAGAAAACATCAAGTGAGTCTAGGCGCACTCCCTTGTGTGAACAGTTTAGCTCTGGCGCCTAGCCACAGAGTGAGCCAGAAGAAGTAGTTTGGACATTAGAAGATAGGCGCTCATTCTACAATGAAGCATTCCACCTTCCTAATCAACAAAGACTTGCAAGAATTGACAAAGGAAGCTAAGGCGCACCTTCTACTTGTTTCCACCTCCAGAATGCGCCTAACCTTGAAAGGGGGTTCAAAGATGTTTGTTAGACCTTTTCACTCAAGGCACTCACCTTAGGCGCACTTTCTAAGTCCTTGTCACCTCAAGGAAACACCTAGTTTGGAAGGCGCTTGCCCTGTTCTCCACTCCTTTCAATTGGCGCCTAGAACACAGAATGCATGAAAGGAGCGCCTAGACTCCAGAGGGCTGATTTGGGCGCCTAGCATTTAAAACACTTTCATAATGATGATGTTTTGGCGCCTACTCTTGGAAACAATCCAGAGCATCCATAAACTCTAATTGGCACCTAATGTTGACAAGGCGCAACTTCAGGAGGAGGTCACCTCAACTTGGCGCCCAAGTCAGAAAAACCTGTAAATCCTTCAAATATGCGCCTACCTTGTGAGGTGATGAGTTGAACATTCCAAATCTTCAAATGTTGCTCAAATAAGGAAGACATTGTAACATCAAGGCTTCAAGGCCTGTCCTTGTATTTCCATTGAATGAGTTGTACTTCATGCTATTGAAAGCATTTTCCATGTAATAAGACATTGCAAGTTGATTGAATCAAGTAACAAGACAAGTACCCAACTCTAATGTTGTTTCATTCAAATAGTTATCTTGATGTATATCTTTATGTTATTGAAGTAGTTGATGAATTGTTAGCAAGTAAAAGTGTTTAAGTAAGGAAAATTTTTCATAGAACTAGTTGGGTATCTTACACTTACACCATGCCTATCCATCAAACATCACAATGCAATCAAAATCCTAACAACATGCCCATGATCCAAGATCAAGTGCAATCATGCAAAGATATTATCAATCACAAGCCTATTAAGAATGAACTAGAGTCTTCTAGTACCATACTTTTCCATCAAACACCATCATGTAATCCATGGCCTATCAAGCCTATCAAAGAAAATGCAAACATCCTATGTAATACAATCAGACTTTAAATATTTGAAGTAGCCATCTACAAATATCCATTCAAAAGTGGATTTATAATGCAAGTATGGACGCCATCAATAAAAAAGATTTGTATTAACCAAATATCCATATACGCATACATCAATATCTGTCGATATAAGTATAACATATATACAAAATAGCCATATAGGCTTACAAGAATGCCATATAGGCATACAATGTCAACTATGTACAATACAAAATATATGTCCACAAATGCCATATAGGCATACAATAGAGGAACACAATAAAAAGTCATTCCCCTCTAGCTGGTGAAGAGAATAAATCACGAGCAGCCTTTGATCTTCTAGGGGATGGAGACATGCATGTGGGTGGTCTACTACGAACCCGAGGGCTACTTCTCCTATTTAGTTCTTCCTACACCTTTACCTGTTACAAAAAAAAGTATAGATATTAATATATAGAAATTACATGTTATAAAAAAATGAAACATTTAACAAAATAATCACTTACCGCTAACATATAATCTGTCTGCTCGCTTGCCTCAGTAGCAGGAAAAGGCCCTGGTGATGTCATGTCCTATAGAAACCATCCAGATAGAAATTAAACTTCAAATCAATAATCTTTTGATTTTTCAAAAATAGACAACTATAACAATGAATGTAAATTGAAACTTACTAATCTGCCTCATACCCCTGTCAATGCCATAGAGCTATGAATCGCAGAGGCCACACCCTGCTCCATTGCCCTATGAACATGGGGAGGTGTATCCGCAGCCTGCATCATCTGGAAATAAAACAACATTATTCAATTACGAAAACTATAATAGTGATGCAAATCATGGCTCCTAACATACACACACGCTCATCTAAACATGGAAGTACACACAATAAAACACACAAATCACATACAAAAATTTAGTAAGTACAATTCATTCATTAAACTATTTATTTTATTACCTCCGTAAAGCTTTGAAGTCCACCACCGCTGGCAGGTGTTGCCATGAAATCTACAGTGTTAACCTATTCAACATCCAAAATCAGAAATTAGAATACCATTCATATAACGATGCTATTCACATGTAATATTTATAATTGTTTACTAGTTACATACCTCGACAGTAGATGATCTAGTGAAAAATGTAGGTGGAGAACCACTGAAAACTGCATCGACGCTATGACCCTGAAATTTCATTAAAATCATCAATTTAAATTAGTTAATCTTGTATTTCAAAAATAAAATTTAATAAATTAAATTCAATAAACTTGCTAATATTTACCTGAGTATCAAGGCCGAAAGTCTCACTCAGGAGGGTATCTGTCATCGCCATCTGCTCAGCTGCAGATGTAGCCTGTGCACCTGCGTCCTGACTGTCCATGGGGTCATAACCACAGGCTGACCCGCAAGCCTGGCAAGTATGCGGTGGGACCCTACTCCTCGCACTATCTCCCAACCCACTCTGTGTTGCAGGATCGGCATGCTCTATGATGCTCTGGGTCAAGGCACTAATCGACCTCAGTGTATCGACCTCAACACTCTCCTTCACAATGGAAGGAATAGAAACATGCTCGTGGGCTGGTCTGCTGATTACTCGTCTCACTACCCGCTGTGGGTCAAGACGTGCCCCTGGTCTATCCTGTGCTGAGCCCCCACCTCTACCCTGGAAGTCCCGCATATCAAAATAGTTTGGCACTTTATTGAGGACAAACTCGGAGTAGAGTTTCCTCAAAAAGTATTGCGGGACCTCATTGTTATTGCATGGAGGATGGTCAAAAACCATCCACCACCTCTGCCCGAAATTGTCCCTTATCGCTTGGTTGTTGCACCAATGGATAGGGAACCTCTTGCATGTAATGGGTGGAGGTTGATTTGTTTGTGGGTTTGTGAAAATTGAACACAAGTCTACTTTTGTAATTTGTAATTTTTTGACATCTTGGTATGACAATTTATCTGCATAGTAATCTCTAAACTCTCTCTTTTTATCAGTCCAACTAGTTATTTGCTTGCTAATTGAATTTACATTTGATAACATAGACTCAAGAGATTCGGCAAGCGTGGACCTATGCAAGGTTGAAGTGGAAGGATCTTTCAACCTTGCAATTATATCTTCAATTTGTTTTTTGTTGTTTTCAATTTCCCCCATTATATTATCTTGTGTTCCAGGGGCATGTCGAGGAATGAATGGAGGAGGTTGTTGTTCTGCAGGTATTTCTTCCTCAAGATTTTGTGGATTTTGAGGAGGAGGAGGAGGTGCATTAACATTTCCTACAATTAATAAAATATGCATCAAAAATCAACACAAAACCTACCTATTTAGGAAGAAATTCAAACAAAAAAACAAAGATAACTCACCCCTTTGGCGTGCTCGACGTCGCAGCGGCATTTCGGCGATGAATCGACAAATCTTTTGTGTTGAACGGTGTTTTGTAGAACGCGAGCGCGTTTTTGAAGGGTTTTAAGCCGCGGGCGGAGGAAAAACTCACAATGAAATAAAATAAAATGAAATGACAGCGTTTTTTTTATATATATAAAGCGCTTTATAACGCGAGCGCGTTATAACGCGCTCGCGTTATGGCTCGGCAATGACGAGCCTTAGGCTTGTCATTGCCAAGCCATAACGCGAGCGCGTTATGCCTAAATTTTTTTTCAAAATTTTTTGGCCACTTTTTGGCCCCCCATCTTTTTGCACTTACCCATGTGTTACAACTTGTATTACTTTGGTAGAGGTGTCATAGTAAACTTGGAATTATTATGTGAGGTTAATCTTGGGATTAGTTGATCCATGGGTAAGGGAGTAACCTTTGTATAGAGATTGATGTCATACCAAATTGAGCTAGGAAGATGGATGAACGTGTGACATCTATTCCGAATTAGGGGTGATGAATACTTTGGCCAAAGTAGTGTAAGTAGCCATTGTTTACATTGTCAGCTCACTGTGATCCAGGTTTACATACTAGGTAGGGATAATCATACTTGTAGGTTGGAGCCACAGTATGACAGTTCTAGTTATGTAGGACACAACATCATGCTTAGAATAGGCTAATCTTTGAGGTTACTAGATACCAATCCCTTCATCAAAGGGTAGGGCCGTTTACTAGTTTGGTAAATGTGTGGGGGACCACAGTTAGTTTGTGGTTGGTAGAAAAGCGCTTGAGTGATGCTTCTCCTCATGCAGTTGGTGGCCAGGATTTGATGAAGGACATCAGAACCATTTGTATCTCTATAGCTCTTGAAGCTTGTTTGTAATTTTGTATCCATCTCATGGAATTTTGTAAATGAGAAATATTCAATACTTGTAATGTTGAAAAGTGATTTGATTATGCAATGGTAAAGTTTGAAATATGTTTCAAATGTGCATCATATCATTTTAAAAGAAGGAAAAATTTTATTGCTTATATTGTTGGTATGAGGTACTATTTACTTTTGGATTAAATGTAGTAAAATCTATTTGGTAGAACAATGGGCATGTTACATATATGGAGTATTTTTTAATTAGTTAAACATTTTTTTGTATTGAAAAATGCATGTTTACAAAGTAAAATCAATGCTCAAAAGAGAAACTAAAGGTAAAAATACATAACACAAAAGCAACAAACCTTCTTAAATAGCAAGTTGTGACAATGTGCTAGGGGGCAATTGAAACACAATTCAAAAATACAAACAAATCACTATTGCAATTCAAACACCAATCATATAAAATCTAGAAACTACAAACATGGTTGGGAACACTAGAATCAATAGCAATTGCCTACTAAATCAAACTCAAAGAGAAGCACTGAACTAGGCATCAATAATATGCATTCGCCGAATAACATAGAAATCACAAAATTACACCAATACTGAAGCAAAAAGCATAAGACCATAGCACGGTTGGAATAGTTAACATCCCTTGAATCAAAACATTATCATTAAGCAATTGTAATTCAACTAAAAATCACTACATTGATTTCCAATTGTACGATGCAAAAGAAATGTGTTCAGAGGTACCAAACACCTTGACATTTTAGACTTTCAAAAGAGGCCGCAATCCCTGTGCTACACAAAAACTGTTCCTTCTCAACAAATTTTTTAGTTTTTATTTGATTTGTTGGATTTACAAATCCACCTTCATAGTGTTCTTCAACTCCCCCTGAAGCTATGAAAATAATGAAGCAACCCAAAAAAAACATTAGAGTAAAGATTTAAAATTATGGTTTCCTAGTGATAATTATAGTTAGCAAATACAACTATACACTTGGTTTTCCATTAATGCAAAAGAATAACCTGTCTAACTACATCAACTATCACATTATTACACAATCCCACCCCTAGGAAGGCCTCTTTGTAGTTCAACTTATGTTCAAAAATGGTTGGCAATAACACAACCTCCCATTACTTTTTAACAAATGAACAATCCCAAAAAATATGCCTCATATTTTCACACATTTGATAGAAAGGACAAGTAACTAGTTGGATCATAATGCATTTCTTGTTCCCAATTAGAAGTTTAAAATGTTAAATATTCCAATCCATCAACTAAGAATCAAAGTCAACCTTTGATCTCTAAATTTGAGCACTTAACTTTGATCAAAACTTTTCATTAAATCTGCAATTCCATTTAATATTCAAGTTTGGATTTAAAGACAAACTAGGAAGCAACTGTAGATATATATTTTTTAAAGGAAAAAATGTAAAAGGATAAGATGACATCCATAACCAATATTTGAAAAAGTTGCATTGAATAGGGGTAAATAACTTCATAGATAGGTCCAACAAAACCAAGGACTGCACAAAAATAATAAATTGTTCATACTTTTTACTCATACCAAAGTGAGTTTTAGAAACATGCTAAGGTAACCAATTCAATGTAGAGAAATCCTAGAGGTCTCCAACATTACAAACTCCTTTTTTAAATAGAAAATAGTCTTGTTTAAGAAAATGTATGGTTAGGGTTTGACCCTGATAATGTATATGCTTATTCCACCAAATGGACAAAGAAGCAAAACTAAACCCATGTTGAAGAGAGGCTTCTCTCCATTTTAATAAGCGGCATATGTGTTGCAAAGCCTTCCAAATGGATAGTAGGGGAGGTGAAGCTTTAATTGAAAAAAAGGAGCAAGAAGAATCTTGTCTAGCCATCCCATAGCCTATCATTTACCTTTAATCGCAACAAGACTAATTCTATTCTGAATTAGAATTTTCCATGGTTCTTCACCTCCGATAGATCTAGTTATCCATTAAGCAATTAAACAAACTTGTGGTCTCTTTGGATCTATAATGTCCAGTCCACCTTTGCACTTGGGTTGAATGCAATGAGCCCACATTGTGGATAGAAACTAGCACTAACATCCCATTTGGCCCAAAGAAACCATCAAATAATTTTATTTAAGTCCAAATATCATTTCTTGGAAGGCATCCAACAAGATGAGTAATATACATGAGTGTTAATAATTTTTTTTTTTAGCAACTTGGATTTTCCTGCCAAAGAAAGAAATTATTCCCCCAACTAAAGAGTTTGTTCTTGATTCTATTAAGGATCCAATTCCACATATTAGAGAGATAGACCCCTAGTACAAAAGGTATCCCAAGATACCTAGTTATCTCCCCATGTTGGAGTTGTCTCAAATCCCTAGGTATCCACTAAGGAGTAGGCCCTACTTGAATCATCAGAAACTCAATTGTATGATGAGATAATTTAGACCTTGAAATAGCACAGTATAGCTTTAACATGTCCATGGCATTGGTGATATCTTTTTTTTGAATTTTGTAAAAACAACAAACTATCATATTGACATAATGTGAATTAATGACTACATGGAGATGATTCCTGAAATAAGCTTCATTTGATTAGATTTCTATAGTAGATAACTCAAAGCATCCATTGTAAGAATATAGAGAAAAGGAGCCAAAGGACATCCCTGCTTGATGGATCTTTGTACTAAAAATGGGTTTGTCATCAAATTATTAATAATAACCCAAGCATTGGCATCTTGAAACAACATTTGGACATGCTCAAAATTTGGGACCAAATCCCAACCACTGCAACATATTAAGAACAAAACTCCAATGTATTATGTCATATGCCTTATCAAAATCAAGTTTGATTAAAATAACATTATGTCCCATTTTTTGGGCCCATTCACAAGTTTTCCATGCCAAAATAAGATTATCAAGGATATATCTACTAGCAATGAACCTAGTTTGTTTAGGTCTAACAATGCCTTGCACAAGTGGTTTAATCCTAATAGCCAACTTTTTTGTGATGATTTTATAAGAAGTGTTAAGCAATGTGATAGGGCACCAGCCAAAAATGGTGTCTTCATTTTTCCCTTTAGGGAGGATTTTAATTAAGCCTCTATTTTTGTTCAACCCTAATGATCCTATCATGGTGCTATATGGTATAGGATTGCTAGTGACCTTTATCTTTTTGTGTGTATGTCCTATGCATTGGATACATTGTCACCTTGGTTTTGTATACCCTGGTGCATAACATCCAATGCTATATCAAAATAAGGATTGTTCTTTATATTTTTGAAGCATAACCTAAGCAAATCTTGTCCCATCCATCTCACTCATACCTCATAATAAATATATATAGATTTCATAATTTGATCAATTCTTCTATTCTTCTATCATCCTACATCAATGCATCCATTCTTTTTCCACCATTCTTCCATCTTTCATTTAACTTTTTCAACTTCATCTAAATATCTCTACCTACTAACAATTTCCTCTCCTTTCATTTCGAGAGCACACCTATGTTCTTTGAACCCACTTGTCCTCTCGAGGGGGCATCATCATCATTTATCTTATTCATTAACTTACCATTATCTTTCCTGGTCACCCTCACTTTGAGTGACTGGGGCATCGGCATCTCTAATCCAATCATTTTCTTCCAATCATATTCTTCTAAACCAAAGTCTTCTTCTATCCTGTTGCAAGTATGAGGATAACTGGTGTTGTCATTGATGTCAACATACTCATATTGCATTAATGAGAAGGATTGGATGAGCTGTGTGCTAAGGATATTGAGGAAATTAGTCTCAATTAGGAACAGTGAAGAATAGTGATGACAAGAAGGCAAAAGTCCTCAATAGGTTGAGGATCAGAGGATGCAGTTTAAAGGGTTTGTAGATATGAGTCTTGATATGTTCCAGTCAAGATTTCAGAGGTCCGCATGAAGATCTGAAGAAGTTATGATCACTCAAGTAGAACCGGTTCCGACAGACGTTCAGTGGTGACAGAGTGTCACAATTTGGTCCGGTGAGCTCCGGAATTGCATTATCTCATTCTGCAGATTGGAGAGAGTGTTGAAGATGAGGTGACAACCAGATTTGTTCGTGGTTTGGAGGTCTGAAAGCACCTCTTTCATTATGACAGTGATGACAGACTATGTTCTTGAAGTTCCAGATGAAGAAGAGAAGAATTCTAGTGAGCTGATAAAGTGCGGATGTTCTTGATGACTCAGGAAAGGTTTTGGTGATCTTTGGATTGTGTACAATTCTTATTGGTGGTCCGCATTGAAGTTAGAGTTTGCATTTAAAGAATAACCACGGATATTGGTGTTCTTCTTGAGACTGGCCGACCAGATGTATTACACGTCTTGCGAATGATCTTGTAGGCATTTGTCGACTTAGATGATTGTTCCTAAGTCGATGCCTTGTATAAATAAGGGATTGTGAATTCATTTTGTAGTGTGTCTTGCGGTGATGAGTGTGGCATAGCGAAGAGAAGTGTGAAAGGAAGAGAAGGAGTTTTTGGGCTTAAATGGAACTGATCCAGGCATGGTAAAGATGTCAATCTCCAGTTCAAGTTTGTAATACTTGTTACTTTGTAGACAATGTGCCTCTTGTGAGCAGTGTGCTCGGGCAGTGAGCCCTAATTGGCATGTGCCATCTATTTTTCTTATTCTTCTAACAGAGAATAATCCTTGGGTTAATCACCCCATGGTTTTTCCCTTGACCAGGTTTTCCACGTCAAAATCTTGGTGTCTCATGTGTTGATGTGTATCTGCTCTGGTGTTTATGCTTTATGCTTTCATGAGTGATTAATTGATATGCTATTAAATAACAAAGAGGATTTAAGTGTTTAAATTAAAGCAAGTTTTTGTACAACAGATTCACCCCCCCTCTCAGTTGTGTGCCCTAGATCTAACAATTGGTATCAGAGCCAAGTTCCTCTAAAAGGAGCTTAACCGCTTGGGGAGATCCAGGATGTCATCATACAAGAAGGATAGTCCAAAGTTTGATGGAACCAACTTCTCTCTTTGGAAAGGTTGCATGAAATGTCACTTGGAGTGTATGGGAAAGGCATACTTGTCCATGGTCACAAAAGCATATGTACCTCCATAGGGTGGTTCGACAACTCTAAATGAAATCACAGATGCTGAAAACAATCTGTGGACCAAAGAGGCTCTTCTAAGTGCATTAACTGACTTAGAGCTCTCAAATGTTATTGACCTACCAACTGCCTATGAGATCTGAATTAAACTAGAACTTCTGCATGAAGGAGATGAGTATGTTAAGAGTGCAAGGTTGCAGAGTCTCAAAGGGAAATTTGAAAGATTGAAAATGAGAGATGATGAAAATATTACTACCTTTATGCCAAGAGTAAATGAGCTAGTGTGTGGAATTAGGAATGCTGGTGGAGTTTTGGATGAAAATGAGATTATTGGCAAAATTCTCAGATCCCTTTCTGCTACCTACAAAATCAAGGTTACTGCCATTGATGAATTCAGAGCCCATACAACTGTCACAAGAGACCAATTGGCTGGCAAACTGGCTGCATTTGAAATGACCGAATTTGGAGATGATCCCCCCAAGACTGAATCTGTATTCAAAGTCAGTGCCTCTGTGAAAGGTAAACAAAGATTTGATCCGGGAGAAAACTCTTCAAGGAAGCTGTCATGGTATGACCAAGCAAGAAGAGACATGGAAGAGGAAGAAGTAGAAACAGCTCAACTTGAAGCCCTTATTGCAAAGAGACTGCCAAGAGGATCCGGTAAGTATGAAGGAAAATTACCCTTTAAGTGCTTCAACTGCAATAAGATTGGTCATTTTGCCTCAAGATGTCCAGAAAGATCTACAAGGTCAAATTCTAATAGACAAAGGTTCCAAAAGAATTGTTATTATGTTCATGAAGAAGATGATAATGAAGGAGTAACAAATGATGAATCAGAGATAGGAAACAAATCCAGAAATGAATGGGTGTTTATTGCCATCAAGGAAGAAGATCCAATATCCTCTAAATCTGTAAATCATAAGGTTGTAGAAAGAGCTTTGGCTGCCCAAGTTGAAGAGAAGGATGATTGGGTTATTGACAATGGATGCTCTCACCATACGACAGGTGACAAGAACAAGTTTTTAGATTTGGAAAGGTATGAAGGAGGAGTAGTAAAGTTTGGTGATAATTCTGTTGGTAGAATCAGAGGAAGAGGAACTATTTCTTTTAATGGAAGAAACAAAACCAGTAATGTGATGTATGTTGAAGGTTTGAAGCACAATCTTCTCAGTGTTGGATAGTTGGTGGACAAAGGCTATGATCTCCGATTCAAAGATGGAAAATGCAAAATCTTTGAAAGATCCAGAACAGAGATTGCATCCGGTACTCAAACTAAAGGTAATATCTTCCACTTGGTTGGTGCTGGTAAAAGTTGTCTGTTTGTTCAAGTTGATCAGAGTTGGTTATGGCATAGAAGGATGTGTCATGTAAATTTTGATAACATCATCAAGATAAGCAATACTCAGGCTGTAAGAGATCTTCCAAAATTGGTAAAACCTACAAACAGTTTGTGCAAAGAATGTCAGCTGGGTAAATAGAGTAGAGTCTCATTCAAAATCAAGGATCAGTCCTCTACCTGATTATTGGAATTAGATCATACTGATCTATGTGGTCCGACAAGAATTAAGAGTATGCAAGGTGATAGATATTTCATGTTACTGATTGATGACCATTCCCGGATGACGTGGGTTACCTTTCTAAAAGAGAAATTAGAAGCTTTTGAGAAGTTCAAAATCTTCAAGGCTATGGTAGAGAATCAAACCGGATTAAAACTGAAATGTCTGAGGTCTGATAGAGGTGGTGAATTCACATCTGGTGAATTCATAGATTTTTGTGAGAAGCATGGTATAAAGAGACAGTTATCTGCTCCCAGGACTCCACAGCAAAATGGAGTAGTAGAGAGAAAGAACTGGACCATCCAGGAAGCATCCAGGACAATGATGATGGAAGCAAATGTTCCCCAGATGTTTTGGAGAGAAGCTGTCAGCACTGCAGTCTATACTCTCAATCAAGTTCAAATCAAAAGCAATACCAGTAAGACTCCTTATGAACTTTGGTTTGGCATCACTCCTACTGTGAGATATTTCAGAGTATTTGGTAGTAAATGTTACATTAAAAGAGATGAAGATCTAGGAAAGTTTGATGCTAGAAGTGATGAAGGAATTTTCTTGGGTTACTCCACTCAAAGCAAAGCATACTGGTGTTATAACAAGAGACTAAGCAAAATGATAGAAAGTACAAATGTGAAGGTTGATGAGGGAATAGAGAAACCCTCAAAGTTTTATGAGTATGATGAAGATGATCAGAATGGTGTCTTGGTTCAAGGAGCTCAATCCTCTCCTAAAAGTTAGATTCAGACTAATCTGGTAAATCAGGAAGAAGAGGTAAGTCTGAATGAGCCTGATCAAGAAGTAGAAGTGCAAGAAACTCCCAAAATTCTAAGGTATGTAAGACTGAACCACTCTGAAGATCAGATCATAGGTGACAAAAGCAAAGGTGTGCAAACTAGAAGGAAAATTGCTCAAAATTTAGATGAATGTTGTCTGATTTCAAATATTGAACCTAAGACAATAAATGAAGCCTGCAATGATGAAAATTGGACCAAAGCAATGGAGGAAGAGTTGATGCAAATTGAGAAAAATCACACTTGGGATCTCGTTTCTAGACCTAGAAACAAGAATGTGATTGGAACCAAATGGGTCTTCCGGAACAAACTAAATGAAGTTGGTGATGTAATCAGAAATAAAGCCAGATTAGTCTACAAAGGCTACTCTCAAATAGAAGGGATTGATTTTGAGGAAACCTTTGCTCCGATGGCAAGAATTGAAGCAGTCAAACTATTTCTTGCATTTGCTGCCTTCAAAGATTTCAAAGTGTATCAGATGGATGTCAAATCTACTTTCCTGAATGGTGACTTAGAAGAAGAGGTGTACATTGAACAACTGGATGGATTTTAGTTATCTGAGCATGGTGATATGGTCTGCAAATTAAAGAAGGCACTATATGCTCTAAAGCAAGCTCCAAGAGCATGGTATGAAAGGCTGGACAAACATCTTTTGAAGATTGGTTTCAACAAAGGTACTGCTGATAGTAACCTATATTTCAAAATTGATCATGAAAACATCTTAATTGTTGAAGTATTTGTTGATGATATCATCTTTAGAGGAAGAGACAGTATGTGTAAAACCTTTGCAAATCAAATGAAAAGTGAGTTTGAAATGTCAATGCTCGGTGAAAAGAATTTCTTCTTGGGTCTGCAAATTACTTAGACAAAGAAAGGAATCTTTATCTCTCAGACCAAATATGTGAAAGAACTATTGAAGAAATTTGGAATGGAAGATTCAAAGCCAATGAACACTCCCATGGCTACTAGATGCAAGTTGAGCAAAGATGATGACTCTCCTAAGACAGATCAGACAAAGTATAGATCAATGATTGGAGGATTATTGTATCTTACTCAAACTAGACTAGATATAATGCAGGTTGTTGGTCTTGTGGTGAGATTCCAGGCTGATCCCAGAGAATCTCATGTCATGGCAATCAAAAGAATTTTTAGGTACTTAAAAGGAATAGTTGAGTATGGTCTATGGTATCCAAGAGATCATAATTTTTCTCTTCATGCATATACAGATGCAGATTGGGCAAGAGATGTGGATGATAGGAAGAGTACAAGTGGAGGAGCATTCTTTTTGGGAAAAAAGTTGGTTTCTTGGCTAAGCAAGAAACAAGAGGCAATATCCCTATCTACAACTGAAGCAGAATACATTGCAGCAGCAGGAAGTTGCACTCAACTTTTGTGGATGAAGCAGATGCTAAGAGATATTCAAGTAGAATATGAGGAGCCTATCACAATTTTCTGTGATAATTCAAGTGCAATAAATATTTCTAAGAATCAGGTGTTGCATTCTAAGACTAAGCATATATCTATCAAGTTTCACTTTCTCAGAGAGCAAGTGAACAAGGGTGAAGTCAGATTGGAGTATGTGCCCTCCAAGGATTAGCTTGCAGATATTTTTACTAAACCTCTTCCCAAGGACTCTTTTGAGTATCTCAGGGAGAAGTTAGGGTTCATTGCCCCTTTGGTGTTGAACTAGGATGCACTGATGTGCATCAATCCAGTGGATATCACAGTCATATCTTGTCATCCAAATTGGTGATGGGGAGCTGCTACTCAGGGGGAGCAGCTGGTATGATTTTGATGTGTTAAAGTTGCAAGTATGAGCCCTTTGCCATTGATGTCAAAGGGGGAGAGAAGACATGTGAAAAACAAGTAGTTGATGATCAAAGGGGAGTAGTAAAGAAAGAGAAGACATGTGAAGAGTTGTTGCTGATAGGGGGAGCTGTGACAGAAAGGAGAAGTTCTTGTCTTGATGGTTTTTCACATCATATGTTGCCATCAATGACAAAGGGGGAGATTGTTGCAAGTATGAGGATAACCGGTGTTGTCATTGATGTCAACATACTCATATTGCATTAATGAGAAGGATTGGATGAGCTGTGTGCTGAGGATATTGAGGAAATTAGTCTCAAATAGGAACAGTGAAGAACAGTGATGACAAGAAGGCAAAAGTCCTCAATAGGTTGAGGATCAGAGGATGCGGTTTAAAGGGTTTGAAGATATGAGTCTTGATATGTTTCAATCAAGATTTCATAGGTCCACATGAAGATCTAAAGAAGTTATGATCGCTCAAGTAGAACCGGTTCTGACAAATGTTCAGTGGTGACAGAGTGTCACAATTTGGTCCGGTGAGCTCCGGAATTGCATTGTCTCATTTTGTGGATTGGAGAGAGTGTTGAAGAAGTCCGTGTGAGATGATAACTAGATTTATTCATGGTTTGGAGGTCTGGAAGCACCTCTTTCATTATGATAGTGATGACAGACTATGTTCTTGAAGTTTCAGATGAAGAAGAGAAGAATTCTAGTAAGCTGATAAAGTGCAGATGTTTTTGATGACTCAGGAAAGGTTTTGGTGATCTTTGGATCGTGTATAATTCTTATTGGTGGTCTGCATTGAAGTTAGAGTTTGTATTTAAAGAATAACCATGGATATTGGTGTTCTTCTTGAGACTGGCCGACCGGATGTATTACACGTCTTGCGAATGATCTTGTAGGTGTTTGCCGACTTAGATGATTGTTCCTAAGTCGATGCCTTGTATAAATAAGGGATTGTGAATTCATTTTGTAGTGTGTCTTGCGATGATGAATGTGGCATAGCGAAGAGAAGTGCGAAAGACAGAGTAGGAGTTTTTGGGCCTAAATGGAACTGATCCAGGCATGGTAAAGATGTCAATCTCCAGTTCAAGTTTGTAATACTTGTTACTTTGTAGACAGTGTGTCTCTTGTAGGCATTGTGCCTCTTGTGAGCAGTGTGCTTAGGCAGTGAGCCCTAATTGGCATGTGCCACCTATTTTTCTTATTCTTCTAACAGAGAATAATCCTTGGGTTAATCACCCTGTGGTTTTTCCCTTGACCAGGTTTTCCACGTCAAAATCTTGGTGTCTCATGTGTTGATGTGTATCTGCTCTGGTGTTTATGCTTTATGCTTTCATGAGTGATTAATTGATATGCTATTAAATAACAAAGAGGATTTAAGTGTTTAAATTAAAGCAAGTTTTTGTACAACTGATTCACCCCCCCCTCTCAGTTGTGTGCCCTAGATCTAACATATCTAACACAACACTATGTTTTAAACTTCTTTGAAATGATGTTACTTCGCAACACCATCTCAAAGAGGGGAAAAATGTAGACACCTAAAATTCACCTCACTTCCCAACTTAATTATTCATTTTCTATACTTTCACATTAATTAAATAATGCCTAATTATTTAATTAAGTTAATTTTCCCACTTCCTAGTATTAATTAATCCTTCCATTTTTCTAATGTTAATTAAATAATTTATAATTATTTAATTAATTAAATCATATTTCGTTAATTAAATAAATCAAATATTTATTTAATTAAAAAATCTACATCTTATCTTCTTCTTGATTTCTTTCCATTTCTAACTCATGTTTATCTAATTAATTACAATTAATTAGATAATCTTATCAATTATCCTCTCATATCTCATCATATCTTCTTGATTTCTTTCCATTTCTAACTCATGTGTATCTAATTAATTAAATTAATTAAATAATCTTATCAATTATCCTCTCATATCTCATCTTATCATCTTCTTGATTTCTTTCCATTTCTAACTCATGTGTATCTAATTAATTAAATTAATTAGATAATCTTATCAATTATCCTCTCATATCTCTTCTTATCTTCTTCTTGATTTATTTCCTTTTAAATTAAGAATTAAATCCTTCTCTACTTTCAAATCTTATCTTCTTCTTGATGTGTTTCCTCTTTTAACTCACATAATCAAATAAAGCAAAAATCAAATCCTTATCTCTCCATCATCAAAAATCTATAAATAAAGCCTTCTCCAAACCAAATGGAGAACTTTTCATTTTATGCAAACTTATATTGTTGAATTGAGTCTCCATCCACAATTTGCAATCAAGTTTATACTTATGTAGTAGAGCAATCCACATATCAATATACCAAGGAATAGATATCGTTGTGTGGTAACTTACATTATTGTTTTCTTTGAATTTGATTATTGTGTACTTCGATTATTTCTTGAGTTATGTAGGCATTGATATAGGATTATTATGTTCTTATTTACTTTCCAAAATCTAGCATAAAAATATCCTATATGCATGGTAAATGTAGTAACTGAAGAGTTCCTCTACATGCATGGTTTACACTACAATCACTATGAGGTATCAGAAATCACGATTAGAGCACATGATGGGTCTATCCTTCCAACTCTTGGTGCCTTGACCCTCGATGTCAAGGTTGGGCCAAGAACCTTGGATGGTAATTTTGTCGTCATTCCTACATCAGACTTATTTCATGTGAAGTTGGGTCACCCATGGCTCCGCTCCATGAAGGCGGTCCCCTCTATGGTTCATAAGTGCTTAAAGTTTCCATTTGAGGGACATGTGCACACTGTACATCACAGTCGGTACCTACCCGTTGCTTAACATGGACACTTTACACTTGACTACTTCTGGCCAAAACTAGTTGGAGTTGTTAGAGCTAGAGATGATTTATTCTTCTTGTCATATCAAAATTTTAAAGCAAAGAAAATAGAAGAGTTATCACTTAGTAACATACCTCTTTGTGATGTCCCCAAACCTCCTCGATCTTCTTAGGCTATGATAGTAGTTCTCCCTATTCCACAAGTGGTGAATGAAGCTAATCCTGAATCAAAGGTTCTTTCCCGTACCTGAGCGTTTGGTAGATATGTTGAGGTTCCCCCTCTGCCATCCCTTCAAAAACAATGAGGCAACCATCAAACACAAAACAAACCTCTCCACAATCGTAATATTCCTTTTGTCCCACCTACCTCTGTGGAGACTAGTGGAAATTAATTGGTTGTGCATGTGTTATTTCCTGAGGTTTCTCAACCGCTTGTGGATGATCAAGTACTTCCACCTGTTTCACAAGTTGAGAAGGAAGAGCAGCCCACATTTAGGAACCCTTCCCCCATGGTCTCCCAGCCATCGGTGGTTCCTCCTATATCTTCTAATGTTCTTGAAGCAAAGGAAGAAAAGGAACCCACATTGGAAGATATTATGATTCCCTTAACAAACATCACAAATAAAGCTAAGTGAAATAAAACTGTGAGATAAAGAAAGAAGCGTCGTCGTGCTATGGCTTGCATTGCCACAGGAGAGGAGAATCTCCCTCACAAGTGTTTATCACCAATGAATGCGAAAGAGACATCTACTAGTGTTTCGTCTCCTATAGAGAAGGATAAAGCTTCACAAGCTACTATGGAACCTATTGTACTATATTTTGATAGTGAATCTAAAGATAACAATAATATAAGTATGGCTCTTGTTTCCTATGCCTCACTTTCTATAGTTCCTTTTGCATCTTGTCCACCTATCTAAATTGGTGATGAGCAAGATTGGGAGGAGGATGTTTTTCTTTAGGTTGACTTGCAAGTGGGGTCCCTTATTTTTATTATGTTATGAGTGCATGTGATTGTTTTCCCCCGTAATGTGTTGCTTGATACTTTATTTATGTTGTTATTGTTGTTGTTGTTAAGCTCTCTTTGGATGACCCTTATAGGTGTAAGGTTACAAAGGGACCGAAATCCGTTGTGACATTCTTTGTATTTGTACCATCGTTCTTCTATACGTCGTAAGTTGCATTATTGTTGTTTCCTTTGGGGATGATGCAAGGCATAGGATGGTTTAGCATTCTTCCTTGTTGACCCAAAGGGGTTTTTATTTGATTTCATGTGATACTTCTTCCTTTGTCTCCATAGTTCTACTAGTTGACGGATGATGATAGCTCCAAATATATATATATATATAGTCTTGAGATATCTCATATTATACAACCATTCATATACTAATGCCAGTCAAGTAGATCCCTTTGTGTTATTACTTTATATTATTGTTTATTTGTATGTTTTGATTTATGTGGCACCTTGTTTCTATGCTCATCATACAACATAACTACACAGTCCATTGTGTATCATGTTCGTAGCATCACCTTGGTTTGCCTTTTGTGGGGGAAACCCTTCATCGCGATGTAGTTTTTTGGGAACACATATCTCATCGGCATGTGCTTCCAGAAATCTCTCGTGCCTATCTTGTGGTTTATTCTACCTTAATGCAATTGCTCCCTGATAGGAGTTAGCAATCACTTTAAGGTGGGGACATACATCACACTATGTTCTTTTGATTACATACGTGTTTATTATGGTTGAAGTGGAACTCACTCAGTGATTTGGCAGCCCTCACTAGCCTGTGATGTTTCCTTTTGGTCCATGATCCACCTAGTACAATGAAGTTTGCTAGCTTGTGTGATTCATGTGACTTGTCGTGGTCACCTAGTAATTTGGTGATCCTTACTAGTGTGTGATCCACGAAGGCACTTCTTTTCACGTGACCCCTAGTGACAGCACAAGCTAGTGTCAGAGTCATGTGCCTTGTGTGTTTGTTTCTATATTTGTTTGTTTGATGTGTTGTTTTATTTTATATTCCCTTAATGAATCTGTGTGTCTTGTGTGTCTTCATCATGCTTTCCATGTGTTTTCCATGTATTCTTTATGCCTTACATGTATGCTTCATATCAAGTGTGTATGCATTGTGTATGGCGTGTATTACCTTTGTGTATTGTGTGTCTCTTGCATGTATTCCTATGTATACTTGTAGTACTCCATGTATGTGTTAACCATGTTACATTATCTTTCATGTTTGCTACCTTAGAATCCTAGGCTTAGGGGCTACTATGGTCTGCAACTTGGTGAAATTCTTTGGCTTCTATGTTTTCATGTTGTAAATCTATCTTCTCCTTACTTTAGTGTGAGTTCAAACGTAAGTTCGTACCCACGCTAAAGTAGGAGCTAAATGTTATAGAGCAAAATGTTTACCCTTATTAGTCATGACCTATTTCAACACCTTTTGAACATTAAACGATAAAATCTCAATCCTGATGAATAAACCTGACAGAATAAACTTAGGACTGCCTAAGCCCATGATTTTAGACACTCCCTAGAGTTTGTGGGGCTAAAGGACCAGGACGCCCAAGCGCCCTAGTCCCAGATAGGTCCTTTAGCCCCTCTCTTGTGATCTTGGCTTAGAATACCTCCTTAGCTTGTACATGTCAACCCCATTTGGTTTTATTCATCATTTGTGAGCAGGAATGCATATATAAAGGAGTTTTACAATTTATTTTACACTTAGATGACTACTTTCTTATCAAGAGAACAATTGGAATTGCTTACATGATTGATCTTCTATGCTCTACTTCTCTTCATGCTTGGAATTGCTATCTACTTGTGGATGTTATGAAGTTTTTTAGCATGTCTTGAAGAAAGTTTCAAACCTTCTCCATCACTCTCCTTGTTGGGGCATTATCTTGTGCATCTACTCCAACTAGGGTTTCACATCTTGTGGTAATCTTCATAATTTTCATTCATACTTTCATCATATATTACAGATCTGGCCTCTGCCCTCCTAGGGTAGACACTCTTGGATATAATCATTATTGTAGTGGAGGTGGAAACACCAACCTGAGGTTTGACTAAGGCAAGTCCCTATACATAACACAACCTTTTCCTCTGTGCTTGTGTCTAGGTTGAAGATACAGGTTTTGGAAGACAAGATCCGGGAAGAAAAAAGGGTTTGCAAGTACAGGTCTGGTGAAACTCAAAGATTTTATGAAATCCTAATTAGGGTCTTGACGCCCAAGCACCCTGGTCCTTTGGTGCCCTCAAGTCTGGATCCAGGTTCTTCTCTGCCTCTTGATCTTTACTATACTTTTAGATTTCTGATATCTGTTTCTGATAGTTAGTTATTAGCAGGTCTTTGTCAAATAAGGTTTAGTCATTTGCCCTAGTTTGCTTTCTAGAACTTGATTGAATTTGGTTGATGCTCCTCTATACAACAAAAGAATAGAACCCATGTAGTTAGACTCTCCTCCATAGGTAGTAGCCAAGATCGATTTGTGTTCTAATGTTTGGTAGAAGAGAGTTTTGACATAGTTTAATCCCTTAGGCTAGGTCTCTCTTTTCCCTCTAAAACACTAAGTTCACTCTTTTCTCTCTTGAAACTAGAAATTATAGTGGTAAAAATGAATAATGGTTTTGAAAATATAAACTAGTATTTATAGTTTTCTAAAGTTGAAAATTTTAATTTCACTTTAAAAGTTAGTTTTCTTCCAAACCTCCCCACTTTTAACTATAATATTTATAAACCCATAACTCCTTTTTCTTGGTGTATCATCTCTCTATCCTCTTCCATATAGTATTGACAAACTTCTCATTCTCCTTACTCTAGCACACTCATTTCTCAAATTGTTGAACCCACTATTTTGTCCTTCCTCTACATTTTCTATCTTTATATTGCCTACTACCTAGGGGAAATCATTTTCACATGCATATTTTTTGTTTCTACTTTGATCTTCCTACTATCTCATTATTCATGTTGTCTTACCTTTCTTCTAGAGGAATACACTTGTTCTTTAATATAGGTGTAAACTTTCTTTTCTTGAACCCTCACTCTATCTCTTCTTCCTCTCTATCTACTCCTACAATTGACTACCTCTTCTACTCAATCAATTCCAAGGGGCTTACATTCTCCTCTTACTATTATCTATTACCTTAGTTTCCTACTATTACATTTGTTCAATCTAGTCTAGCCCTTATATTTTCAAGTTTTTGGTCCCTGATCCATTTTTTATGGTCCCCTAACCAATTTGGTCCCTTAACCAGTTTTTATTAGTTCCATGTGCTTGTTTATTTGCTTAGATTGGTCTAGTCCCATGTCATCTAGTTGGTTATTTCATGTGCATGTTTATTTTCTTGGCATGGCTTGGCTTCCATGTTTACTACTTTAGCTTAGCATAGATATATTGGATGTTTCTTTTTCTAGTTTTAGGTTCTTTGTTTAATAATCAAACAATGACTACTTTTTATGTGTGTGCACCCTTTTATAAATGACAAGAATGCAATAGAATAGATGATAGAGAAGTGAAGGTAGATAACATAGTTCTACTATATAATTTTTTATGTATCCTTATATTTTAGTGATGTATATATGTAGTATTTTATTTTATCATGTTATTGTAGAGGAAAACTAATGCATTGCAGACTTAACATAATTCAGGGGTAAACCTATCTGAACAGTCCAATCTATCATTGTACTTCCTACATTAAATTATCAATCAAGGAGCATAAGCTTATGATGGCACTGCACTGTATGTGCCTTCAGGGCTCATATTCTTTCTAAACTATCTTATCTAAACCTACTTACTTTGCTGGAATTCACATAAATGCAAAAATAGTAAAAACAGTTACAGAATCTAGTGGCTACAGGTACCTTCAGCATAAGTTGTAGATAATTGTTAACAACAAGAAATTACAAAATTAACCCAAAACATTCAAAATAATATGAGAGCTCATGCTAACCTCTGGAGGACTTAAATTACACAAAGCATGCATGTGTTCATGAACCATACTACTGTAATTTGACAATCAAAGTATTCTAATTGACTCATAATGTATTTATATACAAATGAAAAATAGATTTAACAACAATGCATAAAGAAATAAATGAAGTGAGTATCAGTACCTTGAGTGGCCAGCTTAGGGGACTGACTCACTTAACTAGAAATCAAATCTAATTCAGATTCTCACGCATCTTCATAACACATAGTTCCATTAATTTCATATCATAAACAAAATCTCTTTCAGATTGTATTCAATAATGACATTCCTTAATAAAACATGTCTGGATCTTCTAATATTGACAAATAGAGCAACAACTGAGTAACTAGAAAATAAAGTAACTAACTTGACATTGAACTCATCCCCCCTAACTTATATACAAAAATGGGAGAGTTTAATGCAAATACCAAGTAACTTCAATCAATCCATTCCTAGATACTAGGATACAGGTTTTAAGATTGATTTATTAATCTAAATGAACATAGGAAGGAGAGTCATGTTCAAACAAGAACTCTTATGCAACGGCTCACATGAAGAACACACATAAGCTACATTTGAAACAAGTCTACTTCTTCTGCATTTATTCCATTCCATGATGGTTCACATTCATCCTCTAGTTGCCTGCACTTTTGGCATCCTAACTTCACTTCCTTTAATTCTCCTATCCTGCAACTCAGTGCAAATGCTCATTTCCTTGATGCCATGTTCTTGCTACAAAGGGGTTAATTCACAAAACATATGCACACAAATAACCTTCATAATTAAACCATAGGATTCCATCTATATTGCATGCATACTCATGTTTAAATCATTTAATTGATAATATCATCACCATATTCCATATTAATAACATAGATTCAAAGTCTTGCAAAGTATATAAAAAGACAGCATATAATGATGGTGATGTTGGTAAAGTGTCTAGAGGATCATATAGAAAAGTTCTAAAATCATATAAAAATAACATAAAAAGAGGTCAATATTTCAACCCATCATTCCCCCAACTTAGCCTTTTGCTTGCCCTCAAGCAAAATCATTGAACTAATCATCTAGGGAAGAAGATTGTAGTGCAAAGTAATCTGCCTCAGGTCCATTATTTCTTTGACTCCCTCTCCCTACTTAAGATAAAAACCATTGTAACAAGCAAGCCTATCCAACCTGACTGATTCTGCATTCCTACATTCGTCACCCTTTTCCCCTGTCCAGTGCGGTACTGGATAAAGAAGAATAGGAGGATGAAAAGTAAGTGACAACCATCCCACTTTTATTTTCTCTGAGATCTGGATGTACTTGCACAGTCTCTCAAACATGTTCATGAAGTTATGGAAAGAGTGAGGCTCTTTCTTTTGCAGTGCTGGAGTCAGACTATTCCATCTATCTTGCATATACCTTAGACAATTTTGAAGCATAGGCCCTTCTAAATATTGTATCCTCTTGTGATCTCACAGTCTCAAATCCATAATTATTTTTCTTGGACCTTTGTGTGAGAGGAGTGTTAACCATTGAGTAAGGATTACATCAGGATTCAGTGCTTCCCTCCTAACCTGCAGTGCCACTATTTTCTCTTGTTCCTCATACTTATCCATCAATTCCCCCCTGAGCTTCTCATTATTGAGATGTGATAACAGTGCCCTAACCTGCAAATCCCCAACATAAATTGAAGGGTTCCATTTTGTATCCTCTACCATTAAGTAGTTATGCTAATAATATTCACACAATTAGTCTTGCTCCTCTAAACTGACTTCTTTAAAATATCTGTAAAAAATATGCCTTGAATGTAAAGCAGGGTGATTATTAATGAATCTATTAAACTGGAAGCTAAGAAACTTTTCTTTTAGGAACAATGCATATACCCTAGGTGGAGGTCTACACCCAATGATCTGTATGGCTTTGTCAATGACCTCTGTCATCTTATCCTCCAACCTCTTTATCACAAAATTCTTATGTTCTATTGATGCATTGAGATCATATTTTTCCTTCTCCCAGTTTTCCTTTTCTTGTTTGGATTTGTGAGTGAGTTTCATTAATTCAAAACCCAAAGACAAAGTGGTGTGATACATTGGAGTCCTTGATACCTGAGGTTATGGACTGAGTACTTCATCTTATTTAGTTTTTGTTTTACTCACAACCATCTGTGCTAATAGATCCAAATTGGTTCCATGGCCATAAGTTTGAATTCTCTCCTCCAACTCTTGTATTATTTTCTCCTTTTCTTTGTCCTTCTCTTCATATCCTTTCACCTGCTCTTCCAATTGTTTTATTCTATCAAGAGATTCTTGAAGTTCTTTTCTTATGTTCCTATCTTCCAACAATTCTTTTTCTTTTTCAGAATTTCGACCTTCATCATTATCATTCCCAATTATATCAAAAATTTCCTTAGCAGAACTGCTAGGAACTAACTTTCCCATTTTCTTTGCAATAAACATATCCTCTGAATCAGAACCAGAAGATGAAGAAACATACCTTCGCTTTTTAGCAGACACATTAACATTTTCACAAGCATCAGTAGAGGCATCTTTAGGGGCAATTCCTCCTTTATCTGAATCTAAATTCACTGGTGTTGGATCATGATGTTGTTGTCCTTCACCTTTTTCCTGCCCATGCTCCTCAACAATTCTTTCCTTCACACTCTGCCTCTTCAACCTTCCTGAGCGCCTAGGAGTAGCAGTCTCCTATTTGACTTCATTTTTCCTTTTCTTTTTACTCCTCCTTTTCTTCTTCTCCCTTGCATCTTCTCCCTTCATAGAGCTTTTATGCTTCTCAACACTTTTCTTGTTTCTCTTTTTCTTAACAGGTATTGAATCAGTGCCTCTCATAGGTTTAGGGTTAGAAGATGAGGGTTCCTCTACTACCACTGACCTATCCTCTGGAGTGTTTTCCTTCTATGGCCCCTCATGCTCAGGCTCAATCTTAGGTTTAGGCTCATGTTGGGGTTCATCCTCTGCTTCAGGTTCTTCCAATAATGTTGTGATATCTACACATTGTTTAAAAGCCTCCCAATCAACCTATGGGTGTTGAATTCTCAGGCTTCTCTTTATCAACAAGGATATTAAACAATGATGGGACAACGTGGTGTCCACTTTCTTTTTCTAGTATTCAGATGCCATCCTTTTCAACATATTATACTGGAAATTGGGAATGTTGACTAGCTTATCATGGCATAGATGATTAAGCAACTTAAAATGCACAGTATACAGAAAATTAGGCTGGCCATCACAGGTAATGTATTTAATGATATATGAAGCACATTTTCCCCAAAAGAATGGAAGGGACAATCTCTTTGTACCTTGTGTTGTCGAGTCCAGGTGCTCTCCTTGTTCACAGAATTCTTCCCTTGTTGCAGCTACATCAGCGCGAGCTAGATATTCAAACCCTGTGCGCGGCAATCCTGTAACTTGGGCAATGGCCATCTCAAAAGCATCTACAACCAATCCCCTGACTGTTGCCTCATCATACTGCAATGTAGCTACAAATTCTTTTGCCATTTCATTATCATATTCTATCAACTTAAAAAAGTAGTCCAGCCGTCCTACTCTGGTGAAGAGTGGTAGCACCAACACATCCTCTAATATTTCCTTATGTGTAGATGGCTCTCATCGTACTGCATCACCCCCCATTATCTCTGTGTTCTGCAACCTCTTGAAGAGTCAATTTCTGCTAAACTCTAATTCCACCACCTTGAAGAGAACCAATCTACAGTTTACTACCCTTTTCTATTTTTCCCACTGTAACTTTCTCAGGGTAACAAGTCATATTCATATTTTGGGCAAAATAGGGGAGGTTTACTATTTTTTAGAAAATGGTTTTAGAAGATGCCATAAGATGTTCTATCTGGTATCTCTAAATACAAAGATGGTGAAAATCAAAAAATTAAACCCCTCCCCCCAACTAATGTGTGAAGTGACCTCACTTCACATGGCAATTGATATGAAAGGAATAGTATTTATTACTGGAAAAGTGAAAAATATTTTCACATGCATGAAATAAATAAAAAGTAATAATGAATATAGAAAGAAAGCTAAGTTAATCATTGAAAGTTACCTTGTGTACACACTTTATGGAAATAAATGATCAGCATACCTTGGGCTTTGAGAACACGTACTTGGCATTTTATTTGATATGAGCAAGATGAAATGCATGCAAGTGAATGGTAAGGTGGTGAGTACAATGGAATGGATGTGAGGTGATAGCTCGCAATGTGGGAATGAACAACTCATGAGCTTGAGTTGACACTTTTTGCAATGGCAATTGATTTATTTCAAAATGAATGAAGCAATGCTAGAAGATATGGAATGAGCAGGAAAATGGTGTACTGATTGCCAAAGTAGTGAATACATCTATAGACATTTAGTTGCTATGAGTGCCTCCAGCACAGGTCCCAACTAAATAATTACATATGCAATATGTTAGGTCCCAACTATAATAGGTCCCAATCTAAGAGTGAAAAACAGGCCCCTCTGAAGTTAATTGTGGTCACCATGGATAGTGTGTTGTGTGTGCATGTGAATTATAAAGCAAAAAAAATTAAGTCTCAGTGATAGGGGTTGAGTCATGCAACTCAACCTCTGCATCACTAGACAGGATTGGTGGATCATCTTCTGACGGTGTATCAATTTGTGTCGCAGAACCTTCATTAGGAGTGCCATGAGTACCATACTGAGTGGCTAGAGAAACGAGAAAATTATCCTCCTGAAGATATTTCTTATACAGTTTTTGTCGAAGTCTATTTACTAGCAATGAAAATCGGACCTCATCAATGGTTTGTAATTGGACAACACCATTAGGGAATACTTTTTTAATCTCATATGGGCCCAACCATCGAGACTAAATCTTGCCCTTGAAATTTTTGTATCTAGAATCATAGAGAAGTGTCCAATCACCAATAGTGAATTCTTTAGTTTTGATATACTTGTTATGCCATTTAATTCTTTATTTTTGTATAACCTTTGTGTGGTGGATGGCTTCTAATCTGATTTCATCAAGAGCATTCAAATGTTGTAGTCTATCCTTTTGAGCTTCTGTCAGATCCATCCCTAATTCTACTGTTGTCCTTAGGGTTTTGTATTCAAATTCTATAGGCAGGATTGTTGGCTTGCCATAAACCAATTCATAAGGAGTGAATCTTGTAGTTGTCTTCCATGTCGTTCTATATGCCCAAATAGCTTCTGGTAACCTGGAAACCCAATCTCTTCTGTGAAGTTGTATTATTTTTGTCAATATATTCTCTATCTCTCTGTTTGTGACTTCAGCCTGACCATTAGCCTGAGGATGGTAGGGAGTGGACTTTTGTGTCTAATTTGATATTCCTCCACCAGTCTAGTGATTAAATCTAATGTGAATTGTGGGCCTTGATCAGTCCTTATCTCCCTTGGTACACCATATCTAGTGAATATTTCCTCATACAAAAAATTTTCCACATTGCCATCTCTAGCAAACTACAAGGCTTTAACTTCCACCCATTTGGTTAAGTAATTAGTACATACCAGTATATATTCCTTGTTGTTTGAAGTAGGAGAGATAGGACCAACAAAATCCAACCCCCACTTATCAAAAGGGGCTAATGCTATTTGAGGCTATAAAAGCATTTCATCACTTCTTGTAGGACTCCCCATCCTTTGACACCGATCACAGCTCCTAGTATACTTGACAGCATCTTTATGAAGTGTTGGACAGTAATATCATGTTGTCAATATCTTGAAGGTTGTCCTTTTGGATGCAAAATGTCCCCCACATGGTTCATCATGACAGGCCTTCAATATATCAAACACCTCATCTTCTCTGATACATCTCATAATGTTATTTGGACCAGTGTAGAATAGGAATTCAGAAATCCAAGAATAAGGGAAACATTCGTGAACTAGCTACATTTTCTCCCTTGGAGTAAAGTAACCTGGAATCTGCCCTGAAACCAAATAATTAGCTATGTCTTCATACCATGGAGTGTGTATAGTTAGAGCAAATAAATGCTCATCAGGAAAAGAGTCATCAACCACTCCTGATGATTGTGTAGGTGGTCTAGACAGAAAATCAGCAACTACATTAGCTTTTCTTGGTTTGTCAACAATTGTTATGTCAAATTATTGCAATAACAATAGCCATCTTACAAGTTTGCCACCCACTATTGGCTTATTCATCAAATATCTGATTGCTATATGATCTGTATGTATGAACACTTTATAACCAATAATGTAGTGTCTAAATTTGTTAATGGCATAAACAACTGCTAACATTTCCTTCTCTCTCACAATGTAGTTCAACTCAGCTCCTTGTAGGTTTTTACTTACATAGTATATTGCATACTCTTTAGTTCCTTCTTGTTGGCCTAGGACTGCTCCAATGGAAAAGTCTGATGCATCTATTTGAATGTGAAAAGGTAGTGTCCAATTTGGACCTCTGAGAACTAGAGCTTGTGTCAAGGATGCTTTTAGCTTTTCAAAGGAATTTTGTCAATCTAGTGTCCATTCAAATTCACTGTCCTTTGTCGACAGAGTAAACAGAGGTGCAACAATTTTGCTAAAATCTTGAATAAACTGTTTGTAATAACCTGCATGTCCAAGGAAGCTCCTTACATCTTTCTATTTATGTGGAATAGGCAGGGTAGATATAATTTCAATCTTCTTTGGGTCAACTTGTATTCCTACACTTGAGATAAAATGTCCCAAGACTATACCATGTGTCATCATCATAAAACATTTTTCATTGCTCAAAGATAGATTATGCTATGTGCATCTCTTTAAAACTTTCTCCAAGTTGTGAAAAGCTTCATCATATGTTTCACCATATGTGGTGAAGTCATCCATGTAAATGTCCATGTTGTCATGGGCAAAATCAGAGAAAATACTGAGGACTACTCTTTAAAATGTGGCTGGAGTATTGCATAGACCAAAAGGCAAGACAGAATATGCATAGGTCCCCCATGGAGAAGTAAATGTTGTCTTATCTTGATCCTCTGGTGCAATCTTGATTTGTTTATAGCCACTAAAACCATCAAGAAATGAGAAATATTTCTTCCCTGCTAAAGAGTCAAGAACTTGATCAATGAAGGGTAATGGGAAGTGATCGTTCCCAGTGGCAGCATTTAGTTCTTTGTAATCAACATAAACTCTCCATTTGCCACCTTTCTTGGGAATTATGACCAATGGTGAAACCCATTCACTGTCTAAAACAGGGTATATAAACCCTGCATCTAAAAGCTTTTGAATTTCTACTTTCACTATCTCTTTGAGAGCAGGATTCATGCATCATTGTTGCTGTCTTATAGGTCTATGGCCATCATCAATGTAAATTTTATGCATACACAAAGCAGGATTTATGCCTTTCATATCACTATAATCCCATGCAAACATTGTTGAGTGGGTTTGTAATACTGCATGCAGGGATTGTTGTTGCTCATCAGTCAATGCATTATTTACAGTCAACATTTTTCCTAGCTCGATTTCTAATAGCTTAGACATTTCTTGCACAGAGGACAAATCAAGGCTAGGTATTATTGGCAAGCATTACTAGGGTAACAAAGTATGAGATAATTGAGATACCTCCTCTGAGGAATTGGTAGGTATTATGCTTCCTAAGGGATCTTGTAAGCAAGATAAACAATCTTGCTATTGCGGGTGCCTTCCCTAGTCATTTTGTATAATGTGAGCGATCAACTCATCTTCATCTTGAATATCCAGTAAAGGGCTGCATTTAATAGTCATCAAGGTTTATAGAGAGTAGCAATCCTCATCTTCCAGGGTAGGACAAATGGTCTGGTCAAGCTCATGGTATGGTTGGGCTGGTGGATATAAAACCAATTTCTTGGTCACCGTCCCATTAGATATGATCATGTTACTTGACCTGCAACCTATAAATGTATCTGTTGTGGCAAGCCATGGTTTGCCTAGTATAAGAGGATAACCAGCGAGATTAACCTTGGGTTGTAGGACTATGAAATCAGCAGGGTATTCCCAAGAATCTAATGCAATGACCAAATCCTCAATGACTCCTTTAGGTTTAACTGTAGACCTATCGGGTAATTGTAAGACTGTCTGAGTAGGCCTAAGGTTGTCCAACTGGAGTCTTTGTATTGTCTCCTTAGTCATTACATTAATTGCAGCACCTAAATCTATCAGAGTATTCTTAATCAGAGTCCCATTGATTTTGACATCCACTACTGGACTACTTGGATCTGTATATTTGGGAACAATTATATTTCCCAACATTATGTCAGCAAGGTTACCCAAAACATGAACTGTCTTTGGGTCTATCCTCTTCCTCCCTGGTTTCTTTATGCAGAGATCTCTGATAGTCTTAGTATAGATGGGAATATATTTGATGGCTTGGATTAAGGGAATCTTTATGCTTATATCTTGTAATTGGCCTATAAGGTTAGTTTCAGACTATGCTGGTTGTTTATGGATAGCCAAGCATTCAGGGAAAGGAGGCTTGGGATTTGAATTGATCTGAGGGCCCTGAGTTGATTTAGGTTCCAAAGGTGGTTTATCTGTGGCTTCCTCTGTGGGTTCTTCATCTTCAAGTTCTGTAATTTGGGGAGATGAAGGGCCCGCAAGTTGATTCCTTGATCTAAGATGAACATTACTCACTTCTACCCCATAGGTGGGGTATTGCATCACCTCGTTAGTATAATCTTGTTAAACAGGCTTGTTGTTAGGATTAGGTGCAGGTTGGGCAGGGATTTAGGTAGGTCTAGGAGGTGGATTTTGAGGTGCTAATGGAAGCATTATGGTTGGCGGCTAAGGTTGAGAAGGAATCATAGGTTGCTGGTAATTTACATTTTGCTGCCATTGTTGGTTCTTGTTCCATTGAGGCTACCATTGAGGTTGTTGTGTAGGCCACTAGGGGTTATAGTTGGAACCTTGAAAACCTTGTTGGGGCCATGGGTTTGGCTACTATTGGCTCCAACTAGGTTTTGGAGTAGGACATTGTGGGTTTTGCCAGAGATTTTGATTACTAGGCCATGGCTGAGTGTTCCAAGCAGAGAAATTTTAGTTTGTAGTAGGAAAGGGTGAACTAAAATTTAGTGGATCAGAGGGCATACCTTGTCTTTGCTGCCAAGGTCTCCTTTGAGCTATGAAGAACAATTGTCCATCCTCTCCTTCAAATGGCTAAAATTCTAGCCTTTCAACCTTCTCTTGTTGGATGCTTGCCACCCTTTTGCATTTACAATTGGCCTTCCTTTGCCTACAACTGGGACAGTACTTAGTAAGCATTGCATCAACTTCTTCTTGTTTCTTCTTGATGTGAAGAGTGTCCAGCTATGTAGCTATATGGTTGATTATGTCCTCCTTCATGTTAGATAGCAAGTTACTAATTTCCACTCTTGGAACTCCATTGGTTGCTTTGTTTGTAATTGATGTCCTTTCTCCCCTTGGTCGTCTAGTGAAAGTCCTTGAATAATTTCAGCAAACTTTACAAATTGACTCAAAAGGTAGCTGAGAAATATCACCTTGCCCAATAAGATTCAAAGCATCCATGTAATCATCCTTAACCCCTCTCAAGAAAACTAGTTTTAACTATTCTTCAGACAATCTATTTTGGGGTTTTTCTTTAAAGCAAACTGGAATAGATTTCAACATAATCTTCTAGTGGCTCCTCCTCTTTTTGTGACATCCTAAAAATGTCATCTCTCCTCCTATCATGTCCTCGGCAGTAATCTTGGTATTTATCCAAGAATTTCTCCTTCATTGTATCCCAGTCTGGAATAACATCTTTTCCCAGTCCCATAAACCATCTCAAGGTTGCATCCTTGATGGTGACAGGAAAGAGTTTCAACCTGTGAGCATCTGAGGTGTAGTCATAGCTCCTACACAGGATATCAAACTCAAACAAAAATGTATCTGGGTCCTCTATCACCAAGCCATAGAAGACTGGTAATACTGATGGTGGAATATTTTTTAGCACTGTATCCCTCTCTTGATTAGTGATAGGAAACTTGAATGTTGCTTGCTCTGGTGGATCCTCCACCGCAGCATCTACCATGGTTCTGAAGGTCCCTTCTGTAGTTGTGGAAGAAGCCGATGAAGATGTAGAAGGTGTTGATGAAGATGTAAGAACAAGTTCTTCCTCCTCAGCACTTTCTATTGTATAGTTGATAAAGTTAGTTGGGTCTTCTCTTTCCTAAAAATTTGAAGGGAGGAATATGCCTTGGTTATCTCTCTACCTCCGCATACAGTGAATTTGGCTTTATATTCTAGTGGTCCTGCATAATGTTAGTATAATTTTTCGTGTTTCCTGAAAAGTGAATCTATAAACCCTAATGTTGGAATCAAAATTTAAACTATGAAAGCATGTAAAATGAGCCTATGAAAGTAGCACCATCCTTGACAACGACACCAAAAATGTAGAGGAAAACTAATGCGTTGCAGAGTTAACATAATTCAGGGGTAAACCTATCTAAACAGTCCACTCTATCATTGTACTTCCTACATTAAATTATCAACCAAGGAGCGTAAGCTTATGATGGCACTGCATTGTATGTGCCTTAAGGGCTCATATTCTTTCTAAACTATCTTATTTAAACCTACTTACTTTGCTGGAATTCACAAAAATGCAAAAATAGTAAAAATGGTTACAGAATCTAGTGGCTACGACTACCTTCAACATAAGTTGTAGATAACTATTAACAACAGGAAATTACATAATTAACCCAAAACATTCAAAATGATACGAGAGCTCATGCTAACCTCTGGAGGACTAAAAGTAGACAAAGCATGCATTTGTTAATGAACAATACTATTGTAATTTGACAAACAAAGTATTTTATCTGACTCGTAATGTATTTATATGCAAATGAAAAATAGATTTAACAAGAATGCATAAAGAAATAAATGAAGTGAGGATTAGTACCTTGAGTGGCCAGCTCAGGGGACTGACTCGCTTAACTAGAAATCAAATCTAATTCAGATTCTCACGCATCTTCATAACACATAGTTCCATTCATTTCATATCATAAACAAAATCTCTTTCAGATTGTATTCAATAATGACATTCCTTAATAAAACATGTTTGGATCTTCCAATATTGAAAAATAGAGAAACAACTGAGTAACTGGAAAATAAAGTGACTAACTTGACATCAAACTTGTTGGTGCCTGCATGAACAGTCAGGTTCCAAGCATTTAAATCTGCAGGCACCTTCCCAAAAAATTCTAAGTCTTTGGGCCTCCTCAGCATATTTCAAATATAACCTGATTTTTCAGAAGGAGGGGGTCATCATATTTTCAATATCAGCCTGATTTTTCCACCGGGGGGTGATATTCTGAATGTCAGTCATATTCCGAATATCACCCCAATGTTACAACAATGCTATAATTCGACCTGATATTCCATGGGGGGTGATATTTCAAATATCAGGTGATCTTATGAATATCACCCTTGCCGCTGAATATCACCCCGGTGCCAATATGATGGTGATGTCATCAGGATCGGTGGGGTGCATCATGTGGTCTTTGGCATGATAGTTATTATCAGCAGGTATTATGAGGATCCCTCGATCACTGATGAGGATATGAATGTGATGATGACATGAATATGATCAGAGGGACCATCGGTGAGGTGTATGGTATGAATATGATGATGAGGATTTTCCTCCGATGCATCAAGTTTTTCTATGAGGTCGTCAGGGTGATATTTCTCGAGGGGTGATATTTTGAATATCAGGTGATGTTTCTTATCAGGTGATGCGGTCATCAGGGCGATGTGAAATATCGAGGTGATATTTCACATCTGGATATCATGCAGGAGGATGATGATGAGGTCTATACTGGCGTCATCGGGAGCAAAATCACTGACATTATATGTGCTCACGGCCTAGCTTATAAGGTATTGAGGAGGTCGCTGCGGGGTGAATGTGGGATAATTTGTTCTCACATAATTTGAATAATCAGGGTCATATTTCTTGGTGGGAAAAGTTGCAAAACGCACAGTCCACTGCATTCCCAAGGCCGCAGGCTGGTACGTCATTAATGGTGGATGTAACAGGGTATGGGCGAAGGCATGGATGGATCAGGTACCTAATTGAAGATGTGAATCCCTAAGTGGCGGTGCAAGTCTCGAGGCCTCCCTATCTCCTCCTCTACTTGCTGCATTCAATGTTTGAGCGCCATTTTCTTCTGATCCACTGTATCTGGCAAATTTTGAATCTCCCAGTGATTAATGCTGAGTACCTTCTTGTTGTATATAGTAGGCTGTGTGACTTATTTTCAAGGTTGTTGAAGACCTCGGCATTTTTGTGTGAATAACGAAAAATAGGGCATTTCCTTGTTGTTTTATCTCATTTTGGAGTTTATGAGTTGCATCATGAATGTATATTGTAGATATTTCCAGTTTCATGTCATTTTATATGAAAAATACTCTTATGCATGTGTTTAGTTGCTTGTCTCCATGTGTTGTATGTATTTCCTTCTTTTGAATCTGGTTACTAAGGGTTTCATAGATTCTAGGATATAGGTTTCTGTATTGCATGTTTAATCTGTGACTTCCATTCAAGGAGTGAATTAAACTATTTTAGGTTAAGCATGGAGAAGGTTGTATGTCAACTGGGATATATGTAAGTAGAGGCAGCTAAATACCCACCCCTAGGTGATGTTTGTAAGGCAAGCATCAATATAACCCCTTGAAACTTGAATGCTAGATGTAATCCATTCTTTTGCATACGTCTAGCTGACTCCTTGCCCTGAGATAGGCACTGGTCTGCACCTAGGTTAGTAGTTATGATCCGAAACCCCTTGTCTTGCATCCAATATATAAAATCCATCTTTTCATAACTTCCATCCTGTTAGTTGTAGGAGTAGGATTAGGACCCCTGCATACTCTCATCCACAATCAGACAAATATGTCCAAGAATGTTGCCAAACATGTGATGTATCATGTACATCTTGGTCCACACATGAGAGTATTCTGTCTGTTGTTGTCAAGCTAAATCTTTCCATCATTGGGCTAGTCAATGTTACATCTTTAGTTATAGGGATACCCCCCTTGGTGCGGCAGAACCAGAAGTGAAGGGGAGGCAGCTCACGCAACCTCCTGTATTAGTTGGCTGAATCTGCCTGTGCATTGGAACTGGCAAACCCTCTGTTGATTCAGAAGAAAAAACCAACAAAACTCATCCCCCTAACTTATATAGAAACAGGAGAGTTTAATGCAACTACCAACTAACTTCAATCAATCCATTCCTAGATACTAGGATACAAGTTTTAAGATTGATTTATTAATCTAACTGGATAGAGGAAGGAGAGTCTTGTTCAAACAAGAACTCTTATGCAACGACTCGTATGAAGAACACACATAAGCTGCATTTGAAACAAGTATATTTCTTCTACATTTATTCCAGTCCATGATGGTTCACATTCATCCTCCAGCTACCTACACTTTTGGCATCCTAACTTCACTTCCTTTAATTCTCCTGTCCTGCAACTCACTGCAAATGCTCATTTCCTTGATGCCACGTTCTTGCTGCATAGGGGTTAATTCACAAAACATATGCACACAAATAACCTTCATAATTAAACCATATGATTCCATCTATATTGCATGCATACTCATATTTAAATCATTCAATTGATAATATCATCACCATATTCCATATTAATAAACATAGATTCAAAGTCTTGCAAAGTATATAAAAAGACATCATATAATGATGGTGATGTCGATAAAGTGTCTGGAGGATCATATGGAAAAGTTCTAAAAGCATATAAAAACAACATAAAAAGAGGTCAATATTTCAACCCATCAGTTATATCACCTAATGTTAGAAGCTCACTAAAGTGGGGGGGAATGTAGAGTTATAAATTATCTAATTCATAATTTCTCCTCTATGTTGTACACTCATTTTGACATTCATTCTCATAGTATGTTCCAAGACTCATTCATTCTATTCCTTGGAATTATTACCCTATCCAAGATATCAAATCACCCCCATATGCCTAATTTAAGCCATTTCCAATCCTTCACTTTAATTTTTGTCCACCTAGATGCTAATGCAATTGTTGTAGAGACCTAGTTTCCATCATATCATGGTAGTTTCCCTGATATTTGAGCTTATCCTCCAACTATAAAATCCTTTCCCATGGATTTTTTATTTTTCCCAATGGTTGGTTTGAATATTTTAATAAAAATGACTCTTTTAACTATTTGAATAGTAGGCTATTCTTATTCCCTTCCTCATAAAATTCAAAACTTCTTTTTCCCATGAACATTCTTTTGTACTTCTACTTTATAATAAACTTTAACTCTTCATTATTACCACAATAGCTCCTCTCCATAGTCTTGAATTCTTGTTTCCTCTACCTTTGGCATCTTGCTTCTTCCATAAACCTTTACCTCCTACACATAGAGTTCTATTCACACATGTTAGAAAGCATTTAGGATTTCTTGTATGAAGCTTTCTTTTATTGTGTCATCTAGAAAAATATCTAGGTAACTAAACTACACACCTAAATAATCCCATATTATATCAAGATTAGAATATACCAAAGAGGGGGCTAACTAAGGAAAGCTTCCAAATAGTCACTAACATTTTTCCTATCTTAAATCTACAAGTTCAAGCTTGTTATCTCTCTACAAAGATACTAGATCAAGAAATTACAATCTCTTAAAATCATTGCACGGATCTTTTAGAAGTTTGAAGTTCATTAATGTAGAGGACGCCACTACATTGAGTAGGTCTCCACCATAACAAAGGATACCACCACAAAACTCCTAATCCTATTCCTGACACTACTATATTTGACTACAAATTCTTATGAATGTTTGGTGACATATTGACAAAATATTGTCGACTTACCGACGCAACACTGATTTAAATTTCGTTGTTGAATTTTTGTCATTTTAATGACCAATTTTTTTACGTTGAAACCACGACCCAACATCATCAGTCAGTGCCACAGAAAATGTTGGCGGTGTCCATCGCAAAATCGATGTAACTTCGTCCATCTATCGACATAAAAAATCACAAAACGTTGTAGAACACCCATTTGAAATCATCGAAAAAACACCAAACGTTCATCCATTTTCTGACAAGGTGGAGCAAACCATGACCCACCATCGTCGGTCAGCGCCACAGAAAATGTTGGCAGTGTCTGTCACAAAATCAACGTAATTTCGTCCATCTATCGAGGCAAAAAATCACAAAACGTTACAGAATGCCCATTTGAAATCATCGAAAAAACACCAAACCGTCGTTGCCATTACGATGAAAACTGCGTCGCGTGTACAGCAACCTTGTCGCATTTTTTTGTGGTTCGTTGGGCTATGTTCGTCGAAATTGTGATGAAACCCTGCAGTTTTTTTTTAAAATTATTCAATCAAACATCTTTTACTTTCACCAATGGTGCCTTATTTTATCCACTATGTCGGCGTAACTTGAGATATGTTCTCCTGACTAAATGTTATCAGTGTAAGATGTGTCGTTGGGTGGTCCATTTTGTTCCAATATCAATGTGTTCCTCCGATGCAATATATCGGTGTACCTCATGCCGAAATCCCGAGTGAGTCTATCTTTTACTTTCTTGAATAACCCATTGGTAGAACAAAAAGAATGTGTCCCCAATACGAGCCTTTTATCTTCATCAGAGTAGTATATGAGATCAGAATTGTCACTTGTTAGGCTTCCAATGGCTGATGAGTATTTTGTCAGGGAAAATTTCATGAGTTATGCCGATATGCATTTCCTGTGGTGCTATATTATCTTTTTTTTCCTTTTTAATCAAAATATACAGCCCAATTTCTTTTGTCGATCGGTATGAATGCAATGTGCCTATGCCGATATTGTACAATGTGCTTCCTTGTTCACGTAGGCCATTCCTGCAATATTATTATCAGTGAAGCTTGCTAGTTGTTGTGCCAATATATTGTATCGTGCCAATATAAACATAAAACATGATCTGGGTGACATAGATACTGCTTGGCCGATATGTTATATCTCTTCAATTTGAAATGTGTGAACAATTGGTCTTGGATACATATAGTGAGTAAATAGCTTATAAGAACAATAGTAGAAGACCCAACAATGAAGACTTGGGCAAAAACTGCCATAGAAATTGCTGGATATGTCTCACATGACCTGCAATAATGCAAGTCGCAAAGCATATGGGCATAGTGTTGAAAACCCACACATGGAAACTAGGGACCCAAATTTGTGTCTTAAGGTTGTGGAATCCCTACAAAAACCCTCATTAACCAATCAAAAAGTAAACAATTGTCTACTAATTTGAAAGGATTAATCACAAAATTGGTTTTAATAGTTGAGACAGGTGTGAATGAAAAAATGAATGACTTATGGTAAAATATCAAATATGTGAAGATCTCCTTGAGAAAAAATCTAATAGTCACCTTCTTCTCTCATAGTGGAATAAAGTAAAATATGTTCTTAACATTTTACAGGCAAAAGTTAGTGTAAAGACAACATACAAGTATGCTGATACCATCATTGAACTGCATGCCAAGCTCACGAATCAAAACAAGTATTGTTCCCGCAACATATGAAGCCCACTTAATTACAATTGAGCTCAAATAGAAATTAAATCCACAACTAATGATTTCCAAATAGTACATTGTATTTTGGTCAGTTGTGTGTGTGAGAGAGCGAGAAAGTGAGTGTGTGTGTGAGAGAGAGAGAGAGAAGGTCACTTTTGTGATGGATCTCTAGCAAAATATGTGCGTGCTTTCTCATATGATATCTAGGCGAATAAAAATAACAGTTAAACCCAAACCAAAAACCAAACTAGCAACATATAATACATAACTGTATTAATTCGATCCAATGAAATTATTTTACAATTAGTGCATGAAGCACATGACAGGTGATTACTAGGAGCAATTTATCCACTCACTTATTCCATTGGTCACTAAATAAGAGAGTCATCTATAAAATTGCTACCAGATTGAAAGGTGCCCCTCATATGGATCAAATGGCATGTAAGCAACTAGAGATGATTATTGGGAGCAATTGCAGAATCAATAACCTACCAAACAATGGTATGACATCCTCACTAACTACTCATCACATAGTGAATTGTGGATGATTTTAGCATTAACCACATAATTACAATATCTGTATGTTTAATGATTTAATACTAGCTGTGTTACAGGGCTCTCTCCTAGACCCCTCATACCCAAGCCTAGTTTGAACCATGTACCAGTCTCAAGCCAATTCTTGTGTTGAAATGGCTGGGCTCTTCTCTTTTGTTTCTGTGCTACATGAGTACATCCCAAGTTTGTCTAATCCAAACTCGTATATCCCTAGACGTGGGATCTATCCATGGATAGCTTCCCCTGCAAAAGTTGTCATCCAGGGTAACATATGAGATGTGTTAAAAATTAAAATAAGTACAAAGGGTAACATATTGAAGCAAAGAGAACTAATGAAAATTGCATAAGCTTAAAAGTGCAGCATAATGAAATATTGAAAAGTGCATTACCTTATTGAGCTTCTCTTTGTTTCTAGAATAGTTTAGTATTATCTACTTAATAGGGCCAACCAAGTGACAGTGGAAGCTCATTTGGCCCCTCCCCCCCCCCTCACATCACTCTCAATTCCCCATACCTGATCATATAACATTAATCATTCATTCATCCATTAATAACATATAACATTCATTCATTCATCCATTAATAACATATAACATTCATTCATTAACATATTCACATTCATTCTTTCAGTTTTTACATATTATCAAAAATATGGTTGTCAAAAATATCAGTTTTTAACATTCATTAACATATTATCAAAATTATGGTTGTCATAATATGATTACAATCACTTTTTTTTGGTTTCTTTTTTGCAGCTAAAAAAAGAAGTGGAGTATCGTTTTCTAAATCATCTGTCCCCCCTTTAGTTGTTCTGCCCTCTGCTCGTGATCTTAATGTATGCCTAGTCGTGTACTCACGACATGGAGGCTGTTGCAAGGGGGGTCTGCTGCAATAACAAAGAAATGTTAAATTGATATGTTTTATTATTATTGTTACAAGTATTTCATTAATTAAAAGAACATTAGAGTGGTGCTCTTTACTTGATGGGGCCACATCATGTTCCTGATCTTGTCTTATAGCCTCATGCTCAACATGCTGAACACCCTCTAAATCCTCTAGATTTGAAACACAAAAGGTTACATTAATTAATACACCAATTACAACTAAATATGTTTAAAAGAACATTACAATGGTCCTCTTTACCTGATGGGGCCACATCATGTTCTTGATCTTGTCTAGCCTGATCATGCTCAACATGTTGATCACGCTCTACATGCTCTAAAGTTGAAACATGAAAGGTTACATTAATTAATACACCAATTACAATTAAAGATGTTTAATTGTATTAATCCATACTGCATTTTGTATAGCACATGAATACATCCAGTACCGGGATGCACACCATGACCTTCATCTGCAGGTTGTGCTCCACCCTCACCAGACTGCATTCCAATGTCATGTGCAGTATTATCATTGCTTGCCTATTTAAAACAAATAGGCACATAATTACTTTATGGTGGAAATTAACATTGAATAGATTGCACAGGTATTCAATTTTAAATAAACTTCATTGAGTTTATTTACCTGCGTGTCGGATGCAGTGGAAGCTTGTGTTTGCCCAGTCAAGGGTCTTAGGCATTCAGCCACGGCTCTATAGCCTTGCTGGAAGGCAATCTTCAAGTCCTCTTCTGTGGGCACTCTATTGAATTCAGAGCCCTGTATTTTTGCATAAGATCATGAATTTTGCTTCTATGATGTGATAAAACCAAAATTGTTTGCAATTTATTATTTGGATGCAATATTTCATTTATTGATACTTACAATTTGTGTGGCTAATTTCATATAACCACCAGAGCCAAGTTTGTGTTGCCCGTGTTTTTCTAGTCTTGCCTTTGTTTCCTTCGATGTGTCAGGCAGCCTATGAAAAGTTTGAAATATGTTAGATTATGTAAAAAGAAAGAGTACTCGGTATATAATTACATTGTTGATAGTATCACATACCTTCCTTGGCCTGGTGGTGTCTTTCCTTTTTTATTTTTAGCCTTCTCCTTTCCATCTGACGCCAATTCCTTCCACTCCCTCTCCGGAATCATGGGAGGACGCTCGTACTTTTTGTTCTTCTCTAAATGTGACCTATATTGGTCCCTCACATACTTTAGATTGGTACCAGCTTTCTTAAGGACCTTGGTTCGGTTGAATGTGTTATTACCGAACAACACAACTAAACGGTTAATGAACTCATCTTTTAAATCTTGATTTTGGGCATTCCACCATGTATGTATGGTGGGCCCGAAGATCTCCAATGTAATATCATTTAGATGTTTATAAAAAATATCATTTCCTGCAAAATGATCAGGGGATCATTAGTCTAAAAAGAGTGATCAATAAGTAAATTTCAATTGGATTATATATAATAATAATTAAAACATTTTAAAGTACCTGGGACCTTCTCTATCTTTATGGGAATGAAATCCTCGGTCACCACAAATGTGACTGGTAATGTTCCCGTACTAGTAATACAGGAAGATCCAGGAAATGCTGCTAAAACATCACCATTACTAGTGGCCTTTGCATCCCCAGGTACATGTCCTAACGCATGTTCTGGCATGTGTTCACTGCCAGAGGGTGCACTACCTGATGCCTGCATGCTATGTGTTGCTGACATTTCAGTCGATAATATAGGCACGGATGATGGGGTTGGATGATGTGATGTATGCGCAGGAAGATCAGGATCGACACTTGTACCAACCCCTACTCCTCGGGCAGCACCTATAGTACCCTGATCATGGCTAGGAGCATCATGAGGACGCAAAAAATCTTGTAAAAAAAATACATATTTTAGTTCATGAAATAAAAGAGTACAAAATATAAAACCATGAATGAACTTATGTTATAATTAAAGATCTCATGATACCTTACTTGCAAGTTCCATGCTCTCTCAGTCAATATTTTAACCCTCTCTCTTATCTCATCTGTTTGAGGCACTATGAATAACAATTGAAGGATTTCTTCATTGCATTTTTTTGGGTCTTCCTTATCATATCCAGAGGGTTTGTGGAATATGCGATGTCATCATCGCATAATAGTGACTGCACCTCCCTATGGATGCTCTCCTCTACTACTGGTGCCTTTCCCCAATCATCAGACTGCGACAAGAATATTAAAAACATTATCAAAATTAACCCAATAAACTTATGAAAAAAACATAATAATAAAACATTTTGCTCGTATCTAATTTGTACAATTACAATGAAGTAAACCTGTCAGGTAGAAGTGCCTGAAGATGCATCACAATCTGTGCTATGGGCTAGAGCCTTCCCCCTACGATCAATGTCCCATTGTGACAAAAATTAAATATAAAAAAATATTACCGAAATGAAACCAATAGACTTACGAAAAAAAACATAATAATAAAATGGTATATTGGAGTCATTAATTAGAGGTTGGGTAAAATGGTATATAGTACGTACCACCCCCATAGTAATTGTGTTTGCATCTATGCGATTCAAATTGTAATCGATTAGCAACTCTTCCCTTGCAGTTATTGATTTTATCGCACATACAAATACACGGTTTCCCTCACGCGCCTTGAATATGCAATTGGGTTGCTTATTTGTTGACCCAAATCATGTACTATTTATAAACCCTACAATATTCCTTGATGCTTTTGGCCTTCCATCAATGTACATAGCCACTCATTTATTTTGATCCTTATCTTTTAGCTGTATATAATTTGCTAACAGTGCATACCTACACATACTTTGTGTCTATCAAACTAGCTACATCCAATCTTTGTAATTGTAATAGGGTCTGACATACTCTATCAATTCAGTAACTTTGTCATAACAGACCTTTATGCCATCCATGCAAAATAAGCCTAAACCATGTAATGACAATGGTGCTATGCGATATATCCTCTCGTTAACACAAAAATCAGTGTTTATTGGAGGAAGTTCCTTGGGTACCCATTGTTTCCATAGATGGTTGTACCTCAAGGGCACCTCGATGTCGCCTATGCTCTCATCATCATAAGAACATGACCCCTCTTTAGCAAGAAAACATTCCATGCATTTATGGAATTTTCTTCTAATCTTTTGACCTCTAGTTGATCTCTCTTTTAGACCTACTACATGTCTCACTTTCCTCTTCTCTTCCTGAATTTCCCTCGCTCGAGGAAAACAGATCTGACAAATACCTATTTGGTGGTACCTGCACTCATAAGGATGTTGGATGAAGTTCTTTCATGGTGATGTGACCCCAAGGTATGGGGTTGGAGGATTAAAAACCAAGGTTGTCACGACTAGTCAAATGCATGTGGAGGTAACAATAGTTTGTAGGCATGGGAATGGTTTGTAGGGTCACCAACCTTATGTTTTGAAGCCATTTCCAAGAATTGCACAGAAATTGTACAGCCTTGAAGGCATAGTAGAATGGTTGGATATGGTAATAATATCAATCACCTTCCTGTTACATCAAAGTTCATGCATTTTAGTTAAGATTTGTGTGAGTTATTGTGGATTTACTTCAGACTGCTAAAACCCTCAATTAGGGTAACCTGAGACAGAAATAATTAAGTTTCTCCTTTATTAATTGGTGGAATCTTCTAGTTCTTGTGAGATTATCCTACTATGAATGTTCTTTCATGTTTCAGTGGATTTAGGGCAAAATCATAAAGATAAGATGCGAGGGAATGAAGTTTCTTGACTGAAAAACTGTGTGTACAGTCTGTGAATAGAGTAATTATGAAGGTTAAGCCCTTAGGGTTTTGTGAAAATACTTTGTAAATAGACTTTGATGCTTTGAAGAGCATATACCAGTCAAAATAGACATGTCCCAAGCACTGGACAAGTGTACTTTGGTTAGGAGTTAGTAAAGCAACAAACCCTTATGCAAATTAGGCCTAATTAGGCCTAAATCTGTCTGAGACAACAATATTTGAATCTTGTGTTGTAAAAGTTTTGATACCCATTTTGAATATGTTTTAGCTATGCAAGGAGGGCATTGAAAAGTGTGGATAGACTTGTGTAATAGTGCTTAGATTATGAATAAAGCCTTGACAAATAGGTTGGCAGACCTACAAGCGTTACAAACAGGGTATGAAGGAACTAGTGACAATAAGAACTTTAAGGGCTTTTGATGATTAAGTGTGAGTTCTTGGTTGTTTTGGTTAAGAGATTACCAAGGTATAATTTGATCTCATTTTATATAAGGTTTGGTGTAGGCATGAAGTTAAAAAGTCCATTGCTTTGACTGATCTATCTAATAATAGCCATTTTTGGAGACTAAAATGAAAGTATAGTATATGATTTTGTTAAATTGTCAAGAATAAACGATGGGAGATGGTTTACATTTGTTTGAAGTGAAATGGAATGGAAATTGTGTGGTTTATATTAGCCTAAATATTGTTTTGGGTCATATTACTTTATTTTGAGTAGAAATTGTGAAGTTTAGGACAGTCATAAAGAGAGTTAATGGTAAAATGAAAGGGCGGACTAGGTAATTGTTTGTTTTGATCAAGATGAAGTTGACTAAGGTGTTTGAAGGTCTAGTAATGGTTTGGAACTCTAAAGCAAAAGTTGAGTGTTTGTGTTGAGTTTTGTGAAGGGAAATATAGTTGAATAAGTGTGTCAAAAGAAGGAAAGTTCAAGATTGTTTGTGACTTGTCAAATGAGATTGTGTGAGTTTGTTTCCTTCCTCTGACTCTGCATCATGTACTTCTATACGTTCTTTTATGGACAGGCACTAGGCATTTTTCATTGCAGTCACAGACCATGTATTGTTTTCAGTCCCTTTGATCATTTGTGGACCTCAATATAAATTTATTTCATCGAAGTTTAGAAATTTGAACCCTAGTGAACTTCGTGTATTGTTATGTGATGGAAATTCCTTTCAATCTTATAGTAGAAAAAATATGCTAAGACTGATACAAAAATTGCAGTTCACAGGCCAAAAATGGTCACCCAACTGATTGAACATCTCAAAGCTTGGTTGTTCAAACTAACTAGACACCAGTACTAGGTAGTACTTGGGTTTGTCAATGGGACATTGGCTCGAATTGACCAAAACATAGCATGCAACACCTCGATGGAAACAAACAAAGTCTAAATCACTGTACTTGCAACAAGATTTCTAAATATGGGGGAAAAATCACTTACAGTCATTGTCCCTTGGTCGATTTTCCCTTTCTGAGTGTCCTCACCTCTCGCTCTGGCTTTCCTCCTGCCAAATGGTTCCTAGTCTTCCTCCTTAACTCAATAGCCTTGCAGCACTCATCCAATGAAGTCTCGCAACTCTCCACTCAGGGGCTGGATGCAGTGGTTCTCGATGCAACTCTCCAGTTAGGGTCTTGGTGCAGTATGCTATGTCGTGCTCCTACATGCGCGGGGCCAAAATTCAAAATATATAGTTTATATATATGCTATGTCAACATATAGTTTATATACAAAATATATATGCTATGTCAACATATATTTTATTTTATTTTCTACAAAATATAATTTTTGTATGGTGGCTTGCTGAGCTTATATAGTTTTTTTCCTCTTTCTTTATAATTTTTGATGATTTATTTCCTATGACATGATTGAATATTATCTACAATCCTAGTGATTGTTAAAAAGGCTTATGATATGTGATGTTTAATCATGATGGATGTCTAAGAATCAGTGATTGAAATACTACTTGACTAAAGATTGAGCTATCTAATATTTTATCATTTAAACATCATGGAAGAAATGCTTGCAATCAATGTCTTATTAATGTAGCCTACAAGGTTTCTTTTCCTAGTTTTTTTTGGTCCTATTCTTGTTATGACTTATTTTTTTCCATTCGTCTATTACAGTAATGGGGAGCATATCTAGTGAATCGATTCTTTCAGTCTCTTTGATTCTTATTCTTGTGCATAATGAGTTTTCTTCTATCCTAGGAAGGACAAGATGTCTTTATATAGCATGACCTCATGTTTGAGTCTCGAAACCCTCCCATATCATCAACGCATGCGTCTAGGCTAACCATGTCAAGTTTCACTCCATACAAGCACAAATTGAAAAATTTCAATGTTGGCCCCATTTACATGTCACTATGTGGGGTCAACATGAGGAAACGCTAATTTTTTGGGAATGAAATAACCAAAGATATGATCAAATAATATCTAATCATAACTAGTCATAGAGTAATTAGGATTTGATCATATGGAAATTTCTAGGAGAGCTACAATAGTTGTAACATCATGAATTAACAACATTAAAAAGTACCTCATGAATTAATTATGTAATGGCATAAAAATTAAAAACATCATGAATTAATTATGTAACCATATAAGTCAAATATAATTCTATCAAGAAATCAATATCAAATAGATAATATAATCGCATAACTCATACATTTCAATGTCATTGATCTTCTTCTTCATCTAACTCTTTGTCTGTATCATCCAATCCAGATTCGACATTGTAAGGATTGCTCATATCATCATCATCATCATTGATATCAGTTTCAATAATGTCATCATCCACACAAATATCATCTTCATGAACATTAACTCCTACATCATCATGATCTAGTTCCTCTTCTTCGACATCTTCGTCAGGCACATCATCAACTAACTGTTGATCTTGATCATCATCTACATCATCTTCTAGTTCTTTGGTATCTTCTTCTTCCACCACATTATACCTTACCGACCTTCCTCTTGGATCATGTCTAACAACAAATGACCAACCTGGTTTACCTGGAACCTTTGAGTAAAATACCTACTCACATTGGCTTGGAAGAACATAGGGCTCATTTCCAGCTCGCTCGATCAACCTTGTATTAACCATGGTAAATCCATTATCATGTTCAATAACAGTTCTCTCAGGATCATTTTCATTCAATCATAGCTTGTACCATTAGATGAGGAATAGAACTAATTTGAAGGACTTAAAGTCACACTCAAGTATATCATCCAAAATCCCATAGTATAAATTTTCTGAGACTTCTGGATGTATGTCACTTCTAGATGAAACATTAGTCACCTGAAAGACTGCAGTTATCCCAGAATCACAAGTTTTCTTCGTGTCATCCAACTTTTTGATTCAAAATTTATGACCATTGCACCACATAGCCTTGTGGTGTTTCACCTGCAATATGTCAAACATGTAAAAAATATTGAATCGTCAGTTGATAAACATATTTATTCTTGGTTGAATGTATGCAAAGAAAAAAAAATCAACATATATATACATCAATATAATTGAAAATAATTAAATAATATGGCTGATTAATATGTTTATGCGTACCTGTTTATCTCTTAAACCATATGCTAAATCAATTTCCCTTGGTGTAACATTGGAATCTCCATTATGATGAGCTTCTTTAACCAATGAAGCAACACCTTCCCATGTTAATGTGTGACTGGATTGTTGACATCGTTCAATCCATACCGTCATCCAATCAAGATTGTTTGTGACGTACAAATGTAGTGCATCCCACTCTCGACCAACTGTATCAAAAAAAAATTGAAATTCATAAATGACGTATAATTAGTTAATTACCATGGTATACGACCTTAATTTATAATTGATGTACCTGAAAACCTAACATCCCACTACCAATGATCTTATTATCTTTCGTTGTTGGATGAATTCAAATTAAAGGAGTATGCACAAAGAATGAATTATGACCCTGCAGGGTACATACACTCTTGTAAGAAAAAGCAAAACCTTAGTGGATACACCCATGTTCCTATACCGAGGGAAGATGTGTTTAACAACAAAGAAGACAAAGAAGCATAGGAGGTTATAGAAAATTTCATGAAGGTATTATACCCTAAATTACAAAATTTGGTATTATGAGAGCCATCATTTGTGTGACAAGATCCATAGCATAGCCACCCATAACCATTAGTACCATCGCCCTAGTTACAACTGACCAAAATACCATTACATCCACTTCAGCAAGACTTTGAACCCTTCATACCGACCCAAAAAGCAGCAAGGATTTAGACTCGTGAAGCAAATAACTTACACAAGATTTGAAATCTTATGAGCTAAGGGTATATCGGCCTAGAATAGCCCCATCGTTGGAACCTTTCATTATGCTACACCGATGGTCCGATAGAGACAAGATAGTATTATATCAGTATGACAATGACCTATCAGAGTAACTTTTGAGTCATCCCACTGATAGATCGATGAAATTAAACATGGTGAACTTATCAGAATAACATGCCGATATCGGTGGAAATTGCATCATGGTCCCGCCAATAGGTTGACAAAATTGGTAAAACAGATTGTATCGCCACAACATAAAGACTTCGGTGGAATAGACATCACACCTTCACCGATGAGCTGATGAACTCAAGTTAGCTGGAACATGTCGACTTTGGCGGATCTTATATACAAGTTCCCCTGATATGTCGATAAAAGCTCACAAGGACAATAAGCATTGCTAAAACATATAAGGATCAGTGGAACCAAAGATAAAGTTTCACCGATGGCCCAAGATAACTGAAAAGCATTACCAATATGATAAGTATCAGCCGCGCTAGGGTATATCAGAGTAACTACATACAGAATCTTGCCAATAGACCGAGAAAAGAAAATCCATTGATGGAAGAAGTGGGCATCGGTGAAATATAATGCAAAGTCACTGTTGGAACTAAAAAATTCACATTTTTCATCTACTAAAGAATTCACTAATGTCCCTCATTTCTAAGACAAACCACTAAAATTTGTGTGACAAGATCCATATCAGAGTCCACACATAAAAGATCCCATGAACATACCTAGCTCTGTGACCATAGCTCAATTCTTATACTAGTTCATCCATATCGGCAAGACCTCATGTAACTCAGACTGAGTAGTAAAATACATTTTTGGAAGAAAATATGATAATTGGTGAGAGATGAGCAATATGTTAAAAATTTTGGGGAGACATTTGGTATGTATCATTGATACATTCTCATCGGCATGAGTATAAATATCAGAGTGAAGTCTTGAAGTCACACTGAGCCTTTAAGTCACACCAGTCAATGACTTATCAGCATGAAGGCAAGCAATCTCTCCCCGATGCATAACAATAAGGCTATCAGCGTGACACATACAGTCAGAATGAAATCCTTAAGCTTCTCTGATCATAAAAGTCACCCCAACATAAGGAACAAAAGGCTTTTTGGCAAGACTCTCTCCGATATTTTCCAGTAAAGTTGAATGAAGGAAATAAGACAATCAGAAAGACATGACCCGTCGGGAGACCTGCATATTTTCTTGCTGATGAAGATTATCATGCCGATAACGGCAAGCTAATCTCTATCCATCAGAGAAACACTCACCAATGCTAGGGTGAATATTAATCCAACTCGACCAAATGTTGTCAGGATGAAAATTGAAATATCTTCCTGAAATAATGATAAAAGGTTAAAAACTACTTCGGGGAGACACCGATGTACCCATGACAACCAATTAGATACATATGAATAAAAATGGTGCCAAGGTGATATGAAGGTTGGTAAAAGAATGAGATAGTCTCACCGATATGAATAAAAGAGCATCGCCCTGACATTTTAAAAGTCGTGAACTCCCTGCACATTCAATTCAAGTGGCAGCCATTAATGGCTGATTGAACATAAGAGGTATAAACCAAATTGAATTCAATTAAGATCAATACAAGGGTTGCAGACAGAGAAGGAGTTCACTAGGAGCCAAGGAGATTGCACAGAGCGTATACGGGTAAGTCCTTGAACTCTCTCTGGAATAGTTAAGTTCTGATAGTCACCAAAAATGGAAGGTTCCTCTGAAACAAAGAAGAGGTAACCAATTGAGAAGAGCCAAACCAAGGGTAAAAAATAGAAAATTAACACAGAAAAGGGAGAGAAAACACTACAGAGGAAATTGAACCAAGACCTTGTAGACCAGTTGCCTGGTTCAGGGCCCAAGGCCAGAAGAACTACACAATTAAGAGCAAATGTGGAAAAACTTGAAGATAAATACAAATGTGTAGGAAATGTATGGACTCCTATTCGAGGATATGAGTTATTTATGTTCCACTATCACAGGAGACATAGGATGGAACCCGTCTGCAACCCCTGGCAACTCAATTTAGGGAGATTGATAGTTACAGATGTTTTTGTCAATATCGACCTTTTGAAACTACTGGCATACAATTATGACCCTGACCAAAAAGCCATATGTGATCTATAAGGAAAGCCCCTGTTTCATGTTTCCAAAAATGCAATCTGTGAAGTTTTTGACTTAAATGACACATACAACACCCCAATTGTGCATGAAGCCCTAGAAAAGGAATATTTCAAATTAGATACAACATATAAGGGCTGGAGACTACCATTACATAGGCCACGGAATGAAGGGAGTCTAGTGCCATTTGAAGAAGGGGACGAACCACCATTTCATGTAGATTTGTTCGAACCTGACTTGAGATACACATATTACTCAGTGGGACAGGTGTTGGGGACTGAAGTTCTAGAGTTTATGTCTATACTTCCCATGATTATCTCTACGGATATCTAGTGCCATCAAGCTAGGACATTTGATTATCCTACTTTTATTTTTAAGGAAATAGACTCAGGTTTGAAGGCCATAAAAAATAGTTCCCCCACAGTCAGCTTCAGACACTATTCTATTCTCATGCATATGGTTTTGTATTTTGGACAAGAATTAAATTTATGGCCAGAGCAGCTAAAAATTTCACAAATTGATAAAAATGGCCAACCTCTGCCTCCACAGTTATGGACCTCTGTTTGGGACAGTAGATTTAGAAATTCCAGTTATGTTTATTTTGAATAATTCTTTGTAAAAACCTTGTATAGATGTTATGGCTACCAATGCAGTTATACTTTGTTTGAGGAAATTAAAAGGTTTTTGAGACCCAAATATTTTGATGGGCCACTTGTTGTGAACCACAATTGGGGGGATTGGTATAGTTTCTGTGATTCCACAATGATCAAAGTGTATGGGTTTGAGGATACCCCTTTTTTATTGCCAAAAACTATACCAGATAGGGTGGCATACTTGGAAATAGTTAGACAACTTGATTACTCAAATGTGATGCATCTTAGTGCATATGATAAACAATCCTTTATGCCAAGCACCTTATGTTTTGGTGACTTCACTGTGTTGGCTAAAAAAGGTTATGATCTTATTCTTGATAAATTATGATGCAGAGCCAAACCCCTTAGCCTACATTTCCCTTGTATCCACGTTCTACTTACCTATCAGCAAGACTCCTCACTATCGGCCAAACAAAACAGTTTTATTCCAATCACATTCCTCATACCGATGTACATTCTTTGTATCGCTTGCATGTCGGTGACACTTTACCTATAGGTTACCTTGCTTATTGTCTCCCCGATGCCTACCTTACACCGATGCAAAACTAAAATCTCATTGTTGAGACTTCTCCCGTCAGCGTATCTCCAACCCTTTCCGCCGATCCATGTCCTCTCTCCGATGTATCAAGCCCAAGGTATGTTTCAACATACATACAATTGCAACATGCAATCTCCAATGTGCATAGCATGACTTGCTATTGCCGGTCTCCTTCACCATCTCTGTCGGTCGCACTTTGTATCACAGACACTTGTATGTGTGCATTGTATATTTGCAATATGCAACCACAAGATACATTCCTTCACATGCATACAAACCAACCTTTGACCTACGTTGACCTCCTTATATGTACCCGAAGCTTTCTCTCTCCCTTGTACATGCGATGAGCTTGTATATTTACAATGTATGTTTCTCACATACAAATGCGATAGACAAATGTGATATACATAGGAACATGCGATAGCGATATACTCACAAGTTGTATATCCCGCATACAAATGCGATATACACACAATTTGTATGTCTTTCGAAACCACGCAGATTTTCACTGTTTTGACCTGCTTTACACTTAGCGATTGCACAGATTGCTTCGATGATCCTACAGACCTGTGTACCCTACCAAAACCTAGCACATGCCCATGCTAGGATCCTTCAACATGTTTCGTACCCGATCCTGCAAGCATGAACATGAACAAACAGAACAACGAAAAGACAAGAACACAGATCGTTATATATAGCCATTCCACCGATTCGAAGAATCCAATCAGTGGAATGGGTTAAGAACCCATCTCAGTCTCAAACAGGAAAATGATTTGCATAATGAATTCAAATGCCAGAAAAATGCACAACACAGGATTTTATTATGCCTTTCCAGAAAATGCAAATATAGATGCTTTGTTTCTCACTCAGCTACAACTGATTACAATATGATCTCAACTACTGACTATTGCTGCTACTACTACCACTACTCCTCACATTTGATCTGCACTGGGGTATTTATCCACTTACCCTCGGTAGTACTGAATTCGCTCCAAGCGGCTGGGAGATCACAACCGACTAACAACCTCTAACTACCTAACAACCTTCGGGATTACAGCTCGACAAGTGTCCTGTGGGACTTACAACATAAACCTAAATACAACTAAAAATAGCATGCATTGGTCAAACAAACCTTATTACAATAAATGGTCAACTTAGGACCTTATTGAAAATAGTAAAATGAACTTTAAACAGTTAATGCCTCATGGAGGCCACTGTGGGTTAGGTGCACCTGCACCATACTCCCCACCTTGAAAAGAACTCATGTCCCATGAGTTAAGTCTTTGACTGAATCCACCTTTACCTCCTATTGTCTCATGTCTGCCCCATGATCTCTAGACTGCAACCTGCTGCCATGGAACCAAATACTCATGCCTAGTACTGTAGGCTCTTCTCACACCTTGCTGGTCATTCTTTCTTACCATCATCTCTGTCTGAACATCTGCATTGGTAACCTCATGTACTGCTATGGTAGAATGTGTTTGTCTTTCAACTCTTAGAGGACAAACAATAGTCCCTACTATGATGGCATCCTTGCCTTTCCAATCAGCCTGTGGCTGTGTACAAACCTGCTTCGTAACTTTCTATTGATCCACCTGATCCCTATCAGTCAGAACTGAAATCGTCTTCAAACTATGATCTCCCCTCCTTGAGATATCCTCAACTTCCTTTGACTCTATTGTAGGCATCCTCACAAACTCCTTCTTACCTACCAAAATAATCTTGGTTGTCTTTTGCTTCAGGATCCTCCTGCAATGGTGTCATCTGAAAAGTTCTCCCATCCTTCCTGATGGTGTAGGTGTTAGCATACCCATCATACAATGCTCTCCTATCAAATTGCTATGGCCTACCCAACAGTAGGTGACAACATTCCATGGGCAATATGTCACACAAAACTCTATCCTGATACTCTCCAATCTAAAAATCAACATATGCCTGTTCATATACCAAAAGTGATTGACTATCACTTGCCCAAGATGCTTTGTAAGGATTTTGATGTGGAATCCTTTCCAATTTCAACTTATCCACCATTTCCTGAGATACCATATTGTTTGTTGAACCAGAATCTATTACTACCTTGCATATTTTACCTTTGCTTTTGCAATTGGTCCTGAAAAGTGCCCCCCTTTGTATCATCTCCTTGGATGTATTCAAGAGTGTTTTCCTAAGCATCAATGATTCTCCCTTCTTAGGATATCCATAACCGTCAGGAGCATGCACACTTTGATAAGTGTTTGAGCTTGTCACACTTTGGCAGTCAGACTCTTGGATCAGATTTGTCCTTCTTTCTCCCATTGAACTTGTTGCTTTTTCTGGACATCTACTGGCTATGTGGCCTTCTTGATTGCTATTGTAACATTTGAGAGGTCCTCTGCCCCTAAAGTTTCCTTTTTGATTGTAACTTCCCCCTTGAGTTTGGTTGTTGTCTCCTTTGTTGTTCTCTTGATTGGATTCACCTTGGTGTCCAAATTCATTTCCTCTACCTCTGAAAGGACTTCTCCCCCCTCTTTGTTGTCTTCCTCTTCCTCTATTCTGCTGTTCTCCTTTTCTTTTCAATTTCTCTTCTACTCTCAGTGCCACCTGGAAACACTTGTCCATGGTTTCTGGTGTCAAGATGGTAATATCATCTTGTATATTGTACTTCAGGCCATTAATATACCTAGCAACTCTTTCTTTCTCATCCTCAGCATGCCCACACCTTAGGGACAATTTATGAAATTCCTCTATATAGGTGGATACATCCATATCCTTCTACCTGAGGTTCTACATTTTCCTGTATATCTGCACTTCATAATCTGTTGGTAGGAACTGAACCTTGATCCTTTCTACCATCTGACTCCAGGATGAGATCATGGTCTTGCCACTCTTCACCCTTTCTCCCTAGGTGTAGTTCCACCAAGTGAGTGCAGCGCCCTTCAATTTTGTCTTTGCAAACTTGACTCTTCTATTCTCCGGTACCTCCTTGTACTCGAAGTAATTGTTCAAAGCATCGATCCATTCGATGACTTCTTCTGCATCCATCTTTTCGCTGAACATCAGAATCTCCATTCTTGATTTAGACAACTCCTTACCAAGTGATTTTATGGCCTCTAGAAATTGTTTCTGATCTGTAGATATATCTGTCTGTCCTGAGGTTGTTTCCTCTTCCCCATCTTCTTCTCCATCAGACTCCTCGTCTGGTTTCTTGCCTTTTCCTAAGGTTTTCAACTCAGCCTGGAGTGCTTCCTTGACTCCAATTTTGATCATATCCTCCATCTCCTTGAATTTCTTGGCCACTTCAGTGGTCATCCCCTTTGGAGGCATCTCGCTAGCCCCTTCTTTGCTTTCTTTGTCAGACATAAACATTCACAGATAGCACCCAAATGCCAATACACTTGCAACTCCTCAATTCTACCTGCCGCCCAAATCTTTTGTTGGGCTTTGATACCAATATGATGCAGTGCCAACCCCTTAGCCTGCATTTCCCTTGTATCCATGTTCTACTTACCTATCGGCAAGACTCCTCACTATCGGCCAAACAAAATAGTTTTATTCCAACCGCATTCCTCATACCAATGTACATTCTTTGTATCGCTTGCATGTTGGCGACACTTTACCTATCGATCACCTTGCTTATTGTCTCCCTGACGCCTACCTTACACCGATGCAAAACTAAACTCTCATCACTGAGACTTCTCCCGTCGACGTATCTCCAACCCTTTCCGTCGATCCATGTCCTCTCTCTAATGTATCAAGCCCAAGGTATGTTTCAACATACATACAATTGCAACATGCAATCTCCAATGTGCATAGCATGACCTGCTACTACCAGTCTCCTTCACCGTCTCTGCCGATCGCACTTTGTATCACAGACACTTGTATGTGCGTGTTGTATATTCGCAATATGCAACCACAAGATACATTCCTCCGCATGCATACAAGCCAACCTTTGACCTACATTGACCTCCTTGTATGTACCCGAAGCTTTCTCTCTCCCTTGTACATGCGATGGGCTTGTATATTTACAATGTATGTTTCTCACATACAAATGCGACAGACAAATGCATATTACACAGGAACATGCGATAGCGATATACTCACAGGTTGTATATCCTGCATACAAATGCGATATACACACAATTTGTATGTCTTTCGAAACTACGTGGATTTTCACTGTTTTAACCTGCTTTACACTTAGTGATTGCACAGATCTGTTCCTTTGACGATCCTACAGACCTTTGTACCCTGCCAAAACCTAGCACATGCCCAAGCTAGGATCCTTCAACATGTTTCATACCCGATCCTGCAAGCATGAACACAAACAAATAGTACAACAAAAAGACAAGAACACAAATCGTTATATACAGCCATTCCACTGATTCGAATAATCCAATCGGTGGAATGGGTTAAGAACCCATCTCGGTCTCAAATAGGAAAATAATTTGCACAATGAATTCGAATGCCAGAAAAATGCACAACATAGGATTTTATTATGCCTTTCTAGAAAATGCAAATATAGATGCTTTGTTTCTCACTCAGCTACAACTGATTACAATATGATCTCAACTACTGACTACTACTGCTACTACTACCACTACTCCTCACATTCGATCTACACTGGGGTATTTATCCACTTACCCTCGATAGTACTAAATTGGCTCCAAGCAACTGGGAGATTAATCCAACCGGCTGGGAGATCACAACCGACTAACAACCTCTAACTGCCTAACAACCTTCGAGATTACAGCTCGACAAGTGTCCCATGGGACTTACAACATAAACCTAAATACAACTAAAAATAGCATGCATTGGTCAAACAAACCTTATTACAATGAATGGTCAACGTAGGACCTTATTGAAAATAGTAAAATGAACTTTAAACAGTTAATGCCTCATGGAGTCCACTGTGGGTTAGGTGCACCTACACCAAATTATCTCATTTTGATCTTGGGAAAGGGATACAAAGAAAGAATTTTGACCCAGAGGGCTTTATTGATTATGCTAAAAAGAAGCAAAAACTAGGAGGATATGCTCATGTACCATTCCCTCATGATGATGTGATCAGAAATTTGGAAGAAGCAGAGGCTGAAATAGCCATTAATAAGTATAATCAAGAAGTAAGGGAAAGGAGAAGAAAAACACAAGAAATTGAAGTTTTGCCCTCCGACAGTGAAGGGTCTATAGCCGCTGAAACCCATGACCTACCTGATACAATTTCAAAATGCAGAATTGAACCATATCAGCCCCCAGAAAGAGAATTAGAAATTGAAGAAATAGGGGATGATGATGTTAGACAGGTTGCATACAGATCTTTTATTTTAGATGACCAATTCATTCATACTCCTTAGTTTAGATCTTTTCTATACAGACACAAGGGAAAGGCTATTAGAGAATCAGTCTTAGATGTTACACCAGATAACCAGGCACAATTGATGATTTCTTTAAAAATAGAGGTTGAAAAGGAGATAGAAGATATGACTCCTGAGAAAGGCAGAGAGCTACTCAGAGAATTTGGTGTAATAATATTCCTAGGACTTGATGATGCAGAGCATCCACCTCTCAAACCCTAAGATACATTTACAAATGTATGTCTATGCATTCTTTAATATGCATACATCCTTCATTATATGTTTATTTGCCTATCGGCAAGACCATACACTATCGGCCAACCAAATCCCTTTCACACCGAAGTCCTATCTCACATCGATGTGTCTCCGACACTTCTATCGCCAAGACTCACTTCCGTCGGCATAACACTTAACATGCCTTCCGATAGTCTTTCTGACCCCGATGAAGACTTTGACCCTTCGCGACTATCAGCTAGACAATATACTATCGGTCCAACATAAACTCCTTCACCTGATGACCCTTGTTACACCGATGCCTTCGCCTTTGCATATATAATGCATGACCTTCTATCACTGGTTTCCTTTACCATTTCTGTCGGTCACCTCCTGCACATAACATTTGTATCTACGCATTGTATGTTCTCCATATACAATCGATACATATAAACTTTTACCTGCTGTCTCGATGTCCTTACCTTCTATTGCAGGTCACCTCTTGTATCTGCAGTTCAAAACCCTTCTAACATACATTCAGGTTACCACCTCGACCTGTCACCCTTTGGATCTACCCGATGTACATGTCGGATGTACATTTAATACATACAACCTGCCAGATACAATTGACGGATACACAGGAACTGTCTGCACATGCAATAGGGGTATACACACAAATTGAACTCGACATACAAAAGCGATATACACAGGAATTGTATATCTAATATGATTTTAACTTTGCATCTTCATAACATGCATTCTCGACCTGTTTTCTCACCTGATACACCAACGATGGACAAATGTGACATACACATAACATGCGAATGCGATATACACACATATTGTACATCTCGCATACAAAAGTGATATATACACAAATTGTATCTTTCTATAAACCTGCAGATTTTCACTGTTTTCAGCCGTTTTTCACTTAGCGATTGATTCGATCTACTTTTCCTTCAATCGTGCAGCCCTCTGCACTTCGCCAATCTAGCATGCAGTCACGCTAGAACCCTCTAATGCATTCCTTGCCTGATCCTGCAAGTGTTAACATAGATAAAATAGAAAATAAAACCCTAACTAATATATATACAGCCATTCCACCGATTCAAAGAATCAACCGGTGGAATGGATAAATGAATCCATCCGACCTCAGTACAGAAAATCAATTACACAGTGAATTCAAATGCAACAGAATCTTGTTTATTATGATTCTTCAGAAATGTGATTACAGATGCTCTGTTTACAATTCCACAATTGAACTGAACTGAATTGACTACTAACTCGATATCTTACTTCTCTCCTTCGATCTGTTCCAGGGATATTTATCTACTCACAAAGAGTAGTACAGACTTGGTTCCCAGTGGCTGGGAGACACTTCCAATCGGCTGGGAGATCTAACCAACTAACAAACCCTTAACTAACAACCTAAAAATAGCAAACATCGGTCAAATAGACCTTATTACTATGCATTGGTCTTATAAGACCTTATTGGAAACATAAAAATAAACATAAAACAACTAAATGCCTCATGGAGGCCACCGTGGGTTAGGTGCACCTGCACCATACTCCCCAATTTGAAAAGAACTCATGTCCCATGAGTTAAGTCTTTGACTGAAACCACCTGTAGCTGCTGTTGTCTCAAATTTGCCCCATGATCTATGTGCTGCAACCTACTTCCATGGAGGCAAATACTCATGCCTAGCACTGTAGGCTCGTCTCACACCTTGCTGGTCATTCTTTCTAACCATCATCTCTGTCTAGACATGGACAGGGGAAACCTCATTAACTGCTATGGCAGAATGTGTATGTATTTCAACTCTTAGGGGACAAACATTAGTCCCTACTATGAATGCATCCTTGTCATTCCAATCAGCCTATGGCTGTGTACAAACCTATTTCTGAACCTCAGTCAGAACTAAAATCTTCTCCAAACTCTGATCTCCTTTCCTGGAGATATCCTCAGCTGCTGTTGACTCTGCTGCAGGCATCTTTACAAACTCCTTCTTACCTACCAAAATAATTTTTCCTGTCGTCTTTACTTCAGCATCCGCCTGCATAGGTGCCAACAGAATAGTTCTCCCATCCTTCATGATGGTGTAGGTATTAGCATACCCATCATACAATGCTCTCTTATCAAATTGCCATGGCCTACCCAATAGTAGGTGACAACATTCCATGGGCAATATGTCACACAAAACTCTATCCTGATAATCTCCAATCTGAAAATCAACATATGCCTGTTCATATACCAAAAGTGATTGACTATCACTTACCCAAGATGCTTTGTAAGGATTTTGATGTGGAATCCTTTCCAATTTCAGTTTATCCACCATTTCCTGAGATACCATGTTGTCTGTTGAACCAGAATCTATTACTACCTTGCATACTTTGCCTTTGCTTTTACAGTTGGTCCTGAAAAGAGCTCTCCTTTGCAACATGTCCTTGGATGTCTTTAGGATTGTTCTCCTTAACATCAATGCTTCTCCCTGCTCAGGATACGCATAATTTGTAATAGTGTTTGAGTTTGTCCCACCTTGATCATCAGATTCTTGGACCAGATTTGTCCTCCTTTCTCCCACTGAACTTGTTGCTTTTTCTGGACATTTGAATGCTGGGTGACCATATTCACCACATGTATAACACTTTCCTAAGAATGTATTAGAACGTCTTCCATTGCCAAAGCTACCTCTGGTACCTTTCCATCCACTTCTGAAATCAGACTGTTCTTATCCTTTACCAGCCTCTTCTTGATTCTCATTTGCTTGCCTTGTTGTAGGAGCTGATCCTCTTCCTCTTACATTGCTGCCTCTTCCTCTTATGGACTTATCTTGTCTTCTATTCATCTTCTCCTCTATCTTGATTGCCATTTGATAACAATCCTCCACACTCCTTGGGTTAGCCAGATTTAATTCATCCTTTATATTCAATCTTAAACCAGCCAAATATCTAGCAACCTTTTCAACCTCATTCTCATGATGACTAGATCTCATGCTCAACTTGTAAAACACCTCAATGTATGCCTTCACATCCATTTCCTTTTGCCTTAGAAATTGTAGCTTCTTAAACATCTGAATTTCATAATCTTTGGGCAGAAATTTACCTTTGATCCTTGCTACCATCTTGTCCCATGAAGTGATCTTTGACTTTCCTTATTTCCTTCTCTTGGATTGTACATAGTCCCACCATACCAAAGCATGACCTCCTAACTTGGTCTTTGCAATCTTTACCTTCTGATCCTCAGCAACATCTTCACATTCAAAATGATTATCCAATGTAGCAATCCAATCAAGTACCTCTTCTTCATTCAAACTTCCTATGTACCTGGGAACATCAATCTTTACCTTAGGTTTGTCACTCTGAACTGCCCTTAACAATTTTGCAAACCTCTGATCTTTAGGATTCAATTCTTCATCTACCTCTTCAAATTCTTCATTAGCATCATCTTCTTTCTTAGATTCACTGTCTTATACTTCTCTTTCCGTGTTCCCCTCCAAGGCTACAAGCCTTGCTTGAAGTGCTTCAGCAAGCTCCTTCATCTTCCTCATCTCTCTGGCATGTTTTTCCTTTATCTCTTGCAACTCTCTTGTAGTACAATTACCTTTAGGAGGCATCTTGTCAACCTCTCAATCTTCTACCTATGTCTTCTCAGTGATAGAACCAAACACACAACAGCCCAAATCTTTTACTGAGCTCTAATACCACTATGATGCAGAGCATCCACCACTCAAACCCTAAGATACATTTACAAATGTATGTCTATGCATTCTTTAATATGCATACATCCTTCATTATATGTTTATTTGCCTATCGGCAAGACCATACACTATCGGCCAACCAAATCCCTTTCACACCGAAGTCCTATCTCACATCGATGTGTCTCTGACACTTCTATCGCCAAGACTCACTTCCGTCGGCATAACACTTAACATGCCTTCTGATAGTCTTTCTGACCCCGATGAAGACTTTGACCCTTCGCGACCATCGGCCAGACAATATACTATCGGTCCAACATAAACTCCTTCACCCGACGACCCTTGTTACATCGATGCCTTCGCCTTTGCATATACAATGCATGACCTTCTATCACCGGTTTCCTTTACCATTTCTGTCGGTCACCTCCTGCATATAACATTTGTATCTACGCATTGTATGTTCTCCATATACAATCGATACATATAAACTTTTACCTGCTGTCTCGGTGTCCTTACCTTCTACTGTAGGTCACCTCTTGTATCTATAGTTTAAAACCCTTCTAACATACATTCAGGGTACCACCTCGACCTATCACCCTTTGGATCTACCTGATGTACATGTCCGATGTACATTTAATACATACAACCCGCCAGATACAATTGACGAATACACAGGAACTGTCTGCACGTGCAACAGGGGTATACACACAAATTGAACCTGACATACAAAAGCGATATACACAGGAATTGTATATCCAATATGATTTTAACTTTGCATCTTCATAACATGCATTCTCGACCTGTTTTCTCACCTAATACACCAGCGATGGACAAATGCGACATACACATAACATGCGAATGCGATATACACATGGATTGTATATCTCGCATACAAAAGTGATATATACACAAATTGTATCTTTCTGCAAACCCCCAGATTTTCACTATTTTCAGCCATTTTTCACTTAGCGACTGATTTGATCTGCTTTTCCTTTAATCGTGCAACCCTCTGCAATTCACCAATCTAGCATGCAGTCACACTAGAACCCTCTAATGCATTCCTTGCCCGATCCTGCAAGCGTTAACACAAACAACATAGAAAACAAAACCCTAACTAATATATATACAGCCATTCCACTGATTCAGAGAATCAATCGGTGGAATGGATAAACGAATCCATCTGACCTCAGTACAAAAAATCAATTACACAGTGAATTCAAATGCAACCGAATCTTGTTTATTATGCTTCTTCAGAAATGTGATTACAGATGCTCTGTTTACAATTCCACAACTGAACTGAACTGAACTGACTACTAACTCTCTATCTTACTTCTCTCCTTCGATCTGTTCCAGGGGTATTTATCTACTCACAAAGAGTAGTACAGACTTGGTTCCCAGTGGCTAGGAGACACTTCCAGTCGGCTGGGAGATCTAACCGACTAACAAACCCTTAACTAACAACCTAAAAATAGCAAACATCGGTCAAATAGACCTTATTACTATGCATTGGTCTTATAAGACCTTATTGGAAACATAAAAATAAACATAAAACAACTAAATGCCTCATGGAGGCCACCGTGGGTTAGGTGCACTTGCACCACTTGATCTGAAATCAGCACTTGTTTTTGATAGTTTTTTGTATAGTGATGACACAAAACACAAGCTTAGTTCTGAAGGGATTGCTGAAGTGTATACAGGAACAAAATACAATCTAGATGAGAATTCTCTCATGATATGGGCTCTGTATCCCTCGAATAAGAAACTTGCAATCATTTATACTGAGAAAGCTTTCGTTCATTTTATGACATTAAGAGCTGGAGAAACTGATCCAGTTGTCACAGCAAAGCTTGGAGTCAATGTAGCAAAGCTAAATAAAACTCAAATTCAGTTGTTGATAAAGGAGAGGGATACCTATAATATGAGTTGGGAGAGATTGAAAAAGGAAACTGATTTTTTAAAGGATGCAGTTCCTCTCAAAATGATTACACATGCAAAGAGCTCACAACAAGCCCAATCACCTTCAAAAAATCAAATGACATAGGTCAGAATAGATACACTCACTACAGTCCTACAGAATAGGCATGCTCATATGATGAAATGGATGTATAAATTATGGGACATTTGTTCTGAGAATCAAAAGGTCATTTAGGAACATGAGAGACTGGATAATAGGGTAAGAGATAAGTTACAAGAGATACAAGGCGAACAAGCCTTTGACAGTGCAAGCACATCCGATGCTGACAATCTTATTAAGAAGCATAAGAAATATCATGATAGGCTCCAGGATGAAGTAAAAGAATGCATGGAGACTTCTCAGATAGGTGTACCTGTGCTACTCAAAAATGACAAAGATTTGAAAAGCAAAGATGAATGGATCAAGGAGTGTTAGGGAATCTTGAAAGAAGCCTTAGAAATTGTGAAATAGGAAGATTTAGCATCTAAGGAGGCTTGCTCGCATTTGGAGAAGATGGTCTCAATGGAGGTGGACGTTAGGGATGCCATTGAATATACTGAAACACACCTGAGCTAGAAATACTTAGATCATTTTGCTCAGATTTACATGTGGCTTAGTAGGGCTTAATTGTGTTTGTTTAGTCTCATAATATTGTTAATTCTCAAATGACACTATGAAGAGGCGTATCTCTTCATTAATATTGATATAAAGATTGAAACTTATGATGGTCAAGGGGGGCATGGTTAGTAGGATCTTTTTCTGATTAGTAGAAGACTGCATATATATTATAAGAAGAAAATATATATTGTCAGTTCTGTCTTAACTGAAGAAAACTATACTGCACATGATTATTTATTAAAAGCATTATGGAGCAGAATATTTATGTATGGTGGTTTATTTCTTGTGTTCAATAGTTGTGTTAGTTTTTATGATTATATGTTATTGTGTTGTCTCCAAAGTGGTTCTGTTGAATTATTCAAATCTATATTTGTCAGAACACATTTGCTATCACCGTGTGAAGTTCTTTGAGTGGTTTCTGGTTGATGTGAATTAAAGTTCCTTTCTAATAATTGACTTTGATTGGTTCTTGCTGAAAATATTAAATCCTCTTAAAGAAGTTATTGTGATTGGTTTCTGTCAACTTAAGAATTAAAACTCCCTCATGGTTTCATAGTAATTCAAGGGTATATCATTGGGATTATATAAGAAGAGCATTGTCACATACAAACTTGCACATTTACACAAGGTGTAAATATCCAAAGTGCCCAACTATTAGAGTTAATCCAAGAGATAAGCTCACCAATTACACACATCTATTTCCGTTCACCGACTCATATAGCCCAATAGTTTTAAGCACTAGTCTTACTCATTTCATTAGTTGAATATATTCCTTAGTTTTGCCCTGACATTGCTTATACAATTTATACCAAATGAGGATCACACCATTTTCAATCACTGTTTAGACATTAGAAGTAAAAGTAGGTAGCAAATAATCATCTATTCCACACCATTTGCCACTGTGAGTAGATCCATCACTTAGTAAGGTACACCTGCCTAGGTCTAGCAGAACTTAAAGTGCAGGGAGTCATCAATCATATAGGTTACCTCTATTTCATTAGTTCAAAAACATTGCAAATTTAAGCATAGAGCTTGGTATCCTCTTAGGATTTGCAACCTACATTTTTGAGACCTAACAGTCACAGTAATACAACGATAGTTATTAGACATGACTGATGTGACACTCCAAGACATCGCTCAAATATTTGCAATTAATATACCAACCCGATGGCAAGATATGGTGCATTTATGAGCTTAGATTGTAATAACTTGCATTCACAGAACGAAGAAGAAGAAAAAGGCCAACTGGAAGCTCAGTCCAAGTAAGTACATTAACCTGGTCTATAAATTCATACTCTGTAGAAGCTTTGAAGTTTGCATCATGGAAGTGTGTAGAGGGTGTGAAGGAAATTTACATAGGGTCAAGATTCAATCCTGATGAAAATTCAATGTTGATATGGGCACTATAACCACCTCACAAAAGGCCAAAGATCATCGATATCGAAAAAGCCCTTGGACACATGATGACCCTTAAAGTTGGGGAAACTGACCCTATGGCTTCAGCAGATATGGGCATAAGCATTGCCAAGTTCAACAAGGCACAAACAATACAGTTGGTGAAAGAAAGAAATTATTACAAAATGAAAAGTGAAAAATTAGATTTGGAAATTACTGCCATGAAAGATGCCAGAATGAGGATCACTTCTGGAACTGATACAGAGTTGCAGAGTGAATATGAGCAGTTGCAAGAAGAACATCAACAGCTAGTAGAAAAGATGAAGGACCTTCAGTTTGACATTGGCAATGATGTTGCACAAGAGATTTACAAACTTGAAGATAGGCCTTGATGATTTTTGGCATGTTCACAAAAAGAACTATGAAGCCATTCTTGAGCATGGGAGAGTGAAAAACAGATTGGGTACCAAGAGACATGATATGCAACTACATGAGGGATCCGACACCAATTCCATCTTGGCCATTAACACAATCATGAGAAAGCATGACAAATATGATGAAGACTTACACTCAAAAAATGCAAGGTTTGAGGATACTGTGAAGTTGGGATTACCCAAATTATGTGATAAGAATGGGTTTTTGAAGGAACGAGATGATTGGATGGATGAATGCAATAGGATACTTCAGGAAGCATTGGATATAGTCAAAGCAGAAGGGCTATTGCTGGATGGAGCATGCAAACATATGGAATTGATGATAAAACTCAAATATGAAGCCCGAAATGCAGTGCATGATGTGGATACCCATACCTTGGAGGAGTATAAAAAACATCTCTCAGCGGCTAAGTAAATGTTAGGAGAAGATTAAATTGTTTTATAAGTTTAATTATTTGCCAAAAGATAATCCGAAGAGACACCTTTGTTGGGTCTTCTTCTTATATATATGAAATTCAAATTGTAATATTTGATCATCAGCACTTTTTAAGATTTTAATACTTTTCAGCAGTGAAAGACTTATTTTCTGGAGTAATACAATACCAGTACTTTTTTATTTGTGTGTGGAAGATTCTTTCATTTGGACTAGTTCTCTGTTGTTTCTTTTCAAGCAATTGAAGGCAATGTAAAATGTATTCTAATTAATCTCCATGAGCATCTTATAATTACCTCTCACTTTCCTCAATCTACCTTTCCCCATTAGGTACTCCCCTTCGAATTTGTTAATGGAGTTGGGATCCCAAATGCGATCTACATGGATCTTTGCTACGAACTTAGGAAGATACTCAGTAATGTACACCATGGTCTGGTATACCATATATCCCTCCACCATAGAACCCCCAGGATGTGCTCTTTGTCTAACCAAAGCCTTCAAAAATTTCAAGTGCTTCTCAACCATCCACATTGACCTTGTGTGTACAGGTCCACACAATTCAATCTCCTCAACTTGGTGTATGAGGTAGTGTTCTTGTGCATTGAAAAATGTCGAAGGTAGACACTTTTGCATTTCACACATTAGACGAAGAATTTTTCTCCTCCAATAATTTATATCTTCTTTATGGATTTCTTTAGATGACAGCCATCTACAAGTGATTCAAGGCGCAAATATATTAACGAGATTTAACAAAAATATACAATATATTACTATAGTTGCAACTTCTTTTATAACATTGCTTTGCTGCTCCATTAATAACCAAGGAAGGGCGCTTATATTAATTTGGTCTCCATCTCTATTTAATTGAATGACATTTTTCATTGCATGATTGGATTCCTGAATGTCACTACAAATTTTGACAATTTTTTCTTTGTCATGCCCTCCATCCAATATTTTCCATAGCGTTTCTGTTATATTCTTTCTGATATGCATTGCATCAAACAAATGCATAATTTGTAGCTTCTCATAGTAGGGCAACCTACTAAATTGTCTGGGATAACTTTTCAGTCCCTGTGGAAGCTGGCTATTAATGCCTTGACGACCTTCATGAAGCATATAAGTTAAACAAATTAATAACGACAATCATTGTCAATTACAACATGAGTAAACAAAACACAATATAAAAATATAAATTCCAAACATATCATAAATGATAGATAAACAATCTGATCAGATGTATAACCTTGGTCCGATTAATTCTATTATATTCCAACTTCCATAGGCGAGGTGTCATTCTTCGTGGTTTTGATGCAGTCTCTTCTTTCCCATTGAAAAGATTTTTTTTACTAGTTCGATACTTATGATTTATGTGGAGGAAGTGCCTATACTCATCAAATGCCTGCTTTCCTAAACTTGTTGAACAATAAGATTTCATCTTTGGACCACAAACTGGACATGCAAATTTTCCCTTTGTTTGAAGACCTACAAGATCATATATAATTGGATTAAATATGTCAATTTTTATAATAATATATAATGAATAGATTATTTAAAAAACATGCATGATATCTACTTCATAAAATTAAATATCGTTAAAGTGCAGTCGAACGTTATAACATACCACAAAAATGTGTTAGCCTTGGGGCATCATGAATTGTCCATACAAGCATTGCATGGAATTAAAATTGTCTTTGTCCTATTGGTCTAGATACATCATACATAGTGACGCCATTCCATATCTTTAGTAACTCATCGATAAGAGGCTTGATATATACATTCATATCTTTAACTTGGTACTTACCTAGTTGAATGAACATAAACATTACATAATTATTATAACCATTTTACTGCAATATATATAAATTAATGTACATGACTATTAAATGAAAAAAAATATGTCATTATGCAACAAATAAGACAAATGAGATGCTACTACGTTAAAGAAAATTTATGTAAACACATACCTGGAACAATCATTGCCAACATTATGTGCTCCCTCTTTATTGACATCTATGGAGGAATGTTATTGTTGATAACAAAAATAGGCCACACCGAGTAAATAGATCTCAGCTCTCCAAATGGATTGACACCGTTCACTGCCAATGAAATCCTAAGATTACAAGGTTCTTCTTTAAAGTGTGCCCATTTTTCCTCCATGTCCCTAAATGTAGAACCATCTGTAGGCATTCGAAGAATGTCATCTCCACTTCTATTCTATGCATGGTAATCCATAAATTGCGCTAAGCTTTCGCACCTAAATAATCATTGCATATGTGGAATAATGGGAATATAACGAAGAACCTTGCGAGGCACCTTTTTTGTTAGTTGATCTATTCGATATCTACTGATATGACATTCTGGGCATTCTGTTGCAAATTCATGTTGTTTATGATATATAATATGATCATTGGGACATGCATCTATTGCTTGATACTCCATTCCAATATCTTTCATAATAGCAGATAAATCTCGGTATGAGCGAGGTAAAATATTTGATGGTGGTAAAAAAAATTCACCTATCAATCTACAACAAAAAAATAATTTGTTAATATAAAGAATATTAATGGTACATATTTCATCCTTTATTTACTCGTGATGAACTAACAACAAAAATAGATGAAAAAAGATGACATATATGACATACCTTAACATCTGTGAGATTGCTATGTTGGATAAACCATTCATAACCTTTAAGCTCACCAGCAACAATACAGCAGAGAGAAGAGTTGTTTGGGAGCCTTCATAAAGGGGATCGTATGCCTTCTCAAGTATAGGTAAATCATGAACATCATCAAAGTCATCTCGATCATCATGATTAGTTGCGCCACTAAATGTGTCATGGATCAATGTATTTGTACCATCATCTTCAACTGTGTTTTCTGGCACATGATCATCTTCTTCCATAGGATCATTAACTTCATCTTCGATATTCACAGCTCCATGTTCCTCCACTTGCAAAACCACATTCTCCAGGCCGTGATAATCCATATCATGTGCCCTAGGGTGCCCCACCTTTATAATAATGATCGACACACATAAACCATGATCATAATCAAGTGATTTTTTATATATAAAAAAAATGTTAAAATGATATAAACATTTACAAATTCAATCAATATAAAGACATATAATGAACTTACCAATGGATGATAATCATGCCCCCCTTCAACGTGACCATCTTGCCTACAATGTTTCTCAGCTGTTCTGATTAAAAGTCTTCTCATCTTTAAGCCCTTGCAATTATTGCAAGGACAATAACATTTCCCATCACCCTTTCTTTTCAATCTAGCCCACAATCTAGCAAGTGTCTCTTCATTTTGTTCTGCACTAATATTATCTAACATGATTTTTCTTTACCAAGCTTGAATATTTAGATCTTCAAAAAATATCAAACTCACACTCCAATAATTAAAAATATCAAATTGTCACAAGTATAGCAAATTCGCAAGTATAGCAAATCCACAAGTATAGCAAAACATTGTCGCAAGTATAGATAAATTGTCGAACTCACTTTTATTTATTAAAAAACATTCGTCGGAACCCCGACGAACGCTAACCATATACCCGTCAACCCACAAATTAAGGAGGCTAACCATATGTTGGCCCACAAATTGATGGAAGGGGATGGTTGACTTTAAGTGTATGTCGAAATAGCAACGAAAATTATGGAGCGTCGCAAGTTCGACGAATGTCAGGCATAAATTTTTTAAAAAATTGAAAATTTCACATTAAACACACAGGTACCCGATGATACATCTAATTATACATCTTTCGTCGGAAAGTTTTGTCGTATTTTGCAGTCAAATGAGTTAGTGTGAGGTTGTTTCCGATGATCCTGAACCTTTCAATTTCCAATACCAAGTTACTATCATATTGGTAAAGTCTACATCGTAATTATGAGATCTCTGCACTAGAACCTAATCTAAATCATCTACAACATGTTGTGCCTAGATCTACAACTTCATTTGTTAGCCTTCCTCAACTTCTAGCCTTTGAAAGTAGGGACACAATCTCTTATTCATTTTGTCTTTTTGCACTTTATTTTATAGCAAAGCTTGTCTACATCTATAAAACCCGTCTCTTCTTATATTTGTTTGAGAATGAACGTAGTCTTTCTTATTTGAATATGCATTTAGATAAGACAAAATCTCTCTCTTTTCAATGTCTTCTTAGGAAGGTTAAATTATTTATTTCTTTATATTCTTAATATTTAAAAAGAATCAACACACTTTTTCTTATCTACACATTCTCAACTCCAATAATTTATTTAGACTTTGAATTGTATTGATTCATCCATACTAGTGTAATGGTGAACTTTGCATACCCTTGTTGTTTCCCACTTATTTTTGGGCCCATTTTGAGGAGATTCCTTTGATGCATTGGCATATTGACAAATGGTATAATTCTATGTAAAGTCTAGTACCCTATCCTATGTCACCTACCTATTCTTTATACCTATTCTTATAGACTTTTTCCCTATCTCATCCATATGTTTACACATCCTTATACATTCACCTTTTCTTCTTATTCATTACACCTATACACATATATTTCCACACACATGTTACCCACTTTGATTTGATGTATTTCAAGTTCTAGGGTTAGTTTGCGGTCATGGGCTCATCCTTCCCAAATTTAAAATATAAAAATCCAAATTTTGCTGACTCCCGTTTATACCCTTTTTACCTTGAGCTAGCTAAACAAAGATTTACACAATGTGTTGCTATGTCTTTGTATTTAAATGTATTCAATGCATTCATTTTGATTGTCTAGAATTCGAGAGCTATATTCTCATATCTTTTACATTACACACTTCAATCAAAACAATAAAACGAATCTAGTTTTACATGATAATTTTAGAAGCATATGCATGATTGAAGAATTGTGTTTTTTAATCATTCATACATATTTTTTGTGGGTTGACCTAGGAGACCATGTCTTCTTATGATATATCGACAGTCCCACCAAGGTATTTATAAATACTACTAGTCTTCATTTACCAAAAAGGGTAGAAGATACAAAAGTGTACCAAGTGAAATAAAGATCAAAGATCTCTAGTTTTACCAATACAAATTTGTAGGTGTAAAAGATATATGTGATCATAAACTAATCATGGATCACTAAAATTGAATTTTTTGATTTTGAAGTAAATATCAAATTGTCATTATTCATTTTAAATGCAAAAATGTTCAAATTTATATACTATTCCAAATTATATATATTCTTTAATTGCAAAACTAAATATTTATTGTTTGTTACATTATATAAATTAAAAAATAAAAATAAACGATGATAATTTTAGATCCAAAAGTATTTAAACTTATGTACTATTCTAAATTATATATGTTATTTGCTCATAAACTAAGTATTTATTAGTAGGCATGAGTTTTCTACAGTCCATGCCAATAATGAGAGTGTATGGTTTTGCTTCTCTCACTAAATATTTATTATTTGTTATATTATATTTTTAAAATAATAATTACAAATTCAATTGTCCTTCTTATTTTATTATCAATTAATCTAAAATAATTATACTTATTTTATTAGATTAGCATAAACTAAACTTAAGGAAAGTTCCCTTTCCTTTACAACTAGATACATTGTAAAGTGTTTTTTTTAAGAAAATTAAAAGTTAGTTGTCCCATCATTGATAGGGCTTAGAATATTCTCATTGGTTAAGCCGTCGGGCATGTTTTCTCTTTAAAAGAACTGATTGGTTTGCACATTTACAAAGCTAAACAAGCTAAATAAAAATATTAGTAGAAGTAGTATCCTAGCGCACGCTTGATTATGAATGTAAGTGTTGAAATAAAGTTTTTGACTTTGGAGTAGTCTAACGCACGCTACAACTTAACCAGCTACAAAGTGTTTTGCTTTAACAAGTAATTTTTTAACTTGTATCGGTACCTAATACTTTTATTCAATATTTTTCAATAAAAACTAGAATGGGTAAAGCTTAAACCCCACTCTCCCCAATGTATTACATACTTCAATGGTCTAAAGCCTACGTCACTTTATAAATATTAAAAAGGAAAATAAATGTTTTTGGTGGCAGGTTTGCTTAGAGTGAGTACTAAGGATGAGGTTATGTCAGATTGACTATTTCTATGGAGTCGGGTTGAATTTTGCCAGGTTGACTACTTCTATGGAGTCTTGGTCAAACTATTTTATGTTATGTTTGTATTTGGTTTCTAGTGTTTATCTTTTCTTCAATTGTTTCCCAAAGCGTTGATTATTTTTTCTATATTTGCCAAAGCGTTGATTATTCTTTCTATATTTGTTTATTTGCATTGTTCAAGACCAAAAAAAATGTTTTCTTAATGTTAATTTATTTTAATTGAATAAATGTAATTAAATAAGTATAATTAATATAGGTTAATTAAAATGTGTGATTGAGAGTTTGAGGGAAACAATCCTAGTCAACACTACAATATGAAAGGTATGAACTAAATTGGTCATAGGAAACACGTTCAAACATATATGACAAATCTAAACACTCAAAGACAGAACTATTAGCACTTGAATTAGGGAAAAAGGTCGAGTACATGTTTAGTGAGCCCTAAGAACATGCTATAGGAACGGACACTAAAATGAAGTCAATTTGTAATGGCAAAAGTGTAGGGTATGCAATTTTAGTCCTTACACTAGTAACTAGATAAATTGAGAAGCATGTTGACCTACTACGGGTCATTAAATGTGACTAATAAAAACCCCTTCGAAAGGTTCCTAACTCTAGATAATTTAATGCCATAAAACTTCCAAGAATTTTTAACCCACAACAGTAAATATTGCTATGAGAGGATACAACTAACATAGTAAACAATGAGGCTATAGCTTGCATACCAGTTGCAAACAGATTCAACAACATCTAAAGCCAAAATAACATCAAGTTCAGAGGAGTTACCTCATTATAAACCTTTAGGACAATTTTTAGGTGTGTTTAGAAGTCATCCTTGCCTCAGGCACGAATTTAAAAAATTATTAAACTGAAGACTACTTTAAAGATAGTAGCAAAGGCAAAATAAATGCAAATAACCTGTAGAAACTGCTACAAAAACAAGATGATAAAAACAGTCATATATTATAACAAACTAAACCATAATTTCTAAGCCTATCTTTTTCAATCCCTCCTTGATTGTAAAGATAGTTTCTATCCATATACTTTTTTCTTAATTGATCAATGCTAAAGATTACCTATCCACATACTTTTGAAAGAGCACATTACCACAAATAAAACAAATGCATCTCCACTTAACAACCACCAACTATATAATCACAGTTACACTCCAAAAAAGTCCCATCCTAACGTAAAACCTAACCCTAGTTACAATCTAAAAAAAACATTTAAGGCAGGGCCCCATGTAGCTGCTTAGCTTATTTTGGCTAGCAGTCACAGCTCAACATTTTAAGGAGTTATTTATGAAGCTAGTGGCCCTGTGAATATTTAATTTTTGTTTATTTTTAAGCAATCATGTTAAATTTTATTTTTTAACTGTATAATAAAAATTTGTGCAGGTAAAATTTGGAGGGAAAAATTAGAGGGAAATGTTAAAAAAAAAGGGAAAGAAATTTATGGAGCCAGGTGGCATTCTTCTCATTATGTAGAATGCCCCCTTTTTTCTACAACTTATTTTCAATTCCTAAACATTAGTTGCTCCACTAAAATAGGGAAAGATTCCAAATTATCTTTTTTCTTTTTTTTGTATTGAAGAATGCCAGAGTACAAATATAAAAAGGCAGAGCTACATTAAAAGAGAATTTTGCACAACAAAAACTGCTAAGAGCAAAACAGGACTGTCCTTCCTGGAAAGATTCTAAATTATCTTTTTTCTATAATTAAAAATTTACATGTTATTCAAATTTAAATAGAAAAATCGCATAAAACCATGGGATTGTAAATGATGCAAATGTCCTTAAGCTCCAAGCGTTGTAAACAACACCTATATCCTAATGAATTGCTTGTCGCACACCCTCCATGAAATTATTAGGAAAAAACAATTATATGATCTATTATAATGAAAGGGTGGATTGCTTGTACTAAACCTCAAACTCATCCATAAGCTATCGATAATAAATTAATTTGAAGAATTTGATATTAAGAACGTGAGTTAATCTTTAAGGATATACGTACAACATTTTCTAATTCCTCTACATAATGTATTAATTACGCCGAAGGCGTTCCCTTTGTGAACAAGAGGGCTGACTTTTAGAATCTAGGGTTGAGAAACGTCCACATTAGTGCCAAGACGATTGAAATAATCTCCAACGTCTGTTTTTTTAGTCATGGGCAATAAATGCCAAGATAGTTCCCACGCTGGAAAATTCTCTTGGATCGTTTCCGTTTTGCCGTCTATTTTGCCGTTTTTGTTTTACCATCGTGGAAAGTGATTGGCATCTTATAGAAGCTTGTTTGAATATTTTAAACGAGTCAAAAGGGTCGCCACTCACGCATACGCGAGTCACAGGTTTTGTTGTACAACATTCAATGCTTAGCATTCAGTTTGCGTGAATTAGTTTTCCTCACTGTGTTCGTATTGTGGGTAGGCGGTCCAAAGAGGGGTAATAAGTATTTGTCCATATTTTATTATGACTAAACAAGGTAATCTTATTAGTCCTTAGCGGTGGAGATTAACGTATTCATAATTAGAGATTTATTATTTCCATCTCTTAGTATAGATTTAAATTAATTTTACTTCACGAATATTCAATACTTTATTTTAAGCACTATTCATAATTATAATATAGTTTATATTCATGAGTAATCAATCTATTTAATATAATGTCTATATATTTATAATAATTTAAGATAATATAATATAGTTATATTAATTATATTTTTATATTACTAGTAGTGGTTATATATAATGTATAATATATAATTATATTATAAAATAAACTAATATATAATAGATAACTATAATTATATGGATGTAATTTTAATTATAATATTAAATTGAAGATTTTGTTTCAATAAAAGAATCTAAATTTAAACAATAATTATATTCATGAGTGACAAGGGTCATCGACTGAAGAAATTTTGAAGTTGCCGATATGGAGAAATTTTGCAGTTACCGATAGTTGATTTTTTTATATGTTGAAAGTATATCGGGCAGAGATTAGTGATCGGAATGACTTATTTAAACAGCCCCGACGATGTAAGTTATGTCGATGAGGAAAGAAAGATGCAAAGTAAATAAATGTATATGTTAAGTCCAAAGGTTGGAACCAAAGTTGTTGGAATCATTGTTCATCAAAGAAGAACTACGGCACATGAGAGCAATAAATAAAACTTAAATAAGTGTAAATTATTTTTACAGGAAAATCTTATGGCATGAAACAGCAAAATGAAATTGTTGGTGTTTTGACCTATACACATGAAGGTCATGCCAACAATAAAATATTTTGAATTTCACTAAAAAAATTATATTATTATTATGTATAATAACATATATAATTAAAGTATAAATTCCATAACAATATATTTATAATTTGATAATATCTACCAAAAAAGAAAATATCTTTATAATTTGATAATATCTACCAACAAAGAAAATATCTGTGATAAAGATATGCAATTAATTCTATGACCCAACGATCCATTCAAAATTTACTATCTTAGATATTTTATTCTATGCATTAAATGACTTTTTGCCAACCTGTTTAGCCACATATGTACCATCTACGGTATAATCAATGCTCTTTAGGCGGTGACAAAACTGGAAAAAAAGCTTATATATACGCTTAGTTTTACAGTTTTTATTAGATTTGCATTCATCACTACACTCTTTTACTATAAAGCTTATAACAGAGGTATGTTTTATTTCTAAGTTTCAACTATTAGTAGTTTTGGATAGAAATATTTTCCCATATCTTATATTTTGAATTTATTGAATGAGGAAGGCTTCTCAAAAGAAACTTTTCATTTTGAATATTTTTGTTCTGTAGTTGTAACTTTTGATCTTTGTATCATGTCTTAAGGGCACTGTATGTTTGGTTTAGCTTTTACAAATTAGATGAAGTTGGCTTTAGTTGTTTATAACATAACATTATTGCTGTATACACCTTGCAATTGTTCATCTTTTCTTATCGCTGTATACAGCTTGCAATTGTTCATCCAATATGTGAATTGTTTTAAGCTTTTCGGTAAACTTTGATGGATTCTATTTGACTCACATTCCAGTCCTGAACAGATAATGAAATGGAGTGAGACCTAGAATTTTAAATTTATTGTGCTTATCAACTAAAAATTTATTGGCCCTTCTTACTTATGATTAATTATAATAATAAGTTTTTCCTATACAAATTTTTATAATATAATTTATATGATTTAAGCCTTAACAAACATGGTCTCAACCCTGTATGCAATGGTCGTTTGAATTGTATATAGGTTTTGGGTCGTTCTAATGCAAGATGGCTATGACCTATCATGTTCCCTACAACTGTGCCCCAATGTAAGTTTGTGCCTATTGAAATTAGTTGAATATATTATTAGTAGAAAATATTATAATATTTTATTAGAAATGATATAGAGTTGATATTTTAATAAATATCTATTTATTGGTATAGAATATATATATTAAAATTTATGCTAAAATTAAAACTATATTAAAAATTATACTAAAATTAAAATTAAAACTAAGTTAATATTTAAAACTATGTTAAAAGATTTTAAACTAAGATTAAAAAAAAGAGTATATTAAACTATCTAAATATTAGAAACTAAATTAGAAACTATACCTAATTAGGTTAAAAAAAATGAGGCAATAATTAGTTTCCTGTGTATTTAGAATTTCACATTGAACAAAGTACTATTATTATCCCAATAACTACATGCCAAACTATAGATGTTAAAAATTAAAATTAAAATTAAAACTAAATTAATATTTAAAACTATGTTAAAAAATTTTAAACTACAATTTAAAAAAAAACTATATTAAACTATCTAAATATTAGAAACTATACGTAATTAGGTTAAAAAACTTTCTGCGGCAATAATTCTACTGCATTAGATATGAATGTTAGATCTGACGTATAAGCTACATTCAAATTAACAAAGCAAAAACTGGAAACCTAGAATCAAATCGCTGTAGCTAAAGAAATTCATGAACTGCTAAACCACCTATGGTGCATCTTCAAATGTACTCTTAACAGCATGAAAAAAAAAATGGTATAACGAAGAAAGCCTAGATGCTGACTAAAAATATTAAATAAACTAAGCCCTAGATGCGTTTCTGAATGGTTGAGTTATGCTAGGTTGACTACTTCTATGGAGTCTTGGTCAAACTGTTTTATGTTATGTTTGTATTTGGTTTCTAGTGTTTATCTTTTCCTCAATTGTTTCGCGAAGCATTGATTATTCTTTCTATATTTGTTTATTTGCATTGTTCAATACAAAAAAAAATGTTTTCTTAATGTTAATTTATTTTAATTGAATAAATGTAATTAAATAAGTATAATTAATATAGGTTAATTAAAATGTGTGATTGAGAGTTTGAGGGAAACAATCCTAGTCAACATTACAATATGAAAGGTATGAACTAAATTGGTCATAGGAAACACATTCAAACATATATGACAAATCTAAACACTCAAAGACAGAACTATTAGCACTTGAATTAGGGAAAAAGGTCGAGTACATGTTTAGTGAGCCCTAAGAACATGCTATAGGAACGGACACTAAAATGAAGTCAATTTGTAATGGCAAAAGTGTAGGGTATGCAATTTTAGTCCTTACACTAGTAACTAGATCAATTGAGAAGCATGTTGACCTACTATGGGTCATTAAATGTGACTAATAAAAACCCCTTTGAAAGGTTCCTAACTCTAGATAATTTAATGCCATGAAACTTCCAAGAGTTTTTAACCCACAACAGTAAATATTGCTATGAGAGGATACAACTAACATAGTAAACAATGAGGCTATAGCTTGCATACCAGTTGCAAATAGATTCAACAACATCTAAAGCCAAAATAACATCAAGTTCAGAGGAGTTACCTCATTATAAACCTTTAGGACAATTTTTAGGTGTGTTTAGAAGTCATCCTTGCCTCATGCACAAATTTAACCAATTATTAAACTGAAGACTACTTTAAAGATAGTAGCAAAGGCAAAATAAATGCAAATAACCTGTAGAAACTGCTACAAAAACAAGATGATAAAAACAGTCATATATTATAACAAACTAAACCATAATTTCTAAGCCTATCTTTTTCAATCCCTCCTTGATTGTAAAGATGGTTTCTATCCATATACTTTTTTCTTAATTGATCAATGCTAAAGATTACCTATCCACATACTTTTGAAAGAGCACATTACCGCAAATAAAACAAATGCATCTCCACTTAACAACCACCAACTATATAATCACAGTTACACTCCAACAAAGTCCCATCCTAACGTAAAACCTAACCCTAGTTACAATCTAAAAAAACATTTAAGGCAGGGCCCCATGTAGCTGCTTAGCTTATTTTGGCTAGCAGTCACAGCTCAACATTTTAAGGAGTTATTTATGAAGCTAGTGGCCCTGTGAATATTTAATTTTTGTTTATTTTTAAGCAGTCATGTTAAATTTTATTTTTTAACTGTATAATAAAAATTTGTGCAGGTAAAATTTGGAGGGAAAAATTAGAGGGAAATGTTAAAAAAGAAGGGAAAGAAATTTATGGAGCCAGGTGGCATTCTTCTCATTATGTAGAACGCCCCCTTTTTTCTACAACTTATTTTCAATTCCTAAACATTAGTTGCTCCACTAAAATAGGGAAAGATTCCAAATTATCTTTTTTCTTTTTTTTATATTGAAGAATGCCAGAGTACAAATATAAAAAGGCAGAGCTACAATAAAAGAGAATTTTGCACAACAAAAACTGCTAAGAGCAAAACAGGACTGTCCTTCCTAGAAAGATTCTAAATTATCTTTTTTCTATAATTAAAAATTTACATGTTATTCAAATTTAAATAGAAAAATCGCATAAAACAATGGGATTGTAAATGATGCAAATGTCCTTAAGCTCCAAGCGTTGTAAACAACACCTATATCCTAATGAATTGCTTGTCGCACACCCTCCATGAAATTATTAGGAAAAAACAATTATATGATCTATTATAATGAAAAGGGTGGATTGCTTGTACTAAACCTCAAACTCATCCATAAGCTATCGAAGAATTTGATTTTAAGAACGTGAGTCAATCTTTAAGGATATACCTACAACATTTTCTAATTCCTCTACATAATGTATTAATTTCTATAAGGTGAGGATATGGAGTTATGCACCCCTAGTTTTAACTTTTTCTCGTCTTGTCGTGGAGAATATTTCCAAAAGAACATTTGGATTAGGTTTACAGCCGACAATATTTTCATTGTTTAAGCTTTCATTCATTTTATTATTTTTTCCTTGAAATGAACGAAGGTTTCTACTTTTGCAAGCTAAATAAAATTTTATGATAAGTCAATCCAAGTTTAGAAATGAGCTTCAACCTTATTCGAGAATAAAGTAAATTAAATGTGAAACATGCATTACAAAAATAAAATGTGAAACATACATTTGCTTAAATTATTTGAACTTCATAGGACTTAAAGGAACAATAATAATTAAAAAATATTTTACTTAGAATTATCTACGCTAACTCATATAGCATTTGTATAGGTAAATTAAAATATATTTAATATTTTTATAAAAGAGGTTGAATTGTTTAAATATCAAGTTGGAATTCATAATATAGAAGAAATATTAAAATCAAGTTTAAGAAAATTCTTACACAACTATAATAGATAAGTTTAGACATATTTATAAATAAATATTATACATACTTATCCAAACTTATGTCAAATTTCCAAATGTATTCCCTACTCTAATGATCTATAACCTAAACCATATTTACAAATGTATGACATTCCTTTACTTAATGTATCTTACAATTAGTTCACCACATGTTGAACAAGTATCCATGAACAACTCAAGACATTGGAGCCCAAATAAAATGACTTGGCTAAATAGGTGGACAAGTTGTCCAAAGAGACATAGGTTCTTTTCACTTTAGGGGCTACCCTCCATAATGAGCATCACCTAGTAGGACCAACTTCCTATATTTCAAGAATGTTTAGAAAACTGTGAACAAGCTAGCTAATACGTTTGGCATTGACACTATTAGCTTGTTATAAATGAAATTGAATGGTAGACACTATGTATTGTTACTAGTCTACATGAACTAACTTTTATGTTTCTTTAAACTCTTTATTGATCATGATTATTCTATAATATTAATACTCAATAATTCTATTATACAATTGTAGCCTTATATAATTTAAAAATTATATGTATCCCTATTTTAGTAGTGATTTGAAACCTACTTAATCTTACAAATGTTCCCAATTAGCAAAAAAAAAAGGTAGGATGAATGCCTTGAAATCATATATTCCAATTCTCCTTGATAGAAGGAAAAAAATTAATCACAAGTGATTAGTAGCCAACTCTTTTTGGGTAAATATACACTCTCAAAAATATTTTAGAAAAAAATAATTTATAAACTATGCAACTTAAATGAGATAGAGGATTCTTCATTTGAACAAATTTATAAGAAACTTTATTTGGTCCAATGGGAAAAGAAGCAAAAAGAGGCATGTCGTATCTTAGTGTCAGCATGTTAAACCCAAGGAAATAGGAGGTATGGGTTTAAGAAATATCTTTTTGCATGGTGTTGCCCTTGCTATCAGATGAATTACTAAAGTCATTGTTGGTGATGATTCTTGGATGCAACCTTTTAGATTTAACTTATTTAATAGTATTCCCAAGCTGAATTCTAATTAGTTTGGTCTTTATCTTTGGGATGTGATTTTTGGTGATTGTAATGTTATTTATGCCTTTTGGTAATAAGAATAATATTTATGGCTTTAGATCATTATGGTAGTCTCTTGAGGTGAAAATTGTCCCACTTGCTTACACTAGAGGTTGTTTTGCTAAATTTTGGAACAATCTTGGTTTAAGGACAATTGAGAATATAGTGGATAATGTGGTATTTGATGCAATGGGATAAAATTTAGTTTCTATTTGGTGTTCATAAGCAGTGCAAAAGAACTTATACTATGGTTAAGAATGTTGAGTTTTCTAGTAACCTTGAGTTTATCCCTTGGAATGACAATTTGTGGGATAAGATTCAGTGGATTGGTGGAAAAAAATCTTACTTCTCCAAAGTATATTTATTCCTTGCTTTCTTTCTTGGAGAATTGGTTTCATAAATTAGTGTCGAGTGCTTTTGGATTCAACTATCTATATGTAGCAATATTTCATATATAGAAGAGGAGAGTAATGATATGGATTGCAAACAACCTTTAGAAGGAAGGCAGGCGACAAGAGGACTAAAAAGGTCAAAGGATAGGAAAGGAGGAGAAAAGATGAAATAGGCCACCCCTGTTTGTTCTTTTGATTATTTATATTTGTGTTATTTTTATTAGATATGTGTTCTTTCAGAACTAGACGGAAGATGCAGGAGGGGTTTTTTCATTTTGCATGTAATATTTTTTCATTGTAATACAAATATATAAGCATGCAATAGAAACCCAAAAACTCTATGATAGATATGAACAATATAATTAAGACCTAGTTCATAGAATGACATAAAATGAATTATGATCACATACCCATGTCAAAATATTCATCTTCGTACTTCTGCTATAACTAGACTAGCAACATACATGAGGGTAAAATCACATACAATGCATCATTGACAAAGAATCTCGACAACAATGATATTAGTAGCTCCTAATGACAAATCGACTTCGAATACCAAAGAGAAATCTGCAATGAAAACCCCAAATAATGCCTCCAAAAGGTACGACCAAGGCTGCAACAATACGACCAACATAAGGGAGTGTACGACCCAACAAAGGAAGGAAATGCAGTCCAAAAACCCTCTCAAATTTGTAGTAAATCAGTCACCTAGTACTTCTCTCAGTTGCACCAAAAATCTACAAAAGATATGTCCTTGATCTCTTCAAACCCCATCAAAATGTATCAAACTAAAGCACAATTACAGCCACTGTGTATGGTTTCCCAAGAGTCCCTTTGGGTGATCTCTCACACTTGTGGAAGACTAAACTAATGGTGGTTTTCATCACCAAAATTAATGGCTGGAAATCTTCTCCAAACCCTCAACTTGTAGAGCAAAAAGCATAGTGAAATGTAATGTTATGAATGAATGTCCTTTTCCCTTTTACTTCACCCTTTTATCTCCTCATGAGGGTCAATCCCTTTTTGGGGGGAAATTAAACATTTTAAATTTACTTTATTTCCCATAAGGTGGCGTCTAAGTCCTTAGTGACTTATTTTTTGCATTTTACACTTTTTCCCTAGTCACTGACTTTATAATATAAAGTTCCATTATTAAATATGAATTATAACTTATGGACTTTAAAATGGAATAGCAAACGGACTCATAATCCCATGAACAATAGACCATTGGAAAGGTATCATCAAAACGCTCCACCTCCAACCCTAAATTTCCCCAACTGACACAAACCCTAACTTACTAAAAATAGTAAGTCCCAACCAAGGTATATGAAAATAGCCAAACAAATTCCCAAAGTTCCCTAACCACATTGGTTAGTCTATGGGAACCAAACTATATAGACTAACACCCTCAAGAAAAGGGGACATTACAGTCTGCCCTCCCCAAGATTGCTTGCCTCAAGCAATCTCAAATCTGGATGCATCAAAATCTGCTCATTTTCCCAAGTTGCATCCTCCACCAGAAGGTTCTTCCATTTCACCAAATATTCCCTGATAATCCTTTTCCTCAAGGTTCACTCCTTGGTGTCAATTATGGCCTCGGGTACCAAAACCAACTTCCCCTCTTCATCAAGAGGAGGTAACTTTATAGAAGGTATCACATTGTACCCCAGGGCTTTTTGAGGCGAGACACATGAAAGACATTGTGAACCCTGCTATCTACCAATAATTCTAACTCATAAGCCACCTCTCCAACCCTCCTAGAGATTCTGAATGGTCCATAATACTGTGGCTTCAATTTTTCTACATCAATAAGGCTACAACATAAGATACACCATATCACCAAACTCAAAAGAATGCTCAACCCTGTACTAATCTGCATACTGTTTATGTTGGTTTTGTCCCCTCTGGATGTTCTCTTTTAAAGACCTCATAATATCCTGACTCTCTTGCAAGAGGCCTTTGGCCTTAGGTACTCTGCTATCCCCAAACAACAAGTCTAAGAAACTCATAGCCTCGTACCCATAAAGTGCCATGAATGGTGACATCTGAATTGACATATGGAAAGTGGTATTGTAACAATACTCACCCAGATGAAGCCACTTCACCCATGCCTTCTTTTGCCCTACTATATCATTTTTGAGGTACCCTTCCACCCACTTATTGACTATCTCAGTCTACCCATCTGTTTGGGGGTGGTTACTCATGCTGGGGGCAAGCTCTGTCCCACTTAACCTAAAGAGCTCCTACCAAAAATTACTTAGGAACCTGTTGTCCCTGTCACTCACTATGCTCTGTGGCAACCCATGTAGTCGGAATACCTCTTTGAAAAATAACTCAACAACGTGAGTTGCTATATAGGTGGTTGAAATATCAAAAAAGTGTGCAAACTTCGTTAACCTGTCAACCACCACAAAAATGCAGTCCCTGCCTTGGGCTTTGGGCAAACCCGTAATGAAATCCATCGAGATGCACTCCCATTTCCTCTCGGGAATGGGTAAGGGTTGCAACAAACCACCTGGGAAAGAGTGCTCATGCTTATTCTGCTGACATATAGGGAACTCCCTCACATATTTATGAACTTCAATCTTGAGGCCTTTCCAAGTGAAGCACTCCCTGACCTACCTGTAGGTTTTGAAGTAGCCTAGATGTCCTACCATAGGTAAGTCATGAAAAGCCCTTGAGATCTTCTGCTTCATAGCAGACCTTGACACCAAAAAGATTCTCCCCTTGTGAATGATCAAGTCATTACAACTGTGTACCTGTCATCCCTTATAGTGCCATCAACAATCCCAAAAGCCCACTTATCTTTTGCATACTCTGCAGAAATCATATCTCTCCAATCCTTTGCAATCTCCCCGAAAGCACACAAGTGAGGTCTCCTGGATAAGGCATCAGCAACGACATTCTTTTTCCCTTTGACAAAAACTATGTCAAAGTCATATGCATGAAGTTTGCTGACCCACTTATGGTGTCGGTCTTTCAGATCCTTCTGACTATGGAAATGTTTCAGACTGTTGTGATTAGATTTGACAACAATTTTTCCTCCAACAAGGTATTGTTTGAACTTAGCCAATGCATGCATAATGGCAACATCTCCTTGTCATAAATGTTGTAACTCCTCTCAGCACCCCTCCACTTCCTGCTCTCAAATGCAATGGGGTGTTTGTCCTGCATCAGCATCGCTCCAATGCTTTCCCCTGAGGCATCACACTGCAGCTCGAAAGGTTTTGTGAAGTCTGGTATGGCCAAGACTTGACAAGTGCTTATCACCTCCTTAAATTTGTCAAAACACTGTTGAGCACTCGTAGACCATTCGAAAGCACCCTTCCAAGTCAATTCTATAAGGGGGGCAACTATCTAAGAAAACCCCTTTACAAAGTGGCAATAGAATCCACAGAGGCCAAAGAATCCCTTGAGCTGAGAGAGATTCTTGGGTGGCAGCCAGTCTAAGATTGCTCGGACCTTTTCTGGATCAATGCGAACACCCTCGGCACTGATGATGTGTCCCAAATACAATAACTCTGTCATGCCAAACTCGTACTTGGGCATTTTGGCATAAAGGGACTCCTACTCAAGAATACCCAACATAATATCAAGGTGTCTCAGGTGCTCCTCCCAAGTCTTGCTGAATATCAATATGTCATCAAAGAATATAAGTACAAATTTCCTCAATTTCTCTTGGAAAACCTTATTCATATAAGACTGGAATGTGGCTGGAGCATTGGTTAAGCTGAAAGGTATAATAAGAAAATCAAAGTGCTCATAATGGCACCTAATGTTGTCTTCTCTACATCCTCCTCTCATACCTATATCTGATGGTAGCCTAATCTCAGGTCTATCTTAGAGAAGAAGCATGCACTGTGTAATTCATCTATGAGCTCGTTGATCCTAGGGATGGGATATCTATTTTTTATACTCTTCTTATTCAACTCCTTGTAGTCTATGCACATCCTGAGTGTACTGTCCTTCTTCTTCACTAGAACAATAGAAGAAGCAACGGGGCTCTTACTTGGACTAATATACCCCATCTTGAGAAGTTCCTGAATAGCCTTCTCAATCTCATCCTTGTACCGCTTAGGATGTTTGTAGGGTACTGTAATGACTGGCTTGGCACCCTGCTTGAGCTCTATAACATGCTCAAACCCCTTGTGAGGAGGTCTACCTGGTGGTATATCACTAAACACTTTGGTGTGTTTAGTCAACAAAGACTGAATCTCATCCGGATACTTTTGCTTCTACTGCTTAGGCACCTCTGGCATCACAAGTATCTCAACTACCCACTGTACCTGATCATTCCATAGTATCCTCTCCATCCTTTGAATAGATACTACTCTCAAACCACCATCTGACATTCCCCTCAAAACATGTTTCTAACCATCTACTTCAAACTACATCTCCATGGTCCTCAAGTTGAGGGAGAATTCACCTATCATATGTAACCACTTCATACCCAGGACTACATCCATGTCACCCATACTAACCATATGATACTCAGCTTGGAACTCATAGTTACTTAACCAGATGGTTAAGTTGGGGATCCTCCATTTGCAGGTGATGACAAAACCATCTGCAACTCTAACCTTGAATCCCACGAACTCCTCAGTCTTGAGTCCCCTCCATGCTACTAGCCCCTCGTCGATGAAGTTGTGAGTGGCTCTTGTATCCAACAAGGTGGTCACTCTATGTCCCACCAATACACCCCATATCCTGAAGGAACCCTCTCTCTGAATGGTAGAAAGATGTGTTGTCGATGGATCATCATCCTGAACATCCTACACCTCTTCTGCTACACTCTCCACATCACTATCCTCTCGATCACTCTACTGATATGAATGCTCTGAAGCAATCTCTTTGGTGGAATAGTACTCCAACTGCTTAACTTGCCCCTTCATTGGGCACTTATGATTTGGATCCCATGGGCCTTTGCATTTGAAACATAATTTCTTTCGTTTTGTATTCATTAAGAGCATCATCATCAAGTTTAGGAAAAGGTTTCTTTTGTTGCCCTATATCATGAGGTGGGAACCTCTTGTCCTTATCCTTCTTTTGCAAGAAACTCTTCAACTGAAACTTGCTCCTATAGGAAGAGAATTCCATATCCTTGGCCTTCTTGATTGCCTCCTGAAGTGAAGGTAGATTGAACCCCTTAATCCATCCTCTCAAAATCTCAAATAATCCATCTATAAACAACACAACGATTCTTTGCTCTAAAATGTCAGTGACCATGACTGACAACCTCTGGAACTCAGTAATGTATGCATCAACTCCTCCATATTGTTTAAGCTAGGCTAGCTCTTTGAAATGCAACTCAGGATCACCTTTATCAAATTTGTCTATCAATCTAGTAGTGAAGTTTGCATAGGAAACAATCTGATCATGGCCAAATGTAACATGACCATGGTACCACTATTCGTGTGCACTCCCATCCAAGTGCAAAGTGGCATACTCAATGGCATCCTACTCAGTCATTGGGTTGAGCCGCAAATAGGTATCCACCTTCTGTATCCATGCTCTAGCTGTAGTTTTGCCTGAGCCATCAAAGTAAGGAATGCTCATCTTTCCCTTTTTCTTATGCAGATCTTGATTCTGTTGCCTCACTCCTCCTTCCCCTTGAGGTCTAATTCATTCCCTGAAAGTCAAGTAAGCCTGGAAAGACATATCAGCATGGAACCCAGCATCCATAGCTCTCCAGTCCTGCTAATATTGTGCATGACGAACTATTTGAGTAGGCTAATGAACCTCCTATGGTGGATTGTTCTCCTAAATAAACTAAGGCATTAGAGGCCTCATGCTAGCTAATCCTAAGAAGGTGCGTTGTGGGGTAGTTTGATTATTAACTGAATGTTCTCCATTGTTACCATTGTTTGCATTATTATTATTGTTTCCATTATTTCCACCCACATGCTAATCAACACCACCATTGTTATTATCATTGCTATTGCCATTATTCCCACCATTACCAGGTATCAAACGAGTAAGGATCTGTGTCAGTTTTGTTTGTGATCTATCCATCCTTTCGAACATATCACTCTACCCTCTAGCTAAGTCATTTAATGCATGCAACATGTTGGTCATGTCTGCTCTCCCTTCATCATATTGGTCTCTACTAGACCTACCCTCTCGATCACCCATATTTTCTGCAATGGGTTCTTCTTCTCTGTAAAACACAACTTGTTGTTCATCATGTTCTGAAGGTTCACTATATAAAAATGGTTGTTGCTCTTCAAACCCTAAAGGCCACTCTTCCCACTAATCTTGTTCAGCTTCCTTTTTCCTCAATCTCTCCAGGTATCTCTGTTCTCTTAAACTGCCTCTCATAGAATATTACATGCAATCATTGTCCAGCCATAGAAATTGATATGCAAGTAAATGGGTAGTCTCAAACTGTCATGTAACTGTGCACAAGCTATAATCCAATAGGCTAGCAAGAAAACCAACTCTGATACCACTGAAATAGGCCACCCTTGTTTGTTCTTTTGATTATTTATATTTGTGTTATTTTTATTATATATGTGGTCTTTAAGAACTAGATGGAAGATGCAGAAGGGTTTTTTTCATTGTAATACAAATATATAAGCATGCAATAGAAACGCAAAAAATCTATGATAGATATGAATAATATAATTAAGACCCAGTTCACAAAATGACATAAAGTGAATTATCACCGTATACCCATGTCAAAATATTCATCTTCGTACTTCTACTGTAGTTGGACCAGCAACATACATGAGGGTAAAATCACATACAATGCATCATTGACAAAGAATCTCGACAACAATGATATCAAGAGCTCCTAATGACAAATTGACTTTGAATACTAGAGAGAAATCTATAATGAAATCCCCAAATAATGCCTCCAAAAGGTATAGCCAAGGCTGCAGCAGTATGGCTAGCATAAGGGAATGTATAGCCCAACAAAGGAAGGAAAAAGCAGTCTAAAAACCCTCTCAAATTTGTAGTAAATCAGTCACCCAGTACTTCTCTCAACAACACCAAAAATCCGCAAAAGATATGTCCTTGATCTCTTCAAACCCCGTCAAAATGTCTCAAACTGAAGCACAATTACAGCCACTATGTATGGCTACCCAAGAGTCCCCTTGGGTGATCTCTCACACTTGCGGAAGACTGAACTAATGGTGGTTTTCGTCACCAAAAGCCATGGCTAGAAATCTTCTCCAAACCCTCAACTTGCAGAGCACAAAGCCTAGTGAAATGTAATGTTATGAATGAATATCCTTTTTCCTTTTACTCCACCCTTTTATCTCCTCATGAGGGTCGATCCCTTTTGGGGAAAAAAATAAAACATTTTAAATTTACTTGACTTCCCATAAGGTGGCATCCAAGTCCTTAGTGACTTATTTTTTGCATTTTACACTTTTTCCCTAGTCACTGACTTTATAATATAAAGTCCCATTATTAAATATGAATTATAACTTACAGACTTTAAAATGGAATAGCAAATGGACTCAGAATCCCATGAACAATAGACAGTTGGAATGGTCTCATCAAAATGCTCCACCTCCAACCCTGAATTTCCCCAACCGACACAAACCCTAACTTACTAAAAATAGTAAGTCTCAACCAAGGTGTCCAAAAATAGCCAAAGGAACTCCCAAAGTTCCCTAACCACATTGGTTAGTCTACGAGAACCAAGTATAGACTAACACCCTCAAGAAAAGGGGACATTACAAAAGATAAAATTTAAACAAAAGGGAAGCATAATTGATTTTATCAAAAATAAATAAAATGTATAAAATAATCTATTAGTGTATAAATATAGATATGAAAAAATGAAATGTGTGGATGTAACATTATATTATATAAATATTAATATAAATCAGATAATATATTTAATTAAAATATTGATATGTTTAAATACAATCATAAAGTTATAAATAAATGGATATATATTGGAAAATCCATATAGTGAGATATTGAATATATCAAGATTATATATATATATATATATATATATATATATATATATATATATATATATATATATATATATATATATATATATATATATATTGGTGTATGTAAAAGATAAAAGACAATAAAATACATATATGCTTGATATAATGAAATAATCTATATGCCAATAAACATATAGAATACTAATATTATGATAGCGAACAAAATCTTATACAATAAAATGATAAAAGATTATGTTTCATTACACAATATTATTATAGCATTACATATTAGCATTTATGTAATTTTATAGTTGCATTCACTCTCATCTTTATTGCACATCTGTACAATCATTGATAGACTAATATATATTAATGTCGCATAATTATTTTTCAATTTCTTTATCCTACATTTATACATGAGTGTGTAGCTATATATCCTTCATCATAGATCAATATTATATCTTTCAAGATGCAATATTGTTAGATTTAATTTATTCAATATCGACTTGTCAACATATATCCACTTATCTATATTATTATGGTTGTATTTTATCATCACATTGCATCTCATAACTATATTTTATCTTATATACTCCAATATAGATCTATATCACATATCAATAGGCAATAGTGATAGATCTAATATTTCACATTATTCATATAACCATAAATATCATTAATTGTATAAGATTTTGTTTGTTATCATACATATTAGTATTATATATCTTTATTTTGGCATATAGGTTATTTCATTATATTAATTACATATATGCATTTCATTGTTTTTAATCTTTTATATACACCAATATAATTTAACTACATATATTCAATATCTCACTATATATATATATATATATATATATATATATATATATCCATTTATTTATAACTTTATGATTGCATTTAGACATATCAATAGTTTAATTCTATATATTATTGATGTATGTTAATATTTATATAATATAATGTTTACATCCGCACATTTCATTTTTTCATATCTATATTTATATATTAATATATTTAATACATTTTATGTCTTTTTGATAAAATCATTTATGCCTTCCTTTTGTTTTTTTATCTTTTCTCCTCCTTGTCTCTCCGTTTTCAATCCTCTTGTCACCTCCATTCCTTTTAAAGGTTTTTTTTGCAATCCATATCATTACTCTCCTCTTCCTAATGATGGATCATTGAATGTGATCTGGGATGTCGATGCAAAAATACACATGATTGAATCCAAAAGAACTCTACACTAAACTAATGAACTATGGAAAACTCATGCCTACTATGGTTTCATAGACTTAATTTCTTGTGGTGCCTTCACAATGTTGGGGATGTTTGGTCTAAGAGATTAAAAAATGGTTTAATAATGTGGAGCCGAAGAAATCCTTTTTAGATGACTTCTATTATTCAATAAACTCATTGTTGGTGCCAACTCAATTATTCATAATTCTAAATCTTATCTTGTATGTGGTAGCATTAAGTATGTTATTTATCATTCTTAAATTATCCTTTTGCTAAATTTATCTAGGATTTTTTCTACATGTTTAGTCTACTTCTAGTAACTATTGTATCAATTGGTTTGATATCCTTTTTGGCTATATTCATTGTTCACCTCCTCTTTCTAGGTTTCTAAATATTTTGTGGCTAGTGACTTCTAAAATTCTATGGTTTCTTTGGATCTCTAGAAACAATGATATATTATAAGGGTGTAAAAGGTAGTTTACTAATTTCTCTCATGAAGTCATCCTTTCTTTTATTTCCAACAATATTGTTATGCAATTTCATAGGAGGACAAAAGGATGTCAAGAAATTTTTGATTAACGACACTTATTTCTTACTTCTTAGGATGTGGTGTGGGTTTTTGCTTCCCTCGATACCTTTTTTGATAAAGATGGTTGGTTAGTGGATTGTAATATTGAGTTTGTTTATAATAATGACTATGAATATTTGAATTCCCTTATAGATTCTTTTGATGATGTTCATAAGTTGGCTTCTAGTTCTTCTTCTCTTGGTATTGTGGATGATATTTATGTTCCCATTGTTCTTGATATTCTGGATGCTTTTGAAGAAGTTGTTTTAGCTTCAAATATGTACAATGATGTTTTCCCATCTTCTTTTATAAATCTTCCTAGCTTTGATGCTATGGTGTTCAAGTTAGTGGAGTCCATGTTATTGGTACAAGGTTATGATGTGCATGGTGGTATTGTTTAGGTTGTCCATGGGGATTTAGTACATAGAGGTGCTATTCATGTTGGTGTACATGGCGATGTTCATGATGGTGTACATGGTGATGTTCAAGATAGTGTTGTTCATAACATTTCTATGCATAATGCTTTTGCTCATGTTAATTTAGTTTTTGTTGATAATGTGCATGGTGGTGTTGTTCTTGGTGGTGATGTTCAAGTTGATTATATTCTTGGTGATGTTGTTCATGGCGATGCATCACATAATGTTTCTATGCATGATGATTCAATTATTTTTAACATAGTTTATGGTAATACAATTCAATATGGTGCAGTTTCTAGTGATAATGTTTGTAGCAGTTCTTCTCATGTACATGATTTGGTCAGGATAATACTATTGCTTATAAAAATGATGCTATTATGGGTTCTTCTATTGTTCATATTAATGATCCTCTTGTTGCTGATAAAGGCAAATTGATTACCTTTTCTTCTCATATTCTTTCTGCCATCAGTTCTCCCTCTTCTAATTTTGATAGTGACTCTTTCTTCTCCTATTCCATCTATTCTTGTTAGAGTCTTCCCTAATGTTTGGGTTTAGGAGTGCATCGATTATAGGATTAATTCCTTCAAGAGCAATATTGAGGACTTAGATGTAAGAAGTTGGGGATAATATGCAATTAACTTTGTTGATGGATAACATTTTTGGTTGATACTATGGTAATAACTATTTCCTTTTGTTGCTTCATATTTCAGTGAACTCTAGTCATTTGAGCTTAGATTGTATTTTGGTAGACTTATCTTATTTCCTCTGATATCAATTTTTAGCAAGCTCTTCGTTATAATGGTTTATTCTCTTGATGATTTTAATGGTGGTTTGCTCTTCTATTGTGACTTGCTTGGTGCCTCCTCTCTCTCTTTTATTATTATTATTGTATGTTTTTGTTTCTCTTAATGCCTATTTGAGCCATATTTATAAACTATTCTCCAAATAAAATAAAATAGAAGATACTATTCATTTTTTATGTAATATGTTTATTGGACAATAATATAAAATATACTTGTTTTGGTATCTACATTACATCTTTCTTTATGATCATTTCTAATGAAACAAAACCTAATAATTTTATTTTGAATCTAAATAATAATTTTTTTATTGTATAAAAGCAAAAAATTACAAATAACGGTTTACAGATGTCCAGTTATAGACATGTTGCATAGCCAAATAAACTACAAAATAACAATTAAAGAGAGAATAATTACAATCATGAACTGTTGTACAATAAAATTCATGCAAATCATCACAATAAAAACATCAGCAAATTGTTGTGCCACCATGGAGTTCAAGTTAACTGCCAAATCACCAACAGGAAATCTTTGACTTAGTAGAGTCAAATGTTGTAGGTGGAAGTGTATCAGAGCAGCTGCATTCTAAAGACTGGCAAACCTATGCTAAACCTATAATGACAATCATAAAGAGCACCAACAATGTTAAAGGACTAAATTCTGGGTAGTCCGAGAGTTATTCTGGACCCCCTCAATACTCTGAAGCTGTGAAAGAAGGTTTCTGATGGTGTCCAACAACACGCCATTAGTTCTCCAATGATCTTGAAAATAAGAAGACAAGTTGGAGATGTGGAGGTACAAATAGGAACAAATCATCTACATTTCAATTTGTCTAGGGTAGAAAGTGTTGGAAAAGACAACTAAACAATGAAATCTTCAGATGAACTTGAGAATCACATCTTTGCAAGTGTGTGTGATAACATTGTGAACATTAAAGGTCCCCAGGAGAGTTGATTTCCATGTCCAAGGCTGAGGGAAGATGGCAGGGAGTGCAAAGAAGAGGGAAAGCTAGAGGTGGTGAGCATGGAGACATGACCAAAATGCATGTTTAATAGACTTGCACTTGGCGTAGAAAGGACAAGTTGGGGGGTGAAGGAATTTGAGGCGAGTGCTAATGGGGAGTTTAACTTGAAGGATTTTCCAAGTCGTAAGCTGGGATTGAGCATCAGCCTTGGATTTCCAAATTTGGAGACCAAGTTTAATTCACCTTGAATTATTAAACTTGTAGTGTCATTTAGCATTGAGGTGGGGGGTAAGGGTAATTGATTACAGAAGTTATCTTTAGATCCTTTTGAGCAGAAAGAACCAAAAGCTATGAGTTGTAGACCATCTCCAATCTTTGAAGAAATTAGCATGATAGTTTAAAGATAGCAAGGTATAGAGTTCAAGAGGAACCCATTGTTGAATATTAAGAATTGGTTGTTTATCAGAGGGAGCTAGGTTGTACTGAGCTTGGAGATGCTGCCATGATTTAGACAATCTAAATTTTCTTTTAACATAATCATCTATTATCTTGATTATTTATTTTAACATAATTATCTATTATCTTGATTATTTCTAATTTGTTACTTCTTTTTCTAAATATTTTATTTAGAGAAGAATTTCAAATTATGAAAATATTTTGATAAAGACGATAATAATTTAAAAAATACAAAATTACACTTTAAAAAGAATACTAAAACCAATTTAATCTAAAAGATGTCAAATATTACTGTCACCACTATTATCATCGTTGATTCTAATTCTTATAGTTTTTTTAAAGTGATAATATTATATAATAACATAGTTTTTTCCTTAAAACTTTTTTTGTGATCCCAAGGTTTTACAGCAATGCTCCTTATTATTAAAATTATTTCATCCCGAGTACTCGCATTTCATTAGATATCATTATCTAAAGAACGAGAATCTCTAGATATTTTTGTCATTGACTATTTCTCATTTTTAAGTTTTTAGTTATGTATTATGATCATGGATTCCTAAAAATGCATGGATAGAGGGATATATAGAAACTAATAATAAAAATCCCTAGGTTACTAGAAAGTAAATTCAATAACATGAGGTATACGGAATTTTTATTTATTTGTTTATTTAATTAATTGATTTATTAAACAAAATTTGAATATTTTGGTAGTCCTTTTAAATTGCGGGAGATGGGTCCACATGGGTATATTAATCTAAACCTGATTTGTGATTTTTTTATATTATTATAATGGTGAAATCAATATACTTTTGTCATTTCTTATTTAGTTTTCTACCAATCTTGATGGGAATATCTTTATTATAATAATATATCAACAAGTGGCATATTCTCGTATTAAGCTTGGCTCATTGTCCAATTTATATTCACATCCATTTTACCCTATTTGCACCATTTGTTTATTATTATTGTACTCTCATTTGCACTTTACTTCCATAAATTCACTCCTTGCCTTGGATTTATCGTTTTACCATAAGTTTCATTTTTGAGTGGCTTGGGATTGACTTGGTTCAATCCCACGATGTGCAGGGAAGAACCCAAAAGGGTAAAAGCACATACATGTGTCACACTTTATAAAGGAATCGGCCAACAACAAAAAAAAAATTGAACTTTGACCACATAAAAGTGGTCTTTATGTTTTGAATTTTAAAATGATGTAAACTAATGAAATGTAAAACTTTTAATGAAGTTTATTCCTGTAATGTTTTAGATTTTTTTAAAAAAAATTATTATTTTTTAATCAATTTAAGAACAAATTTTGGAATGCTGAAAATTTCAAGAAAAAGTGACGTTTACAAGACGTCAAGAAACAAATTAAAAAAACTTCATTTCTCCCTAATTTTTTTTTTTCCAAATAGGTAACTTCAATTTATAGTGCATAGAAAAAAAATCAAATTTTGATGTATATTTTTTTCATAATAACGTTTTAAAGTCAAATTTGTCAAAATTTGATAGTTTTCATGGGACATCAATAGTTGTCTATTTTTTTAATGGTTTTCAAAAAACAAATTATATCGTTTTGAAGAGGACTCTCTCATCTAATGTACCATATATTTTTTTAAAATTTTAAATATGTTTTACTATTTTTTTAATTTCTAATCAGCCTCTTTTTTAACTTTAACAACCTACTTGCATTATTTTAAAAATAAAATATATTAAAACTAATCAAAATATGAAAAAAATTACATATTTGGATTCACCACTCTGAGCTCTACAAAAGGGTGTTTTTCTTTGTTGCAAAAAATTTATTCTGACAGGAGAAATACCCTGTTAAAGTTCAATATTTCATAAATTTGTGAAAAAAGGTGAGTTGGTTGCCATGTAGGCAACCAACTAGATATACTCGGTTGAGTAAGTTACGATCGACAAGGTTTCGGGCGTAACTTTACCGGCCGATAAGTTATCGCCTGATAATTTATTAGCCGGTACGTAGTCGGCCGATAACTTATCGACCAAAAATAGTTGATATATATACAATTTTAAAAAAAAATCAACTCAAGAAAATTTGATTAAATACAAAAGAAGGCAAATTTTGGCAAAGGAAGGCTTATTTCGATAAAAGAAGACTTATTTCAACAAAAGAAGGTTTATTTCATATCATGTTTTCTCTCTTTCACATCATATATGTAACGCCCCGCCTAGGAACCTCAGAGAACAACACAACTATGCTATACAAACATGACAATTTTTTTTTTAAAGTTAGAAATGGCAAGTAATGTTAAACATATCTATACATATCATTAAACTGAGCATTATCCTCTAAGGTTCCACGGCTGCATTACTTAACAAACTATTAATGGGATCAACATTATGAATTAACTAACAATAATTCATTCTAAATGTATTGTATCAAATGAATTGAGTAAACACATACAATTCCATATTGTATCATCAGAAAGTAGACATCAAGATCATATATACAGGATTCCAAGTACATATATAATTTCCTTTACATGAGAGTACATCGATACAATGTTAACAATATCACTTTTTTGAATACATTGGAGTACAAACATCAAAGTTACAGTACATGTTTCCATTGATATACAAGATGAGAATATGAACATAAATATCTGTCTCCTCAAGGTAGAGCAAGATCTAAAATTTGATATACAAGGAACACCCTTCTCGCACACAAACATCAGCAAGAGAAGTCAATGGAGATAAAAGCACAACCACCCGACCATGTGGAACCCTAAGGTCCACCCCCATGCTAGGAGATAACATAAGGTCCCACAACACAAAATAGTCAGAAAGATAGAAAACTAATAGGTGCTAGGACTACACATGGCTCCAATACAACATGAGTCAATATGAACAACACAAGTAACTCAAACATCACTTCCAGAGGTAATCACACAATAAAAGGGGAAAACACACTTAGGGAATGCTAGGCTGCAGTAGGGAAGAGTGTCATCGCATGGTCCTAACATGGGTTATGCTCGTAGTCTCTCACTGGATGTCAGCCCCCATCCATGAGTTATCTTGGTTGTCCAGACGTTGGCCCCCATCTATGGTTATCCTAGCAGTCTCTCACTAGACACCGGCCCCATAGGGTGACACATGCAGAACCAGCATTCCTTTCATGAGGACAAGGAAGTTGATCTTGCCAACCACGGCCTTCTCATCCCATCCTTAGCCTGAACGAGCACTACAGGTATAGGTGAGACATCCAATTATCTTATTTAGTGTGGAAACTACCCAACCCTCTAAATTTATTATTATGTTATCACTGGATTATAAACTTCCAATGGGTTGTCCTGGCAGCCACTTTGGGCATTGACCCCATATTGAAAGCTACTCCCCTACCTGCATCTAGAAGACCCTATCCATAAAGCAAGACAATTACCATCATAATGACAAGTAATATATACAATGCAAGGCATTTACCTTCTTGCATACAAAACATAATCACAGGGACCAACTTCTTATATCCTTGTCCCAAAACATAAACCAAGCATCAACTATCACATTCTCATCACGATGCATTTACAACATAAAATACACATCAATTCACATCACACAGAGCAAGGCATTATCCATCTTGCATAGTTATCATAACCACATGAATAGGTACACTGAGCAAGGCATTATCCATCTTGCACATGTATCATACTAGCATGGATAGGAGGCAACATTTCAAAAATACATTTCATTCAACTCACATGATGCACACAGAGCCAACCCCCACACAATCATACCCTCCTAGGCCTTTGGAACCAACTTCCTCAAATGACACAATGCTTGACACCATTAAAAAACACAATGGTTTCACATCACACAAAGCACATCATAAACTAATACCCTTCAACAATTTTTTTTAAGGAATGTAACATTAATCCAAGCATGAACAATCATCTAACAGTTATAAAGTGAATCTATCTCAACAATACAGAACAGTTACAATAAGATATACGTGTTCACGAGTAACAATATTTTAACTAATAATTCTCAAGACTTATTTTAATTTCATTATATTAACATTATTGTGAACAAACTACACATAACTCTTAAGGCATACAAATTAAACACAACAATTATTTACACTATTTACACTAATGTAGATTTCATTAATAATCTAGACAATTTTGTAAATACTATTAAATATAACTGTATAAGCAACGCTACAAGCCTATAATATTAGAATGATATAATTCTCTTACACTAGTTAGAATCACAAGATACAAAACCCTAAGCTACAATGAAAGAACCTTGTTCTAAGGTTAGCTTGAGAGGAAAGGAATACAAAACAACAAAACATTCCTATAGATCTAACATCTTCATCAAATCTACCACACTTTTAACCACATGCATATGAAAGGATCATAACACATTTAAAGGATGGTTCAAACCAAGTAGAAGTATCATGGCTAAAGCAACTCAAGAGTGAACACTAATAGGGAACAAGTAAAAGCACAATCTTTTTCTAGGTTTTACCAAATTCCGTTCAACACACGAATAGGAAGAGAGAAGCTCAGGTTGCTATGGGAAAGCTTAAGTGTCAACTTGATCAATCTTCTATAAACCACTACTACATTGGTCCTATGAATACCAAAATGATCATACCTAATACAAAGTTCTTCTAGAGGTGTCTACACCTCATAATGATTACCAAGCTTGTTAAAATCCCTTACCCAACACTAGTATTAACATAATAAACCAATACAAAGCATTCTAATCTGCTAACATACCAAGTCTAGGAATAGGAAAGGGGTTGATTGAGTTCTAGACATAAATATGATACAAACATTTTCTCAACAATAAGGTTAATAAGAACGTGACATTTCTTAAGCATAAATTATAAACATGCTCTATACAACTAATGAGCCACAACATCTGTAAAGAACTTTATTATCACATCAAAATTCACTTACAACATCGCATACACATGAAATCAGGACATACTAATCTATGCCTCGGGAAACTCTCTACAACATGACCCTATTACGACCACTGATACAACTTATACAAGTTCCATTTACTTTATACAATTCCACTCGTAATCAATTAATTTCTAAAACAAACTTATAAATCAAATCTTAAATATATTGTTTACAAACTTAATTCCAACCCATTAATCAATTTTCAACTTAACACTACTATTACAAAGAAATTGTAGTAAAATCAATATTAAATTCATCAACAATAATTAACAACCACGTCAACTCTCATTTAATCATATTAAACAAAATATAGTAATGTAATTATATATATGTACTTTTGTCTAACAATTAATAAGATATCAGTCGTAAGGTTTATGCAATTTTGGTTAGATGGTTATGCAAAAGACCGAGGCATAGACAAGGTCTGTGAATTGTTTGACAACCGTCTCAAAGCAACGGCATCTCTTGGATCGAAATGATTGCAGGATACACGCAGAATGGATTTGTAGATTAAATAACAACCAAGATGGCATAGGAATTGTCTGTCACTAATTGATACAAATCTCTGAATTGACAACCTGGGTAATGCTAATTTTTGGATATGATTTTCATAAATACGAGCTGAATCTTATATAAAAATTTCAGAGAAACCCAGTTTGAAAATAAAGAGTTATTGGTGACGCAACTAACTATTTTAACAGGGACAAAATGGGTGAGAGGTAGACAGTCACAAAATATTCATATCTCACAATGACAAACTGGGTAAGGCTGATTTTTGGATATGATTTAGATAACTAGGTCATGCACCATATATAAATAATTTAGAGGAACCTAGTTCGTAAAAGTAAAGTTATGGCTGACGCAATAGATTATAAAAACTGAGATGAAATGGGTGAGAGATAGACAGTCACAAAATATTCATATCTCCAAAATGACAAACTGGGTAAGGATGATTTTCGGATATAATTTAGATAACTAGGTCATGCACCATATATAAAAAGTTAGAGGAACCCAGTAATTAAAAGTAAAGTTATGGCTAATGCAACAGACTATAAAAACAGAGATGAAATGGGTGAGAGATAGACAGTCACTTCAATTGGTGATTCCCAAAAATGCAATAATACAAACATGCACAATTGGATCTGATAACAAGGCTTCTAACCTCTCAAGCAAATTATAATCAACAGGAAAAATCATAAATCAAACATTTGCTTCAACAGAAAACTGAGACAGAAATCAGAACCAAAAGAACCTGATTTCGCTTGCTTGACTGGGCTGAAGATTCGATGTCAAGTTCAACTGCTGCAGCCACAAACCAGTCTCTCCCATCTCCTCCCCCCTCCCCAAAAGTTTCATCTTCTGAAGATTATTATAAGAGAGAAATCCTCCCAATATCTTCCAGAAGATTCCTCATATTAAAGGCAATAAATTCTGCCTAAATCCCTTTCTTATAATTTACTATTTTTTTTATCATTTACAACCAGACCAGACAATATATATATTATTTATTTCCTTTACAACTAGACAAGAATCATTTTTATTCTTATTTATTTAGTATTTACTATATATGAGTTTTATGACAACTCATAAATATTATCTAGTTTTATTGCCACTTAACATAACATTTAATTATATTAATTAATTTATTTATCTTTAGCTAGCATTTACAAATTTATTATTATTTTTTATTATTTATTTCCATAAATTCAAATTCTCATAAAGGCATTTATATATATTTATTTATTTTTAAAAAATACTTTCATAACTAATAATATTATTTTAATGCAACAATTAACCAAAGCAACAATCAAACAATGCCAAACTAAATAACCCCAAATGCCAAACAATATCTGACACTATACACGATTAAAAACATGACCACAATGACAACGACTAACTATCATGCTCATACAGACAACACTGACTGGGTGCAAAACTGGATACTTATCCTTTTCAAAGATGATGGCTAACTAGGGGACCATATGTTATCTCCATTCAACAATTTTCATTGGGTTTAAGGCACACTCAAACCTGTCAATTCAGGTGGAGTTGATGTCTGGTACCTACAACCTGCAGCACACAACATGGTCTATGCACAAGTATAATAAATATCAAACGGTCACGGAGTGAAAGAGAATCATAATGTCGCCAGACACTCACGAATGAGTGGTACAACATCGTCTCTTTTCACACCACACAATAATTAGATCATCCTATAATACAAAATCAATCACATAAAAATCAATTCTAACTTATGACAATCATAGTAAGATCAACATCATAATCACCTGAATGTAAAACAGTGTTAGAGCATGTGGATTATCAGTCTCACAACAAGGATTATCAATAAAACATGCTAACTGTCATATGAAACCACACATGAGGATAATCAGGAATGTCACCAACATGAATGTAGCATCTACCAACATCATATAATGTACAATATCAACTATCTAACATACCCTAAATATTCATATTATTTTAACTTCATCTTCATGCTCCTTAGCCAGACTATCTGCACATCTAAGATGAGAATGGAGGGGCACTACAATATAGGTCTTTTATTATGATATATTTAAAATAGAGGCATCATTGGTGCAGAAGCACCTCGAAGCCATTAAGAATCTGAGGATCCTATACATTTTATGTTATGTCAAAAGTGTAATATTGTAAGGCCTTCGTGCCCCATGGAGTCATACATGGCCGAGTAACGGCATAGTGTTGGGTTGTCAAGAAAAGAATTGTAACCGAACTGTAGTTTGTAACTGATTGGCAGTGGTGGTTCATTTTCCACCGTGTGTAACTGTCAATTGAGAATCTTTATATAGTTGGTCTCTGTTCATGTAGAAGAGGCGAACAGAGAGAGGAAAAAAAGAACAATTTGTATAATTTCTGGAAGGAATAGAAAAGTTTTTGTTTCTGGTCTAATTACAAGAACATCGATTTGGAGTCATTCCACTGGTGGGTTTCTTCGAAACCAGTGGAATGACCTCCATGTAGTTAGATTTATTTCTGTTCTATAGTTTCTGTAGTTTTCGTGTGTTCTGTTCGGTTACAATGTGCAGAGAAGGAATTAGCACTTTAAGTGTATACAACTAATGTATGTGGAAAGCATCCCCGGTGTATATCGCAAATACAGTTCGTGTGTATCTTCCTTTTGAATGTCGCTGTTGTATATGGTAGAAAGATGCATTCTGAATGATATAAAGGTTGACCGGTGGAAACGGTAAGGAAGACCGGTAGAGCAAGACGAAAAATGTATACGAGAAGTCATCGGCGTGAGTTAGCATATCGCCCAGAGAAATGTCAGGCAGTCCGATAGTATCAGGCAATCCAGATAACATACAAAACAGGTTGAATAATCCTTGAAAGTCCACAAAATAGCCACTTGAGGGTCTATCGGCAAGATACCTCAAGGGTCACATCGAAATATACACATATGCCTGCCTATCGGCCAGACACTACACTGTCGGTGGGCTCCTTGAATCTTCTGCCGACGCCGCGGGTTACGCCGATAGTCTTACCATCGACAAGACCCTAACTATCGGCAATACACAAAATCTTTATACCGATACCTTTGGTCAACCCGACGAACCTTCAAACCGCATTCATCGGTGTGACTAACATTGTCGGCAGGACCTTAATCTTTTCTCCCAATGACTCTCGTTACTCCGATGCATTCACTTTGCATATTCCTTACCTAACCTTCCATACTTGTCGCTGTGACATATAACATCGGTAACACATTTTCCTCATCCCCCGATAACTCATCTCACACCGATGTGCCTAGTGTCACAACCGTCGGTAAGACTTCTCTCTTCGGCTAGACATTTATCTTCTCTGCCGATGCCGATACCTACACCGATGGACGTCACCCCGACACAAACACGATCGGCAAGATCACCTTCTATCGGTGAGTCTAATTCTTCTTGGGCCGATACATCACCTCTTCCTGATGGTTAGCACCATCGGTCAGACTGATACTATCGGACTGCCTGACATTTCTCTGGGCGATATGCTAACTCACGCCGATGACTTCTCGTATACATTTTTCGTCTTGCTCTACCGGTCTTCCTTACCGTTTCCACCGGTCAACCTTTATATCATTCAGAATGCATCTTTCTACCATATACAACAGCGACATTCAAAAGGAAGATACACACGAACTGTATTTGCGATATACACCGGGGATGCTTTCCACATACATTAGTTGTATACACTTAAAGTGCTAATTCCTTCTCTGCACATTGTAACCGAACAGAACACACGAAAACTACAGAAACTATAGAACAGAAATACATCTAACTACATGGAGGTCATTCCACTGGTTTCGAAAAAACCCACCAGTGGAATGACTCCAAATCGATGTTCTTGTAATTAGACCAGAAACAAAAACTTTTCTATTCCTTCCAGAAATTATACAAATTGTTCTTTTTTTCCTCTCTCTGTTTGCCTCTTCTACATGAATAGAGACCAACTATATAAAGATTCTCGATTGACAGTTACACACGGTGGAAAATGAACCACCACTGCCAATCAGTTACAAACTACAGTTCGGTTACAATTCTTTTCTTGACAACCCAACACTATGCCGTTACTCGGCCATGTGTGACTCCATGGGGCACGAAGGCCTTACAATATTACACTTTGGACATAACATAAAATGTATAGGATCCTCAGATTCTTAATTGCTTCGAGGTGCTTCTGCACCATACTCCCAGACTTGAAAATTTTCCATGTCCCATGGAAATGCTCAGTGAAAAGCCTGCAATATCTTTTGGCTTTGATGTCTTCAATACTAACTGGATGCCTCTGCTGCTTCTTCTTCATCCTCAACTGTGCCTTCTATCAATGGCTGCCTCCGAAATGTAACAACTGAAATCCACTCCTTCATGCTACACCAACACCTCTGTCCCTCACCTGGGAGTCCTTTCTCGCCTCCCTCCCCAGGACTTTTGGTGACACCAACTGGACCTCCTTCTCAGGCCCATGACAGATCTCTCATCTGCCTATCGTAGTGAGTGAATCTGCACCTGCAACCGGAAGTCCACAAAATTCTTTTCTAGCACACTTTCTTTCAGCTTCTTGCTTCTCTCTTCTTCTTCATTCTTCTTCTGCCTATTCAGTGACAGAATCAATACAACATCTCCTCCCAGAGCTTTTGCTAGCTCTGATACCAATTTGATGCAGAGGGAAACCAGTTAGAGCATAAATACAGGTTGAAGAATCCTTGGAAGGCCCACAAAATAACCTTTACAGAGTATATCGGCAAGACTTTTTGGATTGTCTCACCGAAATAGACATTCTCTTGCCTATCGGCAAGACCTTTTAACTTTCTCCCTGATATAGACTTATCGGGCTACCAATAACTATCGGCACATCAAAATGCAACTCACCCCGATGCCCAGATCACACCGATGAAGTCTTCGTCAGATTTACCTATCGGCATGACATTATCCTATCGGCGAGCTCCTCGAATCTTCTGCCGACGCTATCGGTCACACCGATGAGCATCCAACTCCACTTCTCATCGGCAGCACTTGGACTGTCGGCCCAACATCGGATTCTTTCGCCGATATGCTTTCTCTCGCCGATGGTTTAATACACCACTTACTCTGTTGAACCTTGACCCGTCGGCATGACTTGGACCGTCGGTAGCACCTCCTCCTCATCCGCCGATAATACATCTCACACCGATGAGAATAACAATTGGTGAGACTTCTTAGTTCTCACCCCGAAATACTTAATATCAATTTCTCCATCGGTCAGACTTCAACCGTCGGTGGGACTCGTTCGTTCTTTTCCGATGGCTCTCTCTATACCGATGACTCCACTCTATACATACAGTGTCGTTATGAATTCACCATGTACAGTCGACAGACTCGATACGATGTATCTACTCCGCATACATTTGTATACACATGAAGTGCTAATTCCTTCTCTGCACATTGTAACCGAACAGAACACACGAAAACTACAGAAACTATAGAACAGAAATAAATCTAACTACATGGAGGTCATTCCACTGGTTTCGAAGAAACCCACCAGTGGAATGACTCCAAATCGATGTTCTTGTAATTAGACCAGAAACAAAAACTTTTCTATTCCTTCCAGAAATTATACAAATTGTTCTTTTTTTCCTCTCTCTGTTCGCCTCTTCTACATGAACAGAGACCAACTATATAAAGATTCTCGATTGACAGTTACACACGGTGGAAAATGAACCACCACTGCCAATCAGTTACAAACTACAGTTCGGTTACAATTCTTTTCTTGACAACCCAACACTATGCCGTTACTCGGCCATGTATGACTCCATGGGGCACGAAGGCCTTACAATATTACACTTTGGACATAACATAAAATGTATAGGATCCTCAGATTCTTAATGGCTTCGAGGTGCTTCTGCACCAATCATGCCTTTCCCCCCTCATAAATAAATCATTATATATACTATCCTACCCATCTAGGGAAAACTAGTTGTATGCATGTGCACAATCATGTTTTCCCTTGCACCTCTTCTCTTCTCTACTTTTCATTTATTTCTCATGTGTGGGTTCTATCCCTTGTTACAAATTAGTATTTAACAAATGAAATCAATTACATGGTGTGATTTTATTTGTCACATCCTTGCATTTAAGGAATCATAAATCTTCCCCTTTGTAATCTTATCCTTTCATTTCTATATACCTTTTCGTAGGAGATATATCATGTTTTCTCTCTTTCACATCGTATAAGTCTTTTATTACGATATATTTAAATTAGAGGCATCATGATATACCAAATATTCTCATGATACCAAATTTGCTCATGATATGTTTGTAATTTGAATATATTTTTTTACTTTGGCTTTAACAAATGAACAATTTATAATTTAGTGTTCTATTTATATAATATTAATTGTCCATTCATTGAAAGAACATGTGTACATTTGTATGCAGGTGAATTCAAATTTGAGTGTAATTTGTGCTGGGGAAATCAAGGACCAGATCGAGGAAGTATGATCAAACAAGAGAGAGGAAGAGAAAAGTGGGTGAAGGAACATCTACTAAAAAACAACCCATGGAAAATATTGATGACCAAGGTGACGTACAGGTACAAGAACAAACTGAACCTAGTAATAGAAATTTTTTCTATGGTATGGAAAATCTGATGGAGATGGATGAGGATTCTCTTTTCAATAATATTTCATCTAAAGATATGTTACCTGAAAGCACAGTAAAATTACACTCTAAAAGAATATGGAATGAATTTTTTGAAGAAAAATCTCTAATTGGAAGAGCACAGTAAGTTGCAAAGTTATTTAGACGAAAAGAAATGACCCTTGTTTTGGAGTTGTTAGGGGTTGATAATAGGAAAAAGTCATCAGGTTCATTAAAACAAACAATTGTTGAAAACTTGCAAGAAGCATTGAATTGTATTAATAACAAGAGTCGAGCTAGTGATCCAACTACTACACATAGAGCATTGATGACTGTAATTTCTAGTAAAAAAGTATCACATAGAAGATAAGTTCAAGCAATTTCTGAATTACTAAATTTTTCTAGGAGAACTGTTCAAAGGTATATTGAAAAGAGAAATGAAATAGATGAAAAATTTGAGAAAAATTGGGTAAATATTTGTAGGGTTCCCCGAAAAGATAGAATTTTAGAAGATGTAAAGAAACAGGTGGTTGAATATTGGACCAATCACTCTTGTGTTTCTTCCAATAGAAGGGATACTATACACATAATAGTTCAAGATGGTACAAAAATTTCTCATCCAAAACATTTTATAGATACAACACAAAGTAAACTTTTTGAAGTATTCAAGAAAGAATTTTCAAATGTGAAGATTTGTTAAAGGATGTTTGAGACACTACGACCATCATTTGTACATATAAATAAAGTACGTGAAACTTGTTGTTGTCGAAATCATGTTGAATTTGATCTACATCTACAATCATATAAATAAGTTATGACAATAATTGATCGAAGTATAGCCATCCTTGGAAGCACAACACAATTTGTGAAGTCTTTTTTATGCAAAAAATTAGAAGATTCGGATGAATTCAATGTTCAATGTATAAAAATATATGTAATGATTGTGGAAATTTGAAGAATCTTTTACAAGTTGACAACATTGAAATGCAAGTTATTTGGAAGAGATTTAAATATGAGACATACTTAATGAAGTCAAGATTTGAGGCCAGAAAAATTTTTCTCAAAGAGAGTGGATTGCCTTACAATAAATTTATGAATAAATTTCACAATATCATATATATCCACATATCTAGCATTGTCATGGTGCAAGATGGCAAGCTAAGCAATTTCTTGATTCAAAGAATTGCTTTCCACCAGGTTGTATTCTCTCTATTGTAGATTTCTCTGAGAACTATACATTTAGTCCTCAAACTGAGATTCAAAGTCAATATTATCATTCAGAGCAAGTTGCAATCTTTGTGCAAGTTTGCTATAGACATGCCAAGTTTTAGGTAGATGGTATACAAAGTAGCAAAGATGATTGAATTATCATCAAAGATGTTCACTTTTATATCACTGATGATACAGGTCACGATAGAAGTTATGTAGCTCATTGTTTGAAAATATTTTTTGAAGACTTGAGATGGCGAGGCATAAATCAAGAACAACACTGGATATGGTCTAATGGATGTGCTGGTAAGTACATTGTTTAGGGTTTAATTTTAAATTTTTATTTACTTTTAACTTTGAGACTTAAATTGTTCAATTACTTATAATATATTTAATATGTCAAGTTTTTTGAAGCTAATTTGGTTTGAGTGTAATTATTTGTAACTTCATAGGACAATTTAAGTTTGCAAAGGCTTTTGTTTGGTTAAGCCATCAACATGCTAGACGCAACACCAAATTCTTGTGGAATTTTTATGAGAGTGGACATGGAAAAGGAGAGCACGATGGAGCAGGAGTATGTGTGAAGCATGCACTTCGTCAACATGAACTTGCAGGTAGTTCATGCCATATATATATGGAATCTAGATATATATATTTTGAAAAATAGATCTATATTTAAACTTTAAATTTTAAATTCTTAAATAAACCTTGAAAGTAACAGGTGACAAATTTTTCCAACATGTGTACTTGTAGGTGTAACGTTCAAAAATGTCCCCTTGGGGGCTTTTTCCTCTTTAGGTTTAGCTCCTGGGTCTTCTGTGTGCATTTAGAACATTTTACATCATATTTCAACATCCTGACGAGAAAACCCCTAAGTGTCTTGACAAATAGGACCTAGGGGGACTACTTGAGATAACCCCTGCCCAAAATAGAGGGAGGACTTGGGCGCCCGCACCCTAGTCCTACCTTATGTTGGGGTAGTCCCAAATTTCTAGTGTCGGCTTGTGACTGTTATTTGGGTCCTATGCCAACACGCTAAGTTTGAATTACGAAATTCTTGGCGGGAGTGCTTGAAGTTGCATATAAAAACATATTTAGGCATTCATTTAGAAACTAGATTACAACTAGCTATCAACTTGTATGTGCATTGGTGATTCAAGGCTTTCATTGTGTTGCAAGAGCATATTTGTGTTGTCTATGTGTTTGTGTCTGTAGATTTGAGCATCCATTTCCTCATGGAATGAAGAGCATCTTCCTTTCATGAGATCTTCACTACAAGGTGGCATTCATTGTGTTTGTGATCATTATTTCATTTGGATTTTGCCTCTACCTCACAAGGGCACGCACTCTCTATCTGACAAAAGTGTTTGGAAGACTTAAGTGTCCTTCTGAGGCTTGACTGAGGCAAGCTCCTAAACACCACAAACCCCTCCCAAAGTTTCATGGTTGTAGGTTATAGGTTGGTGATGCAGACAAAGTAAAGTTTGTAATGCCCCAAGCTTTCACACAAGACATTAGCCGAACAAACACCGAACCAACAAATTTTTTGCGTTTGTAAGTACAACATTTACATGTCGCATTGCACTCACTCACACACAAGGTGTTGCAACATGTACAACAACACCTAAAAAGACATCACCATTGCCCAATGCAAGGTGGCACAAGCAGAAGACTTCACCCATCATGTGACAACTCACCATGATGACCAAGAGAGAGGTGGAGCTTACTCCATGACGAGGATCAGATACATGTCCACAACCTCGCTCCCTCGTGAACACATGGAGTAGGATGAGGGTGACATCCACCTCAGTCTATTCTGGAATGATGACACAAGACATCCCAAACACAAGGGTAATGCTCACCCATGGGATAGTCCAACTAGGAGGTATGATTCCTTAACCAACTAGAATGGTCACTAGTCAAACTCATGTAAAGGCACACATCCCAATGCAAAGGAGGGAATAATCCAAGAGTGCATATCACATCATGGAAATGACACCAAAACACCTATGAGGCTAAAAATAGTAATCAATGCCAAAGATGATTCATTTTAACCAAAAACATTAAGTTGAACCAATTATGTCCACATGTCAAAAAGGACAAAAGCGATACAAAAGGCTATGCATGTTCGACACTAACGTTGACACATGCCAAAAGAAAAGATAGGATCCTCACCACCTATGTGGGATGAATACGATCCAACACAAACATATCCATAAACATCAAATACAACACCAAATAACTGAGTCTAAACATGCTAACATAGCTATATTCTAACATGTAAAATCTATCAAAACATGCCAACGTCCTCACAAACTGAGGCATGGAAAAATACAAGACGATATCCAATAATTACAATATTCGAAGGGCTTCATCCTAAACATAGATGAATCATAGCCAACATCATAAATCAACTCAAAGCATTAATTACATCTTATTACAAGGGTCTCAAAAGACCTACATTCTAAAGGTTACAATAATCAATAATGATAAAATACAAGTGCATAAACCACCCAAAACCAACATGCTCTCCAAGGAGCAACAAGGCACAAAGCACAAGGTAATCCACCTGCAAAAAGATCAAGGAATCCATCCAGCACCTGAAGATCATCATGAAGGACCAATGGGGAAATGTTGCTCACCTCCCAACCATATTGCCATTGTCGAGTGCAAAAGATGTCTACGCAACTCTAGGCAACCCCCGAGCTACGGAGAAGGTGATCATGGCAAACCCGCTAAGAGCATCTCACACATCTAGGGTATACAAGCAACATATGGAATACACGCTAATCAATGCACACAACACACATGACACAACTAAGAATACAATGCATATAAACAACACATGGTACAACTACCATCCAATTGCATTCAAGTAACATATGGCACACTTGCCAAAACATAATAGAATGACATAACAACATTCAAGCATAAGGGAAATAGTCACACCTTCAATGCACACCAAACGAGGCATACATCATAATCCATCATAGACACATACAAGCATGAATCAGGCATCACAATGCATATACAATCACATGGTAAACATCACACATCAAGTCAAACTCTGACGGTGGAAGAAGGAAGAAAGACCTAGGTAGTTAGGACAAGAAGTGTCAAATGAGGGCAATACTCACCTCGCGGTAGAACATGAGTGCATAAAATCCTCATAGCAACTGGACACTACACCAAAGATTGCTCTTTACAGCCAAACCCAATCAAGGCGGACACTTCACCAGCACATGCAGTTTGGTGTAGATGATCTTATTATTAAATTTTATTACCCAATGTGTTTAAATGTTATTCTTGATTAAAACTTCCATTTGATAAATTCCAACGACCTCTTTGGGTCATGGCGCATGATGGAAGCCACTCCTTTCCTACCCCTAGACCTCTTCCTAAACACCCATAGCACCAATTTGACCAATTGGGCATGTCACGGATTTTGAGGTGACAAAATCACAATTTTGACAAAAACACAACATATTCTCAAAAGATGCAAAATACCAATCTAATTGGAAGAGAACTCATCCCACAAACTAAAACATCAAGGAAATGCATACAAAGCAATTTTTAGGTTTTCAAAAATAGAGAAATAAGTGGCACAGATTTTAATGCACCAAAATGTCTAAAAAAATAACATAGTCGCTCAAGATGCAGAATCACATAATATGAAGGAGTCAACTCATCCCCCAAAACAAACATAAAGGAAATGCATAGAATTCAGTTTTCATGTTTTCTAAAAGTGCAAAATAACCATAAGGCCCTAAAAGCTCCATTGGAGCTCTCTTTGGCACCTTGACCAAAATTTGACTAATTTTCTAACTTTTGTTTTTCAATAGCTATGGATGATCTAACAACTACCCATTATAGATAACATGCCCAACAACCAATATATACAATAAAAATGAGTTGGGGATTTCCACAAAAAAATTGCCAGGGTTTTATCTGTATTTTCATGTTTCCAAAAATTGAAATACATAAAAATAAAAGCATACATAGCTGAAACAATTTTTCTAAGCTTCCTACAACTAAGCAAAGCCATCTTCAACCATTCTAAATGGTGTGGCATGAAGGAAACAAAATAAAACAATTTAAATGTGAAGATTGGAGAAACTTACCTTCCAATACAAGCAAAATCCAAGGAAAATAATGAGGTTGAATGTCATATTCAATCCACACACAACAAGCAAACACCAAGCTCTTAAATCCAATCCAAACTCCAAGAAATTCCAAGCAAAACTCCTTTCCAAGCAATCAGATATCCATTTTTCAAGCAAGAGGGTTTAAAACAAAGGAGAGCAAATTTTGGAGAGAAAGAATAATGAAAAATACATGTCTTTTTGCTTTTATTCCTCCAAAGACACTATTCATTTTTTTGGTAATAAATTAATCCTTTTAGTGATTTAATCAATCAATTCAAAACTATAGCCTTTGGACAACTAAATCATTTAATTCATTTAATTCAAAAATTAAATAATTGAATGTCTCTTTTGCAAATCAAATAGACATTTCAAATAACACATTAATAAACCCTTTTTCACTTAAAACACCCAAATAATTCACTCAAATAGATAGGGAAATAGTTAGGTGAATGAACTCAACTATTCCAAACAGGTTATTGCCATTTAACTCAATCTTATTCTGAAAAGTACAAACATGCCATACTAGGCATTCAATTTCCTCATTTAATGCAATTTCTACCTTTTTACGAAAAAATATCAAATTTTAGAATTAAATCGAAATCACTAAAATTTGTTCCACAAGCATATAATGATGCAACAAACATAGCAATTTCCAAATTAAAATCATTAATTTAATCTGAAAACATGCTTTTCGAAACATTTTAAAATAAAGTGCAAGAATGCTAAGGAAACACATGCAAATGATACCAAACACACATCACTGGTTTCCACAACACAAGGATAAGGGTGAGATGGCTTAGCATCCCATGTCAACCTTCTCCACATTTGCCACATTAGTTAACACCTGTAATTACCTGCACACTCAAGTAAGCCATCAGGCATACCTGCTCCATACATAAAATAGCCGAAGCACATCATAATACCCAATGTGGCATAATATTGCATAAGCATCATAAACATGGGTCGACAATCAATCGACATCATAAAATCATATATGCATAAATCAACTAACACAATTATACTGAAGACATCACATCCATCCAACATATTACACAATTGAAAACAATGAAGCTGAAGCACTACAATAATCTAACACACATGAACACAACGTATGCAATTCATAATGCATAGTTGGAAAGCCAAATAATAAAGCAAAACACCATTGGAAACACCTTAATGGTCATGTAGAATACACCCTCAAAACCCCTCGATGGCACCATAGACCTCATCGACAAGTTTGGTGCAATGCATCAAAGTATAATAATCACATAATACAATGATAAACACTCAGAACAACATATAACACATGAATCAAAAGCACACAAGGCACACACTAGGGTGGGCATTACAAAGTTGTAGGAGGACATCTTGGAGTGTCAGAATTGCAAAACAATAGGAAAAAGAACACCCTGGACTTGGGCACCCGCTGATTAGTCCTCAAAGTTTCGTGACAGAAAAACCTTCGGTACAGCAGGAACATGTTCCAGATCTTGTCTGCAGATCCCGACAAAAAGTAGGGTACTAGACTTGGGTGCCCACTCTTTTGTACCTGACTTTTCCACCTCGAAACCCTGAAAATAGGTGCACAACCATTTTTAATTTTACATCTTTCTACAGAAGCATTTTCTGTTATTCATATGTTTATTATTGTTTTCACATAATTAGGGTTTTGATGGATAATTAAGCATAAGAGAAGGAAAATTGATAATCAAATACCCTAATCCAAGTTTTCCTACATTTGTAAGTGACCAAGGACTTGATAGTGCTCTGCCACTTGATCCTAAGGTCCTTAAATGTAATTGGTGAAAAGAGGATTCAAACCAAAACTAAACAATCCAAATTTTATCGATTACATTTTGGTGAACCCATGTTTTTGGACTTAATTGCAACTTGTTGAGTGTTTGTCTTCATATTTGGGTTGATTTCATTTATTCATATAGTCATTCATCTTATTTCATCGAGACAATTACAAAAAAATAAAAAAATTGAAAAATTTGGAAAAATTTGGAAACCTTAACTTGCATTTTCATATAGGTTTCTAATTTGCATCAATTCACTCTAATTTTTCCTAATTTATGATTTTTGAATCAGATCTGATATAAACTACAAAAAATTACAAAAATTCAATAATTTGCATTGCATTTTCATCATATAATTGCTAGGGTTTTGTAGAAATTTGGACAATTTCCATTTAACCTAATAATTCCAAAATCTAGGGTTAGTAGGCAAAATCTTCTTTCAGATTTTTCTACTAATTTTAGAGACTTGTTCAAACTTGCATTTGTCTGTAGTCTTGCATTTTAGTGTAAATTTGCATTTAGATTTCAAATAATTGCAGTTTTGTATAGAAAATTTCAACAAAAAACTAGCAATTTTCATGCATTTTCATTAAATTTGCACTTGCATTTTGCATCTTAGAGCTTGAAATTCATTTTAAGATCTGAGTACACTCCATTTTCATCATAAATTAGACTTCAAAATATTCATATAGCATTTTGTGTCAAGATCTCAAACCTAGGGCTTGAAAAACATCGATTTTCACTAGATTTGGCCTTATCAACTCTCTAAATTTGCACCATAGTCGTGTTGTGAAGAGTATTTTTGTATTAATTGGTTTTTATTAGGGTAATTATTTTCTACCCCTCCTAAAAATATTCACAACACTTTTTTATTGGCCTCTTGTATTCAAAATTTGGTGAAAAACTACACATTTTTGCTATTTTTGCCCTAGGGTTTGGCCCAGTTTGCCCTCCAAGTGTGTTGTGACAAATTTTATAGATTGAGGTGACTGATATCATTGTTTTTATTTGCTTCACCTTGTAAAATACAATACCCCTTTTTCTAGGTCTTGGAGTTGAAAAACCATGAAAAATAGCCTATTTTTGCTATATTTTCACTAGGGTTTGACCTTAAGTGGCATTAAAAGCGTGTTGTGACAGGTATTTTGACATTAAGTGGATTTTATTACTGATATAATTTTCTATCCATCATTATTTTTCTCACAACACCCTTTGTCATGCTCTTTTGCATCAAGATTTGGTGTAAAAATGGCATATTTTAGCATATTTTCACTATATTTTGACTTGTCGTCATCTTAGATTTGCATCAAGAGTGTGTTGTGAAGGATCTTATTTCTGTTTTGGACTGATATCAAACATATAATTTTCTACCCTTGATCAAAATCCTTACAACACCTTTTGTCTCATTCATTTGCATTGAAAAAGTACAAAATTTCAAGCATCTTTGGCTTTCAAACATATCATCTTCTTAGAGTTTGTTATCTTAGTTTATGCATTGTGTGTTGTATGCTTTTGTATAAGCTTTATGACATGCTGTCCTAAAATCAATGTCCCTTTGAGAAGTAAAAGGTTGATGGGATCTAGTGCTCTTGACGAAAACGACATTCCTACCTCTGACAATCCTTTGAACACCTTCTTTACAAAGGGAGAAACTCAAATTGTGCAAGATATTATACATCCTCCAACCACTATGGAAGATCAAATGTTTCATGATGTTGAGGATGCTATGGAGGTAGTAGGGCATGTACCTACGGAACAAGTCAAAAAGCTTGATAAAGACCTCGCCAAATTTCAAGAATACGTGCAAACTGAGAGGATAGCTGAAGAGGCCTTACCTGTAATTCACCATGTGAGAGAATTGATAAAAGAAGGACAAGATGGAATTAATGTTATTTGTGGTTTAACACATGTATTGTGCAAACTAATGAAATGTTGGTGAGTGAATGTGCAAAAGTTATTAACAACATGCCATCACCGTCGCATACTCAAGTTTTGGCACCTATATCGACTACAAGAATATCTACTTTTACATCCACAATCTTAACAACTAATGTGAATGCTTGTAGTAATGCTACCACTAGTATTGGAGTATCTAATGACACTAATTACAAAGCTGTGGGATTTGATTATCAAAATTTGGTTTCTAAGGGGACCTCCTCTATGCATAATTGTTCTCAACCACCTATCTATTCCACTCATTTCTAGCCATCTATTACCTACTCGCAACCATCTTCCACCTACCATTATGTCCAACCACCATTGACATATTCTCAACTTCTGCCTATCATATCTCAAGCTTATTCACCTCCTCACTTTGGTTCCAACTCCTTGTAGCAAACTACATCTCCCAATGATGCCATCCTAAACCAACTTTTGCAAGGCATGACCACTTTACAACAAAAGGTAACAAATTTGACAAATTCTTCACAACCCAATATACCAACATATCATGCTCGTAGTCCCCTTTCCTATGCAATCTTGAGAACTCCTATGCCCGAGAGGTTTGAGATCTTCGCTTTGAAAAATATGGTGGAAAAGGTGATCCTAATACTCATGTGGCAGCATTCACAACTATGTATAGTGATTTCTAAATTTTGAAGAGGATTTATTGGCAAAACTTTTCCCGCAATCTCTCAAAGATACTGTTTTAGAATGGTTTTTCTCTTTACCTCCGAATTCAATACACTCCAAGTTTCGTAGTTGATTGATCAATTTTTACAACATTTTCAAGCAAATATCAGACCCCAAGTCACTCTTCTTGACTTGATTTAATGCAAACAAGGTCTGAAAGAAAAGTTGATTGAATTCATTAGTCGGTATCAAGTTTTGTATACACAAATTCAATATCAGATGAAAGATGATGACGTTAAGAAGATATTCATTACAAATCTACAACCTAGTATTTGTCATAAGATCCTCTTGATGAAGTATAATTCCTTTCAACATTTATGCACCACCCTTCGTGATTATCAACTTTCATCTAGTTAGTATGAAAACCAAAACTCATCGGCTCAAGTTGGTCAATCCATGGGTGTATCATCACAAAACAACTTTAAGAGGAATAATAATAATAGGAGCTTCATCAATGTTAATGGATCGAATATGAACAACTTTTCAAATGTTTCGGCTATCATCAATCCAAAGAAAGCATCATATCAACCAAGAAAGTTCACTCCAATATCTGAGTCTTATCATTCCATCATGAACCAAGCTGTGAGTAATAACATTCTGAAGCTTCCCCCGATCAAGCCCGTTGATCCTAGTAAACAAGGACCTTACTTCGATGCTAATGCCTTTTATCATTATCATTGAACACAAGGACATGACACTGAATGATGTATACATCTTAAACATGAGATACAAGACCTTATTGATTCAAATGTCATCCAGGTATCAGGTGTGAATGATAATGGAAATAAGTCAGTTGCTCCGCCGAATCAGAACTTACAAATCTTCACTAATCCTTTCCCTAAGCATATTGAAACCAATATGTTGGAATAGGGTTTAGTGGAAGTAGACAAGGATGATTACTTGGACTATGATAACATCGTAGGAATGATTGAAATGGATAAGAAACAAGTGGACAATCCACCTCATTCATGAAGAAATGGAATTTATAATGAGGTTCCTCCTCCGTTATCCTTATATGGATCGGGAGATAATCAAAATATATTAGAAAAATAGAAACAACAACTGATATAGATGAGTAAGATGGTACAAGATGATTCCCATTACCGTGCTAGAAAGATTCAACAACGAAAACTTGATAAAAACCAGAAAAGAGTAAGACGACTATCGGCAGTTGGAGAAAAAAGTGGTTCCCCTCCTCATAAGCAACAAAAAGTTACATTTACACAAGGAGTTACAAAGCAAATATCATGTGATAATAAACAAAAATCTTATAAGAACCACTCAAATTTTGCACTCAACATGATCAAATACCTCTCCAATAGGTTTGCAAGTTCCAAAATCTGATACAAAGATCCTACAGGTAAGTATCTCTAACCCTTTATCTCTCTCGTGATGTGCTTCCCCTGTGATGTGTTATGTGTTGTTTAGGCCTCCTGGGATGACCCCTGATTCTCTTATAAGGTCCAGGATACCAAGAGACTGCCTCTGTTGTGACCTTCTTCTATTTGTATCATCATTCTTCTATATTGCCTCTCTCTCTGATTTCATTGTTGTGTGTTGTGTCTTATGGACATAGCATTGCAGTTGGTGACTTGGGGGCACCCTCCTATGTGATTGTCCCTAAGACACTTTTTCTCCTCTCTGATTTATTGTTTCCCTTCCTCTAGTGTTTCTATCTAGCGGGCGAATGACGGAAAACATTTATACTGATGCGGACCTAGTGTCCCTTTCGAGAGCAATAAAAAAAATGGACTTAGTTCCTAATATGACAATGGGGTTGTATAAATTATCCGACGCTTGGCTAGTAGAAGCACTTCGTGCTTTCTGCATAGTGATTTTGATGGTATGCTATCTCATTTACAAACCTTAACAATACTGATGCTTTGTGCACCTTTGTTTGTCTTTGAATCTAGCCTTGGTGGTACTCGATTCAGAGAGCTTCGTGATATAGCTCCACGGTTATCCTTGAACTCCAGATTCGTATTATAACCTTGGCTCTTTGTGTGGTTAATCATATGCATTGATGTTGTTGTTTATCATGATTTTGTAGACACTAACATGTTTCTTGCACGGATGTATTTGTGGGAACATTTGGCGATTGTAGAGTACATGTCACCTCTGGGGGGCCTGGGCTTTGCGAGAGCTTATGTTCCCTTGTGTGTTTTCTTCCTACCTTAACGTGCTTGATATCGATGCATGATATCAACCACCTTAAGATGGGGGCATATAAGATAAGATGTCTATTGTAGATGTTAGCAATGTGCTTGTCCTCAAATGCAATTTAAAGACCAACACGATGAGTGCTTCCTGCATCCTAAGTTTGTTTACAATCAATCAATCAATCATGTAAGCCCTTTGCGGAGGTGGTATATCGAGCATATCTTTTTTCTTAAGCCCTCTGCAGAGGTAGGGATGGTGTATTTCTCAAAGCATATTACATCATCCTATCATTTTCAAAAGTCCTCTCCGGAGGCGGGGAGCGGTTCTGTGACTAACTCAACCCTTAAGCGTGTCTTTGGCAATTGTTGTGGCAAATCCCAATCGTCGGTGTGTGCCTATAATGTGCTTGAGATGGTATTGGACCTAGAAATAGGGACACTCCATCACTCGTCTATCGTGTTTTCTCTGTGTCTTCAAGTGTGTGTGTTTTGGCATGCTTGCTTTGTGTGGTGTGTTTGTTGCCCCATATGCAGTCTAAAGACCTACACAATGAGTGCATCCTGCATTTTGGGAGGTTTTGTGTGTCTTGTATGTGTGTTGCCCCATATATATAGTTTAAAGACCTACACGATGAGTGCATCCTATATTACGGGAGGTTTGTTTACTTTCCTGTACTTGCATCTGCATTTCATATATATGAGAAAAAGAAAAGAAAATAAATCATGCCTGTCTTCTATGCATTAATATGTCTTCCATGCATTTACTGTATTCTCCATGTTCTGCGTGACTGTAACTGTCTTCTTCGTGTTTTGCATGCCTGTTACTATCTTCTATGTGATTAGTGTGTCTTCTCCATGCTTGGCGTGTTTGTTGTGTTTGTGACTGTACTTTAATGCATGTATTGGCCTCGCGTTTATACATACATTAAAGTGGGGGCTAAATGTAATGTCAAAAAAGTCCCCTTGGGGGCTTTTCCCTCTTTAGGTTTAGCTCCTGGGTCTTTTGTGTGCATTTAGAACATTTTACATCATATTTCAACATCTCGACGAGAAAACCCCTAAGTGTCTTGACAAATAGGACCTAGGGGACTACTTGAGATAACCCTTGCCCAAAATAGGGGGGAGGACTTGGGCAGCCGTGCCCTAGTCCTGCCCTATTTTGGAACAGTCCCAAATTTCTAATGTCGGCGTGTGACCATTATTTAGGTCCTATGCTAACACAGTAAGTTTGAATTACGAAATTCTTGGCGAGAGTGCTTGTAGTTGCATATAAAAGCATGTTTAGGCATTCATTTAGAAACTAGATTACAACTAGCTATCAACTTGTATGTGCATTGGTGATTCAAGGCTTTCAATGTGTTGCAAGAGCAGATTTGTGTTGTCTATGTGTTTGTGTTTGCAGATTTGAGCATCTATTTCCTCATGGAATGAAGAGCATCTTCCTCTCATGAAATCTTCACTACAAGGTGACATTCATTGTGTTTGTGATCATTATTTCATTTAGATTTTGCCTCTACCTCACAAGGGCATGCACTCTCTATCTGACAAAGGTGTTTGGAAGACTTAAGTATCCTTCCGGGGCTTGACTAAGGCAAGCTCCTAAACACCACAACCCCCTCCCAAAGTTTCATGGTTACAGGTTACAGGTTGGTGATGCAGACAAAGTAAAGTTACAGGAGGACATCTTGGAGTGTCAAAACTATAGAATAGCAGGAAAAAGAACACCCTGGACTTGGGCGCCCGCTCATTAGTCCTCAAAGTTTCATGGCGAAAAAACCTTCAGTGCAATAGGAACAGGTTGTAGATCTTGTCCACAGATCCTAACAAAAAGCAAGGTACTGGACTTGGGCGCTTGCTCTTTTGTCCTTGACTTTTCTGCCTTAGAACCTTGAAAAAAGGTGCACAGTCATTTGTAATTTTACATCTTTCTACAGAAGCATTTTCCATTATTCATCTGTTTACTGTCGTTTTCACATAATTAGGGTTTTGATGGATAATTGAGCATAAGAGAAGGAAAATTGATAATCAAATACTTTAATCCAAGTTTCCCTACTTTTTTTTAGTGACCAAGGACTTGATAGGGCTCTACCACTCGATCCTAAGGTCCTTGAATGTAATTGGTGAAAGGAGGATTCAAACCAAAGCTAAACAATCCAAATTTTATCCATTATAGTAGGTAATACCATACTGAATGCAAATGAAATTGTTGAATGGTGTAAAAGTTATTTTTCTGCTCAGGACTCAACATACAACACACGGTATTTTTAGGAAGTTATAGGTACATCTAGTCAAAATTTGTTAAATTTGAATTTCAAAGTGTGTGTACACATGATTTAATTGAATTTTCAAATATATATATATATCACTTGGATGTTTACATAATTTATAGATATTGATAGATCAAATGCTATTAATTGTCAAACAATTAATGGTATTAGAAGCATGCATCAAATCATGACAATGGGAGGTAGCAAGCCTTATGTAATTAATGTGAGAAAAATCATGTTTTTTGTGTTGATTGCATCGAGGACAATGCAAATATTGTTCAATGTGAGAATATTAGAGATGGGTATGTTTCACGATGGGAAATGAAACAATTAATATCAATGCCTCCTTTTGAAGAAAACGATAATGCCGATGTCTACGATCCTCTATATTCAGCTGATTACAAACGTGTATCTGATTTAGTTGTTACAGGTATGTATTTAATTGATTAACTTAAAATTGATTTATATATTCTATATACAAGTAAGTTTGATTCAAGCATGTTTATATATATTTACAACTTTTGTAAACTTTACATGGTGTGTGTATAGGAGATATTTTCGTTGTTGTTGCAGATCCTGACAATGTGGAAGGTGTAGATTACTATCTACTAAGATGTACGCAACCAAAAAGCAAGTTGGTGGAATCGATGACAGATGGTGATGGACAAGAGTATCCCATTGGATCAGTTGTTATTGAAGGCACATATTATCGACAAATAAAGATAGATAGACATGGTATTATATTTGTTGATTATATGCTAGGACAAAAGGTTCTACATTATAGTCACTTAGTTATAGCAACAAAAATAAATTTAGAAACTTTACCTAAAAGAGAACGTGCCAAACAAAAGTGGAAGTTGCCTATTGAAGATCATGAAAAGATTTTAGAGATAATTAAAGATAGAGAGGATCCAGATTATATGTACCAGGAGCTTTAAGTTATTTTTTGGATATATGTACATACATATGACTGGATATATATGTACTCAAACTTTTTATAGATCTATCTAGATATCTATATTGATTGGACATGTGACATGATTTAGAATGGGTTTTTTCAAAGTCTTGGTCATTTATTTTTGTCATTTATGCTAGATCATGTATATATATGCAATTTACAAAACCTAGTTTATGTTCCAATTTTGCATAAATTTATGTCCCCAAACTCTCATGATGTAAGCTCTCTACCTACACAGTAATTGAGGCAAAAACCCTACCAAAATACAAGCAAACAAAATAAACTCAAACCTGGCATGACATTTATAAGAGAATTGCAATAGATAACTCTTTATAGTTTAAAAAATTAGTATCACTCATACCTAAATACTGACAAAACTTAAATCTAATCTTCATCTTCTGCCTCATTCTTAGCAATGTTGAAATAACGTAGCTCATATACATTGTGATCCTTATTGGAAGCTATCACTCGCAGCCAATCCCTGACATTATCCTTATTGGAATGCATAGACATGTTGTACTTTCTTTTCTTTCATTTAGAGTAGCAACCATGATTTTCTATGTATGGCATTTATAAGAGAATTGCAGCAGCTAACTCTTTATAGTTTAAAAAATCAGTATCACTCATACCTAAATACTGACAAAACTTAAATCTAATCTTCATCTTCTACCTCATTCTCAACAATGTTGAAATAGTGTAGCTCGTATACATTGCGATCCTTATTGGAAGCTATCACTCGTAGCTAATCCCTGACATTATCCTTTTGGAATGTATAGGCATGTTGTAATTTCTTTTCTTTCATTTAGAGTAGCAACCATGATTCAGTATGTTACTTATGTGTATCATTTTGTGAATTGTTCTTGTATGGGTTCTCTAAATAGTGGGGCACTTTGAATTTTGGAATTGAGTTCAAGAGAGAAGATGAGTGCAATTTATACAATTTGTATGTGTTGAAAGTGATTCATATGAATTTATATTATTGTTATTAGTATGATAGTGATATTTAAGGAGATTGATTGTTATTTTCATCTAGATTTTTTTCTTGGTATGTGGATAGGAGACTTGTATGTGCAAGTCTGGTGATTTTGTTTTGAGTAGCCCGATGAACATTTATGTTGGTTTCTAGCTTGTTGAGTTTTATGAGGTCTATCACTTGGTTTGAAGGCTCTGACAGGGTTTATTATTTGGTAATGTAACCAATACTCTTTAGGTTTTATGAAATGTGTTTATTTAAACTTTTGAAGGGTTGTATTGGATAATGCATTATTGGCATAAAGTTGTATGGTTGTGTTTGGGTGAATCTTAGGAAAAGTCTATGCTCAAGTTGCTTTCGAGAATTATTCTATGTATTAAGTTTTTTAACCTATTGCTCATTATTGAGCTAATGGGCTTTGTGTTTAGTAAGGCATTAAAAAGATAACCCTTGTACAAATTTTAGGTTATGCATTGATAAATCATCAATAAAAGTATCCAGGATTGTATGTATGTGTCAATTGTGAATATTGTAATAATGTGGAAGGAATAATCCATAAAAGTAGTTACGTGATTTAATAAATGAACCCTTAGGATTATGAGTCCAAGATTACTTAGTAACTCAAAAGGTGAGTTTTAAAGACCATAATATGATTGGTCTTTCTTGTTCACCTTGGTGCATTGGAATATTCATAATGATGTATACTTGAGACCACATGTAATGGGATATTTGGTAATTATGTGGATTGATCACTTTTTTAATATATAGTTGTCATGGGAAGATTATATGTGTAAATAAATAAATAAAATGATCATTTATTAAAATTAGGTTTAATGAATGTGACAATCAATTAACTTAATGTATAGTTGTGATAGATCAAAAGCTATATTGGAGTTACATTTGGAGGATAATGATTAGAAATTTAGAATCAGTTGCTATTAATATATTAGAATGTTTTAATTGAGGAATGTGTACGACTTGAACTAATAATGTTTATGATTGAGATTTTATATTTTTAGAACTCTAAATTAAAGGAGCATTTAGGAAGGGATTTTTATAAAAACCTAGGAAGTTCCAGAATTATCAATTTTACATCCTTTCATTTTTTGCTATAAGCATTATTGTACTTATATGTTTGTTGTAAATAAATAAATAAATAGAATCATTTATTAAAATTAGATTTAATGAATGTGACAACCAATTATTAACTTAACATACAACTTTGATAGATCAAAAGCTATATTGGAGTTAAATTTGGAGGATAATGGTTAGAAATAGTCTATTAGATGTTATTAATACAATAGAATGTTTTAATTGAGGAATTTGAATGACTAGAATTAAATTATATTTGTGAATGCAATTTTATATTTTTAGAATTCTAAATTAAAGGAGCCTTAGAAGATATTTTTATAAAAACCTAGGAAGTTGTTACAAGAATTATGGACAATTACAATATGCCTTTCTTTATATAAAGATATCCAGTTCTTAATACATGTTATATAGACTTGAACAATGTCAATGATATATTAGAAGTCATTATAAACCAAAAAAAAGAATAATTCAAAGTTTTCTTAAATTTTATTAGCCATATAAAACATGTGACAAAACTATCAAATTCAATGTAGTGGACACATCTAATAAGCTCGACTACATATTATAAAAAACTATATATTTTAATTCACAAGATTCAATAGAAATGAATTAAATTAAATTATTCATCATTTTTAAAGGTTATTACACAACATAATTTATCTATTTTTCTATACATTCCCAAATATTTTATAAAAACTATTCCTATCAATGACTAGTGTGTTGACATCATTTCTCAATCATTAATAGTTCATCACATCTACAAGTAAATTTATATGCATCTACAAGTAAACATATATACACATTTAAACCATAAGTTAAAACTTGATTTTATCCAAATTAAGACTCGTATATTCAAAGGAAAGCATCCATACAGATCTATATAACTAAACATCTAAATGTGCATATATACATATCATATATATAAAGTCTAAATAACATAAAGTCTAACTGCAACATGTAAGTTCGCAACAACATAACATCAAGTCTAACTGCAATATAACATCAAGTTTAACTATAATATAACATGTAAACTCAATATAACGTCAAGTCTAACTGCAACATCACATGAGAGTTCGAGCAAACATAACAAAGAACATGAATACATCTAACTGCACAACATCATGACTCCTGCCTCCTATGGGCGGAACAGGCCTCACTCAACCTAGGATTAGAATGATGAGTTGAGCCCTGTACTAATCCCCATCTCGAGCCCTATCTTGAACCAAGTGTATCTAATCCCATCCATCTATGAAAATCTGAGTGATGTGTAGATCCCTGAACATAAAAATTATCTCTATTAAATTAAATTTATATATATTAAAAAATATGGAATCTCAAGTACATGTTCAAATTTTAAATGTACAATTAAATACTAAATACCTCGCATCCAACCTCAACCGCATCCATTGTCTGCTGCATAATGTCATGTCCTAGCACCTCTCTCATCGATCCCTAATGTAAGATTGATTAAATAAGAGTCAACATGTGCATGATGCACAAGACTAAATTTTATAATTTAAATATATAAATTATTTATTTAACAAGTAAATTACACTAGAGATTAAACACAAAATTTAAAATGTATACCTCATCATCAATAACTTATGTAGCTCCATGGATGACCCTCCCAATCCCACTAAGCTTAGATGAATCGAGGGTCATCACAATGTTATCCTCAAACAAAATTCTATGGAATGATCCTGGTGCATAAGGTGGCACAATACCAGCATTAGGTTGTGATGGAGTCTGTTGTGAAGGCACTGTGTCAGTCATATGTGTAGCTCGTTGATCACTGCGCTGACTGACAAATGTGGACATAGTCTCGAGAGGGATTCTGTACTCTGAACTAACAAACTAATATGCAGAAAGTAGATCCTGTGCCAGACATGTACTCAATCTGCGTAAAGCACTCTCTCCAAAAGTCTGCGCCACATCACATGGTGAAACTATGTGAGCACATATGTAAGGATCATAACTGGCAGAAGTCAAATCAACTGATTCTATATTGGTGCGTGGACACAACATATATCTACCAATGCAATCTGATGCCAAGTGATCAAGGTCATTGGCAATAGAACCTAAACTCTCAAAAATGCACTATCTCGATGATGCAACTGTCGTCTCAGTTGATTGTCTTATATTCAACCTTTTGGGAAGTACCAAAAGGTTGGGACCCACTAATGCCCTCTTATTTTTGGGCAGATCCTGATTAGGATGTCAGAATTTCTTTGAAAACCTCCCATAACCATGTCCTGCATGTTGAGGGATAGATGTGAAATCAACATCAAGTCGTAAATGAACAACAAGTAATTGTTTGCAAAAATATAATGGCAACTCATCATTGTGTGGCCATCTATGATGTGCTGCTAACCACTTAGGATATATAAGTGGTGCAGCAACAACATCTGTACACTTGGTGACAAAATAGCCCCGAACTCTATCATGTCCATGATAATGTGGAAACATACTATGCACCATATCTAATGAAACAACCCTATTAACTGCTAGCCATTTCACTGTCCCAGTAACAATGCTAGCAAGTGACACATAAAAATCCTCAATACTCAAATCATCATAGGGATTGTATGATTTGACTATGTCAATCATACAGACAAACGCTGCTCTAGTCCCCACCAACCTGTCTCTATTAGACAGGTTTGGTGTACTATGGATCGTCTGATCTAAATGTGTTAAAGCATTATTGAGTCTATCAAGAGTGGTAGCATATAAGTCACTCCTAACACTATGTGCATCACCACTATTATGACCATCACTATGATGAGATGCCATGTCAGATGCCATGTATACAAAGTTTTGCATTTTAAAAAAATTGAACATACATTTAATTTATAAAATGAATTTATATGTATTCAATTTTTACATTTAAATTAACAAAACTAAAAACATTTAAAATCTAAGAATTAAATACACATGAACAATCTACACATTTAAATTAGTTACAATACTATATAAACATTTAAAATTAAAAAATTAAATACATTCAATCTAAACATTTATATTAAATCAAGACGTGCAACAAGGAGTATAAAACATGAAACAACCTACGTGTTCTTATTTATACTAAATTAATTATTATGGGTCACATACACCAAGGCAAGCAAGTTTCAAGTATATGAACATATTTCAAATACATCTAGCCAAGTTCAGATTTTCAAACTAATAATGTAGTTAGATTTCAGATCTTGAATAAAAATGCAAGTTTTATTGAAATAAATGTAAATACAAAACTCACTATTCTATTTCTATAATGGCAAAACTATCCTTTTGAATTGAAATACATTAATCAAATTTCCCATTTTCAACAAATAGATTTTTCCTATTGAAATGAATGTAAATTTGAGAAGACCAAGTAAATGCAAATGACTATATTTGGGGTTTTCAATGGTTTTTGGATGGACAAAAGTGCAATCCTATCACACATATAATGTTGTTAGGAAAATGATAGTTAATTATTTTGGTTGCCTCAGCTACTCATGGTGGTTATACATCTACTGATCATGGCATACTTGATGTAGTTAGCCATTCTAAGCATATCTTAATCTATGTAGATATGATGTTGGAGGCCATGCCTTCTACGCATTTGAGTTCGGTTGATTCATTGGGGACACCGATATATACACTTTTTGGTGATTCCATGTAGCACTTAGTAGATTATACATTGTTGATACTAATGTTGATATATATGATCCATGTTACAAAGATCTGGAACACCATGATGATCCTCTTGTAAGCAAAGAGGTATAAATTAAGACCTTTTGTATATAATTCAATGTCTAGATATTTTGAACTTTTACTAATTTTTAAAACATGTGTTTTTGTGGACACCAGGGTTATTTGGGAACATTCCCATTAGATAGAGTGGCATTGTACATCACCATGATTTAGATTAGGATAGTGTTCAACAAGTGAGATAATACTTGTACATTTTTTTTTTGTAATAAATATTTAAAAATCAATTACATGTTATTTACATACATACATATGTGCTTACATGTACACACATGTGCATGTAGGATGGTTCACACCAACACTCAGGGGATAGCAGTTTACACTCTAAAGCTTGCGCTTCTAGGAGGCATACCTTATCATTGTAGATTTAGGAGATGAGAATCTATATATTGTATGGTGTTTCTATATTTGATACACATGAACATTGCATAATTTTAAGGATCATTATATATACATTCATATATGGTACATATTTGATATGTTCATGGATCTTGTATATTTATTTTTCATAACTATATTTTATACTTTAAAAAGTTATGAATTCCATTGATCTAATATTAGATTAGATTAGTTAACTAAATAGTTTCTTAGATCTAATTAATTTATAACCTTTATATCAAATTTCATATAAATTTAATTATTTTATATCAATTTAATTAATAATTTTATAAATTTAATTAATTTTTATAAGATTATAATTTATAAATTTAATATCCATTTAACTAATTTATAAATTTTATATCAATTTTCATGTGTAATAGATGGAAAAATTGGTGTTGGTAAGTTAACATCTTGTCCTCTTCCTAACCTTTGATGTGTATGCCCCACTAAATTATGATCATGTGAATTGAGGGCCGGATGAAAGTAATGTATAGGAGAGACATGGACCATATGGATAGAAGGATGATTATGATCAAATGATAAGTCATTCTAAGTACATACTATCCTCATGTGAATTAAGGCTAGAGATATATGTAATAAAAGCATGGGCCACGTTCATGAAGGAAGTGTACAAAGCAAGCAAGATGAATCAAACCCTTGTAAAGCTCTACCGCTCAAGTATAATCTAAATTCACTAATCAATAATATATCATCTAAATTTTCATAATTATCAAGTCAATGACTTTACATGTAAGTGGCATTGCTAGATCCATCATAGTCATCGTGCAATAGTTCATTACTAAGTCTCATAATATATTTATGTAATGTAGGATGAGACATTTCAAAGTATTAATGAAGGGTACATGAGAAGATTATGAATTATAGCCAAGGGATACGTTATTATCATGTAGAATAAGATTATGCAAAAGACTATCGCAAGTATCCATAGATTCACCATAAATATAGAAGAATGGTCATCACTATACTCATCATGATGTATGAAATAGGGTAATTCATTCAAATTAGATGAATCTATGGACATAGGGATAACATGACATTTAAAGGATGTATCATCAAGAGGTATACTAATTTGTCATACATAAGTGAAAGGGTGTGGTAGAATCACATAATAATATTTTGCTAAATAGATGTTCATTGTTATCACAAGGAAGAGGATCATTATGAAGTGTGTGGGTAAATATGCCATAAATGTCTCTAGTAGGAGAGGATAAGCACCAACATATCCAATGGAGGGAAAAGATAACAATGGTAAAATAACACATCCATAAAGAACACACTCGCATCCATATGACTGGACCTACTTTAGATGAATATTGAAAATAATTAAACAATCCTTCTTTTATTCTATCTCTAAATAAGCAACCATAAAGTTCTAACTCTAGAATATTAACCAACAACTTATAGTGAAAATTATATTTAAATTGTTAACATATGATTTATACCATTTATTAAGATTAAAGAATGTTCTATGACTATTTTTGTATTTATGCAACAAGAAAGCCACATTCATATTCTATACATTACTACATCTCATCTCAGGAATTCAAAATTTAAACTAACAAAACTATAAGCTATAAATCCAATCACATTTTAAGAAACTACAGCATAATAATACTCTAAAAAATCAAAACATCTCTTCTTGGTTGATACATTATTACTTGTTAAACTAGGATGCCCTTACATCATATTGGTTAACCTACTTAATTCAAGGCATTTTTATTATTTTTAGAATGAATTGACAAGGATGTGGGATAGGTGTAGATCTTATTTCTATGGAAATAACATCATAAAAAAAATTTAATTTTTTTAATATAGAATTAAATAAACCATTTATTACTAATTAAACTTATAAAAAATATCTCACTAATTATTCATTTTAATTTTTATAAAGTCATAAGTGTGTCAAGGATGAATGTGACATATGTGATGAAAGATAAAAACATGTCAAAATTTGAGATAAATGTATGCAAAGAAACCAAGGAATAAATGCATTTTGTCAAACACAAAGGACAACTTACCCACCCAATTTCTTACTACAAATTAGGAGATCTACATTCAAACTTTATTTACTCTCAATTGGAAACCTATTCGAAATATGTTGTTGGTTTCCTATGAAAGCCTCCCTATTGTCCCAACCTTCAAGTGGCTTCTAGACATTCATGTTTTTGCTTCCTTTTTGGCTTGTCTCTGCAATTTCCTCTATCTTTCTATTAAACTGAGTTCTTTCCCTAGTTTTAAGAGGGAATCCCTACTGTTTTTCTTCTCAAATGACATTGTTACCCTAAGAAATCATGAAAAATAGAATAAGGAATATAATATCCCCATTAATTCTTGAATTATAGTAAGGTACAGATTAGAAGTCAAGCCAACGAGTGCTAATGTTCTTTCAATTTTGAATCTTTGAACACTAAGAAACATATAATTATCATGGCCAAATGCATCAAGATAAATTATAATTTTGCTAAGAAGATTATCCATTGAAGACAATCTTCAACAAGGGCATGCCCCTACAAACTGCTTCTTGTTTTGATTTTGTCCATCCCTCATCCTATATGAATTTTGACAGTTTGTCCAATCTCTCCTTTCATATGATACAATCTTTTTAAAATTTCAATTGTATTTTACAGTAAAAATGCCTAAATACAACTATACAGTTTTTTAAAAAGACCAGGTATAGTTGTATGTAGTCATTTTTAAAAAGACTAGGTATAGTTGTATGTAGTCATTTTTAAAAAGACCAGGTATCAAGAAAAGACTATATCATATGAAAGGAGAGATTTTGAACAAACTGTAAAAATTCATATACGATTTTACAGTCGGCAAGTAGAATTAGGGTTTTGCGTTCTTTCTCTATGGGATGGAATCATTCTCTGTAACACATTCACAAAAAGATTTAATTTCTATGATACATTCCCAGCATGCATACAGGATAATCTTGTGTATATTACAATTAGGGTATATGCACATCTTTGCATGTGGGTATAGTTTATATATCCTTTTGTGCACGTGAGTGTTGTGGAGTTAGAGTGATGGAACAATGGAGTTGCAGTGATGGTACCTAGAGGTGGCACATTGCAGTTGAATAAAGGGGCTCACTGGATGTTGTGGGCTCCAGGCAGAACACTTCAAAATTGTATCAATCCGGGTGAAAATGACATTTTTGCCTTTTTTTAATTTTTATTTTCTTTGGTTACGCCCAAAACCTAATAGGGCATAAACATACCACTCGATAAAGTTCCTCCAAGAAACATACAACCATGTAGGTGCCACATAGGTCCAATGTGGTTTCAGGTGTAACAAAACTAGGCATAAATAAATCACGTGTAAATGATCCGCTCGGAATTATTTATTTAGCCAAAAGTGTGACACACTATTGTGCTTTTACCCAAAATTCCAGTCATTAAATTCAAATTTAAACTTTCTTGCCCTATTATACTAACCAATATGAGTCGATTTAATACATGTTTGTGTGACATGTTGCTATATCATGGTTTTTAAAGACACTCATTTGTACATTTAAATGGGATCTAGAAAATAGGGAAAAAGAGGACATTATAGAGAATCATTAGAGCACATTTCGATTTCTAAATGAAATAAAGAACAAGATTTGCATCTACATATATACAATCAACATGTTAATAAATGTTTTTTTTCAATACCACTCATTGTTGTTATTTTGGTTTGCCAATGGGGTTGACCTAGGAGTACATGCTCACTTATCGAGTCAACAATCTCCCTAACGATGTTCCTAGACACCACCTTAACAAACTCAACTATTAAGAAGACAAAGGGGAGTAGTTTTACAAGCATGACATTTTGATAGATCAATCTCAAGCATCATAGATAAGTTTAGCTCATCATATCAAGGTTGTGTTTCTTGAGATTGACCCCATGATTGATGCACAAGCAATCTTGCATCACCCAAAAAAAATCCTTTACATAAGTTTATCTTTTTATTGAGTTGTTAGTTTAGTAGCAGTCATTTTGGTTTGTTGCAATTGAATTACTAGACACAATATCATTTTGAACATTTAGACCCGAAGACATAATCGTCTGTGTGGTAACACGTGTATCAATTTGTCATGAGATTTTGTATATTGCATCAACAGAGCATATCCACATGTCAATTTGTATTTCATGTTATAATTTGTATGAGATGGCTTGCCAAATTAGATATTGAAGGTCTCTATGGTGTGTGCTATGTTTTTGGCATTTGGTTCAACAACTAATTTCAATAGTGGCATCATTGCTCCTAAGAAACTCTTCATGTTTAAAGTCATGTCAAGGTTGGAGTCATATGGCTTTCCACATAAGAAAAGATGACCATTTACACATTTCAAAGATATGTGTCCAATTCCAAGGTGAAAATTATGGAGAAATCATTTAATAGTGGTTCCATGATATTTATCTTAAGTGCATGGAAGACTACTACATTTTTAGTTGGCCCCAACCTACTATATCAATTTTCAAGATAAAAGGTGACAAATTCATTAAGAATAGTGGAAGAGGATGAGGGAGAGGCAAGAGCAAGTAGGACAAAGAAATAACAAAATGAAGGTCAAGTAGTTGAGAGAAGAGTTATTGAAGCCAATTTAGCCTGAGTTTGATAATTGTAGTCGCACTCTTGTTTAGTGCATATTTTGTATTAAAAACTAAGATTAAAGTTTAGATCTATTATAAGCCGTAGAGGTAGATATTTTGATGTAATCTAAGATCATGGAGAATAATATATTGATTTAGTTGATTTTCATATTGTTGTTATGATATTTGAATTTCATGGTGCATGATGAGTGTTTTGTGTTAAGGCTACATGGTTAGGTAGTCTTTCATTAAACCCCCTTACTACAACTATGATAAATGCTAATAGTGCATAGATTTTAATCTTGAAGAGGTGTGAATAGGAAAAGTAGAAGTTTATCAAAGTAGGTGTAGTTCCTGGAAAGTGTATGATAAGGTGAGTAGGGAAAGATAAGAATAAGTAGATCAAAGTAAGGTTATGAAGCCTTGAAATAAGGGGAAGAAGTATTGTGAATCCTATAGTTGGATCTAAATGTGGGATCAAGAGTTTGGATATTAGTATAAGCGAGATATTTGTATGAGCATCCTCTAGCTATGTGAGGTAGACATTGCATTGGATCTAAAGAAATAAGTTGAGGAAAGAAGAAAGTGTGAAGATATCTTCTAGCACTAAGTTGTGAAAAATATAACCAAGTTTTGAGGTTGTTGACAGAGCATTAAGTGTGAGGTTGTTAGCTTCAAATTTGTGAAGAAGTTGAGAAGCTTGAGCAAATAGACCACTAACTGAGAGACATTTTGCAAGAGTGAATATGCAAAAGTAAAGGTTGAGTTAATATCCCTACAAATAGAAACACCAATAGTGAGGCAACCTATTATTGGTATGTAAGTGTGAAAGTGAGATTTGAAAGTGATTGTTAAAGAAGTGAGTGGATAGATCATCAATGTTTGGGGCAATCTACCTAGGATGCATGAAGATACAACATCAAGGAAGAAGACATTGGAAAGTAGGCAAGATTCAATGAAAAGTAATCAAAATCAAAGGGAGTAAATTGAGTGCTAAAGTTTGAGACAATTTGTAAGTAAGAATTAATGATTTATTGTTGTCATGAATATTAGAGGGATGAATGTGGGTCCTAATGTTAGGGGTACTAGTATGGAAAATCCCGAGAAAGTAAATGGGAAAAGTTAGAATTGATGAAAAATGTAGTGTATGGATTGAAAAATTTATAGTAGGCTTAGCAAGGAGTGAAGAAGGTGTGGATCAAAAAAAGAATTAAGAACAAAGGAGCAAGATAAGAGTAAGTGGAGTTAGTTTTTTTAGATAGAATAGCTAGGGTTTCTATTGGCCCCCATGCTTAAAGCATAATAATAGTTCTACAATACTACCATAGATGGCCCATATCACTATAACTAAAGGTACAAACTATACTCAAAACCACTAATGAGCTTAAGTAAAAGTATATAGAAAATGACGTAAATTCTAAAATGTGCTTTCATTATAATTCAAAATCAACACCATGACAAACTAAAATACTCAATACAACCTCCCACCTCTCTCTGCTAGATGTCACCTCCTCATGATCTACCACATATTATTCTAACCATGGTAAAGCTACTAGAGAATCACCCAACTATGAATTGCTATGAACTTCTCTTGAAAGATTGGGAAAACTAGACCAAATCATGTCTTATGATGATGAACATGATAGATAGAATTGCCAAAAAAAATAGAATGAAAAAATCACTATCAACTTCTCCATAGCCATTGTGGGACCAATGACTCGTAAACCCACCAATACTTTACCAAAGTCATAGCAAAATGCCTGCTTCCCAAGGAAGTGCCTCTTATTCTTTATTTTCTTATAACATAACTATGTATGAAATCATTGATTCTACTTTTGCTAGCCCTAATACTCCTTTTTGCCTCTCTCCTCTAGGTTCCTCTATAAGCTTGGCAACCTCCATATTTTCAAATTGATAGGGCATAAATATTTTCAATAGATATACCTTAAGCTTCATTTCAAGAACACAAATTACAAAATTTGTGATAAAATCGCTATGTAAAGTTTTTTTTTTCTACCTCTAACCTATACTTTCCTAAGAATTTTTGAATGAACTCTAGAGTCACTTCACTTTCATAGTGAAAGATATGCCTTAGATAGTGAGTCAAAATTGTGCTACTGTAGTAAGTGGAGCTAATGTTGTAAAGAAAAGATTAATAATATTCGATAGTGGAAAGAGAGTTAGAGAATATGTGGTGAGAAGATTGACATCAATAGGAGTAGAAGATAAGTTGCCTTGTAGGCAACAAATGTTTGTTCAAAAGAATGTGAAGAACAAGGGAAGCCAAGGTACTGTAGATAATGTTGATATTGTAGATTAAATAGAGGAAATATTGGATTTGCTAAAAAAATTTCAAGCTAGGTTAGCAAATGTTGCAAATGATGAAAGAAGAAATCCTGTGTTGAGTTATGATAAAAGTAAGGGACATGACGAAATGAAAGAAAGTACATAGATGCCTAAAGAAGGAGAAGAATTAGATCGTGATGATTTTGAAGATGTCTTTGTGAGAGGAATGATAATATTAGAAGAAGATTTGAAGATATGATAAAAGAAAGAGGGATTAGTATGATAGAGAAAAGGTATGCGATAATTGATGTGTTAAATTGTGGTGATTTGAGAGAAGATGGATCTAAAGAGTTGAATACTAATGGAGTCAAAATTTAAGAAGAATGTGAGAGTGGAAAATTTGTTGAAGGCATAAAGTCATGGTTGTGGAGATCGACAACAACTTAGCAATAACACAAATGGTGAAGACAAAGATATTGAAGAAAAGATAGTTGGTGCTAATGATGATTCAATAGTGTTTTAAGCAGATGTTGTGAAGGTAGAAGTTGAAGAGGAGAATCTTTTGAGAGATGAAATAAGTAGAGATGAATTATAAAAGTTATAGTTGATTACATATGAAGGATGGCAAATTTGTGTGTATTCCCATAATGTGGAAATGTTAGATCTAAAGATGTAGAGAAAACTTGTTTAGAGAATTATATGAAGAAATAAAATTGTGAAGGTATGGAGAATATTGAGATTGGAGATAAGATTATCAATTGGTTGGTAGATAGGAGATTTGATTATGAAAGTTTAAAATAGTTTTTGGAAGTTGTTAAGATAGTGTGGCGATAATCCATGTTGGATTAGATTGTTGGGAGAAAACACAAGTATGAGAGTGAGATGACAAGTATGAGACTAATCATAGACACATTTGATGAAAAGGTGAAAGATGTAGTAGATGTAATTCTTACAATGTTATTGTATAGAAGGAAAATCATAGTTGTTGGATGTAAAGAAATTGAGTAGTGGAGGAAAGTAAAAGGCATAACATGAAATAATAAACTTGAAGACCCAAGTGGGTAGATGAGAAGACAACTTATCTAGTTGTAGAATTTAATTCTAGGATAGGAAATCTAGGTGAATAATTAAAGTTGAAGTTTGCGGTAGCATAATTGAGTGAATATTAAATACTGGATGATTGGGAAGAATTATACATGTGCACAAGATATGATAGAAAGGGATTCGATTGTCCCATCTATGACAAGCATGAGTCTACCATAACCAAATATCTTGAGAAAATAATCATATCCAAAGTAGACCTTTCCACCATCACAGCTCTTATAATCAACAAACTAATTCCTATGGGGAGTCATGTGGAAAGGTACATTAGAGTCAATCAACCATGGATTCTCAAACTTGCATTTGTAGGAAGGGTTGCAATGAGAAGCTAAATCATCCCTAGATTCCTTCTTACCCTTATTCTTGTAATCCTTATTAATGTAGTTGATCTTACCATAGTTCCAATATTTAACCTTAGATCTACCACAAAACTTAAATCTTGCCTTAGATCTAGATTATCTATCCTTATTCTTGCCTTTGCCCTTATCCTTGGAATGACCTCTCATAGTCAAGGCATCAAGTTGATATACTTTGAAGTTTTATGCTTCAACTCCTCTAAGAGAAATGCATCCACAACCTCATCAAGATTCAACTTTGAGAGAGTGCTACTAATCATCATAACTAGGTTGTCCCATGATTTAGGCAAATAATAGAGGAGGGTTATGCACTAGTCCTCCTCATCTATTTTCACACCCACTTTTGCTAAATAGATCACCATGATGTTGAACACATTCAAGTGCTTTTTCACTCATCCTCAAGGAGTAAAGCTTCTTCCACAAAAATAGATTGTTAACAAGGACTTTGTTTGGTACAAGTTCCATAACTTTTTACAAGGGCTCTTGATGGTGGTTTCTCTTGATATATTTAAGAACACCAAATTTGCGAGGTAAAGCCAAACAAGGCTCCTTGCCTTTCTATCAATCACTACCCAATCTTCATCCTTCATGTTAGAGAATTTTCAACTAGAAATTGCTCCAACTTTAAGTGTAAATGCTCCACAAATATAATGTAACTCCTAATTGATTGGTTTGACTTCCAATACCAAGTGGGGTCAAAGTTCCCAAGCACTCCATGTAGGTGTAATAATTATCTCTTACACACACTATTAATAATTGGCGAAAGATGATAGTCATAGTCCACCTAGCAATCCCTATTTAATGGCATTATAATTATCGTAAGACCAATGACACATGGCAAATAGTGCTAATTATGGGATCTCAATATTCCATCCAAGTGATGTACCCTTTTCCATGTAGGCACACCATTTACAATATTACACAAATATTAAATAATTGTAACTAGATATAGGACTTGCAAGGTGTATAACACTGAGTCCTAACAAAACCCTAGGGGGTGTAGAAATGTTGGGTTCACCAAAAATAAATGTTTTCACTACAATTTCACCTAGAGAAAATAATTAAATAATAATAATAGCTTTGGACCTTAGAGTTGGTGTACTAGAATAATAAATGTAGAATTGAATTATAGAATTTAAATAAATTAAATGTGATAGCTTAAAATTTAGATGGAGAATATACTACTAAAGATGTTGGGAATTGATTTGCCAATGTGTAAAAAAATATGACTTTGTTAGAAGAATGACTTAAAATCTATAAATTGATTATATCTCACTTTGACACAAATTCGCACTTGTGAAACTAAACTATGTGCTTGTAGAAGCGAACTTGGTGTGTGAAAGTGAACTAACAAAAAAATGGCAATTGTTGCAGATGTGCCTGACTCATTGTACCAATGTCTAAAGTGGGGTAGTGTTGAGAAACATCATTTGTAAACTTGCTAGATAGTGATTTGTTCTTCTTTAGTCAAGCCTCTAGGCAAAATGATTTAATGATGATGAACAAATATCAAAGATAATAAGCAAGAATGCCTTGTACTTATAAAGATAATGCAAGTTGACAATGCAGTTATGATGTTGCTAAGTGAATGTTCTTCTCTTATAGGATTTTTGTATGATTTTAAATGGATAAGGAATGTTTTTGAATACAACAACATAGTAGACAAATTCACAAAAATATGCACTAGAGGTCAATTCACAATGGCTAGTAAGAAAAGGGCGACAAGGTTGAATTTGAAATTTGAGTTTTAAAAGTTTGAGGTTAGATTTGCATGTATGAAAGTGACCTAGGTCAATTTTGCACCCATAAATATGAACCAAGGTGACAAGTGGGACATCTAAGGATTAGAACTGGTTCTTTTGGATAAACAATGATGAGAACATGCTAGGATAATGTCACGAGCCAAGTTTAACACATGAATATGCCACTTGTCAGCTTGTTATTGCATAAATGACAATCTAATGGAGGTGGGCCCAAAATATAAGGGAAAAGGGTATGCGCACATGCATTTTTCACCATTATAATTATTTAAATTTTGAATATTATTTCAATATCATAGTTAGTCCTGGCTCATTAAGTCTAGAACATTTTACTAGTTATCATTATTTAATCAATTTAACCTAAAATCCTTTTAAAATTGTTTTTATTTTCTTACATATATATATAAAGAAGTAACAATGATTTTAATCTATTGTTTTGAAATTTTCATTCTTTAATCTTTCTTATTAACAAAACCTTTAAACATCTAATACTTTATAAACCATATTTATCTCACAATAATCACCAATATAAAAAAATATAAAATTAATGTAAGTACAATTCCTTATCTCACAATTATCACCAATATAAAATTAATGTAAATATAATTCTATTATATATTTCTTTCATAAATATTTTTAATTTTTTTAAATTTTACTTATATACTTAAAAAAAGTTATTATTAAAATAAATACCTACTCATAATACTAAAAAACTATACCATTAATTTAAAAAAAATGTCGAATTTGCCGAAATTGGCAAATAATGGTGATCCTAGGGTTTTGATTCTTTCGTCTGCTGCTGCCACAAATGGAATCGCTCCTACTTGTGCTACCATGGACAGGAAATCCACTGCGAAGACCGCCTTTGACATGGGATATCGAGGAAGTCCGTGCCCACGAGTTTTGGTGGGTACTCCGACGGTGGTTTCAGCATCGCCACCTGAAGCTTCTCCTAGTGGTAGGGAGAACTTGGAGAATCCTTTTTTAGGGTGGGACACATGCACAGGCAACAGGAGAATAGTAGAGTGCTCCGCAAAACCTTGTCTCTCGACTTTGATGATTCGCTGTCAAAGGAGATGCGGGAAAATAATTTTTTTTTTCAGATAACGACTTAATTGGAAGATTCAATCGCTTTTGGCCCAGATTAGTGGATCTTCACGATTGGATAACAAATTCACGGCTTCCCCTTCTGGATGGAGGAGTAGAGATTTACCCTAGTAAGAAGGGTTTTTTTATTGCAGTTTTCGAAGGCAAGAAAGACAAAAGCACCATTCTGAATCATGTTTGGTAGTGGGAAGGCAATCTGCTGCAGGTAAAATCATGGCACTCTGACTTTGACCCATCCAAGGAATTATTTTCAGTTGTGCTGATTTGGGTGCGGCTCCCAAATCTACCCCTACAGTATTGGTTTGAATCATGTTTTGCGGCAATTGGGAACTCCTTGGGCAAATTTGTGTTTACGGATGTAAATTCAAAGAATTTTATCCACACAACTTATGCTAGGATCTTGGTGGAATTGGATATTTCAAAGAGTCTTCCGGCTAAAATTACCTTGAGGGCCAACAGACAATGCTGGATTCAGCCATTGGATTACGAAGGTTTGATCTTCGGATGCAGAAGATGCTATCAAATGGGTCACATCGTTGCTGAGTGCCCAACTGCCAAAATGCAGGCAAACCGAGGCGCTTCTTCATGGAAGGATTCTTCCCCCAAGCATTATTCTGTCCTGAACTCTCCCAAAGAGAGTCTTAATACAACAAAATCAGATGTCAAGAAGCAATTTGCAGAAGTGGTGGTGGGAAGTTCTTCTGTGTCAAAGTCAGCCGAAAAGTTTTCACAAGCAAGTGGTCCAAGCTTCAAGAAAGAGGCAAAAAGCTCTTTGAAACCCATGGTTTCTAGCTCTCCTTTTACTATCCATTCCACAAGCTCTCTCACCTTGGTTGCGTGGAATCAGAAGCCAAAAGAGCCTCCCATTCCCTCAAAGGGTCCGATCGGTGAAGAAATTTCAAAAGAGAATAATGGATCCCATGATCAAGGCTAGACAGAGGTCAAGAGGAGGAAGAACTCCCCTCCTCATAGGAGGCCTCTTAGGGGTTCTTTGGCCTCCTCTGAGGACAATATTCACTTCCAACATTCACAGTCAGAGGATTCCGGTGACTCCTCAAGGGACAGACTCAAGGATGGGAAAGGGATAGTGGTTCAAAAGATAATGAAGAAGGATTTGGCAGCTTTATTAGATATTCGTGAGCACCTTAAGGCATGTCAATCCCATTCTTAGGAGAAATGAGGTGATAACATTTCTGTAATCTCCGCCGGCACCCCTATTAGAGGGCATGCTTTTCTTTGTTATTTTGTTTCTTTATAGTTTAGAGGGAGCAGTCCCCTTGACCGCAACGTATCAAAAAAAAAAAAACCTACTCATAAAAATCATCTTGAAGTGACTTAAAACCCTTTATAAACCATATTTATCTCACAATAATCACCAATATAAAAAATATAAAATTAATGTAAGTACAATTCCTTATCTCACAATTATCACCAATATAAAATTAATATAAGTACAATTCTATTATATATTTCTTTCATAAATATTTTTAATTTTTTTAAATTTTACTTATATACTTTAAAAAAGTTATTATTAAAATAAATACGTACTCATAAAAAGTTATTATTAAAATAAATACGTACTCATAAAAATCATCTTGAAGTGACTTAAAACCCTACTCAAATCCTAAGATAATTTAAAAGTTAAATTAAAAATATCCCTTCAAAACTTAACCAAAAAAAATTATCATCATTTAGTAAATGGCAAATTATATTATTTTCCAATTTCAAAAGTTAGGGTGGTGGAAGAAACTTTTATGGCACGTGAATCTTACCACATTAAAATTCTGACATGGAGTTGAGGTCCCCGATTTTTAACGGGAATTTTGAATGGAGGAATTCTGACCCAATTTATCGGTCGCTTCAAAATTTGAATTGCATTTTAACGGTAATATTTTCATCTAAGAATATAATAGATATTTGTAGTGTTTACTTTTTCATCTAGAAATTGTGGCCTTCCTTATACACGGATTTGATAGGATATATGTTGCCCGCGGGGAATGTCAATGACATTGTAGACTTCATGAAATGAATTGAAAGTGAACTTGGTTCTAGAGAACACTAAGAGGTTTTAACTTTTAAACATTATTTAATCAAATATAAGTTTGATTTCTTTTTTAATGATACATTAGAATTATAAAATCTATATTTTATTTCAAGTTAAACAAGTTATAAATTTTTATTTTTGTGAAGTTGAATGATTTATACATAGTTTATTAAGGATTAAGATTTGTTGAATGTAAAGCTTGTAACGTTTTAAAGGGACGAGGTCACGATTGCACCTCAAATATTTTGGCATAATGGATATCTTGTATTACTTAGCTCTAAGCAAAAAGAGATTGATTATTCATACAACCTGTGATTTGAGCTCCCATTTCTATTAGGCTGCTAGAATGATTGAAAGATGATTATCCTCTCATGAAAAAAAAGGGTTATAAATTCATTTTCTAAATATTAAAATAAATTACTATAATAGTGTAAAGGTGAAATTAACATATCCATGCATTTCCTATTTAGTTTTGTGCGTCTGTTGATGGAAATGTCTTAATATAATATCATATCAACAAGTAACAAACTCTTATGTTAGGTTTGGCTCGTGGTTAGATCCTTAACTATCTTCATTTCACCCTTGTTTGTGCTAATCCCTATACTTTCACTATTTATTCATCCCAATTTCACCTTTGTTGGCCTTGATTTCTATGCATTTGCTTCTTACCTCGAGATCACCACTTTATCCCTAGAGATCACTTTTGCATTGTTTAGGATTGACCCTAATCAACCCTGAAGAGCATAGAATGATCCTTGAATCAGAAAGCACCAAATTCTAATTCTAACATTCCCAACCCTTTCTATTAATTGTTATAAGTTGACTTAGCTCACATTTCATGTGACATGTTATTTCATAATATTTAAAGACATTCATTTAACACTTAAACACATCATGATGGAACTGGGGAATTACTAGAGGAATCACTTCCAAATTTAAAAGTATTGAAGGAATCAAATCTACATCATCATCATACAGGTCATTTGTATGTTTGTGAATGTCGTCTTCAAAAAAGCACACGCAGTCAAGCCAGAAGCTCACAGAGGAAAATATCATGGACTGTGGAAACATCATGTCTTTAATTAGGAGAATTTGTTCACCTATCAAGTCAACAAGCTCCTCATTACTATTTATAAACACTACCTTGATAGATTTATATATCTAAAGAGGTAAAGATAAGTAGATCCTCAGGTGCATGTTTCGTTAGATTAGTTTCACACCTCAATTCAATTCCACATGTTAGATCAAGTTTGTGATATTCGTGATTGAACTTGTGGGAATCATAATTAATCTTACATGATTTTCTATGAGATTTATGGTTTTGACACATTTATTAGATTGAAGAAGTTAATTCTTTGATAGTGACAAATCATTCCAAAAACAATATCAATATCATTTATCCATAATCAATCTTAAAACTAAACCCCTCTATCCTCTTAATTAATTATTATATTTATTTTAATTTTTTATTTGTCTCAACCCTATTATATAAAATAATTTATACTATATAATTACATTCTTTTAATTAACTTAAATAATTTAAAAACATATTTGTTTAAAACTATTCTATAGGTAATTATTAACTTTAAGTGGATGGTATAACACCACCTTCCTTAAAAAATATTTTATTCAAGAATTTGTTAGAACACAATATGGTTTAGTGTAATTTTAATAGACTTTGAAAAGTTGAGGGGGTTTCCACATCTTAATATGTGGAAAAGGGTGTGACATATATTAGGGTTTTTAGGCAATCAATTGATAGATTAAGCAAGGGTCAATAAACTTTTTAATTAGTACCATGAGGGCCATAGAACCTTTGAGTTGATAGTAAAAAAAGATTGAATGTCCAAAAGACACTCAACAATACAAAAAAGAACAAGAGAGGATAAATGACACAAATCTAGTTTGAAGACACAAATGCTTTGAAGTTCATTGAATTGCTTGCTTTATATTCTTTGTCTTCTTAAATTTAACTTGTTCTTTAAGCTTTTGATTAATAAGATAAATGTTCTTTGCAATTTTTTATTTTTACTGTAGAGATAAAAAGTGTATATTTTTTCTTATTTTGTATTTATCTTAGTGCCTTAGTTTATGAATGTAACTTATGATGGTTTTAATCACTTAGAATAATAATTTGTCCTCGAGCCTATGTTCCACATTCAAACTAAGCCCACATCACTTCTGGACACTTCACCACACCCATTCATGATTGTTTACACATCTTAGACACTAACATGACATGCTTTGGTCCTCTTGACATAACTAAATGCCATAACATCTCTTGAATTTAAAATATTTATTCCTACCTGAATGCTTACGTTTTTATCCCTCACAAATCCTAATTCACCTCCAACAATTAAAAATAGGGAGAATCCATTTATAAAAGAGGTTTTTAATAGAAATGAACATAACGAGGTATAAGGAGCACAACCAAACATCTAGGAGCAACACAAAAACTAGGGTATCATGAGCACTTAGTAGAAGTTGCTAGACCTCTATAATCAAACCTCCATTATGACACACCCATATCATCTCAACCACTTAGGGCTTCACACACTTAGCATATCCAACTTTTATTGTTAACTCAACCCAAGGATTTGATTGAGGTGGATCCCCTAAACAACTAATAGGCATCCCTTTACCCACAAGTTACAAGTTTCAACTTTAGAAGCTGTAGAAGACACGATTGTGCAAAACAAGATCCTGACACACAACTAGGACACAACCACGACTGTACTACACCAACACATGACTTAGAACAAAATTACAAATGTATAGATGGGATCACACCATGTTGGATGTGGTTGTGTGTGCTAACATCTTTAATAATACTATGCTAGAACACCACTAGCTTGTAACCTCCTCCTATCTTCTCTATTGTCATATGTGTCTTTTCCAACCACTGAATTAAACACGACCTCTTTCCCCTTATTCTTATTTTGTAATTCCATCTAAAATGAACAATTTCAAACTTTATTTATAATTTTTTGATGTTTAAAATCTAAAATATTGTTATATTGATCAACTTTAAATTTTATATGAATAAAGCAATTATATAATAATTAAAATAGAATATTACAAATATCATATAAATTGAAATTTATATAATCTATTTTACTATCTTATAAAATATAAACTTTATTAAGTTGAGAAACTTTGATAAGCTACCGCCTTATTAATTGGGGAGGCACTCAATAAACATCCAACACAATTTTGAGTTTTAAGTTTATCTTATATTACAACCAATCTTCTTTTCTATTATAAGGAAGTTCCACATCACAAAAATATAACTCTAAATTACTTAATATTTATTTTTAAAAGTCATATAATTTTATGCAATTTTTAATTAAAACAATATATAATTTAGAATCTTTTCTTTTGGACTAGTCAAACAACTATTATTTAAACTCTACATTTTATCTTTTGGAATATTTTTATATTTCCCTTTTAAATTTCACTTCTAAAATTTAATAATTAAAAAAAATCAACATTTAATAATTACTTTAAGAATCTTAAAACAATACCTAGTTAAAAAATTAAGTAAACCTCTAAATACCTACTTAAAAAATCAAGTATACCTGTGGAGAGAACCATTCTCTTAGAAGAGAAGGAATGTACGTTCCTAAACTAATAAAGAAAAGAAATCTAAACAACGTGCACACAAAAAATATTGGTCATAACTAATTTGAATTACCCCTCCTATAGTCTAACCACTTTTTGTGCACATGGTCCACGATATATTAATTTTGTTATAAAAAACTAATAAAAAATTAAATACTCACAAAAAGCCAATTAAAACATAGATTACAAAGAGATATGTGTCTTTAGGTGTGACATCCACATCATCCATAACAATGGCCTTAACAACAAGGATGTTCATCCAGATCAAATGGACATGAGAACAAACAACATGCCCTCACAACCATGGAAGGTGGGATTTTTTTGTCAACCACGACATGCTTATCTCTTTTACATTAAAAAACAAAAAAATGACCTTAGGAAATAATTTTGGATCTTAGAAAATGTCCCTGTTGGGCCAAAGGGATCTTTCAAATAACCCCACTAAACTGATGGTTAATGGTATAAATTTCCATTAGTTTTCTCTATAGAAAGGCAGGATGAATGATTCTCCCGAGGAACATGTGTACATCTTCCTTTTGTACATAGTCTGACTGGCAGGTAAGATCATGGGGGTTGGGTCAAATTGCCAGCTAGTTCAAAGCCTTGGATTTGAACATTCTCCTGTTTGGCTCCTTTGAATCATAGAAGGCTGGAAGGTCTGAATTTTTATATTCAGCGTTACATAAGACCAAGCTGGCATAAAAAGGAATTAGAAGTCCACTTTGATAGGAAGGCCCATAAAAGTCATCCTCTTGATCTCAGCATATCAATGGCGATGGATATGCCATTGGTGGAGAAATGGGAAATTTTGTGGCATTGTAATAATGTTTTATGGCCTGCACCCACTTGTGGGAATCACCAAGAAGACCACCTTGAGCCTGAGTCTAAGCCTGAGCTTGAGCCTGAGTCTATGGCAGAGCTTGAGCCTAAGCCTGAGCCCGAGCCCCAGCCTGACACTGAGGTGGCTGTTGGTTGTACTAGTAGCAATGATGGTGGTGAAAAAAGTAGTGGGTATCTGAAGAGCATGGAGGAACAACAAAATCATCATCATCATCAACAACAAGGACAACAGAAACAACAAGATCAAAGTTTGGGATTGTTTGAGAGAAGACACAGAAGATCTGTGAGTGATGACATGAGATTGGACACGACTAGGCTGTTCACTACAAGGAAGGACAGTTCTAGCACTTTTGACATCATAGAAAAGGCAGCTCTGCAGCCATCTATGATCAAGGTACGCGCTTTGCTCCTATACCCACTTACGAATCCATCCTCTTTTGCTCATTTTGTCATACCCAGATGGCTTAGTTATGTTTGGAGGGCACTTAATGGTTTTGAAATGGTTTCTAATTCTTCTATTGATCTCGTCTTACACACAAATCCATCCTCTGTTAGACAATTTTGCCAGCTATTGAGCCCCTGGAGGAGATATTGGAAATGATTCGTTATATTTGCAGGGGAGTTTAATAGTTTTGAAATGGTTTCTCCTTATGTTTGCTACTAAGTAATGTAGACACTGGACAATCTCTTACTAGACCCACTTGAACATCTATCCTCGGTACACTTCTTCATATGTTAAATCGCTGGAGGAGATTATTTGAAATGGCTTTGTTATGTTTGGAGGACAGTTTAATGGTTTTGAAATGATTTTTCCTTATGCTTGCTATTCCGTGACGGAGACGATCTCTTCCTACGCTCACTTAGAAGTCTGTCCTCCGTTTGATATCTTTTATTGACCATTGATTCCTAGAGGAGACCGTTTGAAATGATTTAGTTATGTTTGGAGCGCAAATTAATGGTTTTGAAATGGCTTCTTATTATGCTGGCTGTTCAATAATGTGGATGATCTCTTCCAACACCTATTTGCAAATTCTTCCTCGGTTTGTTAGCTTTGTGGGCCATTGAATCCATGTTTGAGATTGTCTGAAATGATAACCGTTATGTTTGGAGGGGAGCTTAATGGTTGTTTCATTCTTATGTTATTAGGTAATGTTTCCCCTGGTCCGGTTGCATTGCTACTGCAAGGATGCCATCCCAAGCTATGCAACTAAGACATGAATCTAAAAGGCAGACTTTCAACAGGGTTGTGGTTCTGGGATGAATTGATAGGGTTTCAAACCACTCGCTGGGTTACCATTCTAGAGAGGTCTGCCTGTATAAATTTCTTGCATAAGGAACAGTTTAAGCTGTGTGCAAGTCTAAAGCTATGAGGTCCACCTACCCTAATGACGTGTGAATAGAGGGGACCAGGCCATGTGCAAGTTCTCTGGAGTAGATACCCTTCAGTATAATAGCATAGATGACACACCTGGTAGTAGCACCAGGAATGAGGTGTGTTAAGTCCTGGGGGATTAGGTACACTCACCCAAATGGCATAGATGACACACCTGGTAGTAGCACCAGGAATGAGGTGTGTTAAGTCCTGGGGGATTAGGTACACTCACCCAAATGGCATAGATGACACACCTGGTAGTAACATAGACAATGCTATGTGCAAATTGCTTTTGCAGAGTAGATACCCCTTAGCATATTAGCCTAAATACTATGCAATAGTGTCACCTCTTAGCATTTCAGCCTCTCCTGTATGATATTGGGGCACCTGTTGGAATAGTAACCTGAAGATTTTATCATTATTTTTTTTTTTTTCAAAATTTCATGGTTTGGTACTATACCCTGAGACAGGCATCAAACCAAAAGTATGTTCATGTTGGGGAAAACTCATGTTTTGCTACTATGTACCTGGGAGGAGGCATCTAAACTTAAGGGATGTTCATGTTGGGAGAAACTTCATGTTCTGCTGCCATGTCCCTCTTACCAGGCATCTAGGCTCTAAACAGAAAGCATGTACATGTTCGGTAAAACCTTATGTTTTGCTACTCTGTCCCTCAGACCAGGTATCTAAACTGAAAACATGTCCATGCAATGTTGGTGAAAACATCTTGTCTAGCCACAATGTCCATCAGACAAGGCATCGGAAACCTCTTTGTTTGTTGCTATGTCCCACAGACAAGGCATCTAAATTCTAAACCAAAAGGATATCCATGCTGGGGAGAACCTCATGTTTTGCTACTGCATCCCTCAGTATGATTCTCTATTTGAAATAGTGAACAGAATTAACAATGTAACCAGATAGAGGAGTAAAAGTATATCTTTATTCACACATGAAATTATTACAGAAGTAGACCAAAGATGGTTGGCCAAGGATCAGATTGGATTGGACTAGATCATACTTCTTTCCTTGATGATACAAAGTCTATTTAAAGGACCTGACGGTTGCCAAGAAGAATACAACTGTCTACCAACTGACTCTTATAACTACCCAACAGCCGACAAACAATTAATGCACAGTCGGATAAACCATATTATCGAAACATAGTAATAGTCATTGTACACTGACTGTAGAGAGAGACAGAACAATATAATGACAAAAGTGGGGAGAAGGTATGCATGCCAAAAGATAACCAAAGAGGATGGATAAGAGCTATTAGTAAACTTGTAATAACAAATAAACATATCAGCATGATATAGAAACCAGATTCAGTTGCTAGAAACAATAGTAAACTGAGCTGCTGGTATATCTTGTTAAAATACATGAATTTTGATTCAAACTTTAGGTGTACCCAATGTGAATCAGAAAATAAAGTAATTTGACATTTCAATTTCCTTATCTATAATTTCAACTCTAGCACTTCTCTATTGTAACTGAATGTACTTCAGTCCCATTGATTGGCTTTGGTCATTTTTAGACATTAATAGAATTTCCTACCTTCCTTTCTTGCTCTCGTATTAATTTCTGGCTATAGAAACCATTGAATTTTTTGCAAGTCCTTGTTACTGTACTCTAGAATATTGGGATATAATATTTTTTTTTCATTTTGAATTTCAGGAAGCCCACCCTATCAAGGATCTAAAAGTAGCAAAGTTGGAGACTATTGCATCTGGGAAGGAATTTAAAGAACCTTCACGAGCTAAAATGGTTCCAAAAATTCAGCAAACAGCTCCACGGCAAAAAGAGCGAAAAAGGGGCACAAAAAGTTTGACAGATCTAGAATTCGATGAGGTTAAAGGGTTTTCTGAACTTGGTTTTACATTTAGTGAGGGAGACTTAACCCCTCGAGTAGTTCAGGTGCTTCCTGGATTGCAGCGATTAAGTAAGCAGGGGCCACCTCGCGAGTCTTACCATAAATTAAGCAGGCCTTATCCTTCAGAGGATTGGTTGATGCGTAAACCAGACCCACCTCTACGAAACTTACAAATGCCTGCTTTGCGCATGCAAGGAGTGGATATGAAGGAACATTTGAAGTTTTGGGCTCAAGCTGTAGCTTCTACCGTGAAAATGGAATGCTAGTAAGACATCTGAGGATTATAAATAAGGTAAACTGAAAAAGTACCTTTGTTCCCACAAGTGGGGTCTCATATGCCTAGGAGGTGTGCTGGCTAGGCTGTGAACTAAAAAATGACCTCCACCTTTATATCTAATTTGGTTTGCATATATACTTGGGTTTGAAAAGGGGTGCATTCTATTTGGAATCCAGTGTCGTTGCAAACATTGGCTACATTCATTAAGCCTGTGAATTTTGGTTTCCGATAGGACACCATGCAGAGGTACTAGACATCTTGACAATTCCATGCAACATTCAGCAACAGCATATGACTAAGCCTAATTTGTACTCTAAAATGGAAATTTTGATTTACCAACTGCTACTGCATGCAAAGAAGCAGTTTTTTTGGAAGAATGCAACAATTTTCTTCTACTTGTATCCAATAAAAGCCGGATTCTTTTTTTCTGTTGTGTGGTATGCGCAAGACATGCTCACCAAGTCAATGTGGTCACAAGCACGGCATGAATATGCTTTTTTGCGTTCTCAGAGTTTGATGGATTTTTAAGCAAATCTTATTTGATTATTGAAGCTCATTAAGTTTACCATCATCAAAATTTTCACCATGCGAGCTAAGAGCTCACTGATTGAAGTGGACATCTTTCCTATCTTCTGTGCAACATCTTTTTGTTGTACTCCCAAAGTGAATAACCTTTATTGCAGAAGAAAAGGTTCACTGGTTAAGTTTTAAAGATCTACTTGGGCACCTCATTTTAACTGCCTCTTGCATAACCTTTAGAGTTTAGACACTAGAGTTTTGACTAAAAGATTAGTATCCTAACTTTCGAGACAGGTTGTTTGAACATATTTTAATGCACGTTGGACCTGGGTTAAGATGAAGTTGCACTGGTCACAGGTTATTAACACCAGGTCTATATTCTGTCTAATCATTCTACAAATTATGTATTACAACAGAATCAAATTCAGCTTTAGACTTGGTCAAAAGCAAGGGGTCGAAATTGCATTTTTTTCTATGTTGCTATGGCTGTGCGTAACCAGGCTGGCTGTTACGAGAATATGGTGTCCTGGATCCCTTTAGGCTTACTCTTAAAATTTTTTAGGATATACTAATATAGTCGAGCCAACTGAGATTTAACATGGTAATAGTAGGCTAATTTTTTTTTTTTTTTTTGTTGTAAGGGTAAATGAAGGGTTTTGAAAGGGCCCTAACCTTTTTTTACATGATAAGATTGATAAATCGATGAAGCCCAATCAACAACAAAGAGCAACAAGAAGGATCAAACGGCCCTAAGGCTGTGAAACAACAGCAAACAATCAGCACCACAACCAGAGGAGCTGAAAAACGCAAATACAAGACATACAACCCAAGGACCATAGTAGACCAGCCGAATCAAGGCGGTTTGAAACCAAAACGCTCCAAGGAGCATTGAACAGTCTCTTCCATTGGCTCCTTGAAGCAAATTTCCTGCCTAGCTGATCTCCCTTTTTTAATTGTCACTCTGGAATCAAAAAGATATGAAGGGCAGCTAGAAAGCCGCTCTCCCAACTCCAACACTCTTTTTTCTTTATTTGGTTTGGACGACCTCCGCATTTCATTTGAAGGGCTGAAGACATTAGTAACTTGAGTCTCCCCCAAACCCCTACTTTCCTCAAATTCCCTCTCCCTATATCCCTCCTTCGACATCTCTTCTGGAAGGGTCCTACTTATAGTTGAAGAGGGGCTGCCTTTCTCACCGCTACTTACCAAGGGCATCTCAAGATGTTGAGAGGGCACTGCATGTTCTTTTTTTTTTCCAGACATTTTGCATTGTCCTATTGCTCGGGCACCCTGTCACAGCATGGCCAGCTTTGAGGTATCTATGGCAAACCACCAGGGAATCCTCATAGACAATCTATTGCACCAATTCACCTAGTTTAGAAGATAAGGTAATCAAAGAAGGGAGCACTTATCCACCTCAACAATGACACAGAATCTGGAGAACAACAAGCATTTCCTAAATTTGGTGACTGCATCCACCACCAAAAGCTGGGAGAAAGAGTTAGCGATGCCCATCAAGACCTCTTCCTCCCAATATTCCAAGGACAACCTAGGAAGCCTAACCCATATAAGAACACTAGGCCAAACTTGGTCAACTAAGATTGTGATATGAAGAAACGAGATGAAATGCAATTAAGATTGTCTCTTTAATTTTTCAATAAAATCATTATATTTTAAGTATAAATTGGAAACAAGTCATACGAGCAAGACAATATAACTAGTATTAGTAACAGCACCTAAAGGTGCTATTGAATGGCCAAGAGACATATATAAGCTCTGTTGATCAAGCATTCCACTATTTTTTTGATAAAGTCATTTCATGCAATGCTTGGCCGAAATAACTATTTATATATGTGCCTATTGGCCATCCAATAGCACCTTTAGCTGCTGTTATTAGTTTAAGAAAAAAATTATTATAAAAAATAAGTGATTTTGAAGGTATTATAATTTATCAATATTGATGATTATTTTCAAAGATACCCAACAGTGATAAAGATAACCACAAGAAGAACAATTTCATAATTTTCTATTTTTAGTGAATCATTTTTGCATTAGAGCGATAAACTTTTTCATGGACCAGCTAGGAGTCGAACCTAGGATCATCTATTTGCTGCTGGGGTGCTCTACTACTGAGCTACTGGCCCACTTGGTGACCGATCCATCTATGGTTTGGGTGGGGCTCATTTTCCAACATCCCCCCTTGAGCCACATTGTAGGTGCTCGAGGCTTCTAGCTTGGCTTGGCTCTACTAACCTAGCTCTGATATCATGTTAAACTTTTTCAGGGATTAGCTAGGAGTCAAACCTAGGACCACCCATTTGCTGCTAGGGTGCTCTACCACTGAGCTACTGGCCCACTTGGTTACTGGTCCATCTATGGTTTGGGTGTGGCTCATTTTCCAACATTGAGTATAATTACCAAAAAAAAAAATGATATGCAGTTTAGGTATTAAAAAAGATTTACAGCTGGTTAAAGTCATGTGAACTACAGTAGAGTTTACATAGCAGAAGGCCTACAATGTAGCAAGTTTGTGTATAAATGCAGAGCAAAACCCCATTGTAGATGGTATGCTGCTGCAGCAAACAACTTATAAATTACAAACGATATATCAACAACAAAAGCTTGAGAGAGCCCAAAAGGCATGATACCAAAACTATTGGTGATGTTTATTACTGGAAACATGGAAAACTACTAGATTGAAAGTATGAATGTGCCCTCTCACAATGAGGCTTTCAAACACCTTAATGACTAATATTTGCAACTTCGCTTCCTGAACATTGAAGCTCCTTCAGCAGCTCACTACCATAGAGTTGTGCAAAATTAGTCACATAATGTCTTCAAGGTAGAAGGGCGTTTGTTTGGGTGTGGCTCATTTTCCAACATTGATTATAATTACCAAAAAAAAAAAATATGCAGTAACTGGTCCATCTATGGTTTGGGTGTGGATCATTTTCCAACATTGAGTATAATTACCAAAAAAAATAAAAGATATGCAGTTAAGGTATTAAAAAAGATTTACAGCTGGCTAAGGTCATGTGAACTACAGTAGAGTTTCCATAAAAGAAGGCCTACAATGTAGGAAGTTTGAGTATAAATGCAGAACAAAATCCCATTGTAGAAGGTATGCTGCTGCAGTAAACAACTTATAAATTACAAACGATATATCAACAACAAAAGCTTGAGAGAGCCCAAAAGGCATGATACCAAAACTATTGGCGATGTTTATTACTGGAAACATGGAAAACAACTAGATTGAAAGTATGAATGTGCCCTCTCACAATGAGGCTTTCAAACACCTTAATGACTATTATTTGCAACTTCGCTTCCTGAACATTGAAGCTCCTTCAGCAGCTCACTACCATAGAGTTGTGCAAAATTAGTCACATAATGTCTTGAAGGTAGAAGGGCATTTGTTCACTCCTAGTCTTCCCTTGGACAACTTCGGACTTGTATATTGAATAATTAAATTGAAGTAAGTAAAAATTACTGTCTCCGAAGGAATTGTTGTCTCCCACTTGTCCCAAGGCTTAAAAAAATTCAGGTACACTGTTCCATACCTTCTAAGCATTTGATCCCTTGATTGAAGGCTTCCTTAGCAAACAAAAGTTCTCTAATATCAATCTCAAGTCTCGAGATTTTGTGTGTTGGGTTAAGTCTGATAAGCCTTTTGCTACCCCCAAGGGCCATAGGGGTTAACTGGTCTTCATTTAATTCAATGTCTGTTGCTTTGTCCCAGCGTACAGCACAGAGGCCTCCAACAATTAGAATTGCACCACCCACACTGCATTTTTAGAAGAATCAGTAACATATTCATGATATTTGAAACTACTGAAGAAGCAAAGCCTATTTGTAAAAAGCTAAACCTTTGTATAGATTGCATGGATCTCATGGATGGACTTTGAGATTTGTCACAAGATAACCTTCGTGCATGAATTTTCTCATGAAGAATGATGGTAGCCACAGCTGTCACAATCACTGTCAACAATGTACTGAACATTGCCACAAACACAGGGCCGCTTTTGTAAATATACCATGTCTACAACACAAAAAGCAATCCCTGAACACACGATTCCCTGCCATTTTAGGGTATCAGAATGGTTACTCAGGATGAAGGTGTAAGACACGCAAGGGAAAAAATATTGTGAATGTCTAGATACTAATCCAAGCAGATCACATCAGAGGATCAAAACCATAAATATAGAGAACCAATTCCACTCCCAAATTCGTACTCCATCTAGTGCCAATGGTTGCAACTTGCATGTACAAAAGTGATCAACCAATAATGACTGCAAATCACAAGCACAAGAGTAACCAAGATTCAGGGTCAGCCTTGGGTAGTTTGCCCATATACACTACCCACTGCTAGCAAATACAGAACTCTACACCATGTAGTCACTTGATTAAGCAATTTGCCATTGAACCGCAAAGTGATGTCTAGAACCTAGAGTTCATCCTAAAATTATGTTTACAAAATACAAACCACATATTTTATTGCAGTTCATATAAAACTCTAGCAGTTGGATAGGCTTACAAAACAATTACTAAGAGTGGAATTATTTTTTCTCTACAGCCTCAAAATAGATAACCAATGATTTATAGAATTCCTGAGCTGTTGATAGTTACAACAATGATATAAGTTAGAGCTACAGTTTATTCACAATTTTGCAGCTACATAGTAGATAGTGACTGATTGAATCTGAGATATAGCAGTAAAGATGCATTTGTATTTCAAGGGGAGAGAGAACATTATGTACTTCCAGGGTGCACTAAAAAGAAATCAAAATAATCAGCTTTCAATTCTATTTTGAATAACCAATAAAGTTGAACATCAGTTATCTGCCTGAGTCAAATTCCATACCAGTGAAAACTGTCTTGTCTGTTGTAAACAAAACATCCACAAGCATTCAGGTTTGTTTTAAACAGGAAAACAAGTTAATAAGGCTTCATTTCACATGGCAAATAACCAACATTTAGCAAAAAGTATAATATTAGACGCCATTACAATCCCAAGTTGCAACCTTACCTATGCATCTACATGAAGAACCAAATAACACGGTGCTCCCATTTAGCATGCAAACTTAAATTTTCTTAGCAGGCGCCGCTGAGAAAATAGTTGCATACACTTTTTGTAGATGTCGGAGTTCTTGAGATAATCCTTGCAACAATTTAGAGAGAAATTAAAATATTTTTCACATGCAGGATGCCATGTGATAGGAAACAAATTCAGCATACCCTTGAAAACCTCTTCCTAAGTATTCCTTGCTCTGCATTTGAGGGGAGGATTCTATTTTTTGCAGGTTGCTTGGAACCACCTAGAGTGAAAGCATAGTGTTAGCCCCTTCATGGAACTGTAGCCTAGGAGTGAAAATGCTTGGACTAATTTAATTGAATGGATCTACTAACCCAACCATCTACATAATATTTTGCAATTTTTACAATTGAGCTTTAAAATTAATGATCCAACCTAATAAAATGTATCTAGATTGTTCTGAACAGAACAATAAACTTGAATCGATCTGTAAGAGCACTACATAACGAATAGAAAGAATGGTGATAAGATAATTATCTAAACATAATGATAATCCTCAAGTTTATTTATCGCCAGCTCTCTATACTGTCATTCTCGAGTATGTGCAAGCTGAGATCCAATTTACTATAGCTTGAATTTTTTAATGGATCCGGCAATGTCTTTTTAATCTACCATTGTATGTGTATGGAGTTTCTTTGAGCCATGTGATGTTGATTTTCATTGAGGGCTTCACAAACTGCTTTGCTATAGATGGTGCCGTTATAATGGTAATAGTGGATTTTGCCCAGTCTGGTGCTGTGATTTGCCTGTGATGTTCTCCGACATGTGAACGCCTGTGGCATAGGCATTTCTGGCCTTAATGGCATATTTTCAATCCCTTCTAATGCCCTTCTAGGCTTCTTCACATCCTTGAATACAAGCTTCTGTAAGCCCCCGTCTCTGCACAGCACAACATAGCTCATTACTTAGTTATGAAATCCATATTACTTATCAGTTTTCTATCAGTACTAGGAGTTTTCATAGGCCAAGTTACCCAAACTCAAATGAAGTTGAGGGTAAAAAATGCACTTTCTTTTTATTTTGTCTACTTTTTTGTCGTTGCATAATTGAGTTATAAAATTCAAATCCAGAATGAATTTCATTTATCAGTGTCGATGGTGAGTGGGTTTTCTGGAAACAACAACTTAGAACTTAAATTGTTCGACATTTGGTGAGTGTGGATTTCTGGAATGAAGAGCATATAATTTAAGTTGTCTAGAACCCATTATCAGCGCAAGGATGAAGTCTGAAGAATTTAATTTGTCTAGAACCCATTATCAGGGTAAGGATGAAGTCCATGAAGAATTTAAGTTGTTTCCAGTCTCTGCAGAACGCATTATCTGGGTAAGAATAAAGTCTACAGAATTTAAGTCTCTGTACAGAATCCACCATCAGGTATCGTCTTGATTCCAAAAAACCTAATAAGGTACACTCAGAGCGATCATCCAAACAAAAGTATCAATGGTATTTGGCTCTTGACAAAGTTGAGTCATAAAATCGACACCAATATTTCTACTAGTACTAGTAACATATCTGTCCCCCAAGTCCCAACTAAAGTAGAAAAACAAAATTGATGGTTAACAGCATTAGATTTTCACAGTGCATTTCAGTGGAGGATCCACCATCTGGATAGTGCAGGCAGAAATTAATGATTGCAAAACTCACATCATCAGATAAACCCACCCAAATGCAGATCAACATGCAGGCCGTGCACACTTTCTTTCAGGGGATTAGGCATGGCCAAACAAAATTTCATTGCAAAACCAAGAACAGATTCTTAAGAGCCACATACTTGTAAATAAAGTCTGAAGATGATAAGAACAGTGGGAGTAACGCTTCTCTGCACTTACAAACCATTCAATAGCAGTTACAAACCATGGAATATTAAACCAGAAGACTATAAATAACACAAACAGATTTTAATTGAACACATCAACATTTTTGTATGACCCTTTTTTTGCACAAATTATAAAAAATAATTTTTTTAAGACAAATAAAGTTCACCTAATAATAACTTATTGACCAAAATAACATTTAAATGTAGTATTAAATGGTCTATAGACACAAATATTTATGGTTTTATTTGTCAAACATTATATATGTTTTTCTATAAACCCATTTTGTGCAGTATTTAATTATATATATTTATGTCCATTGACTATCCATAACACCCTTAAATTTTGTTATTAATTTTAAAAAGTTTCACTAATGTAATAATTTAAGCTATGTTACCCCAAGTTTGTTGAGGGGAATGGCACGGGGATAAGTTAGGGAAAATTTAAAATATATAGGGAAATTTCAAATACTCATATGATATCACTGATAAAGCATTTATCATATACATCATAGATCCTTAATACATAACATTTGTGACATTGTGTTGAATTGAGAGTTCACATGAGAGTCATCTTGTAACATTTTCTCCAAAGTGTTTTTTGAGTGACATGTACTTGTAATAGGGTCCTTTTGCCCTTCTTTAGTAAATTCGTGAGTATATTATCATCTGCCTGGAAAATTTCTTTGGCAGTGATTTTTTAGGGAATGTTATGTGGGAGGCATGTCCTTCTCAACTGGCTCAAGAGTTGTTTGGGGCATTTCCTCTTTAGTTGTTTGAGGGACTTTAATAGCTGGTTCAACTCTTCTTCATTTGTGCTTAATATTGTTTTATACGCTCTGCTAAAAACTCTAATTACTCTACATCTAAATTTGAATCATTCTTTTATTCTTGTCATGCTCGCTATCCCAACCAAGTTTTGTAATTGTATAGAGGACTTGTGGGTTTGAGCCTATGTTTGAGCGCTGGGTTTTTTTTTTTTTTTTTAATGCCACTTTAAAGTGGGGACAGCCTTTTTTTCCGAACGTCCCTGCATTTTCAGACGTTTCCTACATTTTTTGAAAAGAGACGGCCTGGGGACATTAATAATTATTTCTAAAAATTACTAACATTAATACAATAAATATTAACTATTAAAAAACAATTTCATAATTTTCTTTTAAAATCTATAATTATTTCAAAATAATAGATACATAACATGAAAAAAAGACATTAATGAGAGGGGAAAAAGTTGAAAACCATAGCATAAGAGAAAGATGCATAAATGAGAAAAGTTTATATGCTATGCTTTTACGAATGGGAAAGAGAAAATCTCTACTCTATAATCAGCTAAGAGCTTATCGCTCAGGCATCTCGCTTTGTCACTTTGTTTCAGCATATCCAATTTAAGGGATTATTGCAATTTTTTTGTCCACCTATCCAGTTAGATTTTAGAAGGTTTTTTTGCTTTTCTTTTTTCCACGTTGCTTTCATATTCTCTTTTTTCTTGTGGGGAATTATTCTATTTAAATATCATCCATTTCAATGGTCAAACATTTATTAGTAATTTTACACCTCATTCACAACAAAAAGTAGAAATATTTATCCTATTTTTATTCGTCCAAATTTTACTTCTGATTTTTTTTGTGGTGCTGATTGTTTTCTTACTGCTGTTTGCTGTTATTTTCCCTTTCACTATGACCTTTTGGTTATCTGTACTTGATTTAGACTTCTGATGATTAGATTTGTGATTTGTTTGGGGTTCTATCTTTGGTTTTAGGGCTGTTGCTCTTTTTAAATTTTTTATATTGAACAAAACAGTGTACAATAAGAATGAAAAGAATACAGCAACAAGAGTTGCAAACAGAATTAAAAGAGATACAATGGCAGGTGTAATGCCAAACTCCACAACCTTTGCCAGAATCATCCCAGCCTGAACCAAATTTGGAGTTCTAAAACAGGGCTTTTAAATCTATTAAAGCATCATTAAAGAGATACAATGACGCATTCATGTATAGAAACTTCAGATGCCACAGAAAATTTGAAAACCAGAATCCACAACCTTAGCCAATAACCACAGCCTTAGAATCCTGGGAGCAAAACAGCACATCAAATTGAGATTGGAGCAAAAACTGTACTCGCATTCTCGAAGGGAAAAGAAGAGCAGCAAAGGTAAAGATTCATGAGCCCAATGAAAACTCTGCAGCTTGATATAGCCCTGTTTCCAGCAAAAGAAGAAGAAGCTCTCTGAGCAACTGTTAACCTATTCCTTTGATTCCATTGGAGTAATTGCATTGAAGATTATTGATTTGAGACTTGATTAGATCCAGCTGAAAAGCTACTCGTTGGTTATTCTTTCACAAACCCTGAAGCTGAGAACATTATTTGAGTTTTTTCAACCTCTCTATAGCTTTTGTAAAATGTAATTTCCTAGATTATTTTTTTGAAGTTGCAAATTTTTCTCAGGGGAAAAAAGAAAGTGGTACCCTGGTTTAGAAAATTCTGTGTTTTTTAATTTTTTTAATTAATAATAATTATTTAAATTTTTTTAAATAAAATTAATAAATTAATTTAATCAATGTTATGGTTTGATATGATTAATTAAAATTTCCACTTTAAAGGTTATAGCTAAATATGTGGGGCTCCTATAATAGGTAAACATTCATTTTAATTCTGTAGCTGTAGTTTTTAATTTGATGGGACTATCTTCACAATAAAAGTAGGAGACCAAGCCCCTTCTATGGAATTGTATCCTAATCTTTAGTTGCCATTTAAAAAATAAAGTATTTTATTGGTCTCTTTGTTGGTGTTGCAAATTTTCAGGCATCATTCCATGGAGTTGCTTGTTGCTTATCTTTTTAAGTTTAGGTGGTCTTTTGTAATTTTTGAATAACCAAAGTATATAATTTAGAAAATTCTTTTAAATTAGTAGAACAATTATAGTTTAAGATTTGAAGGTTCAAGTGTAGATGGAGAGGAGGGTTGAACTTATGTAGCCATTGCTTAACCACAAATTTTTCACATTGATATAAGCATAGTCATGCAACCTCCAATTAACCTTGTACAAGTGTCAATAGTACTTTGTGCTACCATACAAGCATTTGTGGCATCTTGTGCCACCACACAAGCACTTGTGAAACTTTGTGCAATCATGCAAGCATCAACAATCTTTCATGCAACATCTAGCATAGTTAACACATCTTGCAACTTCCTATCATGCAATTTGCATCTCAACAAATGTGGCACTTGCACATTGGTTCATATGTAGACTACGAACATTGGAATTTTGACAATTGGCTTTCCACATCCACCATCTATGGATGAAATGGTGTGCAAGTGCCACTTGTGCTAAGTTTTAGACTACATAGTTGGAAGTTGCAAGTTGCAAGAACTATGCTAGATGTCATGTAAAGGACTATTGATGCTTTCACGGTAACATGAACTATTTTTATGCTAGAGGCAAAGAATCATGACCAATAGCAACTTGTTACATTTCTGCCAAGACTCATGACACTAAGCATTGTTGGTGCAATGGCCTCACCTAGAAAACTAGAGGAAATTGCTAGTAATACGATGTAATGTCCCCTTCTAGCAAGTCCAACTTTTTCGCAACATTGCACACAATTTCAACTTGCGAGAGGGAACATTAGTACATAGTTCACTTTCATATCTTAGTCATCTCACAAAATTCATATTCTTCTATTTTCCATTTAGGGTTAGAACCATATATTTATGCATATTAATATCATATTCATCATGATAATCATGTCATCTTTCTCTCATAGGGGTGATGAGTTAGGCATGAGTGGTCACCATGGGCTTGATATTCAATTCCTTTGTCTCAAGTGGGAATAATCCTCAACTTAGCCAAAGGCCTTCATGTATCCTTGGGTTTGACCCCAAGGCCTTCATAATTAATCCTTAGGTTTTACCCCAAGGCCTTCTTAGATAATCCTTAGGTTTTACCCTAAGGCCTTCATTAATCTTTAGGTTTTACCCTAAAGCCTTCTCCTTAGGTTTTACCCTAAGGCCTTCATTAATCTTTAGGTTTTACCCTAAAGCCTTCTTATCAAGCACTCATGATGGGCCATCATCCTACACTCTCATCCTTATGCCTTAGAATCCTTCTATCGAGATAATATATTTAATCATACTATCTCATGTAATCATATAATTCCCAATTTCTTTATTTATTCTTCATTTCATGTTATGTAAGTTTCCTTTCTTATTTCTAATGATATCTTTTATCCTTTACTATATAATGATATTCTTTTCAATAGCCCTATATACTTATTCAAATTCAAATCTATAGGTTCAATTCTTGTTACTTCATAATGCAAATAGAGACATCTATAATGTCAAGGCAATTTTCTAATTACAATGATTTCTATAGATACTAATTTTCTTATTTCAATTACAGTTCGTTAGATATGATCAACATTTATATCCTATTAATCTTCTATATTGAACAACAATGAAAGCATTGCATCATACGATATTGACTGCCTATTTCTTTAACATGTTCCTTAATCATTTCACTATATTAGATGTTACGCAATCATATTTTAATCCATATGCAGATCGATTAGAATAAGAAGATAATGAGATCGTATCATACCTTTTTATTTATTTCCTCCACTTGAGTTGCTGTTATTCTATACTGAGAGGATATGTCTATTGCTTGATGTAGATATACTTAAATGCTTATTTGATGATTCAATGCCTTGATGCTAAAAAAATTGATTGTTGAATGATGATTCGATGAGATGATGTCTCAGTTGCCTGGTGTAGATATCCTTTGTGTTTGTTTTATGATTCCCTTTCATAGGCTTCCAAAGGCCTCACCATCATCAAGGGATACATTCCTTCTAACAATCGTAGCTTGTATGGACCGCTGCTTGTTAATACATTTGCTGCCTTTGTTATACCGATTAGCTTCCCTTAATGTTTATTGTATCCCTTGTAATCGTTGCTAAAGGAAGTCAGACCTTAATCCGGAACTCTTTTATATGAGTATTACTAAGCTCTCTTCACAAATCGTGTGATGTCTAAATAAGATAAAAAGTCTTATTTGGGTTGAGCGCCGACTTTGGTCAGTCACTTTAGTTTATTAATTAAGTCATATATATTTATAGTACTAAGGTATCATATTATAATTATAATAATATTAATGATATATATTCTTTGTATTTATTATCGTATGATGATAATAATATTTATTATTTGATAGTTATAATTAATATCCATATTTATATTTGTTACGGGTTAATTGGGAACAATATCAATATATTAATAAAATCCAATAACTCAATAGAAATTGCAAATAACAAAGATTTAAAACAAAGAACAAACCTTGCAAACCTTACTACTTCACGGCTTCCATTGGTCACCTAATCTCAATTGATCTTTGTATGTGAATGAAGCCCTTAGAAAGTGTACTTCCTTGCTTTGTTCTTCAAGATGACAATACAGAAATGGCTATGATACTTCTTGTAATGAAGATGAGTTTCAATACAATAAAATGGGTGATCGCAAGCTATGAAATGGTGTTGGGTGCCAAAGGTGCGCTGTGAATTCTGTAGAGTAAGTTTACTAAAAGCTTGGATGATTGAAATGGAGGAATAAAGGTTGCATTTATAGACTTGTGAGAGAGAAGATCAATGGTATAGAAAGAATAAGAAGAACAACAGTAAAAGATACTTGAGAGGATGTGCGCGAATAGGAAGAGGACAAGTGTCCTGCTCTATTTTGCATGAGAGGAATTGACAGAAATAGATTGAGGAGTTAACTGATCAGTTAACATAATAGACTAATCAGTTAAGTGAATTGATTGATTAGTTAATTGATTTGAAGTGGAGGAGAAATAGGACATGTGTGAGAGAACAAATGCTAATTAAATATTAGAATATTTAATTACATGTGCACATGGATTAATTTTGGTGTTAATCCATTTTTAAGAGGAAATAGAATAATTTAAATATAGAGGATGTTAAGTTTAGAAGAATTCAATTAAATAATTGGACATTATTTAATTTATAATGACTTTAAAATTTAGAAGAGGTAATTAAATAATTTGGATATTATTTAATTTAGAGGAATTTTGGAGGAATTAATTAAATAATGAATTTTATTTAATTTTGTGGAGGAATGTGAATCAGATAAATAAATTGGTTTGTTTATTTATTGATAGAGGAATTAAATTGAAATAAATATTAAAAATATTTATTCGGACATAGTCATGCCATTTTTAGGTGTATACAATATTTATATATTATAAATTATGCAATATTATATTAATAGTATTATTATATTATAAGTATTATAATTATAATAATACTTAAATTGATAATACGATAAATATTAAATAATATTACATGTGTTTATTAAATATTATATACATGGTTATCATTTAAATCGACGATGTCAAACACCACATTCGACTAAAGCAATTCATTATGATGTTTAAATCTTTAATTTAAACAATCCCTTAATGTCGGGACATGACAACCCTCTCCACTCAAAATTGCTTGTCCTCAAGCAATTATAATGTCTACCTTCCGATGTAATGAGACGAAATCGTGGGTTTTATCCAGAATGAGTATTGCTTTAGTGAAGGGGAAATGATTGTGATTCCCTGAAAGAGAATTTGTGACCAAGGATACTTGAAAGGTCTGGTGAAAGATCAATGTATGGATAAGCTTTTGTTTGATGTTTTGAATAGCAATGACGAGGTTTAGCCCATGAAAAATATTTTCGATGTTAAAAAGTTTTGAGAGTATTGAGATTCCAAAGTTTCAATAAGTGACAAGACATCTTGAAAATTCGGAAAGATAAATCTAATGATGTTATAGAGAGGGTAAATCGTAGAAGTGTTTAATGCTGATGATAAGATAGCGTGGAGACGATTTATGATAGATAAGATTATAGAAGAGACGAGATCCATGTTGAAGTATATGCACACAATTATATATGAAACGCAAATCATAATGACATGTAGTAATATGAAGTATACACAAGCTTATATACTTAATACATGATACACAAAAGTATATGAAGCATGAAGCATACAAAGTATATGCACGTAATACCTAGGGCATGAAGCATACATGTAACACGCAAGTGACGCACGAATATGAAGTATACACATGAATGCAAGTAAGTCACGAAGTGTGCATTTGAACATAAGTCATGAAGTTCACACATAAATCATGTAGTATACATTTGAACGCACAAGTCATGGAGTACACACTCGAATATACACGATCAAAATTACACAATACAAGTCATAGAGTATGCACTTAAATACAATCACAAGTCATACGAGTACAAGGCATAGAGTATATATACTCAAATACAAATACAATCAAAGAGTATACATTCAAAATACAAATACAATCATCAGATAAGCACTCAAATACAAGTACAATGTCATAGAGTAAACACTTGGATACGATTGCAAAGTCATACACTTGAATACAATTGCAAAGTCGTAGAGTATACACATACACTCACTCAGTTTTCAAATACAATACAATTACAAATTTATAGAGCATGCACATGAATACAATTGCAAAGCTTACACTCGAATATAGTTACAAAGTCATACAATTTATAGAGTATGCACCCGCACATAAATCATGCAAATACAAATCATAGAGTATTCATTGAATACAGATGCAAGTCATAGAGTACAATCACAAAGCATACACTTGAATGGATCATAGACTAAATGCATACACTTAACCCATGAACGATCATATACACGGCATGCAGGAGACATGCATATAAAGCATTGTAGCATACATATGAATGTACACAAGGTATATATACTTAATACACAAGTATGAATGTAACACGCAAGTATATGCACAGATATGAAATGCAGTGTGCATTTGAACATATATGAAGTACACACGTGAATACACGCAGTCATAATTATACAATTGAATGCACAAAGTCATAGAGAATTCACTCGAATACAAATCATAGAGTATGCATTCAAATAACCACAGAGTATTTATTCAAATACAAGCATAGAGTATACACTCAAATTATGATTACAATCATAAAGTATGCATTCAAATTCAAAGTAATAGAGTATACACTCGAATATAAGTACAAGTCATAGAGTATACACTTGAATGAATACAATCACAAGTCATAGAGTATACACTTAAATGTAAATACAATCATAGAGTATACACTCAAATACAAATACATGTCATAGAGTAGACACTTGAATACAAATACAAATCATAGAGTATACCCTCAAATACAAATACATGGCATGGAGAATACATTCAAATACAAGTACAAGTCATGGAGAATACAAATACACTCGAATGCAAATACATGTTCATAGAGCATACATTTGAATACAATGGCAAAGTCATATAATATACAAGTTATGAATGAATACACGTCGCACATTCAACAAACATGAGCAATTATATGTAGCATACGCAAGGACACCAATAGGAAGCATACCATCATGAAGCAATACACGAAAATGCACATGATTACACAAATAAGAAGTACACGCATAAACACACACAAACAAAAAGCATGAAGTAAAATATGTGAATACACACAAGAATATACATACACACACATGAAACATACGAGTAAGGCAATGAAGTTAAAGCATGAATACAAGTAATACACAAGGTATGAATTTTATAATGTCCTTTTTAATAAATCCTTGATTTCTCCACCTGCAACAAGAATAATTCCTTTGCATGCATAATTAATTCCTACAATCACCGATGTTAACAACATATATTCTGATCGTAATCAATTAATATTAATAAATGCTTATCATTCACAGGATGGCAGGCTGACTGCTCTGATGCCACTATAATGTCCCCTTCTAGCAAGTCCAACTTTTTCGCAACCTTGCACACAATTTCAACTTACGAGAGGGAACATTAGTACATAGTTCACTTTCATATCTTAGTCATCTCATAAAATTCATATTCTTCTATTTTCCATTTAGGGTTAGAACCATATATTTATGCATATTAATATCATATTCATCATGATAATCATGTCATCTTTCTCTCATAGGGATGATGAGTTAGGCATGAGTGGTCACCATGGGCTTGATATTCAATTCCTTTGTCTCAAGTGGGAATAATCCTCAACTTAGCCAAAGGTCTTCATGTATCCTTGGGTTTGACCCCAAAGCCTTCATAATTAATCCTTAGGTTTTACCCCAAGGCCTTTTTAGATGATCCTTAGATTTTACCCTAAGGCCTTCATTAATCTTTAGGTTTTACCCTAAAGCCTTCTCCTTAGGTTTACCCTAAGGCCTTCATTAATCTTTAGGTTTTACCATAAGCCTTCTTATCAAGCACTCATGATGGGCCATCATCCTACACTCTCATCCTTATGCCTTAGAATCCTTCTATCTATCTCGTGATCCCTTGGATCATGAGATAGTATATTTAATCATACTATCTCATGTAATTATATAATTCCCAATTTCTTTATTTATTCTTCATTTCATGTTATGTAAGTTTCCTTTCTTATTTCTAATGATATCTTTTATCCTTTACTGTATAATGATATTCTTTTCAATAGCCCTATATACTTATTCAAATTCAAATCTATAGGTTCAGTTATTGTTACTTCATAATGCAGATAGAGACATCTATAATGTCAAGGCAATTTTTTGATTACAATGATTTCTATAGATGCTGATTTTCTTATTTCAATTACAGTTCGTTAGATATGATCAACATTTATATCCTATTAATCTTTTATATTGAACAACAATGAAAGCATTGCATCATACAATATTGATTCCCTGTTTCTTTAACATGTTCCTTAATCATTTCACTATATTAGATGTTATGCAATCATATTTTAATCCATATGCAGATCGATTAGAATAAGAAGATAATGAGATCGTATCATACCTTTTTATTTATTTCCTCCACTTGAGTTGCTGTTATTCTATACTGAGAGGATATGTCTGTTGCTTGATGCAGATATACTTAAATGCTTATTCGATGATTCAATGCCTTGATGCTAAAAAATTTTATTGTTGAATGATGATTCGATGAGATGATGTCTCGGTTGCCTGGTGTAGATATCCTATGTGCTTGTTTTATGATTCCCTTTTATAGGCTTCCAAAGGCCTCACCGTCATCAAGGGATACATCCCTTCCAACAATCGTAGCTTGTATGGACCACTACCTATTAATACATTCACTGCCTTTGTTATACCGATTAGCTTCCCTTAATGTTTATTGTATCCCTTGTAATCGTTGCTAAAGGAAGTCGGACCTTAATCCGGAACTCTTTTATATGAGTATTAAGCTCTCTTCACAAATCATGTGATGTCTAAATAAGATAAAAAGTCTTATTTGGGTTGAACGCTGACTTTGGTCAGTCACTTTAGTTTATTAATTAAGTCATATATATTTATAGTACTAAGATATCATATTATAATTATAATAATATTAATGATATATATTCTTTGTATTTATTATCATATAATGATAATAATATTTATTATTTGATAGTTGTAATTAATATCCATATTTATATTTATATATTATAAATTATGTAATATTATATTAATAGTATTATTATATTATAAGTATTATAATTATAATAATACTTAAATTGATAATATGATAAATATTAAATAATATTACATGTGTTTATTAAATATTATATACATGGTTATCATTTAAATTGACAATGTCAAACACTACATTCGACTAAAGCAATTCATTATGATGTTTAAATCTTTAATTTAAACAATCCCTTAATGTCGGGACATGACATACGAAAGATAGTAGAATCAACAACTTCAAAGTCATTTTGTCAAGAATAATAATGGTGATGATGACAAGAACAATTGTGTAAGAAAATTTGAAGACCCTATGCACAAATCAAAGGCATAGTACATATCAAAGGAGTTCGATAACTTTTGCTCTCAATAAGGCATACACTGAAAACTAAGTGTTTCTTATACTCCACAACAAAATAGAGTTGTCAATATAAATAATCTAATAATCTAGGAGATGATGACATGCATGATGAAAAGATCAAATTTAGAAAAAATGCTATTGGGTGGACGAAGTTAATACAATAGTGTATTTACTTAGTTGAGGACGAACAAAAACATTGAGTGGTGTCACTGTTAAAGAGGCATGGTAAAGAAGAAAGCCTTGTATTAATCATCTCAAAATATAGGGGAGCACATCATATGTCTTCATTTTGAAGAAGTGGAAGAATGTTGATGAAAAGAATGTGAAGTGTATCTTCTTTGGGTATAGTAGTAAATTTAAAGCCTATCTACTAGCTGATCCTACAACCCAAAAGATTCTCATAATAAAAAAGTGGTCATTGATGAAAGTCCACTTATAAAGACATTGACCATTCCTCTTGAAGTTGATGACCAACAAAATGATAAGAAATGTTTCAAATAAAACTTCGAGGAAGAAGTAGATATTGATTCTCATGAAATACCAGTGGCAAGGATTGGACAATTAAAAGGACCTGGAGTTTTCAACATAAAACATGGTGCAACTTATTGATCTTCCTAGAACTTGTTCAACAATAGTATGGTAACCAACTTGAAGGTATGATCGAAAATCTATGACAATCAATAAATGCATCCCAAGAAGTAAACTTGACATTGATGGGCATAATGGTTCATTAGTCACAACCAACTTTTGATAATGAGGATTTTCAATCAAAATATCAGACCAAAGCATTGCAAGCATAATATAATGTGCTCATGTGTTTGTTGATCTTCCAATTAAGAAGAAACCCATTGGATTCAAATGGATATTTTGAACAAAATAAAAAGTAAACATAATTGACAAACAGAAAGCTCATTTTGTTGCAAAAGGTTGTCTTAATAAGCAAGGCATTGAATATGAGGATAGCTTTGCTCCATTGACATAGATGAAAACCATTCGACTTTTGTTCTTGCTTGTGGTATAATTTAGATGGCATATTCACTAAATGGATATGAAAAGTGAATTTTTGAATGGAGATATCTTGGAGGAAATTGTGTACATTTCAAACAACTAGAAGGATTCAGAGTTCAAGGTAAATAACCTAAAGTGTGTCAATTGATAAAGTCACTATAAGGATTGAAGTAATCACCACATGCAAGGTACATGCAATTTGATGAACAACTTTGCACACATGGATTTTTTCAAAGCCTTTTAGATTACAACTTGTATATCTGAAGGGAATATGGAGATGTTGTCATCCTAATCATGCATGTTGAGGATCTTGTGATCATCAAGAGTAGTGAAATATTGATTTTAACAATAGAGAAGGCTTTATATAAGTATTTTAAGTTCAATAGCTATTGGACTCCTACACTATTACCTTGGCCTAGAAGTATGGTAAATAAAGAGATGTCTTTTTATCTCAAACAAAGTATGTTAGGGAGTTGATTGAAAAAAAATAGGATAAAAGATTGTAAAGCAATTGTGACTTCCATGGAAAATAAATGATATTAGAGCCAAACTAGGATCCTTGAGTACTGTTGGGTGAATATTTTGTCATCAACTAACTGAAAGCAAAATGGTTATATCAACCACAGTGTAATGAGATAAATCTCTCCTCTCAGCAAGGGGAGGTTCCCTATTAACTATCACAAACTTATTTACACTAAATACTAACTTCGCGGTGAGACCACATCATCCATTTCTCTTTTTTCAGAAATGATGTTTACAATATAAAAGAGCACTTTCACAATAAAAATTTGAATAACCAAGAAACCCATGAGAGCACAAAGTCTATTGTTGGTCCTTTTACTGATTTACAATTTAGAACTAAGTAAGACAAGGTGCAGCTCAAAGTCTTCACCGAATGCTACAATGAAATATATGATCACAAAAGATAATAGCAGCTCAAAGTCTTTCCAATATCTTTTGCCTCAAAACATAAAATCACAAACTAAAGATAATTGTTGTAGCACAAAGTCTCCACAATCAACTTTAGAACATCTCCCAGATTATCCACACTCACAGTACAATTTGATCAAGCAGATAAGATAGTATAAGGAAAAGGACATAAGAACAATTCCCAATACGTCACAAGTTATTCCAACACAAAGATTGAAAGGTCGGTTGCTTTTCTATTCACTTGATAAAATATGATTTACAATTTGAACACAAAGTCTCAAAATGCTCTTCAATTTGGCAGAGTTTCGCTTCAATAACTAAAAGATGATAATTACAATGGAGGTCCTCTTTATTTATAAGAGAAACCGAGAGCGAAAATAGGAAAAGAAAAACTAACTATGACTTATTCAACAAAGGAGTCCTTTTTGATTTGGGACTTCCTATGTTTTTACATATAATTACATATGAGAAAAGTACATGTAAATATGTCCAAAATTATTTCAAAAGTACATCTGAAAAGTAGAAAATAAATTAAGTAATGGAAAAACTGCTTCAACTTGCATTGCCTTCTTTCTTCATGTGGCAATCATACATGGTGAACGTTGCTTACATCCCAAGATTGTCCGGACTAACTGTGTTCTTGAAAATCATCTGGGCTCTAACTATTGCATCTCTGACCATGGTAATTGATTTTGCATGGCTAGTTAACTTGGTCTTGAGATTATCCAAAGTTAACTGATTGTCAAGAATATTATCCACGGAGGCTACTAAAAATGTTTTGTCCTCGAACTCCTTCTGAAACATATTTTCAAATTTCTTGATCATCTCTTCCGCAGAAAGAAATTGATTATCCTGTGACACCAAATTGCACAATAGCTCCTCCAACTTGTGTAAGAGACTAACATCACTTTGATCACTTAGTTTCCTTGCAGTTTCCATGTCATTGATCATATCTTTCAGTACACGGCTCTGATATGTCAATGCCTCTTTGGTTTCAATATATCAATCCCTATTTGGAATGACACCAATTGATATCAGAGCACTTATTTTCAGCTTCCTCATCTCTACCCACTTATCATGATTTTGTTCTAGACGCTCAATATCTTGAGAGATAACATCAATCAAATCATCAAGTTCTACCCTTATTTTCTCCATCTTGCCTGTTTTCTCAGCTAGCTCTGTAAGAAGAGAGATTCCTTGTGTGTGCATCCTTTCCAAATATTCTTCAAGCACTGTTCCCTTAAAATGAGTCTTTTCAGCTTTCTGGATGATAGGATCTTCTACAGAAACGGCCTCAAGAGTCACTGATTCTGAATTCAAAGTAATATTCCTTACTACTGCAGTCAATTGTTCTACCATTGCTTTATAATGATCCTTCATCTCTTTTTCTTTATCAAACTTCTGAATCAAAATATCTATTGCTGACTGCATGTCAGTCTTTGCACTTTCATGAGTTATTTTGCCTAGCTCAACCCTAGAGATAGAGTAATTATTCATACTGAAATTTTCTATAGTTGCATCATGTGGGGGCCTTACAATCTCCAGAAATTTGTGCCCTTTGTCTCCCAACATTCTTGAAAGAATTTTTGGCTTCTTTGGGGTCTTAGCCTTAGCAGGCACCAACTTACTAAAATCAAAGTCATCTGGAGAGATGGCTTGTTTCTTCCTTTTAGGTGTATATGCTAACAACCATGGAGGAAGCACTGAAGTACTCACATTAGGTTCTATTTCAATTGTTGGTGTTACTGGAACTGCACTGGCACTGGAACTAGAAACAATAGGTGGCGTATTAGTAAAAACTGCACTTGACACATTCACATTAGAAACTTGTTCAGAACCCATTACAAAGTGATCAAATATCGAAGAATCTCCAATATTAAAAGATGAGGAGGACAGACTAGGGATAGACTTAGAGGAACGAAGAACATCATCAAAAGCAGTTTGAGGATTAACAAAAAATGTTTTTGAAGGTGATGGAGATTCAGAAGAGGGGATGTTAATGGGTGAAATAGACAGAGGAACTGAAATAGGTATGTTAGACAAAGGAGAAGAGACTCCTGCTTCCTGTTGTACATTCTCTTGTGGAGACAAAACTAAGTCATCTCCTTGTCCTTCTGTTGATCTATTTTCAACCTCCATTTCCTCGATAGCTGGCTCTTCAGTATTATGTTTCTCAATTTCCATATCTTCTATCTCAGATTCTTTCTCTACAGCCTTTGACTTCTTCATCACAAATTTGATCCTGGGCTTATGTGGCTTGGAAGAAGAGGGAATATCACTCTTGTTCTTCGTCCTATTTTCCACCTTCTTACCTGTTTTTTCTTGGATTTCAGTCTCTGATCCCATAAGAAATTCTTTCAAAGCAATTCCCTTATCTGCTAACCACTTGTTGGTGTTAGCCAATAAAGGTTCAAACCTTTTCCTCAGAGAAGTCAATTCCTTCTGAGACCATTGGATAGGAGGAAGAGGAGAATCAACAACCTGTTCAGTGTTATATCTAGCATCAATCAACTCTTCATCATCCACCAGGTCTTTAGGAATATCAGCCAATCCCTGATATTCAATCTGTTCTAGAGATAACTTGCTATAGTCCAGTTTTCTGATATCTTCTTCTGTCCTCAAGTCTACCCAGACGTCTTCAACCATTGGTTCATGAAACTAGGTCTTCCTTTTGATCTTGTCTTTCACACCCTTGTAATCAAACCTTGGTCTTTGTTTGAATTGTTTCATGGTTACTAGCTGCATTTCAGTTTCCATGGCTCTTGCCTTTGCAACAATTGATACTGAAAACTGCCAATTTCCACTGGAAATCTGAATCCTGGTTTCCTGAGCTCCATTTGCTTAGTATGTACGACAATCATTTGTCTACATAATTCCATTAGAACAAGTTTGTCTGAAGGAAACCTTGGCAACATATAAGGATAACCTTGGAAAAAGCCAACCCTTAAATATGAGAAAGTAGAAAATTGTAAGAACATGCATCCATAATCATTCACCACTGACCAAGCTTCGTCTAAAACTCTTCTTTGCTCCACTTGAGGGTCAAAATTACACAAGAACACAGCGAAGGAAGCATCATTTACCCTTCTAAAGTGGTGGATAGAACCCTTCAATGTGAGTGGAGAATACTACTGATATATAGGAACCACTCTCCTATCTCCTTCTGATGTCAAACCTAGAAAGATCCTCATGGAGGCTGCTATATACACAAGGTAAGAAGTCATATAGAATTTAAAGTAGTGGATACCTCAGTCAATTGCTCATGCAGAGCATTGCTAATTTGCTCACCCCAAAAGATGGTCTGCTTGCCTTGAAGTATAACCTTGATAAAAGGATACATCCGTTCATGAAAAAGTGAGGAAGAGGCCAGCCCCCTTATCCTGCTAAGAAGAGTTATGAGATCACCAACTTCTTCGACAAAATCACTTCTGGGAAAACTCCTCGGCCACCTGGATGAGTTTGACCTTGAAGTCTTAAGCCATTTAGTGTTAATTATCTTCTTAGCCTTCTCAGAATTTTTGTCGTATTCTTTTTGAGCTTCAACAAAATCTAGTTTTATAACTTCTATAACAACAGGACACATGAAAACTTTATCAATGAATTTCGGATCCAATCTGATTACCACATTGCCATTTGTATCCACCACTGCCCTAGTGTCTTTGTTGTAGAACTGACCACATTGAAGAACAAACTCTGTATTATGTGCTGCCACCGGGAAAGATGACACCAAATGAATGTTGCTATCAACAATCTTCTTCATTGCAGAACTAGGGTTATTAGACTTGGTTCTTTCCACAAACTCAGCCATGTCCACATGGCCAATCTCTGTATCCCAAATGTCATCAACATTGGAAGTAACCGAGGTGATTGGAAAAACACCCTGATACTTATACTTCATCACTTTCGACTTCTTTGGAGACAACTCAGTCATCTGAAAAAGCTAACACCAGAAGGATGTTGACGAAGAGAGAAAATCCATAGAAGAAACTGCAACAAAAATCCATGATCATGCAATTAGAGGAAATACTAGTAATCTAGGTAAATTGCATGTCGACGATCATGACTATGGGGATACACTTGAAAGGACTAGAGTGCAAGCGAGTCAAAAAACGGAGGAAAGCGGGCTCAAGAAAGCAAAATGAAAATCTCTCAGAGTTAGAAAAAATTGAGATGGTGAATGCACGGGCGGCAAAATTTGCTGCCCTTGCATTAGAGGGATATATCGCAAGTGTCAGGGCGACAAATTTTGCCAACCCTGCAGGTAAGTTGAAAATTTCTGAGTGAATTGGCGGTGATTTTACCACTTTTGCATGTTTGGGAACGATTTTTAATGTATGTGCAAAGTTGGTGAAATTTGCCGCCATTGCACATACTTTGAACAACATTTTGATGTAGGGGCGGCAAAATCTGCTGCCCTTACATGTGTTTGAAAACCGCACATCGGGGAAGATGGTTTTATGTTATGGCAACATATTTAACTACCATTACATGTGTAGGAGAACGTTACAAGGTCCTTGTAAGGGTAGCTGAAAATGCCGCCCTTACATGGACTGTCAACACAACAAAGGAAATGCGAATGTAGCAGTTCCTGCCGCCCTCTCATCTAAAGGGCAAAAAACGCTGGCCAAGAACCCTAAGTTTACATGGGCGAAAATATATCGACACATTCTAACAACGCATTCAAAAACCTAAATGAAAAACTAGGGTTTTATTCGAAATAAGAGAGGAAAATACTCCGCCACATTCTAACAATGCATTCAATTCATACTAAAACCCTAACACATTGAAAGATGAAAACAAGACAAATAAAACAATGACTTACTTGATCTACAAAACACTAGATGCAGTGAAGAAATCGTGATCGTGTAGATCCGGAATCCCCGCGAGCTTTGTGAAGAGATCCGGCGTGAAAGAGATTTTAATCTTGTTTAAAGGTTTCTAAAATGAGTAATGAGCAAATTAGAATGAGATAAAACACTTTAAAAGAATCGAAGATCATGCATTAAACATGGCACGAGTGCCATTAATGTATAATTCGAGTTGGTCAATCTTGTGGGATACGCTCGGGCGGCAGAAAATGCCAACACTACAAATGCACCACAGGGATGTCAAAGCGGCAAAAACCCCGCCATTACACATGGCGTCAAACTTTAAAAGACATGCTTCAGAGGTGATTTCAACTGCTCTTGCACATGATCAAGAAACAAGAAACGTGCATGGGCGACAGAATTTACCGCTCATGCATGTTTATAAAAAACATGACAAATAAAACATGTAGAGGTGGGGATTTTGGTAGATCTTACATGTTTAACAACAATGCACATGTAAGAGTGGTAAATTTTGCCGCTATTGCATGTGAAGACAAAAATTTTCTAACACCCTCAAAATAGTCAAAATTGATATTTTGACAAGCTTACAACCTAGTCGACTTTCACGGTTTTTGAGAAATCAACGTAAGGGAATGTCGTAAACCATTTCAATGACGTTAGGGGACTTCGCGCGAGGCCAAGAGGACTTGTCTCGATTTGTGAACTTAGAGTGTAGGCTACGAAACAAACAAGTTTCGTAGGGGTTGTCTACAAAAAATGAGCTTAGCTAATTTTGAGAACAACAGCTGGCTCTAATGGTTGAACTTCCATTGATCGAACTTTGAAATGATCGAAGGGAGAAGAATCCAATCTCTAAGTGCCTTCATCCATGCCATTGGGCCATAGAGTCAAGCTACCAAAAAGAAAAAAGACACAAAAGACTAAACGAAACATGAAAATAAAAACATGAAACTATACAAATGTACAAATGAACTTATCTGATACTTCAAGGATTGAAGTACTTTAGATGTTGTCCACTGTGAGGTAGCAAGAATGGTGTTCTATCAAGATACTCCAATAGGAAGCTATTTTCACCATAGAGCTGATGAATGATGAACGGGCCTCTCCATAGGGAATCAAACTTCCCATGCAGTCCTTTTGGTTCTCTCCTCTTGTCCCATAACAAGACTTGATCTCCAATTTGAAAATCACGAGCCCTTACTTTCTTGTCAAAAAGCTTCTTCACCTGACTTTGATGTTCAACAATGCGATCCACTATCGTAGTTCGTTGTTCTTCAAGTTCAGTGAGATACATGATTCTTTTGTTAATAGAACTTTCAAAAGTTCTATCCTCTACTGCCTTTGCCAACTTCAATGCCGACAACTCCAAAGTAATAGGTATCTCTACATTCATGCCATACAAAAACTGAAACTGTGACATACCTATCGCCCCTTTAGGGGTAATCCTGTCTGCCCATAAAGCATCAAACAACGCTTTATGCCAAGTTCTCTGATTATCTTCCACCAATTTCCTGATAATAGTAACCAGACTTTTGTTACTAGATTCTACATGACCATTTCCTTGCGGATAATAGTTTGAAGAGTGAGAAAGAATGATCCCATGTGCATAAGAAAAGCCAGTAATCTCATTGGAAGAGAAACAAGTAGCATTATCTTCTACAACCTTGTTTGGAACTCCAAACCGGGAAATAATATTTTCCTTAAGAAAAGTACATACCACTTCAAAAGTAGCGTGCTTCACTGGGATGGCTTCCACCCACTTGGTAAAATAATCAGTTGCAGTGAGAACAAAGTTGTGTCCCGCACTTGACGGTGGGTTTACAGCACCAATGAAGTCAGTACCCCATTGCTGAAAAGGTTCTTCAATTACAACTGGCTTGAGAGGTAATGCAGCCAACTTAGACCTTCCAACAAACTATTGACATAACTCACACCTACGTACCCAATTGTACACATCCTGAAATAGTGTGGGCCAATAGTACCTAGCCTGCAGAATCTTATGAGCCATCACAGGCGCAGAAAAATGTCCTCCACAAGCGAAATTGTGAAAAGACTCCAGAAATCTGTTTTGTTGTGCTTTATCCACACAACGGAGAAAAACTCCATCAAGGCTTCTTTTGTACAAACCATTATCCCATAGGACATAGTTAGCAACCTTTAATTTGATAGTCCTTTTCTCCTTATAGGATAGATGAGAAGGACACTCACCATAGGCGAGAAAATGAGCAATATTTAAATACCACTCATTTGTAGTAGTGACAAAAAGAACAGTTGGCATATCCTCAACTTCTTCTTCATCCCCTGTCTCTTTTGGTACATTGTCAGCAATCAATTGACACAAACCTCTGCCATGCACAAGCTTAGTAGGTTTGATATCAAGATCAAACTCTTGGATCTTAGCAATCCAATTGCCTCTTTTGGTTCTGAACTCCTGTTGAGTCAGAATTGACTTTACTGTTGTATCAGGCACCAAAACAACAATATGTGAATTCAAAATATAAAATCAGAAATGCTTTGCCGCCTTGACCACGACATAAGCATGTTTCTCCATATTTGAATATTTCAATTCATGAGCCTTCAAAGGACAACTCATGAATGAAATGGGAGATTCCACACCTTCTTCATTCTGTTGAACAAGAATGGCTGAAAGTGTATGCTCAGAAGCATAACTGTATATTATGAAATCCTTGGTATAATCAGGACAAACAAGAACCGGAGCGTGAGCTATGGCCTTCTTGATATCCTCAAATGTCGCTTTACCTTTTGCACTCCAACAAAAAGTAGTCTTACCCTTCATCATGTTGACAATGTGATAGGTTTTCTTCGCGAATTTCGAAATGAATCTCTACAGAAAATTTACCTTTCCAAAGAAAGAGTGAACTGCAGTCTTACTAGCAGGCAAAGTAAGACTTTGGATGGATTTGACTCTTTCTGAGTCAATTTTAGTGCCTTCTCGGGACACAATGTGACCGAGAAGTTTACCTTCTGTAACCCCGAAAACTGATTTCTTAGGGTTGAGAGAGATACCATTTTGTTGACATCTTTCCAGCACCTGTCGCAAATGATACGCATGATCATGACGTTGTTTGGAGAAAACAGTTAAGTCGTCAAGATATACCACAATGAATTTCCCCATCTCATCTCTGAAAGCGAGATCCATTGCTCTCTGGAAAGTAGCACCAGCATTGATCAAACCAAAAGGCATCTTGCGATATGTAAATGTGCCCCAAGGTGTTGTGAAAGCAGTCTTGTACTGATCTGCTTTATTAACCTCTACTTGATTATATCCCAAAAAACCATCTAGCATAGACAACATTTCCGAACCAGTCACAGTTTGCAACACTTGGTCCATAATGGGTAGGGGTAGTTATCCTTTAGAGAAGATTGGTTGAGATTCCTGAAATCAACGCAAATACGGATTTATCTGTTCTTCTTTCTTACAGGAACAATACTCGCGATCCAAGTGGAATGATGAATAGGAAAGATTATTCTTGCATTCAACATCTTCTGAATCTCAGAAAGAATAGTACCTGATATTTTGGGATTGTATTGCCTTTGTTTCTGCTTGTGAGGCAATGACCCAACTTTGAGAGGAATTTCATGCTAAATCTCCTTAAGCCTGAAGGACTTTAGATCATCATAAGAATACGCCAAGACATCAATGTAATGGCGAAGGAGTGTAGTGAACTTGAATTTCTCATCGGTAGTGCAACACTTCCCAATGTTGACCATTTTGGGATCTGCCTCAGAACTCAAATTTACTTGCTCAAATTCCATAGAGGAACTTGAATCAAGTTTGAAGATCTGTATTTCAGGATTAAACTGTGTGCAAGTTTTTTACCTCAACGTTTCGGATCACACTCCATGATCCATCATTCTATGTTTCCTCTATTGCTTTTTCTCCTGATGATGGATCACAGAGTGTGATCCGAAACGTTGAGGTAAAAAACTCGCGCACAGTTTAATCTTGAAATACAGATCTTCAAGCACTATGGACTGTGGAAATCTGATGTCTATCATTGAATCAAGTTGTTACTACTGTTTAATGTATCTGTCATGCTTATCAAATAGCTTTTCCAGGGAAACCAAACCTTTTGGAATCTTATTCCCTTTTAGTTGAAGAAACTCTTCACTAGTTTGTGAATCTATTTCAGAAACGTATTCCTGTGGTGGAGATTCACTACCTTCAATATAGAGCTCATCAAAGCTATCTGTCTTTTCCAAGAAAGCTATGATTTGATTATCACCATTGAACACCTGCCAATGATTAGCATTATCTGATACGCTTGGTCCGAAGACCAGCTCAATTGTGTACTTGTTACCTTTGAAGTCCTTATGGGGAACCATAAGGGTTGCGGAGACGGCTAATGAATCTGCATGATCATTAAACTCTCTAGGCACCGTAGAGATATTAAAAGTGTCAAAACTTTCTATGCAATCCCATACACAATTGCGATAGTGTCTCAACCTTTAATTTTTGGTCTGATACAAATTTCTCACTTGGCAAACAACTAACTCGGCATCTCCTTGAGCATGAAGATTTTTAACACCTTTAGCATGAGAGGCCTCCAATCCGAGTAACAATGACTCGTATTCAGCGGTGTTATTGGTATTGTCGAATTGCAGCTTGTATGAGAAAGGGAAGATATCACCTTGTGGAGATATCAAAACAATTCCGGCTCTAGAACTGGTAGAAGTACAACTGCCATCAAATTCTAAAACCCAAATCTCATTAGAATTTGATTTTTTGGAATTTCTTTGACCAGAAGATTCTTCTTCATCAGTGAAGGAAGAATTTGGCATTACTATACCTTCATCTGCACTTTCATCTGAATACTCTTCTGATTCTCCATCTGAATTGTCTGATCTCTCGTCTGATGAACTAGAAGTATCTTCAGTAGATAAGAAATAATTACCCATTCCCGAGGACTCAAACAAAATTTGGGCTTTGGGATTTGCCGTTTGGGTAACAATATATTTTGCTTCTTTCTCAGGAAGCAACTTTTGCATGATGCCTTTAACAGGTATCCTTGCTTCGGATAGGTCCATGTTCAGTTCCCCACCCACATCCTTACAAAAATTACGCTCGAGCAGGATGCCATAAGAGGCTGGAACATCAACCACTAGGATAGTCATCTTAATCCTCTTGTTTGGAAAGGCTGCAAATGCGAATTGGGCATCTTTGATTTGGCCCAACAACGATACTTGCTTATTTTCCATAGAGAAACATCTCCCAAAGCTCTTAGTTAGAGTGAGACCAAGGGCATCTGCCACTTTGGTAGGCATAACATTATCAGAAGTCGTAGAATCTATTATGCAATTGCTCAACTTATGACCATTTACTAATAGAGAAATGTAGAAAGGTTCTATTTTTCCAGAGGCAACAAGGGGAGTAGTGACAAGGTTATTTTGGGTGGATTTGTTCTTTAAGGAATCATGGGCAACTTTGGGAAAATCTTGTCCTGTAGGAACAGTGTTGTTTTTGACGTATTTAGCTAACCTATCAAACTGTTCAGGATTAGCTTGTAAATACTCGACCTCAGACATTCGAATTTTGGTCTTCCTAGCATGATCTATTATGTCAAATAGCTGAAATGAACTAGATACTGAGGAAGGCAATCCATCATTCTGAGTTTTATTAGGGGCAGTACTAGTCTGAGGAACATAAGTAAAAGACGCAGGATTGTTAGATGTACTTACTTGTTTATTAGCAACAGGGTCTTTTGATTGAAAAAGCAACGGAGTTCCCCGTTTGGCAATTGAGATCATTGGTTGGGGTTCTTCTCTTGCCTTTCCCTTATCAACTTGTTGATTTGGTTGATTTTGGGACCTAGTAAAAACAACATATGCTCCATCATACACTTCCCCTTCTCTTTCCACTTCATCTTGGTAATTCAGAAATCTAATAGTAGAGTCGCCAGCTAACTCTTCTTCTCCTTCTATGAAGAGGTTAGCATTATTCTCCTGATCCAAATCAGGTTGGTAGGAATTATCATTTTTCACTTCATAATAGCCAACTGCTAAGTTGACCGGCGCTGCTTCAATGGCGAGCTTCCCCTGAGTAGGAGGAAGACGATTTGGTTGCCCTTGATTTCTGGCAACATTACTTTGGTATGAATGATTAGGAAATGTTCTCCTTGGTATATTCCTATAGGAAGGAGCGGACATACCTTGAGACATTTGTTTCTTCAGAGCTAGCAATTCATTCGCTAGCGTTTGCACCATAGGATCCGTGGTGCTCGTGGAAGAATTATTAGTAGAAGAAGGACCTCTGTTTCTATTAGAATCTCTTCTGATCTTACCTGAAAGGATAAGATCATCTTCCACTTCTGTAGCCAAAATTTAGGTTACGGGAAGATCGGCAGGAGCAGCCCGTCTTAGCAGAAAGCTTACCTCAGGAAGCTGAGTTTTGATGAAAAAGCATTTGAGATTCTCTGCCGTTGGTTGAGCGGATGTCAAAATCTTGTTTCTCAGCTTATTGAACTTAGCGATGAAGTCTCGCATGGGTTCATGAGGCTCTTTCTTCATTTGTGTGAGCTGAGCCAATAAGGCATGTGCATCTTCTGCAGGTTTGAACCTAGCCTCAAACTTGGTCTTGAGGGAGTTCCAATCAGTTATAGTTTGAGCCTGGAGATGGTAGAACCAATCTACAACAACACCTTGTAATGTTTCCACAAAAATTCTTATTGCTACGTCTTCATGCTCCACACCTATTACACCACAAGCTATGCAGAACGCTGCAATGTGTTCATCTGGGTGGACTTTCCCATTGCGATAGAACTTAGGAAAATTCCTCCTCGAACTACGAGGCAGTTCATGCAATGGTGGAGTTAAATTCAAAGGATCAAAAGTGTTACCCCAAGGGCCTTGAGCTACCATGGTGCACTGATTAAAGGATGGGATAACAAACCTCTGTGGAATAGGAACATACAAAACTCTATTAGTACTAGAACTAGAAGCTTCACTTGGTATTGGAGACCTGACGTTAGTAGGAGGAAAACTCTTAGTTCACTGAAGTCGAGGTCGTGAAGGCAAAAAACCAAAATTATTTTGCTGCATCAACTCAAATATAGGATCAATAATACATTGAGCTCTCTTGCTTCTTGTATACCACGAGTCTGCAAAATGCAATGTACTCAACAAAATTTTGAAAAAAAAATCTTAGAACAATGGAAAAGAACTATAATGCTTCAACTCAGTGCGTGAGGCTTCAAGTTGCGCGTTCCTTCCCCAGTACATTCGCCAAAAACTGTTGGGTGAATATTTTGTCTTCAACTAACTGAAAGTAAAATGGTTATATCATCCACAGTGTAATGAGATAAATCTCTCCTCTCAGCAAGGGGAGGTTCCCTATTAACTATCACAAACTTATTTACACTAAATACTAACTTCGGGGTGAGACCACATCATCCATTTCTCTTTTTTCAAAAATGATGTTTACAATATAAAAGAGCACTTTCACAATACAAATTTGAATAACCAAGAAACCCACGAGAGCACAAAGTCTATCGTTGGTCCTTTTACTAATTTACAATTTAGAACTAAGTAGGACAAGGTGCAGCTCAAAGTCTTCATCGAATGCTACGATAAAATATCTGATCACAAAAGATAATAGCAGCTCAAAGTCTTTCCAATATCTTTTGCCTCAAAACATAAAATCACAAACTAAAGATAATTGTTGTAGCACAAAGTCTCCACAATTAGCTTTAGAACATCTCCCAGATTATCCACACTCACACTACAATTTGATCAAGCAGATAAGATAGTATAAGGAAAAGGACATAAGAACAATTCCCAATACGTCACAAGTTATTACAATGCAAAGATTGAAAGGTCGCTTGCTTTTCTATTCACTTGATAAAATATGATTTACAAATTGAACACAAAGTCTCAAAATGCTCTTCAATTTGGCAGAGTTTCACTTCAATAACTAAAAGATGATAATTACAATGGAGGTCCTCTTTATTTATAAGAGAAACCGAGAGCAAAAATAGGAAAAGAAAAACTAACTATGACTTATTCAACAAAGGAGTCCTTTTTGATTTAGGACTTCCTATGTTTTTACATGTAATTACATATGAGAAAAGTACATGTAAATATGTCCAGAATTATTTCAAAAGTACATCTGAAAAGTAGAAAATAAACTAAGTAATGGAAAAGATGCTTCAACTTGCATTGTCTTCTTTCTTCATGTAGCAATCATACATGGTGAATGCTGCTTGCATCCCAAGACTGTCCGGACTAACTGTGTTCTTGAAAATCATCTGGGCTCTAACTATTGCATCTCTGACCGTGGTAATTGATTTTGCATGGCTAGTTAACTTGGTCTTGAGATTATCCAAAGTTAACTGATTGTCAAGAATATTATCCACGAAGGCTACTGAAAATGTTTTGTCCTCGAACTCCTTCTGAAACATATTTTCAAATTCTTGGATCATCTCTTCTGCAGAAAGAAATTGATTATCTCATGCACCAAATTGCACAACAGCTCCTCCAACTTGTGTAAGAGACTAACATCACTTTGATCACTTAGTTTCCTTGCAGTTTCCAGGTCATTGATTAGATCTTTCAGTACACGACTTCGATATGTCAATGCCTCTTTGGTCTCAGTATATGAATCCCTATTTGGAATGACACCAATTGATATCAGAGCACTTATTTTCATCTTCCTCATCTCTACCCACTTATCATGATTCTGTTCTAGATGCTCAATATCCTGAGAGATAACATCAATCAAATCATCAAGTTCTACCCTTATTTTCTCCATCTTGCCTGTTTTCTCAGCTAGCTTTGTAAGAAGAGAGATTCCTTGTGTGCGCATCCTTTCCAAATATTCTTCAAGCACTCTTCCCTTAAGATGAGTCTTTTCAGTTTTCTGGATGATAGGATCTTCTACAGAAATAGCCTCAGGAGTCACTGATTTTGAATTCAAAGTAATCTTCCTTACTACTGCAGTCAATTGTTCTACCATTGCTTTATAATGATCCTTCATCTCTTTTTCTTTATCAAACTTCTGAATCAGAATATCCATTGCTGACTGCATGTCAGTCTTTGCACTTTCATGAGTTATTTTGCCTAGCTCAACCTAGAGATAGAGTAATCATTCATACTAAAATTTTCTATAGTTGCATCCTATGGGGGCCTTGCAATCTCCAGAAATTTGTGCCCTTTGTCTCCCAGCATTCTTGAAAGATTTTTTGGCGTCTTTGGGGTCTTAGCCTTAGTAGGCACCAGCTTACTAAAATCAAAGTCATCTGGAGAGATGGCTTGTTTCTTCCTTTTAGGTGTATATGCTGACAACCATGGAGGAAGCACCAAAGTTCTCACATTAGGGTCTGTTTCTATTGTTGGTGTTACTAGAACTGCATTGGCACTGGAACTAGAAACAATAGGTGGAGTATTAGTAAAAACTGCACCTGACACATTCACATTAGAAACTTGTTCAGAACCCATTACAAAGTGATCAAATATCGAAGAATCTCCAATATCAAAAGATGAGGAGGATAGACTAGGAATAGACTCAGAGGAACAAAGAACATCATCAAAAGCAATTTGAGGATTATCAAAAAATATTTTTGAAGGTGATGGAGATTCAAAAGAGGGGATGTCAATGGGTGAAACAGACAGAGGAATTGAAACAAGCATGTCAGACAAAGGAGAAGAGACTCCCGTTTCCTGTTGTACATTCTCTTGTGGAGACAAAACTTCATCTCCTTGTCCTTCTGTTGATCTATTTTCAACCTCCATTTCCTCAGTAGTTGGCTCTTCAGTATTCTGTTTCTTAATTTCCATATCTTCTATCTCATATTCTTTCTCTACAGCCTTTGACTTCTTCATCACAAATTTGATCCTGGGCTTATGTGGCTTGGAAGAAGAGGGAATATCACTCTTGTTCTTCATCCTATTTCCACCTTCTTACCTGTTTGTTCTTGGATTTCAGTCTCTGATCCCGTAAGGAATTCTTTCAAAGCAATTCCCTTATCTGCTAACCACTTGTTGGTGTTAGCCAATATAGGTTCAAACCTTTTCCTCAGAGAAGTCAATTCCTTCTGAGACCATTGGATAGGAGGAAGAGGAGAATCAACACCCTGTTCAGTGTTATATCTAGCATCAATCAACTCTTCATCATCCACCAGGTCTTCAAGAAAATCAGCCAATCCTAGCTATTCAATTTGTTCCAGAGATACCCTGCTATAGTCCAGTTTTTTGATATCTTCTTTTGTCCTCAAGTCTACCTAGACATCTTCAACCATGGGTTCATGAATCTGGGTCTTCCTTTTGATCTTGTCTTTCACACCTCTGTAATCAAACCTTGGTCTTCGTTTGAATTGTTTCATGGTTACTAGCTGCATTTCAGTTTCCATGGCTCTGGCCTTTGCAACAGTTGATACTAAAACCTGCCAATTTCTGTTGGAAATCTAAATCCTGGTTTCTTGAGCTCCATTTGCTTATTATGTACGACAATCATTTGTCTACATAATTCCATTAGAACAAGTTTGTCTGAAGGAAACCTTGGCAACATATAAGGATAACCTTGGAAAAAGCCAACCCTTAAATATGAGAAAGTAGGAAATTGTAAGAACATGCATCCATAATCATTCACCACTGACCAAGCTTCGTCTAAAACTCTTCTTTGCTCCAGCTGAGGGTCAAAAAGACACAACAACACTGCGAAGAAAGCATCATTTACCCTTCTAAAGTGGTGGATAGATCCCTTCAATGTGAGTTGAGAATACTACTGATATACAGGAACCACTCTTCTATCTCCTTCTGATGTCAAACCTGGGAAGATCCTCATGGAGGCTGCTATATACATAAGGTAAGAAGTCATATAGAATTTAAAAGTAGTGGATACCTTAGTCAATTGGTCGTGCAGAGCATTGCTGATTTGCTCACCCCAAAAGATGGCCCGCTTGCCTTGAAGTATAACCTTGATAAAATGATACATCCGTTCATAAAAAAGTGAGGAAGAGACCAGCGCCCTTATCCTGCTAAGAAGAATTATGAGATCACCAACTTCTTCGACAAAATCACTTCTGGGAAAACTCCTTGGCCACCTGGATAAGTTTGACCTTGAAGTCTTAAGTCATTTATTGTTAATTATCTTCTTAGCCTTCTCAGAATTTTTGTCGTATTCTTTTTGAGCTTCAACAAAATCTAGTTTTATAATTTCTGTAACAACAAGACACATGAAAACTTTATCAATGAATTCTGGATCCAATCTGATTACCACATTGCCATTTGTATCCACCACTGCCTTAGTGTCTCTATTGTAGAACTGAGCACATTGAAGAACAAACTCTGTATTATGAGCTGCCACCGGGAAAGGTGACACCAAATGAATGTTGCTATCAACAATCTTCTTCATTGCAGAACTAGGGTTATTAGATTTGGTTCTTTTCACAAACTCAGCCATGTCCACATGGCCAATCTCTGTATCCTGAATGTCATCAACATTGGAAGTAACTGAGGTGATTGGAAAAACACCCTGATACTTCATCGCTTTCAACTTCTTTGGAGATAACTCAGTCATCTGAAAAAGCTAACACCAGAAAGATGTTGACGAAGAGATAAAATTTGCAGAAGAAATTGCAACAAAAAGCCATGATCATGCAATTAGGGGAAATACTGGTAATCTGGGAAAATTGCATGTCGACGATCACAACTATGGGGATACGCTTGAAAGGACTAGAGTGCAAGTGAGTCGAAAAATGGAGGAAAGCGGGCTCAGGAAAGCAAAATTGAAAATCTCTCAGAGTTAGAAAAAATTGAGAGGGTGAATGCACAGGCGGCAAAATTTGCCGCCCTTGCATTAGAGGGATATATTGCAAGTGTCAGGGCGGTAAATTTTGCCGACCTTGCAGGTAAGTTGAAAATTTTTGAGTGGATTGGTGGTGATTTTTACTGCTTTTGCATGTTTGGGAATGATTTTTAATGTATGTGCAAAGTCGGCGAAATTTGCCGCCGTTGCACATACTTTGAACAACATTTTGATGTAGGGCGGAAAAATCTGCCGCCCTTACATGTGTTTGAAAACCGCACATCGGGGAAGATGGTTTTGTGTTATGGCGGCATATTTAACCGCCATTACATTTGTAGGAGAACGTTACAAGGTCCATGCAGGGGCGGCGGAAAATGCCGCCCTTACATGGACTGTCAACACAACAAAGGAAATGCGAAGGCGGCAGTTCCTGCCCCCCTCTCATCTAAAGGGCAAAAAATGCTAGCCAAGAACCCTAAGTTTACATGGGCGAAAATATATCGACACATTCTAACAACGCATTCAAAAACCTAAATGAAAAACTAGGGTTTTAAACGAAATAAGAGAGGAAAATACTCCGCCACATTCTAACAATGCATTCAATTCATACTAAAACCCTAACACATTGAAAGATGAAAACAAGACAAATAAAACAATGACTTACTTGATCTACAAAACACTAGATGCAGTGAAGAAATCGCGATCATGTAGATCCGGAATCCTTGCGAGCTTTGTGAAGAGATCCGGCATAAAAGAGATTTTAATCTCGTTTAAAGGTTTCTAAAATGAGTAATAAGCAAATTAGAACGAGATAAAACACTTTAAAAGGATCGAAGATCGTGCATTAAACATGGCACGAGTGCCATTAATGCATACTTTGAGTTGGTCGATCTTGCGGGATACGCTCGGGCGGTGGAAAATGCCGACACTACAAATGCACCAGAGGGATGTTAGAGCAACAAAAAACCGCACCATTACACATGGCGTCAGACTTTAAAAGACATGCTCTAGCAGCGATTTCAACCGCTCTTGCACATGATCAAGAAACAAGAAACGTGCATGGGCGGTGGAATTTATCGCTCATGCATGTTTATAAAAAACAAGACAAATAAAACATGTAGAGGCGGGGATTTTGGCCGATCTTACATGTTTAACAACAATGCACATGTAAGAGCGGTAAATTTTGCCACTATTGCATGTGAAGACAAAAATTTTCTAACACCCTCAAAATAGTCAAAATTGATATTTTGACAAGCTTACAACCTAGTCGACTTTCATGGTTTTCGAGAAATCAACCTAAGGGAATGTCGTAAACCATTTCAACGACGTTAGGGGACTTCGCGCGAGGCCAAGAGGACTTGTCTCGATTTGCGAACTTAGAGTGTAGGCTATGAAACGAACAAGTTTTGTAGGGGTTGTCTACAAAAACGAGCTTAGCTGATTTTGAGAACAAGTACCAAAGTGTGGCTCAAGAGGGTGTGTTAGAGAAAATGAGCCACACTCTAACTACAATAAACAACCTACCAAAAATCCCAATTACAAAGAGCGATAATAGCTCATTAGTAGAGCACCTAACATGCAAATTAAAGGTCCTTGATTTTGAGTCCCTTGAGCACCAAAGTATGGATCAATCCCATAATATAACCAAGAATGAAGGGAGGAAATATTAGTGCTTGTAGGGGAGAAGACCCAATAGTCGAGCACCCTAACTTCATGCCTCTCAAAATCATACATGACAATTTCGAATCACTCCAAAACTTTTACAGTAGCTTACTTGGCAAGGCCCCTGCTTATAACTAAGGTTTCAGGGCCACATCATCAAATATGATGCCACATCAACATGTTTTTTGTTGAGGTGTCAAATAGTTCCCCAGAAAAAGGGTGGACCAATAGGTGTGCATTAAGTCATGTTTTATTGGTGCGCTGATGTGGTATCACATGATTGGTTGTTTTTTAGATCTAAAGGACACATTTCATTCAATTATAAGTACTTATAGTCAACACTAACAACCTTAAAGTCACAACTACGAGTGCTAAACTTCTAAAAATATTGGACCTTAAATCCACAAATACTATCACAACTAGACTCAACACCAAGAGTGTGAGGAGAAGTCGCGTACAACAAACATAGGACGGAGGAAATCATGGCACAACAAACATCTACTTATATTAGTCAGCATAATTTGTGCCTTGGAAACATGACCGTACAAAACACTTCTCTACTAGATGACAAGTATTAAGGACAGCAGGGCTAGGCTTAAACAGCACACTCCAAGCTTTGACTTAGACGTAGCTGGTGGGCTCTATCCAACGGCCCTCTCCAACTGTCCAAAACATACTATACTGCAGGTTTCAACTAACCGTGACTGCCACACATGCTGCTGAACGCGGTTGGATAATTTTAATTTGATTCTCTCCCGCTCAATTAAGTCTAATCTCACGGGCTCTGTTTTTGTGGGTGCACTGTGAACTGTTCACCGAATGCCTCAAAGAAATGTGGTCTCATGAAATACCATGATCGCACGACATGCACAAAATGGATTCGTTGAAAAGGCTTTAAAAACTTTCAAGCAAATGCAATTGGCAGGTGTAAAGCCAAACTCCGCAACCTTTGCCAGCATCCTCCCTGCCAGTTCCAAAATGGGAGCTTTGGAACAGCGTATGGGCATCCATGGAAGGATTAAGGATAGAGGAATTGTGTCAGATGTTGTCGTTGCAACTGCTCTGGCAGACATGCTTGCAAAATGTGGAAGCATAGACAAGGCACGTGAACTGTTTGACAGAATGCCTAAAAGAAATGTTGTCTCATGGAATGCGATTATTGCAGGACATGTAGAAAATGGATTTGTTGACAAGGCTTTAGAAACTTTCAAGCAAATGAAATTGACAGTTGCAAAGCCAGCATCCTCCTTGCCTGTGCCAAAATGGGAGCTTTGGAACAGGGTATGGATATCCATCAAAGCATAATGGAAGGGGGATTTTTGTCAGATATTATAGTTGGAAATGCTCTGGTAGACATGTATGGAAAATGTGGAAGCATAGATAAGGAACGTGAACTGTTTGACAAAATGCCTCAAAGAAATGTGGTCTCATGGAATGCAATGATTCCGGGATATACATAAAATGGATTTTGCAAGGATGTTCTCAAAATCATTGAATTAACGAAGCACTCTGGAACATATCTTGACATTATAAGCTTTTTTGTGTTCTATGTGCATGCAGGTTTAGTGGATGAGGGCTGCACATGCTTCAATCACATGAGTAACCCTTATTGCATTACACCTACAATTGATCATTATGTGTGCTTGGTTGGCCTTCTTGCCCATGCTGGCTATCTTGAGGACATCATAAACTATATCATTAAGATGCTAGTTAAACATTTGGTGGTTGTGTGGATGTGTTTTCTTGGTGCTGCAAATCACATATGACTATAGGCTTAGGAGTATTTACAGCGACGTTGCTTTTTAATTTGGACCCTAAAAATATACTGTGACTTAAGGGAGAGGACCTAGTAGTTGACCATCCTAACTTCATGCCTCTGAAAATCATACATGGCAATTTCGAATCACTCCAAAAATTTTATTGCAGCTTACTTGGCAAGGCCCCTGCTTATAACTAAGGCTTCAGGTCCACATCATCAAATATGATGCCACATCAACATGCTTTTTGTTAAGGTGTCCAAAAAGACCCAAAAGAAAGGGTGGACCAATAGTCGTGCATTAAGTCATGTTTTGTTGGTGCGCTAATGTGGCATCACATGATTGGTTGCTTTTTAGATCTAAAGAGAACATTTCATTCAATTATTAGTACTTATAGTCAACACTAACAACCTTAAAATCACAACTACTGGTGATAAACTTTTAAAAATATTGGGCCTTAAATCAACAAATACTATCACAGCAATTAGGTCCTCTCCCCTATGTTCTCTCAAACATCTATGAAGAAGTGGCCAGGTGGTGTGAGGTTCAAATGGAAAGGAGATTGATGAAAGATAAAGGAATTATGAAGATCCCTGGATGTAGTTGGATTGAAGGCCATAAAATGGTATGTGCTTTTTGTGTAGGAGACAGATCACATCCACAGACATAGGAGATCTATGTAAAGTTGGAGAAATTGGCTTGGGAGATTAAGGCAGCAAGGTATTTTCCATATTCAAGACATTTATTTAGTGATGTGGAAAAGGAGGAAAAATAATTATTTCTCTACCACCATAGTGAAAGGTTGGAACTTACTTTTGGTTTGTTAGACACCCCCTAGAACAACTATTAGAGTTGTTAAGAACCTTCAAGTATGTGTTGATTATCACAATGCAATGAAGTTTATCTCCAAGATTGTTGCGAGAGAAATTGTTGTGAGAGGTGTGAATTATCTGCATCATTTAAACCTAGGAGAATGCTCTTGTGGAAATTATTAGTGACGCTAAATGAAGTGATCTAAAAATAGGCTCACACTATAAAAATGTGCACCATATTATACTTGCACTAATAATGAAGGATTGTTGCTCTTTTTAAATTTTTTATATTGAACAAAGCAGTGTACAATAAGAATGAAAAGAATGTAGCAAAAAGAGTTGCAAAGAGAAATAAACAAAGTACAAAGCGGCCAAACAGGCCTGCATACCTAAAACTTAAGATACCAACAGTAGAACTAAAAGGCAGCAAAGGCGGCTGAGAGAAGCACAATACAGACAAATGCCAGCAATAAACAAGTTACAGTTAAACATAAAAGAGTTTTAGAGGAGCAAAAATTGCTGCAATAAATTCCAGCAAAGGATAAACGCCTTCCACCAGAAGACTTCAGAGGAGATCCAAAGATATAATATTGAAATCACTCATAATATAGAAGCAATAAGCTGTTCTTGGCATAAAAATAGTAGCAGCAACAAGCAATAATAGCACAAGCTATGCAGCCGGGCAGTTTGGGAGAAGATCCTGCCAGTCAATTGCCGAAAATTAACAAGAGAAAGTGCGCCCAAGGAGATCTAAGAGGAACAGAACGTGCAGCAATAATCTCCATTAAAAGCAATAGTGACTTCCTCCAGATCAATTTCAGATAGATATCATGTTTGCAAATTCATTGGCAGCATAAAAGTAATATTTCTGGCATGAAACTCAATATCTCTGCAATGAAAGGAGCTGCTATTGGCAGGTGTAATGCCAAACTCCACAACCTTTGCCAGCATCATCCCAGCCTGAACCAAATTTAGAGTTCTAAAACAGGGCTTTTAAATCTATTAAAGCATCATTAAAGAGATACAATGACGCATTCATGTATAGAAACTTCAGATGCCACAGAACATTTGAAAACCATAATCCACAACCTTAGTCAATTACCACAGCCTCAGAATCCTGGGACCAAAACTTCACATCAAATTGAGCTTGTAGCACATACTGTACTCGCATTCTCTGAAGGAAAAGAAGAGCAGCAAAGGTAAAGATCCATGAGCCCAAAGCTCCAATACAATGAAAACTCTGCAGCTTGATATAGTCCTGTTTCCAGCAAAAGAAGAAGCTCTCTGAGCAACTGTTAACTTATTCCTTTGATTCTATTGGAGTAATTGCATTGAAGATTATTGATTTGAGACTCGATTAGATCCAGCTGAAAAGCTACTTGTTGGTTATTCTTTTACAAACCCTGAAGCTGATAACATAACGAGGCAATTTGAAAGACTGTAACTCATTATTTGAGGTTTTTCCTCTTGAAAGCTCTCTATAGCTTTTGTAAAATGGAATTTCCTATATTATTTTTTTGAAGTTGAAAATTTTTCTCCGGAAAAAAGAAAGTGGTGCCATGGTTTATAAATTTTCACCCTATTATTCCATGGAGTTGTTTGCTGCTTAAATTTTTAAAGTTTAGGTGGTGTTGTGTAATTTTTGAATAACTAAAGTATATAATTTAGAAAATCCTCTTAAAATAGTAGAACAATTATAGTTTAAGATTTGAAGGTTGGAGTGTAGATAAGGGGTTGAATTTATGTAGCCATTGTTTAACTATAAATTTGTCACATTGATATGAGTATAGTCATGCAACCTCCAATGAACCTTGTACAAGTGTCAATAGTACTTTGTGCTATCATACAAGTATTTGTGGCATTTTGTGCAACCAGAGAAGCACTTGTGACACTTTGTGCAACCATGCAAGCATCATCAATCTTTTATGCAACATCTAGCAAAGTTCACACATCTTACAACTTCCTACCATGCAGTCTGCATCTCAACAAATGTGGCACTTGCACATTGGTTCATATGTAGACTATGAACATTGGAATTTTGACAATTGGCTTTCCACATCCACCATCTATAGATGAAATGGTGTGCAAGTGCCACTTGTGCTAAGTTTTAGACTACATAATTGGAAGTTGCAAGTTGCATGAACTATGCTAGATGTTGTGTAAAGGACTATTGATGATTTCATGTTAACATGAAATATTTTTATGCTAGAGGCAAGAATCATGACCAATAGTAACTTGTTACATTTGTGGCAAGACTCATGACACTAAGCATTGTTGGTGCAATGGCCTCACCTAGAAAACTAGAGGAAATTGTCAGTAATAGGAAAGATAGTAGAATCAACAACTTCAAAGTCATTTTGTCAAGAATAATAATGGTGATGATGACAAGAACAATTATGTAAGAAATTTTGAAGACCCTATGCACAAATCAAAGGCATAGTACATATCAAAGGAGTTTGACAACTTTTTCTCTCAATAAGGCATACATTGAAAACTAAGTGTTGCTCACATTCCACAACAAAATGGAATTGCCAATACAAATAATCTAATCATCTAGGAGATGATGACATGCATGATGAAAATATCAAATTTAGAAAAAATGCTATTGGGTGGAAGAAGTGAATACAATAGTGTATTTACTTAGTTGAGAACCAACAAAAACATTGAGTGGTGTCACTGTTAAAGAGGCATGGTCAGGAAGAAAGCCTTGTGTTTAATCATCTCAAAATATTTGGGAGCACATCATATGTCTTCATTTTGAAGAAGTGGAAGAATCTGGATGAAAAGAATGTGAAGAGTATCTTCTTTGGGTATAGTAGTAAATTTAAAGCCTATCTACTCGCTGATCCTACAACCCAAAAGATTCTCATAATAAAAAGTGGTAGATTTGATGAAAGTCCACTTATAAAGACATTGATTAGTCCTCTTGAAGTTGATGACCAACAAAATGGTAAGAAATGTTTCAAATAAAACTTCGAGGAAGAAGTAGATATTGATTCTCATTAAAGGCCACTGGAAAGGATTGAACAATTAAAAGGAGGTGGAGTTTTCAACATAAAACACAACTTATTGATCTTCCTAGAACTTGTTCAACAATAGTATGGTAACCAACTTGGAAGGTATGAAAATCTATAATAGTCAAAAAATGCATCCCAAGGAGAAGTAAACTTGACATTGATGGGCATAATGGTTCATTAGTCATAACCAACTTTTGTTAATGAGGATTTTCAATCAAAATATTGGACCAAAGCATTGCAAGCATAATATACTGTGCTCATGTGTTTGTTGATCTTCCAATTAGGAAGAAACCTATTGGATTCAAATGGATATTTTGAACAAAATAAAAAGCAAACATAATTGACAAACACAAAGCTCATTTTGTTGCAAAAGGTTTGTCTTAAAAAGGAAGGCATTGAATATGAGGACAACTTTGCTCCAATGACATAAATGAAAACATTAGACTTTTGTTCTTGCTTGCGGTATAATTTAGATGGCATATTCACAAAATGGATATGAAAAGTGATTTTTTGAATGGAGATATCTTGGAGGAAATTGTGTACATTTCAAAAAACTTGAAAGATTCAAAGTTCAAGGTAAATAACCTAAAGTGTGTCAATTGATAAAGTCACTATAAGGATTGAAGTAATCACCACATGCCTGAGGATACATGCAATTTGATGAACACCTTTGCACACATGGATTTTTTTAAAGCCTTTTAGATTACAACTTGTATATCTGAAGGGCATATGGAGATGTTGTCGTCCTGATCATGCATGTTGAGGATCTTGTGATCACTAGGAGTAGTGAAATATTGATTTTAACAATAGAGAAGGATTTATATAAGTATTTTAAGTTCAATAGCTATTAGATTACTACACTGTGACCTTGGCCTAGAAGTATGGTAAACAAAGAGATGTCTTTTTATCTCAAACAAAGTATGTTAGGGAGTTGATTGTAAAAAATAAAATAAAAGGTTGTAAAACAATTGTGACTTACATGGAAAATAAATGGTATTAGAGCCAGACTAGGATCCTTGAGTACCAAAGTGTGGCTCAAGAGGGTGTGTTAGAGAAAATGAGCCACACTTGAACTACAATAAATAGCCTACCAAAAATCCCAATCACAAAGAGGGATAATAACTCATTGGTAGATCACCTAACATACAAATTAGAGGTCCTTGGTTTTGAGTCACTTTGAGCACCAAAGTATGGATCAATCCCATAATATAACCAAGAATGGAGGAAATATTAGTGCTCGTAGTTCAAAGGGCATAAAGGAATAGTCAACCTTGGAGAGGACACCGCTCGATAAATTTAAGGAAAAGTAATTATTCCTCACAAATTTTGTTTAATCAAAGTGTCACATCCCTGTAGGAGGCTCGCCCGTAGGAGACTGTAGGGCCAAACAGTAATAAAACTAAATAAAATTAAAAGATATTTCTTGAATGGAGGTTGGTGGAAGGAAATGAATGGGAGGAAGACCATTTTCTATGACATGGAGATAGAGTAATGGTGCTAGCATGGGTGCCTTGGCAAAGAGGACTTGCAATGTCATTAAGAAGGAATGGGTTAGCATTGAGGGGGCGATAAAGCAAGGTATGGACATCCAACAACACATTAATGATAGATGAAAGTTTCACGCCACATCCTCAGTCACATTTGGAGAACCTCAAGTGGATGATGATGCATACATTGGAAGCAAGGCATCGTCTATGCTCTTCAACTATACAACTAATATGATTGAGAGTCTTTTAGAGTTCCTTCATTATATAGGAGCAGTAATAAAAGCAGGACAATTTTAAAAGATGTTAGTGGTGTCATAAAACCTAGCAGAGTGACACCGCTTCTAGTTCTGCTCTATGCTAGAAAGACTGCTCTTAGCTCTTACAGGAAAAAATAGACTCAACACAAAGAGTGAGAGGAGAAGTAGCGTGCAACGAACATAGGACGGAGGAATTCATGGCACAACAAACATCTAATTATATTAGTCAACACAATTTGTGCCTGGGAGAAATGACTATGCAAAAGACCCTTGACTTCTCTACTCGATGACAAGGAGGATGCAGTTACAAGTATTAAGGAGAGTTACAATTCTCCATGCCGGTTATGTTGACAGTGATGGGCTTATGAGGGAGGACAAAGACGTTGCTGTGATAATGAGCGCTCCTCATTTTCACCAATGGTCATGGTGGATGGTGAGAGGAAGACTCAAGGAAGGAGAAAATAGATATTGAGAACATGCTTCTAGGTGCATAGACTCTGTAGGTTGAAGTCAAATAATTCTGATTGAGCAAGAACACTCTATTTAAATATCATCCACTTCAACGGTCAAACAATCAATAGCAATTTTACATATCAACCCACTCATTACACGTTTGAATAAATCAATTGACACAAACTCCCTTCTAATTATGTCCTAACAACCAAACAAAACTCTAATACACTTAAAATTTGTTTCCTCGACAACATTATGATCAATATTGTTATATATTTTTATTTTTATTTTATTTTCATAAATAGAGTTTTCTACAATAGAAATTGGTCATTTTCAAACTTAAAAAAGGCCCCGATGTGCTAAAATGGTCTTAGTCTTCAGATTCCACCTTAATGTCAAACTCAAGCATTAAAAGATAAGAACACACAATATATATTATATGGGTGTAAGCAAAAGTTGACAGAAGTTCATTTTATGGAAGTAAACAGACTGGCTGTCGGAATATTTACTGTAAAGGAAGGACCTTCAACCTACAACTGAGTGGGCAGTTTAAAAGTAGAAACAGTGACACTGTCTGGGAACCACCAAAGGTACTCTGCCTTATCTAGAGGTCTTTGCATAGGTGTCCATTACATTTAAGACAGAGAGGGGATTGCCACTTTCAGCCGCTGATCTTAAATGTCATCCACTTCAATATTTAATGGTAAATTTTGGCCAATGAAAAGTTTTTCTATATTTAACACTTTTTGTTGTGAATGAAATAGAAAAATGCTATTGGCTGTTTGACCGGTTCAACTCTGAAAGTGGATGACATTTACATAGAGTGCTTTCGGCCGTTTTAACGACATGGTCGAGCAAAGCTTTCTCTCGGCCGTCCCCTGCTTGCTTCTCCATGTTCATGACTGTTTTTAGGAAGGAAAAGGCCGTGGATATAGCTGCGAGAGCCATGTTGAACTGTAATGAAAATATTAGTGTTGTGAGCCTTTGCATACGATTCATATATATCGTAATAAACTACCCTTAAACACCCTTGTGGATAATATTAAACAAGCTCGTAGAAATGTTATGAAAACACTCCTGTTGTGCTTTGCGTGCATAATCTATGCCTGTTGTGTCACTCGAAGAATTATTATGCATCCTGTGTCACTCGAAGAAATATGTTGTATTCCTTAAAGAAATATAATGCATCATATCCTTCTTATTAAATTTCAATATGGATATAGTTCATAATCTAGAGCATCTACTTGCTATCACCATTCTACCCTTGCCTTGCTAACTATTCTCCAAAATTCCAACCCTTTACAATGTCACTTGAAGCTACATAAATACCCATGGCTAGTTACCCTAGATCTTAAGATCCCAGGGCCCATAATTAACAAAAATGCTAGGCGCCACATTCCTTAGTGGAATTTTAAAAATTTTGGACCACCCTTAAAATAAGTGAACCTAAATTACAATTTTCAAAATTACATTTCATCTAGGCACCCAATTGGGCCCATGAAACAACATAATTTTTAAAAAGAACTAAAATGTTTTAATTTTTGTGTCCAAAAGAAATAAAAAGTGAATCCACCCAAGTGAACAAATGAAGAGGGAAAAATTAAACTAATCTTGGTTCTAGTAATCACTCTCCTATTCCTGTGTTCCTTGGCTCTGAGTTGCACCTTCAATGAAATAATCTATAACAACCTAACGTCACCTAATCTAGGGCATCATTGACCTTTTGTCTTGATTTTTCTTTGATATTCTCCATATTGTCAATACTTGAACTTGTAATTGAAATGTCTTCCCAAGAAGAAGTGATCTTTGCTCTTGATGCCATCTTGCAAGATCAGAAGAAGCCATTAGATCCTTCAAATTTTATGTTTTAGACTATTTATAACATTGTATAGGTTTCCGCTGGACAATTGAACATCATATCATCATTTTAAAACTCTTCCAATTCAAAGAAATTCAACATAAACTAAACTATAGGCTCAATCTTAATAAAATACATTTTGCAGAAACCCAACATGCAACTGGACATCACATTTGCAATTTAAAACTCTTCTAGTTCAAAGAAATTCATGAAAAATGAACTCTAAATTGAATATTCTTGCAAAATAAAATTCACAAAAAAATGATGTGGAACTACATATGAGATGTCAACTAAACATATACTGCAACAAAAAAAACTTCTGCAAGCAAATCATGCACACAACAAATACACTTACTCAAGTAAAATACGAAAAATGATGTGGAATTGCATATAAAATGTTAAGTAAATATATCCTGCAACAAAAGAAATTTCCACAAGAAAATCATGCACACTTCTCAACCTTATAAACAAATACACTCACTCAAGTAAAATGTGGAAAAATGATAGAGAACTGCATATAAGATGTCAGTTGAACATATCCTATAGCAAAAGAAACTTTTGCAAGCAAACCATGCACACTTCTTTAAATAAAATGTGGGTTTGGAATAGGATATTGAATTTCATATTTTCTATTGCCATATTTGGTTGTTAAATGAAAATCCACATTTTATCCATTCATGTTTTGCTCTTTCATTTAAAGACTTTAAAACTTTGCAGAAAAATGATGAAGGATAGAAGGAAAAAGTTGGTCTCAAATATCCTCCTTTTTAAAATTTTGTATAAAACAATTTCTATACTAAATGCCTTTGTAAACTAGTCTTTGCAGAAAAACAATAAAGAAGTGCATATAAGATGTTAACTAAACATATCTTGTAGTAAAAGGAACCTCTGCAAACCAAAATCATAACAAGTGCACTGTTTTTCAATAAAATGCAAAAAAACAAAAGAGGATTGGATGTTAGTGTTTTAATGTAGTATCCAGTTTTAAGTCTACATTTTCATTTTTTATGTTTTGCACTTCTATTTCATTATCTCGAAGGTTTGTAGAAAAATGGGACTAGACAGGAAATAAAAAGTCATCATGGAACATCCTCCTATCAGTTGAAATTCTACAAAATCATTTCCTTTAGAAATTTTTATTTTATTTTTTCAAACCAAATGTAAGAAAATGTAATAGGGCACAAGTAAAAGTTGTCATGAAATATCCTCTTGTCTAATGAAATTCTGCATTATTATTTCCTTTGGGAATTTTATCAAATGTTTCATTTATTCAGTTTCCTTCAAGAGCAATTGGATGCAAGAAACTTGATGAGTCCCAAATGTCAGCTTAAAAGAAATTAAGTTTCGGTTCCAAACCAAAATTTTGCAATTTACCAACTTCTTTCATATTTTCAAGGTCAAGTCTATGAATAGGGAATAAGGAAAAAATAAAGAGAACAAGATGTCAAATTTGAGACTAAAAATTCTAGTCCTCTTTTGAAATCCCGCAAAAAGGACAAGGGGAACTATATGCATAAAAGAAACCTGAAATATCCTATAACAGAATGAAGTTTCAAGTTGAGATTCCACTAACTTTTATACAAGACACTTCAATACTCACATCAATAAGATAAACTCAACAAAAAAAAAACTAAGTGGACGGGATGAAATGACCAAGAAATATGGCATCCAACAACAAACCAAAAGTCTGCAAGTTTGTAAAAAGGTAAGAAATTCAAAGTTTTACAAAGGAAAAAATGCACCCAACCTTTTGCAAACAACTTAAGCACTCAAATGAATTAATCCATAGCCATCCAAAACTACTGACCCACTCCAACAAAAGGGAAAGAAGAAGCAAACCAACTAAAACCAAAACCTACGAAAAAATAAAAAAGAAAGGGGTCTTTATTTTGCGAAGGCAAAATGGGACATGTGTGAAAGACACAACAACTACAATAATGGAGGTTATGCGATGAAAGTGACTATTGTGTGTGGGGGGGTTGTTAATATTGCTTCTAGGTGTCTATGTGTTAGATATGTGCCTATTGTACTTATGCATTCATTTCCTTTTAATTCATTTTTTTTAAGCACCAATTGGTCATTAATGACTATTGGGGGTGTGAGATAAGCTTTGCATGTTGAGTGAGATGGAAAATTGGGAGATAAAATAGCAAAAACTAGTTTTTGAATGTTGGGGACAAGATTGTAGATAGTCCAATCTAGAGGATAGAACTAAAAGCAAAATAGAGGAGGATGTTCAAGTGTGAATAGAGTTATTTGTGATACGAGGTGCGAGTTTAATGTGTTAAATGATCACAAATATTGAATGCCATGCTTATTAAATAAGGGCACTATGAGTGAGTGCTAACAAGAGGGAAAAGTGCTAAGTAGGCACTTTTTGTCTCTACACTTCTCATAATTTTTATTTATATCCTTGTGTTTTTAGATATAGACTTTTCATTAACTAAATCCAAACATTTATGTGATATTTACCATTTTATTTTCGTGCCATATTTACTCTCTTGTACGCATTTTAGTCGTGAATTTAACTTAGAAAATTATATTGAGATCAAATAGAGTTCTCATCTTGATGAATTCAAACATTTATAGCTTAAAGCATTGGACTCTCTATTCAAGTGAATGTAAGGCTTATGAAAAAAATTGTTTATGCTTACTTTGTATTAATGTTTTGGATTATACTTTGTGATTTATCAGTAGAATGAGGAATAATGATATGTGGTTTGCAAAAATAGCTCAATAGATAGTACATGTAATAGAAAAGACTAACTTGTGAAATAACACTTTCATTTTTTTTTTGTATGATGTTATTTTATAGTATATTGATTTTTAAGGTAGAGGCTCAGATACATAGTTCCTCAATTAGTAATCTTAAATACTTGAATATCTAATGCTTCTAGATTTGGCTATGTTGATTATTTTTCTGTTTCTCCTCTTGCTCACTTTTTCTCTTGATGATGGATCACTGAGTGTGATTTGAAACGTTGAGGGAAAAATAAATAACACAGTCAAATCCAGAAGCATTAGATATTCAACATCATGGACTGTGGAAAACTAATAACCACCAATCTTAAATACTTATATTTAGAATTTAAATTTTCCATGTAATATACATAATATGGGATGTACTCTCCATCATATGGAAGATTTTTTTAAAAATTACTCCGAGTTAATAGCTATTGACATGCAAAAGTTTTTTCCACATAATTTTTTGATAGATGGACTAATCTTTTTAAGATAGAGATATATATAAGAACATCCAAGACAAAATTTACAAAATCTGCCTACAATTCATATGGCTTAAGCCACAAGAGCCTTTCTATTCGAAACTTTAAAATTATTATAGTTCCTATACACTTACCTTGAAGGTAGTAATTTGATCTTTAGGGTGTACCATACTCTAATTATCTATTAACTTAAATGTTCCCTTAACAAAATTTAAGGTTTATTCCACAAAATCAAAATAAACCATTACATTCTACGAGAGCATCATACTTATTAGATTTATCCCTTAGAACTTAAGTTGGAGTGCCATTTTTGTATTTAAATATTCTCCTAACTCCTATGAAATTAGCGAACTACTCTTCTATCTTTTTAGAGACTCAACTTCCTACAATCCTTTTTTTTTATATTGAAAAAATGCATGAGTAAGTACAAATAATATAAATTGCTCAGAAGAGCAGCAAGAAGAAGATTTCCTTCAATCGTCCAACAATCCTTATGTCCAAAAAGAGATGCCTTGTACTTATCTTTTAAAAATTGCTGAATCTCAACCATTATTTAAATAGAAATAAGGCCTATGATATAACACATACTAAGATGATTAATTGAGGGAAAGAAAGTAGACCTGCTTATCAATGTACCAAACAAACCTAAATAATCAAATAAGTTTAGACTTATAAATATAAATTAAAATTAAAAAGCACTTAACACCTATAGAAACCTAAAGTAAAACCTATAAGAACGCTTAATATTACTTTTTGCATGAAAATTTTATACATGGTAGTAGCTTGTGTAAATAAACTACATGCCAGAACTCAAACCATCCATCCCATCACTCTTTTGTGCTCTGTGTTCTCCATCTTCTATATTTAAACATTGTACATTGTGTTCAGATTATGTTTCTCTCATGAGTTGAGTGATCCATGTTGGTATATATTCATTAATATCAACAGGGCTGTCCATTATCTCCTACACTGTTTGGTCTGTACATTGACAAATTAGAGGAGTGGATAGACAGGTTTGGTGGAGGGGGTGTTTACTTGGCCAACTATGTTATAAAGTTGCTTTTATATGCAGATGATCTTATCCTAATGGCAAAAACAACACACGACTTGAAGGAACACTTGCAAGCTCTAGAATCGTTTTGCCAAGAGGTTGGGATGCAAGTGAACACCAGTAAAACTAATATCATGATCTTTACCTTGAAAAGAAAGAAGATTTCGATGGAATTTGTCCTTGATGACAGCCCCCTACAGGTAGTCAATGAATACAAATATCTTGGCCTAGATTTCCACAATAAGCTCAACTGGGAGACATGTAGAGCTAAGGATACAAGGGGGTTGGAAAGCCCTATTCTCTTTGCAAAATCGGTGCAGAAGGGCTGAATTGTGGGATTGGAAAACTAAGAGAACTCTTTTTGGGCTGCTGGTAGTGCCGGTAGTGCTGATGGTGCTTTATGGCTACGAGGTTTGGGGTGGTAACACTTCGGAGATGAAGTGGAGACAAATAGAGAGGCTACAAAAACATCTAATCACAAGTAGCTTCAGAATTAAAGCATCGGTCCCTTATGAGATTGCGCTAGCTGAGGCCTGGGCCTTTCCTGTGGAGGCATCAGCGTTGACCCGGGTGTTAAGTTATTTAAAGAGGCTTGAGAACATGGAGACATCCCAATGGCCCAAAATGGCAGCGGAGGAGAAGTTAGAAAGAAGGAAGAGTATGTGGATGAAACAGAATGATAGGTGGATGAATAAGTGGGGTATTAGCATAAAAGAATGCCCAAATACTAAAGGGGATATCAAAAAATATGTGCAAGAAAAAGTCAAAGTAAGCATGTGGACAAAGCAAGTAGGAAGGAAAAGACTATTACATAACACATTTCAATCCCTCATGTGACCACACACAAAAGAGCTACTTAGGAGCAAACATAAAATGGAAAGCGAAAATGTTAATGGCACAGCTAAGAACTAGTTCGCACCAACTTAGATGTGAAACCGGAAGGTGGTCGAAGCCTAAAGAAGAATGGGAGGAGAGAATCTACTGTTTATGCAATCTGGATTTAGTGGAGACGGAATGTCACTACATTATGGAGTGCCCAGCTTACGAGGATATTAGGGCCAATTACAGGGATACCTTGAAAGTTGATTCCTTGAACAACTTGTTTGAAGAAGAGAGGTTAGCTAAACTTGCTGTCTATTTGATCAAGATATATAGCAGAAGATCTAAGATCCAAAAAGCAAAGGAGTTCAGTTAGGGGTTGTGTGGGCGGTCTGCCTTTTGCAGCAGGTTTTGGCTCTCTTTGCAGCGTGTTTTGGTTTCTGTGGTCCCATAGGCTGTCTGGCCTCATGGACGTTATTAAAAGCCTTCATTCATTCATTCATTCATTCAACTGTTGTAACACTGTGCACGGAGCGGTACGTTGACAGTGCTTATAGATTGCCCCAGTAACAGTTGTTTCCAGGGTTATTTGCAGAGACCCTTTGGTCTTCTTGTGGCTCTCTGGAGGTTACAGTTCACTGGTTTTGTAGTCATTTGTTTTATTTATTTTGAATTTGGGCACTGCTGTTTTGAGCAGGTTTTGGGACTCTGAGGTCATGGTTTGTTTCAGATGTGAAGAATGCAGTAGAGGCATTTATGAAGGAGATGCTTCTGTGAGGAATGTTTAAGGATCCTTCTACAGGCTTTTGTCACAGGAGGTTTGATGTGGTTTTTTTTGTGGTGTTTCTTCATGCTCAGAAGTTGAGGGTTTTATGTCCCCGTTTAGTGATGCTCCTTCAGATGATAGCAAGGTTATGGTTCTCACATGTTGGTATAAGCTTTCATTACATCCTTGCCAATGTGGGTTCACTATTGACCAAGACACTTGGATTTGTTACGATACCTGTTCGGTTGATGGTTCTCTAGGTGTTCTCCTGGTCATTTTTATGATCAGTGCTGTATCAGTTTGTTTTGTTTTTAGGATCTTTTTTTCTCTGTTGTACAGTGCTGGCTCTAGCTGTCAACTGCCAATGTTCTGTATAGTCTGTATTATCCTTTATTCACAGCAGATGGTCGGTACATGGTTGTGAGATTGTTTTGTATTTAGGATCTTTTTTTCTCTGTTGTCAACTGTCAAGGTTCTGTATTGTATTTATAATCCTTTATTTGCAGCTATCTGCTGCTTTTATTTTGTATTAATTTGCATTGGTTCAATACAAAAATCAAATAAATTACATGCTATATATTCAACGTAAGTCTGAAGTTCTACAATTTATATCTTCAGTTTTTTAATGTATGTTTATTTATTTTTATATTTTCCAGTTCCTCTGTAACATACCGTCTTTAGGTTGAAGGGTTGGGCTTCAGGTTAGTATTTATATATCAAACCAACCAAAATATCCTCTAACAGGGGAAAGCCTTCTAGCTGCTTCTATAGAGGAGGGTGAAAATTTTCACAACCTGGCTAATCAATTAATCTCTAGAAGAAAGCACTAGAATTTTTTTCACTTTTTCTTAGAAAAAATAATAATGAGTAGCAGCTTACACTATTAAAAATGTGTAGCTGAGTTGAAATATGATCTCAATGGGAGAGTTTGATTGCAGAAAAATCCTTTGTTTATTCCCAATATTTTATGAGAAAGTTTAGGTAATACCCACCACCACTAAGAGCTCCCTTGGTTTCTCATTAGGATCCTTACGCTATTAGATATGAATTCCACCTTATGATGCTTGCACCTCTCAGCTAACTGTAAATTACAATGTAAACAATCCAGAGCTCTTGTTCACCAACAATGGGTAAATAAGCATTCAGCTGGTTTTTGCAAATATGTGTTACCAATAATCTCGACATGAACAGACTCCATCCTTGAAATGATGGAAACGATTTGTATCCCTCACTATAATCTCTCGCCTTACAATCTTGGAGATGAACTTGATTGCAGTGTGGCAATCACCACAAATGCGAAGGTTTTTTATGATTCTGATAGGGCTAGTACAAGTGTTTGTGTTGATAAGCACAAAAGAAATGGCCAGCTTCTCGCTATGACCACAAAGCATCATCCCTTTCTCCTTCTCCTCCACATTGCAGAGAACAAAGTTGGTCTCAGGAACATAGCCAGTCTCTTTCATCTGTGCAGATAACTTTTCTATCATTGTATAAATTTCCGTTGATTGTGGTAGTGACTGATCTCCTGCAGTGAATGTATAAATCCTGTTCTTCATCTCAATCCAGCTGCACCCTGGACTCTTTTTCAATCCTTTATCTTTCATCATCATTCTCACCTTTGTAACATCATCCCACCTGCCAGCTGCAGCATAGATATTTGATAAGAGAATGTAATATCCATTGTTTTCAGGATCAATCTCCAAAGCATGTTTTGCCACTCGCCTTGCCAACTCTACATTGCCATGAACTCTGCAAGCAGCCAGCAAGGCTCCCCATACACTAGAACTAGGCTGAATTTCTTTGGGCATGTTATGAATAAACTGTTCTGCTTCATCCAAGCATCCAGCACGGCCAAGAAGGTCCACCATGCAAGATAATGCTCCACACTCGGCCTTATACCAAATGTTTCACTCAGAGAATTGAAAAATTGCCAGCCCTCTTCCACCAAACCAGCATGGCTGCAGGCAGACAGAACATGAATCAGAGTTATGTGGTTTGGCACAAAGCCTGCCTGCTGCATTTCCTTAAAAACACCAAGGGCAGCTTCACCATAACCATTTGTTCCATACCCTCCAATTACAGCATTCCATGACACCACATCTCTTTCAGGCATTCTATCAAACACTTGCCGCGCAACCTCCACATTCCCACATTTCGCATACATGTCTATCAACGCATTCCACACCATAACATCAGGTTCAAGATCAGCCTTAACAATCTGAGAATGTATCTCCTTCCCCTGTTTTATTGCTGCTATGTGACCGCACACTGGAAGAAGAGTAGTAACAATAACCCAATTTATTTTCAAGCAACGGATCTGCATTTAGCGGAAAAGTTACAAGGCCTCATTAGCACACTGATTCTGAGCATACCCTGCAATCATGGAACCCCAAGATATAACATTTCTCCAGCAAGACATTTCGTCAAACAGTGGCGTGCAATATCCAATTTGCCACACTGAGCGTACATAACCACAAGGCTGTTTTGCACAGCAGCGTCAAGCTGCAGTCCACTTTTAAGCAAATGCACATGAATTATTTTACCCAATTGCAGATCAGAAATCCCCGAGCAGGCCTTGAGGACACAGGAGAATGTGAAATTATCAGGCGCCGCGCCCTCCCAACACATTTTGCAGTAAATTGCCAACCCTTTCTCATAAAACTCGTTCTGAACATATCCATTAATCAGTGCAGTCCACAAGAAAACATGTAAATCTGGGCAGGGAATTCTCTCAAACACAAGCTCTGCATCCCCGACAGAGCCGCACGCCGCATACATGCTTATCAGCTTGGTTTCCATCTTCTGCCCTTGCAATCTTCTTAAGACCAGCTGAGCATGGATTTGCTTGCCCTGTTTGAGCGCCCTTTTTCTGGTGCATGCCTGCAACAGACAACCATAAATCTCCCATGGCGGGCTGCCCTTCTCACAGCATAGAAAGAAAATGTCGAAAGCTTCCTTCAATCGTCCCTCTTTACACGGGGCACTGATTTCAACAAGAATGGAGTTTAAATGTTTAGTAGCAGGCGAAATCGGGCCTGATTTAGTAGCAACACTACTAACACAGGGCATAGGGATGCAATTGAATAAGTTTACATGACTGCAGACATTATTGGTGTTGGTGAGTGTCTCCAGAAACTACACACTCATATTATGGACTGTGGAAATATCATGTCTACAATGCATACATTATTGTTGTGGTGTTGAATAGAAAGAGGGATAGACTGAGAAAGAGAGGAAGGAAGAGACTGGGATTGGATTGATGCTCATGGCTCGAATGCTTGCAAGTGTTCTGTAATTGCATCATCTATTGAGTGTGTTGAAAATAAATTGCAGCTAAACTAAAAACTAAAACAGATAAATAATCAAACACACAGAGATAAAATCAGAGACATGAATTTAACGTGGTTCACCATCAAGATGGCTACATCCACCAAGGAAAGCAGGACACTCTATTCCATTAATAAACTCAATTACAACAGTCTTCATCTCTACCAAAAAGAGAATGAGAAGGAAAATATATAGACTCTTCAGGCAATTGAAGAGACATGGGAAGAGGAAGACGAAAAGGCAGTGACGGTTGGGCTTCATTTCCAACAGAGAGTTCAGGGAGGCTCTCTAAGCTGTCTATCATAAAGCGCCATGACAGTGGGTGGGTGAAAGCAGAGTGAATGTGGTTTCACTTCCTCCTCACCTGCGAATTCTACAGTAGATGGGTTCACTGTGCTTATTGTCTGTCAACTGTTTCATGGAGGGAACTTCTTGAAATTTTGATGTAATTGCTGGATAGTTAGAAGTAAATTTTTTCAGGTTGTCTCATAAGTTTATTTTATTGTGGTAGTAGACATGAAATTTCCAGTGTTTCAGGATTTAACTGTTTGCTAGTTTTTTCCTCAACGTTTTGGATCACGCTTCATGATCCATCATCGGGGGAGTAGAGAGCAAGAGAATGATGGATTGATCCCAAAAAATCAGGAGAGTAGAAAGCAAGAGAATGATGGATCATGGAGTGTGATCCCATAAGTTGAGGAAAAAACTAACACAGAGTTAAATTGTGAAACACAAAATTACATTATTTTATTGTGGTTTAATTTTTTCTAATATAATATTGTAGAGAGGAAAGTGCATACCCTTAAACTTCTGTCAGAAATTTGTCTCACACTGCAAAAGAGTTTTCTAACTGGCCATTAAACTATTTTCAAGTCAGCCATTAAACTATTTTCAAGCCACCCAAAATTAATAATGTGAAAAAACAAATCTTCTAACAAATCAAATTTTCATTAGGTGTAAAAATATTAAATTATAATTCATGCATCTAAGTTACTAATATCATTATTTTGCTATGGGCAAAACCCTTGCACATCTTAAAGATGCAAGTGCTAGTATTATACTATTTTGTGTTGATAATTTGGGGTACATGTTTTTAAGTATATTTGTGGCTTCTCTAAGTATACTTGTGGCTTCTCTTGCTGCTTGTATTGATCTAAGATTTATTCCAACATTTTGTTATGCTTTATTATTATATTTAGAGTGTATTTGTTATATTTTTCAGATTTTTTTTTTAATTTCAAACTTGATCATACCAACAATTTGTTTTTGGATTGGTTTTTTTTGGATAGGATTAAGTTACAATTTCATTTGTTTTTTTTCAAGATTTAAAATTGTGTATTTCACAGCTAACAATTCTAGACATGATCATTACTTGTCCATGTGTGTAGTGTCAACAACTTGCATTTAAACGAATCATCCTTAATTTATTTAAACACTAAAAATAGACATAGTTCTAGGCTTGTCATTACAAACAAAGTAAATATACAATAGACATTAGGTGGGCTATAACTTTGAGTTAATTTATCTACCTAGTGGACCTCCTCATGAGTGGGGTATGAGGTTGCTCTTCTTTCTCTGAATCCTCTAACTCACTTTCTAAACAATCCTCCTCACTAAGTCCTTGTTGAACCTCTAGTCCATCCTTAGGTGCAAGTTCACCAGTCTTTGGCTTAATCTACACTAATGTTTTCTCCTTATCTTCAAGTTGTAAGGGCTTAGGAGAAGATCTAAACTTGAATATCATATTCCAACTATACATTATCTTTCCAATCTCAAGACTTTAAAGCTTGTATCCTTTAACTCCATTATTATACCTAATGAAGATACACTTTTCTACTTTGAAATCTAATTTGGAAATCTTCTTCTTATGCATGTGTACATATAACTTACAATTGAAAGCCTTGATTGTTGTAATGATCTTTAGTCTAGCCTCAAGTGCAAGTTCCCTAGTCTTTGGCTTAATCTGCACTAATGTTTTCTCCTTATCTTCAGGTTGTAAGGGTTTAGGATAAGATCTAACCTTGAATATCATGTTCCAACTATACATTGTCCTTCCAATCCTATATTTTAAATCTTGTATCCTTTGACTCCATTATTACCTATTGAAGATACACTTTTTTACTTTGAAATCCATATTGGATCTCTTCTCCATAGGCATGTGTACATATGCCTCACAACTGAAAGCCTTGAGCTATTGCAATGAGGACTTCTTTCCTAACCAATCCTCCTTGAGGTTTTTATACGCAAGAGTTAATGTTGGATATTTGTCAATTAGATAGCAAGCTATACTAACAACTTCTACCAAAAATTTCTAATCTGAACTAGCTCCGTGGAGCATACTCCCACCTCTATCCATTAGCATCCTATTCATCCACTTTGTAACTTTATTTTGCTGAAGGGTTTATGGAGTTTTCTTATGACTCAATTTTAGTACTCATTCTCTACAAAATCTATCAAACTCTACTAAATAGAACCATCCACCATCATTTGTCCTTAACAGCTTGATCTTCTTCATTGTTTGGTTGTCTACAAGAGCTTTCTAAGACTCTTTGAACTTCAAGAAGACCTCATATTTATGCCTGAGGAAGAACAATCATGTTTTCTTGGAGAAGTCACTAATGAAAGAAATGTAATACATAGATTTCCCTAGTGAAGGTACATTACCAAGACCAAATACATCACTGTGAATTGAATCCAAAATTCTTAAAGACATGGCAGAGTTGGAGTAAAACTTAACATGATTTTGTTTTCCATATATACAAGGTTCACAAAAATTAAAATCTAGGGAACAACTAGTTAACCCCTATACTAAGTTCTTATATTTCAAGGCTCTGAGGACTTTCTCACTAATGTGTCTCATATGCTCATACCACATCATGGTCTTCTTAGTAGAATATCCCCCATCTTGGGCTTCTAAAGCTCAAAGTTTGTTACATTAAATTTCTCCACTTCCATTATAGATGTGCTTGCCATAGCTATTCTTGAGAACAAGATCACACCACAAAGATCCTACTCAAGTTAGGATTAATACAAATAGCCTACTCCTACCATGGATTTAACAAGTTGGCTAGTCTTTGATACCAAATGAGAGGAAAATACAAAAATCCTACTTCATCCAATGAGGAGAATAAGTTAACAAAATCTATAGTAATTTCAACATATTAATGACATTATAAAGAAATTAGGAAGAGAAGGAGAAAAGGAACCTAAATAACACAACACATAATATCCAACAAAAATCTTTGAAAGAGTAAACCCAACCTCCAAAGCAGACACCCAATGTATTAATCTTCATAGGTTACAATACATCCACAGAGTCTTACCACTTCGTAGGAGATCTACACTCTATTTCTAAAGGAAATTCAATAGCATAACCTTGCATAAAATTAGACGTATAATCTCCATCCCAATCCCTCAATATATAGGCTAAGGAAACCCAAGAAACTATGAATAGATTTCCAAAACTATAGGCTTAAAACCATGAGCCAACAAATGGTCCAAGTCCAATCCATATGCCCCTCTCCAAGAGCAATTCCTTCCAACATAGAATGTAACTTTCGATTTGACCATTTGACCCCTATGTTCAAGGGGGTCTAATGTAACTTCCATGTGCTCAATATGAGTTCAAAAGTATCTCTTGTACACCTCTTATAGATTGCTATAAATATCTTGTAAAGGATGTTAGTCATAGTGTTGGCACTCGTTTTGACCTGGAGGCTGAGCTTGTTTGTTGGAGGGTTTCTTCCTTAAAACCCTAGGTATTCCTGTTCATCGGCAAGAGCTTGGTCTATCGGCGAAGGATATTGTGGTTCTGCCGACAATGTTGGTCGTGCCAATGGGGGTACCTCAAGTGTTATCGGCATGAGTTTGCATGTGTCTTGGCGATCATTTCAGTAGCATGGTGTGTTCTTTGTATATCGCCGTGACTTTGTGCTATCGGCGAGGGAGTTTCCTGTTGGGCCGATGGCATATGTTTGGCCGATGGATGTCATCGGCGTGAGTGGTAAGGTCGGCGAAGGAGTGTTCAGTTGCTCCGATGGTGTTGATCTCGCCGATGGATCGACGCGGAGGTGAGCGTCGGGAAGACTCTGTGTTTGGTTTGGCCGATGGAACTGCCATCGGTGTGATCTATATCATCGGCAGAGGCGTTTCTTGTTGGGCCGACAATTGGTAGTCTGGCCGATGGGGATTTGGAGGATGTCTATCGGAGTGAGTAATATTGTCGGCCTAAGGGTTTTTTGTGGTGCCGATGGTGTATGTCTCACCGACGGAGGTGAGAAGTGAAGGACCGTCGGCGAGACTATTGTGATCGGCGGAAGTGCTTTTGGTTGCTCCGATGGTCTTTGTCTCGGCGACAAGGGGTGTGGAGCTGGCATCGGGGTGACGGGGAGGATTGTCTTGGCGACAGTAATGCCATCGGAGTGAGATGGTATATCGGGCTAGCATTGTTTTGATCTGCCGATGGCTTTTCTCTGGGCGATGGCGAAGGTTTGCATCGGTGAGACTAGTGAGGTCGGCAGGAGATCTGCGGGGTTGGCCGATGGTTTGTGTCACGGCGATGGGTTTTGACGAAGGCATGTGTGTCGAGCGCGGCAAAAGCGCTCGACACCTATTATGTATGCGGCCCCATTTTTAAACTAATGAAGGAGTCTCCTCACCGTGAATGTGGGATTATTCCCTTGTATATTTTGAACCCGCGATAGAACGCGTTTTGGCGGGAATTCCTTTTTGAATGCAGCGACAGTTTTTCAGGTGACCGCGGGTGGTTGAGACCCTTAATGGCGACTGTGCTGGGGCATGGGCGAGTTGTTGCACAGTCAGGTACCAGATTTTTGACATGAAGACTTCCAGATAATGGCGCATGGCTCGAGGCTTCTCTTTGTCTGCTGCATTTACATTTTCTGAGCGCCATTCCTTCTGAGGGCTGTATCTGGCAGATTTTTGATATTTTGTCATGTAATTACTTGCTATGGTACACTTTCTGGCTGTTATAAGCAGGAAGTGTTAGTCATTTTTAGGTTGTTGAAAGTTGAAGATTTTTGGCTCTGTAATTCAAAACAAGCTGATCTGGTTGCTCTGTACAGCTAAACCTGTGAGTCTATGTATCTCTTGTTGTATGTTTTGGCATGAACCCACTGATTTCATGATTAATCTTATATGAGAAATGCTATCTTAGCATGTGTTTTGTTAATTCTGTCTCCAGTATTGCATGTATCTTTCTTCTGAGTCTGGATATTTAAGCAATATTTGAGACTCTAGAACATAGAATTCCTATGTTGAATGTCTGATCTTTTAACTTCTGCTCAAGGGGTAGATTAAACTGTTTTCAGGTTGAACATTGGGAAGGGTATACTGCAGTAGGGATGCCATAAGTAGAGATAACTTAACACTCTGTATTGGGAGATATCTGTAAGGCAGGTATCACATATATCCCCCTGAAATCCAGTTTTAGCTGTTCATGCTGATCATTCACAGGTGTATGTCTATTGACTCCAGGCCCTGGATAGGCACCAATCTTGCTTTGTGTTTGTGTTACAACCATGTCCAGCTTTGCATCCAAACTCAAAATCATAATCAAACTCTAAAACAACCATTAGGACATTAGAATTAGTTTTAGGATCCTCAGTCCTCTGTCTACAACTGCAAATAGGCCCAAAGCTAGCCCCTTTGCTCTTATCTTTCAGTTTTGGTCTACTTACAGGAGGACTTATTTGCTTTCTGACAGCATCCCAATCCTTGTATGCGTATCTCATGGATGTTGAGTAGGGAATACCCCCTAGGTCTTGCAGAGCCTGAAGAAGAAGAGGAGATAAAATATAGAGTCTATCTCCTACACTGTTGGCCCCTGGCCCAGAGATCCTGTTGATCACTGATGGCTACCTTGTAGGGAAATCTGGGAGTAAGCATCCAGTCTGGGAAAAAACCAACAGAAATTGGCGACTCCGCTGGGGATTGAGAAGTAAAAGTACTATCTAATCATCTCCAGTAATATATCTGTGACCCATCCGAGTCACCAACACATAGTCTACCTAGTAACCCCCTATTCAATGAATTCTTACAATAATCATAAGACCAATGACACATGATAGAGAGTTCCAACAATGGAATCACAATATTCCATCCAAGTGGGGCACCCTTTTCCATGTGAGCACATTATGCTTAATATTATACAAATATTAAATAATTCATCTAGACCTAGGATTTGCAATATGTATAACACCCAATCTCCTAGTCCTAACAAGCTCAAGGTATGCAATCCTAATCCTCTTATTTCTATTTCAACATGTGTTTAACTATGTTCTTGGCTAGATTACACTAGTCTGTTTACATATTCAACTCATATATCAAGAGTGTCACTCATTCACTTTTAATTGATTTTGCTTGATCAACACACTTCAAATATCTTGTAGAGGTTATTTATTTTCCTCTACATAAATTGGTGAACTTGATAAGAACCTATAACTTATATGCCTATACCTTAGGATTATACTTTGATTTTTTCTAAGTGTAGATCTAACTGCTCTTATTTTTATCATTATTTTCTAGATTTGATTTTTGTGTGTGTATTGAATGCTTCACCTAGGCTTTCCCCCTTAGTTGATTGACACATTTCATATCCCCCATTGTTTGTGCTTCATTGTTAAATATTTCAACTTGGATTGCTATTATCCCTTGCCCTTGGCTTCCATTCCTATACGCCTTAAGGATCTTACGACGTTTTCATAAGATTTAGCGAAAAACCCTTCAAAAGACCTCATATACATTTATCAAAAAGAGGGTGATCCATGCTCTAGAGATATATTGATTCAACATGCTACTAATTTTCATCTTTCCTAGATATTGTTCACACCTCTCTTTCTATGTTGGAATATTTCACTTCATTTATTCACGATATTCATACTGATCATACTCTTTGCATGGCATTTGATAGTGATGCATCTAGTGGTGGTGATACTCCACCTTGTTCTACTACAAATGATACTATTTTCTTTAATAAAGATGGTATTCTTCATTTGGCTCATGATAGTCCTTCCCTTCTATCCATTGGTTCATGGTTTATTGATGATTTGTTTATGGAGGAGCTTAGTGACTATAATGCCCACCCTAGTGTTTATTCCATGTGCTTCTATTTCATGAGTGTTATGTTGTATTGGATGTATATCAATGTATTATATGATTCTCCTTCTTTGATGCATTGCACCAAACTTGCCGATGAGGTCTACTGTACCATCGAGGAGTTTTTAGGGTGTATTTTGGATGACCATCAAGGTGTTTCTGATGGGGTTTTGCATTATTATTTGGCTTTCCAACTATGCATTATGGGATGCATACATCGTGTTCATGTGTGTTAGATTATTGCAGTGCTTCAGTTTCATTGTTTTCATTTGCGTAATATGTTGGATGGATGTGATGTCTTTAGTATGATTATGTTAGATGATTTATGCATATATGATTTTATGTTGTTGATTGATTGTTGACTCATGTTTATGATGCTTATGTGATATTATGCCACATTGGGTATTATGATGTGCTTCGGCTATTTTATGTATAGAGCAGGTACACCTGATGGTTTACTTGAGTGTGCATGTAATTACATGTGTTAACTAATGTGGGAAATGTGGAGAAGGTTGACATGGAATGCTAAGCCATCTCACCCTTATCATTGTATTGTGGAAACGCGTGATGTGTATTTAGAATCATTTATGTGTGTTTCCTTAGCATTCTTGCACTTTATTTTAAAATGGTTTGAAAAGTGTGTTTTCCATGTTTTCAGATTTAATTAATGATTTTAATTTGGAAATTGCTATTTCTACTTTAGCGAAAATGTTTGTTGCATCATTATATGCTTGTTGAACAAATTTGTGTGATTTTGGTTTAATTCCAAAATTTGATATTTTCTTCGTAAAAAGGTAGAAATTGCATTAAATGAGATAACTAAATGCCTAGAATGGCGTGTTTGTACTTTTCAGAATGAGACTGAGTTATATGGCAATAACCTGTTTGGAATAGTTTAGTTTCTTTGACTAACTATTTCCTTGTTGCTTTGAGTGAATTAATTGGACATTTTTAGTGAAATGATATTATTAATGTGTTATTTTAAATGCTTATTTGATTTGCAAAAGAGACATCCAATTATTTAATTGTCGAATTAAATGAATTAAATAGTTTAATTGTACAAATTCTATAATTTTGAATTGATTGATTAAATCACTTAAAGGATTATTTTATTATCAAAAATGGAATAGTGTTTTTGAAGGCATAAAAGGAAAAAGACATGTATTTTGCATTATTCTTTTTCTCTCCAAAATTTGCACTCTCCTTTGTTTGAAACCCTCTTGCTTGAAAAATAGATATCTGATTGTTTGGAAGGGAGTTTTGCTTGGAATTGCTTGGAGTTTGGATTGCATTCAGGAGCTTGCTGTTTTCTTGATGTGTGTGGATCGAAATTGACATTCAACCTCATTCTTTTCCTTAGATTTTGCTTGTATTGGAAGGTAAGTTTCTCCAATCTTCTCATTTAAATTGTTTTATTTTGTTTCCTTCACGCCACACCATCTAGAATGGTTGAAGATTGCTTTGCTTAGTTGTAGGAAACTTAAAAAAATTATTTTAGCGGGTTATTTATTTATTTTATGTTATTTTCCATTTTGGAAATATAGAAATATTGACAGAACCTTGAAAAAATTTCCCTCAAAATCCCCAACGTATTTTTATTGCATATATTGGTTGTTGGGCATGTTATCTATGATGGGTAGTTGTCAGATCATCCATAGCTATTGAAAAATAGAAGTTAGAAAATCAGTCAAACATTGGTCAAGGTGCTAAAGAGAGCTCCAATGGAGTTTTTAGGGCCTTATGGTTATTTTGCACTTCTAGAAAACATGAAAACTAAATTTATGCATTTCCTTTATGATTTGGTTTGAGGGATGAGTTGACTCCTTCATATTATGTGATTCTGCATCTTGTGAGACTATGTCATGTTTTGGGACATTTTGGTGCATTGAAATCCATGCACTTATTTCTCCATTTTTGAAAACCTAAAAATTGCTCTGTATGCATTTCCTTGATGTTTTAGTTTGTGGGATGAGTTGTCTCCCAATTAAAATGTGATTCTGCATCTTTTGAGACCATGTTGTATTTTTTGGGATTTTTGGTGCATTAAAATTCATGCCACACTCGGTTTGTTAAATCGACGTGTTGGATGTTTAGGAAGAGGTTTGGGAGTAGGTAAGGAGTGGCTCCTTGAAAGCATACCAAGGCACAAAGTTGTCAGTGGGTTCAACATGTAAGAAGTTGTAAAAAGAGAAACATTAATCACATGAGAGTTAATAAAACTTAAAACAAGAGTTTCAACACCTTACTGCAGGGAGCTTCTCTAGACCCAGTTGGGTGTAGAAGCATTGTACTCAATGTTAGAGTTGGTGGATGCTTGAGTAGGGCCCGTGATAGGTGACTTACTACTCACACTTGTAGAGGAGGTTTGAGTTCCCTCGTCATGACACTCCTTATTTAGCTTGCATGTTCTCTCTTCCTTATTTGTCACTACCTGAGTTATACTTGGCGTGTGTTGTGTACTTGTATTGTTGTGCATTGTTATGCCTGATTCATGCTTGCATGTGTCCTTGATGGACTATGGTTTATGCCTTGTTTGGCATGCATTGAAGGTCTGATTATTTCCCTTATGCTTGAGTATTGTGATGTCATTCTATTATGCTTATTAGCAAGTGTGCCACATGTTATTTATATGCATTGTGTGGTAGTTGTACCATGTATTATTTATATGCATTGGATTGATAGTTGTGCCATGTATATTGTGTGCATTGATTAGTGTGTATGTCATATGTTGCTTGTATACCCTGGATGTGTGAGATGCTCTTAGCGGGTTTGCCATGATCACCTTCTTCGTAGCTCAGGGGTTCCTAGAGTTGCATAGACAGCTATTACGTTCAACGATGGCAATATGGCTGAGAAATCATACCTCCTAGTTGGACCATCCCATGGGTGATCGTTACCCTCATGTTTTTGATGACTTGTGTAGTCATGGAATGGGCTAAGGTGCATATCACCCTCATCCTACTCCATGTGTTCACAAGGGAGCAAGGTCATGGACGTGTATCCGATCCTCATCATGGAGTGAGCTCCACCTCTTGCTTGGTCATCGTGGTGAGTTGTCACACGATAGGTGAAGTCTTCTACTTGTGCCACCTTGCATACATCTTGCATAGTGCAATGGTGATGTCACTTTTGGTGTTGTTTTCCTTGTTGTGACACCTTTTATGCACGTGAGTGTAATGCAACATGCGGATCTCGCACTTACAAACACAAAAAAATTGTTGGTTCGGTGTTTGTCCAGCTAATGTCTTGAGTGAAAGCCTAGGGCATTACACTAACAATTGGTTGAGTGATGAACATCTTTTGTCCTCTCCTTCGCATGATATTATTGTTGACTCACTATTCTTTGATGGACTAGCTCATGCTATGACTACTATTAGTGAAGAACTAATGATTGATGGATTTAATGATAGCAAAGATGCATCTTCACATGTCATGTCATTTCTATTGCTACATTATAAGTGTGTGAATGATGCAATGTTCCTTATTAAGACATTTAGAGACAATTTAATGGACGAAGCCTTATAATGGTTTGATATGCATCATACTTCTTATGCTTTATTCATGGTGCTTAGACATGCTTTCATAGATTACTTTACTATTGGTGCTAGACCATGTTTATCTCATGATTGTCATCTTTCACCTTCTAGCAACCATTAGTTAGGAGATCTCATGGCTTCATCTATGCATCATGTTGATATAACATTTTTTAGATGCCCATGATGACTCTCCTTTGGATAATTGTACATTTATCATAATGTCCAACATAAAGAGTCGACACATTATGTTCAATGTGTTGTTTGTTTACATGGGATCTAAGTCCCCCAATAAAGGACTGATGTGTTGAACACAATGTGCCAGTTTGTTAAGCCCTTCCTTCTCATGAAGTATCATTTGAGAATTGTGAAGTACATGGTTACATAATATCTCACCTACATGTCAACATAAACAAACACATGGGTTGGACACACATAAAAAATAAGAACAATGTGAGGATCTCTTATAATGAAAACAATTATATTATAATCCTTGTCAACAAGTAAACTCAAAATGAAAACCAAATATATTAATAATTAATGTAACTTAATTACATAGATGATAGACTTGGTTAAGAAGAACATGCATAGGACTCCCAACAAGCTTATATGATTGCTTTAATGACACACCTCATTACATATCTTTTTTGGAATAATCCCTTTTGATTGACTAAATTAGAAACATAAATTAGATTTTGTACTTGATGAAAATAAAACTTAGGCCTATATGTCATCCCGTAGACTTTTTCATTTTGGACATGGATAAATAGGGCCGATAAAAGATAGCCCTATACAACATCTATTATATAACACATGAGAGACTCTAGGACATAATTGTCATATAGGTTTCTGAAGGAGATTCCGTTCATCCACATAATTATAAGTAGAGAAGGGTGTAATTTTCTTATCGAGGTTATAGATTTTTTGAAGGTGTATAAATCTTTGGAGATTGAAGTTATTGTTTCTCATGAGTTGTGTTTGCTTGGATTTGAAGCGAGTGTTGAACCAACCTTCATAGGTAGGATCTTTAGAAGTTAGCAAAAAAAATGCATAGCCACAAATCATATAGAAAAAGGCAACATGAAAGACAATGGGTTCCATGACATCCCAAGAGAGCTCCCAAAAGGTTAGACGAAAGAATCTGGCTATTTGAAGAATTAGAAATCCGAGGCCAACAAAGAGCTCCATTTGGTCAATCAATGCCTTTTGTTTATTTAGTTGTAGGAATTCTTGTCTACGAGGATCTTTCTCTGACATCACTACCGATGGCATCACACACCCCAATGTTCTTGCAACCTGGTCAAATATATCAACCATGAAAATAACATAAGCTATCGCTATAAAAAAAACAATAATAGTCAATCATCAAATAATTTATTAGTAAATTTAATAGGTTTTTATATTAATTAATTTCTAAAGTGTAATAAGTATAGTTCTTCATCAATTTTAATATAATATTAAAATAATAAAGATAAAAAATTTAAACATATTCAAATTAATAATTTTAAATGAAATATTACTTAAAAATATTTTCTCAATCTAAAACACAGAATTATTTACAAACAACAAAATAGTTTTAATAAAATTGTAAACTTCTTTCATCAAAATAAATTTGTTTATAAAAAAATTTAAAAATCCATACCACCTTCAATATTTTCTAAGACTCTATTGGACATAAGTATAACTCAACCTACAAAGATATAAAGTTGGTAAAAACTAATAATAATTGTTGACTTAAAAATGAATTAAGATTCATTGGGGTGTAACTTATATTTAATGCCTGTGATTGGTCCTGTGAGTTATACTAAAGGCATCTTCATAAGAACTTGACCAAACAGCTTAGGGCAGAGAAGATATTTGTCCATATAAAATTATATTGTTCATACAAAGTTATTCATGCGTTTTTCATTTGCTACAAAACCCAGCCACAAAACTTAAAGTTTAAAGAAAAAAAAGTGAAAAAGAAGTGATAAAAATGCCATCCTTCTAACAAATAAAACTTTGATGGACCATACTATGATCTCATGCATTTTTTTAAAACCTATTTTCTTAAAAGAAAAGTTTATACTTACAATTTATATACTAAAACAAATCTACCCAACAATGTGTACACTAAAAACCAATCCTATCATTAAGCTTCCATTAAAAAAAATTATATTCTATCAATCAACAATCAAACAAAAAACAATCTGCCAAAAAGCTAAAATGTACAGTGCAGACAGTAACCCCCTTAAAAAATCATCAGCTGCAATAAAAACAAAAACCCAAATAAACTAACTCTAATCTTCTGCAAAACCTAGAAGTGTGTTTCTTGAAGGATTAAGAAAAGAGGGGAAAATGTAATAGAATTGAAACACTACTTGATCTGGTTGGAGATAAACTCTTCCTCTGAAAATTAGCACAACCCCTGCATCTTCAAGTTCTTTAGCAATGCTAGAGGCCTCATCATCACTTGCCTTGAAGCTCCATTTCTTACACATGTCCAACAACTCCTTGTAAGACACACATTCCTTCCCATTCTCTTCTATTCCCCTCTTCAGACTCTCCAGGCTAATAACTTTCAACAATTTTCTAGTTCCTCTACAGATAACTTAAAGAACACATAGAACTTATAGGCGAATTTTCACCAAATCCCAACCCTCTTGAATTTGTATGCCCTAGGCCTATATTACAACAACATGGTACTGAATATGCAGGCCTGTTTTTAGCTTGTCTAAGTGCTTGCCACAGAAACCTGCAACCAGCCATTTTGGACAACTAAGCTGTGAAAATTCAGTTGTGAAGAGAATGAGATTTAAAGTCCCAATTGGAAAACACTGTTTCATTTTTCCTATATTAAGATGGGACTGCTCAGTATCACCGTCGTGGCCCCACATTCACAAAACAACAACAACAAAATCTCGTGAAATTATTTTATTCTCTATGTTCTATCATCCATGACTCAGACCCATGAAAGTTTGATGTGTCCAACAATTTGTAATTATGCGTTATGCACTTGTCCCAGATTGCTTAGAATTATTTAAGCCATATGTTTGCTTATGATTTAGATTGGTTGTGATTTTAGGCTTCCCAATATAATGATCTATGAATTGACAAAACTATTAAAGTTGGAGTATTATATGCTTTTGAGCTGGTGAGATTTGGGGCTCAAATCTTTGAATGTATTTATTCTTTTTAATTATAATTTGATTCTGAACTGGGGAGGATTGGCTTAAATGTTTGAATGTTTGAGATAGATTTGAGTCCTAGTTATCCCTTGGCATGGTCCACTTTCACTTCTTTCTACTGTGGAAGTGTTTGATGCCAACCTATTTCGATGTTGCATGTTAAGGTGCACACATTTCATTAGGAGCAACCTAATTGAGATTGTTTTAGGTCGTGGATGGTATAAATTCAAGATGAAGTTGAGTGGATCAAGGTAGATTAGATGATGTGAATGTGAATCAATGGTAGTGAGTTGTGTGCGAGCTTAAATGCTAATGACTCCCAGATGCAGTGAGCAGAAGGTGTCTACATTTCAGTTTGCTTGAAGTTGTTGGAGGAAGTGAGATGAAGGTTGCAGATGGCATAAAGTTGTAATGGTGGATCTCTCCTATTGCCTTGAGATAGTGAATCTCTCTATAACAATTCTCTTCTATTCTTCTCTCTTATGGACAGTGAGTCCTTTGGGTAGTTAGCCCTTGGCAGTGAGCCTTTCTTCTAGGCAGTGAGCCCTTGGAAGTGAGCCTACTTGTATTCGGTGTTCCTATTCATATATATGTGAGTTAATCCTCACCGTGGTTTTTTCCTTCTTGGGTTTGCCATGTAAATCTAGTGTTCTTATGTGTTTGGATGTGTTTGCATTGATGCTTCATATGTTTACATTCTACTAATGCATAATAAGAGTTTGAAGATTGGAATATCTTGGGGGTTTAATATTTTAATGTACAATTGATTCACTCCCCCCCTCTCAGTTGTCTTGTGCATCTAAAATTGGTATCAAAGCTAGGTTCCTTGAAGAAGCTTAACTGCTTGGGGTAGATCCAGATGGCGCACAGGAAATTTATTGAGGTTCCAGTGTTTGATGGAACAAATTATGCTTTTTGGAAGACCAGGATGGAAAGCTTTCTTGTCTCATTAGGATATGGCGTATGGAAGTTAGTTGAGAAAAAATATACTATACCTACTAATGGTCCAAAGGATGAAGATGAGGTTAAAGAATATGAGAACAATGGCAAGGCAAGGAGTGCTCTTTTGAACAATCTTTCTGATTCTGAATTAGTGAAGGTGATGAGCTACAAAACTACTCATGAGATATGGAAGAAGCTGGAAGGTATATATGAAGGAGATGACAAGGTCAAGCAAGCAAAGATGCAAAATTTGAAGGCCAAGTTTGAAACCCTAAGGATGTTAGAGGAGGAAAAATATTGCAAGCCACATGCAGAGAGTGGATGAGGTTGTCAATTCCATCAATGGTCTAGGTGGGAAGCTAGAGGAAAGTGAAGTGGTAAAGAAGGTACTAAGAACTCTTCCAAAATCTTATAGTGCTAAAGTTTCTGCTATTGAAGAAACTCAAAATTTGGATAATTATTCTAGGGATCAAATGTTTGGTACTTTAACTACTTCTGAGATAAGAGAATTTGGTCAAGATGATTCAAGAAAAGAAACTGCTTTTAAGGCTAGCAAGATAGAAAAGAATGATAAGTCAGATCCAGATGATTTTGATGAAGTAGAAGCAAAATTTATAAGTAGATTGAAAAAGGGATTTGGAAAATACAGAGGTAAGTTACCCTTCAAATGTTTTAACTATGTAAAGATAGGTCATTATGCTTCAAAATATTCGGTCAAAATCTCTAATGATAAATACAAGGATAACAAAGGAAAATCATTCAAGAAGAGTTCTTATGTTAAAGAAGATGCCAACATATCTGATGATGAGTTTGACTATTCGGATGATGAAAGTGATGAATGCTTGTTCATAGCTTTGAATGTTGGAACTAATTCTACTAATCTTGAAAGATGTATAAAGGAAATTGCTCCAGAAACATGGCACAACATCAAAGGAGCTTTGGTAACTACTTTTCATGCAAGAGAAGAGGAGAACGACTGGTTAATTGATAGTGGCTATTCAAATCATATGACAGGTGATAAGAATAAGTTTGTTAAGCTTGAGAAGTTTGATGGAGGTTTTGTTAAGTTTGGAGATGATGCATCTACTAAGATCTATGGAAAAGGTTCAATTAATTTTGATGGCAAGCACAATACAGATGATGTTCTTTATGCCAAGGGTCTCTAGCATAATATTTTAAGTGTAGAACAATGTGTAGCAGAGGATATAACCTTGTGTTTTAGGATGGTGGTTGTGAAATTAGAAAAGAAAACTCCAGAACTCTGGTTACTACAAGAACAAGGACAAAAAGAAATGTATATTAGCTCAAAGGTGCTAATGGTATGTGTTTCATGACTTAAGTTAATGAAAGTTGGCTATGGCATAGAAGAATGTGTCACATCAATTTTGATAGCCTAGTGAGGATCAACTCTACTCAAGTTGTGAGGGATCTGCCAAAAATTACAAAGTCTATCAATACAATTTACAAGGAATGTTAGATTGGGAAGAAAACAAGGAGGAATTTCAAAATCAAGGAGTGTTCCACAATAGGACCCCTAGAGTTGGTACATATAGATCTATGTGGACCCACAAGAATAGGAAGCTTTCAAGATGACAGGTATTTCATGTTGTTAATTGATGATTACTCTATAATGACTTGGGTAACCTTTCTCAAAGAAAAATCAGAAGCTCTAGATAAGTTCAAAGCATTTAAAATTATGGTTGAAAATGAAATAGATTTGAAAATCAAGTGCTTGAGGTCTGATAGAGGTGTTGAGTTCACCTCCAATGTGTTTAATTGCTTTTGTGAAGATCATGGAATAAAAAGGCATTTGTCAGCCCCTAGGACTCCTCAACAGAATGGAGTTGTGGAAAGAAAGAATAGGATAGTTCAGGAAGTAGCAAGGACAATGTTGAAAGAAGCAAATCTACTAGATATCTATTGGAGAGAAGCTATTCATACTATAGTCTACATACAAAATAGAGTGCAAGCAAGGGTCAACAATTCAAAGACTCCATATGAACTATGGTATGGAAGAACTTTTTACTGTAAAATATTTTAGAGTGTTTGGAAGCAAGTGCTACTTTAGGAGAGATGAAGAAAATTTAGGAAAGTTTGATACAAGATTGGATGAAGGAATCTTTCTTGGATATTCTACAAAGAGCAAGGCTTACAGGTGCTAGAACAAGAGGCTAAAGAAGTTAGTTGAAAGTGCAAATGTCAAAGTGGATGAAGAACCACATCAAAGCTCAGTACTGATGGAAGGATATGAATTTGATGAGCCCCCTTGCAGAGAAGAAGAAAGAGAAGAAGAAAAGGAAAAGGAGATGCAAGTTAATGAAGAAGATGCTCCAGAAAGGGTTCCTAAGACTCCCAAGTATGTGTAGAAAAATCATTCTAAAGATCAAATCATTAGAGATAAGAACAAAGGTGTATTAACAAGAAGGAAAATTGTTATGGCAGATGAACAAGTAAATTTGTGCTTATTGTCTAAATAGAACCCAAAATAGTGACTGAAGCATGCAAAGATGAACACTAGATCAAAGCTATAGAAGAAGAATTGATGTAGATTGAGAAAAATCATACGGGATATTGTCCCAAGACTAGCAGACAAAAATGTAATAGGAACTAAATGGATATTCCAAAACAAATTGGATGAGAATGTAGTCAGAAATAAGGCTAGGCTTGTGTGTAAGGGCTACTCACAAGTGGAAGGAATAGATTTTGAGGAAACATTTTCTCTGATGGCAAGAATGGAGGCCATTAGAATGTTCTTGGCCTTTGCAACTCATAAAGACTTCAAAGTTTATTAGATGGATGTGAAATCTGCATTCCTGAATGGAGAGTTGGAAGAAGAGGTATACATTGAGCAACCAGAAGGCTTTCAATTATCAGATGATCCAAATATGGTCTGCAAATTGAAGAAGGCATTGTATGGACTCAAACAGGCTCCTAGAGCTTGGTATGCAAGATTGGATAGATACTTGTTGTAGCAAGGATTCAAAAAGGGCACTGCAAATAGCAATTTGTACTTCAAAGTTGAAGAAGATCAAATCCTGATTGTGGAGCTATATCTTGATGATATAATTTTTGGAGGAAATGAAGGTATGTGCAAAAGATTTGGCGAGGAGATGTATAAAGAGATTAAAATGTAAATGTGTGGAGAAATGAATTTCTTCCTTGGGTTACAAATCAGTTAATTAGAAAAAGGTATTTTAATTTCACAGTCAAAATATGTTAAGGAAATGTTGAAGAAGTTTGGAATGGAAGACTCCAAACCAGTATGTACTCCCATGACTACTGGTTGTAAGTTAAGCAAAAATGATGAATCTCCCAAAGTTGATCAGAGCAAGTACATATCAATGATTGGTGGACTGTTATACCTAACTACTACTAGACCAGATATCATGCATTCAATTTGTCTTGTGGCTAGATTACAAGTAGATCCCAGAGAGACATGTTTTAGCAGTAAAAAGGATATTTAGATATTTGAAAGGCACTCCAGATTTTGGCTTATGGTATCCCAAGGCTACTAATTTCTCTTTGAGTGCATATATAGATGCAGATTGGGTAGGATGTATAGATGATAGAGGAAGTACAAGTGGTGGTGCTTTCTTTCTTGGAAGCAGACTAGTTTCATGGTTGAGTAAGAAGTAGGATTCAGTGTCATTACTTATTGTAGAGGTAGAGTACATTGCAACAACATTTTGTTGTACACAGGTGTTGTGGCTGAAGTAGACATTGAAAGATATCAAAGTATCATATGATGAACCTATTCCTATCTTATGTGATAATACAAGTGCTATCAACATTTCAAAGAATCCGGTAATGCATTCAAGAACAAAACATATTTCAATCCGGTATCACTTTCTAAGAGAGAAGGTTGTAGAGAATGAGGTGAAATTGGAGTATGTGCCTACCAAGGATCAAGTTGCAGATATGTTTACAAAGGCTCTTCCTAAAAATGCTTTTGAGTATCTCCAATGGAAGTTAGGGGTTATTGCCCCTCCTTCCTTTGATTAGATGCATAAGTGTGTGCATCTGTCCGAGAAACATTTCAAGACACATTCTTAGTCCTGGACTGATGTTGAAGGCTACCTATCAGGGGGAGTAGGTAGTGGTACTATTGGTTGGTGCAGTTAGTTGGAGCATATTTTATGCCTCTAAGGGGGAGAGTGCAGAAAAGTGAAAACAGTGGAGTGAGAGCAAGTAATTGCTGGTGTTGCAAGTGTTGCCCTTTGCCATTGATGTCAAAGGGGGAGAGAGTTAACGTGGCTGAAAAATTATTGTGCAAGAAAGTGTGTGAAGAGTAAGAGTTGCTCCAGTCAAGGGGACACTAGTAGAAATATGGCAAATAAATGACCAGGTGACTAAAACTTTTAGTCACATGACCAAAATTTTTTGCAACACAGCTATAAATGACTAATTTGGTCATCGGTTGAAATGACTAAATAAATGACCAAATAAATGACTAAATAAATTACTATTACTCCTCTATTCTTTTTTCTTTCCAATTTGATCATAATACTATGGTAGATCTTAGTATAAGTAAACTATATTAAAACCAAATATATTCTTCAATATGATCTAGTACATTGTGCATACTTATGAAGAAATTTGTTTGGTTTTCTTAGCAAAATATGAGATATATTGGATTTGTCAACTAAAATTCAATCAATCAGTAGTTGTAAGGCCCAACCTCATTGTAAGGCCCATTTATTTTGTGATCACAATTGTTTAATTCATTATCAACATTATATGTTGATCCCTAGCTACTAGATGGATTCATATGCTAACACTAGATTAGATGTGTAGATGTTTGTCTACTACTTGCATATATATGTTCCTAGAAATAATTTATTATATCTTGGGTCCATGCTTTCTTTATGTCATTGCTTTCTTTCGAGGTATCACTGGGACTCATATTTATATCCTACCGATATTCATCACTTACGCTGATGTCTTTTGTCTTTGGTAGTTTCATCATTGTATCGGTGAGACACTCTCTTTTGTCAGCTCGATATCCCTATGTCTCCCCGAAACCACTTGTCTTTTTTGGTGCAATATTTCATTCAATTTCATAATATTTCATTTCAATTGTCTTTTTGGCGCAAACTGATAACCCTGTTCAGCTTTCGAGGGTTTTGGTTTTTTAAGATTTTACATTTTGTATTCACTCTACTCGTTCTCAGAATCACAGTTTATTGTGTTTCATTCTCTGCCCCTTGTAATCTAAACTGTAAGTAATGCAAACTAGAATATGAGTTTTAAAGAAAAAGTTATTTATATGTTTATAGCTTTGGGTTATTGAAAATATTCCATTCAATTTCATAATATTTCATTTCAATTGTCTTTTTGGCGCAAACTGATAACCCTGTTCAGGTTTTGGGGGTTTTGGTTTTTTAAGATTTTGCGTTTTGTATTCGCTCTACTTGTTCTTAGAATCACAGTTTCCTATGTTTCATTCTTTGCCCCTTGTAATCTAAACTATAAGTAATGCAAACCAGAATTTGAGTTTTAAAGAAAAAGTTATTTATATGTTTACAACTTTGGGTTATGCAAAATACTTCACGTCTAATGGATTTGGTAGCTAAGCCCTTATATTTTTGTCCCAGAAGATGTTATGTTATGCTTGGTTATTGTTTTGGTTTGGTAAAACTAGCTCATGTTAGGAACTCATTTGATGATGATTGTTGATTTGACTTATCCAAGCTGAGTGCTGTGTAAAATGACGACGGTAGTGGAGACTTCAGAGGATGATGCTACTCTTGTCATGGCTCATTTCACTGTAGAAATGGCATGGGCTGATGCAGGACCTGAAGTAAGCATTCAACCTTTGCACCGGAAACCTAGTAGATGAAATTGTTAAGGTCTTTCCATGTTTTGAAGCTGGTTATTGTGTGTTTGGTTCTTCTTCATTTAAGAGAAGTTTAGATCAAGGGATACAGGTTAATTTCAACCAAGGGGTCGCAGGTAGTTTAATTGTAAGAGTTATACTCGTGAGAGTAGGTTAACTTAACTGTAATAAGTTGGCCCATAACCCTAGCAAAGGTGTCACGAGCAAGGTTATGGTGTAAGGAATATGGTTACATTTGATTGTGTCCCACATTCAATAGGGTGTATTTGAATGTGACCTAAGTGTAAAATTTTTAAAGATTTCTGCCAAGATTTAGTAAGAAGGTGTCGTGTCTAGCTCTGATGCCATGTTTTCTTGGCATGTACTAGATAGCACTCGAACCTAGGACCTCAAATTTATACGCTTGGTGCTCTACCATGTTCTTCCATATCCTTACTTGGGTGGTGGTTGGGGCCCCTAGCCACTATCAACCTAGGACCTACCATTTGCATTCCAAGGTGCTATTGGCCCATTGTGATTAGTATTTATTCCTAGGCCCTTTATTACAACTCTGGTGTGACTTTTTTTTTAAATGTATGATGTGGAATATTGTCACTGGTGAACTTTGGGTCTTTTTGGGCCAATTGGCTAGTGATTTTTTTGTTATTTGAACATACCCAATAACTGTTACACCACAATCTAACCATCTTTTTATTGGAGTTATTCATTGCTTTGTTGTGGTGGAAGGGATTTGTACTTGAACATAGTTCACATGTTTATGAGTTTGCCCATTACCATTACACCACAACAACTTAGACAAATGACTAATATCTTTAACATTTCTCAAAGTTTATAATCAGTAAAAGGGAGTTCTATGTTTTTGCCTCAAAGCTAACCTGAGGCCAATACAATACTTATTTCAAATGAGGCCCTCTTGAGGCCAAAGTAACTATTTAAAGAGAGACTAGATGGAGTAGGTACTGAAAGTTTTTATTGCAATATGTAAGAAAACTAGTTCTTTTCATTATTGTGTATTTAGTGCATGTTGTAATCAATAGTCATATTTCTTGTTTGTAAAGCGGAAAGATTTGTTAATTGTGCTAGATTTATGATTATTATTTCTGTTTTATAATTTTTTCTCTGCTTAAGGCTTGTGGAAGTGCTCTCTATGAGAAATAATCAGATTCCTATAATCTCGACAACAGTTCTTGTAGTTCTGTTGGTTTGGACATTTCTTTCATTTTCAATGATTTATGGTTAGGAGTTATTTAATCCGCCTTTTATGTGAAAATACTATATTGGATGGTGATTAGTGCACAACAATTGCCAACCAACTGTAGTTTTGTTTTAGATCAGACAATGTGGATATATTACTTGTACAGATATTTGCACGTTATTGGAGATATTGATCCCTTTAATGCCTACTCTATTTGTAATTTGTTTGAACAAGTTGCAGAACCTCAGGTGATGCGTTATTGTGATGAGGCCCAAACCTTCATGGTAGAAGGTAGATGGTCAGATTTGGCATCACTTTTGCTTACTTGATTTGATCTGATATTTGCCAGCTCCTTAGAGAAAGGTTTGTGAGTCAAACACTTTAATCCATATGTTTGTGACATTTCTCAAATTCCCATTTAAGCACACAACTTCTTAGTTTAAAATACATCATTAATAAGTGCTTTGTGTGGGAAACTACTGCATGTTAGGGATATAAGTTTGCACAACTATTGCATGTTAGGAATATGAAATACGCAGCAGCTATTTGAGATCTTGGGTTGTTGCTCAAGCTTTTACTACAATTTATAATTTTTGCACTTTATTTTCTTTATTGGGGGAAAGAGCGTAGAAGCAAAGCTATTCAAAGTGTGTGGAATAATCTTTTTCTATTATTTTGTTCGTGTAACAAATGTTTGTTTTCCAAAGATTAGTAGCTCTAGATGGCATTTACTGCTTCAATTTAATTTGATAAAACAAAGACAGTGGTCAAAGAATGAATGTGTTTCCTAAGGTTTGTTAAATATGGTTAATGCTAGTGTAGGGGAAAGTAAAGTAAATGCTGTTAATATTGGAGCATGGATTGTCAATACTTGACCATAATTCAAAAAATTCAAAGCTTTATATGTTTCTTCTCTCAAATTCTCTCAATTCCTTTTGAGGAATCTATAACTCCTTTGGGTCTTGGTATGCTTTGATGTCTAGTTCATTCACATTCTCTGATGAGCTTGTTTTTGGCAGTCACCCCTTTCCATTGTAATTAATCTCACAATACATGGGTCATGCATTTGGCTGGTTAAAGTAAGTTTTTGTTGGAGAACAGTATTTCTAACTTCAATGTCAACGTACTAGAGGAGATTGCTTGAATGGTGCCATTGAGGCACCCAGTTGTCTATTTGAGAAAGAATTACCCATACCCGTCCCCAAACCGGCGACCTAGCATTTAATTGATTAGGCTAGATTGCACATAGGAAAATTTTATTTTCTTCTACAAGCATATGTTAGTAAACCTGCATGGTTGCATGCACCTAGAACACAAGCAAAGCTTACATGTTAGGATGTGTTATGGAGTGCTTCTACAAAATCCATTTTGTGCGTATCCTGCAATCATTGTATTCTGTCAGATGACATCTCTTTGAGGCATTCTGTCAAACAGTTCATGTGCTTTGTCTATGATTCCACATTTTGCATACATGTCTTCCAGAGCATTTCCAACTGTAATATTTGACAAAGATTCCCTTACCATTATGCTTTGATGGATGTCCATACCCTATTCAAAAGCTCCCATTTTGGCACAAGCAGGGGGGACGCTGGCAAAGCTTGTGGAATTTGACTTTACAACTGCCAATTGCTTCTACTTGAAATTTTCTAAAGACAACAAATCCATTTTGTGCATATCCTATGATCATTGCAGTCCATGAGACCACACTTCTTTCAAGGATTTTGTCAAACAATTCGATTCTATTCGGTGCCCTTTTAGGGGTTTATCTTTCATTCATGCTAATAATCACCATAGAACCTTGAGTAGCAGGCTTTGCACACTTTGCAAGATCTTTAGGCTTAGCACCAACATTGGGACATCCTTATCATTATTGTTTCTTTCTAGAATATATAGAGGAAAGGCCCATAATAAGGCCTCCATATTGGGAACAATGGATGTAATGAGTAAACAAATTTGAGTTGAGGTGATAGCTCATACTTGGTAGCCATATTATAATTTTCATTGTAATGAAACCTTTACACAATTCCACATAAAACTGGACTCACAACAAGATGATAGTCTCTAAAAAGAGCTTTTAGTGATCTTCTAGCAGTCATGAAAGTCTTATTTTTGTGCTTTCCCATCCTACCCACATAAGATTATAGAGGTGTCCTTCTTCCATATGCAATCTCTAACTTCCACGGTCAATTATTGTACACTATGTTGATAGGAAATGCCTTTTAAATCTTAAGTTCTAGGTGTTAAACCTCCTTGTGGTCTGATCAATGTGTGATAGCCTTTGAGACATCCACCCTCATCTTGAAGTGCCTAAATGGAACATTCATAGCTCTGAAGTAATCTTCTAATGGCAAAAATCTCAACATCATTGATATAAAGTTTTAGACCAACCTCCTTGGATAACAACCATGATTTGGAAGATCATGAAGGTGGGAGAGAGACAGAAGGAAAATGAAATGATAGTGATGACTGTAGTTACTATTTAACTATGTTTCGCATCTTAGGGTGATGAGTGGGTGTCTCCACTAGCACTTTGCTTTAAATAAATGGATATAGCAATCTTTAGCATTCCTCTTTGTGGGGATCTCATGATCTTATAAGTGCAACAATCATTCATATATGATTGTTATGGAGGTACTTTGGCTGCATACAAATGTGATTATCACAAGATTTGATGCCTATTTTAATATGATAGTCCATGACAATAGTGTCCATGGAGTTTTATGACTACCTCCACACTAGTGGTGATTACATATGCTTGACTAAATCATGTTGTTGTCTCACTATTGATTACACTTGGGGTGGAAATTTTAGGACTATTGTTTATGGGGGATTGATTTGCATCTTTGCATTAGAACTTTCTTGAGATTGTTGTCATAGTATTGGACCTTCTAGGTTTGTGATAGGGTCTACTTCTTGTCACTCCACTTCAAGCATTGTCAGAAATATTCCAAATAGTGCCCATGCCCTTATGGTTGTTACAATATTTATGACAATCCTATGAAGGAACTTGAACTAGGATAGTCCTCCAAAATCAGATGTTGCCTCCTTTAATGACTAAACTACCTTTTACCCCAGACCCTTGGTACTGTAGCATAGAAAGACATTGTTCAGGAAGCTCAAATAGTCAGGTGGGTACTACAAAGAATGAGACACCAATAGAACCCAATGTTGATGTATCCTATGACCATTATGCTTTGAAGGATGTCCATACCTTGTTCCAAAGCTCCCATTTGGGCATAGGCAGGGAGGATGCTGGCAAAGGTTACAGAATTTGGATTTACAGTTGTCAATTGCATTTGCTTGAAAGTTTCTAAAGCCTGTTCAACAAATCCATTTTGTGCAATCCTGCAATCATTGCATTCCATGAGATGACATCTCTTTGAGGCATTCTATCAAACAGTTTGTGTGCCTTGTCTGTGATTCCACATTTTTCATATATGTTTATCAGAGCATTTCCAACTATAATATCTGACAAAAATCTACCTTCTATTATGCCTTGATGGATGTCCATACCCTATTCCAAAGATTACCATTTTGATATAGGCAGAGAGGATGCTGGCAAAGGTTGTGGAATCTGGTTTTACACCTGCCAATTTCATTTGCATGAAATTTTCTAAAGCCTTAAATTCAACAAATCCATTTTGTGCATATCATGCAATCATTGCAGTCTATTAGACCACATTTCTTTTAGGGATTTTGTCAAACAGTTCACATGCCTTGTCTATGCTTCCACATACATCTCTCTCTGTATATGTATATTCAATTGCATTTGCTTGAAAGTTTTTAATGCCTTAACATGTCTAACATCAATCGTGTAGCCAATCTCATTTTTCTCCTCAAGGTCCTGCTGACATCGACATTTCGAAGAGACCATCAAGTGAGTCCCACTGAACAAACGACTCTCGTCGACATGTATTTTCTTGCCTTATCGGCATTTCGAAGAGACTGTAAAGTGAGTCCCACCGAACAGACAACTCCCACCGATATGGACTTTCCCACCTTTACCCTATGCACATAGTTGCCATCGGGCTATCGAAGAGACCATAATCAGAGTCTTGCCGAAGTCATAGGGTCCCACCGATAATACACTTGCCATTAGGCTATCGAAGAGACCATAATCAGAGTCTCGTTGAAGTCATAGGGTCCCGCTGATAATACACTTGTCATCGGGCTGTCGAAGGGACCATAATCGGAGTCTCGCCGAAGTCATAGGGTCCCGCCAATAATACACAGCATCCTTGCAAAACCCATTTTGTGCATATCCTGCAATCATGGCATTCCATGAGACCACATTTCTTTGAGGCATTTTGTCAAACAGGTCACGTGCCTTGTCTATACTTCCACATTTTGCATACATGTCTACCAGAGCATTTCCAACTATAATTTCTGACAAAAATCCCCCTTCCATGAAAGGAAGCTAGGTGTGCGGAAATCACTTCCTACACTAATCTAATGAGGAGAGATGTATGCAAATTCAATTTTAATTCTTACAACTATAGCAACATAGAACATCTAACAGAGATATTGCAGCAATACACATACACACAGAAAGTAGACAAAAGAGAGAGACAAGATATACGTGGGGAAAACCCTTACGGGTGAAAAACCCCACACTCCAAAACATAGCTCAAATGTATTATAGTAAACAATAACAGATTACAATATAGTTTCAAAGCCAATGCTCTTTCAGGAGTCTTCGAATGTCAGATCTGGAGATATTCTAGCAACATAACAGTACCTATAAAACACACTACATATCTCCCATCCAAGCACCTATTTTTATAGAGTTTACAAGGCAAATATGGAACCTTCTAGAGATGGGCGTCCATCTTGGACTCATGCCCCAAAACCCAAGCCTCAGGACACTTTTCCAACATCCCATCCCAATTTGGGCGCCTTGTCCCAAGATAGGCTATGACAGATGCTCTTACGTACCTTACAACTATCATAGAATCCATCATAACTGACAGCACTTACAGCTGTAAGAGAATATGTCATACACTGACTAAAAATATCTTATTCCTCTTATAACTTGTCATAACTTCCCTTGATCACCCAAAGATGCCTTTCTCTCGTGCAAAGATACTCACTGACACTTGTCATTAAATAAAAGTCGGTTGAGGTTTCGGGGGCGTTGCCCCCGAGCCCCCACGGGGGCGCTTCCCCTCAACCCCGCCCTGTACTGCAACAGGGAGCACGCCAGGGGCGCTGCCCCTGGACCCCGCAAGGGGCTCCCCGCCTTGACCCCATCTTGGGGGCGCTGCCCCCAAACCCCTGTTAATTATTCAAGGGGGAAACCGTGGCTGCCAAAGTCACCAAAATTTATCCTACTGCATGTACACAAGGTGCCGACTATGCTAACTCAACATGGGATAAATAAATACAACATTAGGAATTCAAAAGGTTGAGACACCTTAATTCCCAACATTCCATTATGCTTTGATGGATGTCCATACCCTGTTCCAAAGCTCCCATTTTGGCACAGGCAGGAAGGATGCTGGCAAAGGTTGTGGGACCTACCAATTGCATTTTCTTGAAAGTTTCTAAAGCCTTTTCAAAAAATCCATTTTGTCCATATGTATAAGTTAAATACATGTGATTATACATATGTTGCGAACTGTTTTCTTAAATGTCATGATTGCAGTTTTATGTATTCTTAAAGAAATGTACATAATATTAAATGTCCATATGTTTTCATCTACATACCAAGTGTTTGTTAAAATGTATAAGATCTAGAAGTGAGCAGCAGTTGTTCTAATTTTAATATTCAGAAATATTGATTAATCTACATAATCTGCTAACTGTTTGACAAAATGTCTATGGGCCATTTTTGCAATTTACAAGCTTGTTATGTTATTTTTGTTGAGTCGATCCATAGTTCTCTCTCAAAAGATAGGTGGAATACTAACTGTAGAAACAACAATTTTCATTGATTTGTAGCTAATTAAGAATGGAAGACGTGTGATCATGATAGGTGATGATACATGGTTACAAGTATTTCTTCTTGAATACTTTCATAATATATGCCTATATTGTTGTAAAATTCCTTATCATCCCACTTTATTTTTCATATTTCAAAGTTCCATAAATCTTTTAAAAATATTAACAAATTTTGAGTTTTTTTATTGTGGACAGGTACAGAGCAAGGAGAAAATGCAAAACCAGTGCCTTCTAGATGCATTTACAATCCACCCCATGCGCAACAATGGCATCACTAAAGACATGCATTCACACCGATGGCTTTTTAGCTTTAGTTTTAGTTTTTTTTTTAGTTTTAAAAGCATAATAAATCAGCAGTTTGCATACTACAGAAAGATTCTGTCTTGAAAACTCTATATATAGAGTTCTTTGTAACATATTTTATATACAGTTTGAATATACAATGAATTATTTTCCAGCATTGTTGTTTCAATCCTTTGAGCAGATTTGTTGATAAATGAGTTCTTTGTAACATATTTTATATATAGTTTGAATTTACAGTGAATTATTTTCTAGCATTGTTGTTTCAATCCTTTGACCAGATTTGTTGAAGTTTATCAACAAAAAATGGCATAGTTGATGTTTATCATGTACTAGTTGTCTATATATGACCAGTTGATGGAAAAATAATGATTAAAATGACCAAATATACTACCAATGGACGGAAATCAATGACTAAATATACTACCAATTGACGGCAATTAATGATTACAATGACTAAATAAATTTGGCCGCGAGATAAATGACCGGCAATAAACTACCAATGGTCACGTGACTAAATATACTACCAAATTGATGACTAAATATACTACCAAATTGATGACTAAATATATTACCAAATTAATGACTAAATATACTACCAAATTTATGACTAAATATACTACCAAATTAATGACTAAAATTTGTTTGGTCATAAATTTGGTCACGAGATAAATGACTGGCAATAAACTACCAATGGTCACGTGACCAAACTAATGATCACATGACCAATTTTTGGTAGTTTATTTAGTCATTTATTTATATTTTTCTACTAGTGGGAGTACTATTGAGCTGCTGATTAATTGCTTTAGGTCTTGATAGTTTTTCAGAAAGTTGGTGTTTCCATCAATGACAAAGGAGGAGATTGTTAGAAACTTGCTGGTGTTGTCATTGATGTCAACCTGTAGTAGGTGGTTCACTTGGTTTCCAAGTGCTTTTGAGAAAATTTGAGTAAAAAGGTGTGTAGTGTGACAGAGGTGTGCTCAGTGTTATGCTCCACATTTCTTTATGGTTGAAGATATGCTTGTGTGGTTTGGAAGTGATGATTAGATGTGTTCAAAGGTGTTATATCCAGAGTTTCAAGTTCTAGATCGTACGGCAGTGAAAGATGTGTTTTAGCAAAGTGTTTTAACTGTGAAGAAGGTTGTCTGGGAGAAATGAGATTGCTCCGCATTTCTCCACATTGAGGTTCCTTGTCCTATGAATCTGGAAATGTGCTTATACTATCTATATCTACTTTCCCTTGAAGTTTCTGGTGTTGGGTTGCTCCGCAAACTCAGTTCTTGTGTTGGAGTTCAATAGTAGTACATCTTGAACATGCAGAATGAAGACATTCTTTGTTCTAGGTGGTTGCAACAGTATTGTAGGACATTATGATGATGCTAGAATATTCTAGAAAGATGTGTGGATGTTGTGGAACACTTCTTTGTGGTTCACATGATGTTTTTGGACTTGGAGAGGCATGTATGAGGTCACTTGCAGTGATTATTAAGGTTTGGCCGACCTCTAGTGCTATTTGCGGAGGTACCTCGTGGATTGTGGATGTGATGAGAAACATGGTGATACAGATTTGAGTCCTAGTTAACCCTTGATGTGGTCCACCTTCACTTCTTTCCACCACAGAAGTGTTTAGTGCCGACATATTTCGGTATTGCACATTTAAGGTGCACACGTTTCATTAAGGCCGACCTAATTGAGATTATTTTAGGTCATGGATGGTATAAATACAAGGTGAAGGTTGAGTGGAGTGTTGTAGAGAAGATGAGGTGAATGTGAATCAAGGGTGGTGAATGGAGTGCGAGCTTAAATGCTTATGACTCCCAGATGCAGTGAGTAGAAGGTGTCTACATTTCAGTTTGCTTGAAGTTGTTGGAGGTAGTGAGCTGAAGATTGCGGATGGCATAAAGTTGCAGTGGTGGATCTATCCTATTGCTTTGAGATAGTGAATTTCTCTGTAACATTCCTCTTCTATTCTTCTCTCTTCTAGACAGTGAGTCCTTCTGGCAGGGAGCCTTTCTTCTGGGCAGTGAGCCTACTTGTATTTGGTGTTGATATTCATATATATATGTGAGTTAATCCTGACTGTGGTTTTTCCCTTCTTGGGTTTTCCACATAAATCTGATGTTCTTATCTGTTTGTATGTGTTTGCATTGATGCTTCATATGTTTACATTTTGCTAATGCATAATAAGAGTTTGAAGATTGGAATAGCTTGAGGGTTTAATGTTTTAATGTACAGCTGATTCACCCCCCTCTCAGTTGTCCTGTGCATCTAACAAAGAGGACAAGATGTCAAATTTGAGTCTAAAAATTCTAGTCCTCTTAGGAAATCCCATGGAAAGGACAAGGGGAATTGGATGCATAAAAGAAACTTGAAATATCCTATAGCAAAATGAAATTCCACAAACCAAAAACTCAGAGACTTTTCAACATTAAAATCACTTCACAGAAAAAATGGAAAGAACATGATATAAACAAGTAAAAGATCTTTATTTGGTTTCAAGTTGAAATTTTGTAAACTTTTATACAAGCCACTTCAATACTCACATCAATAAGATAAACTCTATGGAAAAAAACTAAGTGGATGGGATGAAATGACCAAGAAATATGACATCCAACAACAAGCCAAAAGTTTGCAAATTTGCATAAAGGCAAGAAACTCAAAGTTTTACAAAGGAACAAATACACTCAACCTTTTGCAAACAATTTAAGCACTTAGATGAATTCATCCATAGCCATCCAAAACTACTAACCCACTCCAACAAAAGGAAAAGACAAAGCAAACCAGTCAAAACCAAAACCTAAGCAAAAACCAAAAAGAGAGGAGGCCCTTATTTTGCTAAGGCAAAATGAGGTGTTTATGAAAGACACAACAACTACAATAATGGAGGTTATGCTATGAAAGTGACTATTGTGTGGGGGGGTTGTTACTATTGCTTCTAGGTGTCTATGTGCTAGATATGTGCCTAGCACGTACTTATGCATTCATTTCCTTTTAATCCATTTTTATTAAGCACTAATTGGTCATTAATGACTATTGGGGGTGTGAGATAAGTTTTGCATGTAGATTGAGATGGAAAATTGCAAGATAAAATAGCAAAAAATAGTTTTTGAATGTTGGGGACAATATTGTAGATGGTCCAATCTAGAGGATAGGACTAAAGGCAAAATAAAGGAGGATATTCAAATGTGAATAGAGTTATTTGTGATACGAGGTGTGAGTTTAATGTGTCAAATGATCACAAATAGTGAATGTCATGCTTATTAAATAAGGGCACTAAGAGTGAGTGCTAAGAAGAGGGAAAAGTGCTAAGTAGGCACTTTTCATCTCTACGTTTCGCATAATTTTTAGTTATGTCCTTGTGTTTTTAGATAAGGACTTTTCATTAACTATATCCAAATATTTATATCATATTTAGCATTTTATTTTCATGCCATATTTACTCTCTTGTATACATTAAAGTCTTGGATTTATCTTAGAAAATAATATCAAGATCAAATAGAGTTCTCATCTCGATGAATTCAAACATTTATATCTTAAAGCATTGAACTTTCTATTCAAGTGAGTGTAAGGCTTATGAAGAAAATTGTTTATGTTTACTTTGTATTAATGTTTTGGATTATACTTCGTGATTTATCATTAGAATGAGGAATAATGATATGTGGTTTGCAGAAATAGCTCAATAGATAGTGCATGTAATGGAAAGGACTAAGTTGTGAAATAACATAGTTTCATTATTTATTTTGTATGATGTTACCTTATATTATATTGATTTTTAAGGTAGTGACTTAGATACATAGTTTCTCAATTAGTAATCTTAAATACTTATATTTAGAATTTAAATTTTCCATGCAATATACATAATATGGGATGTACTCTCCATGATATGGAAGATTTTGGAAGATTTTTTTTAATTACTCTGAGTTGATAGGTATTGACATGCAAAAGTTTTTTCCAAATAATTTTTTGATAAATGTATTAGATCTTTTTAAGATAGAGATATATAAGAACATCCAAGACAAAATTTACAAAACCTTCCTACAATTCATGTAGCTTAAGCTACAAGAGCCTTTCTCCTCGAAACTTTAAAATTATTATAGTTTTGATACCCTTACCATGAAGGCATAATTGGATCTTTAGGATGTACCATACTCTCATTATCTATTAACTTAAGAGTTCCCTTAACTCCATAAAATCAAAATAAGCCATTACATTGTACAAGAGCATCATACTTATTATATTTATCCCTTAGAATTAAGTTAGAGTGCCATTTTTGTATTTAAATATTCTCCTAACTACTATGAGATTAGGGAACTATTCTTGTATCTCTTTAGAGACTCAATTTCCTGCAAGCCTTATGTCCAAATAGAGATGTATTGTACTTTTCTTTTAAAAAATTGCTGAATCTCAATCATTATTTACATAAAAATAAGGCCTATAATATAACACATACTAAGATGATTAAATGAGGGAAAGAAAGTAGACCTGCTTATCAATATACCAATCAGACCTAAATAATAGACTTGTAAATATAAATTAAAATTATAAAGCACTTAACATAGAAACCTAAAGTAATACCTTCAAGACTTAATACTACTTTTTGCATGAAAATTTTATACATGGTAGTAGCTTGTGTAAATAAACTACATGCTATATATTCAACGTAAGTCTGAAGTTCTACAATTTATATCTTCAATTTTTTTAATATATGTTTATTTATCTTTATGTTTTCCAGTTCCTCTGTAACATTCCGTCTTTAGGTTGAAGGGTTGGGCTTCAGCTTAGTATTTATATTTCAAACCAACCAAAATATCCTTTAACAGGGAAAAGCCTTCTCGCTGCTTCTAGAGAGGAGGGTGAAAATTTTCACAGCCTGGCTAATCAGTTAATCTCTAGAAGAAAGCACTAGAATTTTTTTCACTTTTTCTTAGAAAAAATAGTAATGAGTAGCAGCTTACACTATTAAAAATGTGTAGCTGAGTTGAAATATGATATCAATGGGAGAGTTTGATTGCAGAAAGCTCCTTTGTTTACTCCCAATATTTTATGAGAAAGTTTAGGTAATACCCACCACCATTAAGAGCTCCCTTGGCTTATCATTAGGATGCTTATGCTATTAGATATGAATTCCACCTTATGATGCTTGCACCTCTCAGCTAACTGTAAATTACAATGTAAACAATCCGGAGTCCTTGTGCACCAACAATGGGTAAATAAGCATTCAGCTGGTTTTTGCAAATATGTGTTACCAATAATCTCGACATGAACAGACTCCATCCTTGAAATGATGGAAACGATTTGTATCCCTCACTATAATCTCTCTCCTTACAATCTGGGAGATGCACTTGATTGCAGTGTGGCAATCACCACAAATGCGAAGGTTTTTTATGACTCTGATAGGCCTAGTACAAGTGTTTGTGTTGATAAGCACAAAAGAAATGGCCAGCTTCTCGCTATGACCACAAAGCATCATCTCTTTCTCCTTCTCCTCCACATTGCAGAGAACAAAGTTGGTCTCAGGAACATAGCCAGCCTCTTTCATCTGTGCAGATAATTTTTCTATCATTGCATAAATTTCCTTTGATTGTGGTAGTGACTGGTCTCCTGCAGTGAATGTATAAATCCTGTTCTTCATCTCAATCCAGCTGCACCCTGGACTCTTTTTCAATCCTTTATCTTTCATCATCATTCTCACCTTTGTAACATCATCCCACCTGCCAGCTGCAGCATAGATATTTGATAAGAGAATGTAATATCCATTGTTTTCAGGATCAATCTCCAAAGCATGTTTTGCCACTCGCCTTGCCAACTCTACATTGCCATGAACTCTGCAAGCAGCCAGCAAGGCCCCCCATACACTAGAACTAGGCTCAATTTCTTTGGGCATGTTATGAATAAACTGTTCTGCTTCATCCAAGCATCCAGCGCGGCCAAGAAGGTCCACCATGCAAGCATAATGCTCCGCCCTCGGCCTTATATCAAATGTTTCACTCAGAGAATTGAAAAATTGCCAACCCTCTTCCACCAAACCAGCATGGCTGCAGGCAGACAGAACATGAATCAGAGTTATGTGGTTTGGCACAAAGCCTGCCTGCTGCATTTCCTTAAAAACACCAAGGGCAACCTCACCATAACCATTTGTTCCATACCCTCCAATTACAGCATTCCATGACACCACATCTCTTTCAGGCATTCTATCAAACACTTGCCGCGCAACCTCAACATTCCCACATTTCGCATACATGTCTATCAACGCATTCCACACCATAACATCAGGTTCAAGATCAGCCTTAACAATCTGAGAATGTATCTCCTTCCCCTGTTTTATTGCTGCTACGTGACCGCACACTGGAAGAAGAGTAGTAACAATAACCCAATTTATTCTCAAGCAACGGATCTGCATTTCGCGGAAAAGTTCCAAGACCTCATTAGCACACTGATTCTGAGCATACCCTGCAATCATGGAACCCCAAGATATAACATTTCTCCGGCCAGACATTTCGTCAAACAGTTGGCGTGCAATCTCTAATTCGCCACACTGAGCATACATAACCACAAGGCTGTTTTGAACAGCAGCGTCAAGCTGCAGTCCACTTTTAAACAAATGCACATGAATTATTTTACCCCGTCGCAGATCAGAAATCCCCGAGCAGGCCTTGAGGACACAGGAAAATGTGAAATTATCAGGCGCCGCGCCCTCCCAACACATTTTGCAGTAAATTGCCAACCCTTTCTTATAAAACTCGTTCTGAACATATCCATTAATCAGTGCAGTCCACAAGAAAACATTTAAATCTGGGCGGGGAATTCTCTCAAACACAAGCTCTGCACCCCCAACAGAGCCGCTCGCCGCATACATGCTTATCAGCTTCGTTCCCATCTTCTGCCCTTGCGATCCTCTTAAGACCAGTTGGGCATGGATTTGCTTGCCCTGTGTGAGCGCCCTTTTTCTGGTGCATGCCTGCAACAGATAACCATAAATCTCCCCTGGCGGGCTGCCCTTCTCACAGATCGAAAAGAAAATGTCGAAAGCTTCCTTCAATCGTCCCTCTTTACACAGGGCACTGATTTCAACAAGAATGGGGTTTAATTGTTTAGTAGCAGGCGAAAGCGGGGCTGATTTAGTAGCAACACTAGTAACACAGGGCGTAGGGATGCAATTAAATAAGTTTACATGGCTGCAGGCATTATTGTTGCGGCGGTGAATTGAAAGAGGGATACGTCGAGAGAGAGGGGGAGGCAGAGACGGGTATTGGGTTAATGCCATACAAGGAGCAGCCATTGAATTTTTTGTTCTGTTTGTGGATTTGATTTTAAGCCAATAAGCTCATGGCTCGAATGCTTGCAACTGTTCTGTAATTGCATCATCTATTTGATTATTCAGGGAGGCTCTCTGAGCTGTCTATCATAAATCGCCATGACAGTGGGTGGGTTAAAGCAGAGTGAATGTGGTTCCACTTCTTCCTCACCTGCGAATTCTACAGTAGATGGGTTCACTGTGCTTAATGTCTGTCAACTGTTTCATGGAGGGAATTTCTTCAAATTCTGATGTAATTGCTGGATAGTTAGAAGTAAATTTTTTCAGGTTGTGTCATAAGTTTATTTTATTGTGGTTGTAGACATCAAATTTCCACTGTCCATAGTATTGTAATTTTGTGTTTAAGGATTTAATTGTGTGCTAGTTTTTTCCTCAATGTTTCCTATCACACTCCATGATCCATCATCAGAGTAGAGAGCAAGAGAATGATGGATTGATCCTGAAATATCAGGAGTAGAGAGCAAGAGAATGATGGATCATGGAGTGTGAACCCATACATTGAGGAAAAAACTAATACAGAGTTAAATAGTGAAACACAAAATTACATTATTTTATTGTGGTTTAATTTTTTCTAATATAATATTGTAGAGAGGAAAGTGCATACCCTTAAAACTTTTTCAGAAATTTGTCTCACACTGCAAAAGAGTTTTCTAACTGGCCATTAAACTATTTTCAAGTCATCCATTAAACCATTTTCAGGTCACCCAAAATTAATAATGTGAAAAAACAAATCTTCCAACAAATCAAATTTTCATTAGGTGTAAAAATATCAAATTATAATTAATGCATCTAAGCTCCTAATATCATTATTTTGCTATGGGCAAAACCCTTGCACATCTTAAAGGTGCAAGTGCTAGTATTATACTATTTTGTGTTGATAATTTGGGGTACATGTTTTTAAGTATATTTGTGGCTTCTCTTGCTAAGTATACTTGTGGCTTCTCTTGCTGCCTTATTGATCTAAGATTTATTCCAATATTTTGCTATGCTTTATTATTATATTTAGAGTGTTTTTGTTATATTTTTCAGATTTTTTTTTTTAAAATTTCAAACTTGATTATACCAACAATTTGTTTTTGGACTGGTTTTTTTTGGATAGGATTAAGTTACAATTTCATTTGTTTTTTTTTCAAGTTTTAAAATTTTGCATTTCACAGCTAACAATTCCAGACATGATCATTACTTGTCCATGTATGCAGTGTCAACAACTTGCATTTAAACGAATCATCCTTAATTTATTTAAACACTAAAAATAGACATAGTTTTAGGCTCATAATTATAAACAAAGTAAATATACAATGGATGTTAGGTGGGCTATAACTTTGAGTTAATTTATCTACCTAGTGGACCTCCTCATGAGTGGGGTATGAGGTTGCTCTTCTTTCTTTGAATCCTCTAACTCACTTTCTAAACTATCCTCCTCACTAAGTCCTTGTTGAACCTCTAGTGCATCCTTAGGTGCAAGTTCACTAGTCTTTGGCTTAATCTACATTAATGTTTTCTCCTTATCTTCAAGTTGTAAGGGCTTAGGAGAAGATCTAAACTTAAATATCATGTTCCAACTATACATTATCTTTCCAATCTCAAGACTTTAAAGCTTGTATCCTTTGACTCCATTATTATACCTAATGAAGATACACTTTTCTACTTTGAAATCTAATTTGGATATCTTCTTCTTATGCATGTGTACATATAACTTACAACTGAAAGCCTTGATTGTTGTAATGATCTCTAGTCTAGCCTCAGGTGCAGGTTCCCTAGTCTTTGGCTTAATCTGCACTAATGTTTTCTCCTTATCTTCAGGTTGTAAGGGTTTAGGATAAGATCTAACCTTGAATATCATGTTCCAACTATACATTGTCCTTCCAATCCTATATTTTAAATCTTGTATCCTTTGACTCCATTATTACCTACTGAAGATACACTTTTTTACTTTGAAATCCATCTTGGATCTCTTCTCCATAGGCATGTGTACATATGCCTCACAACTGGAAGCCTTGAGCTATTGCAATGAGGACTTCTTTCCTAACCAATCCTCCTTGAGGTTTTGATACGCAAGAGTTAATGTTGGATATTTTTCAATTAGATAGCAAGCTATACTAACAACTTCTACCAAAAATTTCTAATCTGAACTAGCTCCGTGGAGCATACTCCCACCTCTATCCACTAGCATCCTATTCATCCACTTTGTAACTTTATTTGCTGAAGGGTTTATGGAGTTTTCTTATGCCTCAATTTAAGTACTCATTCTCTACAAAAGCTATCAAACTCTACTAAATAGAACCATCCACCATCATTTGTCCTTAACAACTTGATCTTCTTCATTGTTTGGTTGCCTACAAGAGCTTTCTAAGACTCTTTGAACTTCAAGAAGACCTCATATTTATGCCTGAGGAAGAACAATCATGTTTTCTTGGAGAAGTCACTAATGAAAGAAATGTAATACATAGATTTTCCTAGTGAAGGTCCATTACCAAGACCAAATACATCACTGTGAATCGAATCCAAAATTCTTAAAGGCATGGCAGAGTTGGAGTAAAACTTAACATGATTTTGTTTTCCATATATACAAGGTTCACAAAAATTAAAATCTAGGGAACAACTAGTTAACCCCTATACTAAGTTCTTATATTTCAAGGCTCTGAGGACTTTCTCACCAATGTGTCTCATATGCTCATACCACATCATGGTCTTCTTAGTAGAATATCCTCCATCTTGGGCTTCTAAAGCTCAAAGTTTGTTTCATTAAATTTCTCCACTTCCATTATAGATGTGCTTGCCATAGCTATTCTTGAGAACAAGATCACACCACAAAGATCCTACTCAAGTGAGGATTAATACAAATAGCCTACTCCTACCATGGATTTAACAAGTTGGCTAGTCTTTGATACCAAATGAGAGGAAAATACAATAATCCTACTCAATCCAATGAGGAGAAGAATGCAAGTTAACAAAATCTATAGTAATTTCAACATATTAATGACATTATAAAGAAATTAGGAAGAGAAGGAGAAAAGGAACCTAAATAACACAACACATAATATCCAATGAAAATCTTTGAAAGGGTAAACCCAACCTCCAAAGCAGACACCCAATGTATTAATCTTCATAGGTTACAATACATCCACAGAGTCTTAGCACTTCATAGGAGATCTACACTCTATTTCTAGAGGAAATTCAATAGCATAACCTTGCATAAATTAGATGTATAAACTCCATCCCAATCCCTCAATATATAAGCTAAGGAAACCCAAGAAACTATGAATAGATTTCCAAAACTATGGGCTTAAAACCATGAGCCAATAAATGGTCCAAGTCCAATCCATGTGCCCCTCTCCAAGAGCAATTCCTTCCAACATAGAATGTAACTTTCAATTTGACCATTTGACCCCTATGTTCAAGGGGGTCTAATGTAACTTCCATGTGCTCAATATGAGTTTAAAAATATCTCTTGTACACCTCTTATAGATTGCTATAAGTAACTTGTAAATGATTTTAGTCATAGTCAACCTAGTAACCCCCTATTCAATGAATTCTTACAATCATCATAAGACCAATGACACATGATAGAGAGTTCCAACAATGGAATCACAATATTCCATCCAAGTGGGGCACCCTTTTCCATGTGAGCACATTATGCTTAATATTATACAAATCTTAAATAATTCATCTAGACCTAGGATTTGCAATATGTATAACACCCAGTCCCCTAGTCCTAACAAGCTCAAGGTATGCAGTCCTAATCCTCTTATTTCTATTTCAACATGTGTTTAACTATGTTCTTGGCTAGATTACATTAGTCTGTTTACATATTCAACTCATATATCAAGAGTGTCACTCATTCACTTTTAATTGATTTTGCTCGATCAACACACTTCAAATATCTTGTAGAGGTTGTTTATTTTCCTCTACATAAATTGGTGAACTTGATAAGAACCTATAACTTATATGCCTATACCATAGGGTTATACTTTGATTTTTTCTAAGTGTTATATCTAATTGCTCTTATTTTTATCATTATTTTCTAGATTTGATTTTTGTGTGTGTATTGAATGCTTCACCTAGGCTTTCCCCCTTAGTTGATTGACACATTTCATATCCCCCATTGTTTGTGTTTCATTATTAAATATTTCAACTTGGATTGCTATTATCCCTTGCCCTTGGCTTCCATTCCTATATGCCTTAAGGATCTTATGATGTTTTCATAAGATTTAGCGAAAAACCCTTCAAAAGGCCTCATATACATTTATCAAAAAGAGGGTGCTCCATGCTCTAGAGATATATTGATTCAACATGCTACTAATTTTCATCTTTCCTAGATCTTGTTCACACCTCTCTTTCTATGTTGGAATATTTCACTTCATTCATTCACGATATTCATATTGATCATACTCCTTGCATGACATTTGATAGTGATGCATCTAGTGGTGGTGATCCTCCACCTTGTTCTACTACAAATGATACTATTTTCTTTAATAAAGATGGTATTCTTCATTTGGCTCATGATAGTCCTTCCCTTCTATCCATTGGTTCATGGTTTATTGATGATTTGTTTATGGAGGAGCTTAGTGACTGTAATGCCCACCCTAGTGTTTATTCGATGTGCTTCTATTTCATGAGTGTTATGTTGTATTGGGTGCATATCAATGTATTATATGATTCTCCTTCTTTGATGCATTGCACCAAACTTGCTGATGAGGTCTATTGTACCATCGAGGAGTTCTTAGGGTGTATTTTGGATGACCATCATGGTGTTTCTAATGGGTTTTTGCATTATTATTTAGCTTTCCAACTATGCATTATGGGATGCATACATCATGTTCATGTGTGTTAGATTATTGCAGTGCTTCAGTTTCATTGTTTTCATTTGTGTAATATGCTGGATGGATGTGATGTCTTTAGTATTATTATGTTAGATGATTTATGCATATATGATTTTATGTTATTGATTGATTGTTGACTCATGTTTATGATGCTTATTTGATATCATGCCATGTTGGGTATTATGATGTGCTTCATCTATTTTGTATAGAGCAGGTACACCTGATGGTTTACTTGAGTGTGCAGGTAATTACATGTGTTACTAATGTGGGAAATGTGGAGAAGGTTGACATGGGATGCTAAGCCATCTCACCCTTATCATTGTATTGTGGAAACTCGTGATGTGTATTTGTAATCATTTATGTGTGTTTCCTTAGCATTCTTGCACTTTATTTTAAAATGGTTTGAAAAGTGTATTTTCCATGTTTTCAGATTTAATTAATGATTTTAATTTGAAAATTGCTATTTCTACTTTAGCAAAAATGTTTGTTACATCATTATATGCTTGTCAAACAAATTTGTGTGATTTTGGTTTAATTCCAAAATTTGATATTTTCTTCATAAAAAGGTAGAAATTGCATTAAATGAGATAACTAAATGCCTAGAATGGCGTGTTTGTACTTTTCAGAATGAGACTGAGTTACATGCCAATAACCTGTTTGGAATAGTTTAGTTTGTTTGACTAACTATTTCCCTGTTGCTTTGAGTGAATTAATTGGACATTTTTAGTGAAATGATATTATTAATGTGTTATTTTAAATGCCTATTTGATTTGCAAAAGAGACATCCAATTGTTTAATTGTTGAATAAAATTGTTTAATTGTGCAAATTCTATAATTCTTAATTGACTGATTAAATCACTTAAAGGATTATTTTATTATCAAAAATGGAATAGTGTTTTTGAAGGCATAAAAGGAAAAAGACATGTATTTTGCATTATTCTTTTTCTCTCCAAAATTTGCACTATCCTTTGTTTGAAACCCTCTTGCTTGAAAAATAGATATCTGATTGCTTGGAAGGGAGTTTTTCTTGGAATTGCTTGGAGTTTGGATTGGATTCAGGAGCTTGGTGTTTTTTTGATGTGTGTGGATCGAAACTGACATTCAACCTCATTCTTTCCTTGGATTTTGCTTGTATTGGAAGGTAAGTTTCTTCAATCTTCTCATTTAAATTGTTTTATTTTGTTTCCTTCATGCCACACCATCTAGAATGGTTGAAGATTGCTTTGCTTAGTTGTAAGAAACTTAAAAAATTTATTTCAGTTGGTTATTTATTTTATTTATGTTATTTTCCATTTTGGAAACATAGAAATATAGATAGAACCCTGAAAAAATTTTCCTCGAAATCCCCAACGTATTTTTATTGCATATATTGGTTGTTGGGCATGTTATCTATGATGGGTAGTTGTCAGATCATCCATAGCTATTGAAAAACAGAAGTTAGAAAATCGGTCAAACTTTGGTCAAGGTGCCAAAGAGAGCTCCAATGGAGTTTTTAGGGCCTTATGGTTATTTTGCACTTCTAGAAAACATGAAAATTAAATTTATGCATTTCCTTTATGATTTGCTTTGAGGGATTTGTTGAATCCTTCATATTATGTGATTCTGCATCTTGTGAGACTATGTCATGTTTTGGGACATTTTGGTGCATTGAAATCCATGCACTTATTTCTCCATTTTTGAAAACCTGAAAATTGCTTTGTATGCATTTCCTTGATGTTTTAGTTTGTGGGATGAGTTGTCTCCCAATTAAAATGTGATTCTGCATCTTTTGAGACCATGTTGTATTTTTTGGGATTTTTGGTGCACTAAAATTCGTGCCACACTTAGTTTGTTAAATCGACGTGTTGGATGTTTAAAGATGTTTGGGAGTAGGTAAAGAGTGGCTCCTTGAAAGCATACCAAGGCACAAAGTTGTCGGTGGGTTCAGCATGTAAGAAGTTGTAAAAAGAGAAACATTAATCACATGAGAGTTAATAAAACTTAAAACAAGAGTTTCAACACCTTACTACAAGGAGCTTCTCTAGACCCAGTTGGGTGTAGAAGCATTGTACACAATGTTAGAGTTGGTGGATGCTTGAGTAGGGCCCATGATAGGTGACTTACTACTCACTCAACGAGGAGGTTTGAGTTCCCTCGTCATGACACTCCTTATTTAGCTTGCCTGTTCTCTCTTCCTTATTTGTCACTACCTGAGTTATACTTGGCATGTGTTGTGTACTTGTATTGCTGTGCATTGGTATGCCTGATTCATGCTTATATGTGTCCTTGATGGACTATGGTTTATGCCTTGTTTGGCGTGCATTAAAGGTGTGATTATTTCCCTTATGCTAGAGTGTTGTGATGTCATTCTATTATGCTTATTGGCAAGTGTGCCACATGTTATTTATATGCATTGTGTGGTAGTTGTACCATGTATTATTTATATGCATTGGATTAAGAGTTGTGCCATGTATATTGTGTGCATTGATTGGTGTGTATGTCATATGTTGCTTGTTACCCTAGATGTGTGAGATGCTCTTAGCGGGTTTGCCATGATCAACTTCTCCGTAGCTCAGGGGTTTCCTAGAGTTGCATAGACAGCTATTACGTTCAACGATGGCAATATGGCTAAGAAATCATACCTCCTAGTTGGACCATACCATGGGTGATCGTTACCCTTGTGTTTGTGATGACTTGTGTAGTCATGGAATGGACTAAGGTGGATATCACCCTCATCCTACTCTGTGTGTTCACAAGGGAGCAAGGTCATGGACATGTATTCGATCGTCATCATGGAGTGAGCTCCACCTCTCGTTTGGGCATCGTGGTGAGTTGTCACACGATGGGTGAAGTCTTCCGCTTGTGCCACCTTGCATACACCTTGCATAGTTCAATGGTGATGTCACTTTTGGTGTTGTTTTCCTTGTTGTGACACCTTGTATGCACGTGAGTGCAATGCGACATGTGGATCTCGCACTTACAAACACAAAAATTTGTTGGTTCGGTGTTTATCCAGCTAATGTCTTGGGTGAAAGCTTAGGGCATTACACTGACAATTGGTTGAGTGATGAACATCTTTTGTCCTCTCCTTCCCATGATATTATTGTTGACTCACTATTCTGTGATGGACTAGCTCATGCTATGACTACTATTAGTGAAGAACTAATGATTGATGGATTTAATGATAGCAAAGATGCATCTTCACATGTCATGTCATTTCTATTGCTACATTATAAGTGTGTGAATGATGCAATGTTCCTTATTAAGACATTTAGAGACAATTTAATGGACGAAGCCTTATAATGGTTTGATATGCATCATACTTCTTATGCTTTATTTATGGTGCTTAGACATGCTTTCATAGATTACTTTACTATTGGTGCTAGACCATGTTTATCTCATGATTGCCATCTTTCACCTTCTAGTAGCCATTAGAGATCTCATGGCTTCATCTATGCATCATGTTGATATAACATTTTTTAGATGCCCATGATGACTCTCCTTTGGATAATTGTACATTTGTCATAATGTCCAACATAAAGAATTGACACATTATGCTCAATGTGTTGGTTGTTTACATGGGATCCAAGTCCCCCAATAAAGGACTGATGTGTTGAACACAATGTGCTAGTTCCGTAAGCCCTTCCGTCTCATGAAGTATCATTTGAGAATTGTGAAGTACATGGTTATATAATATCTCACCTACATGTCAACATAAACAAACACATGGGTTGGACACACATAAAGAATAAGAACAATGTGAGGATCTCTTATAATGAAAACAATTATATTATAATCCTTGTCAACAAGTAAACTCAAAATGAAAACCAAATATATTAATAATTAATGTAACTTAATTACATAGATGATACACTTGGTTAAGAAGAACATGCATAGGACTCCCAACAAGCTTATAGGATTGCTTTAACGACACACCTCATTACATATCTTTTTTTGGAATAATCCCTTTTGATTGACTAAATTAGAAACATAAATTAGATTTTGTACTTGATGAAAATAAAACTTAGGCCTATATGTCATCATGTAGACTTTTTCATTTTGTACATGGATAAATAGGGCCGATAAAAGATAGCCCTATACAACATCTACTATATAACACATGAGAGACTCTAGGACCTAATTGTCATATAGGTTTCTGAAGGAGATTCCATTCATCCACATAATTATAAGTAGAGAAGGGTGTAATTTTATTATCAAAGTTATAGATTTTTTGAAGGTGTATAAATCTTTGGAGATTGAAGTTATTGTTTCTCATGAGTTGTGTTTGCTTGGATTTGAAGCGAGTGTTGAACCAACCTTCATAGGTAGGATCTTTAGAAGTTAGCAAAAAAAATGCGTAGCCACAAATCATATAGAAAGAGGCAACATGAAAGACAATGGGTTCCATGACATCCCAAGAGAGCTCCCAAAAGGTTAGACGAAAGAATCCGGCTGTTTGAAGAATTAGAAATCCGAGGCCAGCAAAGAGCTCTCTCCTTACTTGTTTGCAAGCCATTTGGTCAATCAATGCCTTTTGTTTATTTAGTTGTAGGAATTCTTGTCTACGAGGATCTTTCTCCGACATCACTACCAATGGCATCACACACCCCAGAGTTCTTGCAACCTGGTCAAATATATCAACCATAAAAATAACATAAGCTATTGCTATAAAAAAACAATAATAGTCAATCATCAAATAATTTATTAGTGAATTTAATGGGTTTTTATATTAATTAATCTCTAAAGTGTAATAAATATAGTTCTTCACCAATTTTAATATAATATTAAAATAATAAAGACAAAATTTTAAAACATATTCAAATTAATAGTTTTAAATGAAATATTACTTAAAAATATTTTCTCAATCTAAAACACACAATTATTTACAAACAACAAAATAGTTTTAATAAAATTGTAAACTTCTTTTATCAAAATAAATTTGTTTATAAAAAATTTTAAAAATCCCTACCACCTTCAATATTTTCTAAGACTCTATTGGACATAAGTATAACTCAACCTACAAAGATATAAAGTTGGTAAAAACTAATAATAATTGTTAACTTAAAAATGAATTAAGATTCATTGGGGTGTAACTTATATTTAATCCCTGTGATTGGTCCTGTGACTTATACTAAAGGCATCTTCATAAGAACTTGACCAAACAGCTCAGGGCAGAGAAGATATTTGTCCATATTAAATTATATTGTTCATATAAAGTTATTCATGCGTTTTTCATTTGCTACAAAACCCAGCCACAAAATTTAAAGTTTAAAGAAAAAAAGTGATAAAAATCCTGTCCTTCTAACAAATAAAACTTTGATGGACCATATTATGATCTCATGCATTTTTTTAAAACCTATTTTCTTAAAAAAAAAGGTTTATACTTAAAATTTATATAATAAAACAAATCAACCCAACAATGCGTACACTAAAAACCAATCCTATCATTAAGCTTTCATTAAAAAAACTTATATTCTATCAATCAACAATCAATGCAAAACAAGAGAAGAAAACAATCTGCGAAAAAGCTAAAATGCACAGTGCAGACAGTAACCCCCTTAAAAAGAACATCAGCTGCAATAAAAACAAAAACCCAAATAAACTAACTCTAATCTTCTGCAAAACCTAGAGGTATGTTTCTTGAAGGATTAAGAAAAGGGGAAAAATGTAATATAATTGAAACACTACTTGATCTGGTTGGAGATAAACTCTTCCTCTGAAATTGAGCACAACCCCTGCATCTTCAAGTTCTTTAGCAATGCTAGAGGCCTCCTCATCACTTGCCTTGAAGCTCCATTTCTTACACATGTCCAACAGCTCCTTGTAAGACACACATTCCTTCCCATTCTCTTCTATTCCCCTCCTCAGACTCTCCAGGCTAATAACTTTCAACAATTTTCTAGTCTCCTCTACAGATAACTTAATTTTTTCTCTCCCACTTGTTCTTCCATGACACATAGAACTTATAGGCGAATTTTCACCAAATCCCAACCCTCTTGAATTTGTATGCGCTAGGCCTATATTACAACAAAAAGGTACTGAATATGCAGGCCTGTTTTTAGCTTGTCTAAGTGCTTGCCACAGAAACCTGCAACCAGCCATTTTGGACAACTGAGCTGTGAAAATTCAGTTGTGAAGGGAATGAGATTTAAAGTCCCAATTGGAAAACACTGTTTCATTTTTCCTATATTAAGATGGGACTGCTCAGTATCAGCGTAACGTGGCCCCACATTCACAAAACAACAACAACAAAATCTTGTGAAATTATTTTATTCTATATGTTCTATCATCCATGACTCAGACCTATGAAAGTTTGAGGTGTCCCCCAACTTGTAATTATGCGTTATGCACTTGTCCCAGATTGCTTAGAATTATGTAAGCCATATGTTTGCTTATGATTTCGATTGGTCGTGATTTTAGGCTTCCCAATATAATGATCTATGAATTGACAAAACTATTAAAGTTGGAGTATTATATGCTTTTGAGCTGGTGAGATTTGGGGTTCAAATCTTTGAATGTATTTATTCTTTTTAATTATAATTTGATTTTGAACTGGGGAGGATTGGCTTAAATGTTTTAATGTATTTATTTTTAAGTATAATTTGATTTTGAATTGGTGAGGATTGGGTTCAAATATTTGAATGCATTCATTCTTGTAAATATAATTTAATTTTGAATTGGTGAAATTTGAGGTTCAAATGTTCATGTTTATTTTTTTTTATAAGGGTTAGACTATTGAAGCCCAATCAACAAAAAGGAGCATCAACAAGAATCAAACAGTACTAAAACTGCAACACAACAGCAAACAATCAGCACCACATCAAAGGAGCTGAATATAACAAACATAGGGCATACAACCCATAGACCAAAATGGTTATGTTTATTCATCCTTTTAAGTATAATTTAATTTAATTCTTGTAAATATAATTTAATTTTGAGTTGGTAAAATATGAGGCTCAAATGTTTATTTCTTTTGATAAGGATAAAACTAAGGTTTTGAAAGGGCCTTAACTCTGTTTTACAAAGCAAGATAAATAAACTATTGAAGCCCGACCAACAAAAAGGGGCATCAACAAGGATCAAATAGCACTAAGACTGCAACACAACAACAAACAATCAGTACCACACCAAAGGAGCTGAATACAACAAACATAGGGCATACAACCCATGGACCAAAATGGTTATGTTTATTGGTCCTTTTAAGTATAACTTAATTTAACTCTTGTAAATATGATTTAATTTTGAGTTGATGAAACACGAGGCTCGAATGTTTATGTTTATTTTTTTTTGATAAGGGTAAAACTAGGGTTTTTGAAAGGGCCTTATCCCTATTTTACAAAGCAAGATAAATAGACTATTGAAACTCAACCAACAAAAAGGGCATCAACAAGGATCAAACAGCACTAAGATTGCAACACAACAACAAACAATCACCACCACACCAAAGGAGTTGAATTCAACAAACATAGGACATACAACCTATGGGCCAGAACAGTTATGTTTATTTATCCTTTTAAATATAATTTGATTTTGAGCTCATAAAACCTAGGACCTTACACCTACTCATCTGTTAAATATAATTTCATTTCAAGCTAATGGAACTTGTTTTTCAAATACTTACATAATATTCATCTTTTTAAAATATTTTTGAACTCAAATTTCTATTGAATTAGGTAAACGGTCTGCCACCACATATTGCCACTGCTAATATATGCTATTATAACAGTTCTATTCAAAATAAATGTAGTCCTGCCAACCCCCAAAACAGGGTACACCATTAAATAAAATCCCAGCTCCATTATCTCTACACACCCACAAAGAGATTGGCCCATGTGAGGTGGTCATGAGATTCTAAGCAAAGAGATTGATGAATATTCAATTTCCCCCTAGTCAAAGATCCACTGTCATTTCATAATTGTCTAAGATTCTTTCCCTACAAGAGCTTGAGTGCTTTCTTTTCTCCCCTGGTGTGTGGACAACTTTGTTGTTGTTATTGAGAAATAAATACTGTAGCTCTGTTTTGTCTACATCAAAATAAGGCGTGCACTAGCATTTCATTGCATGCAAATGGCATGCACATTTCAGAGAGTTGATTGAGTAGATTAAAGTAGTGCTTTCACACCCAAATCATACTCCGACATCTTTCATGTTCCTGGTAATCATAATGTTAATAGTGGTGTGACGGGAGTGAAAATGACTTTACCAAAATTCTAGGTTTGTCCTACACATTATCAGCCTAGTATTCTTTCCACCTTTACGTAATTATAAAGTACTTCTTGTCAAGTGCTTGAAGTCAGCAATCAATCATACGTTAACAAATGTTTGACATACTACAGAGGAGCTTGTGAGGCTTCTTGCATAAGTGGAAATGGTTATAAGGTGGAAAGCTAACAAGCAATTTATAATTAAGAGGAATTGCAACACCCTCTTATACCCCAAAGTCGGTGCTTCCTCGACCTTTTTTTATAACCAATTTGTTACTACAATTTTAATTATTAATACAGATAGGGATGTGGAAATTTTTTCCCTCTATTTTATTAATAATATAAAAGAATATAAAAGAAGCACAATTATTGATCATAGAAAAATATAGGTGGATTGAATTAGGTGGACGAAATCATCACATGCATCTATGTATGAAAGAGAAAGACAAATAAATTTTAAACGTAAATTATATAATTTATGTATTAAACAATTATTATATAAAAAATAATCTATAGGTAGCATGCCCTATGGAAAAACTTCACATAAAATATAAAATATTTAGGCTACATGAACCACTAACTTATAGTCTTTGGGAGGAGGATGATTATTGGACTTATCTCCTCGACCTTTTCCCTTAGTGGGATATGTAGAATTGGGTATGGGATGCCAACTATCAAGAGTATCATGTTTGTCTTTTTCTTTGGTATCTTGTCTAGTGGGCAAAATAGACAAAATAGAGGGGAATTTCCCCTATTGTGGGGTTTTCCAAGTGGTGGTCCTCACTCCATTATGGTCAATGCCACCAACCCATCTCCACTCCCATTGCATTATGGAGAAGACCACCTAAAACATGGTGAAAACCATGACTGACTACATGGTTGGTTACAAGTTCAACACTTGCCACAGCCTTCATAGCTTCCATTTAGAGGTGATTGAGGGTGAGGATAATCTAGTAAAATATAACTAACAACACACGACATTACCCCAATAGTCTAGAAGGGTGTGGAGACACTCCAACTCTAAATGCACTTTCTCTATCTAGACCTAGATCCAGAATGTAACATTTCAAATTACAACAAATGTACTTGCCATAGAGATTGGCAATTAATAGCTTCATTATTGAAAAGAGAATTGTTTATTTCTTTCCATAAGTGAAACAATACATGAAGCTTTTTCCAAATTTTGTTGAACTATGCATGCAAGAGAGTAGAATCACCTATCAAAACCATCTTCCAAATAAAAAAGTTTGTTTTAAGATGTTAGAAAAGGGTGTGAATCCATTTCCAAGATGATTGAGCATGAACAAAAAACCAAAAAAGATGATTTATGATCATAGGCTGGTGACATACAAGGCAAAGAGGGTGAGAAACAACCATATGCCTAATTGTATTACCTATTAGAAGACTCCATTGAAGTGAACATCAAAAACAAATTCTATAAAAGAATTGAGTCCAAGTGGCAACAATAGACTAAATATTCTAGAAATAGTTAAAAACTTTCAAATTGAACCTTCTAAGTGTTAGATTTAGGGCACACAACTAAGAGGGGGGGGGTGAATCAGTTGTACAAAACTTGCTCTTAATTCAAACACTTAAATCCTCTTTGTTATTTAATAGCATATCAATTAATCACTCATGAAAGCATAAAGCATAAACACCAGAGTAGATACACATCAACAAATGAGACACCAAGATTTTGACGTGGAAAAACCCGGTCAAGGGAAAAGCCATGAGGTGATTAACCCAAGGATTATTCTCTGTTAGAAGAATAAGAAAAATAGATGGCACATGCCAATTAGGGCTCACTACCTGAGCACACTGCTCACAAGAGGCACACTGCCTACAAGAGACACACTGTCTACAAAGTAACAAGTATTACAAACTTGAACTGGAGATTGACATCTTTACCATGCCTGGATTAGTTCCATTTAAGCCCAAAAAAACTCCTGCTCTGCCTTTCGCACTTCTCTTCACTATGCCACACTTATCTGCACCAAGACACACTACAAAATGAATTTACAATCCCTTATTTATACAAGGCATCGACTTAGAAACAATCATCTAAGTCGGTAAACACCTACAAGATCATTCACAAGACGTGTAATACATCCGGTCAGCCAGTCTCAAGAAGAACACCAATATCTGTGGTTATTCTTCAAATGCAAACTCTAACTTCAATGCGGACTGCCAATACGAATTGTACATGATCCAAAGATCACGAAAACCTTTCCTAAGTCATCAAGAACATCCACACTTTATCAGCTTACTGGAATTCTTCTGTTCTTCATCCGGAACTTCAAGAACACAGTCTGTCATCACTGTCATAATGAAAAAGGTGCTTCCAGACCTCCAAACTGTGAACAAATCTAGTTGTCACTTCACAGGAACTTCTTCAACACTCCCTCCAATCCGCAGAGTGGGATAATGCAATTCCAGAGCTCACCGGACCAATCTGTGACACTCTATCACCACTGAACACCCGTCGGAACTGATTTTTCTTGAGTGACCATAACTTCTTCAGATCTTCATGCGGACCTCTGAAATCTTAACTGGAGCATCTCAAGACTCATATCTACAAACCCTTTAAACCGCATCCTCTGATCTTCATCTTATCTTGGACTTTTACCTTAATGTCATCACTGTTCTTCACTGTTCCTGATTGAGATTAATTTCCTCAATATCCTTAGCACACATCTCATCCAATCCTTCTCATTAATGCAATATGAGTATGTTGACATCAATGAAAATACTGGTTATCCTCATACTTACAACAATCTCCCCCTTTGTCATTGATGGCAACATATGATGTGAAAAACCATCAAGACAAGAACTTCTCCTCTCTCTCACAGCTCCCCCTATTAGCAACAACTCTTCACATGTCTTCTCTTTCTTTACTGCTCCCCTTTGATAATCAACCACTTGTTTTTCACATGTCTTCTCTCCCCCTTTGACATCAATGGCAAAGGACTCATACTTGCAACTTTAACACATTAGAATCATACTAGTTGCTCCCCCTGAGTAGCAGCGCCCCATCATCAATCCGAATCACAAGATATGACTGTGATATCCACCGGACTGATGCACATCAGTGCATCCTAGTTCATCACCGGAGGGGCAATGACTCCTAACTTCTCCCTGAGATACTCAAAAGAGTCCTTGGGAAGAGGTTTAGTAAAAATATCTGCAAGCTGATCCTTGGAGGGCACATACTCCAATCTGACTTCAGCCTTGTTCACTTGCTCTCTCAGAAAGTGAAATTTGATAGACATATGCTTGGTCTTAGAATGCAACACTGGATTCTTAGAAATATTTATTGCACTTGAATTATCACAGAAAATTGTGATAGGCTCCTCATATTCTACTTGAATATCTCTTAGCATCTGCTTCATCCATAAAAGTTGAGTGCAACTGCCTGCTGCTGCAATGTATTCTGCTTCAGTTGTAGACAGGGATATTGCCTCTTGTTTCTTGCTTAGCCAAGAAACCAACCTTTTTCCCAAAAAGAATGCTCCTCCACTTGTACTCTTCCTATCATCCACATCTCCTACCCAATCTGCATCTGTATATGCATGAAGAGAAAAATCATGATCTCTAGGATACCATAGGCCATACTCAATTGTTCCTTTTAAGTACCTAAAAATTCTTTTGATTGCCATGACATGAGATTCTCTGGGATCAGCCTGGAATCTCGCCACAAGACCAACAGCCTGCATTATATCTGGTCTAGTCTGAGTGAGATACAATAATCCTCCAATCATTGATCTGTACTTGGTCTGATCTGTCTTAGGAGAGTCATCATCTTTGTTCAACTTACATCCGGTTGCCATGGGAGTGTTCATTGGCTTAGAATCTTCCATTCCAAATTTTCTCAACAATTCTTTCACATATTTGGTCTGAGAGATAAAGATTCCTTTCTTTGTCTAAGTAATTTGCAGACCCAAGAAGAAATTCATTTCACCGAGCATTGACATTTCAAACTCACTTTTCATTTGATTTGCAAATGTTTTACACATACTGTCTCTTCCTCCAAAGATGATATCATCAACAAATACTTCAACAATCAAGATATTTTCATAATCAATTTTGAAATATAGGTTACTATCAGCAGTACCTTTGTTGAAACCAATCTTTAAAAGATGTTTGTCCAGCCTCTCATACCATGCCCTTGGGGCTTGCTTTAGACCATACAGTGCCTTCTTTAATTTGCAGACCAAATCACCATGCTCAGATAACTGAAATCCATTCGGTTGTTCAATGTACACTTCTTCTTCTAAGTCACCATTCAGGAAAGTAGATTTGACATCCATCTGATACACTTTGAAATCTTTGAAGGCAGCAAATGCAAGAAATAGTCTGACTACTTCAATTCTTGCCACCGGAGCAAAGGTTTCTTCAAAATCAATCCCTTATAATTGAGAGTAGCCTTTGCAGACTAATCTGGCTTTATTTCTGATTACTTCACCAACTTCATTTAGTTTGTTCTGGAAGACCCATTTGGTTCCAATCACATTCTTGTTTCTAGGTCTAGAAACAAGATCCCAAGTGTGATTTTTTTTAATTTGCATCAACTCTTCCTCCATTGCTTTGGTCCAATTTTCATCATTGTAGGCTTCATTTATTGTCTTAGGTTCAATCTTTGAAATCAGACAACATTCATCTGAATTTTGAGCAATTTTCCTTCTAGTTTGCACACCTTTGCTTTTGTCACCTATTATCTAATCTTCAGAGTGGTTCAATCTTACATACCTTGGAACTTTGGGAGTTTCTTGTACTTCTGCTTCTTGATCAGGCTCATTCAGGCCTATCTCTTCTTCCTGATTTACCGGATCAGTCTGATTCAGACTTTCAGAGGAGGATTGAGCTCCTTGAACCTGAGAACCATTCTAATCATCTTCATCATATTCATAAAACCTTGAGGGCTTCTCAATTCCTTCATCAACCTTCACATTTGTACTTTCTATCATCTTTCTCAGTCTCTTATTGTAACACCGGTATGCTTTGCTTTGAGTGGAGTAACCCAAGAAAATTCTTTCATCACTTCTAGCATCAAACTTTCCTAGATCTTCATCTCTTTTAATGTAACATTTGCTACCAAATACTCTGAAATATCTCACAGTAGGAGTGATACTAAACCAAAGTTCATAAGGAGTCTTACCGGTATTGCTTCTGATTTGAACTCGATTGAGAGTATAGATTGCAGTGCTGACAGCTTCTCTCCAAAACATTTGGGGAACATTTACTTCCATCATCATTGTCCTGGATGCTTCTTGGATGGTCCGGTTCTTTCTCTCTACTACTCCATTCTGCTGTGGGGTCCTAGGAGCAGATAACTATCTCTTTATACCATGCTTCTCACAAAAATTTATGAATTCACCGGATGTGAATTCACCAACTCTATCAGACCTTAGACATTTCAGTTTTAATCCGGTTTGACTCTCTACCATAGCCTTGAAGATTTTGAACTTCTCAAAAGCTTCTGATTTCTCTTTCAGAAAGGTAACCCACATCATCCGGGAATGGTCATCAATCAATAACATGAAATATCTATCACCTTGCATACTCTTGATTCTTGTTGGACCACATAGATCAGTATGAACTAATTCCAATAATCTGATAGAGGATTGATCCTTGCTTTTGAATGAGACTCTGCTCTATTTACCCAGCTGACATTCTTTGTACAAACTATTTGTAGGTTTTACCAACTTTGTAAGATCTCTTACAGCCTGAGTATTGCTTATCTTGATGATGTTATCAAAATTTATATGACACATCCTTCTATGCCATAACCAACTCTGATCAACTTGAACAAATAGACAACTTTTATTAGTACCAACTAGATGGAAGATATTACCTTTTGTTTGAGTACCAGATGCAATCTCAGTTCTGGAGCTTTCAAAGATCCTGCATCTTCCATTCTTGAACCAGAGATCATAGCCTTTGTCCACCAACTGTCCAACACTGAGAAGATTGTGCTTCAATCCTTCAACATACAGTACATTACCGGTTTTGTTCTTTCCATCAAAGGAGATAGTTCCCCTACCTCTGATTCTACCAGCAGAATTATCACCAAACTTTACCATTCCTCCTTCATACCTTTCCAAATCTAAGAACTTGTTCTTGTCACTTGTCATATGGTGAGAGCATCCATTGTCAATAACCCAATCATCCTTTTCTTCAACTTGGGCAGCCAAAGCTCTTTCTTCAACCTTATGATTGATAGATTCAGAGGATATTGGATCTTCTTCCTTGATGGCAATAAACACCCATTCATTTCCAGATTTGTCTCCTATCTCTGATTCATCATCTGTTACTCCTTCATTATCAGCTTCTTCATGAACATAATAACAATTCTTTTGGAACCTTTGTCTGTTAGAATTTGACCTTGTAGATCTTTCCGGACATCTTGAGGCAAAATGACCAATCTTATTGCAGTTGAAGCACTTAAAGGGTAATTTTCCTTCATACTTACCAGATCCTCTTGGTAGTCTTTTTGCAATGAGGGCTTCAAGTTGAGTTGTTTCTGCTTCTTCCTCTTCCATGTCTCTTCTTGCTTGATCATACCATGACAGCTTCCTTGAAGAGTTTTCTCCCGGATCAAATCTTTGTTTGCCTTTCATAGAGGCACTGGCTTTGAATGCAGATTCAGTCTTTGGGGGATCATCTCCAAACTCGGTCATTTCAAATGCAGCCAGTTTGCTAGCCAATTGGTCTCTTGTGACAGTTGTATGGGCTCTGAATTCATCAATGGCAGCAACCTTGATTTTGTAGACAGCAGGAAGGGATCTGAGAATTTTGCCAACAATCTCATTTTCATCCAAAACTCCACCAGCATTTCTAATTCCACACACCAGCTCATTTACTCTTGGCATAAAGGTAGTAATATTTTCATCATCTCTCATCTTCAGTCTTTCAAATTTCCCTTTGAGACTCTGCAGCCTTGCACTCTTAACATACTCATCTCCTTCATGCAGAAGTTCCAGTTTAATCCAAATCTCATAGGCAGTTGGTAGGTCAATAACATTTGAGAGTTCTGAGTCAGTTAATGCGCTTAGAAGAGCCTCTTTGGTTTGCAGATTATTTTCAACATCTGTGATTTCATTTAGAGTTGTCAGACCACCCTGTGGAGGTACATATGCTTTTGTGACCATGGACAAGTACGCCTTTCCCATACACTCCAAGTGACATTTCATGCGACCTTTCCAAAGAGAGAAGTTGGTTCCATCAAACTTCGGACTATCCTTCTTGTATGACAACATTTTGGATCTCCTCAAGCGGTTAAGCTCCTTTAGAGGAACTTGGCTCTGATACCAATTATTAGATTTAGGGCACACAACTGAGATGGGGGGGTGAATTAGTTGTACAAAACTTGCTCTTAATTCAAACACTTAAATCCTCTTTGTTATTTAACAACATATCAATTAATCACTCATGAAAGCATAAAGCATAAACACCAGAGCAGATACACATCAACAAATGAGACACCAAGATTTTGACGTGGAAAACCCGGTCAAGGGAAAAACTACGAGGTGATTAACCCAAAGATTATTCTCTGTTAGAAGAATAAGAAAAATAGATGGTACATGCCAATTAGGGCTCACTGCCCAAGCACACTGCTCACAAGAGGCACACTGCCTACAAGAGACACACTATCTACAAAGTAACAAGTATTACAAACTTGAACTGGAGATTGACATCTTTACCATGCCTGGATCAGTTCCATTTAAGCCCAAAAAAACTCCTGCTCTGCCTTTCTCACTTCTCTTCGCTATGCCACACTTATCCACACCAAGACACACTACAAAATGAATTCACAATCCCTTATTTATACAAGGCATCGACTTAGAAATAATCATCTAAGTCGGCAAACACCTACAAGATCATTCGCAAGACGTGTAATACATCCAGTTGGCTAGTCTCAAGAAGAACACCAATATCCGTGGTTATTCTTCAAATGCAAACTCTAACTTTAATGCGGACTGCCAATAAGAATTGTACACGATCCAAATATCACCAAAACCTTTCCTGAGTCATCAAGAACATCCGCACTTTATCAGCTTACTGGAATTCTTCTATTCTTCATCTGAAACTTCAAGAACACAGTCTGTCATCACTGTCATAATGAAAAAGGTGCTTCTGGACCTCCAAACCATGAACAAATCTAGTTGTCACTTCACACGAACTTCAACACTCCCTCCAATCCGTAGAGTGGGATAATGCAATTCCGGAGCTCACCGGACCAATCTGTGACACTCTGTCACCACTGAACACCTGCCAGAACTGGTTCTTCTTGAGTGACCATAACTTCTTCAGATCTTCATGCAGACCTCTGAAATCTTGACTGGAGCATCTCAAGACTCATATTTACAAACCTTTTAAACTGCATCCTCTGATCTTCATCTTATCTTGGACTTTTACCTTAATGTCATCATTGTTCTTCACTGTTCCTGATTGAGACTAATTCCTCAATATCCTTAGCACACAGCTCATCCAATCCTTCTCATTAATGCAATATGAGTATGTTGACATCAATGACAATACTGGTTATCCTCATACTTGCAACACTAAGGAGAAAGCAATTGGTAACAAAATCAATGTTTGTACCAATATATAGGAGTATTAATAGGGCATTTCTAGTCTTTCCACTAGGAGGAAAGAGATTGTAAACCAATTTTGTGAAGTTGGAAAGAGAATTTGCACTTCACTAATGGTCTCAAAATATTTTGTAATTAACTAAAATTTGGCTCTCAAATCTGGTCAAGAGAACTAGGATTTGGTAGAATGGTTAAAAATATCATGAAGAGTTTGTATCCATTTCTTGAAAAGTCTTAGGCTCTTTATCCTATAATATCCCTCTTTTTGGAGTTCCATTTTTGGATTGTTGTGCTATTGTTGTGATACACATTTTTTTCTAATGTATCTAAACATTTGGATTACTGTAATAACTTTAATTATTCTCCTAGTTGAGATATGGCTGAGGACTATTTGATTATAATGTGTTTGCAAACATTTTGTTAAAGTTAAAATGTGGAAATGTTGGTAAGATTTTTATTGTACATGCAATCATTTCAATATTTAATTTATGTTTTATTTTTGTAAAGTTGGTAATGTTGATGTCTCGTGGTGTTTGCTGGTACAAGAGAAGAGATTGGTGGGGGATTAGATAAGGTTTAATCAAAGAAAGCCATGTTGATAACAAAAACTTGATATATTGTCAGTATCTCTGATTGTGAAAGATGTGTATGGTTTTTGGAATGAGCCATTTTGAATTATTATGTGTTGTTGTCATTTGCTATATAGAATCACATATATTTATAAAATTCATACAACATTCTTTTATTAACATTATCACGTTAAGAATCATTATGATGGACTTCTTTGCTAATTGTAATTGAATATCCCAATTCCTGATCACAAGTATGATGTAATCACTTATCGTCAATTACAATAGTTACAGGTTGTTATAGGATGGTTACTTTCAATTGTTATTATGGTTCTGTGTCTATTACAAGCATTAGATAGTGGTTGCAAGTCATATGATCCTTATCAGAAAGTTCATAGTGGTGACTCCAATCTTATGAGAGCATTCTATTGGATTCTATCCATTGAACTATAGTGGAATGATAAATTAAATTTAAATCTTGAATTAATAAAATTCATAGTTAATAGTTTAGTGATAGCCATTGTGGCAAGGTTGAAAGTGGTGTTGCATGGCATTCTCCATGGCTTTTAATGTTTAAATTGTGAAAGTTAATATGCACTACAAAGTAGGAAGGAGAGGACAAAGCCATTCATTTTGTGGAGCTAGCTGCCTATGGTGCCATTAATATCCACTTTGAAGGGGTATTGGGAAGTTATTGGTAATTGTGGAGTTCACTTTTTGCACATAGTTTTTCTAGTTAGTATTTTTTGTAGTGTGTGATTATAGGTACAAGTTTTAGGCTTCTTAGTAGGAGGGAATAATGGTTTTGGTTAATGGTTCATATGTTTGGTTGGGAACTAGGAGATAAGAAGAGAGTGGGAAAATTGGAAAGCATAGTCAGTCATTTGTTCTGTTCTTCAGTATCTTATTTTCTAAGTGGTTTTGTTGGAAGTAGGTTGTGGGTTTTGTCTCTAGACAATGTTGTGTGGATGAAGCTATTGTTATAGAATTTCAATTGGGGATTAAACATAAGTGGTGTCAGCTCAATCATTAAATTGGGTAGATAGTTGTATTTCTCATGCATGATATGGATTCATGGTTATGGGTTTTAAGAAAAGATGTATGGAATGCACTGGTTGTTTCACATAGTGTATATACATATTTAGTATGTCCTGGATAATCTAGGTGTTGTGTAAAAAACTGAAAACATGAGTTAGGTTGTAGTCTATACCAAGTTACTAAAATGTATGGGTCAAATGATGTGGTAGTCATCAACTAATAAATAAAATAATTGGGTTGCTTGGGATGTGAGAATGTTATGTATTCTAGGCTGGGAGATGACTTTTGTGAATTGTTTCATGCCTTTGTTTTTTTTACAGTCATTAAGCATAATTATTTCTTAGTCAACAATGGTCGACTGTGCAATAGTTATACTTGATGATATGATGTTTATAGTTAGTCATGAATTGTGACAAGTTTCATTTGTCTAAACATAATAGTCTTAAAGACTAAAAATCTATGCAAAAATTTTACTTGTGTTATGGTTTTTAATTGGTAACCATAACTGTGACAATTTTTTTATATTCATGTTCAAGAGTCTTTAAAATTGGAACACCTTGTCATGGCTATTTTGGGTAAGCTAGGTTTCAAGGATAGAAACAAACAATGTTAGTTTTGACTCTGTTCTCGGTAGTCTTTTGATGACTAGGATGAATGAAATGTTTGGGTTGTTGAGCATGATTGTATGATGGTTTAATGTGAATATGTGGCATTTTGTAATGTCTAGTACCCATTTGGAGATACATTTTTATTTACTATTACATAAGCATATCGTTAAGAGTATTAGCATTAGTAATGTATAAAAGATATATATCTTGGATGACTCAAAATATATATCCACTATATTGTTTAGCTATTGAGTGCATATCTATAAAATATTTTTTTCACTAATACATTGGGTATTCAGGAATATAGGCTTATATTATTGTTTACTAGTGGATTAAGGACTATCACTTTATAGTGGTATTAATTATTAATTGTAATAAGAGATTAAATTGTGATAAATCATGAGAATTGGATTTGTTAGTTTATTGATGATTGTATCAAACTTGTTAATAGTAAACTAGACATTATATGGTATCTATAGGAACTGAGACATATCTATCTATGAAGGAATGAATCATGATATAGGAACACTTATGACATGAGTGACTCATGGAACTTTGAATATGATAATGAATTTTATATATATATATATATATATGTATATATATATATATATATATGTATATATATATATTGTTGCAAATATGTGCCTAAGCGGTGTTGTCATTGATGTCAACATATCCTTGTTGCCATTGGTGTCAACTGTATCCTATTTTGCTGCTTGTTTAAAAGACTGGATTGTTAAGGATATTGAGAAAATTAATGGAGATCAATATATGTGGACCATTTGTCTAAAGAAGCTTTAGTTAAGATTTGAGAGGTTTGCATTAAGATCTGAAGAAGCTATAGCCTTCTGAGTAAAATTAGTTCCTGCATTATTTAGGAGAGATAGAGTGATAGGAAAGAGGTTCGGATTGCTCTGGTAATGTAAAATGATGATCTGTGGATCTAGAGGCATGTCTGGGAAATCAATATGTATCATCAACTCTAGCAGTTCGTGGTTTGGAGGTCCGTGAGCTATCTTTCTAGTTTGATAGTCATGGCAGATAGTGTTCTCGAGGTTCCGGAGGAAGATACAAATGATTTTGGTAATTTGGTTTAAAGTGAATGTTTTTGGTAATTTCAATGTGCTTGTGGAGGTCTCTAGGTCATGTGGCTACTATGTTGGAGGTCTGCATTGATGTTTGAGCTTGTTGATTGAAGATTTCTTCTTTGAGGTTGATGTTCTTCCCAGTCTTGGCCAATCGGATGTTCCTAGCATGTTGCGGATGATCTAACAGCATTTTTATGAAGCGTGGCATGGTTGTAGAAGAAGATTCAAGTCTCAGTTATGTTTGGCTGACAATGTGATGATCCATGTCAAGTTTAGCTGACCTTGTTGATCATTCCAAGGTTGATGAAGCATATAAATACTTGTTGAAGAATTGTTGAAAAGCATCCATGTACACAATGAATTAAATCTGAATAAGCGATCAAAATCAGAGCAAAGAAGAAGAGGAGCGAAGGGAGTATAGAGTGAAGAGTCAGTGAAGAAGAATTTGAAGATAAGAGCAGAAGTTCTGAGCCTTCAAAGGGACTGATTTAGGCATGAATGTAGATGTTATTTCTCAGTTCATTATTTCTGTATAAATCATAATTTCTTAGGCAGTGAGCCTCTTCTTGAGCAGTGATCTCTGGGTAGTGCACCTGAAGGTAGTGCCTTCTATTTTCTTAAGTACTTTTAACAAGGTACGTATTTTTGTGGGTTAACCCCCACCGTGGTTTTTCTCTTAATTAGATTTTCCACGTCAAAATTTTGGTGTTGTGTGTTCATGATGTTTTTGCTCATATGTTGATTTATGCTTAAATGTTTTCATCATTAATCTAATTATAAAGAAGATTTAAAAGGTTTGAAAAAGGTTAAAGTTTAGGGACAACTGATTCACCCCACTCTCAGTTGTCCAAACTATTTCCAATAATTGGTATCAGAGCTAAGTTTCTCTAAAAGAAGCCTGACCGCTTGAGGAGATCCAAGATGTCGATCTACAAGAAGGAAAGTTTGAGATTTGATGGAACAAATTACTCCCTCTAGAAGGTACGCATGCAGTGTCATCTAGAATGTATGGGTGATGGCTTTTGGACAATAACCAAGAATGTGTATAAGATTTCAAAGAATGGGCCTTCAAATATAGATGAACTCAGAGATGCTGAACACAACACTCAAGCCAAAGAAGCATTATTGAGTGCCCTGTCTGATACCAAATTGACAAATGTCCTAGATTTACAAACTGCTCATGAGATTTGGAGTAAATTGGAAAATCTATATGTAGGTGACAAATATGTTAAATGTGCCAAGCTACAAATCCTAGAAGGTAAATATGAAAGATTGGTAATGAGTGAAGATGAAAACATTACTTCCTACATGCAAAAAGTAAATGAACTTGTGACCAGTATCAAAAATTATTACCAAGGTGCTCAGATCCTTACCTGCAGCTTACAAGCACAAGGCTGTAGCCATTGAAGAAATCAGGACAGTAACAACAATCACAAGGGATCAGTTAGTTGGCAAGCTTTCAACATTTGAAATGAGTGAGTTTGGTGATTCTCTTCGTAAGTCTAAATCTGCATTCAAGGCCAGTGTGTATGGAAAGCAAAGATATGATCTGGGTGAAAGCTCTTCTGCAAGATCAAACAAATTTGTGAAGACAAGAAAGGATCTTGAAGATATTGAAATAGAAACTACAGATCTTGAAGCTCTCATTGCCAAACAGATGCCAAGAGGATCCGGTAAGTATGAAGGAAAGTTACCACTCAAATGTTTTGCTTGCAATAAGATTGGTCATTTTGCCTCAAGGTGATCGGAGAGGTTTTCAAAACCAAACCCTAACAGGTACAAGGGTCATAAGAATTGTTACTATGTCCAAGAAGATGGAGAAGGAGTCACAGATGATGAATCTGATCATGGAGAAGGTGATTGGGTGTTCGTGGCTATTAAAGAAGAAGATCTAATGTCTAATGAATCTACTAGCTGTGCAAATGTAGAAAGTGCCTTGGATACTCAGGTTGTTGAAAAGCATGAATGGGTGATTGATAGTGGATGTTCTCATCATATGACTGGAGACAAGAGTAAGTTTTTAAGTTTTGAAAATTATGAAGGAGGACTTGTGAAATTTGGAGACAACTTAGCTGGTAGAATCCGTGGCAAAGGATCCATCTCTTTTGATGGTAAGAACAGGACCAATAATGTTATGTATGTGGAAGGACTGAAGCATAATCTTCTCAGTGTTGGACAGTTGGTTGACAAAGGTTATGATCTTTGTTTCAAGGATGGAAAATGTAGAATCTTGGAAAGCTCTAGAATTGAAATTGCATCTGGTACTTAGACTAAAGGTAACATCTTTCACTTAAGTAGTTCAGGCAAAAGTTGTTTGATTGCTCAAAAAGAACAAAGTTGGTTATGGCATAGGAGGATGTGTTATATAAATTTTGATAACATTGTCAAAATAAGTTCCACTCAAGCTGTAAGAGATCTTCCAAGACTTGTGAAACCTGATAGTAAATGTAGAGAATGTCAATTGGGTAAACATAAAAAAAATTCATTCAAAAGTAAGGAACAAGGTTCAAGTGGGAGATTGGAACTGGTGCATACTAATCTCTGTGGTCTTGCTAGAATTAGGAGTGTTCAAGGAGACATATATTTCATGTTACCGATTGATGACTACTCCCAGATGATGTGGGTAACCTTCCTAAAAGAAAAATCAGAAGCTCTTGATAAGTTTAAGGTGTTCAAGATGATGGTTAAAAATGAGATTGGTGGGAATTTGAAATGTCTGAGATCTAACAGAGGGGGAGAATTCACTTCCAATGAGTTTGATGTTTTTTGTGAAAAGCATGTGATAAAAAGACAATTATCTGCTCCTAGGACTCCTTAGCAAAATGGAGTTGTGGAAAGGAAGAACCGGACCATTCAAGAAGCTACCAGGACCATGATGATGGAAACAAATGTTCCTCAAGTTTATTGGAGGGAAGCTGTGAGTACTACTGTCTACACTCTTAATCAGGTGCAGATCAAAGAAAATTCTGGTAAAACTCCTTATGAACTATGGTTTGGTCATCCTCCTACTGTAAGATATTTCAGAGTTTTTGGTAGTAAATGCTATATCAAAAGAGATGAGAATTTAGACAAGTTTGATGCAAGAAGTGATGAAGGAATATTCTTGGGATACTCTACTCAAAGTAAGGCTTACCGATGCTTCAACAAGAGGTTGAAAAAGATCGTTGAAAGTGCTAATGTTAAAGTTGATGAAAGCAAAGAAGGTCATTCCAAGTATTGCGGATATGACTCAGATGATCAAGATGAAAGTCAAAGTCAAGGAAGGCAAGATCAAATTCAGACTCAGATCCAGATTGATCTGATAACTCCAGTAACTCAAGAGATTAGTGTAGATGATGAGGAACCAGTTCAAGAAATAGAAGTTCAAACATTTCCCAAAACCCCCAAGTATGTAAGAATGAATCATCTTGAAGATCAAATTATAGGAGATAAAAATAGAGGTGTTCGAACTAGGAGAAGAGTTGCTGAAGATCAAGAAGAGATTTGTTTGATTTCAAAGATTGAACCTAAATCAGTAAGTGAAGCTTGCAATGATGAAAATTGGGTTAAGGCAATGGAAGAAGAATTGGTGCAAATTGAAAAGAATCACACTTGGGATCTTGTTCCTAGACCCGAGGACAAAAATGTGATTGGAACCAAATGGGTCTTCCGGAATAAACTGAATGAAGATGGTGGGGTTGTAAGAAACAAGGCAAGGTTGGTATGTAAAGGTTATTCTCAAGTGGAAGGAATTGATTTTGAAGAAACTTTTGCTCCAGTGGCAAGGATAGAGGTAGCCAGATTATTTCTTGCCTTTGCTGCTTTCAAAGATTTTAAAGTTTATCAGATGGATGTCAAATCAACATTTCTAAATGGAAATTTGAAGGAAAAAGTCTACATTGAACAATCGGAAGGATTTCAGTTGTCTAATTAGGGAGATATGGTTTGTAGACTAAGAAAAGCCTTGTATGGACTCAAGCAAGCTCCAAGAGCCTGGTATGCCAGATTGGATAAGCATTTACTTAAGCTAGGATTTAGCAAAGGTACTGCTGATAGTAATCTGTACTTCAAGATAAATCATGAGGACATTCTAATTGTTGAGGTCTTTGTTGATGATATCATTTTTGGTGGAAATGAATGTATGTGCAAAGCATTTGCTGATCAGATGAAAAGTGAGTTTGAGATGTCAATGTTTGGTGAGATGAACTTCTTCCTAGGTCTACAAATTGTTCAGTCAGATAAAGGTATCTTCATATCTCAGTCCAAGTATGTGAATGAATTGTTGAAGAAGTTTGGAATGGAAGATTCAAAGCCAGTAGGTACTCCTATGGTAAGCGGATACAAGCTAAGCAAAGATGATGACTCCCCAAAGGCAAATCAAAAAAGGTATAGATCAATGATTGGATGATTGCTCTATCTGACTCAAACCAGACTTGGTATCATGAATGCAGTTGGACTTGTTTCCAGATTTCAAGTTGATCCAAAAGAATCCCATGTTGTGGTAGTCAAAAGAATTTTCAGATATCTCAAGGGGACAATTGATTATGAACTGTGGTATCCAAAGGACAATGATTTCACTCTTCATGCATATACAAATGTTGATTGGGCAGGAGATGTGGATGATAGAAAAAGTACTAGTGGTGGCACATTCTTCTTGGGAAGAAGATTGGCCTCTTGGATGAGCAAAAAGCAAGAGGTAATTTCTCTATCTACTGTAGAGGCAGAGTATATAGCAACAACAAATAATTGTTCTCAAGTTTGTGGATAAAGCAAATGCTGAAGGACACTAGGATTGTGTTTGAGGAGCCAGTCACAATTTTCTGTGATAATTCAAGTGCTATAAGCATTTCCAAGAATTTGGTATTGCACTCAAAGACAAAGCATATATCTATCAAGTTTTACTTCTTGAGAGAGAAAGTTAATGAGAATGAAGTTAAGTTGGAGTTTGTGTCTTCCAAAGATCATATTGTAGATATCTTCACTAAGCCTCTTCCCAAAGATACTTTTGAGTATCTCAGAGAAAAGTTAGGGGTTATCACCCCTCCTGATCAGAACTAAGATGTACTAAGGTGCATCAGTCTGGTGGAATTCACATTCATATCTTGTGATCCAGATTGATGTTAAGGAGGTACTACTCAAAGGGGGAGTAGTCAGTATGCAAAATTTGGGATCAGTCTGAAGCAAAAAGGGAGAAAAGATAGAAAATATGTTCTCTTTGCCATTGATGTCAAAGGGGGAGAGAAGTCATGTGAAAAACTAGTTGCTGATGAAAGGGGGGGCAGTAAAGAAAGTAGTTGCAGAAGTGAGAAGAGAAAGGGGGAAGAGTTCTTGTCTTGATGGTTAAATTTAGTTTTTCACATTATATGTCACCATCAATGACAAAGGGGGATATTGTTGCAAATATGTGCCTAAGTGGTGTTGTCATTGATGTCAACATATCCTTGTTGCCATTGGTGTCAACTGTATCCTATTTTGCTGCCTGTTTAGAAGACCAGATTGTTAAGGATATTGAGAAAACTAATGGAGATCAATATATGCAGACCATATGGCTATGCAGAGGTTTGTCTGAAGAAGCTTCAGTTAAGATTTGAGAGGTTCGCGTTAATATCTGAAGAAGTTATAGCCCTCTGAGTAAAATCTATTCCTGCATTATTCAGGAGACACATAGTGACAGGAAAGAGGTTCGGATTCCTCTGGTAATGTAAAATGATGATCTGTGGATTTAGAGGCATGTCTGGGAAATTAGTATGTATCATCAACTCCAGTGGTTCATGGTTTGGAGGTCTGCAAGCTATCTTTCTAGTTTGACATTCGTGGTCGATAATGTTCTTGAGGTTATGGAAGAAGATACAAATGCTTCTGGTAATTTGGTTTAAAGTGAATGTTTTTGGTAATTTCAATGTGCTTGTGGAGGTCTCTGGATCATGTGGCTACTATGTTAGAGGTCCGTACTGAAGTTTGAGCTTGTTGATTGAAGATTTCTTCTTTGAGGTTGATGTTCTTCCTAGTCTTGGCCGACTGGATGTTCCTAGCATGTTGCAGATGATCTAAGAGCATTTTTATGAAGCATAGCATGGTTCTAGAAGAAGATTCAAGTCTCAGTTGTGTTTGGCTAATAGTGTGATGAGCCGTGTCAAGTTTAGCTAACCTTGTTGATCATTCCAAGGTTGATGAAGCATATAAATACTTGTTGAAGAGTTGTTGAAAAGCATCCTTGTACACAATGACATAAATCTGAATAAGGGATCAAAAGCAGAGCAGAGAAGAAGAGGAGCGAAGGGAGTATAGAGTGAAGAGTCAGTGAAGAAGAATTTGAAGCTAAGAGCAGAAGTTCTAAGCCTTCAAAGGGACTAATTCAGGCATGAATATAGATGCTATTTCTTAGTTCATTATTTCTGTATAAATCATAATTTCTTAGGTAGTGAGCCTCTTCTTGAGCAGTGAGCTCTGGGCAGTGCGCCCGAAGGCATGTGCCTTCTATTTTCTTAAGCAATTTTAACATGGTACACATTTTTGTGGGTTAACCCCCACCGTGGTTTTTCCCTTAATCGGGTTTTCCACGTCAAAAGTCTGGTGTTGTGTGTTCATGATGTTTCTACTCATGTGTTGATTTATGCTTAAATGTTTTCATCATTAGTCTGATTATAAAGAAGATTTAAAAGGTTCATAGAATGTTAAAGTTTAGGGAAAATTGATTCACCCCCCCTGTCAGTTGTCCGAACTATTTCCAACACACACACACACAGATATATATATATAGTTTAGTCTCTAAGATAGAGACAAAATGAAATGAAATGATTTATTTGTAACATATGTTTAATGCATCTTTTAGATAGAGATATTTAAGGAATTGAATTGTTCATATGCAATGGCCGAGGCTAACTTGATTATTGAATAGTTAATTTAATTATTTATTCCATGATGGAATTGGTGTGTGCTTGCATGATTAGACATTCTACTTTCTGGTAGGATAGTATGTGTTTTCAGTTGTCTATTGTATTAATCTTGTGTATAGTAAACTAATTATCAATTGTATTATATTATGATTATGCCAAAGGATAAAATATTTTGTTATAAGTCATAACCACTAAATCAAATATATCGATAATATATCAAGTTCATGGGTTTTTCTCCATTATGCCTTATGGTTGGGGTGTGGTAAGGTCCATTGATTGTTGGGACTAATCCTCCACCTATCTTTTCCAATCGACAGGAGTAGAAGGAACATGTGATGTATTTCAGTTGCATGCTTTATGGTAAATTTGTTGTTATTTATTATACCACTAGACTATATTGGTTATAATTGTGAGTATTAAAACTAGAATTGATAATACCCTATAATATGTACAAGGCATTATAATTTTAATGTTGTAAGTATCTCCATAGTTTCTAGATATGATTTTTTGAAGTTGTATTACTATTGACAGTTATCTTTTTATGAAGATGTATATGAAAATGTATATGGAAGTGTATTTATTCATTGAGACTATGATTATGAGGAAAATATCATACTTTTATTATAGAAGTTCTATAATGCAAATGTAAGGAATTATGATGCAAGTTGTTGAACAATATTTCATTACAATAATTCAACATTTGAATATGATGATCAAACTTAAATAGACTCATTTGTAATTACAAAGTCATTTACAAATTCCTTACTTGATTAAATGAAGTAACTCTTGTGCACTTGAATACAAATTTGGTTGTCATGGAGTGTTATAATTTGAGTTGTGATAATATACTTCTTGAGAATTATTTGTCAAAAGTTACAAATTGGGCTTGAATCTAAAAACAAATTTAATTGATTTTTTTTGGGGCTCTTACATTGGTATTAGAGCCTAGGTTCCAAACTTTTGGGAACTCTAGGTAGATTAGTTGTTAAAAAACTAATGTCTTCTACTCTTTGTGTTTTTCCTAGAATGATGAGAATTAGGAGTAATGCAAGGGGAATAAGAGGTAGAAGAGGGGGTCATTAATACATCAATATAATCTAGTTGATCCTCTACCACCAACTTGGGAATTTAATTTTTCCATTGATATAATGCTAGGATCAATGGCTACTTCTAAAGCTCCTTATCATGTGAATACCATAGATCTTCAGGAATTAAAAAATTTAGTTTCATGATTTGTTAACAAAAAGTTTGATAAGGCCTAGTGTGTCACCATGGAAAGCACTATTGGTGTTTGTCAAAAAGAAGGATGGAACCCTTTGATTGCGCATCAGCTATGAAATGCTTGACAAGGTGATGTTTAAAAATCGATATCCACTACCTAGAGTCGACAATCTTTCTTATCAGATGAAGTAGTAGTTGTATTCTCCAAGATAGACCTACAATTAGGATACCATCAGTTGAGAATCCAAGAAAGTGATGTTCATAAGACTATCTTTAGAACAAGGTATGAGCATTATGAATTTACAGTTATGCTATTAGGACTAACAAATGTACCTGTTGCATTTATGAATCTAATGAGCAACATTTTTTGTGATTTCCTTGATCATTTAATGCTCATCTATTTTATTATATTTTCATTTACTCCATAAATGAGAAAGAGCATGAACATCATTTGTGGTTAGTGATGAAAAGGATGATAGAGGAGGAACCTCAACATAGACTCCCTTACCTTTCAACCTAGGTAGTTCTTCTAATGCAGGTTGTTCTTCTCTTGTTTGAATAGGAGGCCCAACCACTTTAGATAATAGTTTTGATTTGTATCATCTGTATGCTAAGAAAAGTTGATCTCTTTGTGGCTTGGGTTCTCTATCAGGTCATGGCCAAAAGTAATCAAGAGTAAAGTTATTTTGAGTAACTATAGGCTTCCATGTGTTACGATGAATACTAGTGCATACTTGTCCATGTAAAGGAATTTTTTTGCATTTGTGAATCGTTGAGGGGACAACCTTCATAGCCTTGAGCCATGGGTGTCCTAATTTTATGTAGAAGAGGTCAGATGAAGGGATGACATCGAATAATTGTTGAACCATGACTTTATCATATACCATAACCAATAAGGATATCTTCCCATAAGTAGGAATAAAGGCTCCAATATGTGTCTTAATCATTATATCCGTAGGTTCATAAAATTCTTGTATCAACTCATGTTAGAAAAGTGTTGATGGTGGTTTTAGCACACAACAACGCAGGTGAAATATAGGTTATCTCATCTCTCTTGAAAGGAATCTTATCCTAGAAAAGACTTCCCCAAGGTTTATACAGCTAGGTCTTAGCTTGCAGGAATAACTTCAGTGGATATGTGATTCGCTGTTCCAACCAAGGGGACTTACATGTAATGCAAACAAACTTTAGTGTATTAGGGTTTGATTGCACATGATCTTGATCAGTTTTCTGATTTGACAATGCATAAACAAACTAATTTGTATACTCAAATTGCTACAAGATATGTAATTTTAACATGCAATCAACAATATTCTAACTTGCATTCACTAAACATGAATTTGTGACAACACTATGCAAGTTTGCAAAACCTAATCTAACAAGATCTGATAAAGAAAATGCAAAAGGAAAAGAGAGAGAGAGAGAGAGAGAGAGAGAGAGAGAGAGAGAGAGAGAGAGAGAGAGAGAGAGAGAGAGAGAGAGAGAGATCCTATAGAAAATTCTAAAAATAATCAACAAACAGATAGATAGATTCCCAACAATAAATGAATCTCTACTTAACCAGGCAACCCACAATGCTACAGAGACGTGCAATCTTCTAAGGAAATGTAAGGGTTTTCAAACTATGGAGGATTCATCCAACACCCAATTCCTGGCATAGTTCAATGAACTCACACAATCAAACTTAGCTCATAAAATATGCCTAGACTAACCATGCACAATGACATACAATCAACAAGCCATCAATGGTATGGACAAGAAATCCATCAAATATCTACATAATTAACCACAAATGCAACTGAATAACTAATTGGAAAGATGAAGAGGAACTAGGAGAACCATATCCAATCAAAAAAATGAACTCAAATGGTAGAACAAATGAAATCATGTTTGTATTGATTCAGAAAATGGCAGAGTTTCAACAATCCTTTCTTTAGTGCTTCCCTGTATCTTTTACAATGAGAGAAGTTGCCTTTATATATAGAAGCACCCATACCAAGTTTTGTAATGGACGATGGAGATTAATTCAACACCAATTGTCCAGATTACATGTCATTTAATTTTGGTCGGTGGGTAGTTACAATCCCAGATTTGCTTTTGTCTTGTAGGAGAAAGATAAAAATACAACTTTTTAGCTCATGAGAACAAGACAAAATAGCAAGTTTTTGGTTGTCTAATGGGACAAATGACTTTTCCAATGTGTTGACTAGTCAAGAGGAGTATGTGGCATGTTTTGATGAAGGTATATCCAACTGGATGCTTGCTGGATCAACGTTTGATGACTAGATGTTTGGAATGGGTGTAGAAAGCTGTGAATATGTCTTGAACATTCAACAAAATCTGCAAGAACAACACTGATGTGGGCTTGGTCTCTTGTGTCTTTGATGCAGTCATGGTTAGGAGGGTCCACAGAGTGAACAATCTAGACCGTGCAGCAAGAGTAAACACAATGGAAACAACTCAATTATAGAATGCAAATGCAGATTTAGTCATTTAGTATATCATAGATTCAAAATGCAAACAAGCCAGTAACATGCAGGCTTACAATTAGGGCTCAGGCCTGATTCTCCAGTTACAATGTATGCACAAGATATAGCTTTGAAGCACCTTCTCAAAGAATTCAAACTATCCAACTTGTAAATTATTCTAACTACTTTCCTAGGTATCTATTACATTATTATATATCATCTCCAAATCATAAGAGTACTCCGCATTGGCCAAAGAAGATCAGAAACTCCAATGAAGAGTTGTAATGTGTGTACATGGGTAGGTCAGACCTAATAAAAAAGAACTCTGCAAATGAATAAAATAGCATGCGGATCTTAGGGAAGGTCGGCCACGATCCAAAGTTCCTTGAATAATGTGTCATTTAGCTCTGTAAGTCATGAAAATGCTCCATAGGTCTTCTCCTTTAGCTAATTATTTGGGACTATCAGGATGCTCTGTTCTAAGAAAATAGTCGATCTTCTGATAGAAATATCTTTCTGGTACCTAATCCAAATGATCTAAATTTTGGATATGATGTGCATGAAGGTGTCTAGATGCTATGTCCAACTCCACAAGGTCTGGAATGAAATTGTGGCATAATGCGAACCAAAATACTAAAACCGCTACTGACTAAACTAACTTTGCTGAATTGGAAAAATGAAAGAAACAAACTATAATGCAAATGTTTTTGGTTGATGCAAGATTGCTCTTGAACCAGGGATGATCCTGCATTAGACATCCGGGGTTGTTGAAAAAGTGAGTCCCTCACTTTGCTGGGGCTAGAGGAAAACCAAGACAATCCACCTCAGCCTGAGAAATCGTCCAAGATGATTCTTCTTTTGGTCTACCTTTCCACTTTACCAAATATTTCTTGTATTGCTTGCTTCTAGTGCTACATCCAATTCTGCTGTCCAAGATGTCTTCAATTTACTCTGGTGCTTGTTGTGGTAACTAGTTCTTTAAGTCTTCTTCAATGCTATCACTAAACTTTACTTCATGATACTAATATAGGTTTGCAATGTTGAAAATAGGTGATATACCTAATGTCTCCAGTAGCTCCACTTCATATGCATTTCCTAAATCAAACTTCTTGAGTATCCTACAAGGTCCAAACTTCCTCATCTTTAATTTATTATATGTCCCCATTGGAAATCTTTCTTTTCTCAGATATACCATCACTTCATCTCCCACTAAAAATTCTTTGTGTCTCCTCTTCTCATATGCTCACTCCTTATACTTACTGTTCATCTCCTCCAAATGTTTCTTAACCTGACTATGCACTGTCTCCATGTGTCCTGCAAATTCTTCTGCTTCTGGACTTCTTTTGTCCTCCATACTGATATCTCTCAACTCTGCAACTCCTCTAGGGTTAGTTCCTATCACAATCTCAAATGGTGTTCTTCTGGTACTCCTATTCACTAAATTATTATATGCAAACTCTGCTTCTGATAGAATCAAATCCCAATTTCCTGCCTTCTCTCCAACCAAACATCTCAACAAGTTTCCCAAACTCCTATTTACTACCTCTGTCTGTCCATCAGTGTGTGGATGAAATGCTTAACTGAACTTTATGTCTATCTTCATCTTCTTCCAAATTGTCCTCCAAAAGTATCCAAGAAATCTTGTATCCTTGTCTAAAATTATGCTCTTAGGTAATCCATGCAATCTCACAATCTCCTTGAAAAATAGGTCAGCCACATGTACTGCATCAGTTGTCTTCTTACAAGGTATGAAATGTGCCATCTTTGAAAATCTGTCCACCACTACAAATATATAATCATGTCCTCTCTGTGTCTTCGGCAATCCCATTATGAAATCCATGCTTATGTCTTCCCAAGGTCGCTCCGGTATTGTCAATGATTTATACAATCCAGTATTCTGATTACTCCCTTTTGCAACTTGACAAATTCTACAACTTTGCACAAACTTCCTAACATCCTTATATATCTGAGGCCAAAAGTAATGTTCACTTACCAAATCCACTGTCTTACCAATTCCAACATGTCCTGCCAATCCACTACTATGCTCTTCTTTGATCAAATTGTATCTCATTGAACTCCTAGGTATGCATAACTGATTTCCTTTGAACAACATATCCTCCTAAATGAAATAGTCCAACCACTTACTTCTATTTGTCACACCAGGCTTCTTACATGCTTTCCAAGGTTCTACAAAATCAAGATCTTCCTCATACATGTTCTTCAATTCCTCAAATCCTAACACTTCAACTCTCATCTCTATCAACAAGTTCCTTCTTCTACTCAAGGCATCTACAACTTTGTTTGATTTTCCACTCCTATACTTTAATACAAAAGTGTAACTCTGCATGAACTTTACCCATCTCATATGTCTCTGATTCAACTTCCCTTGACTATTCAAATACTATAAAGCTTGGTCATCTATATACAACACAAACTCCTTAGGCAACAAATAATGTCTCCACTTCTTCAAGGCTTGAATTATAGAATAAAACTCCTAATCATAAACTGAATATCTTCTCCTTGCATCATTCAACTTCTCACTGAAATATGCTACAGGTCTACCTTCTTGACTTAACACTACTCCTATTGCATTTCCACTTGCATCACAATCTACTTGAAATACCTTATTGAAATCTGGTAATGCCAACACAGGTTGCTATGTTACTTTCTACTTCAACAATTCAAAACTTCTATCTGTTCCTGATGTCCACTTAAAATCTTTTATGTCACCTCTCATTGTCTCTGTCATAGGGTTACATATTGAACTGAATTTTCTGATGAACTTCTAGTAGAAACTAGATAATCCATGAAATGATATGACTTCTCCAATGCTCTCAGGTGTAGGCCATTGAACAATTGCTCTAACTTTCTTAGGGTCCATCTTCAATCCTTCTGCAGAAATCACAAATCCTAAGTATACCAATTCTTCCTTCATGAGACTACATTTCTTGATGTTTATCAACAATTTCTGTTCTCTCAGTCTTTGCAATACTTGTCTCAGGTGCCACAAATGTTCTTCTTTTGTCTTACTAAAAATCAGAATATCATCCAAATATATAATAACAAACTTACCCAAGAATTTCTTCAAAACTTCATTCATCAATCTCATGAAAGTACTTGGTGCATTTGTCAATCCAAAAGGCATCACCAACCACTCATACAATTGTTCATTTGTCTTAAAAGTAGTCTTCCATTCATCTCTTTCTCTGATTTTGATTGTGATCTTGTTGATTATTCTAGATTCTATGCACATTCTCCATTCTCCATCCTTCTTTGGTGCTAACACTGCATGTACTGCATAAGGACTCAAACTTTCTCTGATCAAACCTTTCCTCAACAACTCATGTATCTATCTATTCAATTCTTCATTCTTTGCTGGTGTCATTCTGTGTGTTGCTTTATTAGGCAAACTAGCTCCAGGTATAAGATCCATGTGATGACTAATACTCTTGATTGGTGGCAATCCCTCAGGTACATTATTTGATATGATGTCTTCATACTCTGTCAGTAACTCAGTTATCTCCTCCAATTGTGATTCTCCAGTCTTTAGATTTTTAGGCTTCTTAGGGATCAAGGCATAACACATATTCTGATGTCTCAAACCATCCAGAAATTTCCTTCCATCAACTAAATAGATTCTAGCATTCCCACATACTTCACTCTTAGGATCATCTTCTAAAGGGATCAAGGTAATTCTCTTTCCATTTGATGTTATAGTGCATGTATTCTTTCTCCCATCATGTATATCTTTTCTATCATATTGCCATGGTCTACCCAACAATATATGACAAACATCCATAGGCATAATATCACACAATACTTCATCATGATATGATCCAATATGAAATTTCACCAAACATTGTTCACTCACTAGTACCTTGTGATCATCCTAAATCCATGCTATCTGATGTGGCTTAGGATGTTTTGATCTTTCCAACTTTAGCTTAGTCACCATCTCCTCTGAAACTAAATTATCTGAACTTCCACTATCAATTACAACTTTACAACATTTACCTCCTGATTTACATATGGTTCTGAACAAACTTTTCCTCTACAATGGTTCTTCATCTGTCTCTGCTTGATATAGTGCTCTAACATGTTCTTCTTCCACATAGGCTACTCTTCTATGATTCTCTGTCTTCTTGCTTGTACTCCCTTGATTATATTCAAATGCTCTATGTACTTCACCTCCACATTTAAAACAAGTTCCTCTGAATGTTGTCCTATCAGGTCCTCTTCCATCTCTCCTGTATCCTTCACTTTGGTATTAACTAGGGTTTCCTCTATGGTAGAAAGTTCTATCATCTCTTTGGTATACAATATTATCTTTGTCTTCCTTCTTGAATGTGTTATCTTGTCTGTTCTACTCCACAAATGATCTCTTTCCTCCAGAAAATGCTCTACCTCTATGAAATTTACCTCCTCTTCCTCTCTGTCTTTGCTCATGCTTCTTGTTCAACTTTTCTTCAACTTTTAAAGCAAACTGATATGCTTCTTCCAATGTTGTCATCCTTACTAAACTCAATTCTTCTTGAATGTTCAATCTCAGTCCATTGATATATCTATCCACTTTCTCCTTGCCTGCTTCACTTTGTTCTATCCTTATGATCATCTTATGACATTCTTCAATATACTCCTTCATAGATTTCTCCTTTTGTCTTAGGTTTTGTAATCTTTTTAGTAGTTCCAACTCATAGTTAGCAAGTATAAACTGATTCTTCAACTTTGTCACCATTCTATCCCATTTTGTAATCTTTTCTTTTCCTCTTCTATTTCTATCCAACTAAACTTCTTTCCACCATATAGCAGCATGTCCCTTCAGCTTTGTCTTTACAAATTTCACCTTCTCTGAATCTTTAATTTCTTCATATTCAAAGTATTCTTCTAGGTCATTTATCTAATCAATTAACTCCTCAGGATTCAAATTTGCTAGTGTAATTCAGTACATCAACTCTATGTCTTTTCCCAATCTTTGAAATAGCTCATGACATCTTTACTTGATCTGATTCTTCTTCTTCATCTCCTAGGGTTACTTCATTTTGACCAGTGGATTGAAATTCTTCATCATCATCACTTTCAACATTAGGTCGAGGTGTCAATCCTCTTCGCATATCTTCTTCAACAACATCCAATTGAAATCACATTGTTTTCATCATTTCCATCATCTCATCCATTCTTCCAGCCATAGTACCAATAGCAGGTATTCTCCTCAATGACATCTCTTCCTAGGATCAAGTGTAACTACCTCAAATTTAGCGATCGGGCTACAAGGTGACAACTACCCCACAATTAACGATCAATTGACAACACAAGTAGTCTTCCTTGGGTTCAATGATCTATTCATAGCAAGATCTTACAGAATGCCTTCACAAACTTCACTCAATTCACTCACTTCGCTCCCAAAGGATTCAAACTTCACTCTGATACCACTTGGTGCAGTCATGGTTAGGAGCGTCCATAGAGTGAACAGTCCAGACCATGCAGCAAGAGTAAACACAATGGAAACATCTCAATTATAGAATGCAAATGTAGATTTAGTCATTCGGTATATCATACATTCAAAATGCAAACATGCTGGAAATATGAGAGCTTACAATTAGGGCTCACAGGCCTAATTCTCCAGTTACAATGTATGCACAAGATATATCTTTAAAGCACCTTCTCAAAGAATTCAAAATATCCAACTTGTAAATTATTCTAACTACTTACCTAGGTGTCTATTACATGATTATATATCATCTCCAGATCATAAGAGTCCTCCACGTCGGCCAAAGAAGATCACAAACTCCAATGAAGAGCTGTAACATGTGTACATAGGTAGGTTGGACCTAATCATAAAGAACTCCTCCACAAACGAATGAAATAATGTGCAGATCTCGAGGAAGGTCGGCCAGGATCCAAAGTTCCTTGAATGATGTGTCATTTAGCTCTGCAAGTCATTAAAATGCTCTGTAGATCTTCTCCTTTAGCTGATTATCTGAGACTGTCAAGATGCTCTATTATGAGAAAACTGTTGATCTTCTGATAGCGATATCTTTCCAGTACCTGATCCAAATGATCTAAATTTTGGATATGATGTGCATGAAGGTGTCTAGATGCTAAGTCCAGCTCTACAAGGTCTAGAATGAAACTGTGGTAGAATACAGACCAAAATACTGAAACTGCTACTGACTAAACTGACTGTACTGAACTGGAAAAATGAAAGAAACAAACTGTAATGCAAATGTTTTTGGTTGATGCAAGATTACTCTTGAACCAGGGATGCTCTTGCATTAGTCTTCAAGCTCTTGGGGCTTATTTCCATAATCTTAGTGTTGGGTGAATATTTTGTCGTTAACTCACTAACGACAAAATGGGTATATTAGCCATAGCTATGATGAGACAAAGTCTCTCCTCTCAGCAAGGGGAGGTTCCCTCTGATTGCTTAACTATTATAAACAAATAACTTATGAAATTTATGTACACTAAACACTATATTTGTGGTGGTTCCATTTCATCTCATTCTCTTTTTTTAGAATAGATGCTTATACTTCAAGATGATAATAAAGAACTTACAAACTTTCATAAACCCACAGAAACACAAAGTTTTATGTTGCCTTACTTACTAATTGCAAATAGAACTGTTTGGAGTTGAATGCAGCCGAAAGTTTTCACTCTTCTCCAAAATGATAAAAGTAGATTGAATATAACAACTTGCGGCACAAAGTCTTCAAGATGTTTTATCCTCATGAACATAAACACAATCCTCACAAATGATTTTATAGCTCAAAGTCTATTGAAATCAGATTTAGAATACTCCTTAATCACTTGAAATAAACTCACACTTCAATTATTTATCAAAGATAATATGATAGAAAAGACATAAGAACAATTCTATCATAAAACAAATAATCCCAAGACAAAGATTGGAATTGAACTTGCTTTCTTGTATTGATAAATATTTGATAATTGATACTCACAAAGAAGCACAAAGTATTGATTTGCTTTTCAATTCGCCAAAGTTTTCTTGCAATAGATAAAAGATAATATTTACAAAAGAGGCCCTCTTTATTTATAGGGAGGAGCCTGGAGCAAAATAGGAATTCTACAACTACTTTGACTTATTCAACAAAAGAGTCCTATTTGACTTGAGACTTCCTTTGTCTCACATGTAATTACATTTTGGAAAATTACATGTGGATATGTCTACAACAAAATTCAAATTACATGTTATATACAAGAAAAATAAACTAAGGCACTAGCTTCCTCCATCACTTCTTCTTCAGAAAATTCTGGTACATAGCCTGTATGGCTGCCATCTCGCATGCATCTGGTTTTCCTGTGTGTTCTGAGATGGTGCGAGCCCAAGGAATCGCATCCTTTACCACCTTTATTGCCTTTTCATGCTTGTCCAGATTGTCCTTCAGGTTTTCTAAAGTTGAATGTTGATCATATAGATTGTCCATAGAAAGCATTGAGGGTGCCTCCTCTTCAAATTTCTTTTGGACCATCTTTTCAAAGGATCTCACCATCTCCTCTGCTAAGAGGAACGTGTGATCTTCACCCGTTAGGGTGCATGGAAGTTCTTCTAGCTTGTGTAGAAGAGTGACATCACTATCTTCACTGACTTCTTGAGCTTGACATAGATCTTCAAGTAAACCCTTTATTATGTTGACACGATGAGCCAGAGTCTCCTTGGTCTTCAGATATGATTCTCTGTTTGCAATGACCTCGATGGTGATCAGGTTCTTTATCTTGATCTTTTTCATATCTATCCACTCCTCCAGGTTCTCTTCTTGATCTTGTAGCTCTTGTGAAAGTAGATCTACCAGGTTGTCCAGCTCAGCTTTAGCTTTGTCCATCTTCTCTTTCCTTTCCACAGTGGTTTTTAGCAGAACTCATCCTTGAGCTAACAACCGTTCCACTACATCTCCTACCACCTTTCCCCTGGCTTGTGCTTTTTCAACTTTTTGAATCAAGGGATCTTCTACTGTCACTGCCATGGGTTCTACTATCTCTGATGATTTTACTATCTTTTGAAGGACAGCAACAAGTTCCTCTGCTTTTGCTTTATACTGTTCCTTCTCCTTCTTTACTTCATCATACTTTTCTAGTAAAGTGCTGGCAGTAGTTTGCAAGTCTGCCTTTATACCCTCATGAGTTACTTTACCCAACGCAACCCTTGAGATGACATAATTGTTCATGTCAAAAGTGTCAATGGTGGCATCTTTTGGTGGTTTGGCAATTTCAGCGTACCGGATTCCCTTCTCATTGACAAGCCTAGAGACAGTCTTAGGCTTCTTTTTCTGGTTCTTTGCTTTCATGGGCAACAACTTTTCAATGTCAATCTCATCAGGCGAAATGGCTTGCTTCTTCCTCTTTGGAGTATATGCAGATAACCACGGAGGAAGAATAGAAGCGCCAACAACCGGAGATGAATCTACTACTTGTTTGGCCGGCTCCGTATTCACACCTGTGATAGTCACAATAGGACTGGTGTCGGTAAAAACCACACCTATATCAATGACCTTCCCTGTAGCATCCAGAAGATTCTCTAATACAGATTGTCCACCAATGTCAAAAGATGGAGAAGATAGACTTGGAATGGAACCAGAGGATCCAAAAATAGTCCCAAAACTGGTTTTCACAGAAATAGGGGTATTATCAGAGGAAACAACAAAGATAGGTGAAAGGGGAACATTTGAAATCACTGGGAAACTACCAGAAACTGGAACATGAGGAGGAGGTGTAGAAACTTGTGTTCCCATGGGAAGATCTTTCTCAGGTGATTGAGGTGGATCGCCAAGTTGCTCCTTTTCTGCTTCCTCGTCTTCACCTTGTTCAGTTTCATCTTCTTCATCAGATTTATCAGATACTATCGCCTGTTGATCATCCTCAGACTTTTGAATATTTTGTTCTTCAGCCTCAACATCTTCCATCTCCATTTGATCAATATTAGTATCTTCAACATTTGACTCAGTGACATTGGAAGTCTCTTCAGTTTCCTTTTTCTTCCCTCCTTTATATACAAATTTGATCTTTGGTTTGCGTATCTTAGAAGAAGAAGGGGCATCACTCTTGTTTTTAGTTCTGTTCTTAGCCTTCTTGCTTGTCTGCTCCTGTGTTTTAGTTTCTGATCCTGTGAGGAACTCCTTCAATTTAACCCCTTTACTTTCGAACCACACATTTGTGTTGGCCAGCATCGGTTGAAACCTTTTCCTGATGGATGTTTCTTCTTTGATTGACCATTTCACCTCTGGAAGAGATGAAACCTCAACATTTTCTGTGTTGTATTTGGGATCCAGAACATCCTCGTCATCCTCCATTCCATCTAGAATATCAGCGAAGCCTAGTTCTTCAATCTGACTCAGGTGAAGTCTGCAGAAGTCTAGCTTTCTGATCTTGTTCTGTGTCCTGAGATCAGCCCATATGTCTTCAACCATTGGGGCATGGAAGTTTAACTTCCTCTTGATTTTATCCTAAACTCTTTTGAAGTCAAAGTGGTCTCTTTTCTTGTAGGTCTTCATGGTGACCAGTTGCAATTCAGAATCAACTATTTTTTCTTTATTGGCTGATTGAATTGAATATCTCCCAATTTCAACAGGGAATTTTATGCCTGACTTCTTCAATTCCATCTATTTTTTGTGCACTACAATCAACTGTCTGTATAGCTCCATAAGAACAATACGGTCACTAGGATACTGTGGAAGCATATAAGGGTAACCAGGATAATACCCTACCTGAAGATATGTGAAGGTGGGAAATTGCAGGAACAAGCAACCAAAAGAGTTCACAACCTGCCAAGCTTCATCTGAGACTCTGTTCTGAACCAATTCATTATCCCATAGACACATGAACACTGAAAAGAAGGTGTCATTGACCCTTCAGAAATGATGAATTGATCCCTTCAGAGTAATTTGGGGATAATACTCATATACTGGGATCAATCTCCTATCTCCTACCTGAGTTAAACCTGGAAAGTTTCTCATGCTTGCAGTAGCATAGACAAGATAAGAGGTCATATAAAATTTGAATGTGGTATTGACCTTTACCAGTTGCTCGTGCAATGCATTGTTGATCTGTTCTCCCCAGAATATTTTCTGATTACCGCATAGAATCACCTTGATGTAAGTGTACATCCAGTCCTAGAATTTGGAAGCAGAAGGGAGTCCTCTGATGCGACTCAAAAGAGTAATCAAATCACAAACCTCTTCTACAAAGTCACTCCTGTGAAGATCTTTTGGCCATCTGGTCAAATTATTTCTAGGAATCTTCAACCACTTGTTATTTATCTATCTTCTGGCAGCTTCCACATCCTTATCATAATCCTGTTGACCCTGAGCAAAGTCAATCCGTCCAATATTTTCAATGGGTGGACACATGAAGATTTTGTCGAAGAATTCTACATCCAGTCTCATGATTACATTGCCTTAAGAATCTGTTACAACTCTAGTGTCTTTGTTGTAATGACTGGCTACTTAGAGAACGAACTCAGGATTGTGTGCAGACACTGGAAATGATGCAACCAAATGAATATTGCTGTCAATAATTTTTTGCATAGGCTTAGAAGGATTTGTCTGTTTTGTCCTATCTACAAACTCTGCCATGTCCACATGCCCAATTTCCGTGTCCCTGATCTCATCAATGTTTGACTGTACTGCTGTCACTGGAAAGACACCTTGATACTTGTACTTCATGATTTTGGCCTTTGACGGAGATTGTTCTGACATAAGCTCTTGAGAGAACTTTGAAATTGATATCTACCATGAATGCTAGTTGAGAACTGCAAAAGGCCACGATCTCGCAGTTAGGGAAAAAATGGATAAATTGGGATAACCGCAATTCGATGATCATGGATAGGGAAGCATGCATTGAAGGGATTGAGTGCACGCAAATTGAGGCAAGGGTGAAAGTGGGCTAACAGGTCTTGAAAGATGAATTTTCCCAGTGTTGGGAAAAATTTAGGAAAATATGCATGAGTGGTCAAAATGACCGATCCTGCATGGAGGAACATTCATGTGTAAAGGTGGGTGTTTTCGATGCTATTGCATGTATTAGAAAAATCTTGGTGTCGGAGTGGCAAAATTTGCCGCTACTACAGGTAATCAAGAAATTTGCCAAGTTTATGTTAAAGCTGCGAAATTTGCCGCTATCGCATATGAGGTAGATTTTTGTAAAGTGGTGTTCAAGCGGTGAATTCCACCGACGCTACACAAGATAGAGATTCAAGATTTTGTGTAAAGATGGCGGATTTCGCTGCCCATACACTTTCATCTGAAAGTTTAGGAAATACATTAGCGGCGTATATCACTGACTATACACATGGTAGGGTTGCAAGGGTTTTGGTGTAGGAGTGGCGGATATCGCCACCAATACACCTAAAAGTTTGGTAAATGTTAAGGGGTTAGCGGCTAAAATGGCTGACACTCATATGATAAAAGACTTAGGGTATAAAGAATGACCCGTTCTGAAAACCCAAGAAAATGTGAAGAACGAACCAAGATCGAAACACACAAAAACGACCACACAAAAGAAAAACAACCATATAACAAAAACTCGTAACAAGAAACAAACAAAACAAAATAAAAAACCATACAAACCATCATATTAACCAAAACCCTAGGAAGGAAAATGAAAGCAAGTAAAAGACTTACCTGTAGCGTCGGTGGAAAACCTAAGCTCGACAATGCAGAGTTTGGTTGAATCCAAAATGATGCAGCCGAATGGTGCGAAGGAGTCGAGAGGAAAGCCAGGAAGAATGAAAATGAAATGACCAAAGAAAACATATTTAAAACGTGAAAATATGCCTTTAACGAGTGGCACGAGTGGCCATTAATGACACTCCAAGATCAAGATCCCAAAGATCTTGTTCGGGCGGCAAAATCAGCCGACCCCGCACATGTGTCAATAAACATGCAAAGGTGGAGAAATTCACCGATAATGCATGTACACCTTGGAGAAATACGTAACGGCAGAAAAAAGTGCCACCTTTACATATGCAAAGAGTAACATATGTAAGAGTGGAAAAAAAATGCCGTCGTTACATATGTAACACAACTTACAAACATGTAAGAGTGGCAAAAAATGCCGCCATTACATATCAAAACTCAAAAAATTTACTAACTCTTGAAAATGGCTTAAAATTGACATTTTAATCAATTTACGACTTAAACAACCTTCACGAGTATCAAGAAACTGATTCAAGGAGGTGTCACAAACTAGTTTAGAATGTCAAATGACTTCGCACGGGATCAAGATAATCTCATCTCGATTTGCGACCTTAGAGTGTAGATCACAAAACAAACAAGTTTCGTGGGGTTGTCTACAAAAATGAGCGTAGATGATTTTGAGAACAACACTTAGACATCATATTGACTTCTTTTTGCATATGCAGTAGGAATTTGACTCATAAAATGATGATTCTGCATATCTAGGTCAACACTGCATCTCTGGGTTTCCATCCTTTCAAGATAGCTCCAATAAGCTCCTTTGTGTTTTTAACTTCTCAAATATGCAATTGACAATGCCAAGCATCAATTTCATATTAACAAATCAGTTTCCATCAAAATAAATCAAAATATGTCCATTTGCAGCCTTGGATTCATCTGGGATGGCTCAAAAATTAACTTTGTTACTTATGACCATCTTCAGAAATCTAGTGGTTTTCACATGAATTTCTATGTTTTTCATCATTTTCAAGTACCCATTTCATGTTATGGTGATCTGTAATGTTTTTGTGACCATTAGAAGACTTTTATTTCATGTTTTTAGCCTCTTTTGGCAAAAAGTGGGATTTTTGGGGGTCACTGGATATTCACGTGCAGTGACATTAATTGATGCAAAACATGCTCAAAATAAATATTAACTTGATAAAAATGTTCATCATGATGTGATAAATGGATATGCAATTCAAATTCATCAATAAAATCCAAGTTTGATGCCCTAAAAATGAGTTTTTTAGGCCAATTTGCCAAAAAGCGAGGTTTTTGGCTCTCACTAGATATATCCAGTGGAGGCCATTTTTAGCATCAAATCTTCCTTAAGGATTTAACGGGGATTTTGGTTTTCATAGGATAAGTGGAGTTTTATGCCGTGATTGGATATGTGTAGTTGAACTTTATTTTAGCACAAACCCTAACGCCTTCAGTGGAGATTTTGGTAGGCACTAGATAGTAGAGGATTTGGTCGGGACCAGGTATATCCCATGAGTGAAGATTTCCGTGCATGTCTTGTCAAGTGCACTTTTAGCGCAAAGCTTCTAACGAATGCGCTAGCGGGTTTTTCATTCTACACTAGATCAACAGAGTATATGACATTGATGGGATATGTTCGGTGAGGATTGAATTTAGCACTGATCCTAAGTAGTCAACTTTTAGCACTAACTTCATCGACGGGGATTTTTGCCTTAAGTGGATTGCAGGGGTTTTAGGTGTCGATGGATATGTCCTGTGAGTGCAATTTTTAGTACTGATCAGGTCAGGCAGGTTTTTAGCACTGAGGTACAGAAAGGGTTTTAGCGCTAATATCCAGTGATAGGATATTAGAGCAATATGCAGTAGGAGTCATTTTTTCTGCCAGATTTGGGAAAGCTTGGATGACAATATCTTTAAAAATATATTTAAATATTTTGAAATATACTGTTAGGATGTTTGAGATAGGTCCCATATCCATGGGAATTAATATGTAGATTCTAGATTTTTGAGGATCCCCCAGATTTTGGACTTAGCCATTTTTTTAGGGTTTCAGGACATTAGACTTAGCCAATTTTAGGGTTTCAGGGCTATGTGTCAGGATGAAAGCATATGGACCCCTTAGTGAAACCTTATGGAATTTGAAATGACTAAAATTCTAAGGCAAGAAAAATAGGAATTCTGACATGAGACATCTTGCAGTAGCAGTTTCAAAGACTATATCCAGTGACATCTAATTTTAGCGCAGACTTCAGTGACACCCAATTTCAACACAAAAGGCAACAAATGTCTATCTCTTCAGCACAAACCCAATCAAGACTCCTCCAAATCAATCATGAAATACATCAACCAACCTCAAACATGCCAAATATTCAAATTTGGAACAATCCTACATTCTAAGCACAATTTCACTCTTTCACTGTCACAAACAGGAAAGACTAAGACTCCAAGCCAAAGAAACAAAGGGGGTCTCCATTTGGAAAAATGGGGTCTGTGTGTAAGGGACACCAAATGGAAACTCTACTAGGGAAATGCACTAGAGTATTTCAAAGATAAACGACAGTTTTGAACCCAAAATCTTTGTGTTTCCCACTTATTTAAACTAGACAACATGATACAAGACCACAAGAGCAAAGATCACTAACTCAGCACAAATATCCATATCCTGAAAGTCTAAGTGTGTGCAATTGCATTCATTCCCATCCTTCTAAAACCAAGATCATTGTTGGCATTTCAATTCACACCTCTGGAATACAAGTTGGAAATAGACAACTGTGCATAGATAAACTGCTCTTCTATTAGGAGGGGAAGTTCCCTCTTTGCTGATGATTGTTAAAAAGATAAATGAACTAAATTTGCCTATCTTTTTGGTTCTCAGATGTGAGCACAAGGTTATAAAACTCTATCGCTACAGCAAAGGTTTTTCCCTTTAACTTCTAACTACAACTAGGCCTAAACTAAATGATGCTTTTAACAACCTAAGAAAACTTAGAGTTTAGGGGTCAAAAGTAAATAAGGAATGATTTATCAACACAAAAGATCAAATATACTTGTTATAGATCGCATCCCAAGACTTATTGTACTTTAAAATGTAAATTGAAATTAAGAATATGCAAGTAACACATAAATGATAAACTAAATGAACTTGAGGCAGAAAATCAAAGCAATGAAAGGCGTAAGATTTCTATTCTAAATATTCAAAAAGTAGTTACAACTCCAGGACAACAATATTGCAACAAAGACAGGCATGCAACAAGCGATCAAACACTGGATTACAAAATACAAAAAGATGAACAAGCACTTGAATAACAATTTGCAGGCTAGAATAGGCACAACAAATTATGCTATCACAATTACAGTTACTAAACAATGGGCAAGGCTGCCATTATTTATACATGAATCAAAGGAGTAGGGAACCCTAAAATCTCCTTGATCCTAGCTAATTAACTTGCCAACTCACAAGCTTTATTTCTATTCTAAGTAAAGATTGCAACTAACACCCGTTTTAAAACAATCTGCTTTAAAGCAAAGAAAGCTCCAACTATTACAAAGTGATTTTTTCTATTTAAAGGATGGATAAGCTTTGAATGAAAGCAAATTCTTTAAATTGAAAAAAATTGAGTTAAAGCTACTTTTTGAGTCCCATCCTTATCTACATCGCTGCCCCATTGGTGACATCATCCACTGATATTTTGGGAAACAATATTCTCCAAAAAGCTAGTAACTGTATCCTTGCCAGGAACACTGATGCTTTCCAAGATGATATTCTAATTTTCTAACATCTCCTCACCATCTACAACCATTTGTATGAATTCATGAACTTCATCCATAGCTTTGTCAAACTTTACTATCATAGTAGCAAAATGATCCATCTTATCGGCACTGAGATCACCATTAAAATTGCTGCGAACGAGAGTCTAAAATTTTGTCTATACTTCCCTGAGATCACACAGGGTACCATCTTATTTCTCATATGAGCATGAGATCTGAGAAACAAAATACCTCAAGAACCTAAGAACACTTATCACTTTTTATTTCCATTCCGCTAACTCTGAGGATATCCTCTCATGGGTTTCTACTATGAAAAGATATTGTGCTTTCCAAGTAGAAACCTTCTTCTTATTTTCTGTTGAATTGATGGAATCATATGTTACCTTCAAGTCAGAGATTATGATCTCAAATACCAGCTTGTCTTTAGCTATACTTTGCTCAAACCCTTGAATGCCTTGACACAAATCATGAGCATTGTATTTCAATTGATAGATATATGAAAGTACAAATCTGCCTTTAGTTACAAACTCTTCCACCCAATCCTTCACGTGCCTCTGATAAATGACCAACTAACTTAGCTACTGGTGATCGGACGATGATTCCAGAATCTAAGGAAGCAATAAGTTGGCTTGCGAAGTGCCTTGAAGAAGATTGGAAATATATTGCCGCAGCTGTCTATTTTCAGCCTTGAGGGTTGCTTTATCTTCTCCATCCTTCAACACCCTCTCTTTTAGATTATCTGCTGCAACCTCAAAGAGACTCACATCTGTGTACCAAGTACTTCTACCAAGATTGGCTTTGACCACCTTGAAGTCATCAACCTCAATCTCCTTGACACTCTTATCTTTTGGCAGTGTTGTTGTTTCAAGAATAATCTCTCCATCAACATTTTTCTCCATGTGAACTTGCTTTTAAATTTCTTCTTTGGTACATCTTGGCAGAGGCTATCAAGTTCAACTGGTATGAAGGATTTCTCCTCTTCCTACCCAAGATGTTCTCGAGCCAAGAAGAGCTAACTTCCTTGGGAGGCTTGGTTCTAGTTCTATCAATTCCTGATGAATCAATGTGTGTCGCAGTATTATGAACTGACGAATCTAGTTCTGAATCTATGTGAATGGGAGAAGACCTCGGTGATGGAGGTGGAGAAACATGAACTGAAGGCACTATTTCAACATGAGGTGCTGATTCAGCTGGAACTTCTAATGCAACTACTGGCTGTTCCTACTGAATATGGACTGGAGACTCAACCTTTTTCCTCTTCAATTTGACCATCTTTGTTCCTTCTGGAAGAACACTCATAGCCTTAACTCTTGGTTTGGGTTTAGAAGTGGAAGGTATAGATGTTTGAACAACTGGCAGCTCTACAACTGGAATGACTTCTTTTCGCTTCTTATTATTCAAGAATATCATACTATTTTTGATAACTTGGCTCGTTCTTTCCTAGATTGAGGTGCTCTCTTTGGTGAACCAATCAACTTGTGATAGTGGCTTTTGCTCGACATGATATCTAAATTATGTGGGAAGTAGAACCTCACCATCATCATCTGACAAGCCTTCTACATCCTTTGACATGATATCAGCCAATTGCTGCCTGCTATAGGTACATTTCAGCACTTCGAACTCATTTGCACAATTAGCCCAGAAATCTTCAACTGCAGGGGCATGCACACAATTTTGACCAAGGTGTGCTATAAAAACACCATGGAGATCATATGAAAAACTCTTGTCAAATGACTTGAGTCCATACTTGGACAATTTGCTACCAAATACTTTGGCATCTACTCTAGATCTACATCTGTATATTAACCATCCCAATAGGAAAACAAAAAGCCATCTTGCGCCTGCTACGCAAAAATGAATGAACTTCAAATACTTGCCTCAGAAATTCCATGAACACTACCTCATCCATATGATATCTTGGTAGTATGACTGGCTCTCCTAAGAAACCATATACTCTAATGTAGGAGAAAGTGGGAAACTGGATAAACCAATCAGCCCACTTTGCCATTGCTGATCTGGCATCACCTGAAAACTGTATATGCAACTCATTATCAAGATCTGGCACCGCATGCATAAGGAATGCATCATTTACCTCCATATAATGTCATTCAGCCTCTGAAAAACTCTAATTGTGGGTAATGGTGATATATATGTCGAATGTCCAGAGTTCGGACAACATTCAAACCTCTAGACTAACCTTGAAAGGCCATCAGATATACGAGGTATGACATCATGTGGAATTGATGAGCTCTTTGAAAACCAATTATCTAATGGTGGAGACTGTCACTGATTAGTGCTGACCAGTCAAAGTATTCTGTTCCATCAACAATTTGGGACATGATGTAAAACATCCAAGGCTGAAATTTATTGGCTTCTGCTTGACCTGTTACCTGGTTTAGTAGAGTTATCATTATAGTGTATTCTTCCTTGAACTCTCCATGTCCAATGTTCTTTGGCAAAACATTCTGCTTTTCTTTCAACCACTTTTGAGCAATCATTTTCTGATATTTTGCCTTGTCATTGTGCCACACCCTCTTTCATTCCTCAATTGAAATGATGAAGTTCTCCTTACATGATGGTATTGAAAAACATTTCTCAATATGATTAAGCCTGAGGCTTCAGAGTACATGCCCATCTACTAATTGGATTTCCCTTGTAATAGAATTGTAATGCTTAGTACAAGCAATTATGAACTCAATGTTTTGCACTGTGACGGGGAATGAAGCAGCTGCAAGCAACCCGTAGTAACTCAAATTCCTCATGGCAATGTTTCCTATGTCTTCTAAATCTTGCAAATTAAATGTTGGAAGCACCTTATGTAAATCTATCTCGACGATTCTTAGGTAATCATGAACCAATGCTATTTTTGGATTCATTTCTATTGGAGAGTACCGCATACTGAAAAACTTGAAGAATGCATGTGAACACGCCTATGTTTGGAACTATTTTGCACAAAAGGCTAAAAACTGTTTGCTGATTTCTTTTAAAAAGCAACTTTTGAGCAAAAATGTTGGCACGTGGGTTTTGTAGACAATCCCATTTTGAAGCAACCTAGATCATCAGATTTCAAAAAAGTAGAGGATTTCCCCAAAAAATGGAAAAAAAGCAAATTATGGGAAAACTAAAATTTTCCAAGCTTCAAGAGGATGCGATTCCAAATGAATCCATTTTGATGAAAACTAAAAAAGCTCTAGCCCTATTTCTAAAAATTGATGCCCTAGAAAAATGGACCTTGAAAAAGCATTCCTCTGTGCTTCCCAATCTCGAAACTACGAAGAACACTGAAAAAGCACTCCGTTTGGGTTCTCAAATCTTCACGAGAAGAAAAAGATGTTTTCTTCCTCTGGATGCAACCTGCAAAAATAATGAATAAAGGAGGCCAAAAGGTTGTTTTTATAGAACTTTAGGGTGAAAAAGCAACTTTCTTTATGAAAACATAAAACTTAAAGCTTATCCATGAAGCAAGCAACTTTTAAAGCACAAATCCAAGTTGATATGCTCATATAGGATGAATCCCTATTTTATAGCTGCCTATGGCTTCATGTGTGAGGATGATGAAAAATTACTTCTTTGATGATGTCATCAAACACGCGAAGTTGCAAAAGTGTTAACCAATTTTCCATTGTTTTAAAAACTTTTGCACTCAACCTGACTCCGGCATGGCCTTCCTCTGCTTCAACAAGATGGCAAACTATCACCGTCAACTAAAAAAAGGTGACTAATCATGGCATTTTGAAGCTTTATCAATTATGGTTTCATCCCTAACCTCGAACTGACGTTCCGATGATGTTTGACTACAAATTTGACTTTTGGGAACTGTCATCAGAAGAAGATTGGGAAGCAGCTACAAGAAATGATGTTGGAACATGAAAAATTCCAACACTGGAGACTCCAGGCACCCCTAGTGTTCAGGATCACTTGGGTTATCATGTCTTAGATTTTTTTCAAGATTTTCAATTTTGCTTATTTTTTATTTTTCGCTCGCACTCCGGTGACTGTGGCCCCCAGTTCAGATGCTAAAACTCGCCTGCCAAAACAAAACTAAGACTAATGGTTTGGCAATCAGGCAAGCCTGATGAAAACTAAATTGATTATACCTTCTGCCTGCCTCAGAAACTAAGCCAAACTATCTTTCTGTGAGTCTGGTGATGATGAGCACCCCTAGCCTCTTGGGGCGCTTGGGTTTTCATGCCATAGAATTTTTTTGATGATTTTCATTTTCTTCCGCAAATCTTGATGGCAAGTGGAATTCCACCAGATTTTGAAGGTCCTACCTGACGTATATTTCAAAATATATTTAAATATATTCCTATAATTTAAATATTTTGAAATATATTGTCAGGATGTTTGAGATAGGTCTTGGATCCATGGGATTTAACATTTAGATTCTAGAATTTTGAGGATCCACCAGATTTCAGAGTTAGCCAAATTTTCAGGACTTCAAGACATCAAACTTAGTCAATTTCAAGATATCAGGGATAGGCATCAGGATGAGGGTAGACTGGATAGCCTGAGCATATCTAAGATGAATACCCTACTTTTCTAGGTTTGTTGACTGAATTTGATTGATTTTAACCGCCTGGAAGCGGGCTGACAAGGCATTTTTGTCATTTTCTGAGAAAAGACAAAAAAAATCTAACACTAGGAAGGTTGGGCACTCCTAGCCTCCAGGGGTGCTTAGATTTTCCATACTTAGTCAAATTTATGAGATTTTCAACTTTTCTTCATTCTCTGGATTCATCATGCTTAGTTCTCCATTCTTCGTCGGTCGATGGTTGCTCAACAGTTCTTCGCCTTCTGAACAACATTGAAAACTTGAATTTGACCCCTGGCAGATGAACTTCCTCCATTAATGGATTTGGAGTTCATGCTTCACCTTTTGAAAAAGAAGAATTGACCCAGCAGAGAAAACTCAACCTTTTGCAGATTCTGTCTGGACAATCTTGATTGTGAAGCAATATCAACCAATCAGAATGAGGTAGGACTCCTGAATCAGAGATTCTATTTTAGAAACTTTCTATTTTTAGAAAAATTTTCCAGCATCCGTATCTCAAGAAACCCATAAAACCTAAATTGACATCTATTTTTAGAAACTTTCTAAAAATAGAAACTTTCTATTTTTAGAAATTTTAACTTTTTGACTTTTGATGACAAATTTTCTAGACTTTCACAAAATGCCTTAATGAAGAAATAATTTTGATTTGGCACAACAATTGGCTCTATCTAGGGACCATGTTGGATACTTAGAGCATAGGAGAATTGAGAATCTCTGGACTTTCTAGCTTAGACCAGCACCTTGTCCATTAGGCATAGAGTCAAGACATTTTCCTAATCGCCTAGAACAAGACTTTTTCCCTAAACTCACCTAAGAGTTGGAACCTCCCAAAAAACACAAGAAACATGACTACCACATTACAGAAAGAGAAACACATTATGACATAATGATAACATTATGGCATAATGATAACATTACGGAAAGGGGAAACACATTACGAAAATAGAAAGGAAATGAAATTACTGTATCCCCGAAGGGATGAAGTGCTTTAGATATAATCTGGTGTATGGAAGTGGAAAGAGCCTTCCATCCAAGTGCAAGAGAATATAAGTATTCTCCCCTGTGAACTTGTGGATCTTGTATAGCCCCAGCCACAAGGAATCAAATTTTTTGTGCATTCCCTTGGGCCCATGTCTTTTGTCCCAGAGTAGGAATTGATCACCAATCTCAAAGTCTCGCTGGCGAGCCTTCTTATCAAATATTTTCTTCACTCATTCCTAGTGTTGAGTGATTCTGTCTATGACCTCCACCCTTTCTTCTTCTAGCTTCATCAAATACATGATGCGTTTCTTAATAGGATCTTTGAACTCATCATCCTCAACTGCGGTCGCCAGCTGCAAAGCGGACAACTCCAACATGATAGGTAGCATCACCTTCATACCGTACAAAATGATGAAAGGTGATCTACCAATGGCTCTCTTAGGAGTAATTCTATTAGTCTAGAGAGTGTCATAAAGCTTCTTATGCCAAGTCTTTTGATTGGAATCAACTAGCTTGTGTATGATCGTGACTATGTTTTTGTTTGATGACTCGATGTGTCCATTACCTTGAGGGTAATAATCTGATGAATGTGATAACATGATGCTGTGATCAAAACAAAACTTCAGTACCTCCTCAGATGAGAAACATGTTGCATTGTCAGTCACTATCTTGTGTGGTACCCCAAACCATGAAATAATATTCTCTTTCAGAAAGTCACAAACAACCTCGGAGTTAGTCTACTTAGTTGGAATAGCCTCAACCCATTTTGTGAAATAATCTATACATGTGAGGACATGAATATGCCCCTTGCTAGAATGTGGAATGACCGAACCCATAAAATCTAAACCCCATTGCAGGAATGGAGCATTGATGATTACTAGTCTGAGGGAATTGATTGCCAGTTTGAGTTTGCTGACAAACTCCTGACAGGTCTAACATTTTGATACCCATTCATATGCGTCGTGAAACATAGTTGGCTAGAAGAACAATGCTCATAGGCTCTTAAATGTAGTAACCCTTGATGAGAAGTGGCCTCCGCACACTTCATTGTGAAATCCCTCCAACAGATGTCGTTGTTGGTCTTTGTTGACACATAACAAAAGGGTCCCATCAAGCCCTTACTTGTATAGAACGTCATTCCAAAGCACAAACTTTTGCACTTTCAATTTTAATGCTCTCTTCTTCTATTTGTCCATGTGAATTGGACATTCTCCATAAGTCAAATAGTACACAATTTCTACATACCATTCATCCGCAAAATCTACAAATAAGACCATAGGAATATCCTCTTTAGTTTTAGGTTCAGGTTCACTATTAGCCTGGTTCTTCAAATCACCATCTTCTGCCATCAACTAACAAAGACCTCTCCTGCGAATGAATTTGGTCAGCTTGATCTCCAAGTCATATTCTTGAACCCTTGTGATCTAGTTTCCTCTCTTGGTGCCCATCGCCTGGTAAGTTATCACACTCTTAACTGCTAGATTGGTAACATACACTATTGTGTGAGTTGTCAAGATATAGAATCTAAAATTCTTTATAGCTCTAACAACTGCATACATGTTCTTCTCTATTTGAGAATACCGCATCTCACCACCTTTAAAACTATTACTCATGAAAGCAATTGGAGACTCGGTCTCTTCATTCATCTTTTGTGTCAATATGGTAGACATGGTGTGTTCTAACACATAACAATAAAAGATGCAGTCTTTATTAAAATCTGGATGGACCAACACTAGTGCTCGACTGATAGCTTCTTTAATTGCGATGAATGCCTTCTTGCCTTCATCTGTCCACTTGAAAGTGGATGTTTTATTCATTGTAGCTGATATGTCTTTTGTAAGCTCTGAGAAGTCTGGTACAAACCTTCATATGAAATTCACTTTACCAAAGAAGGAATGTACTCCAGTTCTACTTGTTGGTAGAGATAGATTCCTAATGGAATTAACACGACTAGGGTCAATTCGTGTTCCCTCTTTGGAGACAATGTGGCCAAGCAGTTTGCCTTCCGTTACCACGAAGATGGATTTCTTAGGATTCAAGGAAATATCATGGTATATGCACCTTTTAAACACTTTCACTAAGTATGCAAAATGGTCTCCCCGCGTCTTTGAGAAAGCGGTGAGGTCGTCAAGGTAGACGACAATCAATTTTTCCTTCAAAGCTCCAAATGCCAAATCCATGGCTCTCTAAAATGTAGCACCAACATTGATGAGGCCAAAAGGCATCCTTTCATAGGTGAATGTACCACATGGGGTAGTGAAAGATGTCTTGAATTGATCTTCCTTAGCCACTGCAATCTGGTTGTACCTAGAAAAACCATCAAGTAATGACAACATTTCTGAATCAGTGACTGTCTGCAATGTGTGCTTCCTGATTGGCAGAGGATAGTTATCCTTGAGAGATGATTGATTCAAGTTCCTGAAATCGACACAAATCCTGATTTCACCATTTTTCTTACGTACAGGAACTATGTTTGACACCCATGTTGAATATTGAATTAGAAATATGATCTTTGCATCCACCATTTTCTGAATCTCTACATGAATTATGTCTTGAATTCGTGGATTATAATATATTTGTTTCTGTTTGAAGGGCTTAGCATCATGTTTCCACTAAATTGTATGAGACAATTCGATGGATGTGAAGACCTTCAAGTCTTCATATGACCAGGCAAAAACATCTCGATATTGTCTGAATAAAAAGATGAACTTCTCGATTTCTTTCTGCAATACAACATTTGCCCAAATTAATGAGCCTAAGCTTATCTTCAGAACTAATATTCACTTGATAATGTTTGATAGAAGTCTTATCTGTTGATAACTGAGAGGGGGGGTGAATCAGTTATCTTAATTATTTCAGCTTTATGAACTTTCTTAATAATTAGTGTAGCATCAATTCAAACAAGCAAACATAACCATGAAATGGAAATACACATGACACAATATTTTTCACGTGGAAACCCTGTTAAGGGAGAAAACCATAGGGTGATTAACCCAAGATTGTATTCTCTGTTAGAAGAATAGGATTACAAAATGGCACTTGCCAATTAGGGCTCACTGCCCGAGCACACTACTCACAAGAGGCACACTGGCTACAAGAGACACACTATCTACAATTTATAAAGACTGTAATACAATACTTGAACTGATAAGGAGCATCAACATATGCTGGAGTTTAGTTTCGGTTAGGCTCTGTACACTGATCTGCTGCACTTCATCTTTCCTCCCTTTTTTTGTGCTGCTTTCCTTTCACATACTGGACCTTCCTTTCTACTTTTATTTGGCTCTACTGCTTTTCTTCACACATCACCAAAAACCATGACACCTCTCACAACTAAATCCATCTTGTATATATATCCGCACAAGTGATTTCATCACCTTTCTAGTCGGCATCCGGAATAGTCAATCTTTTCACAAACTCTGACTTGTCGGATGAATCCTTGCTTACCAAGTAATGCGGATCAAGGATATACTTGTAGAAGTCATCAATTATGTTGGCCAATCATAACTTATGCCTTAATAACTTTTACCATCATCAGTAACAAATCCGTAATAATGTCTGATGTTCTGCCGGTCAGTTCTTCCTCTGTCCACACTGCCAATCAGGAACCTGATACTCAAGTATACATATCTTTTACTTCATCTATCACTGGAGGCTAAATCCTTGGAATCTATCACTCAAGGTAGTCATCTTGACTTCCCCAAATCTGTACTTCACCAAGATACTTCCTTTGAGAGATCTAGACCTGACTGTCGGACCTCGCCACATGCTCTGTTCTTGCTTACTAGACTACAACATTCTTCACTCTGACTTCTGGTATAGACACACCATGTCCTGCGGATGTGTGGGATGAACTTTGTTGCCATCAATGACTACAATCACGAATCCATATAGTGTCTCTTGCCAACAATCTCCCCCTTTGGCATTGATGGCAATACTTAGTGAAAAATGACTAAGTGTATGCTCCCCCTTGGCTGATGCTCTGTTTTTATATACATTTTTCAGAGCTCCCCCTTAGTTGGATTTCTCATTTTTCAGTGCTCCTCACTCCCCCTTTGACATCAATGGCAAAGGGTAGGGTCCGCATACCAAAATTTTCAAAATTTGTCCGCATAAGTATATACATATGGAATACTTACATATACTGAAGTATGTCTGCAAAAGTTGTTTTCAATTGAATGAATTCTGTAGCCCAACTTTGCTTCATTCTGTCCAAAATTGATAAATGACCACTCAACAGGAATGCAAACACATATGCCCTTTTTAGATTTGTTGGATCATTGGTTTGGGCTGTGATTTGAGCTTCTTTTATGGCCTCATGCATGGCCTCTAACTTAGGGACAATTATCCCTCTGAGCTCACTCAACCTACTGATTCTATTTTTCTTCACTTTTTCAAGCTTCTTAATTTCATTCAAAACTGCAACCGTTTGACATTCTTGATTTATTATGGATGTAGTAAGTGGATCAAAATTTTGAGAAAGTTTTATCAGTTTATCCTCCTGTTCTTTCATTTTCTTCTCAATCTCCACTATTGTTTTGGACCATGATAAACAAAATTTGTACATTTCTCCACCATCTTTAAGAGCATTTTCTAAGCTCTTTATCCCAATATTCATATTTCTCCTATCATTAATTATCAACCCTTGTACCTCTGATAATCTTTTTGCAAGAAATTCCTTCCGGACCTTATCTTCTACTGACTTCTCTAGGGAGTCAAAATGTGTGCTAACACTATTGACTAGAGTTTTAAGATTACCGGATGAGGAGGCTGTGGGATCCTTCTGAAATGATGGCATAATCTTTCCTAGCACTCTGGAAGAAGCTTCTATCAACTAACAGTCTTCCATGTGAGACTTTAGGAGTTTTTCTTTAGCCTTTGCATTAGCAAATGAAGCTATCTTCATTGTCTGTACCAGAGAAAGAGAATCAAAATTAAATGGTCCTTGTAGAAGCTTCGGTTCATCAATCTCCATTGTTTCTTTGTTCAAGAATTCTTGGACAGTTTTTGCAGAGTCTCTTGCTGGAGACAGGTTTTTCTTTTCTTCTACATTCTTAGAGCTATCTCTTGGAGCTTTCTCTCCTTCTAAATTCTTACCACTAGCAGTTGTGGTCTTCTATGTTGAGGTCTTCTCTCCTTCTGCAACCTTGGTACTGTCACCTTCTTTTTCCTTCACCTCTGGTTCTTTTTCCTGTATTCTTTCTTCTCCTTTAGATTCAGAGACTGTAGGGGAAAATGGAGGAGAGATATTTTCTTGTTCATGAGTCACCTCTTCCAGAGTAGAGGATTTTAAGCCCTTGTCTTTACCTTCACCGGAGTCCTCTATGATGGGAATGTTGAACTTTTTAAAAGCATTTCAGAGGATCTCTTCAGTCTCTCTTGCCACTTTGTCGGTTTCACCAAGCATGAGCTGATTCATCCTGGCTTTGCTGCGGAACTCATCCTTGCAATCTTTGAAGATCATATTCATTTGCTGTAGAGTGATTGAAGGAAAGTCCTGAATGGCGACCTGTTCCCGGATCTCGAGATATTTTTCTCAAGCATTGTTCTTCCTCATTTCAAGCCTTTTTTTTAAGCTTTTGGGAATTAGAGAGATAATTTCAATAAAAGCTTTATTGTAAGTGTTCAAAAACTTAACTGTGGCTTCCTCTAGAATCTTTTTATCTGCTTCATTATATGCATTATAGAATTCTGTTAAGGGTTGCAGGTTCCCATCCACAGTGACTGCTTTCACTACAATATCTAAGGATAGACTGGGTTTTTCAACAAATTCCTCTTCCTTCTCTTCTTCTCCTTGACCGGTAGAGTGTTCATGAGATGATTTCTTCTTCTTCTTGAGTTTCTTTATCTCCTCATCTGATTCAGTTTCTTCATCATCCTTTACGCTAACATAGGACCTTGTTGCCTTTTTCTTTGTTCTCTTTTCTCCTTTTCCTGATGCCTGGACTTTCAATTTTGATGTTCTTGAGATTTTGGCTATGACAGGTGTTGATCTCTTTGATGCTCTTGTCCAGGTGGAAGATTCTACCGGAGCACTTTCCTTACTTCTCTTTTCTTCCTCTTTCTCCTCTTTCTCTGCCCTTTCCACCTTTTCTCTATTGGCATCAAGAGCCTCCTTTGAGATGCCTAAGCCTTTGGCAATTTCTTCAACTTCTTTTCTCACTTTCCTCTTTATTTCCGGTTGTCTGAGTTCCACATGAACTTTTATACTTAGCTCTTCAAAGGTTCCAAACCTTTCTACCTTTGGATCCTTTGGTTGACTTAGCATGTGTTGAACATGCAGCTCCCCAATTTGTTTATCAACTTCATACCCCATAGGAATGATCCATACAGTTCTTGGTTCTACTGCCTCCATTAGGCACTGATCAGTCTCTACCATAAAACATACTGTGTCTTTGTATTTCTCAACAAGAGATTGGGGAATTCTCTCTCTTGCTTGCATCATGTTTTGAAAATTCTTAAAATATCCCCACAGGGCTGTATTTCTTGCTTTAGCATCCCCAAGCCCATGCAAATAGTCTCTGATTTAGATGGCAACTAGTCTATCATTCTGCCATATCCAGCCATTGGATCCGGGAAGCTCATTCATGTAATAAAAGATTAGGCAGAGTATCAAGCCACCATACTTGAAGGAGTTCTTCTTATCCTTCTTAATCTTTTGTAGATTTTCCAAAAGTTGGCTTAGAAGAAGTTCACATAGATCATTGTTAGCATTTTCTTTTAGCATTTGATAGGCTGTGTAAACTGCAATTCCCGGTACTAAATTTTCCCTACTGGAGTGATAAATTTTGTAACCAATTATCATGGATGCAAATTTGACATCCAGTTCAGTGATGTCTTCAATTGTCATAGCTCTCTTGTCAAATTTTGATCCGGTTGCATCACTTACTGTCTGATTCTTGACAGACCAGATGAGTGTAGACCGGTTACTACCCTAATTGCATCTTTGGTGATCTTAAATGGTTTATTCAACCATAAGAAATTGTCATGCACTCTACTCAACACATACCAAACCCATTCATCTTCTTCAAAACAGAGGAAATGAATGCACTGTGCAAAATGCTTATCCCGGATGGCTTTATACTGAGGTTTAATCTCAAAAGAATCATCTATTAACTGTTTGTGATAGATATCCACTAACTTTGATTCCCCAAATTCTTCAATATTCGCTTGTATGTAAACCCTAACCCTAATTTCTTCTGTATGCAACACACCATGCAGAACACTGGAAAATGCTCCTAGGGGATCTACTTCCAAAGATTTGTATGGATGTTTCTTGAATTTGGGGTGAGGCCTATCAGAAATTTTTACAATATTTAGAGTACCCATCATTCAAGGATTTATAGAGAGATATTTGATAACGGAGAATACCTTTTGCGCCTTTCGGTTTCACAGAGTTAGCTGGATCGATTTCTGGATGAATTGACTTCTGCAAATGATCTTTGATGAGCTTGAGGAATTTTGTTGCAGAGCTTCACTTTTCATTTCTTCTTGAATGTAGAATGAACAAATGGTTAATGAGAAAACCCTTATACTGCTCCGCAAACCCTAATGTTAGGTTGCAATAAATGCTCGACCTAAGTTATTCTGGTTTGCCTTATTAAATGACTTGAAGAACCGGATCAATCCTGATCTTTAAACATCTTGCAGATCTTCCAAATCTTAACCATAGTTTATTTGGATGTTTCTCTTATGAACCCTTTAATCTGCAACTCTTCTTGTGCCAGTTCCGGCACCAATTGACTCGCTAGGGGAACAAGGTTTTCTTTGTGTCTCCCCCTAAGCCAAAGCTCACTTTTTAATTTCTGGAAGGAATATCAGCACCAGAGTTTGGTGCGGATCCATCCCCTACATTCTCTGTACTTTTCTTCACCCTAATCTTGTTCATCTCACTTTGAACTTCATCCGCATTCACTTTTTGTTTTCCCTTATCTTGATTCTGATTATAACATACTGGACCTCTTTTGTCCTGATTCTTGCTTCTACAAAATTTTGCTATATGACCGGATCTATTGCAAATTTGGCAAACAACATTTTTTTGCATATTTGATTGATATCCTCTTGATCTGCATTGATTAGCCATATGACCCATTCTATTGCATGCAAAGCATCTACCATTGAATGAATTGTTCATTTGCATATTTCTGCATTCATGAGATTTGTGACCATACCTTTTGCAATTGAAGCACTGTCCGGAGAAGGATGTATTAGTCTGATTCATTGTCTTTCTGCACTGATTAGCTTTATGACCAAAGTTATTGCAGTTGTTGCAGTATCCATTGAAGGATGGATATCTTTGAGCATTAGGCTGTCTTACCGGAGGTCTTCTATGCCTGTTCCTTGGATTTTCTGATCTAAGATTCTTCTGACTAGATCCGGAGCTTTCTCCTTTCTCATATCCCAAACCACACTTGTCATCTACCCTCTTTTGACTTTCAAGAAGAACTTCAAGTTGAGAAGAACTTATCTTGAATTTCTCTTTATATTCATTTGTTGTTTGAAGATCCCTTTTAAGAGAGACAATTTGATCCTCAAGTTTTTCTTCATTATCTTTAGCATCTTTAAGATCAGATTCAAGATGTCTAATAATTCTATCCATCTTGTGGCAATCTTCTGATTTCTCCTTGCGAGATTGTCTTAGATCATCTTCAATTTTTCTTTTCTCTTCAACCTCTTGGGTAAACTTCATAACTCCTGATTCCATTTCATGTCTTACCATAATGATTTCTTTTGATAACTTTTTACATAACTTGGTTTTCTCCTTCAGATCTTCATTTGTATCATTGGCTTCACCTTGACTTGGCAATTGCTGAAGTAGCTCCTTTCTCTTTTTCATAGAGAGACTTAATTTGTCTTTTAGTTCTTTCATGAAATCATCAACCTATTTGAGCCTTTCCTTTAATTCATTGACTTCAGAGTTTGACTGCTCAAGATCATCAAGGGCAGTCTTGAGTTGCTCCCTTAAACCATATACCTCCATTTGAATTCCTAGATCTTCCTCAAGCTGTTAGACTCTGTTAAGAGGAACTTGGGTCTGATACCAATTGTTGATAATTGAGAGGGGGGTGAATCAGTTATCTTAATTATTTCAGCTTTCTAAACTTTCTTAATAATTAGTGTAGCATCAATTCAAACAAGCAAACATAACCATGAAATGGAAATACACATGACACAATATTTTTGACGTGGAAACCCTATTAAGGGAGAAAACCACGGGGTGATTAACCCAAGATTGTATTCTTTGTTAGAAGAATAGGATTACAAAATGGCACTTGCCAATTAGGGCTCACTGCCCGAGCACACTGCTCACAAGAGGCACACTGCCTACAAGAGGCACACTGTCTACAATTTATAAAGAGTGTAATACAATACTTGAACTGATAAGGAGCATCAACATATGCTGGAGTTCAGTTCTGGTTAGGCTCTGTACACTGATCTGCTGCACTTCATCTTTCGTCCCTTTTTTTGTGCTCCTTTTCTTTCACATACTGGACCTTACTTTCTACTTTTATTCAGCTCTATTGCTTTTCTTCCCACATCACCAAAAACCATGACACCTCTCACAACTAAATCCATCTTGTATATATATCCTCACAAGTGATTTCATCACCTTTCTAGTCGGCATCCAGAATAATCAATCTTTTCACAAACTCTGACCTGTCGGCTGAATCCTTGCTTACCAAGTAATGCGGATCAAGGATATACTTGTAGAAGTCATCAATCATGTCGGCCAATCATAACTTATGCCTTAATAAATTTTACCATCATTAGTAACACATCTGGAATAATGTCTGATGTTCTGCCGGTCAGTTCTTCCTTTGTCCACACTACCAATCAGGAACCTGATACTCAAGTATACATATCTTTTACTTCATCTATCACCGGAGGCCAAATCCTTGGAATCTATCACTCAAGGTAGTCCTCTTGACTTCCCCAAATCTGCACTTCACCAAGATACTTCCTTTGAGAGATCCAGACCTGACTGTCGGACCTTGCCACATGCTTTGTTCTTGCTTACCGGACCACAACATTCTTCACTCTAACTTCCGGTATAGACACACCATGTCCTGCGGATGTGTGGGATGAACTTTGTTGCCATCAATGACAACAATCATGAATCCATATAGTGTCTCTTGCCAACAATCTCCCCCTTTGGCATTGATGGCAATACTTAGTGAAAAATGACTAAGTGTATGCTCCCCCTTGGTTGATGCTCTATTTTTATATACATTTTCTGGAGCTCCCCCTTAGTTGGGTCCCTCATTTTTCATTGCTCCTCACTCCCCCTTTGACATGAATGGCAAAGGGTAGGGTCTGCATACCAAAATTTTCAAAATCTTGTCCGCATAAGTATATACATATGGAATACTTACATATACTGAAGTATGTCTGCAAAAGTTGTTTTCAATTGAATGAATTCTGTCCAAAATTGATAGATGACCACTCAACAGGAATGCAAACGCATCTGCCCTTTTTAGATCTGTTGGATCATTGCTCTGGGCTGTGATTTGAGCTTCTTTTATGGCCTCATGCATGGCCTCTAACTTAGGAAAAATTATCCCTCTGAGCTCACTCAACCTACTGATTCTATTTTTCTTCTCTTTTTCAAGCTTCTTATTTTCATTCAAAACTGCAACCGTTTGACATTCTTGATTTATTATGGATGTAGTAAGTGGATCAAAATTTTGAGAAAGTTTTATCAGTTTATCCTCCTATTCTTTCATTTTCTTCTCAATCTCCACTATTGTTTTGGACCATGATAAACAAAATTTGTACATTTCTCCGCCATCTTTAAGAGCATTTTCTAAGCTCTTTATCCCAATATTCATATTTCTCCTATCATTAATTATCAACCCTTGTACCTCTGATAATCTTTTTGCAAGAAATTCCTTCCGGACCTTATCTTCTGCTGACTTCTCTAGGGAGTCAAAATGTGTGCTAACACTATTGACTAGAGTTTTGAGATTACCGGATGAGGAGGTTGTGGGATCCTTTTGAAATGATGGCATAATCTTTTCTAGCACTTTGGAAGCAGCTTCTATCAACTCACAGTCTTCCATGTGAGACTTTAGGAATTTTTCTTTAGCCTTTGCTTTAGCAAATGAAGCTATCTTCATTGTCTGTACTGGAGAAATAGAATCAAAATTAAATGGTCCTTGTAGAAGCTCTGGTTCATCAATATCCATTGTTTCTTTGTTCAAGAATTCTTGGATAGTTTTTGCAGAGTCTCTTGCTGGAGACAGGTTTTTCTTTTCTTTTGCATTCTTAGAGCTATCTTTTGGAGCTTCCTCTCCTTCTACATTCTTACCACTAGCAGTTGTGGTCTTCTTTGTTGAGGTCTTCTCTCCTTCTGCAACCATGGTACTGTCACCTTCTTTTTCCTTCACCTCTGGTTCTTTTCCTGTATTCTTTCTTCTCCTTTAGATTTGGAGACTATAGGGGAAACCGGAGGAGAGATATTTGTTTGTTCATGAGCCACCTCTTCCAGAGTAGAGGATTCTGAGCCCTTGTCTTTACCTTCACCAGAGTCCTCTATGATGGGAATGTTGAACTTTTTAAAAGCATTTCGGAGGATCTCTTCAGTCTCTCTTGCCACTTTGTCAGTTTCACCAAGCATGAGCTGATTCATCTTGGCTTTGCTCCAGAACTCATCCTTGCAATCTTTGAAGATCATATTCATTTGATGCGGAGTGATTGAAGGAAAGTCTGAATGGCGACCTGTTCCCGGATCTCGAGATATTTTGCTCGAGCATTGTTCTTCCTCATTTCAAGCCTTTTCTCTAAGCTTTTGGGAATTAGAGAGATAATTTCAATAAAAGCTTTATTGTAAGTGTTCAAAAACTTAACTGTGGCTTGCTCTAGAATCTTTTTATCTGCTTCATTATATGCATCATAGAATTCTGTTAAGGGTTGCAGGTTCCCATCCACAGTGACTGCTTTCACTACAATATCTAAGGATAGAGTGGGTTTTTCAACAAATTCCTCTTCCTTCTCTTCTTCTCCTTGACCGATAGAGTGTTCAACGGATGATTTCTTCTTCTTCTTGACTTTCTTTATCTCCTCATCTGATTCAGTTTCTTCATCATCCTTTAGGCTAACATAGGACCTTGTTGCCTTTTTCTTTGTTCTCTTTTCTCCTTTTTCGGATGCCTAGACTTTTAGTTTTGATGTTATTAAGCTTTTGGCTGTGACAGATGCTGATCTCTTTGATGCTCTTGTCTAGGTGGAAGATTCTACCGGAGCACTTTCCTTCCCTTTTCTTCCTCTTTCTCCTCTTTCTCTGCCCTTTCCACCTTTTCTCTGTTGGCATCAAGAGCCTCCTTTGAGATGCCTAAGCCTTTGGCAATTTCTTCAACTTCTTTTCTCACTTTCCTCTTTATTTTCGGTTGTCTGAGTTCCACATGAACTTTTACACTTATCTCTTCAAAGGTTCCAAACCTTTCTACCTTTGGATCCTTTGGCTAACTTAGCATGTGTTGAACATGCAGCTCCCCAATTTGTTCATCAACTTCATACCCCATAGGCATGATCCATACAGTTCTTGGTTCTACTGCCTCCATTAGGCACTGATCAGTCTTTACCATAAAACATACTGTGTCTTTGTATTTCTCAACAAGAGACTGGGGAATTCTCTCTCTTGCTTGCATCATGTTCTAAAAATTCTTGAAATATCCCAACAAGGTTGTATTTCTTGCTTTAGCATCCCTAAGCCCATGCAAATAGTCTCTGATTTGGATGGCAACCGGTCTGTCATTCTGCCATATCCAGCCATTAGATCTGGGAAGCTCATTCATGTAATAAAAGAATAGGCAGAGTATCAAGCCACCATACTTGAAGAAGCTCTTCTTATCCTTCTTAATCTTTTGCAAATTTTCCAAAAGTTGGCTTAGAAGAAGTTCACACAGATCATAGTCAGCATTTTCTTTTAGCATTTGATAGGCTGTGTAAACTGCAGTTTTCGGTGCTGAATTTTCCCTACTGGAGTGATAAATCTTGTAGCCAATTATCATGGATGCAAATTTGACATCCAGTTCAGTGATGTCTTCAATTGTCATAGCTCTCTTGTCAAATTTTGATTCGGTTGCATCACTTACTATCTGATTCTTGACAGACTTGAGAACAGATATTCCATCGGATGAGTGCAGACTAGTTACTACCCTAATTGCATCTTTGGTGATCTTAAATGGTTTATTCAACCATAAGAAATTGTCATGCACTCTACTCAACACATACCGAACCCATTCATCTTCCTCAAAATAGGAGAAATGAATGCATTGTGCAAAATGCTTATCCCAAATGGCTTTATACTGAGGTTTAATCTCAAAAGAATCATCTATTAACTGTTTGTGATAGATATCCACTAACTTTGATTCCCCAAATTCTTCAATATTCGCGTGTATGTAAACCCTAATGTCTTCTGTATGCAACACACCATGTGGAACACTGGAAAATGCTCCTAGGGGATCTACTTCCAAAGATTTGTATGGATGTTTCTTGAATTTGGGGCGAGGCCTATCAGAGATTTTTAATATATTTGGAGTACCCATCATTCAAGGATTTATAGAGAGATATTTGATAACGGAGAATACCTTTTCTGCCTTTCAGTTTCACGGAGTTAGTCGGATCGATTTCTGGATGAATTAACTTCTGCAAATGATCTTTGATGAGCTTGAGGAATTTTGTTGTAGAGCTTCACTTTTCATTTCTACTTGAATGCAGAATGAACAAATGGTTAATGAGAAAACCCTTATATTGCTCCGCAAACCCTAATGTTAGGTTGCAATAAATGCTTGACCTAAGTTATTCTGGTTTTCCTTATTCGGATGACTTGAAGAACCGAATCAATCTTGATCTTTAAACATCTTGCGGATCTTCCAAATCTTAACCATAGTTTATTTGGATGTTTCCCTTATGAACCCTTTAATCTGCAACTCTTCTTGTGCCAGTTCCAACACCAATTGACTGGCTGGGGGAACAAGATTTTCTTTGTGTCTCCCCCTGAGCCAGAGCTCACTTTTTAATTTCTGGAAGGAATATCAACACCAGAGTCTGGTGCGGATCCATCCCCTACATTCTCTATACTTTTCTTCACCCTAATCTTGTTCATCTCACTTTGAACTTCATCCGCATTCACCTTTTGTTTTCCCTTATCTTGATTCTGATTATAATATATCGAACCTCTTTTGTCCTGATTCTTGCTTCTACAGAATTTTGCTATATGAACGAATCTATTGCAAATTTGCCAAACAACATTTCTTTGCATATTTGATTGATATCCTCTTGATCTGCATTGATTAGCCATATGACCCATTCTATTGCATGCAAAGCATTTACCATTGAATGAATTGTTCATTTGCATATTTCTGCATTCATGAGATTTCTGACCATACCTTTTGCAGTTGAAGCACTATCTGGAGAAGGATGTATTAGTTTGATTCATTCTCTTTCTGCACTAATTAGCTTTATGATAAAAGTTATTGCAGTTGTGGCAGTATCCATTGAAGGATGGATATCTTTGAGCATTAGGCTGTCTTACCGGAGGTCTTCTAGGCCTGTTCCTTGGATTTTCTGATCTAAGATTCTTCTGACCAGATCCGGAGCTTTCTCCTTTCTCATATCCCAAACCACACTTGTCATCTACCCTCTTTTGACTTTCAAGAAGAACTTCAAGTTGAGAAGAACTTATCTTGAATTTCTCTTTATATTCATTTGCTGTTTGAAGATCCCTTTTAAGAGAGACAATTTGATCCTCAAGTTTTTCTTCATCATCTTTAGCATCTTCAAGATCAGATTCAAGATGTCCGATAATTCTATCCATCTTGTGGCAATCTTCTGATTTCTCCTTGCGAGATTGTCTTAGATCATCTTCAATTTTTTTTTCCTCTTTAACCTCTTGGGTAAACTTCATAACTCCTGATTCCATTTCATGTCTTACCATAATGATTTTCTTTTGATAACTTTTCACATAACTTGGTTTTCTCCTTCAGATCTTCATTTGTATCATTGGCTTCACTTTGACTTGGCAATTGCTGAAGTAGCTCTTTTCTCTTTTTCATAGAGAGACTTAATTTGTCTTTTAGTTCTTTCATGAAATCATCAGCCTGTTTGAGTCTTTCCTTTAATTCATTGACTTCAGAGTTTGACTGGTCAAGATCATCAAGAGCAGTCTTGAGTTGTTCCCTTAAACCATATACCTCCATTTGAATTCCTAGATCTTCCTCAAGCTGTTAGACTCTGTTAAGAGGAAATTGGCTCTGATACCAATTGTTGATAATTGAGAGGGGGGGTGAATCAGTTATCTTAATTATTTCAGCTTTCTGAACTTTCTTAATAATTAGTGTAGCATCAATTCAAACAAGCAAACATAACCATGAAATGGAAATACACATGACACAATATTTTTGATGTGGAAACCCTGTTAAGGGAGAAAACCATGGGGTGATTAACCCAAGATTGTATTCTCTGTTAGAAGAATAGGATTACAAAATGGCACTTGCCAATTAGGGCTCACTACCCGAGCACACTGCTCACAAGAGGCACACTGCCTACAAGAGACACACTATCTACAATTTATAAAGAGTGTAATACAATACTTGAACTGATAAGGAGCATCAACATATGCTGGAGTTCAGTTCCAGTTAGGCTCTGTACACTGATCTGCTGCACTTCATCTTTCCTCGCTTTTTTTGTGCTGCTTTCCTTTCACATACTAGACCTTCCTTTCTGCTTTTATTCGGCTCTACTACTTTTCTTCGCACATCACCAAAAACCATGACACCTCTCACAACTAAATCCATCTTGTATATATATCCACACAAGTGATTTCATCACCTTTCTAGTCGGCATTCGGAATAGTCAATCTTTTCACAAACTCTAACCTGTCGGCTGAATCCTTGCTTACCAAGTAATGCGGATCAAGGATATACTTGTAGAAGTCATCAATCATGTCGGCCAATCATAACTTATGCCTTAATAACTTTTACCATCATCAATAACACATCCGGAATAATGTCTGATGTTTTGCCGGTTAGTTCTTCCTCTGTCCACACTGCCAATCAGGAACCCGATACTCAAGTATACATATCTTTTACTTCATCTATCACCGGAGGCTAAATCCTTGGAATCTATCGCTCAAGGTAGTCCTCTTGACTTCCCCAAATCCGCACTTCACCAAGATACTTCCTTTGAGAGATCCGGACCTGACTGTCGGACCTCGCCACATGCTTTATTCTTGCTTACCGGACCACAACATTCTTCACTCTGACTTCCGGTATAGACACACCATGTCCTGCGGATGTGTGGGATGAACTTTGTTGCCATCAATGACAACAATCATGAATGCATATAGTGTCTCTTGCCAACAATCTCCCCCTTTAGCATTGATTGCAATACTTAGTAAATGACTAAGTGTATGCTCCCCCTTGGCTGATGCTCTATTTTTATATACATTTTCCGAAGCTCCCCCTTAGTTAGATTCCTCATTTTTCACTGCTTCTCACTCCCCCTTTGACATCAATGGCAAAGGGTAGGGTCCGCATACCAAAATTTTCAAAATCTTGTCCGCATAAGTATATACATATGGAATACTTACATATATTGAAGTATGTTTGCAAAAGTTGTTTTCAATTGAATGAATTCTGTAGCCCAACTTTGCTTCATTCTATCCAAAATTGATATATGACCACTCAACAAGAATGCAAATGCATCTGCCCTTTTTAGATCTATTGGATCATTGGTCTGGGCTGTGATTTGAGCTTCTTTTATGGCCTCATGCATGGCCTCTAACTTAGGGACAATTATCCCTCTGAGCTCACTCAACCTACTGATTCTATTTTTCTTCTCTTTTTCAAGCTTCTTAATTTCATTCAAAACTACAACCGTTTGAACTTCTTGATTTATTATGGATTAGTAAGTGAATCCAAATTTTGAGAAAGTTTTATCAGTTTATCCTCCTGTTCTTTCATTTTCTTCTCAATCTCCATTGTTGTTTTGGACCATGATAAACAAAATTTGTACATTTCTCTGCCATCTTTAAGAGCATTTTCTAAGCTCTTTATCCCAATATTCATATTTCTCCTATCATTAATTATCAACCCTTGTACCTCTGATAATCTTTTTGCAAGAAATTCCTTCCGGACCTTATCTTCTGTTGACTTCTCTAGGGAGTCAAAATGTGTGCTAACACTATTGACTAGAGTTTTGAGATTACCAGATGAGGAGGCTATGGGATCCTTCTGAAATGATGGCATAATCTTTTCTAGCACTTTGGAAGCAGCTTCTGTCAACTCACAGTCTTCCATGTGAGACTTTAGGAGTTTTTCTTTAGCCTTTGCATTAGCAAATGAAGCTATCTTGATTGTCTGTACTGGAGAAAGAGAATCAAAATTAAATGGTCCTTGTAGAAGCTCCGGTTCATCAATCTCCATTGTTTCTTTGTTCAAGAATTCTTGGACAGTTTTTGCAGAGTCTCTTGCCAGAGACAAGTTTTTCTTTTCTTTTGCATTCTTAGAGCTACCTCTTGGAGCTTTTTCTCCTTCTACATTCTTACCACTAGCAGTTGTGGTCTTCTCTGTTGAGGTCTTCTCTCCTTCTGCAACCTTGGTACTGTCACCTTCTTTTTCCTGTATTCTTTCTTCTACTTTAGATCTGGAGACTGTAGGGGAAACCAGAGGAGAGATATTTGTTTGTTCATGAGCCACGTCTTCTGGAGTAGAGGATTCTGAGCCCTTGTCTTTACCTTCACCAGAGTCCTCTATGATGGGAATGTTGAACTTTTTAAAAGCATTTCGAAGGATCTCTTCGGTCTCTCTTGCCACTTTGTCAGTTTCACCAAGCATGAGCTGATTCATCCTGGCTTTGCTCCGGAACTCATCCTTGCAATCTTTGAAGATCATATTCATTTGCTGCGGAGTGATTGAAGGAAAGAGCTGAATGGCGACCTGTTCCTGGATCTCGAGATATTTTGCTCGAGCATTGTTCTTCCTCATTTCAAGCCTTTTCTCTAAGTTTTTGGGAATTAGAGAGATAATTTCAATAAAAGCTTTATTGTAAGTGTTCAAAAACTTAACTGTGGCTTCCTCCAGAATCTTTTTATCTACTTCATTATATGCATCATAGAATTCTGTTAAGGGTTGTAGGTTCCCATTCACAGTGACTGCTTTCACTACAATATCTAAGGATAGAGTTGGTTTTTCAACAAATTCCTCTTCCTTCTCTTCTTCTCCTTGACCGGTAGAGTGTTCACCAGATGATTTCTTCTTCTTCTTGAGTTTCTTTATCTCCTCATCTGATTTAGTTTCTTCATCATCCTTTAGGCTAACATAGGACCTTGTTGCCTTTTTCTTTGTTCTCTTTTCTCCGTTTTCAGATGCCTGGACTTTCGGTTTTGATGTTCTTGAGCTTTTGGCTGTGACAGTTGCTGATCTCTTTGATGCTCTTGTCTAGGTGGAAGACCCTACTGGAGCACTTTCCTTACTTCCCTTTTCTTCCTCTTTCTCCTCTTTCTTTGCCCTTTCCACCTTTTCTCTGTTGGCATCAAGAGCCTCCTTTGAGATGCTTAATCCTTTGGCAATTTCTTCAACTTCTTTTCTCACTTTCCTCTTTATTTCCGGTTGTCTGAGTTCCACATGAACTTTTACACTTAGCTCTTCAAAGGTTCCAAACCTTTCTGCCTTTGGATCCTTTGGCTAACTTAGCATGTGTTGAACATGCAGCTCCCCAATATGTTCATCAACTTCATACCCCATATGCATGATCCATACAGTTCTTGGTTCTACTGCCTCCATTAGGCACTGATCAGTCTCTACCATAAAACATACTGTGTCTTTGTATTTCTCAACAAGAGACTGGGGAATTCTCTCTCTTGCTTGCATCATGTTCTAAAAATTCTTGAAATATCCCCGTAGGGCTGTATTTCTTGCTTTAGCATCACTAAGCCCATGCAAATAGTCTCTGATTTGGATGGCAACCGGTCTGTCATTCTGCCATATCCAGCCATTGGATCCGGGAAGCTCATTCATGTAATAAAAGAATAGACAGAGTATCAAGCCACCATACTTGAAGGAGTTCTTCTTATCCTTCTTAATCTTTTGCAGATTTTCCAAAAGTTGGCTTAGAAGAAGTTCACACAGATCATTGTCAGCATTTTCTTTTAGCATTTCATAGGCTGTGTAAACTGCAGTTCCCGGTACTAAATTTTCCCTACTAGAGTGATAAATCTTGTAACCAATTATCATGGATGCAAATTTGACATCCAGTTCAGTGATGTCTTCAATTGTCATAGCTCTCTTGTCAAATTTTGATCCGGTTGCATCACTTACTATCTAATTCTTGGCAGACTTGAGAACAGGTATTCCACTGGATGAGTGCAGACCGGTTACTGCCCTAATTGTGTCTTTGGTGATCTTAAATGGTTTATTCAACCATAAGAAATTGTCATGCTCTCTACTCAACACATACCGAACCCATTCATCTTCTTCAAAATAGGGGAAATGAATGCACTATGCAAAATTCTTATCCCGGATGGCTTTATATTGAGGTATAATCTCAAAAGAATCATCTATTAACTGTTTGTGATAGATATCCACTAACTTTGATTCCCCAAATTCTTCAATATTCACTTGTATGTAAACCCTAATGTCTTCTGTATGCAACACACCATGCGAAACATTGGAAAATGCTCCTAGGGGATCTACTTCCAAAGATTTGTATGGATGTTTCTTGAATTTGGGGCAAGGCCTATCAGAGATTTTTACAATATTTGGAGTACCCATCATTCAAGGATTTATAGAGAGATATTTGATAACGGAGAATACCTTTTGTGCCTTTCGGTTTCACGGAGTTAGCCGGATCAATTTCTGGATGAATTGACTTCTGCAAATGATCTTTGATGAGCTTGAGGAATTTTGTTGCAGAGCTTCACTTTTCATTTCTTCTTGAATGTAGAATGAACAAATGGTTAATGAGAAAACCCTTATATTGCTCTGTAAACCCTAATGTCAGGTTTCAATAAATGCTCGACCTAAGTTATTCCAGTTTGCCTTATTCGGATGACTTGAAGAACTGGATCAATCCTGATCTTTAAACATCTTGCGGATCTTCCAAATCTTAACCATACTTTATTTGGATGTTTCTCTAATGAACCCTTTAATCCGCAACTCTTCTTGTCCCAGTTCTGACACCAATTGACTAGCTGGGGGAATAAGGTTTTCTTTGTGTCTCCCCCTGAGCCAGAGCTCACTTTTTAATTTTTGAAAGGAATATCAGCACCAGAGTTTGGTGCGGATCCATCCCCTACATTCTCTGTACTTTTCTTCACCCTAATCTTGTTCATCTCACTTTGAACTTCATCTGCATTCACTTTTTGTTTTCGCTTATCTTGATTCTGATTATAATATACTGGACTTCTTTTGTCCTGATTCTTGCTTCTACAGAATTTTACTATATGACCGGATCTATTGCAAATTTGGAAAACAACATTTCTTTGCATATTTGATTAATATCCTCTTGATCTACATTGATTAGCCATATGAACCATTCTATTGCATGCAAAGCATCTACCATTGAATGAATTGTTCATTTGCATATTTCTGCATTCATGAGATTTGTGACCATACCTTTTGCAGTTGAAGCACTGTCCGAAGAAGGATGTATTAGTCTGATTCATTCTCTTTCTGCACTGATTAGGTTTATGACCAAAGTTATTGCAGTTGTGGCAGTATTCATTGAAGGATGGATATCTTTGAGCATTAGGCTGTCTTACCGGAGGTCTTCTAGGCCTGTTCCTTGGATTTTCTGATCTAAGATTCTTCTGACCAGATCCGAAGCTTTCTCCTTTCTCATATCCCAAACCACACTTGTCATCTACCCTCTTTTGACTTTCAAGAAGAACTTCAAGTTGAGCAGAACTTATCTTGAATTTCTCTTTATATTCATTTGTTGTTTGAAGATCCCTTTTAAGAGAGACAATTTGATCCTCAAGTTTTTCTTCATTATCTTTAGCATCTTCAAGATCAGATTCAAAATGTCTGATAATTCTATCCATCTTGTGGCAATCTTCTGATTTCTCCTTGAGAGATTGTCTTAGATCATCTTCAATTTTTCTTTTCTCTTCAACCTCTTGGGTAAACTTCATAACTCCTGATTCCATTTCATGTCTTACCATAATGATTTCTTTTGATAACTTTTCACATAACTTGGTTTTCTCCTTCAAATCTTCATTTGTATCATTGGCTTCACCTTGACTTGGCAATTGCTGAAGTAGCTCCTTTCTCTTTTTCATAGAGAGACTTAATTTGTCTTTTAGTTCTTTCATGAAATCATCAGCCTGTTTGAGTCTTTCCTTTAATTCATTGACTTCAGAGTTTGACTGCTCAAGATCATCAAGGGCAGTCTTGAGTTGCTCCCTTGAACCATATACCTCCTTTTGAATTCCTAGATCTTCCTCAAGCTATTAGACTCTGTTAAGAGGAACTTGGGTCTGATACCAATTGTTGATAATTAAGAGGGGGGGTGAATCAGTTATCTTAATTTTTTTAGCTTTCTAAACTTTCTTAATAATTAGTGTAGCATCAATTCAAACAAGCAAACATAACCATGAAATGGAAATACACATGACACAATATTTTTGATGTGGAAACCCTGTTAAGGGAGAAAACCATGGGGTGATTAACCCAAGATTGTATTCTCTATTAGAAGAATAGGATTACAAAATGGCACTTGCCAATTAGGGCTCACTGCCCGAGCACACTACTCACAAGAGGCACACTGCCTACAAGAGACACACTGTCTACAATTTATAAAGAGTGTAATACAATACTTGAAGTAATAAAGAGCATCAACATATGCTGGAGTTCAGTTCCGGTTAGGCTCTGTACATTGATCTGCTGCACTTCATCTTTCCTCCCTTTTTTTGTCCTGCTTTCCTTTCACATACTGGACCTTCCTTTCTTCTTTTATTTGGCTCTACTACTTTTCTTTGCACATCACCAAAAACCACGACACCTCTCACAACTAAATCCATCTTGTATATATTTCCGCACAAGTGATTTAATCACCTTTCTAGTCGGCATCCGGAATAGTCAATCTTTTCACAAACTCTGACATGTCGGCTGAATCCTTGCTTACCAAGTAATGCGGATCAAGGATATACTTGTAGAAGTTATCAATCATGTCAGCCAATGATAACTTATGCCTTAATAACTTTTACCATCATTAGTAACACATCCGGAATAATGTCTGATGTTCTGCCGGTTAGTTCTTCCTCTGTCCACACTCCCAATTAGGAACCTGATACTCAAGTATACATATCTTTTACTTCATCTATCACCAGAGGCTTAATCCTTGGAATCTATCACTCAAGGTAGTCCTCTTGACTTCCCCAAATCCGCACTTCACCAAGATACTTCCTTTGAGAGATCTGGACCTGACTGTCAGACCTTGCCACATGCTCTGTTCTTGCTTACCGAACCACAACATTCTTCACTCTGACTTCCGGTATAGACACACCATGTCCTGCGGATGTGTGGGATGAACTTTTTTGCCATCAATGACCAATCATGAATCCATATAGTGTCTCTTGGCAACATTATCATCTACTCTCCTTTAATTTTGAATGTATCTGTCATGCCTGTGAAATATATCCTCTATGGATACGAGAACCTTGGGAATCTTATTACCTTTCAACTGGATAATACTTGAGTCTGCCTCTTTTGAGGCTTTTGCATCGTTTGAAGCTACTAACATAGGTTCTTCAAACCAACCTTCAAAGGATGAGAAGAACAAATCAAATTCATCATTGCTCTCTTCAACATTTTTGATCTCCATAATTGATTCTCTGAAAGGAGCCAAACTCCCCTCAAAGAATAGCCCTTTGAAATTATCTTCCATGATGAGAAAATATTTGATGTGGTCATCATCATCAAAGACTTGCCAGTTGTCACAATTGTCAGGGACAGTGGCCTGTATACCAACTCAATAGAAAATGCATTCTGACGGAAGCCAGAATGAGGCATGAAAAGTGAAGCAGATACTGCAAGGGTATTTGCTTTGCTATTGTCTGAGCATGGGATGTATTTGATGTCAAATGCCTCAAAGCAGTCAGTTGCATTCCAAACTCTGTATCTGTAATGTCGAAGACGATCTTGTCTTACTTGAAATTGTCCATTGATCTACTTTATGACCAGCTCTGTATCACCTTGAACTCTGAGTAATTTAATACCCATATCTTTTGCATTCTTGAGACCTAACAGAAGCACCTCATATTCTGCTGTATTATTTGTACATTCAAACTACAAATGGTATGCAAATGGATACAAATGACCATCGGGAGAAATTGTCACGGCCCCCGCTCTTGAACCGGCAGTTGAACAACTTCTGTCAAACTACATAGTCCACGTCTTTAGCTCTTCTTTTGATTTTCCAACCACTCACACAACCTCCTAATTCTCTTCGGTTATTTCTGACAATATAACATAGGTACTAGGGCTTGTTTCTTGATATAACACTTGTGCTTGAGGATCTTGAGACTTCACCATAGTGAACCAAGACTTGGTTTCTGGTTCCAACTTGAAACTGCCTTTCTTTAAAGTAATTGTCGCAGATGACTAATCCAATTGTATCTCTCCTTTGAGATCTTTGTAGAAGCTTCTACTCAACAGCATCCTGTAACTTGCTAGAATGTCGACTACCAAAATAGTCATCATAATTTTTTTCTCGGGACAAGCCACCAACCGTACTTGAGCATCCTTCAATTGTCTGACCAACAACATTGATTTAGACTCAAGCAAATAACACTTGTCATGCATCTTGGTGCACGAGAGTCCTAATGCATTCATCACCTACAAAGGCATGACATTGTCTAAGGCTCCTGAATCAATGATACAATTGCTCAATTTATAGCCTCCTATGTACAGAGAGATATAGAAAGGCTTGTGCTTCTCTTCTGCTGGAATAGAGGATTCAAGGAATGTAGGCTGTATGACAGTCTCCTTCTTGACATACTTAACAATTCTATCCAGCCATTCTGGATGGTCTTGAAGATATTCCAACTGGAAAATCTGTACCTTTGTCTTCATCATAGAATCCACAATATCAAAATTTACCGAAGACAAATCTTGAGCAGCCTTGATATTTTCATGTGGTCTCTTAACATTAGAAGTGGAGGCCACTTCCTTCCCCTTTTCTTTTGATCTTAGTTTATCTTCTTTTTTATGTGCCTTGAAATGTTGAGCACGTGTAAACATAGGCACCAAAAAATCCTCATGATTTACCGCAAGAGAATATAGACAAAGATCCTCATGTTCTTCCTTTTTTAAAATGGGTTCTTTCTGGAAGTATCTCGTAGTAGAGTCACCATCAATGTTGTTCATTTGTGGTAAGACAACATTCACACTTGGGGAAGGGACAATATTTGAAATGGGTGCAACATTAACATATCTCATAATATGATTCATTCTTAAAATTTCAAGACATGTGGTACCAGTATGCGCATTAGTTTCGTGAAATGAGAAAAACACTACATTTTGTGCAGTGTCAATTGTTTGTCTTGGTGGAGGTGCTAGCAACCTAGGCCTATAGTTATTAAAAGGCTGGAAATTGTTCCTCTTAGGCTGGTATGGTTTCTGTGGTTGATAGTATTGTTGTGGTTGAAATTGTGGTTGTTGTGATAGACACGGTTGCTGCGTAGGTTGCCCCTGAGTAGGCAACTGCCTCTTCATAATAGTCACTTCATTTGCTACCTTATGTAGTAGTGGATCTGCAGAACTTTGAACAAGAGGCCTGATTGAATCTGTCTTCATCTTTCCAAAGGTAATCATGTTATCCTCTAACTTGATGGCATTTTCTTGTGCACTGGATAATTTTGTTTCATCAGTCGATCTCAAAAAGAAGGCTATCTCAGAAGGAAGAGAACTAATGAAATTGCTCAACGTAATTTCTGGAGATGGATTGAGTGTATGAGAAAGGTGTGTAACTAGGCAATTAAACCTTGTTATGAACTCCCTCATTGGTTCATTGTTCTCCATCTTTGAATTTGATAGTTGGGTGAAGAATTGATGATTGTCTTCGGTAGGTTTGAACCTCGCCAAGAATTTCTTGCTCATAGTTGCCCAATTTGTAATGATGCCTGGATCCAGATGATTGAACCAATCGGTAGCATATCCCATAAGAGACTCGACAAAGAGATGCACAACAACATCTTCATGTGATAAATGCAAAATGGTGCAAGCCGTTGTGAATGGAGAGATGTGTTCATCAGGATGTTGAGTCATCACCATGAAACTGGGGAAAGTGCTTCCTTGACCCCTTTGGTAGATCATGATGTGCTTGTAGGGCCAAAGGTCCAATGTTGTTACCCCAAGGTAATGGGGGTGGACATCTATGATTCTAATTAATGTGATTATTATTATTGTTTGCATCACCCATTACTCTAGGCTGGATTATGGGTTCCTCTTGAGGTTCTTCCTACTTGACTTCATGAACTAATTGGACCTCAAGAACTATATTGGATGCTTCTCCAACTTCTATAGGAATAAGATCTTGGAAGAATAGATCTGTAGTGCCATCTTTTCCCCTTCTTGTATAAACCCTGTGAGCCAGGATTATCTATTGTCATGTGGGAGGTGGTAATACTGGTCTTCTAGACACAAGATCTGCTTTGTTTTCTTCTTCACCAAGAATAATAGCCATGTTTCTCCATTGAGCAGGACTTTCCTTTTGTGAAAATATGAAAATCCTTAGGCTACTAATGATGTTCGTTTGCTCTCCTTCCACACATACAAGATTTGGTTGAATAGTAGGTGGTGTAAGATTTGGTTGTTGAATAGGAGCACTAGGATGCCAGATAATAATTCCTATGACATAAGCTTAAGCTTGCATGAAGTTTTATGCCTTGTACCCCATGGTGGGTAGCAGAAAACTGTTGGCATGTTTCAATTCGCACCTTTGGAATGTGAGTTGGAAATGGACAACTATGCATAGATAAACTGCTCTTCTATTAGGAGGGGAAGTTCCCTCTTTGTTGATGATTGCTAAAAAGATAGATAAACTAAATTTTCCTATCTTTTTGTTTCTTAGCTGCGAGCACAAGGTTATAAAACTCTCGCTACAGCAGAGGTTTTTCCCTTTAACTTCTAACTACAACTAGGCCTAAACTAAATGACGCTTTTAACAACCTAAGTAAACTTAGATCTTAGGAGTCAAAAGTAAACAAGGAATGATTTATCAACACAAAATCTTAAATATACTTGTTCCAGATCACATCCCAAGACTTATTGTACTTTAAAGATATAAGCTGAAATTAAGAATATGCAAGCAACACATAAACGATAAACTAAATGAACTTGAGGTAGAAAATCAAAGCAATGAAAGGCGTAATATTTCTATTCTCAATATTCAAAAAGTAGTTACAACTCCAGGATAACAATATTGTAGCAAAGATAGGCATGCAATAAATGATCAAACACTGGATTACAAAAGACACAAAGGTGAACAAGCACTTGAATAACAATTTGCAAGCTAGAATAGGCACAACAAATTATGCTATCACAATTACAGTTACTAAACAATGGGCAAGGATGCCCTTATTTATACATAAATCAAAGGAGTAGGGAACCCTAAAATCTCCTTGATCCTAGCTAACTAACTTGCCAACTCGCAAGCTTTATTTCTATTCTAAGTAAAGATTACAACTAACACCCACTTTAAAACAATCTGCTTTAAAGCAAAGAAAGCTCCAACTATTACAAAGTGCTTTTTTCTATTTAAAGGATGGATAAGCTTTGAATGAAAGCAAATGCTTTAAAGAAAAACATTGAGTTAAATCTACTTTTTGAGTCCCATCCTTATCTACATCGCTGCCCTATTGGTGACATCATCCACTGATATTTTGGGAAACAATATTCTCCAAAACGTTAGTACCTGTATCCTTGCCGAGAACACTGATGCTTTCCAAGATGATATTCTATTTTTCTAACATCTCTTCACCATCTACAACCATCCTGTAGGAATTCACAAACTTCATCCTCAACTTTATCAAACTTTACTGTTATAGCGGCAAAATGATCCATCTTGTTAGCAGTGAGATCACCATTAAAATTCATGCAGATGAGAGTCTGAAATTCTATCTGTACTTCCTTGAGATCACATGGGGTACCATCTTCTTTCTCATATGAGCATAGGATCTAAGAAATAAAAGACCTCATGAACTTGAGAGCACTTATCACCTTTTCTTTCCATTCCGCTAAATCTGAGGATATCCTCTCATGGTTTTCTACTATGAAAAAAAATTGTGCTTTCCAAGTAGAAAATTTCTTCTTATTTTTTGCTGAATCGACAAAATCATATGCTACCTTCAAGTTGGAGATTATGATCTCAAATATTGGCTTGTCTTCAGCTATACTCTTCTCAAATCCCTGAATGCCTTGACGTAAAACTCGAGCATTGTATTTCAATTGGTAGATCTATGAAAGTACAAATCTGCCTTTAGTTACAAAATCTTCCATGCAATCCTTCATGTGCCTCACGTAAATGACCAACTGACTTAGCTTCTAGTGATCAGACAACGATTCTAGAATCTGAGGAAGCAATAAGTTGGCCTATGAAGTGCCTTGAAGAAGATTGGAAATATATTGCCGTAGCTGCCTATTTTCAACCTTGAGGGCTGCTTTATCTTCTCCATCCTTCAACACTCTCTCTTTTAGATTATCTGCTGCAACCTCAAAGAGATTCACATTCGTGTGCTGAGTACTTCTACCAAGATTGGCTCTAACCACCTTGAAGTCATCAACCTCAATCTCATTGACACTCATATCTATGAAAGTACAAATCTGCCTTTAGTTACAAACTCTTCCATGCAATCCTTCATGTGCCTCACGTAAATGACCAACTGACTTAGCTTCTAGTGATTAGACAGCGATTCTAGAATCTAAGGAAGCAATAAGTTGGCCTATGAAGTGCCTTGAAGAAGATTGGAAATATATTGCCGTAGCTGCCTATTTTCAACCTTGAGGGCTGCTTTATCTTCTCCATCCTTCAACACTCTCTCTTTTAGATTATCTACTGCAACCTCAAAGAGATTCACATTCATGTGCCGGGTACTTCTACCAAGATTGGCTCTAACCACCTTGAAGTCATCAACCTGAATCTCATTGACACTCGTATCTTCTAGCGGTGTTGCAGTTTCAAGAATAATCTTTGCATCAACATTTTTCTCCATGTGAAATTGCTTCTTAAATTTCTTCTCTGGTGCATCTTGGTAGATGCTATGAAGTTCTGTCAATTTCAACTAGTATGAAGGCTTTCTCCTCTTCCTACCCAAGATGTTCTTGAGCCAAGAAGAGCTAACTTCCTTGGGAGGCTTGGTTATAGTTCTATCAACTCTTGATGAATCAATGTGTGTCACAATGTTATGAACTGGCAAATCTAGTTCTAAATATATGTGAATGGGAGAAGACCTTGGTGATGGAGGTGGAGAAACATGAACTGAAGGCATTGCTTCAACATGTGGTGTTGATTCAACCAGAACTTTTGATGCAACTACTGGTTGTTCCTGCTGAATATGGACTGGAGACTTAACCTTTTACCTCTTCAATTTGGCCATCTTTGTTCCTTTTGGAAGAATGCTCATAGCCTTAACTCTTGGTTTGGGTTTAGAAATGGTATAGATGTCTGAACAACTGGAAAATCTGCAATTGGAATGACTTCTTTCCGCTTCTTCTTATTATTCAATAATATCATACTATTTTTGATAAACCGGTTCATTCTTTCCTCGATTGAGGTGCTCTCTTTGGCAAAACAATCAACTTGTGATAGTGGCTTTTGCTCAACCTGATCTCTGAAATACATGGGAAGTAGAACCTCACCATCATAATTTGACAAGCCTTCTACATCCTCTGACAGGACATCAGCCAATTGCTATGTTGGTGTTTTTTCCCAGACTGGATGCTTGTTCCCAATTATCCCTACAAAGTAGCCATCATTGATCAACAAGATTCCCAGGCCAAGGGCCAACAGTATAGGAGATAGACTCTATAAATATCTCCTCTTCTTCTTTAGGCTCTGCAGAACCAAGGGGGGTATTCCCTATTCAACATCTATGAAATGCATCTACAAATTAGCTGGGATGTTGACACAAAGCAGATAAATCCTCTCTTATGTAGACCAAAACTATGAGATAAGTGCAAAGGGGCTAGCTTTGGGCCTATGTTTAGTTGTGAGACAGAGGATTTCGGTCCTAAACTACTCCTAATATCCTAAAGGTTTGTATTAAAAGTTTGAGTTTGATTTATATTTGGAAGCAAAACTAGGACCTTGGTTGTAGCCTAAATACAAGACCAGATTGGTGCCTATCTAGGGCTCAGAGTCAGTAGACGTATATATGTGAATGCTTATCATAGACTTGAAACAACAATTAGATTTCAAGGGGATTATGCAATGTCTGCCTTACAGACACTACCCAAGATAAAGTATTTAGTTATTTCTGCTTACAAACATCCTTACTGCAATGTATTCTTCTCAACACTTAACCTGAAACATTTAATCTACTCCTTGAGCATAAGTAAAAGATTAAGCATTCAATATAGTAAACCCATATTCTAGAATCCCAAACACCCCTTAGCTGTTTAGATTCAGAAGAAGAACACATTCAGTTTGGAGACAAATAACAAAATACATGCTATAAAGAATTACTCATTTGAATCAACATGAAACTGACGAATTCTATGCATAAGGCATTCAACATACAACTCATAAACTCACAAAATACTTAGAATAGAGCCACCAATGAAGTTGTATTTCATTACAGCACCAAAACTTGTCCAGTTTTCAATAACCACAAATGAGTGACACAGTCTGCTTATACAACAAGAAAGTGTACTTAGCATTAATTACAAGGTAAATCAAAAATTCTCCAGTTACAATGCACCAAGAATGGCACCCAAATCAATCAATGCAGCAGAAAAACAAAACGGGAAGAAGCAAAAGAAGGGCGAGGAGTAGTTGAACTCGAGCTCTGTGCTGCCGCTTGGGGATTTTTCCTCATAAAACTGGTAGGTGGCCAATTAACCATCGGCCCATGCCTCTGTATGTTGCCATTAATGATTCAGCTACCCATAGCTCCCCTTGGAAGTTGCGACAACGCATCCATGGAGTTCTCCCACTCAAAACATGATTGCATATGCTTAGGAAAAACCTTCGCTGGCAATTTGAAACACAGCCATTGATCATATCTCCCTATCGTTGAGATCAATGGCTCCAAAGCATGCCGAGAAGTCACCAACCAATGACATCATGCCAGTAGGCACCTAGCTCCTCTATCACTGACTTTTCCCCTCTCTATTTTCCCTTTTTTGCCCTTGTATATGCATGGTCAAATGCATATACAATCGCCTTTTTAAATCTTTGTATATGCAGGATGCATATACATACAACAGCTTCTTTAAGTTGCCAGGGCCCACCATTTGTATATTGGCCCTTGCATATTGCGAACATACAAGCACTTTATACAATCCATGGACCTCAAATTTCATTCACTGCATTTGATTCCTCCTTCGCGTCCAGGCTGTATGTCTTTCCTTTGTACATCGGGTTGTATGCTGCATATACAAATGTGATATACAATCTGCGGACCTCAAATGACTATGAGGGGCTTTGAAATTCAAATCGGGTCCGACTTACATTTCCTTACTTGTACATAACCTTGCATATCGTGAACATACAAATGCAATATACATACAATGGACCCCAACCATTTACCCATCGCATTTGAAAAACTTTCAAATCTGGGCCTTGTATCTCCTTTTGTTTGTATATCGGCATATACAATGCCATATACATGCTAGCTGTAGATTTCAACACCTTTTCTGCTAGATTGGAATATCCCCTGGAATCTACATTGTATCTTTCCTTTGTCTTTCACCTTTGCACATTGACAATGCACATCTACTTTGTACGCCGATCATATACAACCTCACTTGTATATACCTGAGGGCCCCACTGAATGCATCTCTGCCGCACTGTAGCAAATGTATATGCGCTCCCTTTGTATGCTGCTCGATATACAAGACCACTTGTACATCGCACTATAGCGAAAGCATATCCGCCACCCTTGTATATTTCACTTGTATGTCTAAAAATACAAATCTGTTAAACAAGCAAGCACATCATACCATTGCAGAATATTCCTAGGAATCTGTGATAGATTCTCCCATGTATATGCAACCCGATATGCATTTCAGAATGCATATGACTTATTTTTTCACCATTTCGGAAAGCCGATCTACACCTTTGAGCCCGCCAACATACATTTGCATTTGCACATATAAAAACTTAGCATTTTTCTCAAATGTGATAGGGACAAGCAGTAAAACATTACATGTGGGTCGAGGAACAATATAACCTAAGGTACTAAGGGTTTAATGGGATAGAAATAGAAACCTGCAAACTCAATTTCAGAACCCTAACCCTAGGTGAGCACCACCCTGCTGCATGCTATAGCTACGTTTCTGCACTTCAAACTCATCTACACAATTAGCCCAGAAATCTTCAACTGCAGGGCATGCACATAATTTTGACCAAGGTGTGCTGCAAAAACACCACGGGGATCATATGAAAACCTCCTTTCAAATGACTTGAGTCCATACTTGGACAATTGGCTACCAATTACTTTGGCATCTAGTCCAGATCTACATTTGTATATACCCATCCCAGTGGGAAAACTAAAAGATGTCTTGTGCCTGCTATGCAAAAATGAATGAAATTCAAAGACTTGCCTCAGAAATTCAATGAACGCTACCTCATTCGTAGGATATCTTGGTAGTATGACTGGCTCTCCTCACAAACCATATACTCTAATGTAGGAAAAAGTGGGAAACTGTATAAACCAATCATCCCATTTCACCATTGTTGATTTGGCATCAGCTAAAAACTGTATATGCAACTCATTATCAAGATCTCACACCTCATGCATAAGGAATGCATCATTTACCTACCTATAATGTCGTTCAGACTCTGAAAACTCTAACTACAGGTAATGGTGATATATATACATCGAATGTTGAGAGTTCCAACAACATTCAAACCTCTAAATTGACCTTGAAAGGCCATCAGATATACGAGGTATGACATCATGTGGAATTCATGAGCTCTTTAAAAATTAATTATCTAATGGTGGAGACTATCACTGATTAATGCTGATCAGTCAAAGTATTTTGTTCCGTCAACAATTTGGGACATGATGTAAAACATCCAAGGCTGAAATTTATTGGCTTTTGTTTGACCTGTTACCTAATTTAGTAGAGTAATCATTATAGTGTATTCTTCCTTGAACTCTCCACGTCTAATGTTCTTTGGCAAAACATTCATCTTTTCTTTAAACCACTTTTGAGCAATCTTTTTCTAATATTTTTCCTTGTCATTGTGCCACACCCTCATTCATTCTTCAATTGAAATGGAAAAGTTCTCCTTCCATGATGGTATTGAAAAACATTTCTCAATATCATTAGGTCTAAGGTTGTAGAGTACACACCCATCTGCTAATTGGATTTTACTTGTAACAAAATTGTAATGCTTGGAACAAGCAATTACAAACTCAATATTTTGTAATGCTTGGTACAAGCAATTACAAACTTAATATTTTGCACTGTGACAGGAAATGAAGTAGCTGCAAGCAACCCGGAGTGACTTAGATTCCTGATGGCGATGTTTCCTGTGTCTTCTAAAGCTTGCAAATTAAATTTTGGAAGCACCTTATGTAAATCTATCTCGACGGTTCTCAGGTAATCATGAACCAACACCATTTTAGGCTTGATTTCCTGTGGCGCTTGGGTTTTCATGCCTTAGAAATTTTTTGATGATTTTATACTTCAAATATTTTGAAATGTATTGTCAGGATGTTTGAGATAGGTCTCAGATCCATGGGATTTGACATGTAGATTCTAGATTTTTGAGGATCTACCAAATTTCAGAGTTAGTTTTTTAGGGCTTCAAGACATCAAACTTAGTCAATTTCAGGATTTCAATGACAAGCATCAGGATGAGGGTAGACTGGATAGCCTGAGCATATCTATGATGAATCCTCTACTTTTCAAGCTGACGAGGCATTTTTGTCGTTTTCCTAGAAAAAGCAAAAAACATCTAACACTGGGAAGGTTGGGTGCCCCTAGCCTCCAGGGGCACTTAGATTTTCTAGACTTAGTTAAATTTCTTAGATTTTCAACTTTTCTTCTTTCTTTGGATTCATCATGCTTAGTTCTCCATTCTTCGTCGGTAGACAGTCGCTCAACAGTTCTTCACCTTCTAAACAACACTGAAAACTTGAATCTAACACCTGACAGATGAACTTTCTCCATTAATGGCCTCAGAGTTCGTGCTTCACCTCCTCAAAATGCAAATAGAAAAATTTTCTAGCATCTGTATCTCGAGAAACCTAGAAAACCTAAATTGACATCTATTTTTAGAAACTTTCTATTTTTAGAAATTTTGACTTTTTGACGACAAATTTTCTAGACTTTCACAAAATGCCTTAGTGAAGAATTTTTTTTGATTTGGCACAACAATTGGCTCTTTTTGGGGACCATGTCAGATACTTACGGCATAGGAGAACTAAGAATCTCTGGACTTTCTAGCTTAGACTAGTGCCTTGTCCATTGGGCATAGAGTCAGGACATTTTCCCAATCGCCTAGAACAAGACTTTTTCCCTAAAATCACCTAGGACCGGACTTCCTAAAATCACCTAAGAGTTGGAACCTCCCAGAAAACACAAGAAACACGACTGCCACATTACAGAAAGGGAAACACATTACGACATAACAATCACATTACTAAAAGGGGAAACACATTACGAAAACATAAAGGAAATGAAATTACTCCATCCCCGAAGTGATGAATTGCTTTAGATATAATCTATTGTATGTCAGTGGAAAGAGCCTTCATCCAAGTGCGAGAGAATATAAGTATTCTCCCTTGTGAACTTGTGGATTTTGTACGGCCCCAGCCTCAAGGAATCATATTTTCCGTGCATTCCCTTGGGCTCAAGTCTTTTGTCCCAAAGTAAGACTTAATCACTGATCTCGAAGTCTCACTGGCAAGCCTTCTTATCAAATTTTTTCTTTACTCATTCCTGGTGCTGAGTGATTCTGTCTACTACCTCCATCCTTTCTTCTTCTAGCTTCATCAAATACAGGATGCGTTTCTCAATAGGATCTTTAAACTCATCATCCTCAACTACGGTCGCTAGCTGCAAAGTGGATAAGTCCAGTGTGATAGGTAGCATCACCTCTGTACCATACAAAATGATGAAAGGTGAAGTACCAATGGCTCTCTTGGGAGTAATTCTATCATCCCAGAGAGTGTCGTAAAGCTTCTTATGCCCAGTCTTTTGATTGGAATTGACTATCTTGCGTATGATCGTGACTATGTTTTTGTTTGATGACTTGGTCTGTCCATTACCTTAAGGGTAATAATCTGATGAATGTGATAACATGATGCCATGATCAAAACAAAACTCTAGTACCTCCTTGAATGAGAAACATGTTGCATTATCAGTCACTATCTTGCGTGGTACCCTGAACTGTGAAATAATATTCTCTTTCAAAAAGTCACAAATGACCTTTGAGGTAGGATGCTTAGTGGGAATAGCCTCAACCCATTTTGTGAAATAATCTATACCTATGAGGACATAAATATGCCCCTTGCTGGAACATGGATTGATTGGACCAATAAAATCTAAATCCCATTGCTGGAATGGAGCATCAATGATTACTGGCCTAAGGGGAATGGCTGCTAGCTTGAGTTTGCCGACAAACTGCTAATAGGTCTAACATTTTGATACCCATTCATATGTGTCATGAAACATAGTTGGCTAGAAGAACTATGCTCACAGGATCTTGAATGCAGTAACCCTTGATGAGAAGTGGCCTCCACATGCTTCATTGTGAAATCCCTCCAATAGGCGTCGTTGTTGGGCTTTGTTGAGACATAAAAAAAGGGTTCCATCAAGCCCTTGCTTGTATAGAATGTCATTCCAAAGCACAAAATTTTGGACTTTCAATTTTAATGCTCTCTTCTGTTGCTTGTCCATGTGAATCAGACATTCTCTATAAGTCAAATAGTACACAATTTCTACATACCATTCATCCTAGAATCAACAAATAGGACCATAGGAAGATCGTCTTTAGTTTTAGGATCAGGTTCACTATTAGCTTAGTGCTTCAAATCACCATCTTCTGCCATCAAATGACAAAGACCTCTCCCACGAACGAGTTTGGTCAGCTCGATCTCCAAGTCATATTCTTGAACCCTTGCAATCCAGTTACCTCTCTTGGTGCCCATCTCCTGTTGAGTTAGCACACTCTTGACCACTGGATCGGTAACATACACTATTATGTGAGTTGTCAAGATATAGAATCTAAAATTCTTTATAGCTCTAACGACTGCATAAGCATTCTTCTCTATTTTAGAATACCGTATCTCACCATCTTTAAAACTTCTACTCATGAAAGAAATTGGAGACTCAGTGTCTTGATTCAGCTTCTGCATCAATATGGTAGACATGGTGTGTTCTGACACATAACAATAAAGGATGAAGTCCTTACTAAAATTGGGACGGACCAGTACTAGTGCTCGACTGATAGCTTCTTTAATTGCGACAAATGCCTTCTTACCTTCATCTGTCCACTTGAAAGTGAACATTTTCTTCATCATAGTTGATATGTCTTTTGTAAGCTCTAAGAAGTCTGGTACAAACCTTCGTATGAAATTTAGTTTACCAAAGAAGGAATGTACTCCAGTTCTACTTGTTGGTAGAGTTAGATTCCTGATGGAATCAACCCAGCTAGGGTTAATTCGTGTTCCCTCTTTGGAGACGATGTGGCCAAGTAGTTTGCCTTCTGCCATTGCGAAGATGGGATTTTTAGGATTCAAGGAAATCTGATGGTATCTGCACCTTTCAAACACTTTCACTAAGTGTGCAAAATGGTCTCCTCGTATCTTTGAGAAAGTGGTGAGGTCGTCAAGGTAGACGACAATCAATTTGTTCTTCAAATCTCCAAATACCAAATCCTTGGCTCTCTGAAATGTAGCACCAACATTGATGAGGCCAAAAGGCATCCTTTCATAGGCAAACATACCCCATGGGGTAGTGAAAGCTATCTTGAATTGATCTTCCTTAGTCACTGCAATCTAGTTATACCCAGAAAAACCATCAAGTAATGATAGCATTTTTGAACTGGTGACTGTCTGCAATGTGTGCTCCATGATTGGTAGAGGATAGTTATCCTTGAGAGATGATTGATTCAAGTTCCTAAAATCAACACAAATCCTAATTTCACCATTTTTCTTATGTACAGGAACTATGTTTGACACCCATGTTGAATGATGAATTGGAAATATGATCTTTGCATTCACCATTTTCTGAATCTCTGCATAAATTGTGTCTTGAATTCTGTGACTATAATATCTTTGTTTCTATTTGAAGGGATTAGCATTAGGTTTCAACAGAATTGTATGAGACAATTCAATGGGTGTGAAGACCTTCAAGTCTTCATATGACCAGACAAAAACATCTCGATATTGTCTAAATAAAGAGATGAACTTGTCTCTTTCTTCTGCAGTACAACATTTGACCAAATTAACGATCCTAGGCTTATCTTTGGAACCGATATTCACTTGATAATGTTCGACAGAAGTCTTATCATCCAATCTACTCTGATTTTGAATGTATCTGTTATGCCTATCAAATATATCCTCCAAGGATATGAGACCCTTGGGAATCTTATTACCTTTCAATTGGATAATACTTGAGTTTGCCTCTTCTGAGGCTTTTGCATCCTTTGAAGCTACTGACAGTTTCTTCAAACCAACCTTCAAAAGATGAGAAGAACAAATCGGATTCATCATTGCTCTCTTCAGCATTTTTGATCTCCGTAATTGATTCTGTGAAAGGAGCAAAACTTCCCTCAAAGAATAGCCCTTTTAAATTATCTTCCATGATGAGAAAATATTTGATGTGGTCATCGTAATCAAAGACTTTCCAGTTGTCACAATTGTCGAGGATGGTGGCCTGTATATCAGCTCATTAGCAAATGCATTCTAACAAAAGTCAGAATGAGGCATGAAAAGTGAATCAGATACTACAAGGGCATCTTCTTTGCTATTGTTTGAGCATGGGATGTATTTGACATCAAATGCCTCGAACCAGTCGATTGCATTCCAAACTCTGTATCTATAATGTCGAAGATGATCTTTTCTTACTTGAAATTGTCCTCTGATCTGCTTCATGACTAGCTCTACATCACCTTCAACTCTGAATAATTTAATACCCATATATTTTGCATTCTTGAGGCCTAACAAAAGCACCTCATATTCTGTTGTATTATTTGTACATTTAAACTACAAATGGTATGCAAATGGATACAAACGATCATCGGGAGAAATTATAATGACCCCCACTCTTGAACCAACAGTTGAATAACTTCTATCAAACTACATAGTCCATATCTTTGGCTCTTCTTTTGATTTGCCAATCGCTTACACAACCTCCTGATTCTCTTTAGTTATTTTTGACAACATAACATAGGTACCAGGACCCGTTTCTTGATATAGCACTTGTGCTTGAGGATCCTAAGACTTCACCACAGTGAACCGAGACTTGGTTTCTAGTTCCAACTTGAACTACCTTTCTTTAAAGGAATGGTCATAGATGACCAATCCAACTGTAACTCTCCTTCGAGATCTTTGTAGAAGCTTCTAATAAACAACATCCCGTCACTAGCTGGAATGTCAGCTACCAAAATAGTCATCATAATTTTCTTCTCAGGACAAGCTGCCAACTGTACTTGTCCATCAATTGTCTGACCAATGGCACTGATTTAGACTCAAGAGAATAACACTTGTCATACATCTTGGTGCACGAGAGTCCTAATGCATTCATCACTTGCAATGGCATGACGTTGTCTGAGGCTCCTGAATCAATGATACAATTGCTCAATTTATAGCCTCCTATGTACAGAGATATAGAAAGGCTTGGGTTTCTCTTCTGCTAGAAAGAAGGATTCAAGCAATGTAGGATATATGATTGTAGACACCTAAAAATGTCTTTATCATCAAACCGACTCTTGACATCCCTAAACATACCAATTTCCCTTCTAATCAATTAATTAAATTTTTATTTAATTAATTATCCCTTCATCACCTAATTTTTCATCATTTTATCCCCAACAATTGAATTAATTCTATTAATTCAATAGTTAAGCTTTAGCCCATTGATTAAATAAATATGCAATATTTATTTGGTCAATTTCTCCCTCCTCACTAAACCCAATTAATTAGCTAAATCATGTTTAACTAATTAATTAAGCCTATAAAATGACCTATCCCTACCCTAGGTAATTAAATAGTCATTATTTAATTGCGTACTCTAGCCTATCCCATCCTAGCCTTAGGATTAATTAAATAAAACCTTATTTAATTAATCTTAACCTCTCATTTAAGTGGTCAAACCTAGCTTAACACCCTTCCCCACATCCTCCAAATAAAAAATTGGAATATATCCACTTAAGTCAAATTTTTATTAAAATATGTCCAACATCACATTTAATATCTCTTACACCCCTTACCCATGCCATGCCTCATTTATGTCCACTCATCCCCAAATAAATTTTTAATTCATTTTACCCTTCCCCATGTGAATTTTTAATTCACACATATTCCATCTCACCCATATTCATTTAATTCACCCTTTTCCCAAAAATGAATATAAAATTCATATTTATTCCTAGCCCTCCATCCTCCAAGATGAAATCTAGGCCCTCCACATCACCTTCATCCTCCACCATTGATCTCCCAAATCAATCTCAACCCTTGGATCAAAACCTCTCCAAAATATCTATAAATACAACATCCTCCAACCCATTTTGGGATCCAATTTCCAAGCATTGTTACCATGCCAAAATATCTATTGAGCTAGCCTATGAATTGCATTAGAATAGAGCATTTCACATTTGTTCTCTTTATCTAGGGTATATCTTAGGAACTTTTGGGTGCAAGCTCCTTCCCCTTTGATGAGATTGGGTCTTCATATCAAGGTATAACTTCTTGTTTTATATGCATTTAGTTTGTGTTTTTACCTTTGATTTGGATTTCCTAATCACATTGGTACACCCGGTGGGACCCACAAGGTCCAAATCTAATCACTTTTTTGTGAGTTTGGTTGTCTAAGACATGTTTTGTAGGAGTGGCGCTATATACCTACACAGTGGCGCCATCTGTGGGGCATTTTAGCACTATTTGACATGACATTTTCTTTCTTAAATCTCACTCACATTTCCGTCTGATCTTTGTTCTTCCTGCTATTTTTTTTCTAGGTCATCTGCTCTCTATTTTTGCAGGTATCTTGAACGAAGAGGGGGAGGTCATGCCAAAATTTTATTAAGAACTAAACATACATTTTGGCATGTATCTTGTCCTGCTTTCCATTCATTAGGCTAACAAGACTAAGTAGGTCCTTTCCTTTGCAGTCTAACCCTCTATTTTGGTTAGGGAGACCTCTGTTTTGCAGGCCTGACAAGTTCAAGCTCGTATCAACGCTATCGGCACCCAGAGTGACACTATTTTCAACTGTTGACCAGACACATCAGTCACACACGTAGTGGCACCTTGTTATATTCATATTAGCGCTATTTTCTATTTTAACGCCTTATGTAATCTATTGTAGCGCTATCATATGGTCTGGCGCATTGTATATCTTTTTGTAGCGCTATCTTCTGTATCTGGTTGTAGCGCTATTTTTTAAAGCAGTGCTATTTGTATGTATATCAATGCTATTTTCTAGGGTTTCAAGTTTTTAGGTCAGTTTTTGTCAGTAGCGCCATTGCAGTCCACAGTGGCGCCATTTGGTCTCTGTTTTAGCGCTATGTTTGCAGGCTAACTTTGGGTTTTGTGCAAGGATTGATAAGCTATTTTCAGGTCATCACCATCATTCTACAACCACTAACAAGTTCTTGTGGGGTTTTTATATTTAGTTTAAAATGAACACTTCAATTAGTGCTTAAAAAGAACCCTTGTGTGTTAGCATAAACAAACATTTCAATTTGGTGCACTAAAATTTATCAACAACCAGCTAACAAATCTTTGTGTGCCTTAGCTTAAACAACATTTGAATTTGGTGCTCTAAAATTAACAAGTATTTTCCAACAACTCTATAAACATTTCAATTTTGGACTTAAAAAGAACCACAAAGTGCATCATAACTCATTGGATTAAAAAGAACAACAATCTGCATCTTTCACTCATCTAAACAAGAAAACAAATCAATATTGTGTGAAGTGTTTTCGTGATGATGTTTGTGTGGTGAAAAGTGTATGCTCTTCCCTCGCACCATTGGTGACTTGGGAATCAAAAGCTTCTCACAACACTTGCATAAATCACTCCCAACATAATCCAAAGAACTAAAATGAACCTTGTTTAGTGTGACACAAGCACAAAATATACATATGCTCTCCCCTCGCATCCTTGTATGAACTTGGGGATCAAAAGTATTTTTGTGGTTGTGTTGCTTTTGTTAATCTTTAGAGGGCATGCCACCCCACTTCAAAAGGTGGGAATGACCCAAGCGGCAATAAGCTAAAGCCAAGCTCTTTCAATCTGCTATATAAAATAAGGTGTTTGTGACGAAAGTCATAAGTAACAGGTGTTGTTGTGTCATATTGACAACCAACCTCCCCCAAAACCTTCCAAGGCATAACTCTTGGAGGCTGGGAGACTCCATAACAGAGAGTAGCGCTACCGCACGTATGGCCACCTAAATGAATGCACTTACTATGAACCTTTGTTTTAGCAAGCCAAAAACCTTCTATTTGTTGACGCAGAAGGGTAACCTTTGAAGCAGCCTTGATTCATGCGATTCTTAGCTGAGGTAGCAGGGACAATCCTAAGGTTTGGTGAGGGACAAGCCTTCGTGGAAACCTAGATCTTGGTATGTGTGAGAAGTGAGTGCACTGTAAGGGGGAGCTGATGCTACCAAGATCCTGGAGCTACCCGCTTTGAATAGGCGTAGCTAGGGGATTCAACAAATACTATCCTATCTTCGCCTTAGGTTGTGGAAAGTGCTTGTTTAAGAAAATCACACATCTTTCCACAAACAAAATCTTGATTATTGTGTGTTATTGTGCTTAAAGTGTTTTCAAGAAACTTGTCAAGAGATAATAAAAGTCATTTGATCAAACTTCATATCAAAACAAATCCAAAATTGACATCAAAATCCACCTTTTTTAGAGCCTCAACCAACACTGGCCTATTTCAACACCATCTCTGTCTGCTTTTAGTACCATTTCACCTGTAGATTAGTGCTATTTGCAGATTGACTTGCCTGAAACCAAAGAAAATTCCATTGTGATCCTTAGGACCTGCTTTGCCATAATCCATAATCACCTTCCAAAAATCTGTCAATACCCCATCCATTTTTCCAATTATACCTTCGTTTTGACCTTAGGGAATCAATCATTATCATTATCGGACCCTTTGCTAATACCCTAATCCACTCAATTTCATATCCATCCATCCTCATTAATCTTTGCATACCTTTTGGACCAAACAAACATCCTTGTTACCAAAAAATCATTCCAAAATCATCTCGCTTCTCTCATCAAAAACATATCCAAAATCTTCCAAATCCAAACACCCATCAAAGAGCCATCAATCAACATCCAAAACTCATCAACCCTTTGAGCTAAAGCTAGATCTAGATTTCATCTTTTTCATCATATTTTGCTTGGAGAGTCATTAGTCAACCTTTCAAGTAAAATAATCATCCTTCTTTGTGTAAGGTCATTATTCTACCCCAAACAAAGAGAAACATTCATTTGTGCGACACAAAACTAGATCTTACCTAAGCTCAATTTGTTGACCTTCAAATCCTTTTCAAAAACATCATCCTAATTTCTCATACCAAACATCTAGTTCATCTAAAAATTTCACCATCCAAATCAACATCCAAATTGCTTCCATCAAATCATCCTCAAGAAAACTTCATCTATCATCTACCATTTTGGTCCAAATTTTTGTAAAACGTCAATATCACCCCCCTTTTTATCATCCCTAGATTGACACTTTTTTGAGGAATCACCTTAAAAGTGAGAAATCTATCATGCTACAAACACCCTTTCATCTTCCATTCCACTACCACATCCTCTTTTGGGTCCAACAAATCAATCTGGATTCTCTAAGGTCTCCATCCCCCTTTCATCCACCTCAAAATCAAATCCATACACTTGCATGCCCATAAGGAGATCACAACACAAGAAGAATCAAGCAATGGTAGACTTTGGACAATATATGGGCATAGGAATGCATAATACCAATGGCAACAACCTACCAATCAACCAAACACACAACCCACCTACTGTCTTTCAAATTCTGACATACAACCCTAATGAAAATCCCTTTCATTTCTTACAACCACCACCAGCACCACCAACCATCCAAAATGTCCCCACCATGTTCCAAGATGACCAAGATGTATTGAACTTTACACAAGACACCGACAACATGGACTTGCTTGACAAAATCCTAAGGTCAGATCCAAATAGAAATCTTGACTATCTCCTCAAAATTAGTGCCCAACCACCCCACAACACGATACTGTCTCAACCATCCACCTCTAACATCAATCCTACCACATCCTTCCAACCATCTACATCAAACACCCAACCGATCATCTCTCAAACCTCAACACCCATTGTATCTACCGCCACCACAAGCTCTAATGTTACCACATCTACAATCCCCGCAAGTGTCTCCAATCCTACCACCTCCCAACCCGTCATCACATCCACTACCACAACTACTGTAAACTCTTCCATTTTGCAAATCACATTGGGCATACAAGGGAACCTCACGCACACAAGTGCTTCCACAAGTGTGCCTCCACTCAACCCTCAAACCATAGCCTGCATGCAACAATTCTTTTCACAACCACCTTACAACACGACCAACCCATCTAATGTTAATGCATCTCATGTCAATCCATCCAATGTCAACCCATCCAATGTCAATCTGTCTCATCTCACGTATCTACAAATCCCTGTAGCATAATCAACACACCATAATCCTAATCCTCAAATACCTCCCCATATTCTCCAACAAATCCACACTTATCAACAACAACTCACACAACTCAACCAAAATAGTACCCCATAGTAGCAAAACACAACCTCTCAAAACCTCCAACATCAAATCCCACCCAATCTCCAACATCTCGTCAATGAGCAAACCTACACACCACAACTGCCACCAACCTTGGATCTAACAAGCATTATACAAACCTTGATTCAAAAAGTAGATGATATACAAACTGGGGGAAAACACAAGCATTATTCCTTTGAGGATATTTGTCCCTATCCATTTGATCGCACATTGTACATGCCACCTTTCCCCAAAAATTTTGAAACGCCCAAATTTGATGAATATAAGGGGAAGGGAGACCCTAGAGATCATCTTAGGGAGTTCTACCTCGCTTTCTTAGAAATCTTGAACAATGATACATATCTAATGAGACTATTTCCAAGAAGCCTCAGTGGTCAAGTCGCTGAATGGTTTGCACATCTTCCTCTGGGCATTAGGTCTTTCCCTGAGCTCACAAAAAATTTGTCAATCATTTCTCCTATAATTTCAAACATGAAATATCTATGACAGACCTTTGCAACACAAAACAAAAAGGTGGAGAATCCTTCGCTTCCTTCTTGCAAAGGTGGAGAGGCTTAGCAAGCAAACTCCCTTGGCCAATCCCGGAGAAACAATTAGTCACCATGTTTGTGACTAACCTAAACCAAGGAATAGGGTTCCATCTATAGATCCTTTGCGCGTCTACCTTTGAAGAAGTCATTGACAAAGGTACTACCATAGAAAGGGCCCTCATCACCAAGGGCTCGATCAAATTATATGACAACAAGTCCTACAGTAACAACAACAACAACAAACTTAATATCAACGTCCCCAATGCCATCAACAACAACAACACGCAATCAAATGAAAAGCCACGCTATTGGGGAAAGAAGAAAAACACCTTGAACAACGACATCATTGATGTAAAAGCTGCCCAACATGTACAGAATCAAACACCCTCAAATACATATGCCGCCAATGTAAATACCCAAAGGGGGCAATTTAAACAAAACAAACCTGGAAGACAATTCATACCTTTAGGGGAACCAATTGAGGATATCCTCGACAGATGTCTAAAGAAAGGTTTGATCACTCTCCCACCTGTTAAACCCCACCAAGAGAGTGAGCTCAAAGTTGCATGGTACAATGAAAATGATTATTGCGACTACCACCGCATTGTGGGCCATAAGACCGCTGATTGCATGAAGTTAAAGAATTGCGTGCAAGACCTCATCTATCAGAACAAAGTCAATCTTGACCAAAACACCCAACCATCACCTAATGTTAATCTAGGAGCTTACAAGGATCCACACGCCAACCATAATAGACCTCCTCATCCAATCAAGACTACAACGTCACCCCACCTCCCGCATCCTATGACTCTATCGTAGGGCAGATAGAACCATCGTTTACCCATGTCAACACCATCACCATTTGGGATCAAGCACCCGATTGCGCTGTCACAACTTGGCATGGCCACGTATCTATCCGCACAACTCCTACCACTGATCAGATGCCTGCATCCACGTCAAACTCCCTCCCCCCTTGTCCAACCACACATCCATCACCTACCAATCATTATAACCTCTTAGAACATCTAGGAAAGACTCCTGTGCAAATATCCATACTTGATCTGCTCTGCACGTCACCTCTCCATAAAGAAGTCCTTGATAAAGCACTCTTGGAAACCCAAGTTCCCGCCAACCTAAATGTGAATCAATTCCAAGCCATGGTGGGCCATATCACCGCTCCTCATCACCTCACATTTTATGAAAAGGATCTTCCCACTTCACAACACTCACATAATGACGCCTTACACATCGAAGTCTGCATCTAGAAGCATACCATCAAGAGAGTCTTAATAGATGGTGGCTTTGACAAAAACATATGCACTCTTAAATTACTAAAACACTTGGGGTACTCAGATGTGGTTGTAGATACCAGTGAATGCATAACAATCAAAGGGTATGATGACACTGAATGACTCTCTAAGGGTACTATCAAGCTCCCTATCCAAGTGGGACAAAAGATAATGGAAACAAAATGTAAGGTACTTGATCTTGATCTCCCCTACAACATTCTTCTCAGCTGACCATGGATCCATGCCATGCAAGCGATCCCCTCTACATTCCATCAATGTCTAAAGTTCCCTCACAACGACATGGAAATAACTATCTATGTCGATCCCCGCCCCTTCCAATACTGCAGGTTCTTGGAAGGCCATGACCACACCTTCTATCTATATAACAAAGCCATCACAAAAGCCAACCCCACAACATACACCTTGTACTTTAACCCTACCAACATTGCCACCACTTCATCCCAAACACCTCCACCGCCTGAGATCAAGATCAAGATTAGTGACATGGGATGTGGGGAATATGACCTACATGGTACCTTTTGTGTGGGCATGTTACCCAACCCTAAAACGTTTGGTACCCCAAAGTAAGAAGAATCCAATATAGTTGTCATCAAATGCAAACCATCACCTACCTTTGAGAGGAAACATCTCCTTGATCAAGATGTGCTTGAAGACATATCATCTTGGCTATATAAATATGAAGAAACTAAGCAAGAAGCTCCCACAATACCAACAAAGATCTATGGTAAAGGGTCAGAAATGGTCAAAAACATGGGGCTATAAAGGACAAGGTGGTATCGGCCTTCATGAATAAGGGATCATGGAACCAGTCCAAGCGACAAGAAATCCTTATACTCAAGGGTTAGGATATGGTCAACGACAACATATCCTCACTACTAGCGAGTGTATCTTAACCGAGGTTGCTACGGTCTCCTTTGAAGTCGATAATGTCAACAAAATGGGCCATCAAGACTCCTTTAGTGACTTCGCTAATTTCTTTGACTCATCCATATGCACCATATACACAGTCACCACCCTAACCTCTTCATCCAATGACTTACCCCTTGTATACCTGGACCTCATAGACTGTAACCAACAAGGACCTCCTGTCTTCGACGTAGCACCAAATGATGAAGCAATCTTTGAAATGATGGGGGTTAGAGATCACTTCCCCCTGGGAGATCTAGAGTAGGATATATCATGGAACTCGATACACCTGCATATTTTAGGGAGACAACCCCTGCTTCTAGTCACAAAAAGCTAAAAATCAAACATGGATCTAATGGTGAAAATTGTACTGCGGCAGTATCAGATCCCAAAAAAATAAAAATAAAAGACGTATCTCTTGGTAAAAACCTCCATGAGGTGCTAGGAGATGGAAACATGGGCCTTCCCAAGATAGACAAAGTATATCCTGACAGATCACCCGTCTTGGTCGAGCCAGCTCAAGAGATGAATCTTGGGATAGAAGAAGAGCTGAAAATCACCTTCAGGGCAGATTCTCTTAGCGCAAAAGAGCAGGAAAATTTCTTGGCCTTCTTCAAATGCAAAAATCACAATTTTGTGTGGACTTATGCAGACATGCCAGGGGTCGATTCTGCTTTGGTCGTCCATCATCTTGCAGTATGCCCTGATGCAAAACTAGTAAAAGAGAAGTTGAGAAAAATGAACCCTCAGGTGGCCCTCCTAGTCAAAGCAGAATTGAAGAAATTACTAGACTTCAGGTTCATCTGACCAATTGATTATCCTGAATGGGATTCCAACCTAGTACTAGTAGCCAAACTAGATGGCCGAATCCGTTGCTACACCGACTTCTGAGATCTTAACAAAGCCTGCCCAAAAGATAACTTCCCAGTACCAAACATTGACATGATAGTGGATCTTACAGTAGGACATGAGATGTTATCCCTCATGGATGGTTTCTAAGGGTATAATCAAATCAGGATCACAGAAGAGGACCAACATAAGACAACCTTTATATGTCCATGGGGGACGTACTATTGGGTGGTAATGCCGTTTGGCCTAAAGAATGCTAGAGCCACATATCAACAAGCCATGACTGTCATCTTCTATGATCTTTTCCACCACATCATGGAAGACTATGTGGATGACTTGCTAGGAAAATCAAAGACACAGGAGGAACACCTGGATGTATTAGCAAAGATCTTTGATTGACTAGAGCAATACAATGTTCGCTTGAATCCAAAAAAATGTGTCTTCGGAGTCACCTCCGGAAAGCTTTTGGGATACATAGTCTCCAGAAGAGGAATTGAGGTAGACCCCACAAAAGTCAAGGCCATCAATGAAATGCCTCCTCTGAAAACACTAAAATAGCTAAGAAGTCTACAAGGGAAACTCCAATCCATTCGTCAGTTTATTGCTCAACTTGTCGATAAATACCAACCGTTCCAACATCTACTCAGAAAGGATACAACTTTTGTATGGAACACTCAGTGTCAGGCTGCCTTTGACTGGCTAAAAGATTATCTAGCCACCCCCTACCCTAACTCCACCACGGCAAGGAGAACCTCTCCTATTATACATCTTAGCAACAGAAATAGCTATTGGAGCCTTATTAGCATAGTACTATGAACAAGGGAAGGAAAGAGCCATATATTACATTAGCCGCACCCTGATATCCTATGAGCTAAACTATACACCAATTGAATGAGCATGTCTAGCCCTAGTCTTTACTTCACAAAAACTAAGACACTACATGCTCAATTATAAAACTAAGCTCATCGCCAAGATCGATCCACTAAAATATCTGCTGAACAGAGCTACTCTTATTGGGAGAATGGAAAAATAGGTCATGATCCTCACTAAATTTGACATTGAATATACTGAGAGAAAGGCCATCAAAGGACAGGTTATTGCTGATTAGCTAGCTGAAGCACCCATTCCTACAGAACACCCTACACTGGCAGAGTTCCCTGACGAAGCCATCTTGACAATAGCACTGGCAATAGAAACATGGAAAATGTACTTCGATGGATCATACACACATAGAGGCTTGGGGGCAGGTGTCCTGTTTGTTACCCCTCAAGGTGACACAATCCCCAAGTCATTTAAAATCACATTCCCATGTACCAACAATGTGGCAGAGTATGAGGCCCTTATCATAGGTCTTCGAATGGCAATCAAATGGAAAATTGAGAAGCTGATAGTGTATGGAGACTCTCAACTGGTCATCCGATAGGTAAATAATGAGTACAAGACCAAGGATGATAAATTCCTGCCTTATAAAAAGATGGGCGATGACTTTAAAGACTATTTCGATGACATCCACTTTGAACAAATCCCAAGACTAAACAACAAAGCTGCAGACGCCATGGCTACCATCGAATCCCTGGTCAACATGAAGAAAGTTAGCAAGATGTGTGAATTCTTGATAGAAGAACTCCCTATCCTAACATTTGATGTTCCTCAATCGGAGCTAGTGTGCGAAGTCATTGGTCCCCTATCCCTGTGGTATCAAGAAACCTATCTATATCTCCATGATAACATCATCCCTCCTAACCTATCTGCCTCACAATGAAAATCTTTCATCCGCTGAGCCTCCCGCTTCACCCTTGTAGGAGATACCCTATACAAAAGGAGTCTTGATGGCACACTTTTACAATGTTTAGACTCTAGGGAAGCTGAAGTAGCCTTGCAAGAGGTACATGCAAGCATCTATGGGGCACATTCAAGTGGACCCACTCTGGCTAAAAAGATCCTGAGGACCGAATACTATTGGCCAACCATGGAACGAGACGCCTACCAATTTATCAAAAAATGCATACCATGTCAACAACATGGAGATCTCATTCACACACCAGCACAGGAATTGCAACTAATCACAACACTGTGGCCTTTTTCACAATGGGGACTTGACCTTGTAGGAAAAATACATCCACCATCATCCAATGGCCATAAGTTCATCATCACAGTTACTGAATACTTCACTAAGTGGGTGGAAGCAATACCACTCACCTTCACCACTGGAACCCAGATATCTAAGTTCATCCTCCATTATATCATCTGTCATTATGGTATCCCTCATTCCATCGTCACTAATAATGGAAAGCCATTCAAGAACTAGGAAGTCCGCACTTTGTGCGAAAAATTCCAAATCCAACACCACTTCTCCACTCCATATTACCCTCAAGGAAACAGTCAAGCAGAAGCTTCAAATAAAACCATCTTTCACATTCTAAAGAAGACCGTTAATGAAGCCAGCCATTCCTGGCACCTCCAGCTCAACCCCGCCCTATGGGCCTATCACACAAGCATCCGCATCCCCACAAGAGCCACCCCATATTCCCTTGTATTTGGATCCGAAGCCATTTTACCTATTGAGGTCGAGATCCCATCCCTAAGAGTATCCCTGCAAAACATAATCAATGATGAGGAATACCAAGTCGCAAGGTTATATCAACTAAAATTACTAGATGAGAAACGTATGGATGCGTCGAATCACCTGCAGGCCTATTAAAATTACCTCAGAAGAAGCTATCACAAGAGAATCAGAAACTAGAAATTTGAAATAGGTGACCTTATTCTTATGGAAAATTAGAAAAACTTGTAGGAGCGCCCTAAGAAAGGAAAATTTGAACCCAATTGGCTAGGGCCGTATGTCATCACAACCAGCTATGGATAAGGAGTATACCAGCTTGCAACACCTGAGGGGTAGCTTCTGGATGAGCCTATGAACATTCTACACCTAAAGAAATTCTACGCATAACACATCAAGTACCCAAATCAAAAAATCAAAAAATCAAAAAAATCAAAAAATAAAGAAAAACCTGAGTGCAATAAAAACTTCCAATGGTGAAAATCACTTTGGTGACACTTTGGATAAGTACCATGGTGAAAACCTGTTTTAGGTGCCATGTGTAGTGGCCAGTTTTACCATCTAATAAGTCCTCTTTCTGACAAAACACTCCATATCGCACACATCCCATGGCTTGGAATTCTGAAACATCAAGTCCTATCACCCACCCCGCAATATCGCACCCAAGCCCAACTCATGGAACGAGGATCCTTGTAAGCTTTCCTTCTGTACAGCCGAAAATCAAAAAATCCAAAAATCCAAAAACAACACAAAATAAAAAAACCAAAAACAATAAAAAATCATCAAAATCCAAAAAAAAAAAATCCCTCCTAAAACAGCTCACTGCAAATCACCCCCATACATCGATCTCGCTGCAACTCATGACCATCAACATCGATCAACTCTCAACATCACACACATCCTAAACCATTCCCACATCATCAAGTCATGCTAGAACTACATATTCATCTCGCCCACATCTTGAAGGTACCTTGATCTCGTGGACATAGGGTATGTAGGCAGTCTAGAATATGAAGGAAGTTTCCAGTACTCAGGTACATAAGATGCACCCATCTAACCCGTTTGGATGGTCCCCATACACTGAGCTTGCTAGACCCAATAAATGATACACATGCTAATTATATGCTTGAAGCATGTTCCCTAATGCCAAAATCATTAATCAACATACCAACTATAAATCCTACACATGGCCTGACTATCCTTTTGCCCACCTTTCAAAAATTATCTAACAAAATCCAACTAATTCGCGTCCTAGGATATATCATTCCTACAATGGACAAGAATCTGTCATCCCATCAACATGTATCTTGGCAAGAGCACACAAAGGTTATTTGTATCTTTTTGTTGGTCTTTTTGATTATTGATTTTTATCTTTTTGTCTCACTCTAGGTCATTTCCAAAGCTACCTTGATCCCATTATATCATGGTAAGTGGCAAACAACACCTGGAATAGACAAGGTCATCATTTCTATATGCTGTGCTTGTGGGTTGGTTTCATTACTCCAAGAGTAGTATTCATATCTTGAAGCCTGGGTCGGTTCTAGTATGATGTGCTTCATTTGTATATACAGGCATCAATACCTTATATGCACTATTGACACTCATCGCTATGAGTCCCCTTCCTAGGCCAAGCAAGGTTATACGACCTTGGGCACGCATGAAATCACCTTATTGTTTGCGAGTCTAGTTCATGAAATCGTGGGATATATATCATCACCCAGGTCATTTCATACCTTTGTGAACTGTATCCTACATTGCTATAGTAAACTAAGAAATGCTCTTAATGAATGTTATGCAACTACTGTTACTAGCTCAAATCATCATCTTAATCATTTATTCAACTATACCATCTGGGCCTAGATTTCGTAATCACCTACCCTACCCCCCTCACCCTACCAAACCCCCTCACTATTCTCACTCATCCAACTTATTCTCACTAAACACATCCTGAGCCAAAGTAAATCCCCCCTCAATGACGTGGTGTTTCATGACCTAGCAACTCCCTCATTAACCATCCCACTCCTCCTCCCCTATCAACATGACCACAACCAATCATATCCGTCCACCCTTATCCTACCCCACCACCCAAGGTCCAACAAAGAACATCATGTGTATCAAGACTTAACCATCTCACATATCAACTAGTAACCATCTCACATATCATTTAGTTGCATATCATATATCATTTAATTTGCATTTTATTTAGGTGCATTTGTAGAATCATTTAGTTTACATCTCACAGATCATTTAGTTGCATATCATATATCATTTAATTTGCATTTTATTTAGGTGCATTTGTAGAATCATTTAGTTTACATCTCACATATCATTTAGTTGCATATCATATATCATTTAATTTGCATATTCATTTAGGTGCATTTTGTAATCCTTTAGTTGCATTTTATAACTATTTAGTTTGCATCTCATATATCATTTAACTTACAATCACCTAGGTACATGTTAGAATCAGTTAGTTGCATCTCATTTATCATTTAGGTTTGTAATCATTTAAGTGTACTTTTAAATCATTTAGTGAAATTTCATAAAAATCATTACATTCCACTTACATTGCATTTCATATAATCATGCATATCATAATCATTTAATTTGTAATCACATAGGTGCATTTTAAAATCATAAATCATTACATTCTATTCCATTATCATCACATTGCATTCCATATATCATTCCATAATCATTTAGTTACATAGCATAATCACTTAGTTACATTGCATAATCACAATCATAATCATTTAGTTGCATTTTATAAACATCTAGTTGCATATCCATATTTTTATACATAATATGTGTTTATTAAGATACACGCACATTTCCATTGCATTACATTTTACATCCATAATCAATGTTTATTAACCTGAACATTTATTTGCATTATACATCATAGTCCATAAATCATAAACCACGCATTTATCAAAATAAGTAAACCATCATTACATCCATCATATTACATCAATAGGTACATCCATAACATCAAATTCATACATCGCATAAACACAACACATCCATAGCATATAATCCATAAAGCATACTGCACCCATCAACATAAGCATCATCATAATCATATAAAACCACCATAAATAAACAAATAGGCCATAAAAAAATATCATCTCATATATCATCATCGCCAAAAATACAAGCTCATATATATATACATCAAAATCTATATATATATAATGTTATGATACAATGCCTCTAAGGGCTAAAATGATACATTGTCACATAGAGGACCCTCTCTCTGATGCAGTGGGAGATCCTGGCCCTAGTGGTGGCTGTGGTCTTGTCTGTGGCTGTGGTTGCGGCTGTGGCCGAACCTGAACCTATGGAACCTGTTGGGGCACATGTGATGGAGGACCCATCGCCTACTGGATAGACTGAACTGATCTAGATCTATGTGACCTAGATGACCTGGCCCCACTGAGCTCACTATAGTTCGGTGCACACTACTTGCTGGCACTGCCGCATGATAGAGAACCCGATAATAATCTACCCATCGATTGGCCTCTGACAACTGTCCCTGTGCCTGAGATAGCTATGTCTACATCAATGTCAAAACTGGGGCCATACCGGCACCTGAGGTCTGTAAATTGCTCACTGTAGCCTCTGCCTACTGGGTTCTCGCAAGTGTCGCATCCCACTCTCCGGTCAAAACCACTATATCACCCTGAGCCTGGGCTAACTGTGCCCACAATGCAGCCACCTATCCATCTGAACCATCTAATAATGCCACTGTCCCCCGCAGCTGCACCAACTTTGCCTCACGGCTCTCTAAAGCCTCCTGTAGGCTGGCTACATGTGCTCGTAGGGTCTCAACCTCCTCCTCCTCTCCACTCTGAGGCTGCCGACGAGAGGTCGACCCTTAAAGCCCTGACTCTCCACCTTCCCCTGAGGTGTTCGCCTCTGCCTGATGCCCTGCTGCAATAGCCTACTACTGCTGCGATACCTGTGGTGGGGGTAGAACACCCTGTCCACCCTCAGCTGTCCCCCACGCTGTCGAGGCCCTCCATGCTGTCGCACCACTCCAATCGGAACCTACTCAACATGCACCTACTGTATAGGGGCCTGCTGTCTCACCTGCTGTTGGGGCACCTATCCAGCTGCTGTTGCTGCTAGCACATCCATCGGCTACCCATCCCTCCCAACCTCCCTCTCCTCTCCATCCCTTCCAACCTCCACGAGGTATTTTGCAATGATCTCCTCACCATCCTCCATGAAATCACCTCCATCATAATCATCATCTCCATCATCCTCTGACTCCTCATCCCCTGACCCCACCACCTCCTCTGCAGGGACTACCTCATCTGATGGGTCAGTGAACCAAGTTGGTCGCCACATCTGCCACCATGTCTCATATGCAGGAGTAGTGCTTGCATCCCTGACAGTACTCTACCAATCCCACTGCAATGACTGTAAAGCCGCAAAATCCTCCAGGGTAACCTACGGCTGTATGGCTACAGGCTAATAATAGACATCCCGACAGGTCCGTGCAAAAATAGCCATCTCTTGTGGAGTATCCTGTCGCAACCCAAATTGTTGCATAACTCACGACAGTAGATACATGTCAATCATATGGTCTCCTTGACCTATCAAGTAGCGCTGCTGGAAAGTGAAGGGCATGTGCACATCATCATCTGGCCACGACTTTGACATAAGGTCGTGAGGTCACCTGAATGACATCATCGAGCACCCGTCTCCAATACCAAACCTATCTAGTATATGTGTACTCAGCATCCCGATACAGGAACACAAAGGCCTCAAACGGATGACGATAATACCCACATCTCGATCGAGTAACCGCAATATGCTCCCAAATCCACACATGCAGCAAAGTAACCCCGACTGATAAAGCTGAATCATAGTGATAAACAACTGTATGCATCTCATGATAGAGCTGCACTAAGATCGCCAGTCCCCAGGCATACACGATCTCATGTCTGACCATCCCCTCAATCATCTCTCCCCAACCAACTGGAAATCCCCTGCCCCTCCTATCGGGCATCACTACACCAATCAATGCGCACATGAATAAGGTAAAGTGGTCTGTACCCGCCACTAATGACCCCTCATAACTCATCTCCCACTCATCTGCTGACAAAGCCATGTGATCCCAGCCAAAAACTCTGATCAAGGCCCTCCATCCTTTCCTTGTGTCGTATCTCACCCGACGACCATGAATAGGTAGCTTGAGGATGCAATAAACATTCTCAAGAGTGATAGTAATCTCGCCAGTCAGAAGTAAAAAGGTACAAGTCTTTGGCCGATATCGCTCTACAACCGTGGTAATTAGAGCTCTATGAGCTCGTAGCATTGGCATCGACATAGCTATCAAGAGCCCCAACCTAGCCAGTCTGGCCTGGGTGGCATCATCAAACTAGTCAAATAGTGCCATCACAGATGGCACGTGTCACTCCCGCGAGGACACTATAAATGACCTCGTCTCCTGCATCCACAACTTTCTGGTAAAAAATCTACCTATCTTTTTCTAAATCAACCCTTTCTTCTAAAGTAGGAAGCCAAAAAATGCTTTGGCACCACAACATACCATGTTTCGCGCCATTTTTAACAATAGCACTACCACTTTTCCTCATGGCGCTACTACAGCTAATAGCGCCACTGCGGAAGCCATTGCACAAGCCACTTTGCACCATTTTCACAAATGGCGCCACCCTGCCACTTGGCGCTAATTTAAATTATAGTGCCAGTTCTCCCAATAGTACACATATCAAATATGGTGCTAATCCTCTACATTGCGCTAAACCTAAATATAGTGCCACTACCTAAAATAGCGCTAGTTGAGAACATAGTGCTACCCTAACACCCATTTGGTGCTAAAATGCCAAAACCCTAACTCTTTTACACATTGTACTACTATAGAAGATAGTGCCAAAACACTAAACACATGGTGACAATCTACCTCTATTCTACCCTAGCGGATAGTGCCAATCCAAAGGATTGTGCTAATTCACTTATTTTTCGCGTTACGCGATCTTGCAATAGTGCCACAATCCCAGAACCCAATTCCCGAACACAAAAAAATGCGACACAATCAAAAAATCACAAAGCTAGGGTTAGGCCCTACTTGGGGTCCAGCCTCTGGTGCCCAGCCATATGATCAGAAATGCTCAAAAATGTGTGAGTCACGGGAATTGGGTATTGCACTCTGCCATCTCTCCTTTGCTCCTTCTTCTCATGAGGTCAATGTGTGCAAATGTGGCATCCTTAGGGCCCACTAGTCCTAATATAGTAAGCCATGTCATCCTTCCGCCCACTCTTTTTCCCCTCCAGGGTGCATATCACAACCTTTTTCCTCTGTTTTTCTTCCTGTCATCTTCTTTTTCCATCCTCTATCCAAGTTTCACTCCTGTCGCGTCCTTTCGAGAGGTCGCCCTAAATTTTTTTTATTTTTTCCGCTGACCTCTCGAGGGGGCATCCCTCACCCATCTTATTCCTTCCCAGTAGCTGAGGCATATTTTTCTTTGACCTAATGCCATTTCCCTCCTAGGTCCTGACACCACGTCAAAGAGGGGTAAATGTAGACACCTAAAAATATCTTTATCATCAAACTGACTCCCGACATCCCTAAACATACCAATTTCCCTTCTAATCAATTAATTAAATATTTATTTAATTAATTATCTCTTCATCACCTAATTTTTTATCATTTTATCCCCAAAAATTGAATTAATTCTATTAATTCAATAGTTAAGCTTTAGCCCATTAATTAAATAAATATGCAATATTTATTTGGTCAATTTCTCCCTCCTCACTAAAGCCAATTAATTAGTTAAATCCTGTTTAACTAATTAATTCAGCCTATTAAATGACCTATCCCTACCCTAGGTAATTAAATAGTCATTATTTAATTGTGTACTCTAGCCTATCCCATCCTAGCCTTAGGATTAATTAAATAAAACCTTATTTAATTAATCTTAACCTCTCATTTAAGTGGTCAAGCCTAGCTTAACACCCTTCCCCACATCCTCCAAATAAAAAATTGGAATGTATCCACATAAGTCAATTTTTTATTAAAATATGTCCAACATCACATTTAATATCCCTTACATCCCTTACCCATGCCATACCTCATTTATGCCCACTCATCCCCAAATGATTTTTTAACTCATTTTACCCTTCCCCATGTGAATTTTTAATTCACACATATTCCATCTCACCCATATTCCTTTAATTCACCCTTTTCCCAAAATGAATATAAGATTCATATTTATTCCTAGCCCTCCATCCTCCGAGATGAAATCTAGGCCCTCCACATCACCTTCATCCTCCACCATTGATCTCCCAAATCAATCTCAACCCTTGGATCAAAACCTCTCCAAAGTATCTATAAATACAACATCCTCCAACCCATTTTAGGATCTAATTTCCAAGTATTGTTACCATGCCAAAATATCTATTGAGATAGGCTATGAATTGCATTAGAATAGAGCATTTCACATTTGTTCTCCTTATCTAGGGTATATCTTAGGAACTTTTGGGTGTAAGCTCCTTCCCCTTTGATGAGATTGGGTCTTCATATCAAGGTATAACTTCTTATTTTGTATGCATTTAGTTTGTGTTTTTACCTTCGATTTGGATATCCTAATCACAATGATAGTCTCCTTCTTGACATACTTAACAATTCTATCCAACCATTTTGGATGGTCTTGAAGATATTCCAGCTGGGAAATCTACACCTTTGTCTTCATCATAGAATCCACAATATCAAAATTTGCCGAAGATGGATCTTGAGCAACCTTGACATTTTCATGTGGTGACTTAACATTAGAAGTGGAGGCCACTTCCACTTTTCTTTTGATCTTATTTTATCTTCTTCTTTTTGTGCCTTGAAATGCTGAGCATGTGTAAACACAGGTGCCAAAAAATCTTCATGATTTACTGCAAGAGAATATTGACAAAGATCCTCATGTTCTTCCTTTTTCAAAACAAGTTCTTTGTGGAAGTATCCCATAGTAGAGTCACCATTGAAGTTTTCCATCTATGGTAAGACAACATTCACACTTGGGGAAGTGACAATATTTTAAAGTCAGTGCAAGAAGTTGGGTTCACTTTTTGGCCAAAATGTGGAAGTGTTTTCCCTAATTTTCAGAATTTGTTACATTTGACCTAAACATTTGAGGCACTTAAAGATTGAATCTTTAAAAAAGTTAGTAATATGAAATGTAGTACTTGGAGTCTAGTTTCCAAATATGTAATTTATTTTAATACTTAAATGATACAAATTGATTTTTAATAGGCATTTCTAAAAACCACTGTTTAAAAGTCACTTATTTTTAACCATACCATGCACGTGTATGACCAACATAATTTGACCTAAATATAATTATTTTTCTAAATCCTTTTGGGGAAAGATGTGTAGTATAGTGAAGTTTGATGAGGATATTTTTTTATAATTTTTTTCCAAATATTTTTTTATTAATTTTTTATTGGCCCTAATTGCTGTTTTTTAAAACCCCTTATGTACGACCAACATAATTTTAGCAAAACTAATCATAAAATAATTTTTTTTCATTGCGTAAAGAATGATGTGTAGATTGATGACATATAATTTTAAAAAAAAACTTTAAAAATTAAAAGTTATTAAAAAAATACAAACACCTATCATTTCAATTTTTTGGACCAGTTTCCTCATAAATTAAATAATAAATAGAAAAACAAGTCCAATGAAAAAAAAAATATATATTTGAAAACTAGACACTGTCATTTGTAATAGGTTTTAATTTCGTAAAGAAATTCAGAAAAACATGTCGTTAGCCATATAGGTAAACTCAGTCTTTTCTTTTGTTCTATACTTAGAAAAAAATTTGCATGTCCAAGGCTCAAGGTCGGCTACCCAAGCATTTCCCGAGCCTAAAACCAAACCAAAGGCAAGGGAAAAGGCGGTCACTCATTTAAATTTTCTTAGAATGGGTACCCGTTCTAAAATGGGTATCTGTTATTTTTACAAACGGGTACCCATTATTTTTATGAATAGGTCCCATTTTAAAACAAGTACCCATTTCTTTTATATCCGTTATTTCCCATCATTAGGGAAAAATGTACTATGACTATATCCCTGTAGCTTGCAAGTCTGATGTATGGGCCGATAACGATATTTTCTGCATTTTTTTACTTACAAGTGTCTTGTGGAATCTCTTGGCATATCATGTTCTATTCAGATTTTGAAAAGAATTAATCATATGAACAATTTTTAGGTGGAATCAAGTGCAGGAGCTATTTTCAAGAGGAATAAAAAAATAGGGTTTTAGTTTTTTACATCTACTTTTACTTGAAAATCTATGCAACAAAAGATCTACATCTAGTTGTACTTCAAAATTTCAAAGAATTACATCAATCTGAAATTGGATTAAATATCATTTGTTATTTTATCAAGAGGGTTTGGTAATCATGGGATCAAATCAACGTAAAAAAAAAAAGGAGGGTCATGACACCTCAAGAAATTGAAGCAAATAAAGAGAAGCAAGCAAAAAGGTAAAGAGAAAGAAGAAGGATTCAAGAGATGAAGAATATTGAAGCATCTAGTTCCATGACTATTGAAGAGAAAGACAATCAAGAGACTATAAAGGATGGGATGAATGTAGATGATGCAAATGTGGAAATGGTGAATTTGGAAGAAAATGTAACTATAGAAACAAATGCATGTATGTCTTCAAACCTAACTTTCATTGATATAGAAAATGTGACTATACAAACAAATCCAGGTATGTCTTCAAAGCCAAGTTTCAATGATATGGAAAAGGTGACTATAGAAACAAACCCAGGTATGTCTTCAAACCCACCTATCAATGATATTGATCGAATTAGTTTATTAAATAAAGATGGATATACCAATGATGAGCTCAATTATACTAGTGAAAATATGGAAAGAGGAAATGAGAAAGAAATCCCTTATATGAGTGAAAATGAAAATAATTTTTTTAAGATTGAAAGAAATGTCTTGGATAATCTTCCTAGTAAGATTTCTTGGAGACAAATGAGAACCCATGCAAATAGATTATATAGAATTTTTTTATAGAAAAAATCTTAGATTTCAATGTCAACTCATGATGCAATTGATGAAAATGTGGAAATTGTGAAAAGTAATGAAAAAGTTAGGCATTGTAAAACCTAAAAAGAAAGATGAATCAATGAAATAAGTTTTATCTAGTGTTGCTAATGCTATTGATTCTATTGGTAAAAAGAGTCAAACTAAAGATAGCAATGCAACACAAAGAGCTATAACAACTGCTTTAGTCAATAAATTATTTTTGAATAAAAGAATGATAAGTAAGACTAGTGAATTTCTAGATATAAATCCTAAAACTTTGAGAAGAGCAACAAAGAGAAGAGAATCTATTGAAAATGATTCAATTAACCAATGTTGGAGTTTTAGTGGTAGACTCCCAAGGTATGACATGAAATTAAATAGTGAAATCAAATCTTTAATTGAAAATATTGGCATGATAATACAAGGGTATCATCTAATGTTAGAGATGTTTTAAGATTAAGAGTGGGGTCCAAAATTCGTGATCCTCATCCAAAACATCTATTAGACATGAATCAAACTAAATTGTATAAAAAATTCTTAAATGATTTAGTGTTAGTACCATTTAATATTACCATAAGTCAAAGATCTTTCAAGAAACGTAAACCTTGGTATGTGAAAATTAATAAACAACGAATTTCTTGTTGTAAAACTCGTGCAATTTTGTTATTATTATGATGTTTTTCGATATATACGTTCTACTTTACATACTAACGAAATTATTCAGGAATGTGGTATTAATATGCTACGTCAAACAATTAAGGAGGTTGTATCAAGTTTGTTTTGTGAGACATCTAATAGAAACTTATTTTATTCAAAAGCATGTATCTTTGGACAATGCAATAGATGTGGCAACTTTTCATTGTTAGGAGAATGTATGCATGAAAATTTTTCACATGAATTTGGACAACAATTAGTGGATGTGAAAATATTCAAGAATGTTGAATATTCTTTAAAGGATGGAAAAATTGGAAAGCGTTGTGAGTTAGTCACAATTTTTTTTTACATGCATGCATTCATCAAAGATTTTAAGGATAATATTGTATCCGAATATGTCAAAAACTTCCAATATGCTCGGTGGCTTGATGGACAATTTCATACATATAAAAACACATTTCCAATTGGAACTATCCTATCAGTGGTTGACTTTGTAGAAAACTATACTCTTGCTCCACAAGAGGAAATTTAATCTCAGTATTATAATTCAGTGTAGGTGGCCATCTTTGTTCATATTGTATACAGACATGCAGATGATAGTACATAAGATAATAGAAATTTTTTGAGGGAGTATTATTTCTATTTGAGTAATAACTGGTTACACTCTTTAGAGTTTGTGCAATATTGTTTCAAAAACTTTTATGAAATTTTAAAAGAAAGAGAAATCCAGATGACAAAACATTTCATATAGTCAGATAACTGTACATGGCAATTCAAAAATGCAAGAATGTTTTATTGGCTATGTAGGGAGCACAAAAAAATTAATATCCAACATATGTGGAGTTTTTTTTGAAGCTAGACATGGTAAATGAGAACATGATGGAGTTGGAGTGTCATGCCCGCATTTCCCATGCGGTCACAACACACAACACACGTGTCATGTCCACATTTTCCATGTGGTCATGACACGAATTGCGAAAAACTTTTCTACCTATCCCTAGGAACCCCCTCGCACGCGCCTGCGTGCTCGGTGGTAATACACATAAGGTGTAAATATGTCAACATAACCGTGATGATGATAGCCGTCTAGGCAGTATGCGACACGAAGTGTGTCACGTTTAGGGTTAGACTGATATTAAATCTGAACCCTAAGCATCCTAGGTGAAGATGATTCCACTAGTATCGTAACCTAACTCTAGTTCAGATCCAGAATGGAAATGAAATAATGATGAAGTAAAATGGCATGATGGCGCATGATTAAAGTGGAATGATGGAATGAATCATAATAAAAGATCATAAAATTAAAACCCTAGAAATCTAGGAAAAATCTAACAGCATAACGCATTTTCAATAAACGCAAAGAAAATTTAAAATAAATCATCCATAAGGAATTAAATAAAATTTAAGAATAAAAAAATTAATTTAAAACATAAGAATCAATCCAAAATGATTTAAAATAAAATATGAAAATAAATATCCTACCAAGGTCGAATAAACCGACCTTGCATAAAAAGATTAAAAATTCGAAAGTAAAATAATAAATAATGTCAAGACATCAAATTGGATTCTAAATTCGAGTCCGTTAATAAACAACATTTCGGCAATTATGTTTATTATTGAACTCAGGACAATAGAGAAGGGAAGAGGCTAAGATACTCACTCCCGTAAAAATAATAATAAAAATAAATAATAAATAAAAAGATCAAAAGCCCGCTAGGGAAGAATAAAAATTAATATCTCAACTAAGATGAATTTAAATCAAGGGGAATAAAAATTCTTCCCAAAATAAAATAAAATTTATCCCCAAGATAAAAAAATATATAAGAAAAATTATAACTCAAAATGTAATGAAATAAAGAAGTAAATCCCCCATTTGAAATAAAACCCAAATTGAAAGAGCACAAGAATAAAAAAAATAAGGACAAAATAAAATAGAGGATTTAAAATTAAATACAAACCAATATCCTCACACACTCCTCTAAAAAAAATAAAAATATTGTTTTCTAAAATAGAAAGCCCTAATTGTATTTTATTATATCTCTATGTTTGGTTGCCCTAATCCTCTTCTTATTCTTTCATCTTATGTTTTGGTTTTGGTTCTGCCTCTTTGCATGTAGGTTAGGGTTTCATGGCAACCATTGATGGAGGCTACCGCTCACGGAGGTATACCTATTGTTACCAAGAATTCCACTCATCTCTCAGCTTAATTTCTTTTTTTTTTAAACAAGCATGTGCTCTATATATAAAAATAAAAAAATAAGTTATGCAAAAAGGTTGAAATCATTTTCTATGTGCAGGTAAGAGGAGTGTGAGGCCGAAGGTGACCAGGTGAGAGAGTTAGGAGTGGCGGACGGTAGCCGACAAGAAGCAGTGGCGGTGGTCAGAAGGGGGTGGCGCTGAGGGTACAACGGAGGCGGAGGAGCCAGTGAAGGCAAGGTGGAGTGGGAGGCCGCGAACGGAGGGCACGGTGGAGAGGGTAGCAATGTCTGCATGGCGCGACGGAGTTTGGGGGTTAGGGGGTGTGGGTGGAGGCGCAACCTCCTCCCCACACCCATACTTGCAAACGGAAGGTGGGTTGTGGGCATTGCCGCCCACAGTCCACCCGCTATATATATATTTTTTGTTTCACTTGTAATTTGCAAACAAACCACTGTCAGTCCGCCGAACTATAAATCGATCTCTGCAATATTCTTCATTTATCAATAAATTTCAGTAAATAAATTATGATTTAAGATATATATATAGGTTTATAACCACAGTTTGTTCAAAATACCATAGTAAAATACATCCTTCTTTTATATTGTATATATATGTATGTATGCACACACACACACACACATATATAAGTGCATATACATATTAAAATATACACAACAAGAAAACAGTAACTAAGTATATATTTTTTTTCTTTCTACTTTTCTGTATTCACACAGTGGTAAGGAACATTAAAATAATAGCAATAGATTTTTAGAGAATAAAGCAACCAAGTATATTTATGAGTTTATATAAATGCAAAACTATGTATATTCCCATAGCTTCCATTTTCTCAAAACATTGAAATAATAACAGAATACTACATTTCTATTTAACTCCAATCTATTTTTTTTTGAATACTAACATTTCTTTTCTGAATCAAATAAGTAGATAACCTAGTATTGCAGTTTCCCCTTTTTTTTAAACATATTTAAACATATATATATATATATATATATATATATATATATATATATATATATAGTTTCTTTTCTGGTAGAATATGGATTCTCACATAAATTTTCTAACAGCAACTAGATTTTCAATAATTTTTTTTTGTGCAACAAAACAGATATTTAACTTCAAATTCCTCTTTGCTATATGCAATAAGTTTTAAACAACCATTGATACATATTTTATTTTGTAAAGAACAATGAAAGAAACATATTTATATTTATTTTCACATGCATTTCACAACATAATGCCAACTTCTCAATAAAGGGAATAAACAACTTTAAATAAAATAACAGAAAGTTTACATTTCACTACTTTTCACAGCCAACTCCAAGGGCATAAAACTTGCCAAAATAAATACAATAAGACCATAATGGCCATGGCTCAAACAACCAATAAACTTCTAAAGCCACACAAAGTGAGCTTCACAGCAACTCCATTTCTTCGTAGAAAACACCTGCAATAAAGCACAACAACAAGAACAACCCAACCACTTCGAAATGCCCTCCTCCCTATCGTAGACCCGCAAGAGGGTCACCCCCAAGCTAGGGAGGTAGGGATTCACACAGGCGTAATCATTCCTCAATAAGAATCAACATCATCAACACAAAAATAGCCCCAAGGTTTAACACATAACTCAACTCATGAAAATAAGTTTGATGAGGGTAGGGAATGGACCCCTTTACTTCAAAGGCCACCCAAATGATAAAATACCAATCTCATGGCCTCAAGCCAAAAATCTCCAAAACCACCACTCTCCCTAAAATCATCAATAACCTCTATGGCACTCTTGTCATTCAAATACTCTCTCCAACAAGTAAAAGCCTTCAAGGCATAAATAACACAATGTGGGAGTGACCTCAAGGAGGTTCCTTTCCCCTACCCAAACAAGTTGAGCATTACCTCCAAATGGAGGTGCTCTTACCATACTCCCATACCACACAAAAAAAATGAAACAACAAACAACCAAGAATGCAACACAACACAATAAATAAGCAAGGGTGAAGAAAACATAGTTTAAGAGGCTTACCTTCAAAGCCCTATAATGGAAGCACGTTTGGTGAAGAGCTCCAAGGTTTTCCCAAACTTTCCAATCTTCAAGAAATTCCTCTAACTTTCCCCAAATTCCTCCAAAATAGAAAGAAACTCAAAAATACAAGAACCCCACACTCCTCAACAAGAGGAGATATTATAGGCCATCAATTTAGCCTCGAGGAATGAGAAGGTGACACTTATCACCTTCTCCTTCCTCCTCCAATGCCACTTGCAAGGGAGAGGAAGTGTGAGGGTGACAAGTGTCATCCTCCAATTCCCTCTCAATCCTCACCTTATCCACTTGTGCTCTCACACATGTGTGAGAGGACAAGTGGTGAGGTGGCATTCCCACTCAAACCTCCAAGAGGATAAGGGATGCCATATGGCATCCTCTTATTCTCTCAAAGAGCCATCTCCCTCCAAGATGCTCTCACACGTGTGTGAGAGTCTTGGCGGAAGATCCCACACACTTGGGAGTTTTGGAGACCTCCCAAGTCTTCCTTGGGAATGGATTCCCAAACTTTGGGAAGGGAGATGAGTCTTTCCCAAAGCATGTCTCATCTCCCACCTTCCCTAATTTCAAATTTCGTCACTTTGACTAAACCATAGTTTAGAGTGACCAAAAGTGGGTTAATCCAAGGGTTAGTCAGTCAAAATTGACCCTAGACCCATGGGTAACCACCTAGGGTAACTTTTGGGACACAAGGTTCACCTAGGGGGTCATAAATCCACTTTAAATGACCTCAAAAATAAAAACAAATACCAAGTGGTGTAAGTCAATTAAAATTATACAACACTTAATATTAATAAATTAAACTAGTATATTTATATTTAAAAAAATATATCTACAGTATGCTGAGAGATATCTTCCAATTTGTTGGCATTTATAAATTACTTGCAGTTAGAATATTTGATATGCTCACATGAGTTAATTTAAAGAGATTATGCTACAAGACTTTTCATATTCTTCAAATTCAATAAAGATTTCATTCCAGAACTGCCCAAGTTTTTCTATTTTTCTATCCATTTGGCTTCCATGAATTTATTTATTTTTTGTTTAACGTGATAAAGATTTCACTCCATCACTACCCAAGTTTTTCTATTTTTCTATCCATTTAGCTTCCACGAATTTATTTATTTACACATTTTATGAATTTTGTTTTCATGGAATCTGAATCTTAATTGTTTATGGGAATCTAAATCTTTTAGCCCTTTGCAGTGAGTGTAGAATGCCTATCAGCATAACAAAGGGGTACTAGGCCAAAAGATTACAAATAAAATCAAGCACTTAAAGCACATTCAATTTCAAACGTGATCCTTATCCCTCTTGGGAGTGGATCAATTTTATAGGGAATAACATAGTGTGAATTCTACCTCCAATTTCCCATGGCTTGGGAATGTAAAACTTACACATCTCGATCAAGTGTCAATCATATCATGATAATCATAGCCGAAGAAACTAGAATTAAATTCACGCTATAGAATACAACAATAATCATCAATAACATAATTCTGAATTAAACTGCATTTTTCAATCACATGTCAAATAGTCAACATCACATAAATAACTTGAATCTCATCACAAAGCATCATCAAATATATCTCGTATGTCGAATCAAAAAATGTTATCAAATATGATCAAATCGAATCACATATGTCTAATCAATGTCCTATCATAATCAGGAGATAAAATCAAGTCTGCATAATGAAACCATAGTCTCTAAAAGTCTGATAATGTCATCAACTGAAATGCATAATGATCAAAATAAGGAAGGAAAAATAATCGGCCTCACATCCTCCCCCCCTAAGACTAAACTTCCTCCTGGAAGTCATCAAAAAGGTTAGGATAGAGTGCCCTCAAGATAGTTGCATTCTCCCAAGTCGCTGTGACCTCATCATAATGATCCCACTGGACCCTAACCTAGTCCAAACTTTGACCTCGAAGGCCCAGCATCCAATGAGCCAATATGCGAATTGGTTCCAAAGCTAATTTCTCATCTACCTCTACCTGTAGAGCACTCCAGTCCAATACGTGAGATAAATTAGATATATATCACCTCAATACATAAATATGAAAGACATCGTGGATATGTGACAGGCTAGGTGGCAACGCTAGACGATAGGCAACTAGTCCTATCCGCTCCAAGATCTCAAAGGGTCCTACAAACTGTGGTGTGAGCTTAGAGCCCTTTCCATAATGGATTAGACTCTTGTGTGGCTGCACTCTAAGGAATACCCTGTCACCCAATGAGAAGCTTTGATCAGTCCTCTTAGCATTAGCATACTTCTTCTGTCTATCCTGTGCCTCCTGTAACCTCTGCCTAATCAATGTGACCTACTGCTCCATATCCTGAACTAGTTCTGGACCAATGGAAACTCTCTCCTCTATCTGATCCCAACTCAATGGTGTCCTGCATGGTCTACCGTATAAAGCCTGAAAGGGAGGCATACCCAACGAGCTGTGATGCCCATTATTGTAGGAAAACTCAATCAAATATAGATACTCCTCCCATCTAGATTGATGGTCCATAACATACATCTGAAGCATGTCCTCCAACACCTAATTCACCCGCTCTGTCTGTCCATCTATCTCAGGATGATAAGCGGAGCTAAAGTTGAGCTATGTGCCCAATGCCTACTGCAAGGCTCTCCAGAATGCTAAAGTGAAAACTGGATCCCTATCAGAAATGATGCGGTGAGGTACTCCATGTAATCTCACAATATTGTCTAAGAATACCCTTGCCACTGTTGGCGCATTGTACGTCATGCATACAGGTGAGAAATGTGCCACCTTGGTCAACTTGTCGACTGTCACCATGATGGCATCATGGCGACACGAGGACATAGGAAGAACAACAATAAAATCTATGGAAATGGTGTCCCATTTCCACTCAGGTATATCATATGGGTATAGAAGACCCGCTGGATGCTGATGCTCGGCCTTCACCCTCTGGCACTCAAGACATCGAGCAACAAACTCTGCAATATCTCGCCTCATACCCACCCATTGGTACAGCTGTCGTAGATTGGCATGCATCTTCTTCACCCCTAGATGTACCGCATATGGTGGTCTGTGAGCCTCTGATAATGCTACAATATGTAGGTCACCTGCGCGGGGTACATAGATGCGCTATCGATGATGAAGTAACCCATCTACCTCAAGTGAATATTCTGCAAACTTGCCCACAAGGGCCCTCTTTGAACTTGTTGGCACTCATTTTGACCTGGAGGTTGAATTTTTCATGTCTAGAGGGTTTCTTCACTTAAACCCTATGTATTCTTTCCCATCGGCGTGACCTCGCAGGCGTTTTGGTGATCAGGTTGGTGGTAGTGCTGTGCTGTCGGCGTGACATACACCATCGGCATGTCTTTTTTCTGGTTCCCCGACGGGATTGTTCTTACCGATGGTGCCATCGGTGTGATTTATACTATCGGCGAAGCATTTTCCTGTTCGACCGACGATGGATGTTTGGCCGATGAAGTGTCATCGACATGTGTCTCGCCGAGGGATGTATGTATCGGGATGATCGGCGTCATCGGCATAAGTATGAGATGCTGCTCCGACGGTGTAAGTCACACCGACGGAGGTGGGAGGACAGGGTGCTGTCAGTGTGACTTTGTTCATCGGCAGAGGTATTTCGTGTTGCTCCGACGGTGTTGGTCTGGGCGATGATGAAGGTGGCATCGGCAAGACAATTGGAGTCGGCGAGGGATCTTTTGGATGGGCCGATGGTCTTTCTCTGGCCAATGAAGGGAGTGTGGAGTTTGCGATCGGCCAGACTACTATTGTCGGTGGGAGATTTTTGAGGTAAGCCGATGGCTTAGGTCTGAGCGATGGGCTTTTGACAAAGGCATGTGTGTTGAGCACGGCAAAAGCGCTCGACACTTGATGTGTATGCGATCAGGCTTATAAGGTAGTGAAGGGCTTTCCATGCCATGCATGTGGGATTTTTCCCCTTGCATTATTTTGAACCTGCGAAGAGGCGTTTTGGCGGGAATTCCTTTTTGAATGCAGCGACAGTTTTTCAGGCGACTGCGGGTGGTTGAGACCCTTAATGGCGATTGTAGCAGGGGCATGGGCAAGTTGTTGGACAGTCATGTACCCGATCTTTGGTATGAAGACTCCCAGATGGAGGCGCAGGGCTCGAGGGTTCCTTTTGTCTCTGCAACAATAAATTTTGAGCGCCATTCCTTTGAAGGATCTGTATCTGGCGAATTTTGTAACAGTCATGTAATTAATTGCTGTGGTACACTCTCTGGCTGTTATAAGTAGACTGTGTTACCATTTTTTAGGTTGTTGAAAGTTAAAGATTTTTTGGCTCTGTAATTCAAAACAAGCTGATTTGGTTTCTCTGTACAGCTAAACCTGTGAGTCTATGTATCTCTTGTTGTATGTTTTGGCATGAACCCACTGATTTCATGATTAATCTTATATGAGAAATGCTATCTTAGCATGTGTTTTGTTAATTCTGTCTCCAGTATTGCATGTATTCTTCTTCTGAATCTGGATATTTGGGTAATATTTGAGACTCTAGAACATAGAATTCCTATGTTGAATGTCTGATCTTTTAACTTCTGCTCAAGGGGTAGATTAAACTGTTTTCAGGTTGAACATTGGGAAGGGTATACTGCAATAGGGATGCCATAAGTAGAGATAACTTAACACTCTGTATTGGGAGATATCTGTAAGGCAGGTATCATATATATCCCTCTGAAATCCAGTTTTAGCTATTCATGCTGATCATTCACAGGTGTATGTCTATTGACTCCAGGCCCTAGATAGGCACCAATCTTGCTTTGTGTTTGTGTTACAACCATGTCCAGCTTTGCATCCAAACTTAAAATCAAAATTGAAATCTAAAACAACCATTAGGACATTAGCATTAGTTTTAGGATCCTTAGTCCTCTGTCTACAACTGCAAATAGGCCCAAAGCTAGCCCCTTTGTTCTTATCTTTCAGTTTTGGTCTACTTACAGGAGGACTCATCTGCTTTCTGTCAGCATCCCATCCTTAGTATGCACATTATAATGGGTGTTGAGTAGGGAATACCCCCTTAGGTCTTGCAGAGCCTGAAGAAGAAGAGGAGATAAAATATAGAGTCTATCTCCTACACTGTTGGCCCCTGGCCCAGAGATCCTGTTGATCACTGATGGCTACCTTGTAGGGAAATCTAGGAATAAGCATCCAGTCTGGGAAAAAAACAACAGAAATTGGCGACTTTGCTGGGGATTGAGAAGTAAAAGTACTATCTAATTATCTCCAGTAATATATCAGTGACCCATCCGAGTCACCAACAATAATTGGTGACTCCGCTGGGGAAGGTGATTTGAAAATTGTTATTTTTGAAAGAACCCTGATTTACAAAAAGAAAACAGTTCCTAGTAATAGGTGGCGACTCCGAAGTAATCTCCCAACCGGTCAAAGTAAAATTTATATGCAGGGGAGAAGATCCCAACAAAATCCTTTATTTGAAGAGTTACCAGTAACAAGAAGAATGATGTACAGAAGAAAGGGAGCTGTCTCAGTTAGTCATGAGGGTTCCCCCAGAAAAAATGATGATATGCAAGACAATCCAAGGTCTTCAGACAAGACAGTACCTTACTTTTCAAATGCAGAAGCTGATATTCAGGGTGCATATGAGAGGCAACAGGGTGGTAGCGTGAGAATGAGGTCAGAGGTGTTCCAAGAACGCCCATTTCTAGACCCTAGTGAAAGGTTTGAAGAGGCCGAGTCTCTGAGGGATGATGAAGACGAAGATCAGAATATGGTAAAACCATCCTCCTCTAGGCCCAGCGAGGAAGAACTAGCTGATGAAATTAGGAGCTTAAGGGCCGAGTTTGAATATCAGCAGGCAATATCAATCAGAGATGACTTGAGGAAGAAAGTGCAAGCTTTAAGGACTGCCCAGAATAATTCAATTCCTACCCTTGAGAATGCAAATGTGCAGAGACATCAACAGAGAAATGAAGTGCAACATCAGCATAATGATGAGAGACAAAATGTGAATGATGCTAGGATACCACTGAACAATGTAAGAAACCAGAATGCAAACAGAAATATTAATGTTAATCAGTTAAACAGACAGCCAATGCAGCTAGATAGATTTAGACAGCTGGTATTTGATGGTATTCCTAGGTATCCTAACCCCATTGATAAGCATCTGAGGCTGCAAGTGCCTAAATTTTCAGGAAACAACACTGTGTCAGGAGAAGATCATCTAAAAGCATTTCAAAATGTCATGGATAACTTTGAGGTTGAACATGAGGACGTTTTCATGAAGTCATTCATGCAATCCTTAATAGATGAGGCGAGAGAATGGTATAAGAATCTGCCTAATCGGAGTATTTCATCATGGGATGATTTTAAAAGGATGTTCAAGGAGCAATATGGTGACAAAACTGACCCTAGCTTTTTTGTAAATGAGTTCACCAGTATCACTAAAGGGTCAAATGAGCAGGTTGCAGATTTTAATGCAAGATTTACTAAAGTGTTAAACAAATTGCCACATCACATGAGGCCAAATGAACCAATGTGCATAATATTGTATATCAATGCCTTTGATGCAAAAACTGCATATGGATTAAGAGATAAAGGTCCTGCTACTCTCAGGGATGCTTTCAGAATTGCAGTGAATATTGAAAACAACAGGAAAGCATCAGGCAAGACAAACAGAAGGGATGATGTGAAAATTCTGCAGAATCCAAACAAGCCTCAGAGCACTCAAGGTAATACATCTGCCCCTGAAGATAAGATAGACAAATTGGCAAATGTTGTTAAGGACCTAAGCTATAGATTAGCTAGAAGTGAAAAAGGAATAGGTCCTGATAGGCAAGTCTATCAAAGGCAGGAAAAGAGGCCATCATTGCATGATATGCCTTATAATACCAATTGGCATGATGGTAAACCTATATTCCCACGTAACAACATAAATCAAAGAGCTCAACATGTCAAAGAAACTCTTGATCCTCTAAAAAAAGCTGTAAATATTGTTGATGATGCTCCATGGTGTATAATTTGTCAGATGCCACATTCACAGTTACAGTGTATGATTGCTCAGTCCTTGAGTGATAATACTACATCTTGTAATGAATGCAATGAGCCACATTATGTGCAAGATGATGATGTTAATATGATGTCCATAAGCAATGGATACACTCTTTATGATGCTGATGAGAGTACAAATGATGGAACTCAGGGCTGCCAACAGTTCCCATATGATGAAGATGATGAAGTTAACTATGCCTATGCTCAGAACTCACACAATTGTCTGAGTAACTTACAACGACCTTCTGATGAGGAAATTAGAGCCTTCACAGCTGCAGCAGTTGCTCAAGTCAAGAGCAACTACAATCTCAGAGGTAAAAATCAAGTAAGCAGCCCACATCAGCCAGAAGGTATTTCTGCAGGTCAGCCGCTGCATGGTCATAAGGGGATGGAATTACAAAAAAGGCAGTGGGTTAATAATAAACAGAATTTCAGACATAGAACAGGTCATGAATCCCAAGGACTAGAAAATAGAATCCCTCAGGCTGAAGATCAAGGTAAAGGTTCCCAAGACAAGAATGATGATCAGGGAACTATGAAAGTAAAAGCTAAATCAGTTCAGGATAAAAGTAAGATTATGGAGCAAGCTACAACTGTTACACAAAATTATGCTCCATTTGATATAGCTCAGGTCCTCTCCCAGGTAAAAGTCTCTGTTCCACTTATGGAACTGATGAAAGTGGAAGAAATTAAGAATAGGACAATATCCCTAATTTCAGGGGTACCTTTTCAAGCTAAACAAAATGCTCAGACCCAGGGTGAGAAACATGTCGTATGTAATGAAGAAGATGAGGCTCCCGAGGTTTATTTAGGAGTGACTATGACAAAGTGTCCTTCACAAGTGGAACCATTTTATGTTTCCCTGGTTATAAATGGAAAAATAATCAGAAATTGTATGCTTGACTCTGGAGCATCTACAAATGTCATGCCTTTGGCCATCATGCAACAAGCTGGATTGAAAATTGACAAGGCATGTGGAAAATGTTATGCTATGGATGCCAGAGAGGTACCAGTTATTGGAATCATGAAGGATGTAGATTTCAAACTGGCAGCATTTCCTGAGAAAAGATATAAAATGAATATAACAGTGGTTGACATCAAGCCACAGTATGGTATGTTGTTGTCAAGAAGATGGGCCGCACTAATTGGTGGAAGTATGCAGCTGGACCTGTCATATGCCATGATTCCAATGAATGGCAAGGATGTTAAGCTAATTAGAGAACAAAGATCATCAGAGACAGTGGAAGACCAAGAAGCAGAGGAACAGATATGCTTTGTAAACACTGACTGTGATAACTTCAAGGTTGTCTCAGATGATAGAGAAGATAAAAAGAAAAATGTCTGCATTGAAGAATTGGATCAGCAAGGTTTGTGGACCATGTTTTTTGATGGAGCTTGTGCAAAAGAAGGTTCTGGAGCTGGAGTTGTTTTCCTGTCTCCAACTGGTAAGCTCCTCAAATTCTCTTTCTTGCTGAGGTTTGTTTGCACAAACAACATTGCAGAATATGAGGCTTTACTCTTAGGCCTAAATATTGCTCTCAAACATGGAATCAAAATGCTAAGAGTACTTGGGGATTCTGAGCTGATTGTATCCCAAATTAGAGATAGGTATGCTTCAAAAAATAAAAGGTTGAAACAATACAAGCATGCTGTTTGGGATACCATTGAACTATTTGATGCATTTTCAATAAGCTGGGTAGAGAGATCAAAGAATGTTATGGCTGATTTCTTAGCCAATGTTGCAATAAGGCCAGATGACATCACTCTGTCAGATGTTACAAATGTAGAAGTTAAAATTAGGCCTGCAGTACCAGAAAACATATGCAGTTGGCAAGTGTTTAATGATGATAGGGACTTGTTAAAATTTTTGCACTGCATAGATGAATATGAGAATCAAGAAATTGATTTCCAAGCTTTTGTAGAGACTATAGATGGAAAAGAAACTCTTGTGGGAAAGGAAATTATTCAGTTGAAGACTAATAAAATCCCTAGAGGATTAGTAGCTTTGGAAAGAGCTTTTGACAGTAGAGACCAGTTGGTCACAAGGACATCTCCCACAAATAAGGAAGATTTAGAAGAGATAAATTTGGGGACATCTCAGGCCCCTCAGAAGGTATACATTGGTAAACAGCTCAAACCACACATTAGGAGTATGCTGATTGCATTACTGAAAAGGTATAAACATGTTTTTGCTTGGTCATATGAGGACCTAAAAGCCTATAGGGAAGATTTATTCCAGCATAAGATCCCATTGAAGCCTGGAGCTAAGCCATTCAGACAAAGGCAAAGACCTATTAATCCTACCTTAGCTCCAAAGATGCAGGAAGAACTCAAAAGGCTCAGGGAGGCTGGAATAATTGTGCCAATCAGACATTCAACTTGGGTGTCTAACCTTGTCCCAGTCAGAAAAAAGAATGGTGCTATTAGGCTTTGTGTTGACTTCAGGAACTTGAATGTATCCTCTTTAAAGGATAACTATCCACTGCCTAATATGGAAGCTATGTTGCAGAGAGTGACTGGTTGTGAACTCTTATCCATGATGGATGGATTTTCAGGTTATAATCAGGTGAAGGTAAAGGAATCAGAACAGTATAAGACTGCCTTCACCACTCCATGGGGAACTTATGTGTATTTTAGAATGCCCTTCGGACTAACAAATGCAGGTGCTACATTTCAAAGAGCAATGGATGTTGCTTTTGCAGGGTTGATTGATTCAGTCCTGGCTGTATATCAGGATGATCTGACTGCTTATTCAAAGAAAGAAGAGCAACATTGTTTGCATATGGAGCAGATTTTCATAAGAGCACTAGAGTATGGCATTTCTTTAAATCCAAAGAAGTGTGCTTTTGGGGTGGTTGAAGGAAAACTCCTAGGGCACATTGTTTCCAAGGATGGAGTTAGGATAGATCCAGAGAGAGTGGCTGCTATTGACAGAATTCAAATGCCAAAAACTATAAAAGGAGTTCAGTCCTTCTTTGGACAGATAAATTTTGTTAGGAGATTTGTTCCCAACTTTGCAGAAACCACAAGGAACATTTCCAAGATGATGAAGAAGGATGCAACTGTCCACTGGGAAAGTGAAGCAATAGAATCATTTCAGAGTATCAAAGAGGCAATCAAGATGGCCCCTGTTCTTAAATCTCCTAATTTTTCTAGGCCATTCCAATTGTTTTCATTTGCTTCCTTTCACACTGTTGCTGCATGTTTGCTACAGAAAAATGAAGATGGTTTTGAACAGCCCATAGCTTTTTTCAGTATGTCCTTGCGGGCTTCTAAGTTGAAATATGATATTATGGAAAAACAGGCATATGCACTAGTCCGAGCCATCAAAAGCTTCAAACCATACTTGGTAGGATCATATATAATTGCGTATGTACCCCATGCAGCAGTCAAAGACATATTCACTCAGCAGGAGGTGACTGGAAGAAGGTGCAGATGGATAAACAAACTACAAGAGTTTAACATAGACATACAGATTACCAAGTTGGTAAGAGGACAAGGATTAGCCAAGATGATGGCACAGTCAAACTTGGAAGCATGCCAAGTTAATATAGTCCAAAATGAGAATGTAAATGTATCAGGATCTGAATGGTACAAGGATATTATCTACTACTTGCACAATCTGAATTGTCCTTCCCATTTCAGTGACAGACAAAAAAGGACTTTAAAGTTACATGCAATTAGGTATGTTATTGTTCAAGGTGAGCTATACTAGAAAAACCCTGATGGTGTGATGCTGAGATGTGTGGATGAGGATATGGCTAACAATGTTTTGATTGATATGCATAAAGGATTGTGTGGTGGACATTATACTGCCCAAACAACAGCTCATAAAATTCTCAGAGCAGGATATTGGTAGCCCACTCTCTTTTCAGATGCACAAAAGTTAGTGAGGAAGTGTGACCCTTGCCAAAGATTTTCAGGAAAGTTGAAATATGATGGTGCTTTACCCCTCAGGACTGTAACTGTGGATGCTCCATTTCAGCAATGGGGAATTGACTTCATAGGAGAAATTACAGACAAATCAAGTGGGGGACACAGTTGGATTTTGGGGGCAACTGATTACTTTACCAAATGGATTGAGGCCATTCCAACTAAGAAAGCTACAAGTAAGGTGGTGACAGATTTCATGCTAGAAAATATTATCATCAGGTTTGGAGTACCATTCAAGATAGTCACTGATAATGCTATGTGCTTCAGATCAGGTGAATTTGTTGATTTTTGCAACAGGTATGGAATAAATCTATCATATGCATCACCATATCACCCACAAGGGAATGGTCAAGTAGAATCAAGCAATAAAAGCATCATGAAAATTATCAAGAGGATACTAGACAAGAACAAGAGAGCTTGGGACTCAAAATTAAAATTGGCAATATGGGCTGACAGAGTGACAGTGAAAAAGGCTATTGGAATGTCACCTTTTGAGCTAGTATATGGTGCATTAGCCAGATTGCCCATAAACAATCTCCTACTAGTTTACAGATTCATCTAGGAAAATGATGAGGAGATTGAAGATTCCATGATAGAAAGGGTGAACCAGCTGGTTGCACTAGATGAAAACAGAAGGAAAGCCCACCAGATTAATCTCAAGAGACAACAAGATGTGAAATATCAGTTTGACAGGAGAGCTACTAAAAGGAAATTTTAGGTCAATGATCTGGTGCTTGTATGGAATGCAAAAGATCAGGACAAGGGTAAACATGGTAAATTTGAACCCTTATGGATGGGCCCATATCAGATTTGCAGTGCTCATGGGGAGGATTCTTATTTCCTCCAGGCCCTAGATGGTGAAGTTCTGGAATTGCCTGTGCATGGCCAATTCCTTAAGTTCTATTTTGCATAAATGACTTGTCGCTGTGCACATTTGTAAAAACATGTATATAGTGTAAATGCCTTGTACAGTTCGTGCTTTTTGGTTTTTTACCTGGTCTGCCCGGAGATCTGGTTCTCGCTGCAGGTTTTCACCTGCACGTCCCCATTCGGAGCCAGTGTTGGCACTCATTTTGACTTGGAGGTTGAATTTTTCATGTCTAGAGGGTTTCTTCACTTAAACCCTATGTATTCTTTCCCATCGGCATGACCTCGTAGGCGTCTTGGCGATCAGGTTGGTGGTAGTGCTGTGCTATCGGCATGACATACACCATCGGCATGTCTTTTTTCTGGTTCCCCGACGGGATTGTTCTTACCGATGGTGCCATCGGTGTGATTTATACTATCGGCGAAGCATTTTCCTGTTCGACCGATGATTGATGTTTGGCCGATGAAGTGTCATCGGCATGTGTCTCGCCGAGGGATGTATGTATCGGGATGATCGGCATCATCGGCATAAGTATGAGATGCTGCTCCGACGGTGTAAGTCACACCGATGGAGGTGGGAGGACAGGGTGCTGTCGGTGTGACTTTGTTCATCAGCAGAGGTATTTCGTGTTGCTTCGATGGTGTTAGTCTGGGCGATGACGAAGGTGGCGTCAGCGAGACAACTGGAGTCGGTGAGGGATCTATTGGATGGGCTGATGGTCTTTCTCTGGCCGATGAAGGGAGTGTGGAGTTTGCGATCGGCCAGACTACTATTGTCGGTGGGAGATTTTTGAGGTAAGCCGATGGCTTAGGTCTGAGTGATGGGCTTTTGACGAAGGCATGTGTGTCGAGCGCGGCAAAAGCGCTCAACACTTGATGTGTATGCGATCAGGCTTATAAGGTAGTGAAGGGCTCTCCACGCCATGCATGTGGGATTTTTCCCCTTGCATTATTTTGAACCTGCGAAGAGGCGTTTTGGCGGGAATTCCTTTTTGAATGCAGCGACAGTTTTTCAGGCGACCGCGGGTGGTTGAGACCCTTAATGGCAACTGTAGCAGGGGCATGGGCAAGTTGTTGGACAATCATGTACCCGATCTTTGGCATGAAGACTCCCAGATGGCGGCGCAGGGCTTGAGGGTTCCTTCTGTCTCTGCAGCAATAAATTTTGAGCGCCATTCCTTTGAAGGATCTGTATCTGGCAAATTTTGTAACAGTCATGTAATTAATTGCTGTGGTACACTCTCTGGCTGTTATAAGCAGACTGTGTTACCATTTTTTAGGTTGTTGAAAGTTGAAGATTTTTTGGCTCTGTAATTCAAAACAAGCTGATCTGGTTGCTCTGTATAGCTAAACCTGTGAGTCTATGTATCTCTTGTTGTATGTTTTAGCATGAACCCACTAATTTCATGATTAATCTTATATGAGAAATGCTATCTTAGCATGTGTTTTGTTAATTCTGTCTCCAGTATTGCATGTATTCTTCTTCTGAATCTGGATATTTGGGTAATATTTGAGACTCTAGAACATAGAATTCCTATGTTGAATGTCTGATCTTTTAATTTCTGCTCAAGGGGTAGATTAAACTGTTTTCAGGTTGAACATTGGGAAGGGTATACTGCAGTAGGGATGCCATAAGTAGAGATAACTTAACACTCTGTATTGGGAGATATCTGTAAGGCAGGTATCATATATATCCCTCTGAAATCCAGTTTTAGCTATTCATGCTGATCATTCACAGGTGTATGTCTATTGACTCCAGGCCCTGGATAGGCACCAATCTTGCTTTGTGTTTGTGTTACAACCATGTCCAGCTTTGCATCCAAACTTAAAATCAAAATTGAAATCTAAAACAACCATTAGGACATTAGCATTAGTTTTAGGATCCTCAGTCCTCTGTCTACAACTGCAAATAGGCCCAAAGCTAGCCCCTTTGTTCTTATCTTTCAGTTTTGGTCTACTTACAGGAGGACTCATCTGCTTTCTGTCAGCATCCCATCCTTAGTATGCACATTATCATGGGTGTTGAGTAGGGAATACCCCCCTAGGTCTTGCAGAGCCTGAAGAAGAAGAGGAGATAAAATATAGAGTCTATCTCCTACACTGTTGGCCCCTGGCCCAGAGATCCTGTTGATCACTGATGGCTACCTTGTAGGGAAATCTGGGAATAAGCATCCAGTCTGGGAAAAAAACAACAGAACTGATCTCCTGCTGGACCTCAAGAAACCACTCATCCTCTGGCAAATGCTGAATAATGCGTCTTCTCAAGTCCACACTCAGAGTCAAGGTCAAGAGCTCGTGGCACCTCTGACTCAATGCGTCAACAACCACGTTCTCCTTCCCTTTGATGTAGTGGACATCAAAGTCATACTCGCAAAGGAAATCCATCCAACACTGCTGACAGGCATTCAGATTCAGTTGTGTAAAGATATACTGAAGGCTATGGTGATCTGAATGGAGCTCAAAGTGACAACCTAATAAGAAATGCCTCCAACGAACTAGAGCATGAACCACTGCCACTAACTCTAAGTCATACGTGGGGTAGCTCAGCTCATGTGTCTTGAGCTTTCGTGACTCATATGTGATCGTTCTACCACCTTGCATATGTATGACTCCCAATCCCTCAAGTGATGCATCCGTGCAAACTATAAAATCTGCTGCAGGATCAGGTACCGCTAAAATGGGAGCACTAGTAAGATGCTCTTTGAGGACCCTGAAGGCCCTCTTACACTGTTCAGTCCATAGAAAACTCTTCCCTTTCCACTGAAGGGAAGTGATGGGGTGTGCTATCTGAGAGAAACCCTCAACAAAGCGATGATAATAACCAGCTAACCCCATAAAACTCCTAACCTCTATCACACTTGTGGGTGCTGGCCAATCCTTGATAGCCCTGATCTTCGATGGATCTACTAAGATTCCATCGCCAGATAGGATATGCCCCAGATAACCTCTGTCCTAAAAAATGTACACTTCGTGAAGTTCCCATAAAGATTCTGCTTCCTCAAACACTGTAGAACCTGACAAAGCTGCTCCTCATGCTCCTCCTTGGTCCATGAATAGAGCAAAATGTCATCAAGGAAAATGATCACGAATTGATCCAAATAGGTACGGAACACCCCGTTCATGAGACCCATGAACACTACAGGGGCGTTTGTCAAGCCAAAGGGAACCACAGTGAACTCATAGTGACCATATCAAGTCCAGAAGATGGTCTTATGGATGTCTGCCTCTGTGATGCGTAGCTGATGATAATCAGACTTCAGGTCTATCTTAGAGAACACCCTGGCTCCCTGCATCTGATCGAAAAGATCATCAATCCTAGGTAGAGGATAATGGTTCTTCACCGTCACCTTATTCAACTGCCTGTAGTCCATGCACAAATGAAGAGACCCATCCTTCTTCTTCACAAAGATGACAGAAGCACCCCAAGGTGAAATGCTCGATCGGATATGCCCCTTCTCAAGCAAGTCCTCCAACTGTAACTTGAGCTCTGTGAGCTCCTGTGTGGTCATCCTGTAGGGCGCACGAGACACTGGCTTGACACTCGCCACTAAATCAATGTGAAAGTCTACCTTACGACGGGGTGGCATCCCCGGTAACTCTGCTGGAAACACATCGGTAAACTCTCGAAGGATGGGATGATCATCCAAAGATGCCTCAGGCTTGTCATCTAATATGTCACTCACTGATGGTGAACATCTGACATCCCTTCCACATGCAGTACTTAAGCTGCTGAGCAGATATCATACGTACTTCTGTGGGCTTCTAAATGCCCACTATCTCAACTGATGTACCATGATCATCTAAACAGCTGATCACCTTTCTGCGACAATCTAGCTTGGCTTGGTGAGCCGCAAGCCAATCCATACCCAACACCACATCATAGGATCCTAATGTCATGACTCTAAGGTCACATACTGTGGTAAAGGGTCCCAAAGAAATCTCACAGTCGTGGACTAAGGCATCTACTATCATCTTGGCCCCTGAGGCCAACTCAACCACCCACCTATCACCTTGCCTAGAGGCCACTAGCCTACAACGCTCCACTAACGATGGAGATATGAATGAGTCAGTAGCACCAGAATCAAAGAGAATAGAAATGGGGTTACCCGCAATCATACCTGATGTCTCAATCATTGACACCTAAAAATTAGTTTGCGGTTATCAACCGCTGCGAACATACGGTGAGATCTACCCACATCACCAACAGTCTGCACGGATCCTCCTGCACGACGTTGTTCCCCTACTATAAACCCCTATGGACACTCTCTAGCTAGGTGTCCAGCTCCACCACAAACATAACAAGGGCCCCTACCCTGTACCTATCCAGTCTGAGTCTTTCTCGACTGTTGTTGTCCTGATCTACCAGTAGACCCCTGTGAGCCTCTATATGACTGCTGCAACCTCGTGGGTCCCGCAGGTGGCCCCTGCTGCCTCTGATCTCTACACAGGCCATGCTATTGCTAACCTCTATTATGTCCCCCATGTGCCCTTTGTTGTGTCCTAGCTCTCTGCTACTGCTACTATGGGGGCCTAGGAGGTAAGAGTGCAAGACTAAATCCTCCCCTATGAGGTGGTTGTGATGGTCTATGAAAACTCTGCTAATGCTGCTGCTGTCCATGATCTTGAAACTGAGGGCATGAACTCTGTCCTTGTCCCTGAATCTCCTCAATGATATATGCCTTCTTGGTAGCATCACTCAAAGTCTGGGGGTCTACCATACGAATAGGCCTTGCTATACTGTGGTCCAATCCTCTAATAAACTTATGAACTAGGAGTTTCTCATCATGGAGATACTCTGCATATCAGGATAACTCAGTGAATCTACCCTCATACTGTGCCATTGTAAGTCCCCTCTGCTGAAGGTTATGCAAGTCATCTATGCAACGCTGCCTGTAATGATCTGATAAGTATCGCGCATTGAAGCGCTCAATGAAGGTCTCCCATGTGAGAGTGTCTAATGAAAGGTGACGCTTGTACTCCTCAGTGTGGTACCAGGTAGCTACTACATCTTGCAATAGATGTACTACCACATGGGCCTTTGTATTGTCCTCGTAAGGATGCAACATGAAGCATCTGTCTAAGCTGATGAGCCAGGCCTCTGCCTCAGCTCCCTCTATGGTCCTGATGAATATAGGAGGATTTAGCCTCAATAAATCCCTAATGGGATCTCCTCTATCTCTGTGCCTCCTGATAGGCTCATCTATGGAATAATCAAAAGGCCTGTGAACAATGTGCTCTACTCGTACTACCTCATCATGCCTAGCATGACGTGAAGGGCTCCTGCTACGGGACCTGTCAACTGAACCAACCTCTTTTGTCATTGTCTCTGGCACCTCAATGTAAGGCTCCACATGTGGTGCCCCTCGTAGCTCAATGCGGGGCTCCACACATGGCTTGACATGGGACTCATCTCATGGCTTCACACGTGGCTCCTCTCGTGGATCCTAGCAGGGCTCGACATGTGGCTCTATGTGTGGCTCAACTACAGTCGATGGAAGCCTATCTAAAACTACATGTAAAGCCTGTAATATCTGTGGCCCAATATCTGGTAGGGCCAGTGGGGCATGTGGTGCCTGTAGGAATGGCTGTGCCTGTACCTTAGTTGAAGAGTCACTGTGAACCTTAGGGAATAGAGTGCGTTGGGACTGCACTCGCCGAACTCGTCGGAGAGGCATCCTACAAAAATAAGATAACCACAAATTAATCAAAGTTGCGGAAATAATAATGTGCCTAAAACAAGCCCAGTGTTTAAACTTAGGCTCTGATACCAAATGTCATGCCTGCATTTCCCATGCGGTCACGACACAACACATGTGTCATGTCCACATTTGCCATGTGGTCATGACACGAATTACGAAAAACTTTTCTACCTATCCCTAGGAACCCCCTCGCACGTGTCTGCATGCTCGGTGGCAATACACATAAGGTGTAAACATGTCAACATAACCGCAGTGATGATAGCTATCTAAGGGGTATGTGACATGAAGTGTGTCATGTTTAGGGTTAGACTGATATTAAATCTGAACCCTAAGCATCCTAGGTGAAGATGATTCCACTAGCATCATAACCTAACTCTAGTTCAGATCCAAAATGGAAATGAAATAACGATGAAGTAAAATGGCATGACGGCGCATGATTAAAGTGGAATGATGGAATGAATCATAATAAAAGATCGTAAAATTAAAACCCTAGAAATCTAGGAAAAATTTGACAGTATAACGCGTTTTCAATAAACCCAAAGTAAAATTTAAAATAAATCATCCATAAGGAATTAAATAAAATTTAAGAATAAAAAAATTAATTTAAAACATAAGAATCAGTCCAAAACGATTTAAAATAAAATATGAAAATAAATATCCTACCAAGGTTGAATAAACCGACCTTGCATAAAAAGATTAAAAATTTGAAAGAAAAATAATAAATAATGTCAAGACGCCAAATTGGATTCCAAATTCGAGTCCATTAATAAACATCATTTTGGTAATTATGTTTATTATCGAACTCAGAACAATAAAGAAGGGAGGAGGCTAAGATACTCACTCCCATAAAAATAATAATAAATAAAAAGATCAAAAGCCTGCTAGGGAAGAATAAAAATTAATATCTCAACTAAGATGAATTCAAATCAAGGGGAATAAAAATTCTTCCCAAAATAAAATAAAATTTATCCCCAAGATAAAAAAATATATAAGAAAAACTATAACTCAAAATGTAATGAAATAAAGAAGTAAATCCCCCATTTGAAATAAAACCCAAATTGAAAGAGCACAAGAATAAAAAAAATAAGGACAAAATAAAATAGAGGATTTAAAATTAAATACAAACCAATATCCTCACACACTCCTCTAAAAAAAATAAAAATATTGTTTTCTAAAATAGAAAGCCCTAATTGTATTTTATTATATCTCTATGTTTGGTTGCCCTAATCCTCTTCTTATTCTTTCATCTTATGTTTTGGTTTTGGTTCTGCCTCTTTGCATGTAGGTTAGGGTTTCATGGCAACCATTGATGGAGGCTACCGCTCACGGAGGTATACCTGTTGTTACCAAGAATTCCACTCATCTCTCAGCTTAATTTCTTTTTTTTTTAAACAAGCATGTGCTCTATATATAAAAATAAAAAAATAAGTTATGCAAAAAGGTTGAAATCATTTTCTATGTGCAGGTAAGAGGAGTGTGAGGCCGAAGGTGACCAGGTGAGAGAGTTAGGAGTGGTGGACGGTAGCCGACAAGAAGCGGTGGCGGTGGTCAGAAGGGGGTGGCACTGAGGGTGCAACGGAGGCGGAGGAGCCAGTGAAGGCAAGGTGGAGTGGGAGGCTGCGGACGGAGGGCACGGTGGAGAGGGTAATAGTGTCTGCACGACACAGCGGAGTTTGGGGGTTAGGGGGTGTGGGTGGAGGCGCAGCCTCCTCCCCACACCCATAGTTGTGAACGGAAGGTGGGCTGTGGGCATTGCTGCCCACAGTCCACCCGCTATATATTTTTTTTGTTTCACTTGTAATTTGCAAACAAACCACTGCCAATCCGCCGAACTATAAATCGATCTCTGCAATATTCTTCATTTGTCAATAAATTTTAGTAAATAAATTATGATTTAAGATATATTTTATATGTATATATATATGTATATTCATATATATTTAGGTTTATAACCATAGATTGTTCAAAATACCATAGTGAAATACATCCTTCTTTTATATTGTATATATATATGTATGCACTCTTTTATATATATACATACATACATATATATATATATATATGTAAGTGTATATACATATTAATACATACACAACAAGAAAACAGTAACTAAGTATATATTTTTTTTCTTTCTACTTTTCTGTATTCACACAGTGGTAAGGAACATTAAAATAACAGCAATAGATTTTTAGAGAATAAAGCAACCAAGTATATTTATGAGTTTATATAAATGCAAAACTATGTATATTCCCATAGCCTCCATTTTCTCAAAACATTGAAATAATAACAGAATACTACAGTTCCATTTAACTCCAATCTATTTTTTTTTTTGAATACTAACATTTCTTTTCTGAATCAAATAAATAGATAACCTAGTATTGCAATTTCCTTTTATATATATATATATATATTGTTTCTTTTCTGAGAAGAGTCTATATGGTAGAATATGCATTCTCACATAAATTTTCTAACAGCAACTAGATTTTCATAAATTGTTTTTGTGCAACAAAACAAATATTTAACTTCAAATTCCTCTTTGCTATATGCAATAAGTTTTAAACAACCATTGATGCATATTTTATTTTGTAAAGAACAATGACAGAAAAATATTTATATTTATTTTCACATGCATTTCACAACACAATGCCAACTTCACAATAAAGGGAATAAACAACTTTAACTAAAATAACAAAAAGTTTACATTTCACTACTTTTTACAGCCAACTCCAAGGGCATAAAACTTGCCAAAATAAATACAATAAGGCCATAATGGCCATGGCTCAAATAGCCAATAAACTTCTAAAGCCACACAAAGTGAGCTTCACAACAACTCCATTTTTTAGTAGAAAACACCTGCAATAAAACACAACAACAAGAACAACCCAACCACTTCGAAATGCCCTCCTCCCTACCATAGACCCGCAAGAGGGTCACCCCCAAGCTAGGGAGGTAGGGATTCACACAGGTGTAATCATTCCTCAACAATAATCAACATCATCAACTCAAAAATAGCCCCAAGGTTTAACACATAACTCAACTCATGAAAATAAGTTTGATGAGGGTAGGGAATGGACCCCTTTACTTCAAAGGCCACCCAAATGATAAAATACCAATCTCATGGCCTCAAGCCAAAAATCTCCAAAACCACCACTCTCTTGCAAAATCACCAATAACCTCCATGGCACTCTTGACATTCAAATACTCTCTCCAACAAGTAAAAGCCCTCAAGTCATAAATAACATAATGTGGGAGTGACCTCAAGGAGGTTCCTTTCCCCTACCCAAACAAGTTGAGCATTACCTCCAAATGGAGCTGTTCTTACCATACTCCCATCCCACACAAAAATAATGAAACAACAAACAACCAAGAATGCAATACAACACAATAAATAAGTAAGGGTGAAGAAAACATAGTTTAAGAGGCTTACCTTCAAAGCCCTATAATGGAAGCATGTTTGGTGAAGAGCTCCAATCTTTTCCCAAACCTTCCAATCTTCAAGAAATTCCTCTAACTTTCCCCAAATTCCTCCAAAATAGAAAGAAACTCAAAAATGCAAGAACCCCATACTCCTCAACAAGAGGAGATATTATAGGCCATCACTTTGGCCTTGAGGAATGAGAAGGTGACACTTGTCACCTTCTCCTTCCTCCTCCAATGCCACTTGCAAGGGAGAGGAAGTGTGAGGGTGACAAGTGTCATCCTCCAATTCCCTCTCAATCATCACCTATCCACTTGTGCTCTCACACATGTGTGAGAGGACAAGTGGTGAGGTGGCATTCCCACTCAAACCTCTAAGAGGATAAGGGATGTCATATGGCATCCTCTTATTCTCTCAAAGAGCCATCTCCCTCCAGGATGCTCTCACATGTGTGTAAGAGTCTTGGAGGAAGATCCCACACACTTGGGAGTCTTGGAGACCTCCCAAGTCTTCCTTGGGAATGGATTCCCAAACTTTGGGAAGGGAGATGAGTCTTTCCCAAAGCATGACTCATCTCCCACCTTCCCTAATTTCAAATTTCGTCACTTTGACTAAACCGTAGTTTAGAGTGACCAAAAGTTGGTTAATCCAAGGGTTAGTTAGTCAAAATTGATCCTAGACCCATGGGTAACCACCTAGGGTAACTTTTGGGACACTAAGGTTCACCTAGGGGGTCATAAATCCACTTTAAATGACCTCAAAAATAAAAATAAATACCAAGTGGTGTAAGTCAATTAAAATTATACAACATTTAATATTAATAAATTAAACAAAGGGGTACTAGTCCAAAAGATTAAAAATAAAATCAAGCATTTAAATCACATTCAATTTCAAACGTGATCCTTATCCCTCTTGGGAGTGGATCGGTTTATAGGGAATAACATAGTGTGAATTCTACCTCTAATTTCCCATGGCTTGGGAATGTAAAACCTGCACATCTCGATCAAGTGTCAATCATATCATGATAGTCATAGCCGAAGCAACTGGAATTAAATTCACGCTATAGAATACAACAATAATATCAATAACATAATTCTGAATTAAACTGTATTTTTCAATCACATGTCAAATAGTCAACATCACATAAATAACTTGAATCTCATCATAAAGCATCATCAAATATATCTCATATGTCAAATCACAAAATGTCATCAAATATGATCAAATCGAATCACATATGTCTAATCAATGTCCTATCATAATCAAGAGATAAAATCAAGTCTGCATAATGAAACCATAGTCTCTAAAAGTCTGATAATATCATCAACTGAAATGCATAACGATCAAAATAAGGAAGGAAAAATAATCGGCCTCACATGGAGCATGTGTGAAAAGAGATCTTGCTAGAGAACAACTAAAATTTGAGGATGCAATAAAATTTAGAGATGCACATGTAATTGTGGATTGGTGTAATGAAAAATTATCTACGGGATCAAGTGAGAACTCTACAATTCGATGATTCTTTTGGTTAGTTGAAGAAGAGAATATTTCTACTCAACTTGATTGTGAGACAATAATTGGATCAACAAAATGACATTTATTTAAGAGATCAAATGCAAGCACATGAACTATATGGACTAGGGAGCTTGCATGTTTTTGTCAATTTTGTATTACAAGTGATTGGGGAGCATGTGAAAATATAGAATGGGTTGAAGAATGGAAACAAAGATACTTGACACCTACAGAAACACATGATCAACTTGAAACAACAATTGAAGATGATAATCAAGTGTTTGTATCAGATGACTTTGATCGTGTTTTAGACCTTGTACAAGAAGGTACTTTAATTTTCAATATTTTTTTATTACATTTTTTTGTAATCTATATAATTAATTATATATGTATGCATGTACATATTTATGTGATTTAGATACATGACACAATTTATTGAATTAAATAATTTTTTTTGCAGGACATGTGTATGCTATTGTTGTACCTGAGGAAAATGAAGAGGAAATTGAGTATTGGTTGGCTCGATGTGTTGAAACAAAACAAAAGTTGTTACATCCTAGAGAAGATGATGATAACTATGAGTATCCAACAGGTTTTGTGGTTGTTGTTGGCACCTGACTATAGAAATATCTAATAAGAAAGAATGGTTTGCCTGCATTTGAAGATTATGAAACACAGAAGAAGATCATACACTACTCACATTTCTTTGTGGCAACAGATATAAAACTAATCAGATATCAAGGGAAACCTGCTAATAAACAGTTATGGACACTTTCTATGGAAGAACATGAGTCAATTATAGATGCATTACAAAAAAGAGAGGATGCAGATGGTACAATAGAATAAATTTCTAGGTATGTTTCATGTTTTTGGTATATATTCTTTCGTTCTCATTTCACCTTTTATATTATTCCCTTTATCTTAAAATTTGTATTGACTCATGTAAATATATAGTTAATTTACTTGTACATTTGAACATTATTTTTGTAGGTGTACCCTACAAGTAGATATTTGGATGATTGTCAATAGAATTTTTCACCAGACAAATATGTGAGGTCAATTTTTGTAGTCTTCAACTAAAGTAAAGGCATTAGGTAATTGTATATATACTTGTATATTTCATATTCAACATGTTATCTAGTTACATATTGCATCAATGTTTTGTGTTTTTGGTATATATTCTTTCATTCTCATTTCACCTTCTATATTATTTCCTTTATCTTAAAATTTGTATCGACTCATGTAAACATACAGTTAATTTACTTGTGCATTTAAACATTATTTTTGCAGGTGTACCCTACAAGTAGATATTTGGATGATTGTCAATAGAAGTTTTCACCATACAAATATGTGAGGTCAATTTTGTAGTCTTCAACTAAAAGTAAATGCATTAGGTAATTGTATATATACTTGTATATTTCATATTCAACATGTTATCTAGTTACATATTGGATCAATGTTTTGTGTTTTCAATATATATTCTTTCATTCTCATTTCACCTTCTATATTATTCCCTTTATCTTAAAATTTGTATTGACTCGTGTAAATATATAGTTAATTTACTTGTACATTTGAACATTATTTTTTCAGGTGTACCCTACAAGTAGATGTTTGGATGATTGTCAATAGAAGTTTTCACCATATAAATATGTGAGGTCAATTTTGTATTCTTCAACTAAAATGTGAGCACATTAGGTAATTTTGCCATCCTTTTACATCCCCTTAAGCCATCAAGTTTTATCTTATTTAATTTGTAAATTGACTCATGTACATCTCCCCTTAAGCCATCCTCTTACATCCCCTAAAGACATCCTCTTATGTATCCCCTTAAGACATCCTCTTAGCTCCCCTTAAGCCATCCTCTTACATCCCCTTAAGCCATCAGGTTTTATCTTATTTAATTTGTAAATTGACTCGTGTACATCTCCTCTTAAGCCATCCTCTTACATCCCCTAAAGTCATCCTCTTATGTATCCCCTTAAGACATCGTCTTAGCTCCCCTTAAGCCTACCTCTTACATCCCATTAAGCCATCAGATTTTATCTTATTTAATTTGTAAATTGACTCATGTACATCTCCCCTTAAGCCATCCTCTTACATCCCCTTAATCCATCCTTTGTGTTATCTAGTTACATATTGCATCAATGTTTTGTGTTTTTGTTATATATATTCTTTCATTCTCATTTACTTGTACATTCATTATTTTTTGTATGTGTAACCTACAAGTAGATTTTTCCATGATTACCACTACAAGATTTCATCATAATGTAAATGCTAGATCAATTTTGTAGTCTTGTTAAACTAATAATGGACCAATGAGCTAATTGTATAGATACTCATATGTTTCATCATGAGCACTATAGTTGCATTATATCTTGATATTTTGTGTCTTCAATATATTCTTTCAAATTCAAATTGCATAATTTTTTGAGCTCTATGTATAGTGGTGCTATTGGTTGATTATTATTTTTCTCCTAATCTATATTTTTAAATTTGACTCTTTTTATGATATTTCTATGTAAAAGGGATTTTACTCCTTCACACTTATTAGTCAATCTAAAACCCTAATCTTCCTTTTCAAAGGAATTCTCATCTAAACCCTAACATGGATACTAATGAAAATGAAATATTTTATGATTCTCATATTGAGGATCATGAAATACCAACAAGGTTGTTATCACTTGATGCACATATAGCTAGGAAAGATCTTACACTTACTAGATAATTACTTGTAGATGTAACTACAATTACATGTAATATCTCATATTACATCATAAATTAGTGGATGCCCCATTTTGTATGGATATCCTTTATGACATTTACTCTAAATGATGGTTCCTTCTAATGGTGTATCATCCTAACTTATTATGGCTTGCACAACATGTCCTAATTAGTTTTGAATTTGTGATCCACTCTTGAAAATTCAAAAGGTTCAGTTCTTTAATTTTTGTTCTAAATATGCTATGTTGTCTATAGTAGTTGCTTAATGGCCTTGTTTATTATCACTTTAAAATATTCATTTGTATATATAGGCTTCTCATATGATTTCCCCTAGTTGTAATGTTCATATCAAAACCCTATGTTATCATATTCAGCATCTTTGGTAGTCTATCTTAGTTAGATTAGCACATGTGAAACCTTTAAAATATTTGCTTCATGCCTAAGTCTTTGTATTGTATTGTGAACTCCTGCATTTTTATTTTTATTTTAAGATGATTATGATTAGAGGCAAATTGAGGCAACATGCATCTTTCCTTTAGCCTCTTTGGGCCCACATTATTGATCCTTATTTTTTTTATTGTGCCATTGGATTTTCATACACATTAGCACTGTAACATCAGAAAATGTCCCCTTGGGGGCTTTTCCCTCTTAAGGTTTAGCTCCTGGGTCTTTAATCTACATTTCAGACATCTTGCATCATATTTTGGCATTCTAATGAGAAAACCCCTAAGTTTCATGATGAATGGGACCTAGGGGGATCCCTTGAGATAGACCCTACCCAAAATAGGGGGGAGGACTTGGACGCCTGCACCCTTTTCTTGCCCTATTTTGGGCTAGGCCCAAATTTTAAGTGTCGGTTTGTGATCGTTATTTAGGTCCTATGCTGACATGGTAAGTTTCAATTACAAAATTCTTGGTGGGAATATTTGTAGTTGTATATATAAGCATGTTTAGGCATTCATTTGTAAACGAGATAGACAAAAGATGATTACTAGATGAGCATTGGCATTCTAAAGGTGATTAAAAGCATTCATTTGTGTGGCAAGAGCAGATATTGTGTTGTTTATGTGTTTGTATTTGTAGATTTGAGCATCCATCTCCTCATGGTATGAAGAGCTTCTTCCTTCCATGAGATCTTCACTACAAGGTGATATCATTTATGTTTTGAAGTATTTATCATTTAGTTTTTACCTCTGTCCTCCAAGGGCACGTACTCTCTATCTGGCAACGGTGTTCAGAAGACTTGAATGTCTCTCCAGGGCTTGACTAAGGCGAGCCTCTAAACACCACAATCCCCTCCCCATTTTCTCGTAATTGCAGGTTACAGGTTGAAGAAGTTAGAAAATTAGAGTTATAGAGAAGGGTTACAAAGTGTCAAAATTACAGATCAGAGCTGAAAACAGGGACCTGGACTCAAGCACCTGCTCATTAGTCCTCCAGATCCCGCAATGGAAGAATCTTTGAGACAACAGGAACATGTTGTAGATAAAGCTCCCAAATCCTGACAAAAAGCATGGCATGGGACTAGGGTACTTGCTCATTAGTTCTTGACTATTCTGCTTCCCAAACTTTAGAAACTAGTACACATTTGTCTGTTATTTTACATCTTTCTGTAGCAACATTTTCCAGTAATCGTTTGTTTGTTTCTGTATTTGCATAATTAGGGTTTTAAGCATAATTGGGCATAATCAAGCAATCAAATCACACAAATCCAATTTTACCAACATTCTAAGTGACCAAGGGCCTGATAGTAGAGTCTTACTCGACCTAAGGTCCTTGAATGCTTTAGGGTGAAAGGATGATACACTTGAACCATTCAAATCAAACCCTATCCTAATTTTACCCTAAACATTTTGGTGAACCCATGTTTTTAATGAATTTGGAACCTTGTTGAGTGTTTTTATTCAGATTTACATTGATTTCATTCATTCATATCATTCTTCATCTTATTACATTCGAAAAATTACAAAAAAATTGCAAAATTTGAAAAAACAAATTACATTCTAGGGTTTGCATTTTCATATAATTTTCATCATTTAATTTGAATTTCATTAAATTTCTGATTTTTTCATTATATCTAAGATAAATTGTATAAAATTATAAAAATTCAATCACTTGCATTGCATTTTCATCATAAAATTGCTAGGGTTTTGTTAGAAATTTTAATTTTTTCATATAATCTAGTAATTTCAAAAACTAGGGTTTGTAGGTAAAATCTTGTTTCAGATTTTTCTACTAATCTTAGACACTCATTCAAATTTTAATTTGGCTGTAGTGCTACATTTAGTGTAAATTTGCATTTAGATCTCAAAAATTTGCATTTTTACATAGAAAATTTCAACAAAACTAGCATTTTTCATTAGATTTGCACTTGCATTTTGTATTGTAGGGTTTGAAAATCATCTTCAAATCTAAGAGGAACTAATTTTCATCATAAATCAGATTATAAGACATTCATATAGCATTTTTCATTAAGATCTCATGCCTAGGGCTTGATAAACCTTGATTTTCACTAGATTTGGCCTTATTGACTCCCTAAATTTTCACCATAGGCGTGTTGTGAAGAATATTTTTGTACTAATTGACTGTTATCAGGGTTATTATCTGCTTCTCCTCCTAAAAATCTTCACAACACCTTTTTATTGGGCTCTTGTATTGAAAATTTGGTGAAAAATTGCATATTTTGCTATAGTTACCCTAGGGTTTGACCTAGATTTGCACTCCAAGCATGTTGTGACAAGTTTTATGGATTTAGGTGGCTGATATTATTTCTTGAATCTTCTATACCTCCTAAATTCTTTACAACATCCCTTTTACTAGGTCTTGGAGTTGAAAAATTGCATATTTTTGCTATATTTTCACTAAGGTTTGATCTTGAGTGGCACTATAAGCATGTTGTGATGGATTTTTGGCATTAGGTGGTTGTTATTACTGATATAATTTTATTTCCATCATCATTTTCCTCACAACTCCCTTTGTCATACTCTTTTGCATTAAGATTTGGTGAAAAACATCACATATTTCAGTGTATTTTCACTAGGTTTTGACTTATCATCATCCTAGATTGGCATCAAAAACATGTTGTGAAGGATATTATTACTGTATTGGACTGATATCAAACATATTATTTTATTCCCTTGATCAATTTCTTTACAACACCTTTTCTTTCGCTTATTTGCATTGAAAAAGTACAAAAAAATCAAGCATTTTATGTCATTTTTTCATTTAGTTTTGCACTTGTCTTTTGCATAAATTTTGAAAAGATTTTAAAATCTGATCTTTCATTGATTTAATACATATACACATGGCTTCTAATTGCAATAACAACAATAGGTTCCCTCCCAGGACTTACCTGAAAAGAAAGGTCCCCGAACCTGAAATTATGTTTACACCTCATGATAGAACAATTGGAGACACTGAAGGACCTCTTTATATCACTATGAAAATAATGGGAAATCTTGTGGATGGAACCCTTATTGATCTTGATTGCATGACCAATGTAGATACTGAAGAGTTCCTCTTTTCACATCAATTAATGCAAGGATCTTATGACCCTTCAGCTATGATGATTAAGACACATAAGGGAACCTTTATAAACACTTCTGGGAAGATATCTTTATTGGTCACTGTATTTGAGAAACATGTAGAACAATGGTTTGATGTTGTCCCTGTTTCTGACCTCTTTTGTATAAAATTGGGACACCCATGGTTAAAGGCTATGAAAGTTGTCCCTTCAACAATTCATAACTGTGTAAAATCTCCTTTGAATGGACAAGTGATTACTATCCCTTGCAATAAGTATAAACCTTTGGTTTACAAGACAACATTGTACACTGGATTACTTTTGGAAAAGATCTAAAAAGGAACTGGAGCCACAAACAGACTTTAACTTTTTGAGCTATAGAAACTACAAAACAAAATTATTACATCAAGTGGTTGATCCTTCTAGACAAGAAACACCAAAAGACAAACAACCCGCATTTGAAGAGAATCCTAGACCGAAGGCAAAAGGACCCTATGCTAAGGTTCCTCCCTCGTCATCCTTACAAGGATCAGGAGGTAATTGTCGACAACAAAACATTCCACCTAGATGAATGAAATTTGATCCTGGTGCTTCCTCCTCTAAAACATAAAAACCTATGAAAGAGAAAAACACTATCTTACAAGAGATAAGTGGTAAGACAAAAAGAAATAGAAAAGAAAGAGAAAGGAGGAGATGATAATAATATGCCCAACGACTTGCATCTCAACAAGAAAACATCGAACCAAACATAGAAGATCCTAAAAATTAGCAACTTGAAAACAAGAACAAAAGTTGGGCTATGGTACCTTATGTCCCACTTTCCTCTACAATTCAGGAGTGGGAAGATGACGATGATCTGCTTGATGACAACACTTAGTTTGAAGATCCTTATAGGTAAGTACTTCTAACCCTTTATCTCTCATGATGTGTTTCCCCCTGTAACGTCAGAAAATGGCCCCTTGGGGGCTTTTCCCTCATAAGGTTTAGCTCCTGGGTCTTTTATCCGCATTTAGGACATCTTGCATCATATTTTGACACCCTGATGAAATGAGCCCTAAGTTTCATGACAAATGGGACTTAGGGGCATCCCTTGAACTTAACCCTAACCAAAATAGGGGGAGGACTTGGATGCCGGTGCCCTAGTCCTACCCTATTTTGAGTCAGGCCCAAATTTTGAGTGTCAGCTTGTGACCGTTATTTGGGTCCTATGCCGACACGGTAAGTTTGAATTACGAAATTATTGGTGGGAGTGTTTGTAGTTGCATATATAAGCATGTTTAGGCATTCATTTGTAAACTAGATGAACATTAGATGGCTATGGTGAACTTTATGCATTCTAAAGGTGATTCAAGGCATTCATTGTGTAGCAAAAGAAGATTTGTGTTGTTTATGTGTTTGTATTTGTAGACTTGAGCATCCATCTCCTCATGGAATGAAGAGCTTCTTCCTTCCATGAAATCTTCACTACAAGCTGACATCATTTGTGTTTTGAGCATTTATCATTTAGTTGTTGCCTCTACCTCACAAGGGGCACGCACTCTCTATCTGACAACGGTGTGTGGAAGACTTGAATGTCTCTTCGAGGCTTGACTGAGGCAAGCCTCTAAACACCACAACCCCCTCCCAAAGTTTCTATGATTGCAGGTTACAGGTTGAAGATACAGGAAAAGTGGAGTTACAGGAGGGAATTATAGAGTGTCATATTTGTAGATCAGAGCTGAAAACAATGCCCTGGACTTGGGCGCCCACTCTTTAGTCCTCCAGATTCTGTGATGGGAAAATCTTTGATGTAGTAGGAACAGGTTACAGATCAAGCTTCCATATCCTGACAAAAACCTAGGCATTGGACTTGGGCACCCGCTCCTTAGTCCCTGACTATTCCGCTTCCAAACCTCGAAAATAGGTGCACCGTTATCTATCATTTTACATCTTTCTGTAGCAACATTTTCTAATATTAGTTTGTTTGCTTCCATATTTGCATAATTAGGGTTTTGAGGTATAATTGAGCATAATTAGACATAATTGACAATCAAATAATACAAATCTAAGTTTACCTACATCTCACAGTGACCTAGGGTATGATAGTACATTGCCACTCGACCCTAGGGCCTTGAATAAAAGGGTGAAAGGAGGGTACATACACAAAACTACCAAAAACTCAACTATCCAAATTCCACCCTTTACATTTTGGTGAACCTGTGTTGTTGGACTTGTTTGCACCTTTCTAAGTGTTTTGCTTCATATTTTCTTTAATTTCATTCATTCATGGTATCATTCATCTTATTGCATTGGAAAACTTACAAAAAAATTGAAAATTTTGAAATTAGAAACCCTAGATTGCATCTTCATATGGTTTATATTTTGCAACAATTAATGTGAATTTCATCGAATTTATGATTTTTGCATTGGATCTGAGATAAATTGCAGAAAATTACAAAAATTCAATAGCTTGCATTGCATTTTCATCATAAAATTGCTAGGGTTTTGTTGGAAATTGTGAATTTTTTTATGACCTAGTAATTCCAAAAACTAGGGTTTGTAGGAAAAATCTTGTTTCAGATTTTTCTACTGATCTTAGACACTCATTCAAATTTTCATTTGGATTTAGTGTTTCATTTTAGTGTAAATTCGCATTTAGATTTAAAAAATTTGAATTTTTACATAGAAAATTTCAACAAAAACTAGCATTTTCATTGATTTTCCCTTAGATTTGCACTTGCATTTTACATGGTAGGGTGTGAAAATCAATTTCAAATATGAGTGGACCTAATTTTCATCATAAAACATATTACAAGACATTCATATAGCATTTTGCATCAAGGTCTCAAACCTAGGGCTTGAAAAACCTTGATTTTCACTAGATTTGGCCTTATTGACTTTCAAAATTTGCACCATATGCATGTTGTGAAGATTATTTTTGCACTAATTGGCTGTTATCAGGGTAATTATCTGATTCCCCTTCTAAAAATTTTCACAACACCTTTTTATTGGCCTCTTGTATTGAAAATTTGGCAAAAAATTGCATATTTTTGCTATATTTGCACTAGGATTTGATCTAGATTGCACTCCAAGCGTGTTGTGACAAATTTTATGGATTGAGGTGACTAATATAATTGATATTATTTTACGCACCTCCTATAATTATTTACAAAACCTCTTTTGCTAGGTCTTGGAGTTGAAAAATCGTGAAAAATTGTATATTTTTGCTATATTTTCACTAGGGTTTTATCTTGATTGGCACTATAAGTGTTTTGTGACGGATTTTTTGGTATTAGGTGGTTTTTATTCTGTTATAATTTTCTGTCCATCATCATTTGCCTCACAACACCCTTTGTCATGCTCTTTTGCATCGAGATTTGGTGAAAAAATCGCATATTTTAGTGTATTGTCACTAGGTTTTGACTTGTCACCATCTTAATTTTGCATCAAGAGTGTGTTGTGATAGATATTATTTCTGTATTCGACTGATATCAGAAATCTTACTTTCTGCCCCTAATCAAATTCCTCACAACACCTTTTTCTTTCATATATTTGCATTGAAAAAGTACAAAAAACAAGCATTTTAGGTCACTTCTGCATATAGTTTTGCACTTGCCTTTGGCATACTTTTGGAAAACTTTTAAAATATGATCTTGAATTAATTTAAACATATGCACATGGCCTCTAATCATAAAAACAACAATAGGTTCCCTCCTAAACCTAAAATTGTGTTTACATCTCATGATAGAACAATTGAAGATACTGAAGGACCACTTTACATCACTGTGAAAATAATGGGAAACCTTGTGGATGGAACACTTGTTGAACCTAATTGCATGACTAATGTCACAACGGAAGAGTTCGTCTTTTCACATCAATTAATGCAAGGATCTTATGACCCTTTAGACATGATGATCAAAACACATAAGGGAACCTTTATAAACACTTCTGGGAAGATATTATTGTTGGTCACTGTATTGAGAAACATGTAGAACAATGGTTTGATGTTATTCCCATTTCTGATATATTTCAAATAAAACTTGGACATCCATGGTTAAAGGCTATGAAAGCCATCCCTTTAACAATTTATAAATGTGTCAAGTTTTCTTTGAATGGACAAGTGCATGTTATTCATCGAAATACATATAAGCCTTTAATTACACAACACTTTACACTGGATTACTTTTGGGATAAATCTGAAATGAAACCAGAGCCACGAACAAACTTTAACTTTTTGAGCTATAGAAATTACAAATCAAAACTATTACATCTAATGGCTGGTCCCTCTATGTAAGAAATAAGAAAAGACAAGCAACCTGCATTTGAAGAGAACCCTAGACCGAAATGGCAAGGTTCCTATGCTGAGGTTCCTCCCCTGCCATCCTTACAAGGATCGGGAAGTAATTGTCGACAACAAAACATTCCACCTAGACAAATGAGATTTGATCCCAGTGCTTCCTCTTCTAAAATAAAAAAACCAATGAAAGAGAAAAGCCCTATCTTACAAGAAATAAGTGGTAAGAGAAAAAGAAATAGAAAAGCAAGAGAAAGAAGGAAAAGAAGACAAGCTTATGCCATCAACCTTGCATCTCAACAAGAGAACATTGATCCAAACATTGAACCAAACAAAGATGAACCTAAGAATGAAAAACCTAAAGACAAGAACAGGAATTGGGTTATGGTACCTTATGTCCCACTTTCCTCTAGCATTCAGGAGTGGGAGGATGATGATGATTTACTTGATGACAAGACTTAGCACGAAGATCCCTACAGGTAAGTATTTTTAACTCTTTATCTCTCTTGTGATGTGCTTCCCCCGTGATGTGTTATGTGTTGTTTAGGCCTCCTGGGATGACCTCGGATTCTCTTGTAAGGTTCAGGATACCAAGAAACTGCCTCTGTTATGACCTTCTTCTATTTGTATCATCATTCTTCTATATTGCCTCTCTCTGATTTTATTGTTGTGTCTTACGGACATAGCGTTGCGGTTGGTGACTTAGGGGCACCCTCCTATGTGACTTTCCTTAAGACACTTTTTTCTCTTCTCTTATTTACTATTTCCCTTCCTCTAGTGTTTCTATCTAGTGGGCGGATGACAAAAAATATTTATACTTATGCAGACCTAGCATCCCTTTAGCGAGAAATAAAAAATTGGACTTAGTTCCTAGTATGATGATGGGGTTTGTTGGCAAGAGACACTGCTTGGCATGTTAGGTGTTGTCATTGATGGCAACTAAATCTATCTTACACATCCGCATTTCATCAGTGGATCATACCGGAAGTCAGATTGTAGATTTGTCTAAGTCCAGTTAGACAAGAATAGGGCATATGATAGGGTTCAACATTTTGGTCCGCATTTCTCCATAGGAAATCATATTGTGCTGTAGATCTAAGGGAATGTTAAGGGATGTTAGGGCTACATAAATCCAATATTTTAGCCTCCAGTGATGAAGAGAGTGTAAGTTACAAGCATTTGAGTATCAGGTTTTGGTTAGACAGTTCAGTCTGGTGAAGAACAGGCCGACTAGGTGTTTGATCCATGTGCGGATGAAGAGAAGTGATTGGTCAAGTAATCTATGAGATCCTGTGGTATTGGCCAACATGTGAGGTGACCTAGATACATAATTTTTGGTCCAAATTGGTATTTGTGCATGGATTCAGCTGACAAAATAGTGCTCTTAAAAAAGTCTCTAAGTTTTTCTTAAGGCCAACTGCAGTTGATGCAATTTCATGTAGCGGATATATATAATCGATGAGTTCAAGAATTTCGAGGTGAGGAGTTGCAAATATGAAGGAATACGTGTGAAGTATAGTAGAATCAAGTGCAAAGTGAAGAGATCTAAGCTCTGGATCATGGTAGAGCAGTGAAGTAGAGCAGAGAGAGATGAAGTGTGCAAAGTCAGTGTATTGAGCTCAACTAGAACTATAATCTTGCATTGTTAGATGCTATTCCTCAGTTCAAAAATTCCAGTGAACTTTTGTAATTGATTTGTAGCCAGTGAGCCTCTTTGAGTAGTGAGCTCTGGGCAGTGTGCCTTCCCATTTGTAATACTTTTAATAGAGTATAAATTTCTTGTGGGTTAACCCCCACTGTGGTTTTTCCCTTAGCCAGGTTTCCACGTAAAAATCCTGGTGTTCATGTGTTTTGATCTTTTTGTTTCTGTTCTTGTGTTCATGCTTCTTTCTTTTGGATGTATGTAGTAAATTAATAAAGGAACAAAGGAATAAGTTTTGCAGAACACTGATTCACCCCCCTCTCAGTGTTCCTTAATTTCAACAGGGGTCATATATTTTATCTGACGTTTGGCTAGTAGAAGAACTCCATGCTTTCTACATAGTGATTTTGATGATCTTTATCTCACTTACAAACCTTAACAATACTACTGCTCTGTACACTTTGCTTGTCTTTGAATCTCACCCTAGTGACACTTAGTTTTGAGATTTTCGTGATATAGCCCCACAGTTACCCTCGATCTCCGAATTCATAGTATAACCTTGGCTCTTTGTGTGATTGATCATATGCATTGATGTTGTTTATCATGATTATGTAGACACTAACATGTTTCTTGTAGGGATGTGTTTGTGGGAATATCTGGTGATTGTAAAGTACATGTCACCTCTGGGGGGGCATGGGCTTTGCGAAAGTCTGTGTTCCCTTATGTGTTTTCTTCCTACCTTAATGTGCTTGATATCGATGCATGATATCAACCACCTTAAGGTAGGGGCATATATAAGGTAAGCTATCTATTGTAGATGTTAGCAATCTACTTGTCCTTAGGTGCAGTTTAAAGACTGGTGGCGATGAGTCCCTCCTATACTCTGAGTTTGTTTTCAATCAATCAATTGTCTTAATCCCTCTATGGAGGCAGGGGTGGTGTATCTCTTGCGGAGAGTGCCCATCTTGTCATTTTCAAAAAGTCCTCATTGAGAGGTGGGGAGTGGTTCTATGACTAACTCAACCCTTAAGCGTGTCTTCAACAATTGTTGTGGTGAAGCCCAATCATCCGTGTGTGCCTGTAATGTGCCTGAGATGGTGATGAGCATAGAAATAGGAACACTCCATCGCTTGTTTGCCGTGTTTTCTCTGTGTCTTCAAAGTGTGTGTGTTTGGCGTGCTCACTTTGTTTGGTGTGTTTGTTGCCCCATATGTAGTCTAAAGACCAGCACGATGAGTGCTTCCAACTTTTTAGGAGGTTTGATGTATCTTGCATGTGTGTTGCCCCATATATGCAGTCTAAAGACCAACGCGATGAGTGCTTCCTACATTATGGGAGGTGTGTTTACTTTCCTGTACTTGCATCTACATTTCATATATATGAGAAAAAGAAAAGAAAAGAAATCATTCCTATCTTCTATGCATTAACTATCTTCTATGCATCTGCTATTTTCTTCATGTTTTATGTGACTATAACTATTTTCTCCATGTTTTGCATGCCTGTCATTGTCTTCAATGTGATTGGTGTGTTTATTGTGTTTGTTGACCATACTTTAATGCATGTATTGGCCTTGCGTTTATACATACATTAAAGTGGGGGCTAAATGTAACATCAGAAAATATATAACATCAGAAAATGTCCCCTTGGGGGCTTTTCCCTCATAAGGTTTAGCTCTTGGGTCTTTTATCTGCATTTAGGACATATTGCATCATATTTTGACACCCCGATGAAATGAGCCCTAAGTTTCATGACAAATGGGACCTAGGGGGATCCCTTGAACTTAACCCTAACCAAAATAGGGGGAGTGTTGCAAATATGTGCCTAAGTGGTGTTGTCATTGATGTCAACATATTCTTGTTGCCATTGGTGTCAACTGTATCCTATTTTGCTATCTATATAGAAGACCGGATTGTTGAGGATATTGAGAAAATTAAAGACAATCAATGCATGTGGACCATATGACTATGTAGAGGATTGTTAGAGGTTTCTCTAGTTAAGAATTGAGAAGTCCACATGAAGATTTGAAGAAGTTATGGCGATTTGAGTAGAACTGGATTTTATAGTATTCAAAAGAGACAGTGTGATAGCAAGTTGGTCCGGATTGCTCTATAGTGAAATATCTTGGTCTGCAGATTTGAAGGCATGTTTGGGAAGTCAGTGTGTATCATCAACTCTAGTGGTTTGTGGTTTGGAGGTCCGCAAGCTATCTTTCTAGTTTGATAGTCATGGCAGATAGTGTTCTTGAGGTTCTAGAGGAAGATTCAAATGTTTCTGGTAATATGGTTTAGAGTGAATGTTATTGGTGATTTCAATGTGCTTGTGAAGGTCTTTGGATCATGTGGCTACTATGTTGGAGGTCTACATTAAAGTTTGAGCTTGTTGATTGAAGATTTCTTCTTTGAGGTTGATGTTCTTCCTAGTCTTGGCTGACCAAATGTTCCTGGCATGTTGCAGATGCTCTAAGAGAATTTTTTTGAAGTGTGGGGTCGTTGTAGAAGTAGATTCAAGTCTCAGTTATGTTTGGCCATTAGTGTGATGATCCGCATCAAGTTTAGTCAACCTTGTTGATCATTCCAAGGTTGGTGAAGCATATAAATACTTGTTGAAGAGTTGTTGAAATGTATCCTTGTGCAAATCAAATAAAATCTGAATAAAGGATCAGGAGCAAAGTAGAGAAGAAAAGGAGTGAGAGTAGTATAGAGTGTGAAGAAGAATTTGGGGCAAAGAAGAAGTTCTTGAGAGTTCATTGAAACTGAATCAATTGTCCAGTCTAATTCCAACATGGAGGACTTGGGAGCTCATGCCCTAGTCCTGCCCTATTTTGGGTCAGTCCCAAATTTTGAGTGTCAGCTTGTGACCATTATTTGGGTCTTATGCCAACATGGTAAGTTTGAATTATGAAATCCTTGGCGGGAGTGTTTGTAGTTGCATAAATAAGCATGTTTAGGCATTCATTTGTAAACTAGATGGACATTAGATGGCTTTGGTGAACTTTATGCATTCTAAAGGTGATTCAAGGCAATCATTATGTAGCAAGAGCAGATTTGTGTTTTTTATGTGTTTGTATTTGTAGATTTGAGCATCCATGTCCTTATGGCATGAAGAGCTTCTTCTTTCCATGAGATTATCACTACAAGGTGACATCAATTATGTTTTGAGCATTTATCATTTAGTTTTTGCCTTTGCCTCACAAGGGCACGCACTCTCTATCTGACAATAGTGTTCGGAAGACTTGAATGTCTCTCTAGGGCTTGATTGAGGCAAGCCTCTAAATACCACAACCCCCTCCCAAAGTTTTTATGATTGTAGGTGATAGGTTGAAGATATAGCAAAAGTGGAGTTAGAGGAGGGCATTACAGAGTGTTGGATTTATAGATCAGAGTTGAAAACAACACCCTGGACTTGGGTGCCTACTCTTTAGTCCTCCAAATTCCATGATGGGAAAATCTCTGATGCAGCAGGAACAGGTTACAGATCAAGCTTCCAGATCTCAACAAAAACCTAGGCATTGGACTTAGGCGCTTGCTCCTTATTCCCTGACTATTCCACTTCTGAACCCTGAAAATAGGTGCACCATTATCTATCATTTTACATCTTTCTATAGCAGCATTTTCTGATATTCGTCTATTTGCTTCCGTATTTGCATAATTAGGGTTTTGAGGTATAATTGAGCATAATTGGACATAATTGACAATCAAATCATACAAATCTAACTTTCCCTACATCTCACAGTGACTTAGGGTATGATAGTACATTGCTACTCGACCCTAGGGCCTTGAATGAAAGGGTGAAAGGAGTATACATACACAAAACTACCCAACACTCAACTATCCAAATTCCACCCTTTACACCCCCGTGATGTGTTATGTGTTGTTTAGGCCTCCTGGGATGACCCTTGATTCTCTTGTAAGGTCCAAGATACTAGGAGACTGCCTCTGTTGTGGCCTTCTTCTATTTGTATGATCATTCTTCTATATTGCCTCTCTCTGTTTTCATAGTTGTGTGTTGTGTCTTACAGACATAGCATCACGGTTGGTGACTTGGGGGCACCCTCCTACATGACTATCCCTAAGGCACTTGTTTCTCCTCTCTTATTTCATTGTTTACCTTCCTCTAGTGTTTTTATCTAGCGGGCGGATGACGAAAAATATTTATATTGATGCGGACCTAGCGTCCCTTTAGTGAGAAATCAAAAATTGGACTTAGTTCCTAATATGACGATGGGGTTGTAATACATTATTCGACACTTGGCTAGTAGAAGCACTCCATGCTTTCTACGTAGTGATTTTGATGATGTTTTATCTCATTTACAAACCTTAACAATACTATTGCTCTGTGCACTTTGTTTGTCTTTGAATCTCGCCTTGGTGACATTCGGTTCTGAGATTTTCATGATATAGCTCCACGGTTATCCCCAATCTCCAAATTTGTAGTATAAACTTGGCTCTTTGTGTGATTGATCATATGCATTGTTATTTATCATGACTATGGACACTAACATGTTTCTTGCAGGGATGTGTTTGTGGGAACATTTAGCGATAGTAAAGTACATATCACCTTTGGGGGGCATGGGTTTTGCAAGAGTCCATGTTCCCTTGTGTGTTTCCTTCCTACCTTGGCGTGCTTGATATCGATACCTAATATCAACCACCTTAAGGTGGGGCATATATAAAGTAACATGCCTATTTTAGATGTTAGCTATGTGCTTGTCCTCAGGTGCAGTTTTAAAGACCAGTGTGATGAGTACTTCCTGCACTCTAAGTTTGTTTGCAGTCAATCTATCAATCAATCATCTTAAGCCCTCTGCAGAGGCGGGGATGGTGTATCTCTCATGGAGAGTGCACATCCTATCATATTCTAAAAGTCCTCTATGGAGGCAGGGAGCGGTTCTATGACTAACTCAACCCTTAAGCGTGTCTTTGGTGATTGTTGTGGTGAAGCGCAATCATCGGTGTGTGCCTGTAATATGCCTGAGATGGTGACAAACCTAGAAATAGGAACACTCCATTGCTTGTTTGTCGTGTTTTCTCTATTTCTTCAAAGTGTGTGTGTATTGCATGTTTGTTCCCAAGCATAGTCTTAAAGACCGGTAGCGATGAGTCCCTCCTATGCTTTGGGATTTTTATAGTGTGTTTGGTGTGTGTGTTACCCCATATGCAATTTAAAGACTAGTGGGATGAGTACTTCTTGCATTATGGGAGGTTTGTTTACTTTCCTTGTACTTGTATCTGAATTTCATATATATATGAGAAAAAGAAAAAGAAAAAAAGAAATCATTCATGTCTTCTATGTATTCACTGTTTTCTTTGAATTCAATGATGTCTTCCATACATTTTGCGTGACTATAACTATCCTCTCCATATTTTGCGTGCCAGTTATTATCTTCTCTGTGATTGGCATGTCTTCTCCGCGCTTGGTGTGTTTGTTGACCATACTTTAATGCATGTATTGGCCTTGCATTTATACATACATTAAAGTGGGGGCTAAATGTAATGTCAGAAAATGTCCCCTTGGGGGTGTAACATCCACGTTCTAAAAACATAGTAAAACTGGAAATTTACCATAGAGTAATTCAACAAGGTAAAAATGAGATAGAGAAAATTTTTCTTTTATTTAACATATAATCAAGTAACAACAATTACAAGATTCTCTATCCTAAAATATGCAACATAATATAATATACAAAGATGACATTTTGTCTTTACAATTACAAATATCTGCATCAGATAATATTTTTTACATAGTCTCAATAAACACAAGGCTCAAAGATATACTGCATCTGGAAATCTGATATCTTTATCACAAGCCTTGGCATGTCTTCTGCTAGAGAGAGAGAAAGTATCTTCCTAGTGTTTTACCTCCATCCATAGACCGACAGTCTCCCACACATCTTCCACATAGGAAGTGGCCCTACCCTTCATGAGGAATATAGACCAAAGGTGACCAGTGGTAATTTGCCTTCCCAAGTACATAGTGTTGTATACTAAACAAATCTATCAACCATACAACCCTAGATACCCTCTAGCTAAGTATGATTTCTGATAGGTTGTGCAATCCAGATACAGTGAACCGATAATACATGCATAGACATATGCATTACTATGGCCATAGTTTCAATATAAATTGATGTTCGTAATGAATGTTGTCGTAATGTTCACCCACCCCAACTCGACTTGGATACTATCATATTCCTATAGTTTGACTGGATCAACCATGTTTAACTATATAGTCTTGACAACTTCAATATTTTAGTCTTCTTGACCTAGACAAATTTACAAACACTGTCTATATTCCATAGACCTTATCGATTACCTTTCTTTACGAGGATTCTCATTGCATCATTGCAATACTCAAGATCCAAAACTTATCGATTCTTAAAGACATTAAGTCAATTCATTAACAACTAAGATGGTTACCTTTCATAGATTAAGCATCATAGTCTAGGAAACTATTTCCTTTCTTACAAGTAAGAATAAATATACATAGTTAGGGTACTTGTCCTTACATTCACATTCTATGTAATGATCATAATAATTTAATATAAATAATTACCTTATCTGGGTCAAGTTAAGGTTTAACTAAAGAGTTTTATCTAACTCAAATCTAGTCTTTCTGACTTAGGTGGATTCACAAGACATTATCATTGCTCTATAGACCTTATGGAATGACTACCTATTCTTGGGTATCTCTTTGCATCTTGGAAACAATTGAGATTCATCACTTACCAACAAGTAATAGCTAAGAGAAGTTGTGACTAAAAAGGTATAATAAACTTTATGTTAGACTAACCATTTAATGGTACCTCTTGCATGCTTGTAAAACCCGAGGCTTATGACTTATATCTCAATTCGACTTGTAACCAAACAAATAGGTTTCTCTACCTAAGGTTAAATATTATCAACTATTAACAAATCTCTTTTCAATAAGATAAATGAAACATTTATTATTTAGGGTTCTCAACCCTTTAATGTCTACCCTCATAAAATAGCTGAAATGGGTTATAACCATAAAGGTGTCATCAAATAATCTTTAAACCTTCTAGGTTAAACTAGGGTTTTATTTAACCCTTGAATAATCCATTATATCACAATAACCTTATGTCATAACTTCAAGACTGAGGTTTATAAACGACCTTTGGTTTAACTCTGCCAAGGTTAAGAATACTATGGTTTTGTAATAGATAATAACTCCTATACAAAAGGAATATGAATACTTTCAACTTACCTTCACATGATGTCATTGACCATCACTTCTTATATACTCATATATGATTCTATACAAAGTCATTTCTAGATAGACTTAGTCTATTCCATCATAATAGTTTACTATAACGCTATACTCATTTATAGAATACGTAGTAAGGATGGTCGTATGGACCTTGTTCTCTCTATCATAACATTCCCTAATGAACTATCACTCGGTTTGAATAAAAGGTGGCTTTCTAAAGCTTAATAAGAATCTAGGAATTTGTTTCCCTTATTCTAACATAGTAGAATAACAAATTAACATGGCCATATGGATAGAATAAAATAATATTAGAAGAGAGAGATTGACCTTAAGTATTTATCCAAATATGTGGTCGTATAAATCTCTCAGACCAAGACTACAAGTAAGTATATCTCTGTTACGATAATTCAAAGGTTCAAATGTAAATATAAACTTTTTCTAAGTTTAGTTTAGCTCCAAAAGATGGTGGACACATTTCATTGATATCCATTAGAATCCTACATCTAGATTTCTCTCATTTAGACATATTTGAGCTAAGATGAAACTAAACATTCAAGTGTTAGTGCCTAATTAGATACAAAGATATCATCACACTCGCTGTGCCTTTAAAAGAATAGAAAACTAAATAAGACAATGCTTACAGTCAAGAACCCAACTATTCTTCACGATGACAGGAATACTAATATCTAGTTTACTCATTACAATCTAAGTCTACCTTACCTCAACATATATGCATTGTATAATACTATATCATGTGGTGAGGAAGTGGCTTAAAGACATAAAGATACAAAGCTCTCTTAGCAAATTCATAGACTGTTTTGCTATGGAAACTAAGACAAATCTGAGCATGGAGATAAAAGCATTCGGTCTAACAGTGACCAATGTTAAATATATAATCTATGAGAGAAAAAGTTTAATCGACAAACAATCTTCTAAATGTCTCATTTTATATTGACTTACAACCAAGAATAGATCTAAAATTTAGTTATCTACTTGAAAGTTCAGAGACTATCAACTCAGACAATCTTCAAGAAAAGAGTAGACTTTGCTTAAAACAAAAAAATGACTTTGAAAAGCAAAAGAACCTGTTCAGACTATCGTGAGCAAAATTGAGGAGAACGTCACTGTAATCCATCGACTCTCTACTATCTTCATATTTATTCCTTCAATGTTCTCTATCTTCTGTCTAACTAGAACCAAGCTCTCTATTCTTACAATCCACTCTTTACTAATCACAGCAATCCCCCTTTCTTTTCTATCTCAAATCCTATATATTCGTGACTCTTAATGAGTTGTGCAATATAAGGACTTCTAATCAGCTCCTAATGAGTCACCTATCCTAACTCTTTTCCACTCACACCATTGGAAACAAAAAAGGAGCCATTGCAGACCACTACCCATTCAGTTTCAACTGAAACCATTTTATCGGCAGAGATTAACACATGTTTCAGGAAGGCACAAAATGTGTGGAAATCATCAAGTGGAATATTAATACCACATTCCCTCTTTGAAAGAGGTCGACACAAGCATTTAAACCGTCGTTGATCATTAATGATCACTTTAACTAATCCAATGCCATCACTTAAATTATTGAAGGCATTTCAGTTTACATGCCCAGGGCTGCTCATAAGAGTAAGTATTATTAACTTATCATTAAAATGAGAGATGGGTTCATGTGAACCACAACTCATGAAATATGGGTCATGTGTTTGACTAAAAAACTATGTAGTTAAATCCTGAAATAAAATATCATAATTTGACATGCTGCGAAAAAATACCTCCTACTTATCATGAGGTATTTTCAATACATACATATATACTTATTTGATTATATCAAATATGGTTTACATAACATCATCTCTATTTGATAGTTATGATTTGATCAATAAAAATAATAGAAATAAAACAAAGGTTTATAGATAATGTGAATGGGTCGAGTTTACCTCCCCATCACAATCCTTCGTTAAAATCATGTCGACTTGATGAGATCATCATTTGACGTTAAACATTGAAAATAAAACACTTAAGTGACTTAATAATAATAACACAACCATTTTACAACAATGACGTCGTAACTTTTACATTAAACTTAAATGGTCATAGTTCTTACTCAGACGTTGTCGTTTACTTCACAAATGACAATGTCAATACACTATGACTTGAAAAGATTCGAAAGATATCGACTACCTGTTGATTAGGTTCAAACTTAAACTGACAAGACAAAACTTACCTCTTACGATACTGGTTCATGTTTTCGTTAAACACTCATACTCGTTTGGCAAATCATCACTCGTAACCTGAGGTCTATATCTCTCTCCTCAAAAGATACTCTCTCTCTTTTCTCTGAGAGTCATTTGAAAACCTGTAATTCTATATCAAACTTGTAACCAATAAATTATTATCAGTGCATCATTATTCAAATAATAAACCAAATCTCATAATGTAAAATATTAAATCAATAACAATAAATATTCATTTCCATAATTCCATATATGAAATTTGATATAATCTATGTCTTTCCTTGACATTAATCTAAACATCAAAATAGATTTACTTTTATCCAAGTAAAAGTAAAAAGAATTAGCAAGACAAAATTAGGGATGTAACATATCCTTCCTCTAAAGATTCATCATCCTTGATGATATAAAGTATCAAAATGCAACTAAAAATAAGTTCATTGTTTTCAACTGGTAACAACATTAAATAAATGAGGAAAGTTCTAATAAAATTCATGGTAATCCTCCCATGTAGAACTATCCTTTGCATATCGGTCCCACTGAACCTAGCACTACATAACCTCTACATTACACAAGTAGTGCTTGTGAACTTCAAGCATTTAAGAAGCTTGATCATAACCATTCCTAGGTTCTGTACTTCTAAAACATTCTTAGAATATAATATTCATATATTACATAAATATATTTTTCACATATGAATCACAAAAAGCATTATGCCTCCTGGCAATAACTAGTAATAAATTGATTCTTGAAATCAATAGAATTGATAACCTTGAAAATTTAGAAGAGTTGTTTATACTTAGGAACTGGTTTGGAGTACATTCCATACTTTATGAAACTTTTTCTGGGGTTTAACCCTCAAAAAAACTTTTCTTCTCTAACCAAGAATTGTCTTAGTGTACGCTTAACATTAACGTAACTTTTCTATTTATTATCAATTTCCAATGATCTTTTTCTGATCATCCAAATCTTTTCATCCATTTCTTATAACATTTCTAGACATACTAATCCTATCTTCTAGATTACTCAGCTTATAGGAATTCAGCATCTTTCATGTCCAATGTTTCAATTCAAGCCATCTTAATAGCAAAAAGTTAGGTATTGTTAAAATTTTTACAAGTGATAAGTAGTCTCCCCACTTATATTACTAATCCATGCAATACATTTGCAACAAGTCTTCCAAAACCTAGTTAACTCTCTTAGTTTTCCCATCGATTTCATGATGATAAGTTGTACTCACATTGAGTTTAGTCCTTAGCACTGAAAACAAAGTTTGCCAAAACCTTGATGTTACATGCGCATCTCTATCTGAGATAATCTTTTCAGGGAAGCCATGCAATCCAAACACCTCTTGCACAAATTTGTGAGCTAACATTGGTGCTCCATTAGTTAAATTCCCTGGTATAAAATTTGCTACCTTACTGAGTTTATCAACCACAACTAAGATGGCATTGTGTTTATTCCTAGACATAGGAAGATTTTGAACAAAATCCATACTAATTGTTGACCTATTTTTCCTCTAGCAGGAGTCAAATATTTCAAGCAGCATCAGTCAGGGTGCATATCCCCAATGTAAGCTATGTTTGTGATCTTGAAGTCTGAACCCAAATCACAAGGTCAGAAGCCTACCATGTGAAAGAGCTTGAAAAAATAGGCAAGTTTGCTTTTTACATCACCTTGAAATTCGCTAAAATAAGGAAGTTATGTATGGTCAATGTTCTGGTCAAACCTCATTTTCCAGGAGGGGTGATATTCCAAACATCGGGTGATATTTGTAATATCACCCCGATCTCCAAATATCACCCGATATTCTCCATATCACCCTTCATCCAAAATATCACTCTGATCTCCAAATATCACCCGATATCCTCAATATCACCCCGATCTCCACAATATCACCCGATATTCTCCATATCACCCTTCGTCCAAAATATCACCCGATATTCTCCATATCACCCTTCGTCCAAAATATCACCCGATATCCTCCATATCACCCTTCGTCCAAAATATCACCCGATATCCTCCATATCATCCTTCGTCCAAAATATCACCCGATATTTTCAATATCACCTTGTCGCAAAATGTCCCCATGTTTTCATGTGGTATGACCATGATGTCATCCTTTCACGTTCAATAAGACCTGTCTATGGTGGTGACGTCACCATCATATCCCTCATAAGGAAAGGATGTAGGGTCGAGGAAGATGCAATTTTCAGCAATGCTTTTCAGGATCAGCCCAACGATCGATTAAGTGATACTCCAAGCAGAGGTGCATGCATGGTGCTTTGCACATACAAAGACATTTCAGGGGCTAATCTGGATAGTGATATATACACAGATGCGACGCGATATATACAAGCGGTTGACTGAATCTTTGACCGCCTGTATCTCTTCCGTCCTGGTGAATTTTGACATGATGCAAGAGGCAAAAATGCATGTTTTTGCCTCCTCTTTCATTTGGCGGGCTTTTCAGGGGGGGTTTCTCACTTTTCAATTCCAGATCCAGATTTGCATATTTAGATCTCTGAAGGGACATTTCAGTGACCATTTTGGGGCAGTTGCAGATATTTCTTGCATTTATTGTTGCACAAGGATGAAGCAGCTCGCATTCATGATTGGAACTATCTTTCCACCGCCTTGTTTCAGATATTTTCATATATGCATTGTTGGGGATCGATGAGTAAGTTTCTTGCATTAAAGACTCTAAATATCTCCCCACCTACCCCTGTTCCAGATCTTTTGCACCATTACTTCGGCAGCTGGGATGTCCCTTCAGGGATATTTTTGGTGGCAGCTCTCTGAGCAAATGTTGTAAGTGACTTAAGTTAGATTGAATGTTATATAAGCTGAGGCTTATGATGTAAATAGGGTTGGAAATTTTTTGGCATTCTGGTCATTCTATTTCCAAACAGAGTTTTCATATACTGTAACCTTACCTTTCATTGGATATATGCAAGTTATCATACCTCTTTGACTAATTTTCTAGTTCTATGTGAATCTAGAGATGGTTGCCTGTGAATGTCTTTGTTCCTCTCAATCATATTGCTTCTTGCCCCTGCTAGAATCATCTAATCTGTGTTTACATCCTTGCTCTATCCGGTTGTGCTGTGCATTTTTCAGTTCTGTGAAAGTGTCTTTAAATCTGTCTGGTGCATCACCCTTTTATGTTTCAAGTTTTGTTGTTTCATCTTTACTTTAAAGCTTTCCTTCTCCCTTTTCCCCTCAAAGTTTAGTAGTTTTAGGTAATAATCAAGCAAGGAATCTAGCCTTCTCCAGAGGTCTGATCTCTCTGAGCAAAGTCCCACACCTTGAGATCATTCCCATTGTGTCGTTGGAATGCTTGGAATCTTTCCAAGCAGGGTGCAATTTCATGTGACAACAGTTTTTGGCACGCCCAGTGGGACCCTACAAATTTTATTGTTGGTTTTGACGTGCATCCAGTGATTTTTAAACCTGTATGAGGTTAAAACTTGCATATCTGGTGACTCACACTGAGGAAGGATAAGCAGATCAGTTTTGCTGATACATTTTTATGAGAAAAATTCAAACCAGGATTTCGAGTACATTTGACTACTTGCAACTATCTCCACCTAGAAGGTAGAGTAGAGCTGTAGTAAGGACTCCTGTTTATAAAAGGATATAGTCAACTCCACCAAATTTCAAACCAATTGCCTCTATAGTCCCTATAGCAACTCAAGCAAACCTACCTCTAGCTATTCAGATGGCAAGAAATTAGCCATTCGTGACTTTTGATGGGGGCATCCCTTTAAACCTAATAGTACATGATGTTATACTGATGGCAGCTTTAAAGAGTCTGCCCTATTTTACAGGGGAAAATCAAACTACCCCTATTGAGAACATTAGAGACATAGCATCTCTGTGTGGTGTACATCATGTCACTCAGGAGAATGTAGCCATCAGGCTGCTGGCTGCCTCATTCAAAGGGAAAACATTGCAATGGTTCAGGAGCCTACCAATGTAGACTATAGGAACCTAGGATGATCTAGGAGAGAAATTGAATAAACAGTTCCAAGATAAATCAGATAATCTATCATTGGTTGAACAGATGACCACTATAAAGAGAGCTCCTCAGGAGCAAATGATAGATTTCAACTTCAGATTTCAGAAGACATGGGACAAAATTCTTGCCATGGTAAGACCTCCAGTTGAATATGCTTTTCTGTATTTTTTGAAAGCCCTAAATAGTGATATTTTAGTGTTGATACTATCATTAGGAGGTACTATTTTACCTAATGCTTATGAAATAGCTTTTAGGGTAGAGAATAGCTTGATTTAGGATGGAAAAATAGCACCTAGACCACCAGTGCCTATCTTTCCTAAGATTCAGGTTTTAATGCCATTGCCAATCCCATATTTTGCCCCTATACCTACACTAGCAGCATTACCAAGCACTGCCAATTCTGAACCAGCTGCCTCTAGTTCATCTCAAGAGCTGAAAGAGATCAAAACAAGCCAACAAAAAATAGAGAATATCCTACAAACTTTTGGGAATGAACTGGTAAACATCAAAAAGAAGCAGTCCCAGCATAGGTAGCCTTATCAACAATCTAGTCAAGGGCAGAATCAAAGATATCAAGGGCAAAATCAGCTTTACCAAGCTAATAGGCCACCTTATCAAAGCAACTACCAAGGTGCTAGGCAAAATGTGAATCAAAGGCCTTTCCAGCCTTATAATCCGACACCTATTAATGTAGTAAGGGACCTTGTCCCTACTCAGAACAATCTTGTAGCTGATTATGAATGGTGTTTTCCATGTAATCTGCCACATAATCAGGCAGCTTCCTCAAATGGGGTGATAAATCAGGCTCTGATGGTACAGAGTGTTGCAGCCACACAACCAAATACACCTCATAATGGGGCTGTGCAACAATAGGAGCAACCTCAAAGTGATTCTGCTTTCATGAACTGGCAGGAAGGTGAATTCTGTGGCATAAACAACAATAACACCTCAGTTGTAGCAAATACAAGAGCCAAGAAGAGGGGTTATGAGATAGACCAAGCAACAAATAAAGGAAAAGGACTTGCTGATGCCTCTACTTCCCATGTTCCCCACATATTACAAAGAAACACTTCGGCAATGGCAAGGGAAATGCCTCATTTGTAGGCTGATACTGTTGCTACAAAATTAAATTAGAAGGTAAGTGCCATTCCACCCTTCAATATTATTGAAAATATGAAGAAGATGGATGTGACAATGTCCATGTGGGATTCCCTAGCTATCCCTAGCCAGAAGAAGATGTTGCAGTCTGCCTTATCTGATTTGAAAGTATCCAATGATGCAACTATAGACCTAGATAGGGCTGTCCTTATCAATTCATCCCAGGATAACAGCAAACAGCCCAACAAGAGTGCCAAACCACTCCCATTCTATGTATCATTGATAATTAGAGACAAATTAGTACATAATTGCATGGTGGATAGTGGAGCAAGCAGTTCTGTGATGCCTAAGTAGATTGCAGACCATTTAGGGCTCAAGTACCAGCCCCTTGAGAAGGGTGTACTCTAATTAGATGGCACAACTATTAATATTGTGGGTGTAATAAAAGACCCAGGTCTCACTCTGCATACCTATCCCAATGTTTCCATTTCCCAGGAGGTATTCATTATAGATTTGCCTCCTTACTTTGCCATGTGCTTATCAAGAGAATTTACAACCAAGATAAGAGGATATTTGTCCTCAGACTGTTTCCACATGTTTTTCAGGACCAGATATGGCACCAAAGTAACTCTAAAATCTGATTTGCTTTCAAATCAACACATAGAGCCTTACACACCAAGTGTTGTTAATGCAAATTGCATTATTTCTAATGACCCTGAATTAGTTGTTGCTCAAGAACTACAAGTTGAAAGCATACCAAAGGTACTCTTAAGAGAGTGGGCCTTAGAAAATAGTGTGGATGATCCTGAAGGACACACCCAAGAAACTGGTATGGGGGTTTACATACTGCATGAGCATGAAACAACAATACCAAATCTTGTGAAGGATGTAAGACAACAGACACAGCAGCAAAATGGGGTGTGGAAAATATATTTTGATGGCTCTAGGAACAAGAATGGATCTAGTGGTGGTGCAACACTGATGTCACCACAGGGTAAAAAATATTATTCTTCTTTCCGTTTTGCCTTTGCATGTACAAATAACACTGCTGAATATGAAGGATTAATTCAAGGTTTGCAGTGGGCAAGAAAGAGGAAAATAGGTTGTTTACAAGTCTATGGTGACAATGAACTCATTGTGAATCAGGTAAGAGGACTACATCTTACAAAAAATGATGTTCTGAAATGCTACAAACACAGGGTGTGGGACATGATTGAAGAATTTGATGCTTTCAATCTGATCTCCATTCCAAGAAATCAGAACTATCATGCTGATAGGTTAGCTGCAATTGGGGCTCAGTTTGACATCCCCAGTGATATTCAAAGGGAGAAGGTACAACCTCATGTAAAAATAGTTGATAGGACCTCTATCCCTGATAATAACATTCATTGGCAAGTTTTTGAAAGTGATGAGCAGATCCTACGTTTCTTGTTAGAAGAAGATGAACTTTCTGTGCTGAATCAGGATAAGCTCAAACAACAATATGGCAATAATCAAATTGTTCAGTTGAGAACAAACAAGCTGCCCAAGGGATTGGTAACCTTGGAATCTATTTTTAGCATAGATGATCAGCTTAAGAAAAGAAAGACTAACATGCAGGTTAAAGAAGAGCATTATGAGGAGCTAGAAATTTTCAAAGGTAAGCTTCTCAAAATCGGTAAAATCTGCTCAGCTGAGGACAAAAGAGATTTTATTGCTCTCTGTTAAGAATTTGAAGATGTGTTTGCCTGGGATTACTCAGACCTAAAAGGATTTGACTCTCAGATTGCCCAACACACTCTAGAGTTAGAACCAGGTATTAAACCTATGAGGCAGAAACAAAGACCTCTAAACCCAAAGCTAGAGTCCGTGATGATTAAAGAAGTGACTAAGCTAATTGAGGGAAAAATCATCTTTCCAATCAAACATACTTCTTAGGTCTCCAACCTTGTCCCTGTGAGGAAGAAGAATGGAGAGATCAGGCCATGTGTTGACTTGAGGGACCTTAACAGAGCCTCCCTAAAAGACCACTACCCACTGCCCTCAATGGAGCAGATTCTACAAGTAGTGGCTGGTTCTGAAAGATTCTCCTTGCTTGATGGATATTCTAGCTATAATCAGTGTTAGTCAAGGAGGAGGATCAGTTTAAAACCACTTTTACTACCAAATGGGGCACCATGGCCTACAAAAGGATGCCTTTTGGTCTTTCAAATGCTGGCTCAACTTTTCAGAGAGCCATTGATATGGCTTTTAAGGGTTTGCTATATAAACTAGTGCTAGTGTACCTAGATGACATAACAGTCTTTTCCAAGAATACATCTGAGCATTTATCCTACTTGAGGCAAGTTTTTGAGAGATGCAAAGAATTTGGGATATCCCTTAATCTAAGAAAATGCATTTTCGTTGTACATGAAGGCAAACTATTAGGGCATGTTGTGTCAAAGGAGGGCATTACCATTGATGTTGAAAGAGTAAGGGCCATTGTGGAGCTGCCCTTACCCAGACATAAGAAGGGACTTCAAAGTTTTATTGGTAGAATTAATTTTCTGCGAAGATTCATCCCTGATATTGCAAATCTTTTGAAGCCTTTGACATCCATGTTAAAGAAGAATATAATTTTTAGTTGGATGAAAGAGGCCAAACTCAGCTTTGAGTCTATAAAAGAAGCATTGTTTGGTGAATCCTGACTTTTCCAAAGATTTTATTATGTATGCTTATGGCAGTCTGGATACAATCTCTGTGATCCTGGTATAGCAGCAGAGTGCCAGCTTTGAATAGTCAATCGCTTTCTTTAGCCAAGGGCTGGAGGAGAACGAGCAGAGGTATAGCTTTGTTGAGAAGCACATCCTTGCAGTGATAAGGAGCCTCAAGAAATTTTGGCATCTTATTTCTAATAACAAGATACATTTGATGGTGGCTCACCCTAGCGTGAAGGAGTTCTTGTTAAGCAAAGATGTTAATGAGAAAAGGGCATGTTGGATCACCAAAGTCATGGAATATGATGTGGAGATCAAGATAACCAAGCTGGTTAGAGGCAAGGGACTCAGCGAATAGCTTGCTACCAGTTCTAATAATGAAATAGAGAAGCAAGATGAGGTGCTCCTGACCATTGAGGATGCACCTCAATATAATCCAGTAGTAGTCGGCACAAGTTGGGTTAATAACATGACTCAATTTTTGCAAACTGGTAAATGTCCAGCAGGTCTAGATAGAACCAAAAGAAGATATTATAGACTGCAGTCCATTCTATATGTTTTATTATATGGCACCCTTTTCAGAAAAGACCTTAATGGTGTATTGTTAAGATGCATTGATGATGATCAGATTGACAAGGTGCTTCATAAATTTCATGATGGAACAACAGGGGGTCATTTTGCCCCAAAGACTACTACTTGGAAAATAATGAGAGTTGTATATTACTGGCTTAGCTTATTTAAGGATGCCCATGACTGGGCTAGAAAATGCGTAAAATGTGATGTTTTTGCAGGGAAAGAAAGGTTGCTAGCCTTACCTCTTCGGCCAATTCAAGTAGAGCAGCCTTTCATGAGATGGGGTATTGACTTCATAGGTCCCATTAACCCACCATCAAGTGCAGGCCATAGGTGGATACTTATAGCTACAGACTATTTCACAAGGTGGACTGAAGCAGTGGCTCTGAGGGAATCCAATGAAAATGCTGTCTTGATTTTTTATCATGACTTGATATCCAGGTTTGGAGTGCCTGAGTCAATCATCTCTGACAATTCTTTAGCCTTTGTTGGCCTAAAGATAACTGACTGGGCTGTTAAGAATGGGATTTATTTGAATATTTCATCAAATTATTACCCACAGGGTAATGGTTTGGTGGAATCTACAAATAAAAATCTCATAAGGATTATTAAAAGATCAATCGAGGACAACCAAAGGACCTGGCCTACTAATTTGAAATATGCCTTATGGGTAGATAGAATAACTCCTAAGAGGTCCATTGGAAACTCTCCATATATGTTAGTCCATGGGAAGGAGGCAAGATTGCCTGTCTCTGTAGAGCTGCCAGCACTAGACATTATGAATCAGCTGGAGATGTTTGAAGAGGAAGACCCCATGGCTGTCAGATATGCTCAACTTATGGAGCTTGAAGAAATCAGAGACAAGGCTATGAAAACTAAGGAGTATCATCAGCTTCAGACCAAAAGAAATTTTGATCAGAAGGCCACTCCCAGAATCTTTAAGAAGGGTGATATGGTGCTCAAATGGGATGAATTGAAGAGTAGGCCAGGAAAACACTCCAAGTTTGACAACATGTGGAGTGCCCCATTTCTCATTACTGAATGCAAGGAGCACAATGCATTTCAGTTATCGAATATGGATCAACAAAATTTGCCTACCCCAGTTAATGGGACACAACTGAAGAGGTGTTTTGAGGTATGAGTGCTTTGTAAATCAGTAGATTAGGTCTCTATGTTTTCAATAAGTGCTGCTGCACCTTAGTTAGATCCCTTTTTCTTTCCTTAAGTGCTATCTAGCACAGGAAGAGGGAGTTTGCATTTAAGCACTCCTGTCTTGGGTTGGTCTTCCAATATTCTTCACTGCAGTGCTAAGTTGCTAAAGTCAGAAAATGTCTGTATACTTTTAGTCTATGTATGACTCCATGCCCAATGGATGATGAAGGCCACTGATCTAATTGTTTAGCAAGCAAACATCCCATAGAAGTTGCCAAATTGTTGACCTATTTTTCCTCTAGCAGGAGTTAAATATTTCAAGCAGCATCAGTCAGGGTGCATATCCCCAATGTAAGCTATGTTTGTGATCTTGAAGTCTAAACCCAAATCTCAAGGTTAGAAGACTACCATGAGAAAGAGCTTGAAAAAATAGGCAAGTTTTCTTTTTACATCACCCTAAAATTCGCTAAAATAAGGAAGTTATGTATGGTCAATGTTTTGGTCAAACCTGATTTTCTAGGAGGGGTGATATTCTGAACATCGGGTGATATTTGTAATATCACCCCGATCTCCAAATATCACCCGATATTCTCCATATCACCCTTTGTCCAAAATATCACCCCGACCTCCAAATATCACTTGATATCCTCAATATCACCTCAATCTCCAAATATCACCCGATATTCTCCATATCACCCTTCGTCCAAAATATCACCCGATATTCTCCATATCACCCTTCATCCAAAATATCACCCGATATCCTCCATATCACCCTTCGTCCAAAATATCACCCGATATTCTCCATATCACCCTTCGTCCAAAATATCACCCGATATCCTCCATATCACCCTTCGTCCAAAATATCACTTGATATTTTGAATATCACCTTGTCACAAAATGTCCCACTATTTTCATGTGGCATGACCATGATGTCATCCTTTCACATTCAATAAGACCCATCTATGGTGGTGACATCACCATCATATCCCTCATAAGGAAAGGATGCAGGGCCAAGGAAGATACAGTTTTCAGCAATGCTTTTCAGGATTAGCCCAGCGACTAATTAGGTGATACTCCAAGCAGAGGTGTATGCATGGTGCTTTGCACATACAAAGACATTTCAGGGCTTGATCTGGATAGCAATATATACACAGATGTGATGCGATATATTAAGGTAGTTGATTGAAGCTTTGACCACTTGTATCTCCTCCGTCCTAGCAAATTTTGACATGATGCAAGAGGCAAAAATGCACGTTTTCACCTCCTCTTTCATTTGGCAGGATTTTCAGGGGGGTTTTCTCACTTTTCAATTCTAGATCTGGAGTTGCATATTTAGATCTCCGAAGGGACATTTCAGCGACCATTTTGGGGTAGTTGCAGAGATTTCTTGCATTTATTGTTGCACAAGGATGAAGCAACTCACATTCATGATCAGAAATATCTTTCCACCGCCTTGTTTCAGATATTTTCATATATGCGTTGCTGGGGATCGATGAGTAAGCTGCTTGCATTAAAGACTTTAAATATCTCCCCATCTGCCCCTGTTCTAGATCTTTTGCACCATTACTTCGGCAGTTGGGACATCCCTTCAGGGATATTTTTGGTGGCAGCTCTCTGAGCAAATTTTGTAACTGACTTAAGTTAGATTGAATACTATATAAGTTGAGGCTTATGATGTAAATAGGGTTGGAATTTTTTTGGCATTCTGGTCATTCTATTTCCAAACAAAGTTTTCATATACTATAACCTTGTCTTTCATTGGATATATGCAAGTTATCATACCTCTTTGACTGATTTTCTAGTTCTATGTGAATCTAGATATGGTTGCTTGTGAATGTCTTTGTTCCTCTCAATCATATTGCTTCTTGCCCTTGCTAGAATCATCTAATCTATGTATACATCCTTTCTCTATCTAGTTGTGCTGTGCATTTTTCAGTTCTATGAAAGTCTCTTTAAATTTGTCTGGTGCATCACCCTTTTATGTTTCAAGTTTTGTTGTTTCATCTTTACTTTAAAGCTTTCCTTCTCCCTTTTCCCCTCAAAGTTTAGTAGTTTTAGGTGATAATCAGGCAAGGAAGCTGACCTTCTCCGGAGGTTTGATCTCTCTGAGCAAGGTCCCACACCTTGAGATCATTCCCATTGTGTCATTGGAATGCTTGGAATCTTTCCAAGCAGGGTGCAATTTCATGTGACCACTAATAACTTGTCATGTCCACTTTGGCATATCATGCAGGTACAACAATCCTGCAGGGTGTTGATGCTTGACTTTTACCCTCTGACATTCTAAACAGGTTGCCACAAATCTTGCAACATCTTTCTTCATTCCTTTCCAAAAATAAAGAGGTTTAACATCTGCTAGAAGTTTGGTCATTCCTAGATGTCCAAAATATGGTGCAGTATGAACTTCTTTCCATACTAGATCCCTTAATCTAGCCGAATCAAGAACATGCATTCTACCTTTATACCTCAATAGTCCATCTGGCTCCAACAGAAACCCATCTTACCTTGAATCTTTAGGATTTACCATAAGATCTTTCTTGACTTGCTCATAATATTCATCGCCTAATAAATTTTGCAACACTTAATCTTTAAAGTTTGCATGAATAAAGACAATTGAAGAAATATGTCCCCTCTGATTCAGAGCATTAGTTACTCTATTCTCTTTTAATAGATCAATTGCCTCTTGACATTTATCTATTCACTAAAAACCACTTCCCTTAACCATTGCAAAACCACTTGCACATGTTGGTAATGTTCTTCATTCTTAGAATAAATAAGTATATCTTCCAGAAAGGCTAGAACAAACTTGTCTAAACAATCTCTAAACAAACTGTTCATGAGATTTATGAATATGATAGAGGTATTTGTAACTCCAAAAGGCAACACTGCAAACTCATAGTGCCCATTTCTTGTCCAAAAAGTTGTTTTATGGGTATCCTCATCCTTCAATCTTGACTGATGATATATTGATCACCAATCGATCTTTGAAAATGCTACAACTTCATGCATCTAATCAAAGAGATCATCAATACATGCTGAAAGATATTTGTTCTTTATCATTGCTTTAATGAGCATATGATACTAAATACAGAATTACAGAGTTATGTCCTTTTTCTTGACAACAATAGCTAGAGCACCCCATGGTGAAGTATTGAATCTAATCAAACCTTTTGCCAATAATTCTTGTTATGGGGCTTTTGATTCCATTAATTTTGTAGTTGTCATATGGCAAGGTACTTTTCTAAGTAACTTATCCCAAAACTCTAGGAGGAATTAAATTTTTAGTTGCTCCAATCCCTATCCCATCAACTTTGGTGGAATGACTTTCTTCATATCTAGGATAGTTGTAAGGCAAGCCTATCCTTTTCTTCCTTTTAGGGTCTATGGTTTTAGAATTTTCATTACTCACACTATATTCTTGGTGATTTTTCTTTCTCATCCCATGAGAAATCTCATTTTCTCCCTTTAGGGTTTCCTTGATCTCTTACTTTCTTTTCCAAAATACCAGGTCTCTCTTTGGTTTTACAAACATGGTTAGGATTGCTCTGATTTGTTCATGAGATTAACTGATGGTTTATTCTCTTCTAGACTCTCACCCTGGTTTGTTCTTGTATGAAACATGTCATTTTTCTCAAGCCAGAAAATAAGTTATCTAATTTAGTTTTTCTGAATCTAAAGTGACTCAAACATCAAAACATTTTTAACTCATAAAAATCAATAGATTGGTACAAAACATTCCCATCTTTATTATAATTTATTTAGGAGTAACTACATCCTTATTTATATAGTTGATATGACCAGACTACATGTCATTATCAATTTAATAATATTCCAATTAAACAAATTTAGAGGGTGGATGTACACACAGATACTTCTCCAACACCTCTTTTCCTAAAATAGAAGCATCACAACAACCTCCAAGTGGCATGTCATGACTGGCTATAGTTTATTAGGTTTATCTACATAAGTAGAAATAGTAGGATTCTTGGCCAGTTCAAAACATTATTTTTCTTTCTAGCTGAATACGCTTAAGTGCATCAACAAAAGTCTCTGAATCCTCCAGCCATGCACCCTTAGAGTAAATAATATGCTCTTTAAGTTTCAATTCCTTGATAGGTTCCTTCTTAACTACTAATTCAGGCAAATGCTGGGGAACAAATTTTCTGGCAGTTTTCTTGGTTTTCGTTCTGGCACAAGAAAATTCAAACATTAGCTATCTGCATAATGTTGACTACAGGTTAGCATAGTGGACTCATAAGCCCTAGTGCCGAACCTAGTAGCTTTGATACCATATGTAACATCCACGTTCTAAAAACATAGTAAAAACTAAAATTTACCATAGAGTAATTCAACAAGGTAAAAATGAGATAGAGAAATTTTTTCTTTTATTTAACATATAATCAAGTAACAACAATTACAAGACTCTCTATCTTGAAATAAGCAATATAATATAATATACAAAGATGACATTTTGTCTTTACAATTACAAAAATCTACATTAGATAATGTTTTTACATAGTCTCAATAAACACAAGTCTCAAAGATATACTGCATCCAGAAATCTGACATATTTATCACAAGCCTTGACATGTCTTTTGCTAGAGAGAGTATCTTCCTAGTGTTTTATCTCCATCCACAGACCGACGGTCTCCCACACATCTTCCACATAGGAAGTGGCCCTACCCTTCACGAGGAATATAGACCAAAGGTGACCAGTGGTAATTTGCCTTCCCAAGTACATAATGTTGTATCCTACACAACTCTATCAACCATACAATCCTAGATACCCTCTATCTAAGTATGATTTCTGATAGGTTGTGCAATCCAGATATAGTGAACCAACAATGCATGTAGAGACATATGCATTACTATGGCCATAGTTTCAATTAAAATTGATGTTTGCAATGAATGTTGTCGTAATGTTCACCCACCCCAACTCAAATTGGATACCATCATATTCCTATAGTTTGACTAGGTCAACCGTGTTTAACTATATAGTCTTGACAACTTCAATATTTTAGTCTTCCTAACCTAGACAAATTTACAAACACTGTCTATATTCCATAGACCTTATCGATTACCTTTCTTTGTGAGTATTCTCATTGCATCATTGCAATACCCGAGATCCAAAACTTATTGATCCTTAAAGACCTTAAGTCGATTCATTAACAACTAAGATGGTTACCTTTCCTAGATTAAGCATCATAGTCTAGGAAACTATTTCCTTTCTTACAAGTAAGAATAAATATACATAGTTAGGGTACTTGTCCTTACACCCACGTTCTATGTAATTATCACAATAATTTAATATAAATAATTACCTTATCTAGGTAAAGTTGAGGTTTAACTAAAGAGTTTTATCTAACTCAAATCTAGTCTTTCTGACTTAGGTGGATTCACAAGACACTGTCATTGCTCCCTAGACCTTATGGAATAACTACCTATTCTTGGGTATCTCTTTGCATCTTGGCAACAATTGAGATTCATCACTTACCAACAAGTAATAGCTAAGAGAAGTTGTGACTAAAAAGGTACAATAAACTTTATGTTAGACTAACCATTTAATGGTACCTCTTGCATGCTTGCAAAACTCTAGGCTTATGACTTATATCTCAAGTCAACTTGTAACCAAAGAAATAGGTTTCTCTACCTAAGGTTAAATATTATCGACTATTAACAAATTTCTTTTCAATAAGATAAATGAAACATTTATTATTTAGGGTTCTCGGCCCTTTAATGTCTACCCCCATAAAATAGCTAAAATGGGTTATAACCATAAAGGTGTCATCAAATAATCTTTAACCCTTCTAGGTTAAACTAGGGTTTTATTTAACCCTTAAATAATCCATTATATCACAATAACCCTATCTCATAACTTCAAGATTGAGGTTTATAAATGACCTTTGGTTTAACTCCGCCAAGGTTAAGAATAATATGGTTTTGTAATAGATAATATCTCCTATATAGAAGGAATATGAATACTTTCAACTTACCTTCACGTGATGTCATTGACCATCACTTCTTATATACTCATATATGATTCTATACAAAGTCGTTTCTAGATAGACTTAGTCTATTCCATCATAAAGGTTTACTATAACGCTATACTCATTTATAGAATACGTAGTAAGGATAGTCGTATGGACCTTGTTCTCTCTATCATAATATTCCCTAATGATCTATCACTCGATTTGAATAAAAGGTGGCTTTCTACAGCTTGATAAGAATCTAGGAATTTGTTTCCCTTATTCCAACATAGTAGAATAACACATTAACATGGCCATATGGATAGAATAAAATAATATTAGAAGAGAGAGATTGACCTTAAGTATTCATCCAAATACGTGGTTGTATAAATCTCTCAGACAAAGACTACAAGCAAGTATATCTCTGTTACGATAAGTCAAAGGTTCAAATGTAAATATAAACTTTTTCTAAGTTTAGTTTAGCTCCAAAAGATGGTGGACTCATTTCATTGATATCCATTAGAATCCTACATCTAGATTTCTCTCATTTAGACATATTTGAGCTAAGATGAAACTAAACATTCAAGTGTTATTTCCTAATTAGATACAAAGAGATAATCACACTCGTTGTGCCTTTAAAAGAATAGAAAACTAAATAAGACAATGCTTATTGTCAAGAACCCAACTGTTCTTCACAATGATAGGAATACTAATATCCTAGTTTACTCATTCCAATCTAAGTCTGCCTTACCTCAACATATATGCATTGTATAATACTATATCATGTGGTGAGGAAGTGGCTTAAAGACATAAAGATATAAAGCTCTCTTCGAAAACTCATAGACTATTTCTCTATGGAAACTAAGACAAATCTGAGCATGGACATAAAAGCATTCGGTCTAACAGTGACCAATGTTAAATGTATAATATATGAGAGAAATAGTTTAATCAACAAACAATCTTCTAAATGTATCAGTCTATATTGATTTACAACCAAGAATAGATCTAAAATTTAGTTATCTACTCGAAAGTTCAGAGACTATCAACTCAGACAATCTTCAAGAAGAGAGTAGACTTTGCTTAAAACAAAAAATGACTTCAAAAAGAAAAAGATCCTATTCAGACTATCATGAGGAAAACTAAGGAGAATGTCACTGTAATATGTCAAATCTCTACTACCTTGGTATTTACTCCTTCGATGTTCTCTATTCTTACAATCCACTCTCTACTAATCACAACAAACCCCCTTTCTTTTCTATCCTGAATCCTATATATCCCTGACTCTTAATGAGTCATGAAATATAAGGAATTCTAATTGGCTCCTAATGAGTTGCCTATCCTTACTCTTTTCCCCTCACACCATTGGAAACAAAAATGGAGACATTACAGACCACTACCCATTCGGTTTCAACTGAAACCTTTTTATCGGCAAAGATTAACACATGTTTCAGGAAGGCACAAAGTGTGGGGAAATCATCAAGTGGAATATTAATACCACGTTCCCTCTTTGAAAGAGGTCGACACAAGCATTTAAACCATCGTTGATCATTAATGATCACTTTAAGTGATGCAATGCCATCACTGAAATTAATGAAGGCATTTCAGTTTACATGCCCATGGCTGCTCATAAGAGTAACAATTATTAAATTATCATGAGGTATTTTCCTCATTCGATACATACATATATTCTTATTTGATTATATCAAATATGGTTTACATAACATCATGTCTATTTGAAAGTTATGATTTGATCAATAAAAATAATAGAAATAAAACAAAGGTTTACAGATAATGTGAATGGGTCGAGTTTACCTCCCCATCAAAATCCTTCATTAAAATCATGTCAACATGACGAGATCATCATTTGAGGTTAAATGTCAACAATAAAACACTTAAGTGACTTAATAATAATAACACAACCATTTTACGACAATGATGTCGTAACTTTTACATTAAACATAAATGGTCATAGTTCTTACTTAGACGTCATTGTTTACTTCACAAATGATAATGTCGACACACTACGACTTGAAAAGATTCAAAATATATCGAATACCTGTCGATTGGGTTCAAACATAAATTGACAAGACAAAACTTACCTCTTATGACACTAGTTCACGTTTTCGTTAAACACTCATACTTGTTTGGCAAATCATCACTTGTAACCCAAGGTCTATATCCCTCTCCTTGAAGGATACTCTCTCTCTTTTCTCTGAGAGTCATCTGAAAACCTGTAATCCTATATCAAACATGTAACCAACAAATTATGATTTGTGCATCATTATTCAAATAATAAACCAAATCTCATAATGCAAAATATTAAATCAACAACAATAAAATATTCAGTTCCATAATTCCATATGTGACATTCAATATAATCTGTCTTTCCTTGACATTAATCTAAACATCAAAATAGATTTACTTATATCCAAAATTAGGGATGTAATAGGGGGCTTTTCCCTCTTATGGTTTAGCTCCCGGGTCTTTAATATGCATTTAGGACATCTTGCATCATATTTTGGCATCCCAATGAGAAAACCCCTAAGTTTCATGATGAATGGGACCTAGGGGATCCCTTGAGATAGACCCTACCCAAATTAGGGGGGAGGATTTGGGTGCCCGTGCCCTAGTCCTGCCCTATTTTGGGTTAGGCCCAAATTTTAAGTGTCGGTTTGTGACCGTTATTTAGGTCCTATGCTGACATGGTAAGTTTCAATTATGAAATTCTTGGTGGGAATGTTTGTAGTTTCATATATAAGAATTTTTAGGCATTCATTTGTAAACGAGATGGACAGAAGATGATTACTAGATGAGCATTGTCATTCTAAAGGTGATTAAAAGCATTCATTTGTGTGGTAAGAGCAGCTATTGTGTTGTTTATGTGTTTGTATTTGCAAATTTGAACATCCATCTCCTTATGGCATGAAGAGCTTCTTCCTTCCATGAGATCTTCACTACAAGGTGATATCATTTGTGTTTTGAAGTATTTATCATTTGGTTTTTTTCTCTATTCTCCAAGGACACACACTCTCTATTTGACGACGGTGTTCAAAAGACTTGAATGTCTCTCCAGGGCTTGACTGAGGTAAGCCTCTAAAAACCACAACCCCCTCCCCATTTTCCCGTAATTATAGGTTACAGGTTGAAGAAGCAAGAAAAGTGGAGTTGTAGAGAAGGGTTGAAGAGTGTCAGAATTGTAGATCAGAGTTGAAAAAAGGGACCTAGACTTGGGTGCTCGCTCATTAGTCCTCCGGATCCCATAGCGAAAGAATCTCTGAGACAACATGAACAGGTTGTAGATAAAGCTCCCAAATCCTGACAAAAGGCATGGAACTATACTAGGGGACCCAATCGTTAGTACCTGACAGTTCCACTTCTTGAACTTCAAAAACTAGTACACATTTGTCTATTATTTTACATCTTTCTATAGCAGCATTTTCTGGTATTCGTCTGTTTGTTTCCATATTTGCATAATTAGGGTTTTAAGCATAATTAGGCATAATCAAGTAATCAAATCACACAAATCCAATTTTCCTGACATTCTAAGTGATCAAGGGCCTAATAGTAGAGTCTTACTTGACCTAAGGTCCTTGAATGATTTAGGGTGAAAGGAGGATACACATAAACCATTAAAAAATCAATTATCCAAATTTTACCCCAAACAAACACATAGGAAAAATGGGCCTCAATGTCTATGGTTTTATATTAATATTTGGGTATGTAGGAGCTAAACATGACACATAAGAAAGCATAGTTACTAATCATAAGAGCAATTTAAAAAAGATACCCTTGAAGTGGGGAAACAAAGAATGAGTCCACATATAGAATGTGAAAATGAGAATCTATAAACACAACAAACATGGGATAAATAAGAAGCAATAGTCTAAGGACACACAAGGTAAATGGATGAATAAGGAAGGAGGATCACAACACATATGCATAATAAAAGAATAAATTAGAAGTGATATAAAACATAAAGAAGTGACATGAACAACACAACACATGTTCAAGTTATTTGTGTTCTAGCATGCACCACTAAGGAGACGTGAAAGAACCAAATGGCAAGTGATAAGAAATATAGATGAGGATATGAAAGAAATGAAGTCATCCCCCATCAGGTGTGTCTATAATATACTCAAAATATATGTCACTATTAAAACCAATTCTCTCAATGGGTTTTATCCATTTTATGATGAAGTGTACTCACATGAACAAAAGTGGGATGTAGGGATACCAAATGTTGTGATCTAAAAGTACTACTTTAGATGTTGTATCACTTGGTTTCTCATTTATTTTTGTGCAACTTCAACATGTAGTGTGTGTTATAGTGAATACGACCAATTTATTGGTGACCATTATGAAAACCTTCATCATTTACTTTCATATAGTTAGTCTCATCAAGTGAGGGAGTTGCATGCTCATGAACTTATGCCCAAAGTTTATCTACCTTTTATCTACAAGATCTTGAACTTTATGTTTGAATACAATACACCTATCTATATATTGTCTATGTATGTGATGATACCTAAACATAGTACTTAGCCTTGTGTGGTATAAGATTAGAGTACTTAGGCTTATCTTATGTTATAAATTTTAAATTTGATTGGTTTGAGAAGTGTATTATTATCATCACGAATATATCATTAGGTACATCCCCATGTATGTCTAAACCATGCATTTTATTAATAATTATATGTATACAAATGTATTATGTGCAATCACTTAAGGATACATCATAAGAAATATTTAAAGGATCCAAAGGAGGGTCTACATCGAAAAGTTTTATGTTAGCATGGTACATAGAAAAATTCATGGTCCATCCATACATAGAAAAATACATGGATATTCGTGCATACTAGAACTATTTTAAACACATTAGATAGTTTTTCATTTTAAATTAAAAAATGTACTAGAGATTCTAACATGTCTCGATAATATAATCTAGAAGTGAACAATTAAGCTTAAACATACTAGATCTAACCTACTAAAATGTACAAGCATATATTCAATAATATATATACACATGTAGATTTATAGATAAGTCCATGAAATACTAAAATATAGGTAGGACCCATGAAATGTACTAAAACATCTACTCATAGTCAGCATATAAATATTAAATACAAATCATAGTTCATGAAATACTGAAATATCTCTAAGTCCATGAAATATCAAGTTCAACATATATAGTCATAGTCTTGGTGGCATATATATATAAAACAATGCATCGTGTAGTCCATGAAATAAATATATCTATGTCCTATGATCATCACTCAAGTTCAAATTTGAAAGAGGCCTCTTTCTTCCTTGTGAAATAGATGGATCTGCCTCATGCTATACAGAAGAGAAAGAAACTTGAAATTAGATAAAAAAATTAAAAACATGACACATACATGTGCATATGAAATTTAAATTTCATAATTTAATTTAATTTAATTTATAAAATACTCATATTAAATATTTAAATATAGACTAATGTATGCATAAATTATCATATGATGTTGGACATCTCCTCCCACATTTTGTTGCCCAGGTGATCGTATAGCTATTGGTCCTAAACCAAAAGTCTCAACTGCTAATTCTTGGATATTCAAATATTTAGCACTCAAGAATTGGGTTAGAATCCAAATTTGATTTAATTCATAAAAAATATGAAATTAAATATTTAATCTAGGCTTTAAAGTGTGCATAAATTACCGTGCGATCATGCTCATCTACTCCCACATTTTGTTGTCTAGGTGGTATAGTTGTTTTAGATTCTAGACCAAAAGTCTGAGCTGCTAATTCCTAGAAATTCAAATGAAGCAAGTTTGAAATATAGGTTAGAATATTTACCGAAACATGTAACCATATTATATAGCATATAAAGACCTAGAAAATTTAGCACAGTTTAGGACCTAAGAATACGTGGATGACTGATGAAATTGTTCCTGATTAGTATCCTAACCAGTTGTTATCCTAATGGCACTAATATCATCCTACACTTACATATATGGGCATATATAAATTTATTTAAACTCAAAAAAGTAAAGTACAAATTTAGTACAATTTTTGAAAACACCTACTAGGGAATACTCAGGAGTAATAGATGATGATGGAGGAGCACTACAAGCAACACCTTCAGGTGGTCGATCAGACATGGAAACTGCCACGTGACCTCCTCGCTACAACAAAAATGTTTCACATACATGTATATTAGAGTTAAATTTAATTATACACTTGTTAATTTAAATATAATATCTAAGTTTTGAAAAAAATAAAATAAGAACTAGATATGTATATGGTTTTAGGGTTAATATATATTGGTTTACCCTGTAAGATGTGTCAGTCTCTACAGTTGTCGATGCAAAACTTAGTGTATCAAACCATGTTGAGGCCCTGGAGTGACTTGAGATCTACACCAAATAGTTCACAATATATAAATTTAATTCATGATTAAATATAAATTTTGATACATTCAAATTAAGAACTTGAAACAAAATAAAATGTGACCTCCATGTACCTGTGTAGGATGATCATCGAATATGGTAGATCCAAGTATGACTCCACATCTCCTGTAGCTGCATCTGATGTGGATGTAGGAGTAGGACCATAACGTGGTTGATTACAATTTTGACACAAATGTGCCCCTGACATGTGTGAGGCTCTATGATGAGATGCACCAGCTCCTCCTTGATGCTCTCCACCACTGAATTTAGTTGCCATGTGGGCAGCTTGTTCAGTGAGATTACTCGAGAGTCTACTCAATGCCCCTAATGTAGACACCATTGCCTAGTGTTGAATGGGTGCAGGAATCGTGGGCAAAATAGGAGTAACCATAGGAGCAGCAGGAACATGTCGATTGGGATCAATTCGTGCCCTTGGCCTGTGTTGTGGCATGTCACCACCAACACCCTGGAATGGTCTAATATCAAAATAATTGGGTTTTTGACCCAATTGAAACTCCACTCATAATTTTCTCAAAAAATATAGTGGTACCTCAAAATTAGTGTGTGGTGGGTGATCAAACACCATCCACCACTGCTCCCAAAAATGTCTTGAGATCGCCTCATGCCTACAACATTTATTTGATATTCTTTTTTTTTGTTGCAGGTATAGGTTGATTAGTTGTGGGGTGAACAAAACATGGGGCTAATGTTTGTTTGGTAATGTGAAGATCAAGGATGTCTTTATATGAAAGACCATCCACATAAAATTGCCTCTTCTCCTCTAGCCAACGGTGGAATCTATCTAGGTTTGTATCAATAGAACTAATAGAATCAATAATGGTTTGTATTGAAGATGCAAACCGTACTACATGTCAAGTGAGGTTGATTATTAATCATATTAATGTTGTCATCAATTACATTAAAATTTTCATTAATGCTTTGTTGTAATTCAGCCTCATTAGGTGGAGGGGGTGGGGGGTTTGGAGGTGGAGTGGGTGGGGGGTTTTTAGGTGGATGGGGTGGGGGGCTTTGTAAAATAATTTCATCTATTAAAAATTCATCCACCCCTTGGTCCTCCATTGGATCCATGTCACCTACCTAAATATATCCATATCAAAAACTTACAAATTTAGTCACAAATACATCCATATTGAAAACTTACAAACAAATATCTAGAAATAAACTTAATCTAATATCTAGAAATGTAAGTTTAAAATATCCATGAATAGAAAGCTTAATACTTGAAAATTATGCACAAGTTCAACCAGTCAAGAAAAATATGGACCTGATTGTTGAGAGTACTATGTTTTTACTACATTTGACTCAAGAGACATTTACTTTTAAAAAAAATTGAAATTAAAATAGTTTTAATAGACACATTAAAGATTTGACTTGAAACATCAAATAAGTACCCCAAGATGTATAGTATTAAAATTTTAATTCATATGTTATGTACAACTTACCTAGGATTTATCAAAGCTAAATTAGGTCATTTGTAAAGAACCCTACATGTTTAGCATGCAAAATAAGCACATTAATTCTATGATAGGTTATTTTGTGTGATGTATAGTGGATGATAGAAGGGTTATGATTGAGAAGGTGGATGCCTATATGAATTTGACATGTAGCTGAATTGATGAAGCTTATGAGCAAAAAAAAAGTATAGGAGTGGAAAATTATTAGGGCCTATTGTAGATGAGTAAATTTATTTCATGCATCTATCAACCATTCTAGAGGGTATTATTGTTGGATCAGTGATGTTATTATGCATCATAGAAGTATCACTCACTACCATACCAAAAGAGGTCACTATTATACTATATATTTAAAGAAAAAACCCTAGGAGTACATGAAAGGAAAGGTTATCATGAGGACAATCAAAAGGTTAGGCTAGAGATGGTCATGGTTACTAGAGGATAAGGTTTTGATAAGGTAATTTGGATAGCTTGAAATTTGAATGCCTTTAGGAAATCCATGAAATTTTGGTGATTGAGTATCCATGGAACCCTGTACAAGTCATACCAAGGTAGCTATTTGGAAGGTTTGAGGATTGTGAACTGAGTTAGGAGATTTTATATAATTATATCATGCCTCAACACCATTTGTAGACATGAGGGAGTGTGGTCATGATCTTTTTTATTATCTTCCAATAGACTATCTTACCCTTAATGTTGTCATATATAAACATTCTCATTTAGATGACTGCCATAACTGGTGAAGTTAGTTCCATTGAGAAGCAGTTGTCATATGCAAGACAAGGATCATTGTTGAAAGGAAAGGGTTCCATGAGATCTATGTGGGAAAACATAGCATTTTTGTGAACATCATGACCTTGGAATATTCAAATTAAAGGAGGACTAAGGAGTGTTGTTCCTGATGTCTCATAGTATTCAACCCTTAAGTGTTGTTATAGAATGAGTTCTTTCATGTATGAATAAGGTTCTAAGAATGTTTAGTGATGGCTTTAAGGATTGAGGTACTTCAAGAGGATAATATGGCATCCATAAACCACATAGAGAGCATTTCCACTGAAATACCTATGCATCGTTATCATCCCACCCTATCAAGAGTTGAGTTGTTTAAGCACACTCCTATATCTATTAGGCCTAGATGTTGTCATGCCCGCATCTCTGTGCAGACACGACACACAAATGCCCATGACACGACCACATTCTCCATGTGGTCACGACACGGGCCACGAAAAACTTTTCTCCCTACCCTACAAACCACCTCGCAAGCGTTTGCGTCCTCGGTGGCATTACGCCTAAGGCGTAACCATGTCAACATAGTCAATGAGGTGAAGGCTGCCTAGGAGTCTACGACACGAAGTGTATCACTTTTAGGGTTAGACTACTTAAACTTGAACCCTAAGTTTACTAGGCGATGACGAAATTGCCTGTAATGAAACCCTAATGTACTTGGAACAACAAGTGACTAAATATGATGAACAGATGGCACATGACTAAGTTGGAATGGTGGGCTTAAAAACAAAATAAAATATCGCATAAGAGATCCCTAAAAACCTAGCAGAAAATTTGGTAGCGGAACGCGTCTCCGTTAAACGCAAGGAAAAATAGAATTTAAAAAAAAAAGTCTCCAACAAGCAAAAAAATTTTTAAAAGTAAAATTAAATAATAAAAAAAAACCAAGGACAAATTACAATTAAATCACCATTAGGAAGAGCTAATACAATAAACGATTAAAATAATTAGACCAAATTAATTAAGCAACAATTTTACGATTAAATAAATAATAAATAACTTAGGATGGAATCCACGATAAAACGTAAAATAATAATAAAATTGATTTTAAAAGTAAACGTAAAATTCAATGATGACATAACGCGATAGTTGGATCAAATGTGAAATAATATCACATTCATATATTAAAATTATAATTTATAAAACAATTCTCCCATGAGTTAATTTTCAAAAAAAAAGAACGAGGGGTTTTTAAATAAGAGGTCAAGAAAATTTTCACCAATATAAAATTAAGAGTAATAATAACCCTCTCAAAGATTTAAAATTTTAAAATCTAAAGCATAATTCTCTCATCCTCCCAAAACTCTCTCAACTAAAATTTATAAAAAAAAAAAGAAAAAAAGAAAAAAAAAGAATATTGTTTTCTAATTAGGAAACCCTAATGAGTTAAAAACTCCTTCTAAAGGCATTTGCCCTAATCCCCTCTATTTCATTCTAACTCAAACCCTAAACATCCTTTTGTTTTCTCTCTTTTGTTTTTTTTTGTTTTTGAGTTTTCCTCTCTTTAGGTTTAACCTCCTTGCATTTTTGTGTGTTGCTGTTATGTGCAGAGTAAGAGGGAAGGGCAGCCATGGTCGACAGCAATGTGTGGAGGGGGGTAGTGAGGTGGCCAGATTTAATGGTGGCCACAGAGGTTCAACGGCAGCATCCATATAACAGAGGTGGAGTGGAGTTGTGGAGAGTGGCGGTGCGGCGCACACAGGGCGGAGAAGGATGGTAATGGCGGATGGAACTATAGGCATGGTGCTGTGTGAAAGGAGAGGAGCGGCATTTGGGAGTTGCACCACACGCAGAGAGGTGGAACAGAGTGGCGGCCTGGGTGGTAAGGGCTATCCGCTGCATAGAGGGGGGTGAAGGGTTTGAAGGCGCGGGATGCGCACGCAGGACCACGGGATGGGGTGTGCAGAGTATGGTGTGGGGTGTGGGGAGGCTGAGCCCCCACCCACACCCGCTGGTGTGGGTGGAGGCTCCGCCTCCCCCACACCCCACTGTATACAAAGGATCGAGGGCTGTGGCGATGCCACAGTCCCCCCTGCCGTTAACAATTTTTTTTTATATTTTTATTTTATTTTATTTTATTTTATTTTTATATATAACAAAAACATATATATCTGTTTTATATTCATGTATAAATAAACAAAAAAAAATCTAATGTATAAATATAGTTCCTTACCAATAAATGCACTATGTAAAAAAAAATACATGTATTTCTTTTAAATCAGAAAACAATATTCTAGTTTGTATTATGCCTACATATATATATACATAAAAAAAGTGTATATATATATATGTATAATTATTAATATATATACTTCAGCAAAGATAAACATTTTTTTGAAATTCATATAGTAGTAATAGCATCAGATAACAGCGAGGTATTTTTTTTGAAACTGAAACAAACCCCTTACTCAACCCTTGCATTATAGAATGATACAATATTCATTTAAACACTCTCTTTTTAACACATACAGAAAATGCATTCCAGGTTTGCAATTAATAGAGGTATATGTTTGGTTTTAAGATTTGCTTTCCCTTTGAAATACAAAATAATCCCATGTTGAGTCCTAAGATGAAAAAGGAAGACTCCCAGATTAAGACAGTGAATAGGAACAACAACTATATAAATATATCTTTCTTTTTTTTTTTGCAAGATAAAGACAATAGATAAAATTGTACTTTTGTTTCTTTCATCCCAACAATCTGATCAGCAACCTATTGACACTTACATATTTTCTCTTGACACTATAATGGTAGAAATTTTTTAAATAATTATACTTTTCTTGACTATTACACAACTTCACCTTCCCACACAATAGATAGTGACAGTGTAGAATAACCAGGTGTTTCAATTCTCTTCTTTCATTTATATCAAATCAAATCAGCTACTTATATTACATGCATAAATCACTTTTTTATTTTATCTTTCTGAAGAACATGGGTAAAAGGCATCTAAGTTTATTTTCCATGCATTTCTTAATACAAAATGTTCACATTACAATGCTATCACAGCCAACTTCTATGGCAATTTCCATTGCAATTTTAACAAGAATTTACAGGGCAAGCAGACCACAAGGACCAAGGCTATATCAGCCATTCCAATTCTACATGGGGAACCATTAGAGCACCATAATGAGCTTCCAAACAGGTCCACCTCTTCACGTAACTACCTGCAACTAGAGCACAGTAAAGAACAACCAAGAAAACAACCACAGAGAAAGGAAAGCTCTCCTCCCTATCGTAGACCCGCAAGTGGGTCACCCCCGAGCTAGGGAGGTAGGGTATTCACATAGGGATCCCATTCCATAGCAGTTCAAACACTAAACACAAACAACCCATAGGCTTAACACAACACATCAACTCATAAAAATGAGTTTGGTGAGAGTAGGGAATAGACCTCTCAACTTAAAGGGGCTCCCAATGATAAAGAAATTCTCAACACATGGCCTCTAGCCAAAATCCCTGAACAACTCAATCCACAAGAATCTCACATCAATATGCTTAGCTCTCTTGCCATATAGACATCTCCTCCTCAAAAGATAACAGGCCCTCTAGGCATAAAACACATAAACACATACTTTGGGAGAGCCCCCAAGGATTGTTCCTTTCCCCTACCCATACAAGTTGAGCATTTCCTCCATTGGAGGTGCTCTCACCATGACACCCAACCCAACATCAAATGCAAAAGAAAGCATCACAAAGAAAACAACTTACAATCAAGATTCAAACCATTGAACATCATAAAGCAAAGCAACAAAAAACAAGATTTGAGGCCTACCTTCAAGACCTTGGCAATGGAAGTGGAATTTGTGAAGAGCTCCCAACCTTCCCAAGCTTTCCAACCCTTCAAATTTTCTCCCCAACCTTCTCTAACTCCCCAAACTTAGTAAGGAAATCCAAATTTGCAAGTAGTCTCTAAAATGCAAGCAAAAAGAATAGAATGGAAGAACCCCCACTCCTCTACAAGAGGAGCTATTATAGGCCCTCTATTTGGCCTTGAGAGAATGAGGTGGTGACATTTGTCACCATCTCTTCCCTCCACCAAAGCCACTTGGAATAGAGAGAAGGTAAGAGGATGACAAGTGTCCTCCTCTCCCTTTGCCTCCATCTCCACCTCATCCACTTGTGCTTCCACACAAGTGGGATGGGGACAAATGGTGAGTTGGATTCCCACTCACCCTTCAAAAAGAGAATGGCCTTGAGTGGTGCTCCCACTTACTTGGGAGCTTGGGAGGACTCTTGGAGACCTCCCAAGTCCCCCTTGGAAATGTTTCCCAAAACCTAGGGATGGGAGAGGTGCTCTTCCCAAGGCAAGGCCCATCCCCATCTCCCCTCTTCCCAATTTCGTCACTCTTACTCCACCATGGTTTAGGGTGACCTAGGGTGACTCAAAACTAGGGTTAGGTGGTCCAAGTTGACCCTAGACTCATGGTTGACCACCTAGGGTAACTTTTGGGACCCTAGGGGTCATGAAAGGGGTCAAAATCTACATATAAATGGCCCAAATAAAATAAATTAAAAAAATGCCAATTGACATAAATCATTTAAAGTTTTACAACACTTAACATAAATCAAAATAAGAAAGAGAGGGGGTACTAAGGCTAAAATAATAATTAAAATTTAAACCAAACACAATAAATCATCATGCAATTTCACACGTGATCCTCATCCCTCTTGGGAACGGATCGGCTTAACCGGGAATAACATGGTGTGAATCCTACCTCCGATTTCCCCTGGCTAGGGAACGTAAACCTACACATCTCGATCAAGTGTCAGTTCTGTCATGAAAGTGATAGCCGAAGCAACTGGTAATTAAATTCACGCAGACAATACAACAATATCCCTCAACACATAATTCCAAATTAACTGTATTTCCATCACATGTCAATTAATTCCAATCACATAATCAACTAGAATCTCATAACAAAATAACATCTAATATAAATCCATATATCGAACCAAAGCATATCATCAATATGACTGAATCAAATCACATATATCAAATTAGTGAAGTAAAACATCAAGTCTGCAATATGAAACATAGTCACTACTGAATAGCACAATGATCAAAATATAGGAGGTAATATAGTCAGCCTCACATCCTCCCCCCCTAAGACTAAACTTCCTCCTGGAAGTCATCAAAAAGGTGAGGATAGAGTGCCCTCAGACTAGGTACATCCTCCCAAGTCACCGTGACCTCGCCATATCGATCCCACTGGACTCTAACCTGGTCTAGCTCTCGACCTTGAAGGCCCAACGTCCGACGAGCCAATATGCAAATTGGCTCAAGCACCAACTGCCCGCTTGCCTCTACCTGTAAAGCACTCCAGTCCAGAACGTGAGATACATCAGATATATACCGTCTCAAAATAGAAACATGGAAAACATCGTGGATATGTGACAGGCTAGGTGGTAAAGCTAGACGATAGGCAACTGGTCCTATCTGCTCCAAAATCTCAAAGGGACCTACGAACCGAGGTGCGAGCTTAGAGCCCTTTCCATAACGGATTGGACTCTTGTGTGGCCGCACTCTAAGGAATACCTTGTCTCCCACTGAGAAGCTCCGATCTATCCTATTAGCGTCGGCATACTTCTTCTACCTATCCTGTGCCTCCTGCAACCGCTGTCTAATCAGTGTGACCTGCTGCTCCATATCCTGTACTAACTCTGGACCAATGGCGACTCTGTCCTCAATCTGATCCCAACTCAATGGTGTCCTGCATGGCCTGCCATATAAAGCCTGAAAGGGAGGCATACCTAATGAGCTGTGATGCCCATTATTGTAGGCAAACTCAACTAGATAAAGATACTCCTCCCATCTCGACTGATGGTCCATAACATACATCCGAAGCATGTCCTCCAATACCTGATTCACCCGCTCTGTCTGTCCATCTGTCTCGAGATGATATGCGGAGCTAAAATTGAGCTAAGTGTCCAATGCCTGCTGTAAGGCTCTCCAGAAGGCTAAAGTGAACACTGGATCTCTGTCTGAGATGATGCAACGGGGTACCCCATGTAGTCTCACAATGTCATCCAAGAATACCCTCACCACAGCTGGCGCATTGTATGTCGTGCGCACAGGAGAAAAATGAGCCACCTTGGTCAACTTGTCAACTGTCACCATGATGGCATCATGGCGACACGAAGACATAGGAAGACCAACAATAAAATCCATGGAAATGGTGTCCCATTTCCACTCAGGTACATCATGTGGGTATAGGAGACCCGCTGGATGCTGATGCTCGGCCTTGACCCTTTGGTACTCAAGGTAACGAGCAACAAACTCTGCTATATCTCATCTCATACCTGCCCAATAGTACAGCTGTCGAAGATCAGCATGCATCTTCTTCACCTCCGGATGTGCCGCATAAGGTGCTCTATGAGCCTTTGATAGCACCGCAGTATGCAGGTCACCTACGCGGGGTACATAGATGCGCTGTCGATGACAAAGTAAACCATATGTGTCAAGTGTATACCCTGCAAACTTGCCCACAAGGGCCCTCTGTGATCTGATCTCCTGCTGCACCTCTAGATACCACTTATCCTCTGGCAGATGCTGAATAATGCGGTCCCTCAAGTCCACTCGCAAAGTCAAGGTCAAGAGCTCGTGGCACCTCTAACTCAATGTGTCAGTAACCACGTTCTCCTTCCCTTTGATGTAGTGGACATCAAAATCATACTCGCAGAGGAACTCCATCCAACATTGCTGATGGGCGTTCAGATTCAACTGTGTGAAAATATACTGAAGGCTATGATGATCGGAATGGAGCTCAAAGTGACAGCCCAACAAGAAGTGTCTCTAACAGACTAGAGCATGAACCACTGCTGCTAACTCCAAGTCGTGAGTGGGGTAGTTTAGCTCGTGAGTTTTGAGCTTTCGCGACTCATACGTGATCACTCTGCCATCCTGCATAAGTACAACTCCCAATCCCTCAAGTGATGCATCCGTGCAAACCACAAAATCTGCTGCAAGATTAGGAACCGCCAAAATAGGAGTGCTGGTAAGATGCTCCTTGAGGACCCCGAAGGCCCTCTCGCACTGCTCAGTCCAAAGAAAGCTCTTCCCTTTCCGCTGAAGGGAAGTGATGGGGTGCACTAATCGAGAAAAGCCCTCAACAAAATGATGGTAATAACCAGCTAACCCCATGAAACTCCTGACCTCTGTTACACTAGTGGGTGTTGGCCAATCCTTGATAGCTCTGATCTTTGATGGATCTACTGACATTCCATCGTTGGAAAGGATATGCCCTAGGTACTAAACCTCTGTCCTGAAAAACGCACACTTCGCCAAATTCCCATAAAGTTTCTGCTCTCGCAAGCACTGTAGTACCTGACGAAGGTGCTCCTCATGCTCCTCCTCGGTCCATGAGTAGATCAAAATGTCATCAAGGAAAATGATCACGAACCGATCTAAATATGTACGGAACACCCCGTTCATGAGACTCATGAACACTGCAGGGGCGTTCGTCAAGCCGAAGGGAATCACTGTGAACTCATAATGCCCATAACGAGTCTGGAAGGTGGTCTTATGGATATCTGCCTCTATGATACGTAACTGATGATACCCAGACTTCAGGTCTATCTTAGAGAACACCCTGGCTCCCTGCATCTGGTCAAAAAGATCATCAATCTTGGGCAGTGGATAACGGTTCTTCATCGTCACCTTATTCAACTGCCTGTAATCCATACACAAACAAAGAGACCCATCCTTCTTCTTCATGAAGATGACAGGAGCGCCCCAAGGTGAAATGCTCGGTCGGATGTGCCCCTTCTCCAGCAAGTCCTCCAACTGAAGCTTGAGCTCAATGAGCTCATTTGTGGTCATCCTGTAGGGTGCACGAGACACTGGCTCGACACCCGGCATTAAGTCTATATGAAAGTCTACCTCACGTCAGGGAGGCATCCCCGGTAACTCTGCTGGGAAAACATCGGCAAACTCTCTAAGGATGGGATGATCATCCAATGATGCCTCTGGCTCGTCATCTGATCTATCGCTCACTGTGATGGCGAACATCTGACATCCCTTCTGCATGCAGCACTTAAGCTACTAAGCAGATATCATACGTACTGCGGTGGGCTTCTGCATGCCCACAATCTCTACTGATGTACCGTGATCGTCCAAACAGCTGATCACCTTTCGGCGACAATTTAGCTTGGCTCGATGAGCCGCAAGCCAATCCATACCCAACACCACATCATAGGATCCTAGTGTCATGACTCTAAGGTCACATATTGTAGTGAAGGGCCCAAAAGCAATCTCATAATCATGGATAAAGGTATCTACTGTCAGTTTGGCTCCTGAAGCCAACTCAACTACCCACCTATCACCCTGCCTAGAGGCCACCAGCCTGCAACGCTCCACTAAAGATGGAGATATAAATGAATTAGTAGCACCAGAGTCAAAGAGAATAGAAATGGGTTTACCCCCAATCATACCTGACGTCTCAATCACGGACACCTGGAAATCTGCCTAACGGTTATCTACCGCTGCAAACATGCGGTGGGATCTACCCACATCACCCACTGTCTACTCTAAACCTCCTGCACGAGGCTGTCCCCCTACTATATAACCCTGTGGACACTCTCTAGCTAGGTGTCCTGCTCCACCAGAAACATAACAAGGGCCTCTGACCTGCACCTGTACGGTCTGGGTACTACCTGTCTGCTGCTGTCTTGATCTGCCAGTAGACCCCTGTGAACCTCTATAAGACTGCTGTGTCCTCGTGGGCCCCGCAGGTGCTCCCTGCTATCTCTGATCTCTGCGCGGGCCCTGCTGCTACCAAGCCCTATTATGTCCCCCTTGTGACCCCTGTTGTGTCCTAGCTCTCTGTTGCTACTGTGAGGGTCTAGGAGGTAAGGATGCTGAACTGAATCCTCCTCTGTGGGGTGGCTGCGATGGTCTATGAAAACCCTGCTGATGTTGCTGTTGTCCCTAATCCTGAAACTGAGGGCGAGAACTCTGCCCTCATCCTTGAATCTCCTCAGCGATGTATACCTTCTCGGTAGCATCACTCAAAGTCTAGGGGTCTGCCATCCGAACAAGCCCTGCTATACTGTGATTAAGCCCTTTGATAAACTTGTGCACCAGGAGTTTCTCGTCATGGAGATACTCCGCATATCTAGATAGCTCTATAAACCTAGCCTCATACTGAGCCACTGAAAGTTCCCTCTGCTGAAGGTCATGGAACTCATCCAGACGACGTTGCCTGTAGTGGTCTGATAAATAAAGCACATTAAAGCGCTCAATGAAGGTCTCCCATGTGAGGGTGTCCAAAGATAGGTGGCGCTTGCACTCCTCAGTGCGCCACCAGGTAGCTGCTGCGTCTCGCAACAAGTGAACTACCACACGGGCCTTCGTGTTGCCCTTGTAAGGACACAACGCGAAGCACCTGTCTAAACTGATTAGCCAGGCCTCTGCCTTGGCTCCCTCCGTGGTCCCGATGAATGTAGGAGGGTTCAGCCTCAATATGTCCCTAATGGGATCTCCTCTATCCCTGTGCCCTCTGATAGGCTCCTCTGCATGATAGTCATAAGGCCTGTGACCCAGGTGCTCTACACGCACTATCTCATCCTATCTAGCCCAATGTGGGGGGCTCCTGCTATGGGCCCTGTTGGCCGAACCAACCTCCTCTATCTCTGGTAGCTCGACATAAGGCTCCTCACGTGGTGCCCCTCGCGGCTCTACGCGGGGCTCCTCTCGCGGATCCTCGTGGGGCTTGACACGTGGCTCTGCTACTGCCAGTGGAAGCTTGTCTAGAATTGCCTGTAAGGCCTGTAATATCTACGGTCCAATATCTGGTGGGGCCAGTGGTGCCTGTGGTGCCTAAGGAACTGCCTGTGGCTGTAAGAGTGGCTGATCCTGTGGATCTGGCTGATCTGGTCCCGCAACTGATGAATCAGTGCATACCTCTGGGGTTGGAGTGCGGCAGGTTTGCGCTCGCCAAACTCATCTGGGAGGCATCCTACAAAACGATGTAGCCACCAGTCAATCTCTATTGCGGAAACAATAATGTGCCTAAAACAAGCCCTAGTGTTAAAAAAAAACCTGGCTCTGATACCAAATGTCATGCCCGCATCTCCTGTGTAGACATGACACACAAATGCCCGTGACACGACCACATTCTCCATGTGGTCACGACACGGGCCACGAAAAACTTTTCTCCCTACCCTACGATCCACCTCGCAAGCGTTTGCGTGCTCGGTGGCATTACACCTAAGGCGTAACCATGTCAACATAGTCGATGAGGTGAAGGCTGCCTAGGAGTCTACGACACGAAGTGTATCGCTTTTAGGGTTAGACTACTTAAACTTGAACCCTAAGTTTACTAGGTGATGACGAAATTGCCTGCAACGAAACCCTAATGTACTTGGAATGACAAGTGACTAAATATGATGACCACATGGCACGTGACTAAGTTGGAATGGTGGGCTTAAAAACAAAATAAAATATCGCATAAGAGATCCCTAAAAACCTAGCAGAAAATTCGGTAGCGGAACGCGTCTCTGTAAACCCAGGGACAAATAGAATTTAAAAAAAAGTCTCCAACAAGGAAATAAATTTTTATAAGTAAAATTAAATAATAAAAAAAAACCAAGGACAAATTACAATTAAATCACCATTAGGAAGAGCTAATACAATAAACGATTAAAATAATTAGACCAAATTAATTAAGCAACAATTTTACGATTAAATAAATAATAAATAACTTAGGACGGAATCCACGATAAAACATAAAATAATAATAAAATTGATTTTAAAAGTAAACGTAAAATTCAATGATGACATAACACGATAGTTGGATCAAATGCGAAATAATCACATTCATATATTAAAATTATAATTTATAAAACAATTCTCCCATGAGTTAATTTTCAAAAAAAAAGAACGAGGGGTTTTTAAATAAGAGGTCAAGAAAATTTTCACCAATATAAAATTAAGAGTAATAATAACCCTCTCAAAGATTTAAAATTTAAAAATCTAAAGTATAATTCTCTCATCCTCCCAAAACTCTCAACTAAAATTAAAAAAAAAAAAAAGAACAAAAGAAAAAAAAAGAATATTGTTTTCTAATTAGGAAACCCTAATGAGTTAAAAACTCCTTCTAAAGGCATTTGCCCTAATCCCCTATATTTCATTCTAACTCAAACCCTAAACATCCTTTTGTTTTCTCTCTTTTGTTTTTTTTTTGTTTTTGAGTTTTCTTCTCTTTAGGTTTAACCTCCTTGCATTTTTGTGTGTTGCTGTTATGTGCAGAGTAAGAGGGAAGGGCAGCCATGGTCGACGACAAGGTGTGGACGGGGGTAGTGAGGTGGCCGGATTTAATGGTGGCCACAGAGGTTCAACGGCGGCATCCATATAACAGAGGTGGAGTGAAGTTGTGGAGAGTGGCGGCGCGGTGCACACAGGGTGGAGAAGGACGGTAATGGCGGACAGAGCTATAGGCACGGTACTGTGTGAAAGGAGAGGAGCAGCGTTCGGGAGTTGCACCACGTGCAGAGAGGTGGAACGGAGTGGTGGCCTGGGTGGTAAGGGCTATTCGCTACGTAGGGGGGGTGAAGGGTTTGAAGGCGCGGGATGCGTGCGCAAGACCACGAGATGGGGTGTGCAGAGTATGGTGTGGGGTGTGGGGGAGGCGGAGCCCCCACCCACACCCGTAGGTGTTGGTGGAGGCTCCGCCTCCCCCACACCCCATTGTATACAAAGGATCGGGGGCTGTGGCGATGCCACAGTCCCCCCTGCCGTTAACAATTTTATATATATATATATTTTATATATAACAAAAACATATATATCTGTTTTATATTCATGTATAAATAAACAAAAAAAAAGCTAATGTATAAATATAGTTCCTTACCAACAAATGCACTATGTAAAAAAAATACATGTATTTCTTTTAAATCAGAAAACAATATTCCAGTTTGTATTATGCCTACATATATATATATACATAAAAAAAGTGTATATATATATGTATAATTATTAATATATATACTTCAGCAAAGATAATTTTTTTTTTTGAAATTCATACAGTAGTAATAACATCAAATAACAGTGAGGTATTTTTTTTTAAACTGAAACAAACCCCTTACTCAACCCTTGCATTATAGAATGATGCAATATTCATTTAAACACTCTATTTTTAACACATACAGAAAATGCATTCCAGGTTTGCAATTAATAGAGGTATATGTTTGGTTTTAAGATTTGCTTTCCCATTGAAATACAAAATAATCCCATGTTGAGTCCTAAGATGAAAAAGGAAGACTTCCAAATTAAGATAGTGAATAGGAACAGCAACTATATAAATATATCTTTCGTTTCTTTTTGCAAGACAAAGACATCAGATAAAATTGTACTTTTCCTTCTTTCATCCCAACAATCTGATCAGCAACCTATTGACACTTACATATTTTCTCTTGACTCTATAATGGTAGAAATTTTTTAAATAATTATACTTTTCTCAACTATTACACAACTTCAGCTTCCCACACAATAGATAGTGACAGTGTAGAATAACCAGGTGTTTCAATTCTCTTCTTTCATTTATATCAAATCAAATCAGCTACTTATATTACATGCATAAATCACTTTTTTATTTTATCTTTCTGAAGAACATGGGTAAAAGGCATCTAAGTTTATTTTCCATGCATTTCTTAATACAAAATGTTCACATTACAATGCTATCATAGCCAACTTCTGTGGCAATTTCCATTGCAATTTTAACAAGAATTTACAGGGCAAGCAGACCACAAGGACCAAGGCTATATCAGCCATTCCAATTCTACATGGGGAACCATTAGAACACCATAATGAGCTTCCAAACATCTCCACCTCTTCACGTAACTACCTGCAACTAGAGCACAGCAAAGAACAACCAAGAAAACAGCCATAAAGAAAGGAAAGCTCTCCTCCCTACCGTAGACCCGCAAGTGGGTCACCCCCGAGCTAGGAAGGTAGGGTACTCACACAGGGATACCATTCCACAGCAGTTCAAACACTAAACACAAACAACCCATAGGCTTAACACAACACATCAACTCATAAAAATGAGTTTGGTGAGGGTAGGGAATAGACCTCTCAACTTAAAGGGGCTCCCAATGATAAAGAAATTCTCAACACATGGCCTCTAGCCAAAATCCCTGAACAACTCAATCCACAAGAATCTCACATCAATATGCTTGGCTCTCTTGCCATATAGGCATCTCCTCCTCAAAAGATAATAGGCCCTCTAGGCATAAAACACATAAACACATACTTTGGGAGAGCCCCCAAGGATTGTTCCTCTCCCCTACCCATACAAGTTGATCATTTCCTCCATTGGAGGTGCTCTCACCATAACACCCAACCCAACATCAAATGCAAAAGAAAGCATCACAAAGAAAACAACTTACAATCAAGATTCAAACCATTGAACATCTTAAAGCAAAGCAACAAAAAACAAGATTTGAGGCCTACCTTCAAGACCTTGGCAATGGAAGTGGAATTTGTGACGAGCTCCCAGCCTTCCGAAGCTTTCCAACCATTCAGATTTTCTCCCCAACCTTCTCTAACTCCCCAAACTTAGTAAGGAAATCCAAATTTGCAAGTAGTCTCTAAAATGCAAGCAAAAAGAATAGAATGGAAGAACCCCCACTCCTCTACAAGAGGAGCTATTATAGGCCCTCTATTTGGCCTTGAGAGAATGAGGTGGTGACATTTGTCACCATCTCTTCCCTCCACCAAAGCCACTTGGAATAGAGAGAAGGTAATAGGATGACAAGTGTCCTCCTCTCCCTTTGCCTCCATCTCCACCTCATCCACTTGTGCTTCCACACAAGTGGGAGGGGGACAAATGGTGAGTTGGATTCCCACTCACCCTTCAACAAGACAATGGCCTTGAGTGGTGCTCCCACTTACTTGGGAGCTTGGGAGGACTCTTGGAGACCTCCCAAGTCCCCCTTGGAAATGTTTCCCAAAACCTAGGGATGGGAGAGGTGCTCTTCCCAAGGCAAGGCCCATCCCCATCTCCCCTCTTCCCAATTTCGTCACTCTTATTCCACCATGGTTTAGGGTGACCTAGGGTGAGTCAAAACTAGGGTTAGGTGGTCCAAGTTGACCCTAGACTCATGGTTGACCACCTAGGGTAACTTTTGGGACCCTAGGGGTCATGAAAGGGGTCAAAATCCACATATAAATGGCCCAAATAAAATAAATAAATAAAAAATGCCAATTGACATAAATCATTTAAAGTTTTACAACACTTAACATAAATCAAAATAAGAAAGAGAGGGGGTACTAAGGCTAAAATAATAATTAAAATTTAAACCAAACACAATAAATCATCATGCAATTTCACACGTGATCCTCATCCCTCTTGGGAACAGATCGGCTTAACCGGGAATAACATGGTGTGAATCCTACCTCCGATTTCCCCTGGCTAGGGAATGTAAACCTGCACATCTCGATCAAGTGTCAGTTCTGTCATGAAAGTGATAGCCGAAGCAACTAGTAATTAAATTCACGCGGACAATACAACAATATCCCTCAACACATAATTCCAAATTAACTGCATTTCCATCACATGTCAATTAATTCCAATCACATAATCAACTAGAATCTCATAACAAAATAACATCTAATATAAATCCATATATCGAACCAAAGCATATCATCAATATGACCGAATCAAATCACATATATCAAATCAATGAGGTAAAACATCAAGTCTGCAATATGAAACATAGTCACTATTGAATAGCTCAATGATCAAAATATAGGAGGTAATATAGTCGGCCTCACAGATGTTGTAAACATTGAAAGTATTTAAAAGTTATGGTAACTTTCAATAAGGGCTTAGTTTAAGGTAATTTATTTGTATCGCCTAAAACAAAGAATATTACCTCAACACTTTAAGATCTAAATCTAAAAGAAGATTTGAACAAAGTTCTTTATTCTTTCTCCAAACACAACATTCCCCTTATATAATCTCTAAAAGCATTCCAAATCTTATAATATTATTTCTAAAACAATAAATCTAACTCAAAAACAATACTATCTTCAACTTTTCATCTTCTATTCTATCTCTCTAACTCCAAACATGCAAGTGAATAATGAATCCAAAACAAATGAACCCCTATCCTTATACTATTTCCAAGTTTTTGGAAGACTAGGTTAGATCCTAAGTTCTCCTTTGAATTTTGGTCATCCTTGTGCTAGGTTGGAAGAAGTTATGACAAAGAGGTATGGTAGTTAGGTGGCTAATTATTGGACAAATGCTAATGGCAGTAGGGAATGGAAAAAGTTTAATGAAGAAATAGATAAGTTACTAATGATTGATTATCTATGCATAGATCATGTTATTTTCATCCTTATGAGATATGTTATTGTTTCTATAACAAGTCATGGTTGGGATGTAATAGGTAGTATGTCTCAAATTTTAAGGTTTATAGTTTAGTTTTCTAGGGTTTATCAAGTTCATAGTTTTAGGGTTTATAGTTTGAAGTTTAGTTTTAGGGTTTATAGTTTAGTTTTCTAGGGTTTATTGATCATAGTTTTAGGGTTTATAATTGTTTACTGATCACAATTTTAGGGTTTATAATTGTTTATTGATAATATTTTTAGGGTTTATAGTTATGCTTAGCATTTTAGGGTTTATAGTAACATATTTTTAGGGTTTATCAAAACATACATAGCATAATTTTACTTAAACCCTAATTTTTCAATTTAAACATACAATCATAAAAAAATGCATAAAAAACAAGAAATAAACCAACCTAGAGGTCTTCAGAACTGATGAGGTGGCGGGAGGAGGTGAGAAGGCATAAAACACACTAGATTTGTGATAGAAGGGGCTTCAACAACACGTACCCGTTCTCATATGTCGTTGTCCCTGTTGGCTTGTGGAAGAAAATGAACCTGCAGGGGCTTTTATTAAATTATACACATTTTCGAAATGGGTACCCATTCTATAACACATGCCTATTTACTAATAGGTACCCATTTAGGCTCAGGCACCCATTACTAAATAGGGACCCGTTTAGCTTCTGGTGCCCGTTCCTGTCGGGAATTTTTTTACCTATGCGAATTCCCCTACATGTTGACCCAACTTCTTGCTTTTACCCTTGAAATGGGTGCAACATCAGTATATCCCATCATCTAATTCATTCTAATATTTTCAGGACATGTGGTACCAGTATGCGCATCAGTTTCGTGAAATGAGTAAAACACTGCATTTTGTGCAGCGTCAACTGTTTGTCTTGGTGGAGGTACTGTCAACCTGGGCGTGTAGTTATTAAAAGGCTAGAAATTATTCCTCTTAGGCTAGTATGGTTACTATGGTTGATACTATTGTTGTGGTTGAAATTGTGGTTGTTGTGATAGATACGGCTACTGTGCAGGTTGCCCCTGAGTAGGCAACTACCTCTTCATAATAGTCACTTCATTTGCTACCTTCAATAGTAGTGGATTAGAAAAACTCTGAACAAGAGGTCTAATCAAATCTGTCTTCATCTTGCTAGAGGTAATCATGTTACCCTCTAACTTGATGGCATTTTCTTGTGCATTGGATAATTGTGTTTCATCAGGTGATCTAAAAAAGAAGGCTATCTTAGAAGGAAGAGCGTTAATGAAATTGCTCAACAGAATTTCTGGAGATGGATTGAGTGTATGAGAAAGGCATGTAACTAGGCAATTAAACCTTGCTACAAACTCCCTCATTGGTTCATTGTTCTCCATCTTTGAATTTGATAGTTGGGCGAACAATTGATGACCATATTTGGCAAGTTTGAACCTCACCAAGAATTTCTCACTCATAGTTGTCCAATCTATAATGATGCCTGTTTGCACATGATTGAATCAATCAGCAGCATTTCCCACAAGAGTCTCGATGAAGAGACACACATCAACATCTTCATGTGATAAATGCAAAACAACGCAAGCTATTGTGAATGTAGAGATGTGTTCATCAGGATGTTGAGTCCCATCGCCATGGAACTAGTGAAAGTGCTTCCTTGACCCCTTTGGTATCTCATGATGTGCTTGTAGGGCCAAAGGTCTAATATTGTCACCCCAAGGTAATGGGGTGGACATCTTTGATTCTGATTAATGCAATTATTATTATTGTTTGCATCACCCATTTCTCTAGGATGGATTACAGGTTCCTCTTGAGGTTCTTCCTGCTTGACTTCAGGAACTAGCTGGACCTTAGGAACTATGTTGGATGCTTCTCGATCTTATGTAGGAATAAGATCTTGGAAGAATGGATCTGTAGTATCATCTTTTCCTATTCTTGTATAAACCCTGTGAGCTAGGATTATCTATTACCACGTGGGAGGTGGTAATACTAGTCTTCCAGATGCAAGATCTACTTTGTTTTCTTCTTCATCAAGAATAGTAGCTGCGTTTCTCCACTAAGCAGGACTTTCATTTTTTGCAAATATGAAACTCCTTAGGCTACTAATGATGTTTGTTTGCTCTCCTTCCACACGTACAAGATTTGGTTGTTGAACAGGAGCAGTAGGACGACAGATAGTCATTCATGTGACATAACCTTAAGTTTTCTTGAAGTTTTATGCCTCATGCCCCACAGTGGGTGCCAGAAAATTGTTGGTGTTTCAATTCGTACCTCTAGAATGCGAGTTGGAAATGGACAGCTATGCATAGATAAATTGCTCTTCTATTAGGACGGAAAGTTTCCCCTTTGCTGATGATTGTAAAAAAGATAAATAAACTAAATTTGCGTATCTTTTTGTTTCTTAGCTAGGAGCACAAGGTTATAAAACTATATCGCTGCAGCAGAGGTTTTTCCCTTTAACTTCTAACTACAACTAGGCCTAAACTAAATGATGCTTTTAACAACCTAAGTAAACTCAAAGCTTAGGAGTCAAAAGTAAACAAGGAATGATTTATCAACACAATGTTGGCAAGAGACATTGCTATGTATGACAGGTGTTGTCATTGATGGCAACTAAGTCTATCCTACACATCTGCATTACATGATTTGTTCATACCAGAAGCCGGAGTGAGGATTTGTCTAAGTCTGAGAGTCAGAATAGAGCATGTGACAGGGTCCGGTATCTTAGTCTGGATCTCTCCGGTAGTAAATCACAATGTGCAGCGGATCTGAGGAAGTAATAAGGATTGTTAGGACTATCTAAATCTAGAAATTTAGCCTTTGGTGATGAAGGATTCAAAAACTATAAGCATCTGAGTATTGGGCTCCAATTAGTCAATATAGTCAAAAGAAAAATAGGCCAACCTAGTATTTGATCTTGGTCTAGATGGAGAAAAGTTGTTGGTTAAGTAATTTGTGATAACTAGTGGTATTAGCTAACATGGTTGATGATTTGAGAACACAAGTTTTTGGTCTGCCTTGCTAATTATGCATGGATTCAGCTGATAGGGCAGAGGTCTTCATAAATGTTCTAAGTTTTCTCTAAGTCGACTACAGTTGACAAAATTTCTTGATGCGGATATTTATAGCCGATGGATTCGAGTCTTGTGGTGTGTGTGTAGTGTGATGATGGAGTAAGTGTAAAAAAGAGTAGAAGAAGTACGAAGGAAAAGATCTAAGCCCGGATTATGGCAGAAGAGTGAAATAGAGTAGAATAAGCATGAAGTGTGTAAGATCAATATTCTGAGCTTAACCAAAACTAAATTCCTACATTGGTAGATGCTATTCATCAGTTCAAACATTCTGTTATCTTGTTGTAATCATTTATGTAGGCAGTGAGCCTCTTGGAGCAGTGAGCTCTTGGTAGTGAGCCCTAAAGGCATGTGCCTTCTCCATTTGTAATACTTTTAACAGAGTATAAATTCTTGTGGGTTAACCCCCACTATGGTTTTTCCCTTAATCGAGTTTCCACGTCAAAAATCCTGGTGTCAAATGTGTTATTTATGTTTATGCTCAAGTAATATTGATTCTTACTTTTCATGGTTATACCATTAATCTGTTAATAAGTGGTAAAGAAGAATTAAACTACAACAAGCATTAAAGTTTTAAGACAACTGATTCACTCCTCTCTTAGTTGTCTGCCCTAATTCCAACAATTGATATCAGAGCAAGGTTCCTTGGAAGAAGCCTAATAGCTTGAGGAATATCTAGGAAGGAGTTTTAATGGGTTCACTCAGAGAACAACTTCAATTGGCTTTAGAAGATCTTGATCAGTCCAAAGTAGAAATAAACAAACTGAAAGCAAACCTTAAAGATGCTGATGATTGCATTGATATGTTAAAGGAAAAGATAAAGAAATGTATGGAAAAGAGGAAGGAGCTACTTCAGTAGCTAGCTAAATTTACTGAAGAAAATGGCATGAATGAAGCCTTGGACGAAAAGACAAAGGAATGTGAGAAGCTGACAAAAGAAGTTTCTATTATAAAACATGAGATGGAATCTGGGGTGATGAGGCTAACCAAAGAAATTGAGGAAAGAAAGAAGACTGAAGAAAACTTGAATCAAACTTTGAAGGAAAGAATAGAAGAATGCTGTAGAATGGACAGAACAATTGATCACCTAAAATCTGATCTACAAGAATGCAGATATAATGAGGAGGAACTTGAAAGGCAAATTGTCATTCTCAGACATGACCTAGAAGTTGTAAATGAATACAAGGAGAAGTTCAAGATAAGCTCAGCTAAACTTTAAGTGCTACTTGAGAGTCAAAAGAAGTGTGATGATAAGCATGGTCTTGGGTATGAGAAAGGTGAAAGCTCTAGATACGGACAAAGAAATTCTCAATCAAGAAATGGGAGAAACAGACCTAGAAGACCTCAGGTAAGACAACCAAATTCTCAGAGGTATCCATCTTTCAATGGAAATTATTTCAATTGCAATAAATTTGGTCATAGAGCTACTCAGTGTAGAAGCAAAGTAAATCAAAGTGGTCCATCCTTTTGGGGTCAATGCTTCAAATGTAAGAAGTATGGTCATAGATCTAATGAATGCAGAAGTATGATAATGAATAACTCTAACAATAGAGGAAATAACAATTCTTTCAATGGAAAATGTTTGCATGAAATAGATTTGAACATATGTCTAATCATTGTAGATCAAGAGGAAATTAGTCAAATGGGCAAAGAAATGTTGTGTGCTTCAATTATAACCGATCTGGTCATATTGCAAGATTTTGCAGAAACAAGAACAATAAGAGAAGATGTCCGGTAAATAGAAAACTAGATGAGTAGAAACAAGACAAAGGCAAGGGCAAAATTGATATAAATAAGATCAAAAATGAAATGAACAAAACAAGGGTAAAGAAAAGTGAAATGAATGTTGACAATGGGTCCGCACCAGAATCCGGTGCTGATAATTCCTTTGGGAATTAAATCAGGAGCTCTGGCTCAAGGGGAGCTGCATTGAAAATCAAATTCCCCCAGCCAGTAAGTGGGTGCCTAAATCTGGCATGATGAGAGAAGACAGTTTGGGTTACTACAGATCTGTTGAATCAAATTCTGGAAGAAAAGAAGCAAATGTGATTGATCGCGAAGAAATTGAAGATTGACTACATGCAGAAATAGTGTAACCAAATGTACTAGGGTAGAGCATTTATTACAAAGACAAATTAGGTTTTGTGGAGGATAAAAAATCACTCGTTCAAAGAATTTGAATCAACTTGCATACAAGAGAACAAGAAGAAGATCATTTGAGCTAAAAATTCAGAGAGTTGAAGCACAGAGAATGAATTCGACCTGCAAAATCATCAGCTAACCCTAACTCTGCAAAAGAAAAAGTTATTTTTCTACAAAGCTTTGAACTCGTATTATTTTTAGATGGCTACTCCTCTTGTTGTTGATATTACTAAAAGGCCCCGGCCAAAATTAAAGAAGCATCCATACAAGTCAGTTGAAGTCAAACCATTAGGAGCTTTTTCTAGTGTCCCATAAGGAGTGATGCATGTCGCGGATATTAGGTCATACATTCATTATAGCGTAGATGAATTTGGAAATATGCGATTGCTAGATTTGTTTGAGAACTACCTTAAGGATGATAATTATGATTTGAAACTGGAATACAAAGCCCTAGAAAGAAAACATTTTCTACAGGTCATTGAATTTTTGAAATTTGATTAGAGTGAGTGGGTTCAATACATGTTGAGTCGAATACATGATGAGTTCATATGGCTGTTGAAACCATTCAAGATTACAAAGGATGTTATCAGGATTGTAACTGGGTTAAATTCAACCGGTGGGTTACCCATGTTGAAATCTATGAAAAATCAAACCATTACTGATGCAACCAGTGCCAAATTTGACAAGAGGGCAATAACCATCAATGCCATTATTGATTTGGATGTTAAGTTTACCTCTATGGTAATTGGCTACAAGATTTAGTACTCCAGTAGGGAGAATTCTATGTCCAGAATGGCCATATATCCTGCATACCAAATGTTGAAAGAAAATGCAGATTATGACCTATGTGAGTTGTTACATAACCAACTAATTGAGAACATGAAAAAAATCAAGGACAAGAAAAACACCTTCAAATATGGTTCCTTAGTTATATGTTTATTCTTCTACTTCATGAAAGAAGTGCCTCAAGTAAAAGGTGTGCATTGGACTAGTGACAAGACAGTTGCTACTCAGATAAGAGATCATCTACACAATGTTGAAGACTCTAATGCACAGAAGACTGCAATCTGGGGATACTTCAAAAGTTTTCATAGTATGATGCATTCTAGGGAAAGGATCCCTAAATCAGTTTATGAGAAATACAAGAATGACATTTGTTTCATGGTGGACACTAATCAGTGCCTAATGGAAGCTGTAGAACCCAAAACTGTTTGGATTATGCCTATGGGTTATGAGGTTGATGAGAAGATTTTGGAAATGTATGCTCAACATCTCCTAAGAAAACCCAAAGATGACTCTATTGAGAGGTTTGGGACTTATAAAGAGCTTGATGAAAAGCTACATGTTGAACTCTAGAAGTTAGAGATTAAGAGAAAAGTTTAGAAGCAAGTAGAAATGTATGTTGAAAGCATTGGGGTAACAAAGGAAGTTGTGAAGCAGAACAGAGAAAGAATAGAAAAAGCAGAGAAGGAGAATCGGGATAAGAAACAAGGAAGCACTCTGGTAGAATCCTCCTCCACTCCAAGGACTACTAGGAGCTCTGCTGCTGCCCCTGTTCCCCCAAAACCTGCCAAATCTAAGAAACTGGAAGATATATCATCCGGTAAAGAAAAGGAAGGAACTAAAGTAAAGGCAAAGAGGTCATATTACAATTTTCAAAAGGAGGATGAAGAAAAGACAGATTCTGATAATGGACTTAAAGACCTAAAGGCAACAGGCACTAAAGCAATCAAAGTGTCTAAGGAGAAGCAAAGCAAGATGACAAATAAGAGGTAGAAATTAGAGGTTGATGTTGAGAAGCCAATTCCCTCTGTGAAAAACATTTTCAAGACAATCACTGTTGATGGGAATTTAAAACCATTGACTAAATTCTATAATCTTTACAATGACGCTGACAAAAGACTTTTGGAAGAGGGCACTATCAAGTACTTGAATGTATTCAATCGAGAACTAGTAGAAATTTTGTCAGAAGTTCCAAAAGGCTTAAGAGACATCTTGGAAATAAGAAAAGAAGTTGCCAAGTCAAAAGATATGGAGCTAAGGGAACATGTGTTAACCACTCTATGTTTGGTAATCTCGAGTAGAGAAGCAGATAAAATTTTTAAAGAGGTCAAAAATGAGTTCAAGAGCAAGACAAGAATGAACAAACTAATGATTGGAGAGATAGAACAAGTAGTCTAAGAAACTGAACAAATTTTGAGGAAAGCATTGGACAAAAACAAGTTCTTTGTAGTTTCAGATGAACCTGCTGATGACACATTAGTTTCGGATGAAGAAAAGCAACAAAAAGATGAGCAACAATTTGGAATAGATGACTCCTCTGTCCTGGAAGAGGAAGCAATAAATAAGGAAGATGAAAAGATAACAGATGAAACTACTGATGCAGGAGGTATTCTAACCCCTCCAGATTATTTTGACAAAGAAGACAGAGAAAAATATAAAAATAGATGATCAAATTGAAGATGATTCATTGAAGATTGGAGAGCATGAAATAGAAAAGGCTAAAGACCAAGAAGTAGAAGAAGTCAAGGAGAAAAATGATAAAGATGAAGAGATTGCAAAGGATGATGAAGAGCCCAAGAAGGACAATCCGGTTGACAGTACTAGTAAGAATCAGATAGACACGTCATCATTTTGGGCAAGAGACATTATGGAGGCAGTGAAGGAAATTTTGGAAAGAGACAAACAAGTTGAAGAAGATCAGGACATTATACAAGGTGTAATAAATTTTGATACATTATCTCTAATGCAAAAAATAAAGTTGGCTTCTATAGCTCAAGCCAAAGCAAGAGAATAAATTTTGAAGTCTCACATAGAAGATAATGAGCTACTTGGTCTGGCATAAGGGATTTTAGAGAAAATCATGCCAACTCACCAGAAGGATTCTTCTGCATCCCCTTCCAAACAGTTAAAGAACCTAATAAACTTTGTAAGTACACATTTTGAATCCCTAGAGAAGTCTGCAGAGGCCAAGGTCCAAAACGAATTCAATGATAAAAGATTTGATGCTCTTAAAGGTTTGATTGGAGTTGATAGAATGGCGTTGGATGCTAGTATAAAGAGTATTCAAAATGCTCCTACAGAAGGAGGAAATGTATATAAATTTTTCTTATCATGTCCTAAAGTTATAGAGGATCTTGAAGATAAAATAAAAGTGTCTAAGCAAAAATTATCTAGTGTATCCAATTCTTTTGATCCGGTAATCTCAAATCTCTGATTAATAGTATTAGTACACATTTTAATTCTCAGAGAAATCAGCTGAGGAGAAGGTCAGGAAAGAGTTTTTGGATAAGAGATTCTCTGAGTTGCAAGGGCTAATAGCAAATGACAGGAGAGTAATGGGTATTGGGATCAAGAGCTTGGAAAAGGCTCTCAAGGATGGAGGAGATGTATACAAATTTTGTATATCCTGGTCTAAAGCAACAGTGGAGATTGAGAAGAAAGTGAAAGAACAGGAGGACAAACTAACAAAACTTTCTCAAAATTTTGATCCACTTACCACATCCATAATAAATCAAGAATGTCAGATGATTGCAATTTTGAATGAAATTAAAAAGCTTGAAGAAGAGAAGAAAAACAGAATCAGCAGGTTGAATGAACTTAGAGGAATAATTATCCCTAAGTTGGAGGCCATGCATGAGGCCTTAAGTGATGCTCAAACTACAGCCAGAACAAATGATCCGACAGAACTGAAAAAGGTAGAAGCTTATGCATTCTTGTTGAGTGGTCACATCACAATTTTGGACAGAATGAAGCAGAGTTGGGCAACATAATTTGTCCAGTTGAAGACATCTTTTTCAGATATCCTTTAGTTTATGTAAAGTATAGCATGTATAAATACTTATGCGGCTAAGTATAGAAGTGTTTTTGAGAAAAAAAAATTTGTGTGCGGACCCCACCCTTTGCCATTGATGTCAAAGGGGGAGTGAGGAACAGTGAAAAATGAGGAATCCAACTAAGGGGGAGCTCTAGAAAATGTATATAAAAATAGAGCATCAGCCAAGGGGGAGTATAGTGTGACACTTAGTCATTTTTCACTAAGTGTTGCCATCAATGCCAAAGGGGGAGATTGTTGGAAAGAGACACTATATGGACTCATGAATGTTGTCATTGATGGCAACAAAGGTTATCCCACACATTCGTAGGACATGATGAGTCTTTACCGGAAGTTAGATTGAAGAAGTGTTGAGGTCCGGTAAGCAAGAACAGAGCAGTCAGTAAGGTCCGACAGACAGGTCCGGATCTCTTAGAAGAAGTATCTTAGTGAAGTGTAGATTTGGGGAAGTCAAGAGGAGTACCTTGACAAATAGAATCCAAGGATTTAGCCTCTGATGTTGAAAGGATGAAGAGATATGAATACTTGAGTGTCAGGTTCCTGATTGATAGTGTGAACAGAGGAAGAACTGACTGGCAGAACATAAGACATTATTCCAGATGTGTTACTAATGATGGTAAAGGTTCTTAAGGCATAAGTTATGATTGTTCGACATGATTGATGACTTCTACAAGTATATCCTTGATCCGCATTACTTGGTATGCAAGGATTCAGCCGACAGACCAGAGTTTGAGGAAAATATTGACTATTTCAGATGTCGACTAGAAAGGTGATGAAATCACTTGTGCGGATATATATACATGACTGATTTAGATGTGAAGAAGTGTATGTGTGGTGTTGATGCAAAGAAAAGTAGCAGAGCAGAGTGAAGATAGTAAAAGAAGTCCAGAATGTGACAGTACAGCTGCATCAAAAGAGAGTAAGAATGAAGTACAGCAGATTAGTTTATTGAGCTTAACCAAAACTGAATCTCAGCATGTGTGGATGCTTCTCATCAGTTCAAACTTTGAGTTACCTTCCTTTTCTGTAGACAGTGAGTCTCTTGTAGGTAGTAAGCCTCTTGTGAGCAGTGTGCTCAGACAGTGAGCCCTAATTGGCATGTGCCATTTTGTATCTTCTATTCTTCTAACAGAGAATAATATCTTGGGTTAATCACCCTGTGGTTTTTCCCTTAACCAAGATTTCCATGTTAAAATCACTATGTCATGTGTATTAGTGGTATTTCCTTTTCATGGTTATGTTTGCTCATTTGATTTGATATTGCATTAACTGTTAAAGAAGTTCAAAAGGTAAAAGATTAAGATAACTGATTCACCCCCCTCTCAGTTATCAACAATTGGTATCAGAGCCAAGTTCCTCCCAACAAAGCCTAACAGCTTGAGGATGATCTTGGAATTCAAATGGATGTGTATGGTATGAGGGAGCAACTTAAGTCTGCCCTTGATGATCTTGAGCAATCAAATTCTAAAGTCAATGAATTAAAGGAAAGACTCAAATAGGCTGATGATTTCATAAAAGAACTAAAAGAGAAACTGAGTCTCTCTATGAAAAAGAGAAAGGAGCTACTCCAGTAATTGGCAAGTCAAGGTGAAGCAAATGATACAAGTGGAGATCTGAAAGAGAAAACCAAGTTATGTGAAAAGTTATCAAAAGAAATCATCATGATAAGACATGAAATGGAATCAGGAGTTATGAAGTTTACCCAAGAAATTGAAGAGAGAAGAAAATCTAAAGATGACCTAAGATAATCTCTCAAAGAAAAATTAAAAGACTGCCACAAGATGGATAGAATAATCAGACATATTGAATCTGATCTTGAAGATGCTAAAGATAATGATGAAAAACTTGAGGATCAAACTATCTCTCTCAAAAGGGATCTTCAAACAGCAAATGAATACAAAGAGAAATTCAAGATAAGCTCTGCTCAACTTGAAGTTCTCCTTGAAAGCCAAAAGAGGGTAGATGACAAGTGTGGCCTGGGATGTGAAAAAGGTGAAAGCTCTGGATCCGGTCAAAAGAATTTTGGATCAGAAAATCCAAGGAACAGGCCTAGAAGACTTCCGATAAGGCAACCTAATGCTCAAAGATATCCATCCTTCAATGGATACTATCACAACTATAATAACTTTGGTCATAAAGCAAATCAGTGCAGAAGGAAAATGAATCAAACTAATACATCCTTCTCTGAACAGTGTTTCAACTGCAAAAGGTATGGTCACAAATCTCATGAATGCAGTAATATGCAAATGAACAATTCATTCAATGGTAGATGCTTTGCATGCAATAGAATGGGTCATATGGCTAATCAATGCAGATCAAGAGGATATCAATCAAATACGCAAAGAAATGTTGTTTTCCAAATTTGCAATAGATCCGGTCATATTTCCAAATTCTGTAGAAGCAAGAATCAAGACAAGGGAAAACAAAAAGTGAATGCAGATGAAGTTCAAAGTGAGATGAACAAGATTTGGGTAAAGAAAAGTACATAGAATGTAGGGGATGGATCCGCACCAAACTCTGGTGCTGATATTCCTTCCAGAAATTAAAAAGTGAGCCCTAGCTCAAGGGGAGACACAAAGAAAACCATTTTCCCCTAGCCAGTCAATTGGTGCCGGAACTAGCACAAGGAGAGTTGTGGATTAAAGGGTTCATAAGAGAAACGTCTAAATAAACTATGGTTAAGATTTGGAAGATCTGCAAGATGTTTAGGTCAAGATTGATCTGGTTCTTCAAGTCATCCAAATAAGGCAAACCGGAATGACTTAGGTCGAGCATTTATTGCAACTTGATTTTAGGGTTTGCGGAACAATATAAGGGTTCTTCTTATTAAACATTTGCTCATTCTGCATTCAAGAAGAAGAAAAGAGGTGCTTTGCAACAAATTTCCTCAAGCCCATCAAAGATCATTTGCAGAAGTCAATTCTTCCAGAAATTGATCCAGCTCACTCCATGAAACCTAAAGGCACAAAAGGTATTTTCTGTTCTCAAATATCTCTCTATAAATCTTTTGAAAAGATGTCTACTCTGAATATTGTGAAGATCACTGATAGGCCTTGCCCCAAATTCAAGAAACATCCCTATAAATCCTTGGAAGTAGATCCCTTAGGAGCATTTTCTAGTGTTTCGCAAGGTGTGTTACATACAGAAGATATTAGGGTTTACATACATGCAAATATTGAAGAGTTCGGGGAATTCAAACTAAGAGACATCTATCATAAACAATTGATAGATGATGCTTTTGAACTTAAACCTTAATATAAGGGCATCTAGGAGAAACATTTTGATCAGTTCATTCATTTCCCCTACTTTGAAGAAGATGAATGGGTCCGATATGTATTGAGTAGGATGCATGATAACTTCCTATGGCTAAACAGACCTTGCAAAATCACTAAGGAGGCAATTAGGGCAGTAACCGGCTTATACTCCTCCGGAGGGATACCTATCCTCAAATCTATCAAAAACCAAACTGTAACTGAGGCCACCGGATCAAAATTTGATAAGAGGGCAATGACCATTGAAGATATCACAGACCCAGATATCAAGTTTGCATCTATGATAATAGGGTATAAGATATATCATTCCAGTAGGGAGAATTCAGTGTCCGGAACTACAATGTATATTGCCTATGAGATGCTGAGAAAGAATGTAGAGTATGATCCCTGTGAACTTCTTCTAAGTCAATTGATGGAGAACATATAAAAGATCAAAAAGGACAAGAAGAACTCCTTTAAATATGGTGGATTGATATTGTGTTTATTTTTCTACTTCATGAATGAGCTGCCCAGATCCAATGGATGGGTATGGAAAAATAACAAACCGATAGCAATGCAAATTAGAGATTACTTGCATGAACTTGGGGATGCCAAGGCAAGGAATACAGCTCTGTGGGGGTACTTTAAGAACTTCCAAAATACTATGCAAATCAAAGAAAGAATCCCAAAATCATTGGTTGAAAAATATAAAGATACAGTGTGCTTCATGGTAGACATTGATCAATGCCTAATTGAGGCAGTAGAGCCAAGGACAGTCTGGATCATGCCTATGGGGTATGAACTTGATGAACAAATTGTGGAGCTGCATGTTCAACACATACTAAGTCAGCCAAAGGATCCAAAGGCAGAAAGGTTTGGAACCTTTGAAGAGCTAAGTGTAAAAGTTCATGTGGAACTCAGACAACCGAAAACAAAGATGAAAGTGAGAAAAGAAGTTGAAGAAGTTGCCAAAGGCTTAGGCATCTCAAAGGAGGCACTTGATGCCAATAGGGAAAAGATGGAAAGGGCTGAGGAAGAGAAGAAAGAGGCAGAAAAGGAAAGTAAGGAAAGTGCTCCGGTAGAATCTTCCACTTGGACAAGATCATCAAAGAGATCTACACCTGCCACTGCTAAAAGCTCAAGGATATCAAAACTGGAAGCAAAATCATCCAGCAGAGGAGAGAAAAGAACTAAAACAAAGGCCACAAGGTCTTATGTTAGTCAGAAGGATGATGAAGAAACTGAATCAGATGAGGAGATAAAGAAAATGAAGAAGCAGAAGAAGAAAACATCCAGTGAACCCTCTACCGGTCAAGGTGAAGAAGAAAAGGTAGAAGAATTTGTAGAAAAGCCCACTCTGTCTTTAGATGATGTCATCAAATTAGTCACTGTGGATGGAAACCTTTAGCCAATGGCTGAATTCTATGATGATTACAATGAAGCAGACCAAAAGATCTTGCAGGAAGCAGCAATTAAGTATCTGAACATATATAACAAGGCTTTTATTGAAATTATATCTCTTATTCCCAAAAGCCTAGAAAAAGAGTTAGAAATAAGAAAGAATAATGCCACGGCAAAAGATCTTGAGATCCAGGAACAAATAGCCATTCATCTATTTCCTTCAATCAATTCAAAGCAAATGAACATGATCTTCAAGGATTGCAAGGATGAATTCTGGAGCAAAGCCAGAATGAATCAGCTCATGCTTGGTGAGACTGACAAGATAGCTAAGGAAATAGAAGAGATCCTCAGGAATGCCTTCAAAAGATTCAATCTTCCTGTTATAGAGGACTTGGGCGTTGATCCTTTGGCCATAGGTGTTGAAAAGGAATCCACTGAAGAAATGATAGAAGAACTAATGGACACTGGTGAAGATAAGGGCTTAGAATCCTCTGCTCCATAAGAGGTGGCCCATGAACATACAAACATCACTCCTCTGGTTTCCCCTGCTGACTCCAGATCCAAAGGAGAAGAAAGAATAGAGGAGAAAGAAGCAGAGGTGAAGGAAAAAGAAGATGACAGTACCAAGGTTGTAGAAGGAGAAAAAGCTCCAAGAGACAGTTCTGAGACTGCAGAAGAGAAGAAGAATCTGTCTTCGGCAAGAGACACTGCAGAAACTGTCAAAAAGTTCTTAGACAAAGAGACAATAGAAATTGATGAACTGGAACTTTTGCAAGGGCCATTTAATTTTGACTCTCTTTCTCCAATACAAACAATGAAGATAGCTTCATTTGCTAATGCAAAGGCCAAAGAAAAACTCCTGAAGTCTCACATGGAAGACTGTGAGCTTATAGCAGCTGCATCTAGAGTGTTAGAAAATATCATGCCATCTTTTCAAAAGGATCCCTCAGCCTCCTCATCTGGTAATCTCAAATCTCTGATTAATAGTATTAGTACACATTTTAATTCTCTAGAGAAATCAGCTGAGGAGAAGGTCAGGAAAGAGTTTTTGGATAAGAGATTCTCTGAGTTGCAAGGGCTAATAGCAAATGACAGGAGAGTAATGGGTATTGGGATAAAGAACTTGGAAAATGCTCTCAAGGATGGAGGAGATGTATACAAATTTTGTATATCCTGGTCTAAAGCAATAGTGGAGATTGAGAAGAAAGTGAAAGAACAGGAGGACAAACTAACAAAACTTTCTCAAAATTTTGATCCACTTACCACATCCATAATAAATCAATAATGTCAGACGATTGCAGTTTTGAATGAAATTAAAAAGCTTGAAGAAGAGAAGAAAAATAGAATCAGCAGGTTGAATGAACTTAGAGGAATAATTATCCCTAAGTTGGAGGCCATGCATGAGGCCTTAAGTGATGCTCAAACTACAGCCAGAACAAATGATCCGACAGAACTGAAAAAGGCAGAAGCTTATGCATTCCTGTTGAGTGGTCACATCACAATTTTGGACAGAATGAAGCAAAGTTGGGCAACATAATTTGTCCAATTGAAGACATCTTTTGCAGATATCCTTCAGTTTATGTAAAGTATAGCATGTATAAATACTTATGCGGCTAAGTATAGAAGTGTTTTTGAGAAAAAAAATTTTGTGTGCGGACCCCACCCTTTGCCATTGATGTCAAAGGGGGAGTGAAGAGCAGTGAAAAATGAGGAATCCAACTAAGGGGGAGCTCTGGAAAATGTATATAAAAATAGAGCATCAGCCAAGGGGGAGTATAGTGTGACACTTAGTCATTTTTCACTAAGTGTTGCCATCAATGCCAAAGGGGGAGATTGTTGGCAAGAGACACTATATGGACTCATGAATGTTGTCATTGATGGCAACAAAGGTTATCCCACACATTCGTAGGACATGATGAGTCTTTACCGGAAGTTAGATTGAAGAAGTGTTGAGGTCTGGTAAGCAAGAATAGAGCAGTCAGTAAGGTCTGACAGACAGGTCCAGATCTCTTAGAAGAAGTATCTTAGTGAAGTGTAGATTTGGGGAAGTCAAGAGGAGTACCTTGACAAATAGAATCCAAGGATTTAGCCTCCGGTGTTGAAAGGATGAAGAGATATGAATACTTGAGTGTCAGGTTCCTGATTGACAGTGTGAATAGAGGAAGAACTGACTGGCAGAACATAAGACATTATTCCAGATGTGTTACTAATGATGGTAAAGGTTCTTAAGGCATAAGTTATGATTGTCCGACATGATTGATGACTTCTACAAGTATATCCTTGATCTGCATTACTTGGTATGCAAGGATTCAGCTGATAGACTAGAGTTTGAGGAAAATATTGACTATTCCGGATGCCGACTAGAAAGGTGATGAAATCACTTGTGCGGATATATATACATGACTGATTTAGATGTGAAGAAGTGTATGTGTGGTGTTGATGCAAAGAAAAGTAGCAGAGTAGAGTGAAGATAGTAAAAGAAGTCCGAAATGTGACAATACAACTGCATCAAAAGAGAGTAAGAATGAAGTATAGTAGATCAGTTTATTGAGCTTAACCAAAACTGAATCTCAGCATGTGTGGATGCTTCTCATTAGTTCAAACTTTGAGTTACCTTCCTTTTCTATAGATAGTGAGTCTCTTGTAGGTAGTAATCCTCTTGTGAGCAGTGTGCTTGGGCAGTGAGCCCTAATTGGCATGTGCCATTTTGTATCTTCTATTCTTCTGACAGAGAATAATATCTTGGGTTAATCACCCCGTGGTTTTTCCCTTAACCGGGCTTTCCACATCAAAATCACTGTGTCATGTGTATAAGTGGTATTTCCTTTTCATGGTTATGTTTGCTCATTTGATTTGATATTGCATTAACTGTTAAAGAAGTTCAAAAGGTAAAAGATTAAGATAATTGATTCACCCCCCCTCTTAGTTATCAACAGTGTTATACCAATAGCCAACCTCCCCCAAAACCCTCCAAGGTACAACCCTTGTAGGCTGCGAGACTCCATAACAGAGAGTAGTGTTGCTGCATGTATAACCACTCGAACAGTTGCACTTACTAGTCATCCTTTGTTTTAGTAGCCAAAAATCCCTCTATTTGTTGGCACAAAAGGTGGGACCTTCGAAGACGCCCTGATTCTTGTGGTTCTTATTTGAGATAGCAAAGACAATCCTATGGTTCAGTGGAGGTACGAGCCTTGGGAAACTCAGATCTTGGTATGCATGAGAAGTGTGTGTCATGGAGAGGAGCAAGTGCTACCAAGATCTTGAAGCTATTTGCTTTGAATATGCACAGCTAGGGGATCTGACAAATATTGCCTTTTCCAAACTAGGATTTGTACGTTCTTTTTTAGTCAAAAAGAGTCCAAGAAATCACAAAAAAAATTAAAAAACCATGAAAATGTTCTTTGTGTTTGCTACATCTTCTTGCCATAATTAAGAAATTCAGATCAAAAAGACCAACTTACAACCAAGAAAACCAAAAACATCAAAAAACATGCCAAAAATTACAAAAAAGAGTCAAAAAACTAGAGTTGTGCATTTGTCCCGCATAGATGCGCATATACCTCGACCTACTGCGCATATACTCTGACTTGCTATGCATTTAACATCTGTTCCTGTGCCTTTAAATTTTACTAGAACTACACTTTTATCTTGACTGCCTGCGCATATATCCTCTATTTCAGTGCTTCTGTACCTACGCATCCGCAATAGTGAGTATTTCTCGATCTTTTGAGAGAAAATTTTCAGCATATCTGGATACCCATTTCAACCTTGTTCTTGTTTCTAAGATTAGATCTACCATGCAATGACCTTTTTCATCCATTTCCATTGCATACCCTCTCTTTTGTTGGTCGTCTCACCCACCTTCTATCAGGTCTTTCTAAATCAAAGTCAAGAGTTCCATATCAGATTAGTGCAAGATCTTTTTCAGATCATTTTGGATTCAAGTAACCCTAGTAGGTCACAGAACTTTACTAGTGGTCTTGGTGCACAACTAGTCTCTACAAAGTAAACGGGTATCGACTATCCTTACTTGTGGCTATCATCTTGTATCGACCGTCTTACTTGGAATCATTGATCAAAAGAGTCCATTGTTTGAATCTCATCACCACAAGTATCCTCTTCTCACCAACCTACACCATCACCTTATCAAAATCTCTAGTTCCATCCCACCTCTTCCCACATCACCTCGCATGGTTTTAACTAGGTCTCAGTACCAAAAACAACTTGAAATGGCTAGATCATCCAACCGCATTGTCACCCCTCATGATAGTGATGAGGAAATCTCTCATGAAGAGTACCAAGGAACCCTCAAAGATTGGAAATTTCAATGCTTGCTAGAATAAGTGCTCCACGCTGACCCTCACAAGTACTTTCTTCATCTTGCAAATCTAGGACTAAAACTCCCCTTGGACTTTAATCTCAACAAACTGAAAGAGACCATAGAGGAAACTCATGAAAACCACACTAGTGAGGACAAAGGAAAGAAAGTCATAGACCCAAAAATACCTATGGAAGAAATGAGAAAACAAATTGAGGGCCTAACACAAGAAATGAAAGATCTCAAAACATGAACAAACACTAAAACTTACTCCTTGGAAGACATCGCACCATATCCCTTTGACAAAAGTTTGAACAAGGTGCCATTCCCCTTTCGGTTCGAAGTTCCTAAGTTTGACAAATACAAAGGCAAAGGACACCCAAGAGATCACATTAGGGAAGTTAATGCCGTGTGCATGGAAGTATCTCAAAACAAAACTTTCTTAATGAGACTATTCCATAGATCTTTAGGAAGTCAAGCCATGGAATGGTTCTCATGACTTCCACCAGGTATCAAAACTTTTGATGAGTTAGTAAACAAGTTCGTCACACACTTCTCGCATAACATTGAACACGAAGTTTCCATACTCTATCTATGCAATACAAAGCAAAAAGGTGGCAAATCTTTCACCTCTTTCTTACAAAGATGGAGACAACTTGCGAGCAAATGCTCATATGACGTACCTGAGAAGCAATTGACAGAGATGTTTGTCCACAATCTTAACCCCGATCTAAGTTACCAAATCCAAATTCAATGCCCTACCTCATTTTCAAAATTCATTGAGATGGGACTATTTATCGTGAAAGCTATGATTGCCAAGGGGCAAATAAAGTTGTACAAGGACACCCCTATCTCTAACTACACCACAGACAAGTCAAAATTTTGGACAAAGAACAAAAATGTCATCAATGATGGAGTTGTTGATGCCAAAGTGGCAGCTCCCAAACAACAACCAATCTTCACTCTCAAAGGAGAAGCAAACAATGCTACATAAAATAAAACCTTATCTCGCGAGCCAAAGCCATGGTTTAACTCCAACCCTAGGAAAAAATTCACAACACTAGGGGAGTCCCAAGAGTATACATTAAGAAAGCTATTGGCCAACAACGAGATCACTCTTCCACCAACTAGCGACTATGAACCTCAAATAAAACCTCACTATTGGAAGGATACATATTTCTGTGAATCTCATAGAGGAAGAGGCCACATGACAAACAACCATATCTATTTCAAACACATCATTCAAGACATACTTGACCAAAATTAGGTAGGCCCTAAAGAACATACCTCTAACAAGACGCATGTGGCATACAAGGATCCACTCAATCACGATAGATCATACAACAACAACAACAACAATCGCAACAGGCATAATCAAAAAAGAAGAAGCAACAATGGTAACTATGCGAGTGTTCCATTCGATTATAAATTCAACTACATATCAAAGCACATCCCACAAGTCAATGTAGTCACGTTCAACCAACAATCAAGACCCAACAAAACTGATTGCAACATCATCAACCACAGTGGTAAGGTCATGTTAAACACTCTTCCTCCAAGGTCGCCACCTTCTCCATTTAACCCCCATATGTATAGTGTCGTAGACCAACTTCAGAAAACTCCTGCCCACATATCTATCTTAGAGATGTTGCATCTATCTCCCTCCCATAAGGAAATTCTTTATAAAGCCCTAGTGGAAATGATTGTACCCACAAACCTGGCCCAAGAGAAGTTTCAAACTATGGTAGGAAATCCAACCTCCTCTAGCACTATCTCATTTATCAAATAGGATGACCTTTCAGTGTCTCAGCCTCATAACATGCCCTTGCATATCGTCACCTTCATTCATAAACACTGTATCAAAAGGGTTCTCATTGATGGTGGAGCCAGTTTAAATATTTGTACGCTCAAGCTAGTCCTTACATTGGGGTTCTCTGAAAATGTAGAGGATCCAAGGAAAAAGATCACTATTAAGGCCTATGATGATGAGGAAAGAACTACTAAAGGAACAGTGGTGTTACCAATATAAGTTGGACAAGTGATAAAAGACATTGTTTGCCAAGTCCTAGATAGGGAGCTAGCCTCTAATATCCTCCTAGGTAGACCCTGGATTCATGCCATGAAAGTTGTGCCCTCTACCTATCACCAATTCATCAAATTTCCTCAGAACGGCAAGCAGATCACCATTCAAGGTGATCCAGACCCTTTTCAGAATTGCAACACTATCTGCTCAAAGCCTGATTGCATCATCCCCAACAATAGAGCTTCTGCATCCCTCATCTCACAGCATGATTCTACCTCTGAAGCTTCCTCATCCAAGCCCAAAGAGTAGAAAATCACAATCAAAGAAACCAAAGTAGGGGAATATTCCATCAAGCACAGCCTCAACCGAGCCAAAAATGCCTCTATCTCCAAGATCCTTTGGGCAACCTACACCTTTTCCAAAGCCATCTGCTCCTTCCAAGCCTCCCACAGCTCCCTTTGTACAATGGGGGACCCTATCATAAGAAACAGAGGAAAGAGACATCTTGCAATGGCTCTATACAAAGGAAGATAACACACAACAAGAACCACCTAAGCTCCCAATGGAAATCTATGGGCGTGGTGAGTCTAGCCTACACAAAATGGGTTATGATGGACAAGGCCCCATTGGCCTAAGAAAAGAAGGAATCATAGAACCCATCCAACCCTTTGCATCCTCATTGGCAAGAACTATAAAAGGGTTAGGATACAAGGATAGAAGCAAAGCTAAGGCCAATGCTTGTTTTGTGGAGTAGATCCATGCCCTAGAAGATGACAGTGACATGGACTCTAATGAATATGAGTGGGAGGAAATCACAAAGCACTGTTCAAACTTATAGCCCCTACCATGAGAGATAAACGCTAATGCATAGACCATTAGAGTCTGATTCACCAACTCTTGAGAGTATGACTTTCGAGGAAGGCAGAGTTCCATTGTGATAAACATTCTCAAGGAAAGTACCATTCTAGATCCTATCCCTATCAATCTAAATTCTATATCCATTCAAACCATAACACCTAATTAATCAAATCTATCTTCTGACCCCCTTCCCCTTGTGTATCTTGAACTTATCGACTGGGACTTACAAGGAACCCTACAACTAGACATGTTCCAAAATGATGATGTCTATATTGACTTCATGGAACTTAGGGACCACCTACCTATAGGAGAACATAAGGCTGGCTTTGCCATTGAACTCAACACCATGGCTTATTTTGGAGAGGTTGCCAAGCCTTCCAGTCACAAAAACATAAAAATAAAAAATGGATCTAATGGTGAAAACTACTCTACGGTAGTTTTAGATCCCAAAATAGTAAAAAGAAAGGATGCATTGAATGGTGAAAACCTCTCTGAGGTGCTAGACAATGGAAGGATTGACACTTTCCCCACCAACATGTATCAGGAGAAGGCTTAGATTGTTGTGGAACCTATAGAACCTGTCAACATTGGAACAGAGGATAATCCCAAGATCATTCACTTTGCAAAGTCTCTATCTCCACTGGAAAAGACAAAATTTGTTCCATTCTTCAAGAAAAAGAAAGTCAACTTTGCTTGGTCATACACAAATATGCCCAGTTTGGATCTAGATTTGATTCTACATCATCTTCCACTAGATCTAGGGGTCAAACTAGTCAAGCAGAAGCTCAGAAAGATGCATCCACACATTGCATTACTAGTAAAAGAGGAACTCAAGAAATTGTTGGATGTAGGGTTCATCAGGGCAATAGACCATCCAAAGTGGGTATCCAACATAGTACTAGTATCCATGATATAATGCATGTCACAATGGAGGACTATGTAGATGACATCCTTAAAAAATCACTCACAAGAGAATCACACCTAGATGTACTAGAGAAGGTCTTTCAGAGACTAGAACACGTCAAAGTCAGGTTGAACCCAAAGAAATGTGTGTTTGTAGTCACCTCAGGCAAGCTCCTATGCTTCATTGTATCAGCAAATGGGATTGAAGTGGATCCTGCCAAAGTCAAGGCTATCATGGATATGCCACTGCTAAAGAACATCACTCAACTGCGGTCTCTACAAGGCAAGCTACAAGCAATCAGTCAGTTCATATCACAACTGGCAGACAAGTACCAACCTTTCAGTCATCTCTTACATATAAAGCATTCCATTCAGATGGGATGAAAAGTGTGAAGAAGCATTTGGCAAAATAAAGGAATACCTCATGAATCCTCCTATTCTAATGTTGCCTATCCAAGGTAAGCCACTATTACTTTACATATCTGCTATGCCAATAGCTCTTGGAGCCCTATTAGCACAATAGGATTATGAAGGTAAAGAAAGGGCTATCTACTACATCAGTCGCACATTGGTGGGCTATGAACTGCAATATTCTCAGATAGAAAGATCATGGCTTGCTGTGGTTTTTGCTTCCCAAAAAATATGACATTACATGCTAGCACATTCAGTCAAGCTTATTGCAAAGATAGATCCACTGAAATAGCTATTAAGCAAAGCAGCTCTCACAGGTCGCCTAGCTAAGTGGCTAATGCTCCTAAGTGAATATGACATTGAGTATGTAGAATAGAAGGCTATCAAAGGTCAAGTCATTGCCATTTAGTTAGCATAAGCACCATTACAGGATACCACACCAATGACATTTGAGTTTCTAGATGAAGCCATATTTAGTATCATAACACACTCATGGAAACTCTACTTTGATGGATCCTATACAAACCATGGATCAGGGGCTAGAATCTTGTTGGTCACTCCCCACGGTGACACCATACTTAAGTCTTACCATTTGTTATTCCCATGTACAAACAATATAGCAGAGTATGAGGCCTTGGTCATTGGTCTCAAAATGGCAGCAGAATGAAAAATAAAAGAGCTACATGTCTATGGCGACTCCCAACTGGTAATCAATCAAGTCAACGACAACTATTAGACCAAAGATGACAAGTTAATCCCATACAAGCATATGGTAGATGACTTTAAAGAATACTTTGTTATCATCTCCTTTGAGTAGATACCTCGCATTGAAAAAAGTAGCAGATGCCATGGAAACCATTGCCTCATTCCTTAACATCCCAAAGAGTGAGTCACGGTATGAGTTCTTGGTGGAGATAGTTACACAACTAGCTTATGATCTTCCTAAAACACACTCCATATGCCTATTAGTCAGATTTGATTTGCCTTGGTATGGTAAGATTTAAACTTACCTCAAGGATAATACCCTACCGCCTAACTTATCTTCTAACCAACACCGAACCTTCATTCGCCAAACCTCCCGTTACACTATTATAGATGACACTCTATACCACTGAGGTCTAGATGGTACTATACTCTAATGTTTAGAACGAGAAGAATCTCAAACTACATTACGAGATGTACATGAAGGAATTTACTGAACACATTCTAGCGGTCCTTCTTTAGCTAAGAAACTCATGCATTTGGGATACTATTGACCGAACATGGAAATTGATTCATATCAGTTTGTGAAGAAGTGTAGGCAGTGCCAGATACATGGAAACCTGATACATGCACCAGCTCAAGAGATACGACATTTAACGACACCTTGGCCCTTTTGTCAATGGGGACTTGACCTTGTGGGCAAAATTCACCCGCCATCATCTAACGGCCACAAGTTCATAATAACCACCACTAAATACTTTACCAAGTGGATTGAAGTTGTTCCACTGACAAATGTCATAGGCAAACATATTGCCTCCTTCATCCTCAATTACCTCATCTACAGATATGGAATTCCCTCATCCATTGTCACAGATAATGGAAGACCTTTCAAAAACCAAGACATCCAAGAGCTTTGTGACAAATTCAAAATCCAACACCGTTTCTCTACCCCCTACTATCCTCAAGGCAATGGTCAAGCAGAGGCATCCAACAAAACAATCTTGAAAATCCTCAAGAAGACAGTCAATGATGCTAGTTGTGATTGGCATATCCAACTGAATCCCACTCTATAGGCCTATCGAACTAGTATACGCACTCCCATAGGTGCTACTCCATATGCCCTTGTCTATGGATCTGAAGCCATTCTTCCCATCAAGGTTAAGTTACCATCCCTAAGGGTGTTGTTAAAAGGTCTTATCACTGATGAAGACTACAGAGTTTCTAGATTGCAAGAGTTAGAGCTGTTAGAAGAGAGAAGGCAACAGGCCTTCAACCATCTCAAAGCATATCAATAGAGAATGTCATGAAGGTACAATCACAGGGTCCATCCAAGGGTCTTCAATGTTGGTGATCTAGTACTTAAGGAAAATCCCCGCAATCAACAGGATTAGGAAAAGAAAGGTAAGTTCAAACCCAACTGGGTTGACCCTATGTCATCATTGCTGCCTATGGATCAAGGGCATATGAGTTAGCAACATCAGAGGGTGAGCTGTTCAATGACCCAATCAATAGTATGCATCTTCACTAGTTCTATACCTAAGAGGACCCCAATCTAAGGGGGGCAAAAATTCAAAAAATACAAAAAAAAATAAAAAAATGGAAAAACAACAAAAAAAATTATCCTCTGGTGAAAACCTAGCAAGAAGGTGCCTTGGATAGGTACCATGATGAAAACTTGGCAAACAGGCACCATGTGTTCTTTTATCTTTCATGCAAATAAAAGCAAGTGGTGAAAACCTGGTAAAAACGTGCTACTTGTGATAAACCACCTTCTCCATCTTTGGGAAACCAATCACCTTGTGTCCATTCTCCCTACCATCATTTATCATTCGATCCATCTCTGTTCCATAATAAAACACCTTGTGCAACCTAATGATAACCTATCATGGCTTGATACTCTATCTCTTTTGTCACCTTATCAACTAAGGTCTTATCCAGTATCCTATCCATAGTGTCATCCTAGCATAACATCTATCATTAGTATCATAGGGTCCACCCTGAACTACATTGCCTCTGTATCGTCACATAGGCAAGGCCATTTTCAATGTTCCCCCTAGGCTCCACTTTCCCATCCATCCCATATATTGTCGTCTATCCTCTAGTCCATCCATGGTCCAAGTCCTCGAACTACGTTGCCTCTACGTCATCATGTAGGCAAGGCCATTTAGCAATGAGCCCCTGAGGCCCTAGGTTAGTTCCTTAGGGTCTGTTTTACTAGGCAAGGATGCAAGCACAAGTAAAACTTGCTTTCAAGCAGAAATCTTGATGCAAAACACCAACCTATCCAAAGCAAAGTAAGCAAGTACGTAAAACACTCAAACTAATTCTATCTAAATTATGGCAAGAAAAACACATCTAAATGCAAGAATGTTTTGTGTTTTGATCCAGTTAACATATAGAGTCTTGATTTTTATTATTATGTCTTTCTATGCTACTCGAGGATGTCAAAAGCTAGATATGCTATGATGGGCGCATAATCATTTTCTTGTCTACTATTTGTGGATGAATCTTTAGTAATGCGATGACTTTTGTCTAACGACATGATTGGCAAAAGATCATCGAGGACTTTAGAGGTCTAACATGAAAGGGGGCAATCCTTGTCTGTTGATATGCAAGAAATACTCAAGTCATCTTGGTTCAATTATACCTAGATGCTTGTATTAACTTGCTAAATCAAAATCCATGTAAGCGATACTCAGGTAATCTCAGTTCAATTATACCTAGATGCTTGTATTAACTTACAACATTTGGAAAAAGTACCAAAAAAATCACCCAATGATGAAACAAGCACTTCAAAATACTTGCAATATCAAGATGGCAAAACCATTTCGCATCCATACCATATCCATTTACATCATTTGTTCCTGCACCTTTAAATTTTACCATAACTGCACTTTTATCTCGATTTCTTGCACATATATCCTTTGTTTCAGCACTTATGTACTTGCGCATCCGCAATAGTGAGCATTTCTTGAGCATTTGAGAGAAATTTTTTAGCATATTTGGATACCCATTTCAGCTTTGTTCTAGTTTCTAAGATCAAATCTACCATGCAGTCACCTTTTTCATCCATTTCAATTGCATACCCTCTCTTTCGTTGGTCATCTCGCCCACCTTCTATCAGGTCTTTCCAAAGCAAATTCAAGAGTTTCATATCAAATTAGTGCAAGACCTTTTTCAGATCATTTCATATTCAAGTAACCCTAGTAGGTCATAGAACTTCGCGAGTGGTCTTGGTGCAGGACTAGTCTTTACACAGTAAATGGGTATCAACTATCCTTACTTGTGGCTATTATCTTGTATTGACCATCTTACTTCGAATCATTGATCAAAAGAGTCCCTTGTTCGAATCTCATCACCGCAAGTATCCTCTTCTCACCAACCTACACCAACACCTTACTTAAATCTCTAGTTTCATCCCACCTCTTCCCACGTAGCCTCGCATGGTTTTAACTAGGTCTTAGTACCAAAAACAACTTGAAATGGCCAGATCATCCAACCACATTGTCACCCCTCATGATAGTGATGAGGAAATCTCTCATGAAGAGTACCAAGGAACCCTCCAAGATTGGAAATTTCAATGCTTGCTAGAAAAAGTGCTCCACGAGGACCCTCACAAGTACTTCATCTTGTAAATCTAGGACTAAAACTCCCCTCGGACTTCGATCTCAACAAACTAAAAGAAACTGTAGAGGAAACTCATGAAAACCACACTAGTGAGGACAAAGGAAAGAAAGTCGTAAACCCAAACATACCTATGGAAGAAATAAGGAAACAAATCGAGGGCCTAATGCAACAAATGATAGATCTCAAAATAAGAACAAACACTAAAACTTACTCCTCGGAAGACATCACACCATATCCCTTTGACAAAAGTTTGAACATGGTGCCCTTCCCCTTTCAGTTCGAAGCTCCTAAGTTTGACAAATACAAAGGGAAAGGAGACCCAAGAGATCACATTAGGGAAGTTAACGCCGTGTGCATGGAAGTAGGTCAAAAAGAAACTTTCTTAATGTGACTATTCCCTAGATATTTAGGTAGTCAAGCCATGGAATGGTTCTCACGACTTCCACCGTGTATCAAAACTTTTGATGAGTTAGTAAACAAGTTTGTCACACACTTCTCATATAACATTGAACACAAAGTTTCCATGCTCGATCTATGCAATACAAAGCAAAAAGGTGGCAAATCTTTCACCTCTTTCTTACAAAGATGGAGACAACTCATGAGCAAATGCTCATATGATGTAGCTGAGAAGCAATTGATGGAGATGTTTGTCCACAACCTTAACCCCGATCTAAGTTACCAAATCCAAATTCAATTCCCTACCTCATTTTTGAAAGTCATTGAGATGGGACTATTTATCGAGAAAGCTATGATCGCCAAAGGGAAAATAAAGTTGTACAAGGACACCCCTAACTCCAAGTACACCATGGACAAGTCAAAATTTTGGACAAAGAACAAAAATGTCATCAATGATGGAGTAGTTGATGCCAAAGTGGCAGCTCCCAAACAACAACCAATCTTCACTCTCAAAGGAGAATCAAACAATGCTACACAAAACAAAACCTTCTCTCGCGAGCCAAAGCCATGGTTCAACTCCAACCCTAGGCAAAAATTCACACCACTAGGGGAGTCCCAAGAGTCTACATTAAGAAAGCTATTGGCCAACAATGAGATCTCTCTTCCACCAACTAGTGACTATGAACCTCAAATAAAACCTCACTATTGGAAAGATATGGATTTCTACGAATATCATAGAGGAAGAGGCCACATGACCAACAACTGTATCTGTCTCAAACATGTCATTCAAGACATACTTGACCAAAATCAGGTAGGCCTTAAAGAACATACCTCTAATGAGATGCATGTGGCATACAAGGATCCACTCCTCAATCACGACAGGCCATACAACAACAACCATAACAATCACAACAGGTAGAATCAAAACAACGGAAACAACAATGCTAACTATACGAGCATACCATTTTATTATAACGTCAACTGTATATCAGAGTACATCCCACAAGTCAATGTGGTCACTTTCAACCAACAATCAAGACCCAACAAAACTGACTGCAACATCATCACCAGCAGTGGTAAGGTCACGTTAAACATGCTTCCTCCAAGGTCATCACCTTCTCTGTCTAACCCCCATATGTACAGTGTTGTAGACCAACTTTGGAAAACTCCTACCCACATATATATCTTACAGTTGTTGTGTCTGTCTCTCTCCCATAAGGAAATTCTCAATAAAGCCCTAGTAGATATGACTGTACCCACAAACCTGGCCCAAGAGAAGTTTCAAACCATGGTAGGAAATCTAACCTCCTCTAGCACTATCTCATTTACTGAACATGATGACCTTTCAATGTCTCAGCCTCATAACACGCCCTTGCATATCGTCGCCTTCATCCATAAACACCATATCAAAAGGGTTCTCATTGATGGTGGATCCGGTTTAAATATTTGCATGCTCAAGCTAGTCCTTACATTGGGGTTCTCTGAAAAATGTAGTGGATCCAAGGAAAAAGATCACTATTAAGGTCTATGATGATGAGGAAAGAACTACTAAAGGAATAGTGGTGTTACCAATACAAGTTGGACTAGTGATAAAAGATGTTGTTTGCCAAGTCCTAGGCAAGGATATAGCCTATAATATCCTCCTAGGTAGACCCTGGATTCATGCCATGAAAGATGTACCTTCTACCTATCACCAATGAATCAAATTTCCTCATAACGGCAAGTAGATCACCATTCAAGGTGATCCAGACCCTTTTTAGCATTGCAACATATCCGTTCAAAGCTTGATTGCATCATCCCCAACAATAGATCTTCTACATCCCCCATCTCATAACATGATTCTACCTTTGAAGCTTCCTCATCCAAGCCCAAAGAGTTGAAAGTCACAATCAAAGAAACCGTAGTAGGGGAATATTCCATCAAGCACAGCCTCAACCTAGCTAAAATGCCTCTATCTCCTAGATCCTTTGGGCGACCTACACCTTTTCCAAAGCCATCTGCTCCTTCCAAGCCTCCCATAGCTCCCTTTGTAAAATGGGGGAACCTATCAGATGAAACAGGGGAAAGAGACATCTTGCAATGGCTCTATACAGAGGAAGATAACACACAACAAGAACTACCTAAGCTCCCAACAGAAATCTATGGGCGTGGTGAGTCTATCCTACACAATTTGTAATGATGGACAAGGAGCCATTGGCCTAAGAATAGAACGAATCATAGAACCCATCCAACCCTCTTCATCCTCATTGGCAAGAACTACAAAAGGGTTAGGATACAAGGATAAAGGCAAAGCTAAGGCCGATTCCTATTTTGTGGAGCAGATCCATGCCCTACAAGATGACAGTGACACAGACTCTAATGAATATGAGTGGGAGAAACTCACAGAGCAGTCCTATGAGGACCAAGAAGTTGACACCGTTCAAACTTATAGCCCCTACTGTGAGGGACAAAAACTAATGCATAGACCATTAGAGTTTGATTTGCTAACTCCTGAGAGTATGAATTTCAAGGAAGGTCAGAGTTCCAACATGATAAACAATCTCGAGGAAAGTACCATTCTAGATCCTATCCCTATCAATCTGAATTCTATATCCATTCAAACCATAACACCTAATGAATCAAATCTATCTTCCGACCCCCTTCCCCTTGTGCATCATGAACTTATTGACTAGGACTTACAAGGAACCCCGCAACTAGACATGTTCCAAAATGATGATGCCTATATTGACTTCATGGAACTTAGGGACCACCTACCTATAGGAGATCATAAGGCTGGCTTCGGCATTGAACTCAACACCTTGGCTTATTTTTTAGAGGATGCCAAGCCTTACAATCGCAAAAACATAAAAATAAAAAAAGGATCTGATGGTGAAAACCACTCTGTGGCAGTGTCAGATCCCAAAATAGTAAAAAGAAAGGATGCATCGAATGGTGAAAACCTCTATGAGGCACTAGATGATGGAAGGCTTGACACTCTCCCCATCGACATTTATTAGGAGAAGTCTCAGATTGTTGTGGAACCTACAGAACCTGTCAACATTGGAACAAAGGATAATCCCAAATCATTCACTTTGCAAAGTCTCTATCTCCACTGGAAAAGAAAACATTTGTTCCATTCTTCAAGAAAAATCAAGTCAACTTTGCTCAGTCGTATGCAGATATGCCCAGTTTGGATCTAGATTTGGTTCTACATCATCTTCCACTAGATCCAGGGGTCAAACTAGTCAAGCAGAAGCTCAGAAAGATGCATCCACACATCGCATTACTAGTAAAATAGGAAATCAAGAAACTGCTGGATGTAGGGTTCATTAGGGCAATAGACTATCCAGAGTGGGTATCCAACATAGTACCACTATCCAAACCTGATGGCAGAGTCAAATTATACAATTCTTTCTAAGATCTTAACCAAGCTTGCCGCAAGGATGATTTTCCATTGTCCAATATTGATATCATAGTCGACTTGACAACAGGGCATACCATGTTATCTCTCATGGATGTCTTCTCCGGATATAATCAAATTAGGTTAGCACCCAAAGGCCAACATAAAACATCTTTCAGTTACCCATGGTGCACCTTCTACTAGAATGCCATGCCATTTGGGTTAAAGAACGCAGGGGCAACATATCAATGGGCTATGACCACTATCTTCCATGATATGATGCACGTCACAATGGAATACTATGTAGATGACATCCTTGAAAAATCACTCACAAGAGAATCACACCTAGATCTACTAGAGGTCTTTCAGAGACTAGAACACTTCAAAGTTAGGTTGAACCCAAAGAAATGTGTGTTTGGAGTCACCTCAGGCAAGCTCCTGGGCTTCATTGTATGAGAAAATGGGATCGAAGTGGATCCTACCAAAGTCAAGGCTATCATGGAAATGCCATTGCCAAAGAACATCACTCAACTATGGTCTCTACAAGGTAAGCTACAAGCAATTCGTCGATTCATATCACAACTGGCAGACAAGTGCCAACCTTTCAGTCATCTCTTACATATAAAACATTCCATTCAGATGGGATGAGAAGTGTGAAGAAGCATTTGGAAAAATGAAGGAATACCTCATGAATCCTCCTATTCTAATGCCGCCTATCCAAGGTAAGCCACTATTACTTTACATATCCACTACACCAACAGCTCTTGAAGCCCTATTAAGACAATAGGATTATGAAGGTAAAGAAAGGGCTATCTACTACATTAGTCGCACATTGGTGGGCTAAGAACTGCAATATTCTCAGATAGAAAGATCATGTGTTGCTATGGTTTTTGCTTCCCAAAAACTATAACATTACATGCTAGCACATTCAGTCAAGCTTATTGCAAAGATAGATCCACTGAAATACCTATTAAGAAAAGTAGCTCTCACAGGTTGCTTAGCTAAGTGGCTAATGCTCCTAAGTGAATATGACATTGAGTATGTAGAATAGAATGCTATCAAAGGTCAAATCATTGCCGATTAGTTAGCAGAAGAAGAATTACAGAATACCACATGAGTGACATTTGAGTTTCCAGATGAAGCCATATTTAGTATCACAACACACTCATGGAAACTCTACTTTGATGGATCCTATACAAACCATGGATTGGGGGCAAGAATCTTGTTGGTCACTCCCCATGGTGACACCATACCTAAGTCTTACCATTTGTTATTCCCATGTACAAACAATATAGCAGAGTATGAGGCCTTGGTCATTGGTCTCAAAATGGTAGCAGAATGGAAAATAAAAGAGCTACATGTCTATGGCGACTCCCAACTGGTAATCAATCAAGTCAATGACAACTATCAGACCAAAGATGACAAGTTAATCTCATACAAGCGTATGGTAGATGACTTTAAAGAATACTTTGTCATCATCTCCTTTGAGCAGATGCCATGGTAAACATTTCCTCACTCCTCGAGATCTGAGAGAATGAGTCACGATATGAGTTCTTGGTGGAAACAGTTATGCAACCAGCTTATGATCTTCCTAAAACACACTCCATATGCTTATTAGTCAAATCTGATTCACCTTGGTATGGTAAGATTTACACTTACCTCAAGGATAATACCCTACCACCTCACTTATCTTCTAACCAACATCGAACCTTCATTCGTAAAAAGATGAGCAACAATTTGGAATAGATGACTCCTCTGTCCTGGAAGAGGAAGCAATAAATAAGGAAGATGAAAAGATAACAGATGAAACTGCTAATGCAGGAGTTATTCTAACCCCTCTGGATCATTCTCACAAAGAAGACACAGAGAAAAATATAAAAACAAATGATCAAATTGAAGATGATTCATTGAAGATTGGAGAGCATGAAATAGAAAAGGCTAAAGACCAAGAAGCAGAAGAAGTCAAGGAGAAAAATGATAAAGATGGAGAGATTGCAAAGGATGATGAAGAGCCCAAGCAGGACAATCCAGTTGATAGTAGCAATAAGAATCAAATAGACACATCATCATTTTGGGCAAGAGACACTGCGGAGGCAGTGGAGGAAATTTTGGAAAGAGACAAACAAATTGAAGAATATCAAGACATTATAGAAGGTCCAATAAATTTTGATATGTTATCTTTGATACAAAAAATAAAGTTGGCTTCTATAGCTCAAGCCAAACCAAGAGAAGAAATTTTAAAGTCTCACATAGAAGACAGTGAGCTACTTGGTCTGGCATTAGGAATTTTAGAGAAAATCATGCCAACTCACCAGAAGGATTCTTCTGCATCCCCCTTCAGATAGTTAAAGAACCTAATAAACTCTGTAAGGACACATTTTGAATCCCTAGAGAAGTCTGCAGAGGTCAAGGTCCAAAAGGAATTCAATGATAAAAGATTTGATGTTCTTAAAGGTTTGATTGGAGTTGATAGAATGGTGTTGGATGCCAGTATAAAGCATATTCAAAATGCTCTTATAGAAGGAGGAAATGTATATAAATTTTTCTTATCCTATCCTAAAGTTTTAGAGGATCTTGAAGATAAAATAAAAGTGTCTAAGAAAAAATTATCTAGTGTATCAAATTCTTTTGATCTAGTGACAACATTAGTGGCAAGCAAGGAGGGTCAAGTGATTAGCCTGATTGAGGATATAAAGAAATTGACAAAAGAAAAGGAGAGTATAGAGGCTAGAATGAGTGAGCTCTGAGGACTAATTTCCCCCAAAATGGAAGCAAGTTCAATGCCTTAACTAAAGCCCAAGCTGTAGCTCAGTCAAGTGACCCCATTGATCTGCAGACAACTGAATCTCAAGCATTTCTTTTCAATGGCCACATCTCAATTTTCAACACTATAAAGAAGAGCTGGGATAGTGAGTTGGCACAATTAAAGAGCATTTTTGGTGATATACTTAAGTTCATGTAAATAAGACTTAAGGACTGTTTGTACATATGCGGCCTGGTATGTAGAATTTTTGTACAAATTTTGGTTTGCGGACCCCACCCTTTGCCATTGATGTCAAAGGGGGAGTGAAGAGCAGTAAAAAATGAGGAATCTAGAAAACAGGGAGCATTGGAGAATAGTGAAAAGCATAAGTGTACTTAGTAAGGGCGAGTTGTTTCGACACTTAGTCATTTTTCACTAAGTGTTGCCATCAATGCCAAAGGGGAAAATTGTTGGCAAGAGACAATGCTATGCATGATAGGTGTTGTCATTGATGGCAACTAAGTCTATCCTACACATCTGCATTACATGATTTGTTCATAACGGAAGTCAGAGTGAGGATTTGTCTAGGTCTGGGAGTCAGAAATAGAGCATGTGACAGGGTCGGGTATATTAGTCTAGATTTCTTCGGTAGTAAATCACAATGTGTAGTGGATCTAAGGGAGTAATAAGGATTGTCAAGAGTATCTAAATCTGGGAATTTAGCCTCTGGTGATGAAGGATTCAAAAACTATAAGCATCTAAGTATCGAGCTCTAGTTAGTCAGTACAGTCAGAAGAAGAACATGAAGACCTAGTATTTGATCTTAGTCTGGATGAAGAAAATTTGTTGGTTAAGTAATTTGTGATAACTAGTGGTATTGGCTGACATGGTTGATGATTTGAGAACACAAGTTTTTGGTTCGTATTGCTAATTATGCATGGATTCAGCCGACAAAGCAGAGGTCTTCATAAATGTTCTAAGTTTTCTCTAAGCTGACTACAGTTGATAAAATTTCTTGATGTGGATATTTATAGTCGATGGATTCAAGTCTTGTGGTGTGTGTGTAGTGTGATGATGGAGTAAGTGTGAAAAAGAGCAGAAGAAGTACGAAGGAAAATATCTAAGCCGAGATTATGGTAGAAGAGTGAAACAAAGCATAATAAGGATAAAGTGTGTAAGATCAATATTCTGAGCTTAACCAGAATTGAATCTCTGCATTGGTAGATGCTATTCATCTATTCAAGCATTCTATTATCTTCTTGTAATCATTTCTGTAGGTAGTGAGCCTCTTGGAGCAGTGAGCTCTAGGCAGTGAGCTCTGAAGGCATGTGCCTTCCCCATTTGTAATACTTTTAACAAAGTATAAATTCTTGTGGGTTAACCCCCACTGTGGTTTTTCTCTTAACCAGGTTTTCATGTCAAAAATCTTCGTGTCAAGTGTGTTATTTATGTTTCTAGTCATGTAATATTGATTCTTACTTTTCATGGTTATACCATTAATCTGTTAATAAGTGGTAAAGAAAAATTAAACTGTATCAAGCATTAAAGTTTTAAGACAACTGATTCATCCCCCCTCTCAGTTGTTTGCCCTAATTCCAATAATTGGTATCAAAGAAAGGTTTCTTGGAAGAAGCCTAACAGCTTGAGGAAGATCTGGGAAGGAGTTTTAATGGGTTCACTTAGAGAACAACTTCAATTGGCTTTAGAAGATATTGATTAAGCCAAAGCAGAAATAAATGAACTGAAAGCAAACCTTAAAGATGTTGATGATTGCATTGAGATGTTAAAGGAAAAGCTAAAGAAATGTATGGAAAAGAGGAAGCAACTACTTCAACAACTAGCTAATTTCACTGAAGAAAATGGCATGAATGAAGCCTTGGAAGAAAGATAAAGGAATGTGAGAAGCTGACAAAAAAAAAAATTATTCTAAAACATAAGATGGAATCTGGGGTGATGAGGCTAACCAAAGAAATTGAGGAAAGAAAGAAGATTGAAGAAAACCTAAAGAAAACTATGAAGGAAAGAATAGAAGAATGTTGTAGAATGGACAAAACAATTGGTCACCTAAAATCTAATCTACAAGAATGCAGATATAATGAGGAGGAACTTGAAAGGCAAATTGTCATTCTCAAACATGACCTAGAAGTTGCAAATGAATACAAGGAGAAGTTCAAGATAAGCTCAACTAAAATTGAAGTGCTTCTTGAGAGTCAAAATAAGTTTGATGATAAGCATGGTCTTGGGTATGAGAAAGGTGAAAGCTCCAGATCCAGAAAAAAAAATCTCAATCAAGAAATAGGAGAAACAGACCTAAAAAACCTCCGGTAAGATAGCCAAATGCTCAAAGGTATCCATCTTTCAATGGAAATTGTTTCAATTGCAATAAATTTGGTCATAGAGCTACTCAGTGGAGAAGTAAAGTAAATACAAGTGGTCCATCCTTCTCCAGTCAATGCTTCAAATGTAAGAAGTATGGTCATAGATCCAATGAATGCAGAAGTATGATAATGAATAACTCTAACAATAGAGGAAATGGCAATTATTTCAATGGCAAATGCTTTGCATGCAATAGATTTGGACATATGGCTAATAGTGCAGATCAAGAGGAAATTAGTCAAATGGGAAAAGAAATGTTGTGTGCTTCAATTGTAACCAATCTGGTCATATTGCAAGATTCTGTAGAAGCAGGAACAATAAGAGAAGAGGTCTGGTAAATAGAAAACCAAATGAGTAGAAACAAGACAAAGGCAAGGGAAAAATTGATATAAATAAGATCCAAAATGAAATGAAAAAAACATGGGTAAAGAAAAGTGAAATGAATGTTGACAATGGGTCCGCATCAGAATCTGATGTTGATAATTAGGAGCTCTGGCTCAGGGGGAGCTGCATTGAAAATCAAATTCCCCCAGCCAGTAAGTGGGTGCCTAAATCTGGTATGATGAGAGAAGATAGTTTGGGTTATTGCAGATCCGTTGAAGCAAATTCTGGAACAAAAGAAGCAAATGTGATTGATTGTGGAGTAATTGAAGATTGATTGCATGCAAAAATAGTGTAACCAGATGTACTAAGGTAGAGCATTTATTACAATGACAAATTAGGTTTTGCAGAGGATAAAAAGTCACTCATTCAAAGAATTTGAATCACCTTGCATTCAAGAGAACAAGAAGAAGAGCATTTGAGCTAAAAATCCAAAGAGTTGAAGCACGAAGAATGAATTCGACCAGCAAAATCATCAGCTAACCCTAACTCTGCGGAAGAAAAAGGTATTTTTCTGCAAAGATTTGAACTCGTATTCTTTTAAGATGGTTACTCCTCTTGTTGTTGATATTACTAAAAGGCCCCAACCAAAATTTAAGAAGCATCCATACAAGTCAGATGAAGTCGAACCATTAGGAGCTTTTTTTGGTGTCCCATATGGAGTGCTGCATGTCAAGGATATTAGGGCATACATTCATTGTAGTGTAGATGAATTTGGAAATTTGAGATTGCTTGATTTGTTTGAGAGCTTCCTTAAGGATGATAATCATGATTTGAAACTGGAATACAAAGCCCTAGAAAGCAAACATTTTCTACAGGTCATTGAATTTTTGACATTTGATGAGAGTGACTAGGTTCGATACATCTTGAGTCGAATGCATGATGAGTTCATATGGCTATTAAAACCATTCAAGATTACAAAGGATGTTATCAAGATTGTAACTGGGCTAAATTCAACCAGTGGGTTACCCATGTTGAAATATGTGAAAAACTAGACCATTACTGATGCAACTGGTGCCAAATTCGACAAGAGGGCAATGACCATCAATGACATTATTGATCTGCATGTTAAGTTTGCCTCTATGGTAATTGGCTACAAGATTTATCACTCCAGTAGGGAGAATTCTGTGTCTGGAACGGCCATATATGCTGCATACAAATGTTGAAAGAAAATGCAGATTATGACCTATGTGAGTTGTTACATAACCAACTGATTGAGAACTTGAGCAAAATCAAGAAGGATGAGAAAAACACCTTCAAATATGGTTCCTTGGTTATATGTTTATTCTTCTACTTCATGAATGAAGTGCCTGGAGTAAAAGGTGTGCACTGGACTAGTGACAGGCCATTTGCTACTCAGATAAGAGATCATCTACACAACGTTGGAGACTCTAATGCACAAAAGATTGCAATCTGGGGATACTTCAAATGTTTTCAGAGTATGATGCATTCTAGGGAAAGGATCCCTAAATCAATTGTTGAGAAATACAAGAATGACATCTATTTCATGGTGGACACTGATCAATGCCTAATGGAAGCTGTAGAACCTAGAACTATTTGGATTATGCCTATGGGTTATGAGGTTGATGAGAAGATTTTGGAAATGTATGCTCAACATCTCCTAAGCAAACCCAAAGATGACTCTATTGAGAGGTTTGGGACTTATAAAGAGCTTGACGAAAAGCTACATGTTGAACTTCAGAAGCCAGAGATTAAGAGAAAAGTTCAGAAGCAAGTAGAAATGTATGCTGAAAGCATTGGGATAACAAAAGAAGCTATGAAGCAGAACAGAGAAAGAATAGAAAAGGTTGAGAAGGAGAAGCAAGATAATAAACAAGGAAGCACTCTGGTAGAATCCTCCTCCACTCCAAGGACTACTAGGAGCTCTGTTGCTGCCCCTGTTCCCTTGAAACTTACCAAATATGAGAAACTAGAAGACATATCATCCGGTAAAGAAAAGGAAGGAACTAAAGTAAAGTCAAAGAGGTCATATGATAGTTTTCAAAAGGAGGATGAAGAAAAGACAGATTTCTGATGATGGGCTTAAAGAGCTAAAGGCAACAGGCACTAAAGCAGTCAAAGTGTCTGGTGGTGCCTGCACCTGGAGTTAAGGTTTCAAGCTAAAAATCCACAGGCATTTTCATTGTAAACCTTCAAAAATTTGTAAGTCCCTTGACCTTCGTAGTTGCTTGTATGTGTCTTTTTATGTACAAGTTCAAATGTACATTGGCAGACCCGAGAAGAAGTTCAATCGGCTTCAGAAAAGTGAAAAAATAGTTGTATGCATCATTGTATGCCTATCAAGTTTGTATGTGTCATTCGGGTGCATTTATGGAGGTAAAAAAGTGGATATACATAGCAGATTCCCGATATATTCCATGTTTGTATCAAAAGGTTACATGTATATGATGTTGTATATTTGATATACAATGGGTAGATACAACGTCAGATCTCAAAAGTTATCAAATCGGGCCTGGCAGGTGGTGGTACAAATGGCAAAGTTGAAAAGTCAAAGGCCTTTCCTTGTATCATGTGTTGTATGTATCTCTGATATACAACTGCATATACAAGGTGATGTACAAGCAAACGCGGCCAAGGAATTAACTGCATTTGTGAAATGGGTGAAGTTCTCCATTGTATATTGGGGTTGTATGCTCCCAACATACAATTAGACATACAACGAGCAGATACAAAGAAACATACAAGGCAAGAGCGGTCAAAGTCAACGATGTTCAAAAACCTGGTGGGGCCCACATAGTTGTATGTCCCAGATTGTATGTATGTGCTATATACAATGCAAAATGCAAAGCACATATACAATCTAGACATGAAAAGAAAAGGTGTTTTGATAGATTTCAGTTTGGAGTCCGCAGTTGGTTGTATGTTGGGCATTGTATATGCGATATACAATGAGAGATGCAAAGATGCCGATACAACGCTGGATTCAAAATTTATTCTAATATGCCTCATAAGTGTGATGAAATCTGTAGTTGTATGTATGTGCAATATACAAGGAGATATACAAAGGATGAAGATACAAAGCCTAGACCTGATTGCTGTTTCAATTTGTTTCACAATGATTTGGGGTCCGTGCTTGTATGTGTTGTGATTGTATGTATATACAATTGCATATACAACCACATATGCAAATGTTGATACAATGGATTACTGATGAAGATGCAAATACACAATGATGGAGAACCAATCAGGGGGTGACACGTGTCCAAAGGCAATTGTATGTATATGCAACTGCATATACAAAGATTTGAAGGTGAAAAGGCAAAAATGGGCAAAAAAGGTAAAATGTATCTTCATGCTGCGAAAAGTCAAAGGAGCAAATAGACACCTGTGTGGTACATTTTCATTGGCTGATGACTTTTCAAAGCTGGTGACTAGATTGCCCGAGTAATTTGAATCTATTGATCTTGGCGATGAGGAGGAAATTGATGGCCCTATTTCAAAATTTCATAGGAGGGTTTTCCTGTGCATTCGCAGCTACATTCCAGGCAGGCAAAAGTTCCTGAACACGCAAACTGCTGCATTTTTAGAAGTTGCAGGTAGGTTGGTCATTAATGGCAAAGTGCAGAGGTATGGTCAATGAATGACAGGCCAGCTACAATTTTTAGTGTAAAATCTTCAGGTGGTTGCACGTTTCCCCAGTTCCACCTGCTCCCTTCTTTTGCCTAGAGCATTGAATGTTTTCGGTGCCATTTAGATGGTGCATTGTATATGGTAGCATCTCGAAAAGACCATGTAATTAATTGCTGAGTACACGTTTTGGGTATAAGAGAACCGTGTTACTCATTTTTCTGGGAGAGGAAGACTTGGGCAATTTTTTGGAGGAAATAACAAAAATAGAGCTTTTCTGGGCTGTTCTATCTCTTTTGTCAGTTTATGAGTTGCATTTGAATGCATGTTGCATACATGTTCAGTTTCTTGTCATTTTTATATGAAAAATGTTTCATGGCATGTGTTTAGCTATTTGTCTCCATGGCTGTATGCATCCCTTCTTTTGAATCTAGTTGCTAAGGGTTACTAAGATTCTAGGATATAGATTTATGTATTGCATGCTTGATCTCTAACTTCCATTCAAGGAGTGGATTAAACATTTTTAGGTTAAGTATGAGGAAGAATGTATGGCAGTAGGGATATTTGTGAGTAGAGATAGCTAAATACTCATTCTTGGGTGATGTTTGTAAGGTAAGCACCAATTTAACCCCTTGAAACTTGAATCTCTATTGAGTTTGTGTAAATCATTCATCTGTATATGTCTAGTTGACTCCTTGCCCTGAGATAGGCATCGGTCTGCCCTTGTGTAGTAGTTATGATCCAAAACCCCTTATCTTGCATCCAAAACATAAATACAAATTGTTTCGTAATTCCAACCTATTAGTTTGTAGGATTAGAAGTAGGACCCCGCATGCTCTCATCCTTAACCAGTTAGATATGTCCAAGAACATTGCCAGCCTTGTGATTTATCATGCAAACCTTGGTCCAAACATGAGAGTATTCTGCCTGTGACTAAAAGGCTAAATCTTTCTATTGGGTGAGTCAAAGTTAAATCTTTAGCTATAGGGATACCCCCCTTGGTGCGGTGGAACTAGAAGTGAAGGGGAAGCAACTCATGCAACCTCCTATATTTGTTGGCCGAATCTGCCTGTGCATTGGAACTAGCAAACCCTTTGTTGATTTAGGAAAAACTCCAAAAAAGTGGCGACTCTGCTGGGGAGTTGAATTAAAAGTGTTATTTTTTCCCATCCGAGTCACCAACAAAGTGGTGATTCTGTTGGGGACTTGATATCTGGACCTTTCATGTGAATAATGGTGCTCTGCTGGTGGAATGAACTCAGAAAAATATTTGTTCTATGATGAGCTTTTAGTTGTTTGAATGTTTTATCCCCTTTGGAGAGGTGGTGACTCTGCAAAAAAGTTCGCAGTGCACATGAAAGGCCAATGTATGTTGTTGTGATCTAAAAATATTTTTTTCAAGACTTCAACATTTGGATGAGAAAAGGTATATGGCTCCTTCCCACTTGTATTTGTTGTTTTATTGCATAAGTTAAATGCCAAGGGGAAGCCTTAGGTCTTAGGTAGACATAAGATGTTTGAGATTGAAATTTTCATGAATCCAAGTATGTATTCACCCATACTCAGCCAAGAAAGGAATGAAATGTTGTGTAAAAAAATTGAAGAGATAAAGAATAGGTTGATATCCTTAGAGGCTCGGCAAGCTCAGTTAAATAATAATCATGTTGTGTCTGCCAGTCAGAATGCTAAACCTCTTGTCAACTCTTTTGATCCTTTGTATGACCAATTAGATTTGTCATGGGTTGACTATAAAGTTGAAAGTATGCCTGCTCAGATTTACAATCAGATGCCTAGATTTAGTGGACACAGTGTGTGTGATGGGGGTGCACATATCCAAAAATTTCACAGCTTCATGGAGAAATACTTATTTGGAGATGAGGATATGTGGATGAGGTTTTTTGTTAGATCCTTTGGTACAAGAGCTAGAGATTGGTATTTGAGCTTTCCTGAGAAATCCTTTGCCTGTTGGGATGAACTTGTTGACAATTTTAGAAAGGAATTTGCAAGATAACCTGCTGATCTTGTTGTAAGGTTAATGGAAATTAGAAGACAAGATGAAGAGCCCAGTATTGATTTTAGTCATAGATTTCCAGTTGCCCTTTCACAAATCCCTAAAGACTTCAGACTTGATACTCCAGCCTGCATTAGCATATACTTTGAAGCTTTTGAAAAGGGCTCTAGTGCAATATTGAGGGAATTCAAGATAACAAGTGTGCATATGGCATACAAGTTTTTAGAAAATATAGAAAAGATGAGGGATGAGCACATATAGAATTCCCTGTCCACAGGCTTTGGTATGAATAGCAGTTGTGTGGTTGCAAATGACCAAGTTATCATGGCATCATTTGAAGACAAATGTGTAAATGAGAAGATAGAAGTTGAGATTGCTATGTTTGAACATAGTGATGACAATAATCCTCAACTGGATTGTTCACCAGTGAAGGATGCCAACGAGAGGATCAATGATGACTTCTAGTTCAAGGCTGAGGTATCTGGTTCTGAAAATAATGATGAGGTTATGGGAAACAATGAGTATTTGTTGGATTGGGTTTGTGGGGATGATTGTGAGTATTGTGCACATGATAGAGAAGAAATAAGCAAACGAAAGAGCAGTTCCATGTTTGAATCATTGTCTTTTATTTAGACACATGGAGATGATGAAGAGAAATCAGAGATTGAAACAAGTACTAGTGATGATACATATAATGATGAGGATTTGGTTGAGTATGGTGAAAATCAAGATACTGTTATTAATAAGGATTCTGAATTTCATCTTGATGAAAGAGTGACCAACATTTGTCATGAAGGTTGTTACAAAGAGGTGCCTAAGTCTGAGCCTTTCCTGTTTGGTGCAGCTAAAGGTTGTTTGCATGAAGTGCACAAATATGAATATGACAGCTTCTTCTTTGATATGCCAACTTATGATAAAATGAGACCTGATGATCCTAGCTATATAGTGGACTATGAGAGCTTTCAATTTTTAGTCTAGTTGGGAGATCATTTTACAATGCATATTGCTGATATAGATGATGATAAGTGTTAAATGTCATATTAGAATGCATTGTTTGATGAATATGACATTCACATGTTTCTTAATGCTGAGGGTTGTTTGCATAAGGTTGACAGAGGTAGTGCTGACAGGGGCAAGCTCAATGAGATGTTTGAATATGCAAATGACAAGGGTTGTTTGTAGGTAGACAATAGCAATATCTTCAGGCTTGATCCAGTAAAATCAGATGAAAATCAGGTATTTGACATGGGAGGCTACTGGTTCTTCCTTTTTGGTGGCCCTAGGCCACCAAGTATGTTTCAAAAATGTGATCTATGATGCAGGTTGGTGCAATGTTTGACTCTATAGCCCAATGGATAAGGCCCAGTCTGTGTCCCAGAGATCTAGAGTTCTTGCCATGCCTGCAAGAGGCATGCGTCCCCAAATGGAGCCAAAGGTGGTGCTTGCACCTGGAGTTAAGGTTTCAAGCTAAAAATCCACAGGCATTTTCATTATAAACCTTCAAAAATTTCTAAGTCCTTTGGCCTTCGCCTTCGTAGTTGCTTGTATGTGTCTTTGTATGTACAAGTGCAAATGTACATTGGCGAACCTGAGAAGAAGTTCAATCGGCTTCAGAAAAGTGAAAAAATAGTTGTATGCATCATTATATGCATATCAAGTTTGTATGTGTCATTCAGGTGCATTTTTGGAGGTAAAAAAGTGGATATACATAGCAGATTCCCGGTATATTCTGTGTTTGTATCGAAAGGTTGCATGTATATGATGTTGTATATTTGATATACAATAGGTAGATACAACGTCGGATCTCAAAAGTTATCAAATCGGCCCTGGCAGGCTGTGGTACAAATGGCAAAGTTGAAAAGTCAAAGGCCTTTCCTTGTATCATGCGTTGTATGTATCTCTGATATACAACTGCATATACAAGGCGATGTACAAGTGGACATGGCCAAGGAATTAACTACATTTGTGAAATGGATGAAGTCCGCCATTGTATATTGGGGTTGTATGTTCCCAACATACAATCAGACATACAACGAGCGGATACAAAGAAACATACAAGGCAGGAGTAGTCAAAGTCAACGATGTTCAAAAACCTGGTGGGGCCCGCACAGTTGTATGTCCCAGATTATATGTATGTACTATATACAATGCAAAATGCAAAGCACATATACAAATTGTACGTGAAAAGAAAATGTGTTTTGGTGGATTTCAGTTTGGATTCTGCAGTTGGTTGTATATTGCACATTATATATGCGATATACAATGAGAGATGCAAAGATGCTGATACAATGACAGATTCAAAATTTATTCTAATCTGCCTCATAAGTGTGATGAAACCTGTAGTTGTATGTATGTGCAATATCTAAGGAGATATACAAAGGATGAAGATACAAAGCCTGGACCTGATTGCAGTTTCATTTTGTTTCTCAATGATTTGGGGTCCGCGCTTGTATGTGTTGTGATTGTATGTATATACAATTGCATATACAACCACATATGCAAATGTTGATACAATGGATTGCTGATGAAGATGCAAATACACAGCGATGGAGAACCAATTAGGGGGTGACACGTGTCCAAAGGAAGTTGTATGTATATACAACTACATATACAAAGATTTGAAGGTGAAAAGGCAAAAATGGGTGAAAAAGGTAAAATGTATCTTCATGCTGCAAAAAGTCAAAGGAGGAAATAGACACCTGTGTGGCATGTTTTCATTGGCTAATGACTTTTCAAAGCTGGTGACTAGATTGCCTAAGTGATTTGAAGCTATTGATCTTGGCGATGAGGAGGAAATCAACAGCCCTGTTTCAAAATTTCATAGGAGGGTTTTCCTGTGCATTCGCAGCTGCATTCTAGGCGGGAAAAGCTCCTGAACACGCAAACTACTGCGTTTCCAGAAGCCACAGGTAGATTGGCCATTAATGGTGAAGTGAAGAGGTATGGTTGATGAACGAAAAGCTAGCTACCATATTTAGTGTAAAATCTTCAGGTGGTTGCACGTTTCCCCAATTCCACCTGCTCCCTTCTTCTTCTTCTTCTACCTAGAGTATTGAATGTTTTCGACACCATTTAGATGGTGCATTGTATCTGGAAGCATCTCGAAAAGGCCATGTAATTAATTATTGAGTACACGTTTTGGGTATAAGAGAACCGTGTTACTCATTTTTCTAGGAGAGGAAGACTTGGGCAATTTTTTGGAGGAAATAATGAAAATAGAGCTTTTCTGGGCTATTCTATCTCTTTTGTGAGTTTATGAGTTGCATATGAATGCATGTTGCATACATGTTCAGTTTCATGTCATTTTTATATGAAAAATGCTTCATGGCATGTGTTTATCTATTTGTCTCCATGGCTGTATGCATCCCTTCTTTTGAATCTGGTTGCTAAGGCTTAATAAGATTCTAGGATATAGATTTATGTATTGCATGCTTGATCTCTAACTTCCATTCAAGGAGTGGATTAAACTGTTTTAGGTTAAGTATGAGGAGGAATGTATGGAAGCAGGGATATTTGTGAGTAGAGATAGCTAAATACTCATTCTTGGGTGATGTTTGTAAGGTAAGCACCAATTTAACCCCTTGAAACTTGAATCTCTATTGAGTTTGTACAAATCATTCATTTGTATACGTCTAGTTGACTCCTTGCCTTAAGATAGGCACCGGTCTGCCCTTGTGTAGTAGTTATGATCCAAAACCCCCTATCTTGCATCTGAAACATAAATACAAATCATTTCGTAATTCCAACCTATTAGTTTGTAGGATTAGAAGTAGGACCATGCATGCTCTCATCCTTAACCAGTTAGATATGTCCAAGAACATTTCCAGCCTTGTGATTTATCATGCAAATCTTGGTCCAAACATGAGAGTATTCTGCCTGTGACTAAAAGGCTAAATCTTTCTATTGGGTGAGTCAAAGTTAAGTCTTTAGCTATAGGGATATCCCCCTTGGTGCGGCAGAACTAGAAGTGAAGGGGAGGTAGCTCACGCAACCTCCTGTATTTGTTGGCCGAATCTGCCTGTGCATTGACACTGGCAAACCCTTTGCTGATTCGGGAAAAACTCCAATAGTGTCTAAGGAGAAGCAAAGTAGGATGACAAATAAGAGGCAGAAATCAGAGGCTGATGTTGAGAAGCCAATTCCCTTTGTGAAAAACATTGTCAAGATAATCACTGTTGATGGGAATTTAAAACCACTGACTAAATTCTATAATCTTTACAATGACGCTGACAAAAGACTTTTGGAAGAAGCCACTATCAAGTACTTGAATGTATTCAATCGAGCACTGCTAGAAATTTTGTCAGAAGTTCCAAAAGGCTTAAGAGACATCTTGGAAATAAGAAAAGAAGCTACCAAGTCAAAAGATATGGAGCTGAGGGAACATGTGTTAATCACTCTATGTCCAGTAATCTCTAGCAAAGAAGCAGATAATTTTTTAAAGAGGTCAAAAATGCATTCAAGAGCAAGACAAGAATGAACAAACTAATGATTGGAGAGATAGAAGAAGTAGTCCAAGAAACTGAACAAATTTTGAGAAAAGCATTGGACAAAAATAAGTTCTTTGTAGTTTTAGATGAACCTGCTGATGACACATTAGTTTTGGATGAAGAAGAGTAGCAAAAAGATGAGCAACAATTTGGAATAAATAACTCTTCTGTCCCGAAAGAGGAAGCAATAAATAAGGAAGATGAAAATATAAAAGATGAAACTGCTGATGCAGGAGGTATTCTAATTCCTCTAGATTATTCTAACAAAGAAGACACAGAGAAAAATATAAAAACAGATGATCAAATTGAAGATGATTCATTGAAGATTGGAGAGCATGAAACAGAAAGGCTAAAGACCAAGAAGTAGAAGAAGTTAGGGAGAAAAATGATAAAGATGAAGAGATTGCAAAGGATGATGAAGAGCCCAAGAAGGACAATCTAGTTGATAGTACCGGTAATAATTAGATAGACCCATCATCATTTTGGGCAAGAGACACTGTGGAGGTAGTGAGGGAAATTTTGGAAAGATACAAACAAATTGAAGAAGATCAGGACATTAAACAAGGTCCAATAAATTTTGATATGTTATCTCTAATGCAGAAAATAAAGTTGGCTTCTATAGCTCAAGCCAAAGCAAGAGAAGAAATTTTGAAGTCTCACATAGAAGATAATGAGCTACTTGGTCTGGCATCAGGGATTTTAGAGAAAATCATGCCAACTCACCAAAAGGATTCTTCTACATCCCCCTCTGGACAGTTAAAGAACCTAATAAACTCTATAAGTACACATTTTGAATCCCTAGAGAAGTCTGCAGAGGTCAAGGTCCAAAAGGAATTTAATGATAAAATATTTGATGCTCTTAAAGGTTTGATTGGAGTTGATAGAATGGTGTTGGCTGCTAGTATAAAGAGTATTCAAAATGCTCCTACAGAAGGAGGAAATGTATATAAATTTTGCTTATCTTGTCCTAAAGTTTTAGAGGATCTTGAAGATAAAATAAAAGTGTCTAAGCAAAAATTATCTAGTGTATCAAATTCTTTTGATCTGGTGACAGCATTAGTGGCAAGCAAGGAGGGTCAAGTGATCAGCTTGATTGAGGATATAAATAAATTGACAAAAGAAAAGGAGAGTATAGAGGCCAGAATGAGTGAGCTCCGGGGACTAATTTCCCCCAAAATGGAAGCAATGTTTAATGCCTTAATTGAAGCCCAAGCTATAGCTCATTCAAGTGACCCCATTGATCTACAGACGACTGAATCTCAAGCATTTCTTTTCAATGGCCACATCTCAATTTTGTACACTATAAAGAAGAGTTGATAGTGAGCTAGCACAGTTAAAGAGCATTTTTGGTGATATACTTAAGTTCATGTAAATAAGACTTAAGGACTGTTTGTACATATGTGGCCTGGTATGTAGAATTTTTGTACATATTTTGGTTTGCGGACCCCACCCTTTTCCATTGATGTCAAAGGGGGAGTGAAGAGAAGTGAAAAATGAGGAATCTAGTAAAGGGGGAGCATTGGAGAATAGTGAAAAGCATAAGTGTACTTAGTAATGGGGAGTTGTTCCGACACTTAGTCATTTTTCACTAAGTGTTGCCATCAATGCCAAAGGAGGAGATTGTTGGCAAGAGACACTACTACGCATGATAGGTGTTGCCATTGATGGCAACTAAGTCTATCCTACACATTTGCATTATATGATTTCATAACGGAAGTTAGAGTGAGGATTTGTCTAAGTCCGGAGTCAGAAACAAAGCATGTGATAGGGTCGGGTATCTTACTTCAGATCTCTCCGGTAGTAAATCACAATGTACAACAGATCTAAGGGAGTAATAAGGACTATCAAGACTATCTAGACCTAGGAATTTAGCGTCCGGTGATGAAGGATTCAAAAACTATAAGCATTTGAGTATCAGGCTCCAGTTAGTCAGTACAGTTAGAAGAAGAACAGGAAGACCTAGTATTTGATCTTAGTCCAGATGAAGAAAAGTTGTTGGTTAAGTAATTTGTGATAACTAGTGGTATTGGTTGACATGGTTGATGATTTAAAAACACAAGTTTTTGGTCTGCGTTGCTAATTATGCATGGATTCAGCCAACAAAGTAGAGGTCTTCATAAATGTTCTAAGTTTTCTCTAAGCCGACTACAGTTGATAAAATTTCTTGATGAGGATATTTATAATCGATGGATTTGAGTCTTGTGGTGTGTGTGTAGTGTGATGATGGAGTAAGTGTGAAAAAGAGCAGAAGAAGTACGAAGGAAAATATCTAAGCTTGGATTATGGTAGAAGAGTGAAATAGAGCAGAATAAGGATGAAGTGTGTAAGATCAGTATTCTGAGCTTAACCAAAACTAAATTTCTGCATTGGTAGATGCTATTCATCAGTTCAAACATTCTATTATCTTCTTGGAATCATTTCTGTAGACAGTGAGCCTCTTGGAGCAGTGAGCTCTAGGTAGTGAGACCTGAAGGCATGTGCCTTCCCGATTTGTAATACTTTTAACAGAGTACAAATTCTTGTGGGTTAACCCCCACTGTGGTTTTTCCCTTAACATGGTTTCCATGTTAAAAATCTTGGTGTCAATTGTGTTATTTATGTTTCTGCTCATGTAATATTGATTCTTACTTTTCATGGTTATACCATTAATCTGTTAATAAGTGGTAACAAAGAATTCAACTGCAGCAAGCATTAAAGTTTTAAGACAACTGATTCACCCCCCTCTCAGTTATCTACCCTAATTCCAACACACAAAAGCTCAAATAGACTTGTTCTAGATTGCATCCCAAGACTTATTGTACTTTAAAGATGCAAACATAAATTAAGAATATGCAAGAAACACATAAACGATAAACTAAATGAACTTGAGGAAGAAAATCAAAGAAATGAAAGGCATAAGTTTTCTATTCTCAATATTCAAAAAGTAGTTACAACTCCAGGACAACAATGTAGGAGTTAAGGACAACAATTTAGGAGTTAAGGACAACACTGAGAGAGGGGTGAATCAGTGTTGTGTATCTCTAATCTTTTTATAAACTTTAACTTGGAGAGCACAAGGAGAGAAAGTTATCATTGAATTATCAAACATATATGCACATAACTGAGAATGAAAACAAAAACTCATGAGTAAAACATACAACCATAGGGAGATGATCAATATGAATCAAGACACAAGAATTGCACGAGTGGAAAACCCTCCAGGGGTAGAAAAACCACTCCAGAACTGCCTCACTGGCTACAAAGAAGCCTCACTGGCTACAATATGTGTCTCACTGACCTACAAGCCTCACTGGCATACTATTTTGAAGCACCAGCTTCAAGGAGCACCAACCCCTACTATAGAATAGACTGAAAACAAGAATTCAGAGGGTTTCTCTATTTCAATACAAAACATTTCTTCTTTCTCATGTGTTTGTCAAATGTCCATTCTATTCAAAATCAATCCTACATCCGGATACACTCAACAACACTGCATGCATAGTCTCAATGTCTTTGCTCAATTAAATTCATGATTCATACACCTGATTATCATTGCAATTGCATATTATCTTTCTGATAATCTTGTCAATCTATGTATCTGTATTTGATCCTGTCAGTTCATCATTCATTTGCACAACATCACTCACACTTTATGTATATAATCTCTCATCATCTGTATATTTCATTTCTGTCTTTCAAGACCCATCATCAATGCACCTAAAAAACTATTATATGTAAATTGGATGTCTTTTCATCTTTCACATTCTGCACAGTCATTTGCTCTCACTGAAGATCATTTTGTCCTTTCATCTTCTCTTTTTAATGTCTTCAAAAACAATGCATCTTATCTTGTCATCTGCAAAAATAAAAGAACATAATATCTAATCCTCAAAACCTTTCACATTCTCCAAATTCACGAAACCAAAATCCCATTAATATTTCCTCTTAGAGATGAAAGAATATCTTTTCATATTTGAGACTTTTCATTTCAATTCTCTTCAATTTCCTAATCATTTGCCATTTTTAAGATCTCACACAAAAATTATTTTCTTCATCTACAAAATAATATCAAAATGAGCCTTCAATCAATCTGCAAAATAAGAGTTAGAAATCATATTTATTTTTGCACCAATCTGCCCTGAAAATATTATCTTTCTCTTGATATTCCTGCAAGAAAATTTAATCATCAAACTCTTTATCTTCTCTTCAATCCATAAAATTTGTCTTAAAAAAAATTTGTATCCAATCTGCCTTATTCTCAAACAAAACTCTTAAACTTCATCCCAAAAATATCTTCAAAAGACAATCTCCTGCAAATAAAAAATCTTTTCAACTTCTTCCTTAAAAAAAATCTTCTTCAAACAACTTCTTTTCTTCTCTTTAACAAAAATCTTTTCCTTCACAAAAATTTTGTTCATCTTCTCTGCAAAAATGACCCTTCATATTCTTTTCAACAAGACCCTTCATATCCTTAAAAAAAAATTCACCAATTTTTCTTAAAAAAAATCCCCTCAAAAAACATTTTGATGTTTATCTCTTTATACAAAAATCTCTTCATACAGATTTTTCTCTTTTAGAAAAAACAATAAAAATCTCCTTATTAAAAAAAAAACTCCTTATATATCACATAAGGGACCGACCAAAAAGATTTAGAAGGAAATTACTAAGTTTTAAAAAGGAAACAATTCATCTTTGATTTCGGGCTTCAAAAAAGATTCTAAACTCTTCTCAAATTTTCAAGGAAATAATAGCCTTTTCCTTAATGCACACAAACCCGTGCCCTCTTGACCTTTTGGTGGTGATAAAGATTTAAATTCAAAAACATTGACATCCCGCCCATTTGCCCTATGGTCTTAAAGACTTGCTCCATCGACAAAATGTGGAAAGGGGCCGATTGGCCTATGTTCTTAAACCCTCCACACGGTGACATTTTAAGTTGTCAACCTTCTATCACAAGTCACCAATTCAATATAACAAAAGTGCCATAGTGTTAAGATTTATGTTAAAATATAAATGATTTTAAATCTTATTCAAAAACCTTTGACTACATTAGCACTTCTTGATCACATAATCACATATGATCATGATCTCCTGAATATGCAGACATCTTGAAGCATCCTTAGAAAGGTCATCAACTGAAACACCATCAACCAAACATCTTCATGTGAAATTTTTGATAAGCCTATTCCTTTAGATCATGATAAGAATGAGAACCATCATCTGAATACTTCATTGAACATTCTGAACCACCAACAAAATAAAGTAATCAACCTGTTACAAACTTGAAGCATATTAACAATCAATAACAACCTTGCCTTGAGACACTCCCTGAGATGACCACCAAGCATCATACAATATGGAATGAACACAACTTCTAAGCAGACTCTAAAATTCTTGAGATCAACCTCCTGTGGATAAGACAATATACTCCAACAACATGAACTTATGAAGGTCATCATTTCACACTGCATAACCATGGATGATGAACATTTGTCAACACTTGACAACCCCAAACAAATCACCTTGTGACATCACTTACCAAAGAACATATGAAGACATCATTGAAGGTCAAACCTGATCAAACAAGTCCTGTGATTAATCATAAACCAACACCAAACATCAAGTGTATTCATGTGATCCTGTAAGCACTTGAAACACCAATATAGTGAGCATGATTGGTACATGAATGTTATCAAACACTTGTAATATTATCATCCATTTATCAAGTCAATCCTACTGACAACATCCTTCAACACTATGTGAACAACTATGAAATGCATGATCATGAACAACTTTTGTCAATAGTACAAGTGATCCACAAATGACCTGCAGCCTGATGATACTTTGCACAACTCAACTTTCTCAATACCTTTTGACATCAATGACAAACTATCACCATCAATCTCCCCCTTTGTCATTGATGGAAAAACTTCATGAAACATTTTCTCTTTCTCCCCCTTTTTGACATCAGATGACAAAGCCTGAATTAACTCCCCCTGAGAACAACTCCATTGAAAGATGTTATAGCATGATCATAACCATTATAATCATATTAAATTATGAACACTTTGAAGGCATAAACTCCTTAACCTTTCAACAAGAAATGATTTATGATTATAACAATCCTGAAGCCAATCATATGACAAACTTTTTTGAACATTACTATCTACTATTGCTGATTCAAAACATATCTTTAACTTCCTTTGATGAAAATGCAGGATATCACCATCAATGTCATAGTTTGAAGAACTATGTCTGAAACATATTAGTGAGTAAGATCATCAATGAAACAAGTGAAACACTATCTCCAAATCACCTGAAAGCTTCAATACTTATGCAAAACTTATGCCATAAAACATTACTCAACAAGGTAGTAGATATGACCATCAAATTATCATCCTACAACCAAACTATTCTGACACCTTTTTCTGACATGACAAAGAATGAAGACCATCTAAACTATCCTCCTATTCTTCACAAGACACCACATCTGAAACATACCGTATTATACAAGAACTACTGCCTCTTGACTTTGTCATTCAAACAAACAAACTGCATCTGCAACAACACTTTGCACAAAACAAAAACAGAGATAATTGCTATGAATTGAATTTTCATTTTTAGCCACCTTAGCCAACACATGCTAATTTTCTGATAAGAGCTTCTTGAGAGCATCTTAAGCTCTTTGGCATGATAACAAATACTTCACCATATCAAGATCCCAATGAACTGCAAAAACATATCAACTCAACCAAGTTATTCAACATCAACAAACTCTTTGAGCATTGAACTCCTGATCATTCTTTCAACATCTTGTTTGCATACAAAACCAAAGATCACTTGCATCACTAAAAAGCACTGAAGATCAACATAGTTAGCAATACCATCATAAATTTTATTTCAAGAATCAACATGACAAGATCACCATCTTCTCCTGAAACTTCTTGGGGATAATTGATATATCAAGAACAACTCCCCCTCACATCATGCTAACTATTATTCAACTGATGATGTAACTTGTGCTGGATGCACAAGTTTGGGATTTACCTTCTCACGACTCTTTTGCTTCCACACTTTTAAGGTGCTTTCTTTCTCCAAACCTTTTCAACCTTCTTCTTTTCCCAACCTTTCAAATTAGGTGAAGCTATTCTTCCAAACCTTTTGCAACTATATGCTTTGTGACCAGGAGAATTACACTTGAAACAAACAATATTAGTATTCCTGATTGAAGCAAAATGATTTCTTTTGCAATTAACTGATTTATGTCCAAATTGATTACAAGTATGACAATATCCATTAAATGAATAATTATACCTGTACATATATGCTTGTCTTGCAGGGGCATTTCTTCTAAATTTTCTCCTTTTGATTTTGCATTTTGTCTTCAGGGGTAGCAGTATGACAATTTAAATCAATCTTCCTTTTAGGAGTCTCTCTGATTTTTGAACATTCTCCCTTTTCATCAAATTTGAGATTTTTTTCCAACTGATTTCTAACATCCTCAATTTCTTTACTTAAAGAAATTATTTCTTTTTCTAGCTTTTGACATTCAACCTTTTTAGCCTCCAACTCAAATTTTGTTTCATCAGTGATCTTCTTAGCTTTCTCAACCTCTGTCTTCAACTGACAATCAATTTGTCTGATTCACCTGCTTGATTCTTTAAGTCTACAATCAGGTTTCCTACCTCTTCAAGATCTAAAACAACTTTGTCCTTGAATTCTTTCTTTTGTTTAATCTGATCTTTTAATCTCATGTTTTCTTTACTAAGTTGCTTAATTGTATCTAGGGCACATAGAAGCTCTCCTTCAAAATCAACCTCACAAATATCTTCATTAAACTCCTGTTCATCTTCATCATTAGTCTCAATAGCAAAGACATCTTTTCTTTCTTTAAATTTATCAAAATTCTCAACTACATGACCATTCTTTGTATCAATTATCAAGGGTGACAAATGCAATAAATCATTGCTGGGCACAACTGAGGCTTGTTTTACCATCTTTTGATTAGCATCTTTATTTGACATCTTAATTCTATTCTTCTTACCCATTTTACTCCACTACCAGGACCTACCCGAGCCTATTAAACTTCAAAAAGGGAACCTGGGCTCTGATACTAATTGTAGGAGTTAAAGACAACACTGAGAGGGGGGTGAATCAGTGTTGTGTAAATTCTCTAATCTTTTTACAAACTTTAACTTGGAGAGCACAAGGAGAGAAAGTTATCATTGAATTATCAAACACATGTGCACATAACTGAGAATGAAAACAAAAACTCATGAGTAAAACATACAACCATAGGGAGATGATCAATATGAATCAAGACACAAGAATTGCACGAGTGGAAAACCCTCCAGGGGTAGAAAAACCACTCCAGAACTGCCTCACTGGCTTAACTGATAAAACATGCCTCACTGGCTACAAAGAAGCCTCACTGGCTACAATATGTGTCTCACTGACAAATGTTAGGGTCTCACTGACCTACAAGCCTCACTGGCATATTGTTTAGAAGCACCAGCTTCAAGGAGCACCAACCGCTACTACAGAACAAACTAAAAAGAAGAATTCAGAGGGTTTCTTTGTTTCAATACAAAACATTTCTTCTTTCTCATGTGTTTGTCAAATGTCCATTCTATTCAAAATCAATCCTACATCTGGATGCACTCAACAACACTACATGCATAGTCTCAATGTCTTTGTTCAATCAAATTCATGATTCATACACCTGATTATCATTGCAATTGCATATTATCTTTATGATAATCTTGTCAATCTATGTATCTATATTTGATCCTGTCAGTTCATCATTCATCTGCACAACATCACTCACACTTTATGTATATAATCTCTCATCATCTGTATATTTCATTTCTGTCTTTCAAGACCCATCATCAATGCACATGAAAAACTATTATATGTAAATTGGATGTCTTTTCATCTTTCACATTCTGCACAGTCATTTGCTCTCACTGAAGATCATTTTGTCCTTTCATCTTCTCTTTTTAATGTCTTCAAAAACAATGCATCTTATTTTGTCAACTGCAAAAATAAAAGAACATAATATCTAATCCTCAAAACCTTTCACATTCTCCAAATTCACGAAACCAAAATCCCATTAATATTTCCTCTTCGAGATGAAAGAATATCTTTTCATATTTGAGACTTTTCATTTCAATTCTCTTCAATTTCCTGATCATTTGCTATTTTTAAGATCTCACACAAAAATTATTTTCTTCATCTACAAAATAATATCAAAATGAGCCTTCAATCAATCTGCAAAATAAGAGTTAGAAATCATATTTATTTTTGCACCAATCTGCCCTGAAAATATTATCTTTCTCTTGATATTCCTACAAGAAAATTTAATCATCAAACTCTTTATCTTCTCTTCAATCCATAAAATTTGTCTTAAAAAAAATTTGTATCCAATTTGCCTTATTCTCAAACAAAACTCTTAAACTTCATCCCAAAAATATCTTCAAAAGATAATCTCCTACAACTAAAAAATCTTTTCAGCTTCTTCCTTAAAAAAAATCTTCTTCAAACAACTTCTTTTCTTCTCTTTAACAAAAATCTTTTCCTTCACAAAAATTTTGTTCATCTTCTCTATAAAAATGATCCTTCATATTCTTTTCAATAAGACCCTTCATATCCTTAAAAAAAAATTCACCAATTTTTCTTAAAAAAAATCCCCTCAAAATTTTTTTGATGTTTATCTCTTTATACAAAAATCTCTTCATAAAGATTTTTCTCTTTTAGAAAAAACAATAAAAATCTCCTTATAAAAAAAAAAAACTCCTTATTTATCACATAAGGGACCGACCAAAAAGATTTAGAAGGAAATTACTAAGTTTTAAAAAGGAAACAATTCATCTTTGATTTTGGGCTTCAAAAAAGATTCTAAACTCTTCTCAAATTTTCAAGGAAATAATAGCCTTTTCCTTAATGCACACAAACCCGTGCCCTCTTGACCTTTTGGCGGTGATAAAGATTTAAATTCAAAAACATTGACATCCTGCCCATTTGCCCTATGGTCTTAAAGACTTGCTCCATCGGTAAAATGTGGAAAGGGGTCGGTTGGCCTATGTTCTTAAACCCTCCACACGGTGACATTTTAAGTTGTCAACCTTCTATCACAAGTCACCAATTCAATATAACAAAAGTGCCATAGTGTTAAGATTTATGTTAAAATATAAATGATTTTAAATCTTATTCAAAAACCTTTGACTACATTAGCACTTCTTGATCACATAATCACATATGATCATGATCTCCTGAATATGCAGACATCTTGAAGCATCCTTAGAAAGGTCATCAACTAAAACACCATCAACCAAACATCTTCATGCGAAATCTTTGATAAGCCTATTCCTTTAGATCATGATAAGAATGAGAACCATCATCTGAATACTTCATTGAACATTCTGAACCACCAACAAAATAAAGTAATCAACCTGTTACAAACTTGAAGCATATTAACAATCAATAACAACCTTGCCTTGAGACACTCCCTGAGATGACCACCAAGCATCATACAATATGGAATGAACACAACTTCTAAGAAGACTCTAAATTTCTTGAGATCAACCTCCTGTGGATAAGACAATACACTCCAACAACATGAACTTATGAAGGTCATCATTTCACATTGCATAACCATGGATGATGAACATTTGTCAACACTTGACAACCCCAAACAAATCACCTTGTGACATCACTTACCAAAGAACATATGAAGACATCATTGAAGGCCAAACTTGATCAAACAAGTCCTGTGATTAATCATAAACCAACACCAAACATCAAGTGTATTCATGTGATCCTGTAAGCACTTGAAACACCAATATAATGAGCATGATTGGTACATGAATGTTATCAAACACTTGTAATATTATCATCCATTTATCAAGTCAATCCTACTGACAACATCCTTCAACACTATGTGAACAACTGTGAAATGCATGACCATGAACAACTTTTGTCAATAGTACAAGTGATCCACAAATGACCTGTAGCCTGATGATACTTTGCACAACTCAACTTTCTCAATACCTTTTGACATCAATGACAAACTATCACCATCAAACAATATTGTAGCAAAAATAGACATGCAATAAGTGAGCAAACACTGGATTACAAAGGACACAAAGTTGAACAAGCACTTGAATAATAATTTGCAGGCTAGAATAGGGACAACAAATTATGCTATCACAATTACTGTTACTAAACAATGGGCAAGGATGCCCTTATTTATACACAAATCAAAGGAGTAGGGAACCCTAAAATCTCATTGATCCTAGCTAACTCGCTTGCCAACTAGCAAGCTTTATTTCTATTGTAAGCAAAGATTACAACTAACATCCGCTTTAAAACAATCTACTTTAAAGCAAAGAAAGCTCCAAGTATTACAAAGTGATTTTTTCTATTTAAAGGATGGATAAGATTTGAATGAAATGCTTTAAATCAAAAAGCATTGAGTTAAAGCTTCTTTTTGAGTCCCATCCTTATCTACATTGCTGCCCCATTGGTGATATCATTCACTGATATTTTGGGAGACAATATTTTCCAAAAAGCTAGTAACCATATAATTGCCAGGAACATTGATGCTTTCCAAGATGAAAATCTGATTTTATAACGTCTCTTCATCATCGACAACCATCTATAGGAATTCATGAACTTCATCCACAATTTTATCAAACTTTATTGTCACAGCGGCAAAATGATCCATCTTGCTGACACTGAGGTCACCATTAAAATTATTGCAGACAAGAGTCTAAAATTCTGTCTGTACTTCCCTGAGATCACACAGGGTACCATCTTCTTTCTCATATGAACATGGGACCTGAGAAACAAAAGACCTCATGAACTTGAGAGCACTTATCACCTTTTCTTTCCATTCCACTAACTCTGAGGATATCCTCTCATGGGTTTCTACTATGAAAAGATATTGTGCTTTCCAAGTAGAAACCTTCTTCTTATTTTCTACTGAATTGATAAAATCATATGCTACCTTCAAGTCAAAGATTATGATCTCAAATATTGGCTTGTCTTCAACTATACTTTGCTCAAGCCCTTGAATGCCTTGACATAGATCATAAGCATTGTATTTCAATTGATAGAAATATGAATGTACAAATATGCCTTTAGTTACAAACTCTTCCACCCAATCCTTCATGTGCCTCCCATAAATAACCAACTAACTTAGTTGCTAGTGATCAGACGGTGATTCAAGAATCTGAGGAAGTAATAAGTTGACTTGCAAAGTGCCTTGAAGAAGATTGGAAATATATTGCTGTAGCTACCTATTTTTAGCCTTGAGGGCTGCTTTATCTTCTCCATCCTTCAACACTCTCTCTTTTAGATTATCTGCTACAACCTCAAAGAGATTCACATCTGTGAGCTAGGTACTTCTACTAAGATTGGCTCTGACCACCTTGAAGTCATCAACCTCAATCTCATTGACACTCTTATCTTCTGGTGGTGTTGCAGTTTAAAGAATAATCTCTCCATCAACATTTTTCTCCATTTGAACTTGTTTCTTAAATTTCTTCTCTGGTACATCTTGGCAGATGCTATCAAGTTCTATCAAGTTCAACTGGTATGAAGGCTTTCTCCTCTTCCTACCCAAGATGTTCTCAAGACAAGAAGAGCTAACTTCCTTGGGAGGCTTAGTTCCAGTTCTATCAACTTCTGATGAATCAATGTCTGTCCCAATGTTATGAAATGGTAAATCGGGTTCTGAATCTATGTGAATGGGAGAAGACCTTGGTGATGGAGGTGGAGAAACATGAACTAAAGGCATTTTTTCAACATGTGGTGCTGATTTAGTCGAAACTTCTGATGCAACTACTGGTTATTCCTGCTGAATATGGACTAGAGACTCAACCTTTTTCCTCTTCAATTTGGCCATCTTTGTTCCTTCTGGAAGAATGCTCATAGCCTTAACTCTTGGTTTGGGTTTAGAAGTGGAAGGTATAGATGTTCAAACAACTGGCGGCTCTGCAACCAGAATGACTTCTTTTTGCTTCTTATTATTCAAGAATATCATACTATTTTTGATAACCTGGTTCATTCTTTACATGATTGAGGTGCTCTCTTTGGCGAACCAATCAACTTGTGATAGTGGCTTTTGCTCGACCTGATCTTTGAAATACGTGGGAAGTAGAACCTCACCATCATCATTTGACAAGCCTTCTACATCCTCTAATAGGATATCAGCCAACTATTGCCTACTATAGCTACATTTCCGCACTTCAAACTCATTTGCACAATTAACCCAAAAATCTTCAACTGCAGGGGTATGCACACAATTTTGACCAAGGTGTGCTACAGAAACACCATGGGGATCATATGAAAACCTCCTGTGAAATGACTTGAGGCCATACTTGGACAATTCGCTACCAATTACTTTGGCATCTACTTAAGATTTGCATCTATATATACCCATCCCAACGAGAAAACTGAAAGTCATCTTATGCCTGCTACGTAAAAATGAGTGAACTTCAAAGAATTGCCTCAGAAATTCCATGAATGCTACCTCATCTATAGGATATCTTGGTAACATGACTAGCTCTCCTGAGAAACCATATACTCTAATATAGGATAAAGTGGTAAACTGGATAAACCAATCAGCCCACTTTGGCGCCATTGCTAATTTGGCATCAGCTGAAAACCGTATATGCAACTCATTATCAAGATCTCGCACTGCATACATAAGGAATGCATCATTTACCCAGAGTTTCAACAACTCATTATAATGTTGTTCAGCCTCTGAAAACTCTAACTGTGGGTAATGGTGATATATATGTCAAATGTCCAGAGTTTCAACAACATTCAAACCTCTAAATTGACCTTGAAGGGCCATCATATATGAGGTATGACATCATGTGGAATTCATGAGCTCTTTGAAAATCATTTATTTGATGGTGGAGACTATCACTGATTAGTGCTGACCAGTCAAAGTATTGTGTTCCGTCAACAATTTGGAACATGATGTAAAGCATCCAAGGATGAAATTTATTGGCTTCTGCTTGACTTGTTACCCGGTTTAGCAGAGTCATAATTATAGCCTATTCTTCCTTGAACTCTCCATGTCCAATGTTCTTTGGCAAAACATTATGCTTTTCTTTCAACCACTTTTGAGCAATCTTTTTCTGATATTTTTCCTTGTCATTGTGCCACACTCTCTTGTATTATTCAATTGAAATGATGAAGTTCTCCTTCCATGATGGTATTGAAAAATATTTCTCAATATCATTAGGCTTGAGGCTATAGAGTACACACCCATCTTTTGATTGGATTTCCCTTGTAACAGAATTGTAATGCTTGGTACAAGCAATTACAAACTCAATGTTTTGTACTGTGGCGGGGAATGAAGCAGCTATAAGCAACCCAATGTGACTTAGCTTCCTAATGGCAATGTTTCCTGCATCTTCTAAAGATAGCAAATTAAATGTTGGAAGCACCTTATGTAAATCTGTCTCAACAGTTCTCAGGTAATCATGAACCAACACCATTTTAGGCTTGATTTCTATTGGATAGTACTGCATATTGAAAAACTTGAAGAATGCTTGTGAACACACCTATGTTTGAAAATATTCTATTGAAAAGGATGAAAACTATTTGGTGATTACTTTTAAAAAGCATCTTTTGAGCAAAAAAGTTGGCACGTGGGTTTTGTAGACAATCCCATTTCGAAGCAACCCAGATCGTTGGATTCTGAAAAAGTAGACGATTACCTAAAAAAGTTACAAAAAGAAAATTTTGGGAAAACTAAAAATTTCCAATCTTCAAGAGGATGTGATTCTAGATGAACCTATTTCAATGAAAACTAAAAAAGCTCTAGCCCTATTTCTGAAAAATGATGCCCTAGAAAAATGGACCTTGAAAAAGCATTCCTCTATGCTTCCCAATCCCGAAACTACAAAGAACACTGAAAAAGCACTCCGTTTGGGTTCTCAAATCTTCATGAGAAGAAAAATATGTTTCTTCTTCTAGATGTAACCTACAAAAATTATGAATAAAGGAGGCCAAAAGCTTGTTTTTATAGAACTTTAGGGTGAAAAAGCAACTTTCTTTATGAAAGCATAAAACTTGAAGCTTATCCATGAAGAGAGCAACTTTTAAGACACAAATCCAAGTTGATATGCTCGCATCAGATGAATCCCTATTTTATAGTTGCCTATGGCTTCATGTGTGAGGATGATGAAAAATTGCTTCTTTGATGATGTCATCAAACATGCAAAGTTGCAAAAGTGTTAACCAATTTTCCATTGTTTTTAAAACTTTTACACTCAACCTGACTGTGGCGTGGCCTTCTTTTGACTCCAACAAGATGGCAAACTATCACCGTTGACTGAAAAAGCTGACGATCCAATGATGTTTGAATGCAAATTTAACTTCTGGGAACTGTCACCAGATGAAGATCGGGAAGCAGTTGCAAGGAATGATGCTGGAACATGAAAAATTCTAACACTGGAGACTCTAGGCGCCCCTAGCCTCTAGGGGCACTTGGGATATCACGCCTTAGAAATTTTTTTGAGATTTTCAATTTTTCTTATTTTTCATTTTTCACACGCACTCTAGTGACTGTGGCCTCCAGTTCGGATGTTGAAACCCGCTTGCCAGAATAGAATTGAGACTGATGGTCAAGCAATCAGGCAAGCCTCATGAAAACTGAATCGATTGTACCTTTTGCCTGCCTCAGAAACTGAGCCAAACTAATTTTCTATGAATCTGACTAGGCTAACGGGGGAAGATTTGTCATTTTTTGGAAAAACATGAAAAATTGGCTAAGTCTAGAGATGATGAGCACCCCTAGACTCCTGGGGCACTTGGGTATTCATGCCTTAGAAATTTTTTGATGATTTTCATTTTCTTCTGCAAATCTTGATGGCAAGTGGAATTCTGCCATATTTTTAAGGTCCCTATCTGACGTATATTTCAAATTCTTATTCTTTAAATATTTTGAAATAAACTATCAGGATGTTTGAGATAGGTCTCGGATCCATGGGATTTAACATGTAGATTCTAGATTTTTGAGGATCCTCCAGATTTTAGAGTTAGTCAGTTTTTCAGGGCTTTAGGACATCAGACTTAGTCAATTTTAGGATTTCAGGGACATGCATCAGAATGAGGGTAGGCTAGATAGCATGAGCATATCTAAGATGAATCCCCTACTTTTTTGGGCTTGTTGACTAGATTTGATTGATTTTAACCACCTAAAAGCAGGTTGACAAGGCATTTTTGTCATTTTCTGAGAAAACACAAAAAAATCTAACACTGGGAAGGTTGGGTGCCCCTAGCCTTTAGGGACGCTTAGATTTTCTAGACTTAGTCAAATTTATGAGATTTTAAACTTTTCTTCATTCTCTGGATTCATCATGATTAGTTCTCCATTCTTCATCGGTCGATGGTTGCTCAACAGTTCTTTGCCTTCTAAAAAACACTAAAAACTTGAATCTGACCCATGGCAGATGAACTTCCTCCATTAATGGCCTCGGAGTTCATGCTTCACCTTCTAAAAAAGAAGAATTGACCCAGTAGAGAAAACTCAACCTTTTGCAAATTTCGTTTGGACCACCTTGATCGTGAAGCAATATTAGCAATCAGAATCAGGCAGGGCTCCTAAATCAGAGATTCTATTTTTAGAAACTTTCTATTTTTAGAAAAATGTGCCAGCATCTATACCTTAAGAAACCCAAAAAACCTAAATTGACGTCTATTTTTAGAAATTTTGACTTTTGACTTTTTGACGACAAATTTTCTAGACTTTCACAAAATGCCTTAATGAAGCAAAAATTTTGATTTGGCACAACAATTGGCTCTGTCTAGGGGCATGTGCAAGAATTTAAGTCCACTTTTTGGCCAAAAGTTGGAAGTGTTTTCCCTGATTTTCAGAATTTGTCACATTTGACCTAAAAATTTGAAGCACTTAAAGGTGGAATTTTGAAAAAAGGTTAGTAAATATGAAATGTAGTACTTGGAGTCTAGTTTCCAAATATATAATTTTTTTAATACCCAGATGATACAAATTAATTTTTAATAGGCGTTTCTAAAAACCACTATTTAAAAGTCACTTTTTTTTACTATACCATGCACGTGTACATTATCCATATTTTGACCTAAATAATCATATTTTTCTAAATCCTTTTGGGAAAAGATTTGTAACTCACTAAAGCACATTTTCCATATTTTTTTGTAATTTTTTATTGAATATTTTTTTGTTAATTTTTTTTGCCATTTTGGGTGTTTTAAAAAATCGTCGTGTATGTCACACATAAGATGACCTAAACTTATCATTTTTTGAATTTTTTTGTTTCAAATTCAAAAGAATTGTCTGAAGTACATTTTCATACAATTTTTTTACAAAAAATTATTTTAATAAAAAGTTATTAAAGTACTAAAAAACCTTGATAATTCAAGTTTATGGACTTGTTTCATCAAAAATTAATTAAAAAATAGAAAAAATAATCCAATTGTAAAAAAATTTATATATTTGGAATCTACACTGTCTCATCTATAATGGGTTTTAATTTCATCAAATAATTCTATAAAAAAGGGCTTCAGACAAATGCCTAAAGTCACTATTTTGTTGTGACATTGGCATGACCTTCAACTTGTAGGTCAAACTAGGTCCAAAGCCAAGGGTCAGGTTCCCAAGCCTTTTTTCCAACCCAAAGCCCATAGCAAAAATTGGGTCATAAATTCAAACTTTATGAACGGTATCCCATTTTGAAATGCGGTCCCATTTCAAGAAAACAAGATCCCACTTTTGGCTTGGGATCCTGTTTTGGTTTACCTGATTTCAAATTTTTTTCTAACTTCAAAACTTCCACCTTAAGTGGACTCATCTTTGTGCATTTACCCCTAGGGACCATGTTGGATACTTATGGCATAGGAGAATTGAGAATCTCTGGACTTTCTAGCTTAGACCAGTGCCTTGTTGATTGAGCATAGAGTCAAGACATTTTCCTAATCACCTAGAACAAGACTTTTTCCCTAAAATCACCTAGGACTGGACTTCCTAAAATCACCTAAGAGTTGGAACCTCCCAAAAAAAATAAGAAACACGACTACCACATTACGGAAAGGGAAACACATTACGACATAACGATCACATTACGGGAAGGGGAAACACATTACGAAAATAGAAAGGAAATGAAATTACTCCATCCCCGAATGGATGAAGTGCTTTAGATATAATCCGCTGTATGGCAGTGGAAAGAGCCTTCCATCCAAGTGTGAGAGAATATAAGTATTCTCCCCTATGAACTCATGGATCTTGTATGGCCCCAGCCACAAGGAATCAAATTTTCTGTGCATTCCCTTGGGCTCATGTATTTTGTCCTAGAGTAGGACTTGATCACCGATCTTGAAGTCTCGCTCGTGAGCCTTCTTATCAAATATTTTCTTCACTCATTCTTGGTGCTGAGTGATTCTATCTACAACCTCCACCCTTTCTTCCTAATCACCTCGAACAAGACTTTTTCCCTAAAATCACCTAGGACCGGACTTCCTAAAATCACCTAAGAGTTGGAACCTCCCAAAAAACACAAGAAACATGACTACCACATTATGGAAAGGGAAACACATTACGACATAACAATCACATTACGGGAAGGGGAAACACATTACGAAAACATAAAGGAAATGAAATTACTCCATCCCCGAATGGATGAAGTGCTTTAGATATAATCCGTTGTATGGTAGTGGAAAGAGCCTTCCATCCAAGTGTGAGAGAATATAAGTATTCTCCCCTATGAACTTGTGGATCTTGTACGGCCCCAGCCACAAGGAATCAAATTTTCTATGCATTCCCTTGGGCTCATGTCTTTTGTCCTAGAGTAGGATTTGATCACCGATCTCAAAGTCTCGCTGGTGAGCCTTCTTATCAAATATTTTCTTCACTCGTTCCTGGTGCTGAGTAATTCTATCTACAACCTCCACCCTTTCTTCCTCTAGCTTCATCAAATACAGGATGCATTTCTTAATAGGATCTTTGAACTCATCATCCTCAACTGCGGTCACTAGCTACAAAGCAGACAACTCTAGTGTGATAGGTAACATCACCTCTGTATCGTACAAAATGATGAAAGTTGAAGTACCAATGGCTCTCTTGGGAGTAATTCTATCAGCCTAGAGAGTGTCGTAAAGCTTCTTATGCCAAGTCTTTTGATTGGAATCAACTAGCTTGTGTATGATCGTGACTATCTTTTTGTTTGATGACTCAACCTGTCCATTACCTTGAGGGTAATAATCTAATGAATGTGATAACATGATGCCATGATCAAAAAAAAAACTCCACTACCTCCTTAGATGAGAAACATGTTGCATTGTCAATCACTATCTTGCGTGGTACCCTGAACCGTGAAATAATATTCTCTTCCAGAAAGTCACAAACGACCTCTGAGGTAGCCTGCTTAGTTGGAATAGCCTCAACCCATTTTGTGAAATAATTTGTACCTGTGAAGACATAAATATGCTCCTTGTTGGAACGTCAATTGATTAGACCAATAAAATTGAAACCCCATTGCTGGAATAGAGCATCGATGATTACTGGCCTGAGGGGAATCATTGCCATCTTGAGTTTGTGAACAAACTACTGACACGTTTGACATTTTGATACCCATGCATATCCGTCACAAAACATAGCTGGCTAGAAGAACTATGCTCGCAGGATCTTGAATGCAGTAACCCTTGATGAGAAGTGGCCTCCGCACACTTCATTGTGAAATCCCTCCAATAGACGTCGTTGTTGGTCTTTGTTGACACATAACAAAAGGGTTTCATCAAGCCCTTGCTTGTATACAACTTCATTCCAAAGCACAAACTTTTGCGCTTTCAATTTTAATGCTCTCTTCTACTGTTTGTCCATGTGAATCAGACATTCTCCCTAAGTCAAATAGTACATAATTTCTACATACCATTCATCCACAAAATCAACAAATAGGATCATAGGAAGATCCTCTTTAGTTTCAGGTTCAGGTTTTCTATTAGCCTAGTGCTTCAAATCACCATCTTCTGCCATCAACTGGCAAAGACCTCTCCTGCGAATGAGTTTGGTCGGCTTGATCTCCAAGTCATATTCTTGAACCCTTGCGACCCAGTTTCCTCTTTTGGTGCCCATCTCCTGCTGAGTTAGCATGCTCTTAACTGCTGGATCAGTAACATACACTATTGTGTGAGTTGTCAAGATATAGAATCTAAAATTCTTTACAGCTCTAATGACTACATACGCCTTCTTCTCTATTTGAGAATACCGTATCTCACTATCTTTAAAACTGCTACTCATGAAAGCAATTGGAGACTTAGTCTCTTTATTCAGCTTCTATGTCAATATGGCAGACATGGTGTGTTCTGATGCATAAAAATAAAGGATGAAGTCCTTATTAAAATCTGGACAGACCAGCATTGGTGTTCAACTGGTGTTTTGACACATAACAATAAAGGATGAAGTCCTTATTAAAGTCAGTTTTTCAGGGCTTCAAGACATCAGACTTAGTCAATTTTAGTATTTCAAGGACAGACATCAAGATGAGGGTAGACTGGATAGCCTGAGCATATCTGAGATGAATCCCCTACTTTTTCAAGCTTGTTGACTAAATTTGACTGATTTTAACCACCTGGAAGCAGGCTGACGAGGCATTTTTGTTGTTTTTTGAGAAAACACAAAAAAATCTAACAGTGGGAAGGTTGGGTACCCCTAGCCTCCAGAGGCGCTTAGATTTTCCAAACTTAGTCAATTTTTTGAGATTTTCAACTTTTCTTCATTCTTCGGATTCATCATGCTTAGTTCTTCATTCTTCGTTGGTCGATAGTCTCTCAACAGTTCTTTGCCTTCTAAATAGCACTGAAAACTTGAATCTGACCCCTGGCAGATGAACTTCCTCCATTAATGGCCTCAGAGTTTGTGCTTTGCCTTCTAAAAAAGAAGAATTGTCCCAATAGAGAAAACTTGACCTTTTACAGATTCCATCTGGACTACCTTGATCATGAAGCGATATCAGACAATCAAAATCAGGTAGGATTCCTGAATTAGAGATTCTATTTTTAGAAACTTTCTATTTTTAGAAAAATTTGCCAACATCCGTATCTCAAGAAACCCAGAAAACCTAAATTTACATCTATTTTTAGAAACTTTCTAAAAATAGGAACTTTCTATTTTTAGAAATTTTGACTTTTTGACGACAAATTTTCTAGACTTTCACAAAATGTCTTAATGAAGCAAAATTTTTGATTTGGCACAACAATTATCAAGGCTTACTTGCATTAAGCTACGTAAAGATACACAGCTTTTGAACTACCTTGGACATTGCCCCGCTGCCAACAGGCGTCGATAGCCTTGATGAGGTTGTCTCTATGATTCCCTTAAGCATTGCTCTACTGCCCATTAGGCATCCATAGCCTCTGATAGAGTTACTTAAATCCTCTAGCTGATTGAACATTTTGTAAGGAAACTAGGAAGTACTAATTTAGGGGAGTGTTTATTTGATAATTCATTGAGCTTAGCTCTTGATATGAGTACTAGAGACCACTGCATACCCTTGCAACAGATGATAAATATCACATGGGCTACGAATTGGTTCAACTTCACTGGGATAGGAATCATAGTGGCGGCAAAGGTGAGCCTATATATTTTTGACTTAACCCAAGATCAACAAGATTCCTTCAAAAGCTTTAGAATTATTTAAAGGTGTAAGAGATATTGGACTAGGAAATACTTCAAGTTAACTAAACCAATGACTCCTTTCCTATGAACAAGCATCATACCATCTAAGAGTAACAATAGAACCCACAAGAAGCCTTGAGTGAAAAACCAAAGTTTCTTAAGGAAATCCTCCAAATTACTTACCCAAAGAGGACCTTTTGCAGGACTACACAATTGCCACCATGTTCGAGAAATGGAGAACCCCAACAAAACAAGTGCAGGAAGAGAAAGCAAAGCAACCAAAGGCAACTAACCTAAACAAAGCAAACTACTCTAACCAAAGCAGGAAAGTAACAACTAACAACTAACGAAAGGCAAAAACAGAAAGCATAAACTAAACTAAAACAACATACTACTGACTAAAACTTAACTATAAACAAGCAGAACTATGTATAAAGGCTTTGGACCACAAGTGTTTACACTTCTGTTGGGTGAATATTTTGTTCCATTTCATAGTAACCCACTACTGTATTTACTAGCAGTGCTTTCAAAGCAAGCCTTCCTTGTGGTGGAGGAAGCTTGTTTTGACCTTGATTTCTTGTAGCGTTGCCTTGATAATTGGGAGCATTGGGAAACATTCTCCTTGGTATGTCCTTGTAGGAGGGAATGGACATATTTTGAGACATTTTCTTTTTAAGAGCTAACAGCTCATTAGCCAACTTCTACACCATAGGATCCATGGTGCTAGTAGAAGGCATATTTGTAGAGGACTTCCCTCTATCTCTGTTTGTATCTTTTCTTATCTTTTCGGTGAGGATTAGATCATCCTCAATCTCAGTAGCCAAGTTCTGAGTTGTTGCCAGATTAGCTAGATTTTCCCATCACAAAAGAAAACTTACTTCTGGCAGTTAAGTGTTAATGAAGAAACACTTTTGATTTTCAGCTGTCGGTTGAGTAGTTGCTAGAATTTGATTTGTCAACTTGTTGAACTTCGCAATGAACTCATGCATGGGTTCTTGTGACTCTTTCTTCATTTGTGTAAGCTAAGCCAATAGAGCATGTGCATCCTCCATAGGCTTGAACCTAGCCTCAAACTTAGTTTGGAGAATATTCCATCTAGTGATGGCTTGTGATGGAAGATGATAAAACCAATTTGAAGCTACACCCTGAAGTGTTTCAACAAATAGTCTTATAGACACATCTTCATGTTCCACTCCTAGAACATCACAAGTAATATAGAAAGCCACAATGTGTTCATCAGAGTGAACTTTTCCATCACTATAGAACTTAGGAAAATTCTTCCTTGAACCATGAGGTAGTTCATGTAGTGGTGGAGCGAGATTCAAGGGTCCGAAAGCATTACCCCATGGACCTTGAGCGACCTGACTTGGAGCAGCCATTCTTCCTTGGTTGAAAGGAGGAATAATAAACCTTTGAACTTTTACAATAGGTAGATTTTTATGAGCACTTGAAGCTTCACTTGGTATGGGAGATCTTGCGTTGGTGGGAGGAAAACTCTGTTTATGCTGAAGAAGAGATCTTATAGGCAGAAGATTGAAATTATGTTGTTGCATCAACTCAAAAATATGATCTACAAATCCATGGGCTCTTTTTTCTTCATGTATACCTTGGTTCAGCTAGAATGCAATTTAACAAACAAAAGATAAACAATACAAAAACATATTACAAGCAATGGGGCCGTTATACTTCAACCAAAGGCATGAGGTGCTTGGTTGTGTGCTCGATCCCTAGCGGAGTCGCCAAAAACTGTTGGGTGAATATTTTGTCCTCAGTTAGTTGAGAACAAAATATTCACCCAACAACTTCCCTACATGATTTATTTCTCAGGACATGCAAACAAGGTGTAGGTTAATGTTCTAAGTCTAGAAAATTCATCTTTGTACTCTAAAAAGTAAGGTATAGGCAGGTCGGGCTCATGTTCAAGGTACCAGTTATGCAGAATCAACAATTGGGGTAATTCATTAGGGCCATGATCAATCCAAATGCAAGTTGTCTTACCCAAGTTACCATAATCAAATTGATAACCATTGAAATTGAGTGACGAGAGGGAAGATACAACCTGATTTGCAGTACAATTAGTTAGAAATGCTAGTTCATCACCTTGTCAGGTTGTGTCACCTACTTTCTCATCTTCAAAAGATCTCAGTTTGTTGTGGATCATATCCTGTGCATTAGATACCTCTAGATCACTAAATATTGCAGCAATCTCCCAAGCAAACATGAAGTCTGGACAACCTTCTTTAAGATGTGGATCATTTGGATGAATTCTGCATGAATCAGCCAAAGCAAAGACTGACATGTGTGGTGAATTCCCATGTAGTAGCATATCCTTGCTCATTGTTGATAGCAACTTGATGATGTGATCAAGTGACTGACATGAAAAATCTTCCAAGCCGTCACTTTGCATGACTATTTGGTTTTTATTCTCATATTGTATACTTTTTCTCTCATTTGTCATCATTGGGTCAAGATCAACCATGTGGAGATCTTCTTGTATGCAAGTATGAATGGGATCAACATGGGGAACATATGATTTACTCGAATCTTCTTCATCAATATCAGTCATATGTTCTGAAAAAACTTTCTCTACATCAATTGAACCTTTGTGTTTCAATTAAGGCCTGGCATTGGGTTGGTGATTTATTATCTACTGCTAGAATAGAGCCTCTTTCTTCCTCTAGAACTGAATTCATGATATCTATGTTGTCTTAAAGTACTACATCATCTTGATTTTGTCCATCTAACTCAATTGAAGATTGTATTGAAATAACTGCATTGGGCTAGCATGATTGATCATTGTGATGCATTGTGTTGATATAGTTAGAAGCTCTTAATCACCTTCCTCCAGACAGTCTGATTGTGGCTTGGATATGTCAACTAGAACCACTTACTGCATCTCTGTCAATGATTTTTCTTCATCTAAGTGTCTGATTCCTTCTTGTTCTTGCACATGTTTAACTTGATCCATCTGCTGCTCATACTTGATTTTAGACTTAGAATTGTCAGCACACTAAATTGAACTACTATTTTCCACTTCTGATTCATTATCTATCTTATCAATGTCCTTAGTAGAAGAAATGAGGTCTTATATATTGCTTTGTTTGTTGTCTTGTGACTGAGAACTAGGCTTTAGCCATGTTGGGATAACATATCTTATGACTGGCTTGTCCAAATCTAATCGCTAAAAACCAAGCTTTAACCAAGCAAGGATCTCATATTCATTAGTTGGGTGACTTATAGACCACATGCATTGTCTGGCATCATCACCTTCATTTTGGTATGTATTTTGATGAACAACTTGAGGAACTTCAATTTTTCCAATGTGTAGACTTCCCTTCTGAATGTGATCAATTATGAATGGTGGATCTACAAATCCTTTAGCCTCAACTCTTTGTATGTTCTTAACTAAGACATGGTCACATGCATATGCATCCATCTGTGTTACAGCTCCTCGAAGTGTTGTCTTACTCTGAATATGTCTATCACACATATATCCCACTTCAGGCTTGTAAATTTTGAAAATAGGAAGCAATCCCTTTAAATGCAGATCTAACCTTTGGGGGAAGGTTAGTCAATTTTGTCATGCAGCTCTCTGGGATGTATATTGCAGACCTGGGGTGAACTAAAATCAAGCAATTTTAATGGAGGATACTTCACATTGATCTGTCTAACACTTATTTGAAAAGTGGGATATCTACTTTGAAGTTCTCTTCATGATATGACTACTATGAAAGCCCTCTGAAGAATGAAGGGATCTCATGACTGAAACCCTTATGTGTATCCATTGGAGCTGAATCTCTTGAATATTTAATTCATTTCAATATGTGCAATGAACCAACAAAACTAAAAGCTTGCATCAAAATCTTCGTTTAGGCCCTCCTTCTAGCACCAATTATGTTGATGGTGGTTTTAGCACATAACAACATAGGTGAAATATAGGTTATCTCACCTCTTTTGAAAGGAATCTTATCCTAGAAAAGACTTTCCCAAGGTTTATATAGTTAGGTCTTAGCTTGCAGGAATAACTTTAGTGGATATGCGATTCGTTGTTCCAACCAAGGGGACTTACATGCAATGCAAACAAACTTTAGTGCATTAGGGTTTGATTGCACATAACCTTGATCAATTTTCTGATTTGACAATGCATAAACAAACTGATGTGTATACTCAAATTGCTACAAGATATGTAATTTCAGCATGCAATCAACAATCTTCTAACTTGTATTCACTAAACATGACTTCTGTGACAGCACTATGCAAGTTTACAAAACCTAATCTAACATGATTTGATAAAGAAAATGCAAAAGGAAAAGAGAGAGAAAAGGGATAGAGATCCTATAGACAATTGTAGAAATGATCAACAAACAGATAGACAAATTCCAAACAATAAATGAATCTCTACTTAACTAGGCAGCCCACAATGCTATAGAGACTGTGCAATCTTATAAGGAAATGTAAGGGTTTTTAAACTATGGAGGATTCATTCAACACCCAATTCTTGGTGCAGTTCAATGAACTCACACAATTGATCTTAGCTCATAAAATATGCCCAGACTAACCATGCACAATGACATACAATCAGGAAGCCATCAATGGTATGGACAGGAAATCCATCAAATATCTGCATAATTAACCACAAATGCAACTAAATAACTAATTGGAAAGATGAAGAGGAACCATGAGAACCATATCCAATCAACAAAATGAACCCAAATGGCAGAACAAATGAAATATTGTTTGTATTGATTCAGAAAATGGCAGAGTTTAAACAATCCTTTCTTCAGTGCTTCCTTGTATCTTTTACAATGAGAGAAGTTGCCTTTATATAGAGAAGCACCCATACTGAGTTTTTCAATGGACGGTGGAGATTAATTCAACACCAATGGTCTAGATTACATAGAATTTAATTTTGGTTGGTGGGTAGTTACAATCCCATATTTGCTTTTATCTTGTAGGAAAAAGACAAAAATACAACTTTTTAGCTCATGAGAACAAGATGAAATAGCAAGTTTTTGAGTTGTCTAATGGGACAAATGACTTTTCCAATGTGTTGACTAGTCAAGAGCAGTATGTGGTATGTTTTTGATAAAGGTATATCCAACTGGATGTCTGGAACAGGTGTAGATAGCTATGAACATGTCCTGGACATTCAATAGGATCTGTAGCAACAACACTGATGTGGGCTTGGTCTCCTATGTCTTCAATCTCCTAGGGATTATTTTCATCATATTAGACATCATACTAACTTCTTTTTGCAGATGCAGTAGCAATTTGACTGATAAAATGATGATTCTACATATCTAGGTTAGCACTACATCTCTGGGTTTCCATCCTTCCATGATAGCTCCAACAAGCTCCTCTGTGTTTCTAGCTTCTCAAATCTACAATTGACAATGCCAAGCATCAATTTCATCTTCACAAATCATTTTCTATCAAAATAAATCAAAATATGTCCATTTGCAGCCTTGGATTCATCCGGGACAGCTCAAAAATTAACTTTGTTACTTATGACCATCTCTAGAAATCGAGTGGTTTTCACATGATTTTCTATGTTTTTCATCATTTTCAAGTAGCCATTTCATGTTTATGGTGATCTGGAATGTTTTTGTGACCATTAGGATCCATTTCGAGACTTTTATTTCATGTTTTTAGCCCCTTTTGGCAAAAAGCAAGATTTTTGGGGGTCACTGGATATTCACGTACAGTGACATTAATTGATGCAAAACATGCTCAAAATCCATATTAACTTAATAAAAATGTTCACCATGATGTGATAAATGGATATTTAATTCAAATTCATCAATAAAATCCAAGTTTCATGCCCTAAAAATAAGTTTTTCAGGCCAATTTTCTAAAAAGCGGGGTTTTTGGCTCTCACTAGATATATCTAGTGGATGCCATTTTTAGCACCAAATCTTCCTTAAGGCTTTAGCGGGGATTTTGGTTGTCATAGGATAAGTGGGGTTTTAGGTCATGACTAGATATGTGTAGTTGAACCTTATTTTACAACAATCTCTTCTTTTAATGCCTTCAGTGGAGATTTTGGTAGGCAGTGGATAGCAGAGGATTTGGTCAAGACTGGATATATCCTGTGAGTGAAGATTTCTGTGCATGTCCTGTCAAGTGCACTTTTAGCGCAAAGCTTCTAAAAAATGCTCTAGTGGGGTTTTCATTCTACATTGGATCAGTAGAGTATATGACATCGACCCGATATGTCTAGTGAGGACTGAATTTAGTGTCGATCTTATGTAATCAACTTTTAGTGCTAACTTCATTGGCAGGGATTTTTGCCTTAAGTGAATTGCGGGGGTTTTGGGTGCAGATGGATATGTCCTGTGAGCACGATTTTTAGTGTCGATCTGGTCAGGCAGGTTTTTAGTGCTAAGGTGCAGAAAGGGTTTTAGCACTAATATCCAGTGACACGGGATATTAGTGCAATATGTAGTAGGATTCATTTTTTCTGCCAGATTTGGGAAAGCGTGGTTGTGTCCAGTAGATATCAAATTTCCTATACTTTAAATATTTTGAAATATATTGTTAGGATGTTTGAGATAGGTCCCGAATCCATGAGAATTAACATGCAGATTCTAGATTTTTGAGGATCTACTAGATTTCAAACTTCACCAGATTTTTAGGGTTTTAGGACATCAGACTGAGCCAATTTTAGGGTTTTAGGGCTATGTGTCAGGATGAAAGCATACGGACCCATTAGTGAAACCTTGTGGAATTTGACATGACTTTGAAATTCTAAGAAAAGAAAACTAGGAATTATGACATGACACAACTTGTAGTAGCAGTTTCAAAGACTATATCTAGTGACATCTAATTTTAGCGCAGACTTCAGTGACACCCAATTTCAGCACAAAAGGCAACAAATGTCTATCTCTTAAGCACAAACTCAATCAAGACTCCTCCAAATCAATCATGAAAGACATCAAACAACCTCAAACATGACAAATACTCAAATTTGGAATAAATCTTGCATTCTAAGCACAATTTCACAATTTAGAATAAATCTTGCAACAAAGGGGGTCCCCATTTGGCAAAATGGGGCATGTGTGCAAGGCACAACAAAAAGGAACTCTTTCATTGCTACATTAGTCATGCAATTAGGATCTATAAGTGTTCCATGTATAGGAACCTCCATTACATTCACTGTAATATAGAGAGGTCCTTCAATATCTCCCATTGTTCTATCATGAGGTGTGAATGTTATTTCAGGTTCAGGAGTCCTTCTTTTACAATGAGGCCTAGGAGGAACCCTAGCATTATTGTTACGATGAGAAACCATGTAATGTAAAGTATGCAAGTTTTCAAGAAAAAGTGCAAAATGACACCAAATTTTTAAATGAACAATGTATGTATGTGTTCAAATGAATGCAAGATCAGATTTTAAAAGATTTTCAACACCTATGCAAGGAAATAGATGCAAGACTATGCTTGTGTATGACCTAAAATGCTTGATTTTTTCAAAAAATTTAATATAAATATTCTAAAATGCAAAAGAAAGATGCAAATACATATAATGAAACAACACTATAGTCTAAAATCACATTTGAAAGAGTGTTTAAAAGAGTAGTAAGATCTGAAACAAGATTTTAACCACAAACCCTAGATTTTACAAAGACTAGGTTATATGCAAAATGCACAATAATGAAAATGCAATGCAAATGATTATAGAATGATGTACTGCTATAATTTATATAAGATCTGATGTAAATATCATAGATTTGAATGATTTAGATGAAGTGCAATGCAAACTATGTCAAAATGCAAGCCTAGGATACTTTATTTTTTCAAAATTTTCAATTTTTTTTGTAGATTTTCAAATGCAATATGATGACAATGAAATGAATGAATGTAAATCTGAAGTACAATACTCAACAAGGTGCATAATTCAATAAAAACACAGGTTCACCAAAATGATATGTAGAAAAAGGGGGATATGGTATTGATAGATGATTTAGTGAGATCCTCCTTTCACTACACACATTCAAGGACATTTAACTGAGATGAATCATAACTTCTACAAGATGATTCATCTATAGGTTGGTTGTCACTTTTATTGATAGAGAAATTTGGAAATTGATGATTAATGCGTCCATTTAAGCCCAATTATGCTCAAAACCCTAATTATGTAAAATCATGAATAAACAGACAAATTCTAACAAATGCTTGCACACAAAGATACTAAATGAAGATTAAATACATACCAAATTTCAAAGTTTAGAATCCTAAAAAGTTGGGGGAAAAGGGACTCATACCCAAGCCCAAGGTAGTATTTTTGTTGAGGGTTTCTAGACCTTTTCTGCTATTGATTATCATTGTTCCAGAGATTTCTAGCTCTACAAATTCAGAGGGCAAAAGGACTAGTGCCCAAGCTCTAATAGTTCTCTTCTCTACCATTTTCTATCATATATGGGATTCTTATATTCTGCAATAGTCCTTTGCAACTCCACTCTTCGAGATTTGACACCTGTCACTTGCAATCACAAGGATAGGGGTTGGGGGTTATGGTGTTTAGGAGTTTGCCTCGGTCATGTCCTAGAATGACATTCAAGCCTTCCAACATTGTTGTTAGATAGAGAGTGTGTGTCCTTGTAGGATAGAGGCAAATGCAATGATAAAAATGATAGATTGAATCACAAATAGATATCACCTCAGAGGTGTAGCTCACAAATAGATGAAGATCTTTCACAACATGAGAAGATGAAGCCAAATCTACAATAACAAACACAACAACAACACAAGTCTGCTCTGCAACACAATGAATGCCTTGAATGCTTTAAAATCATAAGTTCGCCAAAATCTCATCATCATCTTCTAGTTTACAAATGAAGTCCTAAACATGATTATATATGCATTCCCGCTTTAATTTCATAATTCAAACTTGAGATGTCAACAACGAACACCTTTTAACAGTCTCCAACTGACATTTAAATTTGGGACCCCACCAAAATAGGGTAGGGCAAGGGCATGAGCAGCTAAGCCCTAGGACCTATTTTGGGTCAGGATCTAAGCTCTACAATGTCCACTATGTCCTATTTATCATGGGTTTCAAGGCATTTTATCTCGGGGTTCATTTCTAACATGCATGATGAAAAACAAGGGACCCGAGAGCTAAACTTAGGAGGTAAAAGTCCTAGGGGGACATTTTATGACATAACAGTTCTCACATTCATTGATGATCTTTCCAGATACACATGGGTTTATTTTCTCAAACATAAGTTTGAGGTCTTTGAGTCTTTTTAGGACTTCAAAGCTTTTGTAGAGAAACAATTCGAAAAGTCCATCAAGATTCTACATATAGACAATGGGGGAGTATGTCAACCAAAAGTTTGAGAAGTATTGTGCCTCTAAAGACATTGATCTTCAAACACAATGCCATACATTCCACAATAGAATGGTATCACAGAGTGAAAGAATAGGTCCTTGAATGAGATGGCCAATTGTATGATTCACTCTAGGTCTATGGCATCTTAGTATTGGGTGGAGGCCATCAACTATGCATGTTACATCCAGAAACGGGTTCCTTACCAAGCTATGAAGGGGGTAACTCCTTTTCAAGCTTGGACTGGTTGGAAACCCATAGTTAAGAATTGATGAGTAATTGGTTCTCCTACATGGGCTCACATTCCAGTAGAGAAATGCAAGGATATGGATCTACAGAGCAAGCCTTGCATATTTGTTGGGTGCCCAAATGGTGTCAAAGACTATCGACTTCTCCACCCCACCACTCATGAGTTGTTCATCAAGAGGAGTGTTCATTTCAAGGAGGATGTTTCTAGTTATTCTCCAACTTCTCTATCTACCATCACTTTGGATACATTACAACATGATGATAGTTCTTCTGAGGATCTTAATACTCCTACTCATGATGAGGAGTCTTCTTCCTCCACTTCAGATAACGACGATGCTAATGAGGATTCATCTTCCTCCACTCCTAGTCATCATTTAGAGGGTGGTGATTCTCCTCTAGATTCTCCTATTGGGCCTCTTTAGGGTCATCAAACATTGGATTCAGTAGGTGATTGGGTTGGTGATCTTGTTGTGTGGTTACACAACATGCCCCATTTTGCCCTAGAAAAATAGGGAGACAACTTTTTTTCTTGGCTTGCTTGTTTCCTTTTGCTTTTGGATGGTATGGTAAAAACTAGTAGCAAATGTATGTTAGGATCTTGATATCTGGATCAAATTTAGAAAGTTGGAATTTCTTCTTACAAACCCTGCCAAATGAAAGAAAATGAAATTTTAAGCAGGTTTGCCTTTTGAAGCATATTGAAATTCCTTAAAATAAAGAAGTTGCACTTGGTCAAAGTTTGGTCAACAGGTCATATGGATATTCACATCATCCTAGTATCTAGATATTATTTTAATGTCCCGATCCCAGAAATTGCTAAGTAGCATTCAAATGTCTTGATATTCACAAATGTGTAGGCATCAAAATTAAGTCATTGTAAAAGTTAAATATCATATGCATGGATATTAGCTATCATCTGGATATTAATGTAATATCCAAATCCTAGCTTAATATCCATATCTAAGCTAATATCCATGTCTACATGATGTCCTTTACCCCTTTCTTATTCATATGACTCACATCACCTGGACATTTCTTGTATGGATATTAACTTAGTCAAATATCCATCCTTTCATTCAATACCTAGATCTCGATGATGCCACATCATACTGATTTTATAAAGGCTCCTGAGCCTACTTACAACATCTAGATATTAGCTCATTGGGATATTATCTTTTCAAAGATCCACACCTCATACCAAATATCTGTATCTTGATGATGTCACCTCACACAACTCAACATAAAGGATTTGTTTTGCTTATGTCATTTGGATATTTGACCATAGGGATATTTTGCATTCTTATTGTCCCAACTTTATTATAATATCCCCATCCTGATGACATCATCCTATCATGTTATAATGAATGAGCTTTCTCCCCTTGACGTCATCTGGACATTTTGACCATATGGATATTTTGCACTTGTAATGTCTAGACCCTTCGAATATCCATATCCTTGATCACACCAATGATACCATGCCACGTGTCCACATGGACATCCTGACCTATTGAGAACAAATTTGAAACTTGATAATGAATCTTTTATCAACAATGGTTGACTGGATTTGTATGCTGACATCATACGGATATATTCAAATGGATATATCCATATGAATATTCTAAAAAGTAAGATTCACTCCATCTTTGTGCACCCTTCTTGCATTTAATGCATAGAAATCTGTTGGCTTTTAAATTCAAACTCATGCCAAAAACACTTGTCCCAATTTCTCACAATTACATTGCTGGAGTCCATCTAATCCTCCTGAAAGCAATTAATATGCCCTAAACCTATAAATTTTCAAGATTTAAATGCTTAAATTCTTTCATAATTTTATAATTGCATTCAAAGAGCTAATAACCTTGCATAGATAGCCTAAGGATTTAATAGAAGCTACTACAGTGAACTGTAATCAGATTTTGACTGCACAGAGGAGCATGTAACAATTCTGGTATTCATCTGCATATTTCAATTCAGGTTCCGCAAACCAAGTATGTATGGAATGAACCCTAGCTAGTTATTTCATAAGGATATTCTATGATTTCGAGTCAGAAAAGATCTAAAATGTTGAAATGGAATGAATTTAGGGTTAAATCTTGATTAAATGCCTATTGTTCAAATGCCATGTTTATTGATTTCATAGATTTAGCAATGTCAACCCTAATGTTACAGAGGCCCTAGTTAAGATGAGTCCATGGAATTGCAGGATAAGATGTCTCAACCTTGCATGGACAAATGTGACACCAAATTCAAACAGAGTATGTTTTTGAAGGCACACAATATATACAACAAGTATGGTTTTGCAAAGGACACCCATTCGAGCAATACATACATTGAATCTTTTAGAGATAGAATAAATAGTAGGGAGGATCATCCTATACTGAAGAATATAGTGACTATGGGGATGTACTATGCGGCTAGTTTCCTATATGCTATCGAGGCTCTAGAACTCATGATTAAGTGTCAAAAATTACAATGTCGTCATAAGAAGAGTTGAAAAGCAGGGGTGAGTGTATGCGGATTTATCAGTGGATGGCATAACTGAAGCTTTTAATTTACCTACATAGAGAGGGATATATGTGCTAGATTTGGGGACACTGGCCAAAGAATATGAGGGCAATTGAAAAGACTACTGAAAAGTGATTTTCCTAGGATGGAGAGATCTGACTAATAAGGCCAAGGCAGTGGCCAAGATGCCACATCATCTATACAAGTATGATTTTAGCCTAGAAGTGCAATATATGATATTCCTACTCAACAGAATGAGTGGAAAGGAGAATCCTGGGAATTTTGAATCATGGATGTTTAGGTTGATATAGATAGTTATTGAGAATAAGTAGGAGGTCCAGTGGGCCAAAATAATTAGCGACACCATGTACAACCAGATGGTGAAATAGAAAAGGATGAAAGATCAGGCCTTTAAAATGACCTCATATATAGTATATGCATGTGTAGCCAAAGGTACCTTTGACGAACTACAAACAATAGGAAGAATGGGTAGGCTGCCCCATGAGAAGTCTCCCTGGGAGCATCATCCCTAGGTGGAGGGGAAACAATCTGTTCAATATTATAAGATCGTAAATGATTGCTTCATAATGCATATAGTCTGACTCTTGGAAGGAGATAGAGCCAAGAGATTTTTAGTAGGAGCCACAGAGAAGATTGATTCATATGGTTCTTGGTTTATATAGGCCAAAACATATTCCTATATTAGGATGGAAGGGTTTAGTTGGAATCCCTTCATGCTACCAAGATATCCATCAGACAAAGTGGTCTTAATGGAGATGGTTAGACAATAGATCCCTGCATTGGAGATGTCCAAGAAGAAAGATGGAAAACCATACAGAAAATTCCCCATAGAAATCAACCGGTTTATGGTGGGATCAATGGATAATGATAGGGAAGCTAAGTCAAATTTGAAGAATCTAAATTTACAATTATTTCCATTGGTGAGAGATTACGCTATTTATCATAGGATTGAAAATCACTTCAATAATAAATACAAACACATCATGCATCTAGATGATTATTGGGCCGATTGTGACAATGAGCATGAAATGCGCAAAAGGGAGTACCAAAGGTTAACCCTAGATCAGATGTGAACCATTAGACAACCAGAGGTGCCTCCTCAGATAAAGAAAGATGATGATATCATAGACCCAGAATATGAGGATAATAAGGTGTATAATGTGGCACTGGCACCCCCAGATTGTACCTAGGGAGATGAAACTTTGATTGATGTTCTTACTACAAAAGTGATGGCAAGGACTAAGAGTTGGGTAAACAAGAAGATCAATGAATTGAAGGCAAGAGGTGTTGCTATCACCTATGACAAGAAGAGAAACATGAAAGAGAGGGAAGAGCTAGGTTATGATGATTTCCTAGTACACAAGAGGCAGGTCCTTGAGACTAGATTAGCACAACGCAGTTCATTAGGAATTGTAGAACAACCTACATTTGAGGGAGTTTCCCTGGTATATGCACCACCCTCGCCTCCTAGGGTTACACCACTGATGACTATTCCAATCTCCATGCCTAAGGCAACAACTATAGAGGAAGAGCTTATGGAGGAAGAAGATCAAGGTCCAATTGGGACCATTATAGAAAAGTCTTAGGAATAGCATGCAGAAGATATCAATTAATTGTAGATAAATATTAAACAGAGGAATAAAATACATAGAAATAAAATAGTGAGAGACAACTTTAATGTGGTTCACCCAGACTTGAGCTACATCCACCAATAGAGAGTCCAATATTATTATCCAGCAAATAGAACTAATTACAACTAGTAATCTCATGCAACCCAATCCACTGCAATGTACTACAAATACAATACCCATAGAAACCCTAACCCTTAGCCTTTTTTATGAAGACTTATGTTAGTTACAAAAAAGGGGTTGGATATCTTGCAAGGAGTTGATATCCCTAAGAATTCAAGGTATCAAATCCCAACCATGAGGGGAGCAATACCACCTCCTAATCAAACATAGGGACATCCAGGCCCAGTTTTGAATGTAGTGATGGATTTCCAACACAATGTACCTATTGAAAACATAATAAAGGTAAAAACTGAAATGGCACAATAGACCATAAGCAAATCACTAGAAAAGGAGGTGAATAAGTCATTTCCATTGAGTGGAATAGTGGACTTAACTAGTCATGGATGTGACTAATCATCCTATTGAGACTTTACTTCACCATACTGAAGCAATAGATGGAGATGAAAATACAGAAGCAAAGGATAAAAGTAATGATAGGGCAAAGTCCCCTAAAGTTGAAATACAAATGGGACCCTTAAATGTCCTCATTTAGATAGTAACTAGCCCTAAGGTGATGGATTTGACATATCAGCTTGAAAAGGGGGATCAAGAAGAGGAAATTGCTAAGAATTATCAAGAACAAGATAAGAACATCCCAATGGATGTTAATAATAGAAGTGGAGATACCCAAACTAAAGGGGTACAACAAGATATCCTAATAGATAAACCTAAACAAGGGTCTATGTCAGGATCACTGAGTAATACAGGAAGCAAAGTTGATGAGGGTGATCACAGGCAACCAATACAAGAGCCCCAACAAGATGATCATACACAAGGGAATAAGAATGTCCAAGTGGAAGATATGCAGAAAGAGCAAAGTCAGGATGTACCCAAGGATGATATGGTTCTTGATGAACCAATAAATACATCACATCCAAATCAACAACCACCAGAATAGAAAAAGGTTCATGAGGATAGTGAGGCTGATCATGAAAAGGACTGACAAATGGATATTCCTAAGGTCATTCCATCACAACTAGATTAGAATAAAGACCAACAATAAAATACACAGATCTCAGTGGGTGATGATGGAACAAATAAGAATAAGGATACACAAGATGCTCAAATTGAACAGCAAGACCAGGTAGGGTTAGGACCACTTGTATTCCCATGGATGGCTTTAGAGGTAAAACATCCATAGAAGGAGACTGAGCCCTTTGACTTAAGTCATTGTTTACATTGGATCCAGCTAAACCAAAGAGTAGGCAAGGATAGTCTCTACAATAAAGAGGGATGCAACGACAGGAAAAAGAATAGCTCAAATAGCTGTACCACACAGTGGACAAAGCCAAGGGACAAATAAAGGCCTGACGAATTTCAAATAAATACCATTGATTTAGGCCACACCACTGAGGAGCAAGAGATCCAAGAATTGAGGGATCATACTGATGTAGTGGAGGCTAGAATAAAGAAGGCAAAAGCCAAGAAGAAGTTGTATAAGGACCAAGGTAGCCCAATTATAGGCTTTTGTGAAGGGGTTGGTAGCACCAACTAATATTCAAATCACAACTACTACACCATTCCTATTGGTATCTCAACAGGAGATAGCTGCATTGAATGTGTAGAAACATCATGCACAAATAATGGATAAATGGTTCACCAAATTTCTGGGTGAAGGAGAACAAGTAATAAAAACTTCATTTTCCAATTGGGACATGCTTAGCAATTTGAAGAGCAAGGCTGAAAAAATGAAGAAAGAGGTTGGCCAGAGGCTAATAAATAGTGGTAGACATTTGGTTACACTCAAGGAGATGAGGAAGGCAGATATTGGCACCTTCATGATAGAGAATATCCTGACACCTCAAACGCTCCCTCAATTGGATAATTGGTTCGAAGATGTAAGGTTTGAGGTGGATATATTAAAGAGATGTAATGCTAAGATTGTCGATATCAGTGTCAAAACACATGAACACTTAGCAGAAGAGCTAGGGATTTTAGAGGCCCTTGAGGGAAAAGTTGAAGGAAAGGTAGAAAATCAAGATGAGGATTTTTCTATCAAAGCATTTAAAGATAATTTTAGCCTTGTAGCAAAGGATCCTATTTGACATTTCTCTAAGGCTACGATTGATAAAGCAATGTGCATGAAGGCTAAGGTTGAAACTTATAATGAAAAATTGGATAGCTAAACAAATAGGTAGATATCTCTATAAGAATAATTGAAGGCGCACGAACATGCTGTTGTGAAGGCAAAGGTACCGGATAGAGTAGAAATAGATAAATCCATCCAGGCATATGAGCTCATCTAGGGTATTAGATGCAGAGTAATATAGGAACCATCCACAGATGAGGAATCCAATAGAAATGTAGAGTGAAAGGGTCACATTGACCAAGTCAAAGATTCTAGAATATTCCAGATACCAGTTGGACTCTACTAGATTGATTGCTAACTAGGAATCATGTGCCACATTTCATCCTAACCATTAGATATGTATCCTCTCCTTGTTCTATAAAAGGAGATGGATTTCCATTTTGTACTTTATTAGAATCTTAATCAAGAGAGAATTGTTGAGCTTTGTGAGCACTAAGTACACTTTTGTGACTTAGTATTTCCCCATGGTTCTTTCTTGAGACCAATTGTAAATATGCATACATTTTGAATATTGAATGAAATAGAGATTTAGGTTACAAATTAATCGTAAATCTTGAGTAATCTTTTGTGGATGATATCTAGACATGTCACTATGATTTTCTACGTCCCTTGGAGTGCATTTCAATTGGTGAATGTTGCTATCTTGTCTCTTTGAATATTAGCATCAATTGTGTGTAGTTGTGGAATATCCTGGCAAAGCATGGTTTGATTTCATCTCTTTTCATGAAGTATTGAATTGTGCATATGGATCAATGGTTGAAACTCACTCATTTTAGATAATTTAAGAATTTTATGTTCATTTCTTTAAATTTCATTGATCATCATCATCAACTACAAATATTGATAAATGATAAGCAAAACATAGTGAATATGAAGATATCCATAGATAACTAAACATCTTAGGCATATTTGAACAAATTGCATGTAAGATTGAAAATATCATGTAAATACTTGGAAATAATGATAGAAATCATGGAAATATCAGCTTAAGGACACAATATTTAGAAGAATTTAAGGTGCAGAAGAAAAATTAAGTGATGATTAGTTCAAATTTAAGTAAATTCAAAAGAACTAGTCAAAGTTACAAGAATCATCATGAACAATCCTAATCAAAGTAAAGATTAGAGGAATTGATCAAACTTAGGATAAATTCACATGAATATATGCATATTTTGATTAGAGATTGTAGGATTTAAGTACATGATTTGTTGATATTCATGTAGAACAGGTGAAGCAGAACATATCCAAATACAAATTACGTCAAATTTCATGTGTAAGGCCTCTAAATGTTTAACAACAAATTCACATCAAACCACTGAGAAATTATCAGAAGATCATGACTTAATCAACAGAGACTTGGAATCATAAATTCATCCTAAATTTATCATATTCTTCAAGATAAATTTTTATCTCTGTTAATGACTAACAGTTGTATCAATAATTTTTGGTGCTAGAAGGAGGGCTCGATCACTAGAGATTTGAGGGATTTGTCATCATGATAATCCAAATCTTGTGCATTCCTGCAAAGATTCCATTAATATTCAACATTTTGAGGAATTTGATCATAAATATCATGTCCTAGTGGATATTCATCTTGATATTTATAGATAGGTGTCTGGATTTCCAAAGCTTGAGTTGAAGATTTGCATTCTCTACAAATACTTTGTAAATACCTCATTGTTTGAGACATTCATCCATAAATATCCACTTTCGTAAAGGATTTATCCACATCTTTGCAAAGATCCAGTCAAATATCCAGGTCTCATCCTAAACTCTTTAGAATTGGCTCGTCGACCTAACACAAGGTCAAGATCTTCTGGACCTTTAGAAGAATTACCTATATTTAGACCTAGACCTTGTTCAACTAGTTAGCCTAGACATGTTGTCTTTAATCTGCCAATAGCTCCCTTAGTACCTCCAATACAAGTTCCAATGTCTTTTTTTGTTGTTGAGTCACCACTCCACTTCAACACATACAATGATCTTCATAAAAATCTAGACATAATTTGTTCTAAGTATCATCCATATTAAGATGTGGATGATCATATTTGGACCTTTAAGGAAGCATATTTCAGGGTAAGAATACAACATGAAGATGTTGTATGTAGGCTATTTCCTTATTCATTAGGAGAAGAAGCATACACTTGGTATGTCATCCTTCCTCAAAATTCCATCGATTCTTAGGATGTGCTAGAGAAATCTTTCCAAACCAAGTTCAAGATACCTGTAGATGCAGCCACCATGTATCACCACTTTGCCACAATCAAAAGAGGTGAAGGAGAGTTGATCTCCAATTTCAATACTAGATTTCAAAAGATGTACTCTAAGCTGACAACTCTTTATAATGTTCCAGATTAGGCAGCTAGGTTAGTTTATTACTCAGCTTTGGATCCTCTAACATCATTGTTCATCATGAGGACCCACCCTATAATCACATCATTTTCAGGTGCCTTTGAAGAAGCTGTCAAGGTTAACCTATAGTTGACACTAGGTCTTGCTCCAAACTTAGGATATCCTACCTTTCTTGGCCAAGCATAAGCTAGTGGAGCTTTGATTCTCCTCGCTAATCCTTTGCAAGTGCCTCTACTTAGCATTATGCATCCTTAGGGAAACGGTCAAATCATAGCACATCCTGTACATGTACATCATGATGCTACACAAAATACTAATGCAGTTCATTTTTCCAACCACATCAGGACACTATAGTGGCTAAAGTGCAGGAGGAAAAGGACAATATTAAAGAGATATTTGCTTAATTAAGAAAATTGACTACTGAAGTCACTCACTTGAGAACTTAGAACTTTTATTCTCAATCCAATTCATAGAACCAACAAAATAGGGGATATCCAGATAAAGGATATGGTAATAATAATGAGAGATCCACATATCCTGATCGAGGATATAACAATGGGAGGAACTTCAACAATAATAACAATGCCCCTAGGCCACTAAGAGTTTGGAACACTAGACCAAAAAATAGTTTATTGCCATCACCTCTAGATAACTAGCCTCCTCCTGAGCCTGAACAGACCACTAGGGTCAATTTGGTAGAGGCTGCACTTAACAATTGGTGCAGGATACACAATACAAATGTACATGCTGAGCTGGACTGTCCGCAGTTCAAAATTGCAGCTAGCATATTCTAGGCAAAAGTGTCTAACACTGTGGGGGAGGTATCTTACCCTAAAGTAAATGAGACAGTGCCTCTAGGATATGAATCTTCTATGGTATTTAAGAGTTCTAAGGATCATCAACATCAGCAGATGAACACAATACATGAAAATTATACCTTGGCATGTGAAGAGTTGGCCATGGCCTTTGAAACCACCTATGTCTTCCCCTTTGAGGATGAGAATGAGCCTAAGCAGGAGATTGAAGAAGTTCATGCATATCGGCAATATCAGAGGGGACACAATTACAATCTAAGGAGCAATACAAATCACCTTGTTGGTCCTCTGACCACTTCTATTGCTCTAAATAATTTCAACACACCTATGGACCCTAAGGCTAGTAATAATCTGGGACCTCCAAAGGTGAACCCACAATACTTTGCACCACAAGCAATAGTACAAAAAAGTATAAACCAAGTGCCTAAATCCGATAACTTGTCACCTATCTTGTTGAGGAGATGAAGAAAATAAAGATTAACTTATCCTTATCAGAGTTATTGAAAACTCCTATCATTAAGAAATCCTTCCTGAATTTATTAGATGAGCTTGTGGCTAAAGATGATAATCTTGGTCATATTCCTAGTCATACCCCAGCTAAAGATCCTGTACCTAGGGATAATGTTGTTAAACCAAAAGTACAAGCCACAGTCCACACTGTAGATGCAGCACAAATGACCCTATACAAAGAGAAATCTGAGTCACCTCCTTTCCTACTCACACTTAGGATCTTTGGTAAGAACCTACACAATTGTTTGCTAGACTCAGGTGCTTCTACCAATGTTATGCCTTTGTCTATATGCCAAACATTAGTTTTGCATCCTACAAAGTCACTCAAGAAGGTAACTCAATTAGACAAGTTTGAGGTCAGTGTTGTAGGAGAGCTGACACATATTCACATGCAACTTGCATCAGATCCAAGGATGCAGTACTACATAGACATTCAGGTTGTTGACATACCTGATACATATGGCATGCTCCTTAGTAGGGAATGGTCCAAGAATTTAAATGGTTATATGGCTACTAATTTCTCCCACATGTCACTACCCTTGAAAGGCATCCCCAATTAACTCAGAATTGAAGCCGAACCCAGAATGAAACATATGATAATTGAGCACAACCAAAATAATGAGATATTATATGTGGATGTAGAGCCAGGGGTATATGAATTGAGGCCTCAGGTAGTCAAAATAGAGGAAGTACTAATGTGCATGCATATGCATGAAGATACTGAAAAGGGTGAAATTATGTCAGAGGAAATATCCATGATAGAATCTGATCATAGCTAGTCAAAAGAAGATGAAGAAAATCATATCCTTGAGTTCAAAAGGTATTTGTCTAATGAAGTTCAAAGAAGTCACTTGATAGGGACATCAGTTAAGGATATACTCATGGGAGGTTGGTGTAGATTGCATGAGCAGTCACATTCAGAGAACACCTATGAGGCATGTATAGATATAATAGAGAAAGAAGAATGAACATGTTTGGAAGATGAGGAGTCACCACCAAAGGTAAATGAAATGATTAATGCTGATTATAGTAATCATTTGATATTTCTTTCAAATGTAGGAGAATCTGAGAAAGAAATGTGCAAGATGCATGTCCTAATGCTTAGTATAGAGGAAGTGTTAGCATGTGATGATATACATTCCAGTGATAGGATAAACACATCCACACCAAACACAGATTGTTTTATTGAATCAGACTATGAGTTGTCTGATGAAGACATGGGAAGTTGTTTAACACAATTTGAGGAATTTCTATCTAAGAGAGTTCAAGGACATATTCTCCAAGGAATCCCACCCAACTAGGTACTAATTGAAGGATGGTGTTGGTTACATGAAGCCCCCCATTTAGAAACAACTTGTGCTCTGTGCCTGCACATAGTGAACAAAGAGGAATAGTTATGTTTAAATGACAAATTACATAAAACCAGGGATGTTCTAGAGGAAACAGAGAGAAAAGTTGTAATATCCCCAGATAAAAGATGTGATGACATCAAGTTTATAAAACAAGAAGATATTCAAAAGTATGATGCTCAGAAAAAGCAAGATGCGGATGTTTCAGTTTCATAGAAGCATCCAGTTGTGGTAAGGAATGAACCACCTAAGATCACGTGGATATCTGCAAGAGTAGCTGCATGGGCCAAAAGAAAGAAGGAAGGTCTAGATAAATCTTTGATAGAAGATAAACCATGGAACTTAAGATTTGACAGTTCCAAATCAAAGCAGGGAGCTAGAGTAGGAGTGGATCTTGTCAATCCATAAGGGAAGTCATTCTTAGCAGCATATAGGCTGCAATTTCCATGCACAAACAACATGGCTGAGTATGAAGCTCTAACCCATGGCCTGTTGTTTGCCTTAAAAGAGAAATTGAAAGTTTTACATGTCTTTGGAGACTCAAAACTTGTAGTAAAGCAAGAGAAAAGTGTTTATGTGTGAAATTACAAAAGGTTATCTAGTTACAGACACATAGTCTAGGACTTGATAGAGAGTTTTGATACCTTTAACATCGCACACATTCCAAGAGAACTCAACCATCACATGTATACACTAGTACAGTATGCTAGTACACTAGAGCCTTTGTCCATATCATGGATGAAGAGGTTTTCAGTTGAGCTGGTGTCAACACCATCTATTCCTGATAATGTCACCAACCTTTAGGTGTTTGATGATGACCAGCACATTTTAGAAATTATTGTTGATAGGGACGTATTTGAGGCCTAGATAGCAGATGAAAAGAATATTGAGGACCATACCTGGGATGCAGAAGAGATGATTGATCTACCCAGTAACAAGATCCTGAAGGAAATGATTGAATTGGAAAGAGATTTTGATCTGGATAATATGATCAAGAAGGACCTCCCTAAAACAGACGAAGGAGAATATGAACCTATCAATATAGGACAGAGTGAAGATAAAATAAATGTCCTGATAGGTAGGGTTTGTTCTGAAGAAGAGAAAGAAGGGACATCCCAAGATTTAAAACTTTACATTCATGTCATAGCATGGACTTATGATGAGTTAAAGACCTATGACATATCCATCATAACTCACACAATTCCCCTGAACCTGATGCCAAGCCATTCAGGTAGAAACAAAGGCCAGTGAATGCACTATTGGAACCTCTTATTTTTGAGGAAGTTAAGAAGTTACTTGCTACAAGAATCATCTTTCCAATCAGACATTTCACTTGGGTTGCTAATTTGGTCATTGTAAGAAAGAAAAATGGAGATATATGCTTGTGTGTGGATTTTAGGAACTTAAATAGAGCATCTGATAAGGATAACTATCCTTTACCTTTTCTAAATGAAGCTCTCCAAATGGTGAATGGTGCACAAATGATGTCCTGCTTGGACATCTTTTCAGGCTACAACTAGGTAGTGGTTGATAAAATTGATAGATTGAAGACAACTTTTAGCACTAAGTGTGGAATCTTTGCTTATAGGCGCATGCCCTTTGGCTTAATCAATGTTGGAGCAACCTTCCAGTGAACCATGGATATAGTATTTAGAGGACTGGTAGGTCAGTGCATCATGATAAACATGGATGAACTAACCGTGTTCTCAAAACAAAGAGGTGATCACATTGAGGACCTCAGAAAAGTATTAAAGAAGTGCAAATAATATGGCATATCCATGAATCCAAAGAAGTGTATTTTTGGAGTGACCATAGGCAAACTACTGGGTCATGTTATATCAAAGAATGGAATAACCATAGACCCTGCTAGGTTAGATTCAATCATGAAGTTACAACTTCCAGCAAGCAAGAAAGAGCTGAAGTCTTACTTTGGTAAGATTAGCTTCGTTAAAAAGTTCATCACTAGGTTTGTAGAGATAGTGCGACCCTTGAATGCTATGTTGAAAAAAGATGCTAAGATCGAATGGAATCTAGAGGAAAAAGCAACATTTGAAGATATAAAGAAGGCCATTGCAGATGCCCCAGTGTTGATCAATCTTGACTACACCAGGGACTTCTACATATACTCTTTTGCATCAGAACACACATGTGCAATTGTCTTAACTCAAAGGAGTGAGGAAAAAGAAGAAAAACCAATTGCATTCATGAGTTCCCCATTCAAATATGTCAAGCTAAGATATATGGATGTAGGGAGATAGGCTCTTGCCTTGGTCAGAGAAGTAAAGAAGTTTAGGCATTATATCCTAAGAAGTAAAGTTATAGTTGTAGTACCTAATTCAACTGTGAAGATGCTCCTCATGCAAAGTGACCCAGGAGAGAAACGAGCTAAATGGATTAGTGTATTACAAGAGTATGATATGGACATCACACCCATAAAATTAGTTAGGGGACAAGTTGCAGAAATAGATCCTAACTTGACAAGCCAATAGTATGCAGTAGGTTCAAAAATGCATGATGATAGGTACTCTAACATTAGACATGTCCTGATCACAAGAAGATATCCACCCAATATGTAAGCATCCCAGAGAAGAGATTTAAGGATCAAATCACAAAGATACATGATCAAAGGAGGAATCTTATTCAAGAAAAACTGAGGGATATACCTTAGGTGCTTAGACAAACAAGAAGCGGCCAAGGTTCTTCTTGAGTTACATGATAAGTTTGGTACAACCCATGGATCACATTTGGCTACCACACATGCCATCTTGAGGGTTGGGTACTATTGACCCACCATTTTTAAGGATACAATAGAACACATCAAGTTTTGTCACACATGTCAAATTGCTTCAAACAAAGAGAAATACACAACACAACTATTGCAACCTTTGATGGAGATGTGCCCATTCACACAATGGGGCATGGACTTCATTGGACCTATCAACCCTCCATCCTCTGTAGGACACAAGTACGTGCTGACCATCATTGATTACTGTACCAGATGGACATAGGCCATCAGTAGCAAGACTTGCACATCAAATGACGTGATCAGGTTTTTGGAGAGCAATATCATCACAAGGTATGAAATTCCATATGCTTTAGTTTGTGACAATGGTCATGCTTTTGCATCTCTTAATTTTTCAAATTGGGCATTTGATCATGGTAGAATTTTAAAATTCTCATCAAATTACTATCCCTAGGGAAATGGCCTAGCTAAATCCACTAAAAAAATCTATTGAATATCATTAAGAAGTTAATTGAAAAGAACCCTAGGGAATGAAATACTTTACTCAAGTATGCCCTATGGGTAGACATGACAAGAGTTAAAATTGCTTTAGGCAACTCACCCTATCAACTGGTGTATGGGGTGGATCCCATCCTCCCTATCAACTTGAAAATCCCAACTCTATAGTTTTCCCAGGAGTATCTAGGCATAGACAATAAAATGGAGGTCAGATTGTTGCAATTGGTGCACTTAGAAGAGAAAAGAGATAAGGCAATTGATCATTTTTCCAAACATTAGGCTATTGTCAAATGCTGGTTTGACAAAAGAGACAAAGTAAAGGCATTTAGGATCTCAGATTTGGTCCTATCATGGGATAAAGCCCATGAGAGGAAAGGTGATCATGGTAAGTTTGATAAACTGTGGATCGGTCCCTTTCAAATATCAGAAATATTAGGCGATAGCACCTATAAGCTCAAGACCTTAACTGGTGAGGATGTCTCATTACCTGTCAATGGAAAATTCCTCGAACACTATTTCCAAACCTAGGTAGGTCAGGTCAAAACCATGTATTATATGTATATATTGTATAGTTGCCTGTATAGCTTTCTTTGTGTGCTTGGCTTTGTGCGTGTGTTGTCGAGTCCTTGTTTTGATTAGGCAAGATAGAGCACCTTTCCACTTCAAAAAACTAGTGAAATTGTTAGAATTCAAGAGAGGAATACAAATTCCTACATAGGTTGTAACTCCTATTAGTTTAGGTACTTTTGATCAGGTCTATGAGAGCATATTCATCAATGGTAACTCTTTTGCTCCAAAAGATCCTCACAAGAATACACCTAGCAACCTTGAATTTGTTGAAGATACTAGTGTCTGTGTTAAGTGAAAAATCTAAAGGTTTGACCTTGCTACCATTGCAATTCTTAGCCTAAACAAGCAAGTGCCTACACCTTAAAAATGATCTTACAAGATCACATCCTATGAATATTGAAAACAAGAAAGAAATATATTGAATATCAAAATAAAGAATTTCTTAGGTCATCCAAGTAACTCTACTGGGGCTATGGACACCTGTCTGGCAGTGGGGCTCTACTTGGGAGAATTATAAAGATAACCTTGGTGGGGCTATGGACGCTTGCTGGTAGCAAGGCTCTATCCAAGGTTGTCTTAGAGGGTTAAATCCAACTATGTAGCTTAACACTAACTACTAGTGTTTTCAACTTGTCTTCAAGATGAAGGAAATGAACCACATGCACACACCTGATTCCTTCTCATTATATTGTTGTGTTGATGAATATGATACCATTTAGAAAGATTAGGATGCTTATGTTTGATAAGAGTTAGAATAGTATGTCCTAATTTGTTTTCATCATTTCTTGAATTATTGTAATTTTGGTTGTTTTCTTTGGTGGCAAGTTGTTGTGTGGTTACACAACATGCCCCATTTTGCCCTAGCAAAATAGGGACCCAACTTTTTTACTTGGCTTGCTTGTTTCCTTTTGCTTTTGGGTGGTATGGTAAAAACCAGTAGAAAATATATGTCAGGATCTTGATATCCAGATCAAGTTTGCAAAGTTGGAATTTCTTCTTACAAATCCTGCCAAATGAAAGAAAAATAAATTTTAAGCAGGTTTGCCTTTTGAAGCATATTGAAATTCCTTAAAATAAAGAAGTTGCACCTGGTCAAAGTTTGGTCAACGAGTCATAGGGATATTCACATCATCCTAGTATCCGAATATTATTTTAATGTCCCAATCCTAAAAATTGCTAAGTAGCATTCAAATGCCCTAATATTCACAAATGTACATGCGTCAAAATTAAGTCATTGTAAAAGTTAAATGTCGTCTGCATGGATATTTGTTATCATCCAGATATTAATGTAATATCTAGATCTTAACTTAATATCCATATCTAAGCTAATGTCCATGTCTACATGACATCATTTACCCCTCTCCTATTCATACAACTTATGTCACCTGGACATTTCTTATATGGATATTAACTTAGTCAAATATCCATCCTTTTGCTCAATACTCAGATCTCGATGACGTCATGTAATCCTGATTTTATAAAGGCTCTTGAGCCTACTTACATCATTCAGATATTAACTCATAGGGATATTATCTTTTCAAAGATTTGCACCTCATTCCAAATATCCATATCTTGATGATGTCACCTTACCCAACTCAACACAGGATTTATTTTGCGTACATCATCTGGATGTTTGACCATAGGGATATTTCACATTCTTATTGTCCTGACCTTATTTTAATATCCCCATCCTAATGACATCATCCTATCATGTTATAATGAAGGAGCTTTCTCCTTGTGACATCATCCAGACATTTTTACCATATGGATATTTTGCACTCATAATGTCCAGACCCTTCGAATATCCATATCATTGATCACACCAATGATACCATGCCATGTGTCCACATGGACATCCTGACCTATTGCGAATAGGTTTGAAACTCGATGGTAAATCTTTGATCAATGATGGCTGACTAGATTCGTATGCTGATGTCATATGGATATATCCATATGAATATTCTAAAAAGTAAGATTCACTCCATCTTGGTGCACCCTTCTTGCATTTAGTGCATCAAACTCATGCCAACAAACACTTGTCCCAATTTCTCATGATTAGATCGTTGGAGTCTATCTGATCCTCCCGAAAGTAATTAATATTCCCTAAACTTGTAAAATTTTAAGATTTAAACAGTGAATTTCTTTCATAATTTCATAATTGCATTTGAAGAGCTAATAAACTTGCATAGAGAGCCTAAGGATTTAATAGAAGCTTCTACACTGAACTTGCGACCAAATTTCAACTGCACAGAGGAGCACGTAATAATTTTGGTATTCATCTACATATTTTGATTTAGGTTCTACAAACTAGGTATGTATGCAATGAACCATAGTTGGTTATTTCATAAGGATATTCCGTGATCTCGAGTTGGAAAAGATCTAAAATGTTGAAATGGAATGAATTTATGGTTAAATCTTGATTAAATGCCTATTGTTCGAATGCCATGTTTATTGATTTCATAGATTTAGTGATGTCAACCCTAATGTTACAGAGGCCCTAGTTAAGACGAGTCCATGGAATTACAGGATAATATGTCTCAACCTCACATTGACAAACGTGACACTAAATTCAAATAGAGTATGTTTCTGAAGGAACACAATATATATATAGCAAGTATGGTTCTGTAGAGGACACCCCATTCTGAGAATATAGACATTCAAGCTTTTAGAGCCAAGAGTAATAGTAGGGAGGATCATCCCATACTAAAGAATATAGTGACTACAAGGATGTACTATGCAACTAGTTTCCCATATGCTGCCGAGGCTCTGGAACTCGTGATTAAGTGTGTCAACAATTACAATGTCATCATAAGAAGAGTTGAAAAGCAGGGGTGAGTATATGCATATTTATCAGTGGATGGCATAACCGAAGCTTTTAATTTACCTACACAAAGAGGGATATATGTGCCAAATTTGGGGGCACTACCCAAAGTATATGAGGGAAATCAAAAATACTGTAGAAAAGTGATTTTCCTAGGATGGAGAGATCTAGATAATAAGGCCAAGGTAGTGGCCAAGATGCCACAACATCTATACAAATATGATTTCAGCCCATAACTGCAATATATGATATTCCTACTTAGTAGAATGAGTGGAAAGGAGAATGCTCAGAATTTTGAATCATGGATGTTTGGTTGATACAGATAGTTATTGAGAATAAGTAGGTGGTCCAGTGGGCCAAAATCATTAGTGATGCCATGTACAACCAGATGGTGAAATAGAAAAGGATGAAAGATCGAGTCTTCAAAATGACCTCATATCTAGTATTAGCATGTGTAGCCAAAGGTACCATTGACAGGTTGCAAATAGTAGGAAGAATGGGTAGGTTGCCCAATGAGAAGACTCCCTGGGAGCATTATCCCTAGCTGGAGAGGAAACAATCTGTTCAACATTATAAGATTGTACATGATTGCTTCATAATGCATATAGTCAAACTCTTGGAAGGAGATAGAGCCAAGAGATTTTTAGTAGGAGCCACAAAGAAGATTGATCCATATGGTTCTTGGTTTATACATGCCAAAACATATTCCTATATTAGGATGGAAGGGTTTAGTGGGAATCCCTTCATGCTACCAAGATATCCATCAGAAAAATTAGTCTTAATGGAGATGATTAGACAACATATCCCTACATTAGAGATGTCTAGAAAACTATACAGAAAATTCCCCATAGATTTCAATTGGTTTATGGTGGGATCAATGGATAATGCTAGGGAAGCTGACTCAGATTTGAAGAATCTAAATTTACAATTATTTCCATTGGTGAGAGATTACAATCCTTATCATGGGATTGAAAAGCACTTCAATAAGAAATACAAACATATCATGCATCTAGAGGATTACTGGGTCGATTGTGACAATGAGCATGAAGTGCACAAAAGGGAGTACCAAAGGTTAACCCTAGATTAGAAGCGGACCATCAGATAACCAAAAGTCCCTCCTCAGATAGAGAAAGATGATGATGATATCATAGATCCATAATATGAGGATAATAAGGTGTATAATGAGGCACTGACACCCCCAGATTGGGCCCAGGGAGATGAAACTTTGATTGATGTCCTTATTGCCAAAGTGATGGCAAGGACCAAGAGGTGGGTAAACAAGAAGATCAATGAATTGAAGGAAAAAGGTGTTGCTATCACCTATGACAAGAAGAGAAACATGAAAGAGAGGGAAGAGCCCAGTTATGATGATTTCCTAGTACACAAGAGGCAGGTCCTTGAGACCAAATTAGCGCAATCCAGTTCATCAGGAACTACAGAACAACATACACTTGAGGGAGTTTCCTTGGTATATGCACTGTCCTTGCCTCCTAGGGATATACCACTGGTGGCTATTCCAATCTCCATGCCTAAGGCAATAACTTTAGAGGAGGAGCTAGTCGAGTAAGAAGATCAAGGTCCAATTTAGACCATTATAGAAAAGGGGTTGGATGTCTTGCAGGGAGTCAATATCCCTAGGCATTCAAGGTATCAAAGCCCAGCAATGAGGGAAGCAATACTACCTCCTATTCAAATGCAGGGACATCCAGGCCCAGTTTTGAATGTAGTTAAGGAATTCCAACACAATGTACCTACTAAAAACATAGTAAATGTAAAAACTGAAATGGCACAACAGGCCATAATAAATTCACTAGAAAAGGAGGTGAATAAGTCCTTTCCATTGAGTGGAACAGTGGACTTAACTGAAGATGAGGTAGTCATGGATGTGACTAATCATCCTATTGAGACTTTACTTCACCATACTGAAGCAGCACTTGGAGATGAAAATACAAAAGTAAAGGATAAAAGTAATGATAGGGCAGAGTCCCCTAAAGTTGAAATACAAATGAGACCCTTAAATGTCCTCATTGAGACAATAACTAGCTCCAAGGTGATTGATTTGACATATCAGCTTGAAAGGGGGGATCAGGAAGAGGAATTTTCTAAGAATGATCAAGAACAAGAGGAGAATATCCCAATGGATGTTGATAATAGAAGTGGAGATGCCCAAACTGAAGGAGCACAATAGGATATCCTGATGGATAAACCTAAACAAGTGTATGTGTCAGGATCATGTAGTAATATAGGAAGCAAAGTTGATGGGGGAGATCAAAGGCAACCAATGCAAGAGTCCCATCAAGATGATTAGACACAAGGGCATAAGAATATCCAAGTAGAAGATATGCAGAAAGAGCAAAGTTAGGATGTGCACAAGGATGATATGGTTCTTGATGAACCAATAAATACATCACATCCAGATCAACTACCACCAGAATAGGAAAAAGTTCATGAGGATAGTGAGGCTGATGAAGAACAGGATCAACAAGTGGAAAATCCTGAGGTCATTCCATCACAACAGGATCAAAATAAAGACCAACAAGAAAATGTACAGATCCCAATGGGTGATGATGGAACAGATAAGAATAAGGATACACAAGATGCTCAAATTGAGTAGCAAGACTAGGTAGGGTGAGGAATGCTTGTCTCCCATGGATGTCTTCAGAGGTAGAACATCCATAGAAGGAGACTAAGCCCTTTGACTTTAATTCATTATTTACATTGGATCCAGCCAGACCAAAGAGGAGGGCAAGGATAGTCCCTACAATAAAGAGGGATGCAGTGACAGGAAAAAGAACAGCTCAAATAGCTATACCTATAGTGGACAAGGCCAAGGGATAAATAAGGCCTGAAGAATTTTAAATAACTACCATTGATTTATGACACACCACTAAGGAACAAGAGATCCAAGGATTGAGGGATCATACTAATGTGGTGGAGGCCAAAATAAAGAAGGCAAAAGCCATGAATAAGATGTATAAGGACTAGGTACCCTAATTATAGGCTTTTGTTAAGGGGTTGGTAGCACCAACTAATATTCAAATCACAGCTACTACACCATTGACATTGGTATCTCAATAGGAGATAGCTGCATTAGATGTGTAGAAACATCATGCATAGATAATGAATAAATGGTTTACCAAATTTCTAGGTGAAGGAGAACAAGTAATTAAAAATTCATTGTCCAATTGGGACATGCTCAGCAATTTGAAGAGAAAGATGTTGGCCAGAGGTTGATAAAGAGTGGTAAACATTTGGTTACACTCAAGGAGATGAGGAAGGAAGATATTGGCACCCTCATGACAAGGAATATACTGACACCTCAAATGCTCCTATAGCTGGATAATTGGTTCGAAGATGTAAGGTTTGAGGTGGATATATTGAAGAGATGTAATGCTAAGATTGTCGATATCAATGTCAAAACACATGAACTTTTAGTAGAAGAGCTAGGGATTTTGGAGGCCCTTAGGGGTGAGGTTGAAGGAAAGGTATAAAATCAAGATGAGGATTTTTCTATCAAAGCATTTAAAGATAATTTCAGCCTTGTAGCAGAGAATCCTATTCACATTTCTCTAAGGCTATGATTGATAAAGCAATGTGAATGAAGGCTAAGGTTGAAACACATAATGAAGAATTGGATAGCCAGACAAATAGGTGGATATCTCTACAAGAAAAATTGAAGGCACAAGAACATGCTGTTGTGAAGGCAAAGGTACTGGATAGAGTAGAAATAGATAAAGCCATCCAAGCATATGAGCTCATCCAGGGTATCAGATGCAGAGTAATAGAGGAACCATCCATAGATGAGGAATCAAATAGAAGTGTAGAGTGAAATGGTCACATTGACCAAGTCAAAGATTCTAGAATATTCCAAATACCAATTGAACTCCACTAGATTGATTGCCAACTGGTAATCATGTGCCACATTTCATCCTAATCGTTAGATCATTAGATCTATTGTAACTGTATCCTCTCCTTGTTCTATAAAAGGAGATGGATTGCCATTTTGTACATTATTAGGAGCTTAATTGAGAGAGAATTGTTGAGCTTTGTGAGCACTAAGTATACTTTTGTGACTTAGCATTTCCCCATGGTTCTTTCTTGAGACCAATTATAAATATGCATACATTTTGAATATTGAATGAAATAGAGATTCAGGTTACAAATTAATCATAAATCTTGAGTAATCTTTTGTGGATGATATCTAGACATGTCACTGTGATTTGCTACATCTCTTAGAGTGCATTTCAACTGGTGAATGTTGTTATCCTATCCCTTTGAAGATTAGCATCAACTGTGTGTAGCTGTGGAATATCCTAGCAAAGCATGGTTTGATTTCATCTCTTTTCATGAAGTATTTAATTGTGCATATGGATCAATGGTTCAAACTCACTCATTTTAGATAATTTTAGAATTTCATGTTCATTTCCTTAAATTTCATTAATCATCATCATCAACTACAAATATTGATAAATGATAAGCAGAACATAGCGAATATGTAGACATCCATAGATAACTGAACATCTTAGGCATATTTGAACAAATTGCATGTAAGATTGAAAATATCATGCAAATACTTAGAAATAATGACATAATTCATGGAAATATTAGCTTAAAGGCACAGTATTTAGAAGAATTTAAGGTGCATAAGAAAAATTAAGGGAAGATTAGTTCAAATTTAAGTAAATTCAAAAGAACTAGTCAAAGTTAGAAGAATCATCATGAACAATCCTAATCAGAGTAAAGATCAGAGGAATTGATCAAACTTAGGATAAATTCACATGAATATATGCATATCCTAATTAGATATTGTATGATTTAAAATGATTTGTTGAGATTTATGTAGAACAAGTGAAGCAAAACAAACATTTACATATTTAGATACAAATTCCATCAAATTTCATGTGTAAGACCCCTGAATGTTTAACAGTAAATCCACATCAAACCACTAAAAAATTATCATAATATCATGACCTGATCAATGGAAACATGGAATCATAATTTCATCCTAAATTTATCATATTCTTCTAGAGGATAAAGGTTTGTTATATGAATTTTTATCTCTATTAATATGACTAACAATTGTATCAAAAGATCTTTCATATGCTAGAAGAACAAGGTCATAGTTTGAGCAAGCTCCACATCTCTTCATTGCCTCAGCTTCTGATCCACAGTCTTTTTGGGAAGCTTTTGGTGTCCTTGAATGGGATGTTTCTATGCAAGAAGAGTTTAGTTCCTTGGAGAGGAACCATACTTGGGATTTAGTCCCCCTTCCTAATGGAAGGAAACTTGTTTGATACAAGTGGATCTATCAGAAAAAATTTGTCGCATATGGGTCAATTGATAAGCATAAGGCTTGCTTGGTCACAAAAGGATTCTCCCAGATGCCTAAGATTGACTACTCTAAGAATTTTGTGATAGTTGCCAAAATGAACTCCATCCAACTTGTTCTTGCTATTGTTGCAGCCCATTGTTGGGAAGTTCATCAGATGGATGTGAAGAGTGCCTTTCTTCACAATGACCTTCAAGAGGAGCTTTACATGGAGCAACCATAGGGGTTTGTAAAGGATCCTTCACTTGTATGCCATCTTTGGAAGTCTCTCTATGGCCTCAAACAAGCCCTCAAGCTTGGTATGCAAAGATGGACTCCTTCCTTCTGTTAGTTGAGGTCACTCAGTGCCATTCTGATCTGAATGTGTCTATTCTATAGCAATTTGATACTCTCACATTCCTTGTTCTCTAGGTTGATGACTTGCTAATTATAGGGAGTCTCTAATCCACTGTCAAGGCGGTGAAAATTTCCCTTCATGATTGTTTCTTGATGTTAGACTTGGGCCTTCTACACTACTTATTGGGGATTGAGATCACTCAATCTTCATCCAGTATCTTCATGGCACATACTAAGTGCACACTTGATATGCTCTCCTACTTTCACATGGATGACTATAAGCCTACACCGACTACATTCCTATTTGGGGTTAAACTTGAGGCTCATTGTTCATCACCATTGGTGGATGCTACATTATATCGCCAACTTGTTGGGATCCTTATATAATTGATTCACACGAGGCCTGATTTGTCATATGTTGTGGGCTTGGTCTCTAGGTTCATGTGGGGGCCACATGAGCTGCATTGGAAAGAAACTAAGTGAATTCTTCACTATGTACAAGGCACTCAGAGCTATGGGATTCATTATGTAGCAAGCGTGGATATTGACTTGGTGGGACATAGATTTCAGTTGGGTAGTTGATTCTTAGGATCGCAAGTCTACTTCAGGGTATTGCTTCTCACTTGGTTTCGGTCCAGTTTCTTGGTCGATCAAGAAGCAGTCTGTAATTTCTCTTTCATCTATAGAGGCTAAGTTTTGAGGAGCATTTAATGTTACTACTATGGCCATTTAGCTTTAGAAAATTCTCATTGAGTTTTTTATTCCCTTCTAGAATCTTATAGTCATCTTTTATGACAACCAAAGTGCGATACAAATCTCTCGCAATCCATTCCATCATCAATAGACCAAACACATTGAGATCCACAAACACTACATTCAGGAGCTGATTCATGAGAAGTTCATTGACATCAGAGCATATCATAGACATCTTCACCAAATCCTTCACTAAGAGCAAGTTCCTTCATTTGCAAACTTTGCTAGGGTGTGACTGGTGTCCACTTCAGGGGGTATTTTAGTCCTTCTCTTGTTCTCTCTCTATTATGGGGGGGTGTTCTCTCTACTTTATTCTAGAGGTCTTCTTCTCTTTGGGGGGAATTCTTTGTACATGGGTACCTCATTAGACTTGATTTGTTAGGACCCATCTTTTCACCCACCTAAGCTATGCTTAAGTGGGGTGTTAGTGTAGGTTTTTATTTTCCTAGTGGGTTAGTTATTTTCCCTATTTCCTAGGTTTTTCCTACACTTTTATTAAGCTTTCTTAGGTTAAATAAAGTGAGTTTAATTAGTGAGTGGGTGATTTGAGGTGTTAGCATCCTACAAGGGAGGTGGCATTTGTTATCTTGGGAAGATGCTCTTGCTATCTTTAGCCCGTATGGTGGGCTCTCCCTATTATTCAATTTTTCCACCTCTCCCCTCTCCCTGGTCTATATAAACTCACTACCTATCTTGTATTTTACATCTTGAATGCATTGTCTAGTTACTCTGTCATTCTTTGCTTTGAGCTCTTAATGTAATTCTGTCACATTGACATTTGCATCTCTCAGAATCATTGGCTTGCTTTTTCTTTGCATTTTCTAGTTTGTGTAGTTTAGAATCTCTCTCATACAGTTTTTGTTTTTTCATCTTGTTCAATATTTATAACACATCTTACCAACTAATACTCATGATTCCTAGAGATAAAGTAAGACAGAACTTGAATCAATTTTTTTCTTTTGTATTGACTATATTCTCTTCTATTCGTGCACATTAATCTATCCTCTCTAAAGTAGAAATTCTACTCACATATTCTTCTTTCTATATAATATTTCCTCTCTATTTGTTTCATTATGTGTAGTGTTTTTCTTTTGCCTATACATGTTTGTGATATTTTCTAATGCATTTGTTTTGTAGGTTTATTTTTTCTAATGTGTTTGTGTTGTAGATTTTGTTTGTTTTGCATGTTTGTTTCATAGGTTCTTAGATATGGGACACACTTGAAGAATTATTGTGTATCCTTTTATAATGTTATTTTCTTGTACTTTTATTTTAGTACTTTAGTGTATCTATATCACTTAGTGACATCATACCACTAAAGTGTGGGCAAAATGTAAGGTCAAAAATTGCATATCCTACAATTTTGACAGTACAAATTATCCTTACTATAGTTTCCACTCTAGTAGCATGTTGTAGGGATCATCTTATCCTATCCCTAGCCTTTTCCTTCACCAATTTTCCAATTTCTATATCATATTCTATTATTTCTTGTTGATACCAAGATGTCTATCTTAAATTTGGGCATTTTCTCTAGGATGACAATGTGGTACACTAGCATCCCATGAAGTTTTTAAATTTTGAGTCATTGGATTACTACCCCACTACCTACTCCTACTTGATGTAATACCCATCCAATGGAAAAAATGCTTCTTTGCTCAAATGCAACCATTCATCTTCCTCACTAGCCTTATGCAAGAAGGTAATTTTTAAATTTAGAAGACACATGTTACTCTCTCTATGGGCCACTCTTTCCTAGTTATTCCTCCATTGTTGAAACTTCTCTTTGTGATATCCCTAGATGCTTGATCTCTAACACTATCTCTCTTGCTATGTGGTAATATTTTCCTCTTCTGCATGCTGATAAGCATCTCCATTATTTCTTGCAATTTTTATCTCTTCTCTATTACTGTTCATTTCATTCTTACCATTAGTAAAGTTATTGGTGACCATCACCACCTATTCTCCAAACATGTTCACACTAGGGTGTTTCTCCCCATAGAGAAAGTATTAATACTTATAGATTTATCTTACTTTATTGCTCTTGAGTCTTAGAATCCCATAAGCTTAAGCACACACACTATTTCCAACCTTCCTCAATTAATTGACTACTCTTATAGGTCAAAAGACCAAACATGGGGCTTGACCATTTGTGGTAAGCTCCCAAGTATCCTAAACCATTTATTCTATCCTAGAATAGGACCTTGGAGAACTACAATTACACATAAGTTTTGCTCTCTTTCTTACCTCTTCTTGTACTATTGAAATATTTTGTTTAAACTAGCTTATAAAGTAGATTTCTTTTATCCTATACATTTTTGGGTGTATGTTGGACCTTTCTCTTAGTATCTTTTCTCTTCTATGTGTAGGACATTTAGAATATGCCTATAAGCCTATTTTTTATTTCTCCAAACCACAACATGCACCTTAGATGATAGTGCAACATGATGACATCCATGTTAGTGACCTTCCTAGGCTAATTTCTAAGTTCCTCATCTGTTGTATTTTATTTTTCTTTAGTTATATTTTGAGTTACAATTTATGTATTCTTAATTTTACTATTTTCATTTCCTAGCTTCATTAATGTAACACAATTTTAAGCTTAAATTTTATATTACACCAAGTGAGACCCAAACTACCTCTATAGGTTAGTTACAAGTCAACTACAAGTGACTCAAGTACCTCTATAGGTCAGTTACAAAGCTACAAGTGATCAAGTGACCTAAAGTACCTCTACAAGTTAGTTATAGGTTAAATACAAGTGACCAAGTGACCCAAAGTACCTCTACAAGTAAGTTACAAGTTATATACAAGTGACTGAGTGACCTAAAATACCTCTACAAGTTACTTATAGGTTAGAAACAAGAGACTTGAAGCAACCCATAGCTTAGCCTTCTATCCACCTATCTCACTACTACACAACACTATTCCCCCATGATGGTTGAAGGAACAACAAACTAGAATATACAACTCCATGGAAAACCATTAGCACTGAGAAAATCTATGGTATAGAAAACTCACATTAAGTTATCCATGCAACTTGCGGGCATAAATAGACCACAAAATTATATAGCTCATAGATCTCAAACAATGCACAACATGTATCCATTAAGCAACATAGTCCCAAATAGGCAAACTCAACTCTACATTAGTAACAATAAAAACCAAATACAACTTGTAGATTCTCGATGACACCAACATCATATCCAAACCTAGACCTAACTTGCCAAAAATCCACAACAAAATAACTATAGTTTAGGATCCCAAACATGTAGAACCAATATAAAAATGCTAAGTGTTTTATCACATACCAACACTTTCACATTGAGAAATTTGTAACCAAACTCCTTAAACCATGCATGAAGCATGCATGCAAATGTGAATCCACTTATCATCTAGAAGATCTATAATTCTAACACACCAACAACTATTAAACTAGAATAATTGATTTATCATAGATGAGCAAAACCATATATCTTCAATGGAAAATCTATTAAATTAATAGATCCAAAACACCATGAATCTATAACATGTAAGTACAAACATACAATAGGATTAGGGATTGTTTAGAAAATCAAGGCCACCAATAATCCAACTCCACAACCTCCACAATATACATGAAAATAGAGGAATAAGGTTGCTCCAAAAACTTCTAGGTGACCAATAGACCAACTCCATAGCCTACATGCAAAAGAGTAGTTCTATACTACTAAACAAGAGCTCTAGGTTAAAAATATTCAATTTTAAACTACATGACCAAATCCAAAAAATATCCTTCTCCATCCTACAGGTGTCTACCATATTGTATCTTGAAAAAAATGATAAACTACAAGATCCCACTCATACAAGGATTAATAAATTAGATTTTTCCTCCCTATAGATTCCCTCAAGCTTACCAGGATAAGAAATTAAAATGGAGGAATTCCTAGAACCAAAACACCATGGATCCATCACATATAATGACATGCAAGCACATGAAGCCACATGTAACCACATATAAGCATGTTCAACCAACATGCAAGTCCATGCAAGTAAATGCAACTCACATGCAACAACATGCAAACATATGTAAGAAACATGTAATTCCATGCAAGTACATGTAAAAATCATGCAACTACATGTAGGTAAAATGAAAAAACATGAAGTTCAACATGTAATTCCATGGAACCACCTTAGATTTGATTCTAAATGCGAGGAAAAATATCATGCATGAACCTCTAGTATCAAAATATTTATAAACAAAAGATTGATACAAGTGTAAAGAATCTATTCCTATAAAGTGGAATCAAGATAGAAATTTCCTACAATAACCCTTTGATGAGAGTAATGTAAGATTTAGATCTAAAATAATTTTAGTAGCATAATGATATACAAAATCAACACTTAGAAAATAAGCTATAATGGGAGAAAAGGATAAAAAATATCCACACAAAGAGGTGACACAAGATGTATGTGGGGAAAACTTATTTTAGGTTAAAAAACCCACCCTCCAAAGCATAGAACCAATATATTATAGAAATAAAACCTATTACAATGGACTACATTCTCATAGCCTTAACATGTAGATCACCATCCTACTCCTCTAAAGGAAATTCAACAACATAACCCCTACATTGTGAAAACCTTTCATACAACCTCAACCCAAGAATCTAATATATAGGAAACAACCAACTAGGAAACCACTAATAGTTTTGGAAAACCATGAACTAAAATATGGGAATTATGGCACCCAACTCCATGACACAAATTCCAATGTCAATCTTTCATTATGAGTCAACAAACCAAGAATAGAATATTCTTGTACATGTCATAAACTTACCCACCAAACTTGGATGCTCCTTTTTGTCATTTTCCATCTTTTCCAAGATGCTTTATGATGTGTCTTAAACATCATAATATGCTCAAGGTTCTAATTTGACTTTGTAACCTCCCTCTAATCATGCTCTTACATGTATCATAGAATATGTCATAGGTAACTCCTGAATCTTGTAATGACACAATGACATTAGATGCTCTTAAAACTTATTACACACATGTCATACCAATGAATACACATGGAATAATGGCCAAGTCAAAGTGAGATGCCTTATTTCCCATGGGACCACAAATAATAAATAAATACAATTAAATAGATATTTTCAAATGTTAAGACTTGCAATGTGTATAATACACCTAATCACAACAATGGGGTGATGAGTTGTTATGCCATGCACTTTTGGGGTAGGGGGGTAGTGTGTTCTTTTCTATGTTCACTATCCCATACAATATAATGAGTCATTACTCCATGAACTTTCATGGGGGTAGCATGTGGTGTTCTATGTTTCCTATGTTCTATCATGTGATAAACTATTATACCACACACTCTTGGGGAGTTAGTGTTTGGTGTTGTGTTGTAATGTGCTTTATGTAATCTCTATATTGCATTCCTCTCTCATGTTTCCTTCTTATATATGTTATGCATTTCCTTATTTTTGTTTCCATTCTTCTTTTTTATCTATCAAAAACTCAATGATGTAGGAGCATCTAGGGTGTACGGGTAATCTTTCATCAATAATTATTTTTAATGTTTGTTTGTTCTAGAAGTATTTATAGTATTCTTAGATGTTTTATAGTGACACACATCAAATTTTCAGCACCACAACTTATCACACATATGTTTTTTTATTTCAAAGATTCATGTTTGTAGTAGCAAGCACAATAAACCTTTCAGTGAGTGATATGGAAACTAATTTTTAAGATCCTAGATTGTAGTTAGCAACATAAGTCCAATAGAGCATCCTATTGTTCCATCCAATTTTCATGTGATTAAGATCACCACATGCAAATTTCTTATCTTGAGGAGTTTAATTGGGCCACTACTAATTTTTTCATTGTATAATAGTAACTTGTTTGAAGTATGCATCCGTTATTTGGAACTTGCACCAATTCTTGATGTTACCTACTTCATTATGGGTCCTAAGAGGAGTTATTTATTGAACTACAATAAATTTGGAGACTCCTAGCTCAAGACACATCAAAGATAGTTATTCTACATGTTACAAGCAAGCCTACGTGCTACACAAGGGGGATGCACCAAATTCAAAGGAAAACTATGATCAAATAACTTAATTTTGGGGAATGAGCTCTTTTCTAGGATGATTCATGGAATTGATACCCATAATTAATTTCTCATGAAGGTTTGATGGATGCCATAAATGTTCTCACACAACTTTGGGGAACAAGAGTGAACTTGACTACTTTCAAATATCAACAAATTTTTCTCATGGAAATGTGCAACGGAAAGATTTTTCAAAGGTTTTGATATCACGGGATCAAAAAAACCTTCTCAAAGATATTTTAGATCAACTCAAGGTTTTCTATTCTTCTAATTTTGATTAGCTTATTTGGAGCCCTTCAAAATCTGGAAATTACTCTGTGAAATAGGGTTATCTATCCCTTACTTCCCATAATTTAGATATACAGAACTAGCCACTTCATGTTGGAAATAGTCCAGAAAACTAAGAGGGGGGGTGAATCAGTTGTCCCTAAACTTTAACCTTTTCTTAACCTTTTAAATCTTATTTATAATCATATTTGTGATGAAAACATTTAGGCATAAATCAACATATGAGTAGAAACAACATGAACAAACAACACCAGAATTTTGATGTGGAAAACCTGGTTAAGGGAAAAACCACGGTGGGGGTTAACCCACAAAAATGCATACCCTGTTAAAATTACTTAAGAAAATAGAAGGCACATGCCTTCGGGTGCACTGCCTAGAGCTCACTGCTCAAGAAGAGGCTCACTACCTATAAGAAATTATGATTTATATAGACATAATGAACTAAGAAATAGCATCTACATTCATGCCTGAATCAGTCCCTTTGAAGGCTCAAAACTTCTACTCTTCTCTTCAAATTCTTCTTCACTAACTCTTCACTCTATACTCCCTTTGGTCTTCTTCTTCTCTGCTCTGCTTTTGATCCCTTCTTCAGATTTAATTCATTGTGTACAAGGATTCTTTTCAACAACTCTTTAATAAGTATTTATATGCTTCATCAACCTTGGAATGATCAACAAGGTTGGCTAAACTTGACGTGGATCATCACACTATTAGCCAAACACAACTGAGACTTGAATCTTTTCTACAATCATGCCACACTTCATAAAAATGCTCTTACATCATCCGCAACAATCTAGGAACATCCGGTTGGCCAAGACTGGGAAGAACATCAACCTCAAAGAAGAAATCTTCAATCAACTAACTCAAACTTCAGTGCGGACCTCCAACATAGTAGCCACATGATCTAGAGACCTCCACAAGTACATTGAAATTACCAATATCATTCACTTTAAACCAAATTACTAGAATCATTTGTATCTTCCTCTGGAACCTCAAGAACACTATCTGCCATGACTGTCAAACTAGAAAGATAGCTTACGAACCTCCAAACCATGAACCACTGGAGTTGATGATACATACTAATTTCTCAGACATGCCTCTAGAACCGCATATCATCATTTTACATTACCGGAGCAATCCGGACCTCTTCCTGTCACTTTGTCTTTCCTGAATAATGCAGGAACTAATTTTACTCAGATGGCTATAACTTCTTCAGATCTTAATGCGAACCTCTCAAATCTTAATTGAAGCTTCTTCAGACAAACCTTTGCATAGCCATATGGTCTGCATATATTGATCTCCATTAATTTTCTCAATATCATCAACAGTCTAGTCTTCTATACAGACAACAAAATAGGATATAGTTGACACCAATGACAACAAGGATATGTTGACATCAATGACAACACCACTTAGGTACATATTTGCAACACATCAATTGTGTTGTGGGAAATATTGTCATCCCCAAATTGGGGCTTTTCCTTGGTTGGCTCTCAAGAATAAGATTATTACTAGTGATAGATTAGTCAAAATTAGGATCTCTAGGCCTTTCAAGTGTGTCCTATGAGCAGTAGAAGAGAATGCATCCCACTTGCTATTATTATGTCCTTTTTCTTTCACATGTTGGTCCTATTTATGTAAAAAAAATTAGTTGGTATGGTCCTCTTCCCAATTCAATATTAAGTCTTTTTCAAGGTTGGCCATCTCTTTACAAAGATTCAATGTTTTCTTCTATTTGGCAAATTTCTCCTTTGATCTTGATTTGGAATATTTGGCTGGAGATAAACCATAGAATCTTTAGGAAACATCAATTACAAATAGAGGAGGTATTGTTCAAAATAGAAAACTCCATATCTGAGATGGTGATGGCACAAGTTTTAAGAAGAAATAATACAATTTTTTCACCTTGGGATGCTTTTCTACTCAAAAAATGGCCTCTTCTTAAACCCATTACCCCTTGATCCAGTCCACACAAATATCCAATTGATAGGAGTCAAATTCATTGGAATCCACCAACTAATTGGCTCAAACTCAATTTTTATGGTTTTGCAAAAGGTAACTATTGATGATGATTGTTAGTCATAACAACATGCATAAATGTTTACACAACAAACCTTTATTATCTTGAAAAGTACGATCAATTAGGAATGAATTGATGACTCCATGTCTCCATTGATCAAGTCATGATCATTTGACGTTACTCAGAGGTTGATGTGATATGATGTTTTCCATTCAAGGGGCCTTACATTATTCTGGTACCATGAACTGATGTCTACACATTTGATTCTACACCTACTTCATGTAAATCTCTTCACAAACAAGGTTAATCCTACTATATTCTACAGATGATGATGATGATATTTGATAAGTTTGATCAATTCATCTGATCATCAATTGTAATTGATTATTTTCACTTCTGTACTATGAATTTGTTCAAATAAGGTGCCTAAAAGCTGATATTTGCATGATTATTGTTGTCATTTATATGCATTTGCATGATATTTTCAATTGTCCATGAAGATTAGTCTAAATATGCTATTGATGTTCAATTTTATTCAGAATGTTAGCATATTTATGTATTTTTCTTAAGATTGTCTGTATATTTGCAATTATGGAGATGATTGTAATGAAATTTAAGAAAATAAACTCAATCATTCTAAATTTACTGAAATTAGATGAATCTTTGATAGTCGATCCATATGCAGCATTTAATATTTCATAAAATAGAGATGAAATCAAACCATGTGTTGCCAGGCCATTCCACAACTTCACATAGCTAATGCTAATATTCTAGGGTAAAGAATGCAATCATATCCACAAATTGACATGCACTCCAAGGAGGCATCACATCACAGTGAAATATCCAGATGACATTCACAAGATTACTCAAAATTTATGATTTTATGTAATCTGATCTCTATTTCATTAGTATTCAAAAGCATGCACATTTACAATCTGTCTTGAGAAAGTATCATGACATTCAACAATCCTATCTCAATTAAGTCTCTAATAATTCATACCATGTGCACTCCATCTCCTTTTATAGGATAAAGAGAGGAGGCGGTTACAATTGATCCAATGATCAGGATTTGTCTATCTAAATCAATGGCTCATATCCTCTTTGACTTAGTCAACATATGTAAACGTGGCGCAGGTTGCCATCTAGCAACCATCTAGTGGAACTTGATCCCTTCTTTGTCTCATTATACATATGACCTTGTCATCATTCATCTTTACTCACTCTTCTTCTTCTTCTTCATTTTCATCATCTTCTTCATCTTCATCATCTTCTTCATCTTCATCATCTTCTTCATTTGTATGAGGGTCATCTCCTACATGTTTGATGATACTCTCCCTGACAGGTTCATATGCATGCATTATTCTTTCAATCTCTCCCCCATCTTGGACTCTAGCTTTTACTGCAGCATGCTCCTAGGAATGGAATTGTGTTTGCAGTGTAGACCATTTACTCTTTCTGCTATATAAGGTCTCATTATATGCCTCCACCTTAGCCTTCATCCTCATAGCCTTGCTGACTATATCCTCTATCATATGATGGAGAGGGTCATCTATTACCTATTTGAAATTATTTTGGAAGGCCTGAATTGAGAAATCAACATCCTGATTTTCTATCTTTCCTTCTACATTACCTTCTAGAGCTTCCAAGGTATTTTCCTCCTCAACCATAAGATGATGCAATTTAACACTGATATCCCTGAGCTTGGTGTTACATCTTTTCAATATATCACTTTCAAACCTAGTATCTTCATACCATGTGCCCACCAACTGTGCAATATTGTTATCTAGTATTTTATTATACATGAGCACCTGCATGTCTATGCACCTCATCTCAACTAGGGCATCCAGATGTTTATCTACTTGTATGGATATCCTTCCAACCTTCTTTTGAAACTTATCCACCTTGCTCCTCAATGTACTAAGCAAGGTCTAGTTAGACAGGGAGGTCTTTATCACCTTTTCTGCTTCAGTCATGAAAAGAACAAATCAATTGTCGACCACATGAGCCTTATGCTTCATGATGCCTAGGCCTATGACCTCCTCTTGAGATATAATGGTCAAAGGAGTGGCTATGTCAGCTGGCATGTGGTTAGGGTCAATTACCCCTTTTATGAATGTATGTAATTGGGCAATGTGCTCCTTGTGCATCTTATTTTTTTCCTTCTCTTTCTTTACACTTTTCATCATAGAATCAATTGTCTTTGGCCTCTTGGCCTTCCTGCTCCTCAGTAGCAAAGCCTAGGTCAGCATTAGCTATCTAAAATTCATCAATACTTATTTCTCCTTTCACCTTATCTACTATTGGCAGAGCTACCTAAGTTGTCCTCCTTCCTGTGGTAGGATCTCTTTTGATGGCGGATGTAGGTCTTGCCTTTCTTTTGGGTTTAATCATATTAGCTGAAAACAAAGAATCATCAAACTCAGGCACATCAATGACCTGTGGTGAAACTATTTCCTTCTATAACCAATATGGCATGTCACCGGCAAGGGATCCTTGTTTGTCAGTCTGCTCAATGTGAGCATCCTAAGACTGTACATTTTTCTCTACCCTCAGTGGAGAAGTTTCTTTCCTCGGCTCATCCTCCTAGATTTTCTCATGAGGGATTTCCTGTGGTGCAGGGGCTTCTTGTGATGCATTTACATTTTGGTCCTACATATTCTGTTGCATTTGATCTTCATGAGGACTTTGGACATTTTGGTTTGCTTTATCCGGCTTATCACCCTAATCATCCTTGGTCACATTCTCTGTTTCCTTTTATTGATCACCGCCTTGTTGAAGACTCTATTCTTTATCTTTTGATATGTCTCCTTCTCCAAGGTCCTTGGTTTTATCCACTTCCTTTTCATTTATTCTTTCTTCTGGTACTGATGCATTATCCTAATCTTTATCCTTATCAGGCATCTCTTTATCTCCCTCTATATGCACATTGACTTCCACTTTCTCTTGTTCCGGAGGTAGATCTTTATCTTTTCCTTGACCCTCATCACCCTAGTAAGCTAGGTCTATTACAACAAGGTTGGTAACTTGATCAACCAAATTTGTTAATCCAATTTGTTGAGCTACCACCTCAGGGATTTCTTCTTCTATGTTTTCCATTTCAACCTCCTCCTGATGGACTTCCTTTTGAACTAGGGGCATACCATGAGGGATCATCTTTGTGTTTGCCACCAAGGTCTCCATATTTTGAGCAAAAACATCATTAACAACTTTGTCATCAGATAAATCCATTGTATCATCTAGTGGAAAAGGTGGCTCTTTCCTTTCACTCTGCCTCTCTTCTCTTTGTTCCTCTGCTTTCTTAGTCTTGAATTGTACAATGTCAGGGATGGGAACTTCATGTTGCAAATTCTTCAAAATACCCTCACCTCATGCTCCTCTCAATAGGATGGGACTTATATCCACAGTTCCTCTCATTGCAGTCTTTTGTTTCTTTTGAGGTGGGGATTGGACCTTCTTCTTTTTCTTCTTGATCAAGAGGTCATCATCTGAGGGTTCTTCCTCCTCTTCTATAATAATAGGGGTAGGCTTGGCAGCAGCTTTCTTTTGTTTAGCAGGTGTATGAGGTGATGTTGTATCTGATGTGGATGCTACATCTCCTTTTGGTTGGAGTCACCTAATGATCACTACTTTAGAGGCAGGGTTCTCTTTCTTATTTTTACCTTTCTTCTTTTCTTCACTTGGCTATCTTTCTCCATTTGACTGTCTTTTCTTTGAGGAAATCATCATATTCTTCCTTAGACAACTCTTGTCTTTTTCTTTTATTCTCCATAGTAAGGGCTACACCTTTCTTTTTCAGTCTGTTGACTTTAGCATCCACCTAGCTTTGGGTCAGTTAAATGACCTTTAGCATTATTTGGTCTAGTGAAGTCACCTCTGGTTGACTCAAGTTAGGGGATGATATTGTTTCATTGTATACTTTCTTGTCCTCATACTCTTGGGACATGATCTCACCATCATCTTCGTGCAACTAAGCAGGCACTGATATGCAGTCAAAAGTGCATATCTAATTTAGAGTGAGCCTCTGATAATTCCTCCTTCTAACTTTTGCTTCATCGTCACAATCAGCCCAATAATCTTCAAAGTGTTTTTGATGTATGGGCTTCCCAAGTAATGCATGCATCCTGTCATATGGGTCATAGGGCCTAGCTAGTGGAAAGGCTGCAAGTGCATCAAGTTCAACCCTCCAATTACATCCTTAACACTTTCTCTATCTAGACACATATACCAGCCAATCATGACTGGAAAGAAGACATGCATAATCTTTCCCTTTTCAACATGAGCCTCTACTAGAGGCAATATATGTCTAGTAAATTCCATCAGAATGACTTGGTCATTTGGATATCTAGGTAGTATGAGAGGGTGCCTAGTAAAGCCTTCTATTCTCATATATGAAAATGTAGGGAACTGGATAAACCAAGCCCCAGACTTGTATATAATAGCTTGTGTTTCCATACTTAATCTTTTTGTTTTGTCTTCTTCCATGGTCCTAACAAGATGCATGGAGAAGGAGTCATTCACTATCCTTTAGTTTTGGAGAGATTCTCTTCTTTTCAACTATGGGTAATGCTCCCAGATGTTCACATCTCCAGGATTATCTCCAACCCTACCTACTATTTGTAATCCATTAAATGTGCCCCTAAATGCACATGCATATACTACATAAGAGGTCATATGGAACATATTCACCTTCCCTCCTAGCCTCCTCATTCCCTCATCTAGGCTATCACTTATGATTTTGGCCCATAGGGGTTTGTCATCTATACATTCCACTACCCGGATTATACCATACATCCAATTTTCAAAGGCTCCAACATTTGCTCACCCTGTCATCCAGCTAAGCATTGTTATCATGTATTGATATTTGGGAGCAAAATCAAACTTAAAGAGATACACAGGCAATTTGGTCAAGGCCTTATATGTGCTACTCATGGATCTCCACTGATATATGATCCTTCTAGCCTCTTTCTGGTTGCTACGATATTCCTTTTCCAATCTACCTAGTTTTAATTGAACCACATTGGGTCCCTTAGGCAAATTGAAGGCTGAGATGATGCTTGCAACTGAGAAATATGCATAAACTCTCCCATGCTTTTCTACCTTTCTGGTCTCTATATTGTAATTTCTGGCACATTCTACCACTAGCTCAGTGGCTTCCATTGCATATGGAAATCTGCCTGTATTCCACATCCCTGAACTGTATATGCTCATGAACAGAGGGTTTCCACTTCCTTTCTCTAGTCTCGTCATCCATCTATCAAGATCAGTACTCCCTTGATGCGTATCATTAATTAGTCCATATCTGAATGTTGTTCCTTCTAGCTGCACAAACATGGGCTTTAAAAACTCGGTGTCTCATCTGTTCTTTCGAATTGTCATTGGATCCTACAATAAAAAAACATGCATATCTTACCCTAACTTGTCATGTGCAGCAATGGTTTAGTAATCGCATGCATTTCATGGTGATAATCCTATCATTCTAGTTTTTTTTATGCATCATCATGTTAATTAAATATGTTAAAACCATTTTTACCTCATGACTTACCACAAATGACAAAAGGAGGGTTTCACAGTTGCATACCTAATAATCACTTTCCTTTTACTATATAGGTGATATCCATATGAGTGTGATCGCGTTACAATTACCATCTTCCGTTCCATTTGAATGTGGGTCCCATTTTGTTTGTAATTCGCAGTGATGCTTTGATCTCCCAGAGCTCTGTAATTTTTGTTTAAACGTATGGTAAATTCAAAATAAACCCCCAAATTTTACTTTTAACCGATTAACATGGCAAATTAGGGTGTGTTTAGTGTCTTTTATTTGTGTCCATTGATCGACACATGATGTCTGTGGATGTTGATAAGTGGCGGGTGTATGTTTGAAATTTTGAAGGCTCCACCTACTATTGGAATTGTATTTAATGCAAAGGGTGATCTTCATGGAGATCAGGGATGTTTGGTAACATGACTGATATCCAAAACATGAGGGTGGCATCATCGTGAGGATGGTCAACCATTGACCAATGACCAAGGTTAGGTCACTACACCTTCATTAACAATTGTGATAATACACTGCATCAATATGATCCGGTTGATATGCCACATGGCATCATTTGATTGGTTACTAGAAATCACTATATCTCAGGTCTCAAGGGCTGACATGAGGGATATAAGGAAATATCTGGGTTTTAAACACTATGAAATATCACATTGTTTGAGAATGTGAGGATGACGTCATCGTCATATAAGTCTTTGAAATTGTTCGAGAGAGTGATGTCATCGTTATATTAGTTAAGATTAGGGATATTTTAGAATATGACCTTCTTAGGTCTGGATCATGATGACATCATCATCAAATCCAACTCTTCTTTGTATCAGGTTAGGATGATGTCATCATCATATTGAGAAATATGACGGATATTTAGAAATGTGACCCTACGGGTGTCAGGCATATTGATGATGTCATCATCATATCAAGTTCTTTTATAAATCAGAACAAGATGATGTCATGGTCATATTTGCAAAGGGTGATATTATGTAACATGATAGATATCTAGAAATATGACCCTCCAAAAATATGCATGAGGATTTGATAGGTAGATATTCTTTCACATTTAACTTTGACGTTCGCATATCGATGAATATGTGGATATCAGGTGATCTTCATATGTCAGGGTCATCTGGTGAATATGATTGATATTGACAAATATGACCCTATGGGAATATCAGGGTTGACTGAACCTTGACTTAGCATAACTTTTTACCCTTAAGGAATATCAGGGTGATCCAAAAGGAAAACCTACTTAGAATTCTGCATTATTCAAGATTATGAAGTTTATGATAACAAATTCTGACTTTGATAATTGACCTTTTCTTGTGAAGCACATGCATGTGCAAGGGTGATATACTTAACTCACTTTTGCCAAACTACCCCAAGCAAGAAAGCAAAAATAAGCAGAAGCAAAAAAAAGGTTGGGTCCCTATTTTGCTAAGGCAAAATGGGGCGTGTTGTGCAACCACACAACAGTGACCTAGGCTTATTTGGTATTGGGTGTGTTATAGGATATCACAAAGGGAACCTAGTCTTAGGCATGGCTTTGAAGATTGTTGATGGAACCAATAATGATGCTGAGGCTCAAGCTCTACTAATGGGACTAAAAATAGTCAGGAAAAATGACATCAAGAAGATAGTTATTGAAGGTGATTCTTTGCTCATTATAAATGCAATTCAACATAAAGACATTTGTAACTGGAAAATAAAAAAATATCTTAAATGAAGCTTGGGAAATAATAGATGGGTTTGAAGAATTTTTGTGTGGACAAATCTACAAAGAGGGTAACAAAGTTGTAGATGCATTAGCTAATTTAGCATGTCAAATGTGCCAACAATCTATAGATATAGATTATCACTCACTTGATTAGTTTCCAAAGATCATGGAGCTAGTGAAAGATGACATAATTTGGCAAGGCTTCTCTATATAGAGAAGTCTATGTTTTTTGACTAACTTTTGTTTTGATTTTTGGTAGGTTTTTATTAAAATCACCAACATTCTTTATCATTATTAGGTAGGCATACTACTTAGTTGTCGGCATGTGAGAACGACTAGAAAAGTATAGCTATTACAATGTATGAAGTAATCATGATTATTAGTGATGGATTCTCAAGGATTTTATCATGGGAAGTAGGATGAAGCCATTATTTCATTTGATGTGATTTTATTTATAAGCCTACCTTGGGATGTTTACCTTTGACAAACTTCTATTACTTTCTCCAGAGTTCTATTCATTCATATGCATAGAGAAACATCTAAGAAACAAGAGAATATTTATTCTTGTTCAGAAATGGGAGACTCCAATACATGGTGTGTTTGATTCTAGCCTCCTTGCAAGGGTTTTCAAGATTGATGATGAAGTGGTGGAGGAAGCTATCCTAGAGGTTTATGACAGAGAAATTCCTCAAGAGTCGAGGATGATGTACTATTCTCAGCCAGTATCAATCTTTCTTTCAAATCCCATGGACTTGATTTAGAATGCAGAAATAGTAAGGAATATGGCTGTGAACTTTGTTCAAGACTATCTCTTCTCTGATGAAATTTTTTATGATGCACTCTCTAACTATGATATGCACATTGGTAAAGCCCAATTGGGGGTTTATTCTCTCTTTGTGAAATCTAGAGGAACTCACATGTGCATTGTATATATAATGCAATTATACAAGGTTTACCAAATAATTGTAATGTCACTCTAGAGAGCTCTCTTTATTTGCATTTAAGTGAAATTGAAGTTGAGTTGGGGGATAAATTGGAAGACATATTTCATGCTTGGTCTCTGGTGCTACACTTCCAACCCTCTCCTCCCAATGTGGTTCCAGTTGCTCAAGTTTCTGGTGAAGACGATGTCCATCATGGTTTTTTGGTGGTTGACCTGAATGTGGAAGACCCTCCCACCTAACTGATTAGATTCACAATTCTATTTTTTGTTTATATTTGTTATTCCCTACTGTATATAGGGGTTGATATGTTGTAATTTGTTTATATATATTTCTCCCCCACTATTTATTGGGGTTATTTTGCTATAGTCCATGTTTTATTCCTCCACGGATTTGGGGAGTTAGAATTTTTCCTATAATCCCTTTATGGGATTTTTTCTATTATTAATATTATAATATAGTTTAGGTGCATTAGCACCTTTTACCAACCAAAAAAAAATTGGGACCATTGATCCCTATCATATATGCTAATGATAGTGTATCACATTTTCTAGTTGACATGTACATCATTTCAACATCTTCCACATAAATATAAGTCTAATATCATTTGAGGACTATTAGTTAGCATGAAGAGAGTTGAGGCTCTAAGGAAAACAAGTAGTTATAACATTGAGATCTATATTATAGTAAAAAATATGATGCTTATCATGTATCAAGCTCATGAACCTATTCTATTTTGAATCAATAAAAGTTTAGAATTTTATATGCTTTTTTGTATTTTTACTATGTGAATGAATAAAAGTGTTGATTTAGATCACTTGGTTAGATAGTCCTTAATTGGACCCTCCAAACTTGACTACATTATATGGGACCCAAGAAAATTTGTGAGTCTTATAGTTAAGTGATATAAAATCTCTTATAATAAGTGTGTTTATGTAGAAGATTCATGATGAGTTGATTTTAGTTTAAGAAGATCACCAACTATGAGGTAGCCTACTCAAGATCTAAAATTCTTCAAAGAAGGATGGATAGAGGCTAAGGTGTGCTCCATGTTGTAGAAATAATAGAAGAAATGTTCAATATGATGAGAAATGTCCATATCTAGTGGGATGTAGTAGAATAAGATAGAATAAGAGGTATTCTAAATCGTAGAGTTGATTAAAGTGATGATGAATAGGATAATGGACTAGTTGAATATATCACGATGGATGAAAAAGATAGAGAAGGTTGTTTCTAAAATTGGTAAAAAAAAATAGACTTGACTTACCTAGTTATTGTGGTAATTTGAATCTTGAAGAATTGATTTATTGGATTGCTGGTCATGAAGATTATTTTTAGTATGATGAAATTATTAACCCTAAAAAGGTGAAGTTTGAAAATACAAAGTTGAAAGGTCATGCTACTATTGGGTGGAAGTAAATTTAGATGTAAAGGGATAGAAAAGATAAGCTTAAGATTGAGAAATATGATAGTATGATAAATAAATTGAATTTGAACTCCACTCCTACAATTTATTAGTTTGATTTGTTGAAAAAGTTAGAAAATCTAAGAAAAAAAGGATCTAAATGTGAAAGATTATATTGAGGAATATTACAAGTTAACAATTGGAGTAGGTCATCACGAGGATAGTCAAGAGAAGGTGGATAAATATATAAATGATTTGAGAGAATTAATTTGAGAGGAACTAATTATGTTAATCATTTAGTTTGTTGATGAAGAATATCAATTTTCCTTAAAGGATGAAGAAAAGTTGAACTATAGAGTTTAGAATAAACAAAAAAAAGATAGGGAGAAACAATAGATTTACAAGAGATAGAAAACAAGGAAATGTAGAGGATCTTATAATGATGATGTAGAAGTAAAAGAAGGAAATAAAAGTTTCTAAAGTGGTAGATTAAATTATTAAAGAGGCAAAAGAAGATATGGTAGAGGTAGTGGAAGATCATTTTGAGGAACTTGTTTTAAATGTGGAGGTGAAGGACATAGATCATTTGAATGTACTCAGTCACAAGGAGGATATTATAGAAGATTTGAATAGACTACAAGGACAAAACATGTTGATGAAGATGTTTCTTCCAATGGTGAACATGTAAATATGCTAAACAAGGGTGAGTCCTTATTAAAAAATATATTGAAGCATACAAGAGATTTAAGTGAACTAGTGCAAAGGAATTTTTTTTAGAGTTATATTTAAATCTAGAGGTAAATGTTTCAAGGTAATTATTGATCGTGATAGTACAAATAAATTGGATGGTAGAGAAGTTAAATTTGAGAAGATTAGAGTATCCTAATCCTTATAGAGTATCTTGTTTGGAGAAAGATAATAAAATTTTGATTAGTGAGTAGTGTCTTGTGAATTTCAAAATTGATGTTTATGAAAATGAAGTTTTGTGTAATATCATTCCTACGAATGTTTGTCATATTTTTTTTGGTAGACCATGTTAGTTTGATATAAAAACTATATATGATGGTAGAGAAAATACTTATAGGCTAATTAAGGATGGAGCAAAATATGTACTTTTTCCCTTAAAGGAGGAAGGCGAGAGAATGAATGATATTTCTAAAGTAATGTTGGTAAATTATAAGCAATTTTTGAAGGATATCAAGAAGGAGAAAGTTTGTTTTATTGTTTTTCCTAGGTGTATGCAAGTAGAAGGAACCACAAAGACAAATAATGAGAATGCAACAGTTCATTCAAAAAAAATGAGTTGTTGATATTATTTTAGTTAACTTACTTGAAGGGTTACCTCTAGTAAGAAGTATAAGTCATCATATAAATCTAATTCCTAGAGCAAGTTCACCTAATAAGATAACTTTTAGATTGACATTGATTGAAAGTGAAGAGTTTAGTGGATAGGTAGAAGAATTACTAAAGAAGGGATAAATTAGAGAAAGCTTAAGTCTGTGTGGGGTACTAGTAGCATTAGCATAAAAAAGGTGGCGAATGGACAATGTACATAATTTCTATGGCAATAAGTAAGATTGCTATCAAATATATATTTCCCTTGTGAAGGATGGATGATATCATGGATTTCTTGAGTGATACAAAGTATTTCAATAAGATAGAATTGAAGAGTGGATATCATCATACTATAATCAAAAAAGGAGATGATTGGAAAACTATATTCAAGGCAAAAGAAAGTTTGTTTGAGTGGTTGGTTATGTCATATGGATTTCCTAATGTACCTAGTACTTTTATGAGACTAATTAATGAGGTATTGAAACCATATCTTGGTAAATAGGTTGTTATATACTTGGATGACATTCTAATTTTTAGTAAGACTAAAGAGGAACACCTAGAGCATATTAGATTAATACTACAAAGGTTAAGAAAAGAGTAATTGTTAATGAATGTCAAGAAATGTAGTTTCATGAAGGAAGAGTTGGTATATCTTTGCTTTGTTAATTTTGTTGATGGATTAAAGATGGATCTCAAGAAATTCAAACCTATTGTTGATGGCCTCTACCAATAAGTATTTATGAAGTTAGATCTTTTCATGAATTAGCTAGCGTTTATAAAAAGGTTATCAAAACATTTAGTGTGATATGTGCACCAATTACTAAAATAATAAGGGGAGATAAAATAGAATTCAAGTGGACTATTGTAGATAAAGTTTTGAATTGTTGAAGAAGAAAATGATAGAATAACATGTGTTAGATTTACCAAATTTTGATAAGTTATTTCAAGTTGATTATGATGCAAATGGAACTACAATTAGAGGTATTTTATGTTAATAATGAAGACCTATTGATTATTTTAGTGACAATTGAATGATGCCAAAAAGAAATATTTAGTTTATGATCAGGAATTCTATGCAGTTGTATAAGCATTAAAGAAACATAAACATTCCTTATCAAAAATTTGTTTTGTACACTAATCATTAAGCACTATAATATCTAAATAAGAAGGGTAAGCTAAAACAAAGCCATTCCAAATGGGTTAGATTTCTACAAAGTTATCCATTTGTGTTGAAACATAAAAATAGTAAATCTCATATAATATTTAATGTGTTGAGTAGAAGACATAATTTATTTATAGGAATGAGAATTCAAGTTGTTGGTTTTGATGAACTAAATTTTTGTATGAGACTAATAATAACTTTCCTAAGGCATGGAAAGGATATAGGATACTGGTAAATGAAGATAGATTTAAATGGTTGGATTACTTAATTAAAGGAGATTTATTCTTCAAAGGAAATTGATTATGTATTCCTAAGATTTCAATTAGAGAATTTGATTAAAAAAAGTATGGTATTGGATTAGAAAGTCATTTTTGGGTAGATAAGACATTGGATTTGTTAAGTGAAAATTATTTTTAGCAACAAATGTAGAATGATGTAACTGCCAGTTTTGCTATTATGTTCTAGTCCTTTTTGTTTAGTTTGTTTTAGTCTCTTTTGGTTGTTCTTTATTTCACTACTTGTGAAACTTGATTTGTTCGCCTGCATGGCTTCTTTGTATGGGTTCAGGCCCTTCTTGATGTTATCTTAATAAATAAAAAATGTACAAGGATGTAAAAAAATGTGTAAAACTACAAAATTTGTCAAGTTGCAAAGGGAAGTAATCAAAATCTTTGATTATATAATCCATTATGAATTCCAAAGAAACCTTGGGAGAATATTAGCATGGATTTTGTGTTAATATTACCAATAACACGAAGAGGTCATGATTCTTTATTTTTGGTTGTTGATAATTTTCTAAGATGACAAATTTTATTATTTGCAATAAACTAATGATGTGGTACATATAACTAATTTATTTTATAGATATTCTTAGATTGCATGGTGTAGACACCTAAAAATGACCTTTGCATTATTCACCTTACATACATCAAATTCTCTAAATCACTTGCATCCAACATTAATTAAATTCTAATTATTTAAATAATTTCATCAATTTCTTCTAATTCCACTAATTCTAACATTAATTGGATAAATTCTATTTATTTAATTAATTTCATTAAATCACCAATTTATTCTTCTAAATTAAATAATTTTAATTATTTAATTAAATTATCCTCTTTCAATCTTCAAATCCACATTAATTAAATAAATCAATTATTTAATTAATTCATCATCCTAATTCCTATTATCTACAATAATTAAATAATTAAAATTATTTAATTAACTAATTATTCCTCCAAACTTAAATAAATTGTTCAAATTTATTTAAGTTGGCTTTTCTAATATCTTCTAAATAAATAAAATTAATATTTTATTTTTATCTTATCCTTTCTTCCATCATGTACAATAAATTAAATAAATTTATTTATTTAATTTTTAATTATCTTCTTAATCTTCTAAAAATATCTTTTCTTCTATGTGCGCAATTAGTCTTATTTTTAGCATGTCAAAAAGTAAATCAAAAATTGAGTTCACTGGCTCTAAGTCTTTGTTTTTATCAATCAACTCATAAAATAGAAAAAAAACATTCTATTTTTATGAAAAGCATTTTATTTTTATCCCATAAATCAATTAACTTAATAAAACATCTTTTTGCATGGACACATATCATGTGCACATTCCTTCATGATCTTTCAATTTATCTCAACCAGTCATATCATTGATTTATCTCCACTGTTGATCAATCTTCCCCTGAAAGCTATAAATACGTCCATTCATCTCTTCACAAATCCTCTTTGATCATTAAGATTTGGGCATTCATATAGCACTTTGAGCACTTCGCATCGTTGAACACATATTACATCTTTGAGCACATCACCTATATCCGCTTGTTGCAACCATGGTTATGTAATTTGAAGAGCAATCCACATGAAACCAAGGAATACATACAATTAAGGATGGTAATGTTCTCTTGTTTGTTATTCTTTGAATCATTGTTATTGTCTTTAATATATTCTTTAAAGGTTGTAGGTTTGAGTTTTGATATTTATGCTTGATCTATTGAACTCGATTTTTCTCATACACATTCTGGCACGCCCGACAGGACCTACTCCTTGATTTAACTTTGCTTTTTTTGAGAAAAAATATTTTTTCTAGGCACAAGTATGGAACTGTGCATTCACAACATAGAAATTCACCTTTAGCAAACATAAACTCACCTTTGGTAGATAAAAACTCACATTTGGTTGACAAAAGTGTGCTTTTGATTGACAGAAGCTCACCCCTAGTGCATAGAAGTGCATGTTTGGTTGGCAAAAACTCACCTTTCATCTGTATGTTTTTTTATTTATGTTGAACATGCAAGGGTCTCTAACATCATTCTTGTCAGATTTTGTGTTTTGTAAGTTGTTGTATTTGTTAACACTCTTCATATCTTACCCTCAAGCTAGTTTATTTGTGGGTACATAATTGCTTTTTGCCTAATTGATCAATTAACTTGGTTGGTTGTCTGATTTTGGTGCAGGATTATAGATTTATCTCTTCATCAAATCCTCTAGCCTATCAGGAATCCATCTACCTATCTATCAATTGCACGTTTGACTTGTTTTTCTTGATTTTTAGAAGACTATCATAGAAACTCACATTTGATTAGTAGAAATCCACCTTTGCATGACAGAAACTCATTTTTACATGATAGAAACTCACTTTTGCATGATAGAAACTCACCTTTGGTTCCCAGAAGCTCGCCTCTAGTAAATATCTCTACACCTTTGGTGCATAAAAACTTGCCTTTGCACACTGTCTCTACGCTTTTGGTTTGTGTATTTTATTTCTCTAACGATTGGATTTTTGGAACTAATAATCAACTCATGCAACCTCTCATCATCTAGCAAGGAGTCAAGAAGTGAAATTCTAACATATTTGGTGTAGGATGCTTGTCAAAGGACCTACTTTTCATCACTAATTATTATAAACACTTCAATTTTATAAAGGGAATTTACGATTGTATACTTTGTCTTGAATACCTTAGTACATATGCTCTTTCCTTCACCAAAAGGTGACCTTGGAAATAAGAAATACTTAAGATATTTGCTTTATTCCCGAGGACTCGAGAATCATACGTATGCTCTTATCTCACGTCAAAAGGTGATCTTGAGAATCAAAAGTACTCAATATCCTTTCCAGGGGGCCTACTAGGGGATTTCATCACCTCTAGGGATGACCTCAACTGCATGTTTTGGTGCAATATATAAACGTTACAAGAATCAAAAGACTCATTTCAAAAGGACCCTTTCACCTCCAAGCAAAAAAACTTTGGGATACTTGGTCCGCCAAGAACTTGTGGTTGAGCGTTAGTTTATTGGGACACCTCATTCATAGATTTGTGTCCCCCTGTACCTCACGTATATTGGGGAACTCCCTAGACACCTTGTGATCCTAACTAAGACCTTCGACCATCATATCTCTAGTGCATCGCTACCAGCAGTGGGGGAGAAGAGTTCACGCTTGTACCTTCGTTTATTAGAGATAAGATACGATTTTGGTTAGTCTTAAGTGTCTCCGAGAATAAGGTGTGTAAGGTGGTCCATGATCTTACATTCCTTATCTATACTAGTGATGATAAGATGGTATTAAGGGGGTGGAAATTTCTATTATCTAATAGTGGGGGTTGAAATCGCACCTAAGTGGATCCGGGGGATATGATACACCTACTTGAATAATTTGAGGTTGTTGTACAAGTGTTTAGCATGTATTCTTGTGATCTACCCAATATTCACCATTTGTTTATCTATGGAGGTTAATAGCCTCGTGCACCCAACTCCTAAAGTTAGTCCACAACCATTGTGTCTACTTTGTTTTCTCTTGCCAAAAGAAAAATCCAAAATCTATCGCTTGAAAAACAAACTGTTACAAAAACTCACTTTTGAACTACAGAACCTTGCTTTTGCACAATATTACTATGCCTTTGGCAGAAAACTACACCTTTGGCTGATACAAGCTTGCCTCTAGCATGTAGAAACTCACCTCTAGCTAATAGTAGCTCACCTCTGGAACACAGTAACCTGCTTTTGGTCTTGTCAAAATCTTTACAAGTTTAACACAAATTTACCTCTAAGTTATCCTAATACACCTTTGAGCTACAGAAACCACCTTTCATCATTATTGTTGCACCTCTATTCCATAGATCTATGCCTTTGAGCTATCATTCTATTACCTTTGAACTACAAAAACCTACCTTTGGCATACAGTCCTACGCCTTTGGTCATTTATTGTCATCAGTCATCTTTTGAGCCCATAATTGAAAATTATCCACTTTCAGACAAAAATACCAGCAGAGCTACTAACCTACAGTCCATCCACACCTAATTTATTAGTCATAGGATCATTTCCATCAATCTTCAGAGCAAAAACTTGGATTTTTAGAGCCTTTATCCTCTTGAGACTACAACATTAGCACCATCATCAAACATGCCCAGATGTTATCCATCTTTTAGCTCCAATTTGGCTTTTATCCTAGAATGTAGATCACATCTCCTAGTTTGTCTTTGATTTAAGAAGTTTGCCTCTCTTAGATCCTTAAAAATAAACTAGCATCTTTTAGTGATTTTTATTAGCTTAGGAGAGTGGCTTCTCTTGAGTTAGTCAAACTCACTATTCATATCTGTCTTTCTTGAGGTCATTAGTCTACCTCTTGGAAGATCATCCATATCCTAAACATCAATTGATCTAGGTTTTACCAATCTTCCACCAAGCAAACAATCAAACACATCATCTTATTAGTCTCAACCCTATCAAAAAAGTCCAAATATCACTCCATCCATCTTCAAAGTTCTGTCATAGAAAATCTAAAAATTCATATGATTATGACTAGAAACCAGCATCAATTAGCCATGGAGTCTAATCAAAACAATTCCCAAAACAACCCCAAGCAAAATCCCCAAAATAGTCCTCAAAGTAATACCCAAAACAACCCTCAAGATGGTAACACTACATTGATAGATGCTACACAATTTACCACAAGGTTAAATCCTCATGAACTCTTTCCACAAGGGTATACCATTGGTCAATCTTCATCTCATCAACATAGACTCCCTCAACAAGGACATGAAGGGGTCAAGGTAGATGTTTTAGTTTATATAGGTAGTCTTAAACTAGAGGAGTTGATAGACTGGTTGAATGACATGAGAAATTTTTTTTAATGGAAATCCATGACAGAGGAAAAGAAGGTGAAATTTGCATGCACCAAATTAAAGGGTCATGCAATGATTTGGTGGGATCATCTTCAAAAGGAATGAACAAGGAAAGACAAGGATAAGATTGGGACATAGAATAAAATGGAGAAGAAGTTGAGAGAAAACTTTTTGCCCATAGATTATGCGCAAACCCTTTTTTGTAGGTTTCAAAATTTAAACCAGAACCTCTCTTTTGTGCAAGATTATACAAATGAGTTTTATACGCTGTCTATACGTATAGAACATCAAGAAACTGATGAAAAGATGGCTGCTAGAAATGTGAATGGCCTGAAATTCTCTATTCAAGATGAATTGAGCATGCATCGACTCAATAGTATGGAAGAGGTTTACCAATTTGCTATAAAGGCTGAAGAAAAACAAAATAGACAATACCATCAGAGGAATAGAGGAGGAAGAAGGGGTACATCAACCCATTCTAAGGAAGTTTGAATTATGGTAGGGGATGGTCATCCCACGGATTGGAAAAATAAGTAGACACTCAACAAGATCCTTCGAATCAAGAACGAGGAAGGGGATTTCAAAGAGGTAGAGGTTATGGTAGTGGTAGAGGATGGGAAAACTAGAGAAGGCCTTTCACTTGTTTTAGATATGGAGAAGAAGGTCATCAGGCATTTGAATGCTCAAATTATAACATGCAAGAGAGAAATCAAGGAGGACTACCTAGGGTGAACTTGATTCAAATGCAACATGAAGTGGAAGGGACGGAACTAGAGGTTCCACCAGATGTGGGAGAAAGTCTCATGATGAGAAGAGAAATGGTGATTCCAGAGAAGGAGAAAACACAAGCCAAAAGCTCTGATGGTTCATGGCTTCGAACCAATATCTTCAGAACCAGATGCACTTCGGGTGGCAAGGTATGTCAAATTATTGTTGATGGAGGCAGTTGTGAAAATATGGTTTCTAAAGAAATGGTAGAAAAATTGAATTGACACTATGAAAAACATCCTCATCCGTACCGCATTGCATGGTTTAAAAAGGGAAATGAAGTCACTATTGATAAAAGATGCCTAATTAAGTTTAGCATAGCAAAGATCAATCAGGATGAGATATAGTGTGATGTTGTCCCAATGGATGCCTGTCATGTGTTATTGGGAAGGCCATGGCAGTATGATAGAAAAGTTATGCATGATGGAGAGAAAAACACATACACCTTTTGGAAAGATGGCTCTAAGGTGATTTTGTTGCCTCTCAAGGATGAAGGAAAAGGTGAGACCATGTTGTCTGAAAGAGATCTTGTTAAAGAAATGAAGGTGATAGGGTGTTGTTATGCATTGGTAGTGAAAAAAGGTGATGAGGAAGATATTTCAATTCCCCCAGAAGTAGCAGAGCTATTGAAAGAATTTGTTGATGTTGTGCCTGATGAATTACCTAATGGTCTACCGCCAAAGAGAGATATTTAGCATCATATTGATTTGATTCTAGGAGAAACTCTACCCAACCAAGCAACTTATAGGATGAATCCAACACAACATGCAGAGTTGAATAAGCAAGTAACAAAACTCATAAGTAAAGGTGTTGTGAGAGAGAGCATGAGCCCATGTGTTGTACCTGTATTCTTGACCCCAAAAAAATATGGAACATGGAGAATGTGCACTGATAGAAAAGCAATTAATAAGATTACCATCAAGTATCATTTTCCTATACCTCGTATGGAGGACATGATGGATGTCCTTGCAGGGGCCAAATATTTCAACAAGATTGACCTATGAAGTGGCTACCACCAAATCCGGATCTGAGACGGGGCTGAGTGGAAGACAACCTTTAAGACTAGTGACATATTATATGAGTAGATGGTTATGCCATTTGGGTCATCAAATGCACCTAGCACACTTATGAGATTGATGAACACTATACTACGACCTTACATTGGCAAGTTTGTGGTAGTTTATTTTAATGATATTTTAGTATTTAGTAACAACAAAGAAGAGTACCTACAACACTTGAGGATCATCTTTGGTGTGTTAAGGAAGGATTTGAAGAAGTGTAGGTTCATGCAGGATAGTTTGGTTTTTTAAGGCTTTGTCATTTCTAAAGATGGTGTCAGAATGGATCCAGAAAAGGTTAGGGCAATTCTAGAATGGCCTAGTCCAAGCAGCATCACAGAGGTTAAAAGTTTTCATGGCTTGGCCACTTTCTATCAAAAGTTCATTCAAAATTTTAGTAGTATTGTAGCTCCTATAATAGATTGCACCAAAGGAAGGGAGTTTGTAAGGACCAAGGATGCTGAGGAGAGCTTTAAGTACTTGAAGCAAAAGGTAACAAAAGCACCTATACTTGCATTGCCAAATTTTGATAAGGTATTTGAAGTAGAATGTGATGCCTCCCATGTGGGAATAGGTGATGTGCTTAGCAAAGATGGAAAACCTATAGCTTTCTTTAGTGAAAAGTTGAATGAAGTGAGAAAGAATTATTCTACTTATGATTTGGAATTTAATGCAATTGTTCAAGCACTGAGGCATTGGAGACATTATCTAGTTCCCCATGAGTTTGTATTGTTTATAGATCATATTGTATTGAGATACTTGAACACACAGAAAAAGTTGAATAGTAGGCATGCCAAGTGGGTCTCTTTCTTGTAGGGTTACAATTTTGTGTTGAAGCATAAGTCCGGAAAACAAAATCAAGTTGCAGATTCGTTAAGTAGGCATGTTGTACTTTTGACCACAATGGAAATTGAGGTGATTGGTTTTGATGCCATAAAAAATTTGTATGAGTCTGATGATGATTTTTGGGAGATTGTGGAACAATCGAATGCACCAGTATCTGGTAACTTGGATCACTTTAGGGGTGAATATTTTAGGCAAGATGGGTATCTATTTAAAGGAAAACAACTATGCATACCAGCTAGCTCTATGAGGGAAAACATTATCAGAGAATTTCATAGTAGTGGGTTGGTTGGACATTTTGGCAAGGACAAGACAATAGCCTTGATAGAAGATAAATATTACTAGCCAAAGATAAAAAGGGACATAACTAGGTATGTAACAAGGTGTAGGATCTGCCAAGTGGCTAAGGGACATTCACAAAATACAGGGTTGTATATGCCATTACCAGTACCAATTGCACCATGGATAGATTTGAGCATGGACTTTGTGTTGTGACTTCTACATACTCAACAAGGTAATGACTCCATTTTTGTAGTTGTTGATAGGTTCTCCAAGATGGTTCATTTTATTGCCTATAAGAAAACTAATGATGCAACGAGGGTAGCACAATTTTTTTTTTCAGAAGTTGTTTGACTACATGGTGTTCCAAAGACTATTACCTCTGATAGGGATACCAAATTCCTCAGTCATTTCTAGAGGACTTTATGGAAGAAGAGTGGGACCAAGTTACAAATTAGTAGTGCCTATCATCCTCAAATGGATGGGCAAATAGAGGTAGTCAATCGGAGTCTAGGAAATTTTTTGAGGTGTATTGTTGGAGAAAAGCCAAAACAATGTGACATGGCATTACCCCAGGTCGAATTTGCCTATAATAGTTCTGTTAACAGATCAACAAGAAAGTCCCCTTTCTAGATTGTGAATGGCAAGAATCCTAAGGGTGTTCTAGATTTGGGATAGCTACCAATGAAAGATAGGGTTAGTGATGATGGGGAAGCATTTGTAGAACACCTTCAATAGTTGCAGAAAGATGTTAGAAAGAAGCTGCAAGACAGTAATGAGAGGTACAAGAATACAATGGATGCTAGTAGGCAACATCAGACATTCAATCAAGGTGACTTAGTGATGGTATATTTGATAAAAGAGCAGTTTTCTACTGGAACATACCACAAGTTGAAGTACAGGAAAATAGGTCCTTGTCAAATTATAAAGAAGATCAATGATAATGCATATGATGTCAGTTTACTAAATGATCTCGATATTTCTCCTGTGTTTAATATTTCTGATTTATATACATTCCATGGTGAGGATGATGCTGAAGATAGTCAACCAAAAGTGGCATGGCACCACCACATTCCCCATAAGAAGGAAAAGATTGCATAGGTTCTTGATAAGAAAACTATCTACACTCGGCAAGGACATTACAACAAGTATTTAGTACAGTGGGAAGGATTTCCACCAATAGATAACACATGGATTACAGAGTGGGAAGTATAGAGGTTGGATCCAGTCAATTGGTAGCAGTTCAAATACACTCACTTGCAGGAGCTATGCTCTTTTGAACCAGAGGAGAATGATGCAGGGACTTCCAAGGGTCATAACTTTTGACTCGGATGTGGGTTTGGGATGAAATTTCATAGGTGGATGCGTTATGAGGTGGCATGTGGATTCTTAACCCACCCTAGTTGTTTGGACCTCATTTTGACATTTTTTCGAGGCTTGAAACTTTTATCTTGGCCCTCAAAATGGAAATTTAATGTTTTTTCCTAGTTTTTTAAAAGTTATTTTTGTTAATAACTTGAAACTCATGTTTCAAATTTATGATGTTAGTTGGTGTTTCATCCTACCTTAGTTTTAGGAAGTTTTTGGGAAAAAACTGAATTCTCAAGATATGCATGTACAATTACCTAAAATGACAAAATTTGACAATTGTCAAAATCTGTCAAAAAAGGTAATTTTTAAGTTTTTTTTGTTTTCTTGGATATAAGAGAGTTTTCTCTCATTGTAGCAAAAGAGTTGGTGAATAGAAGTTTTTTTTTTTTTCCAGTTTTTCAAATCTTTGGCTCTCACACATGATTAATGGCACAATTCTATTGAGTGTATGTTGTTGGCTACATCATCTGGTATTAGAGCAGGAAGATGGCTGGGAGAGGAAGAGGAAGAGGCGGTCCTATCCAGATGCATAGAGAAATGCAAAATCTACAAAGACAAGTAGCAAAACTTACAACACAAATGGAAAACCAAAGACTGGGTAGAGGAGGAGACAAATCTGATGAAGAGATAGGTCGAGGAGGTGCAGATCAAGATATAGAACATGAAGAAGAAGAATTAGAAGGCATGAGTTTTGAAGAAACTGATGCAGAGCATCCACCACCAATAAAACCCTAACATACAATTATCAATGTATGTCTATGCATTTCCAAATATGCACACAAACTTTAATTTATAAAGTCCCCTTTTTGTTTGCCATCGGCAAAACATCCTCCATCGGCCAGAGAAAATAACCATGCCCCGATCACCTATGTTTCACCAATGAAGCACTTGCACTGTTCTTCGGCCAGACCAACCATCATCGATGAAACAAAACTGTTTACCACCGAAGCCCTTTCTCTCACCGATGGATACTCAAATTTTTGCCTATCGGCGGGAGCTTCGCTATCGGCAAACACCTTAAACCTCCTGTCGATCTCCTTTGTCACTCCGATGTATCAGCCACATACATACAAATTTCAACCTGCCAAACCAGTTCCCCTTACCTCCTACCGCCGGTGGTGTCTTGTATCTGCAGACAAAATAACCTTCCAACATACATTCGGGCTACCATCCCGACCAATCACCTTTTTGCATTAACTCGATGCATCTATTTTGTTGTATCTTTACCGCATACAAACCAAAATATGCATTCGCCGAATATTCCTTCGGATATGCCTTCGATGTATGTTTGACCCGCTGACTGCCTTTGTATATTTTTGATGTACATGTCTGATGTACATTTAACACATACAATCTGCCTGATACAATTGACAGATACACAGGAACTGTATCCAACACACAAAAGATGGATACTCACAAGTTGCATAACCTGATATACATTTGCAGTATATACAGAAATTGTATATTCAAACTTGTATCTCCTTAACATGCATTTTTTAATGTACCTTTGACCAACCCTTGACTTCTTTGTATGCCGATAGGAAATCTTGAACTTTCTCTCTCCTATGTATATGCGATAGACTTGTATATCCTCATGTATGTTTCAACATACAATAGTGATGAAACAAAAGTGATATACCCATGATATACGAAAGTGATATACACACAGATTGTATATCTCACATACAAAAGTGATATATACACAATTTGTATATTTTTGAGAACTTCATAGATTTTCACAGTTTGATCCATGCAATCTCCAGCAATGGCCTAATCCGTTTCCTGGGCGGTTTCTCAAACTCTTTCGACCTGCACGACCTAGCACATACCCATGTTAGGGTTCTCAACACTTCTGACCTGCGATCCTGCAAACATGCATGCGAACAAAAATAGAAAACACACAACTAAAACCTAAACTATTGTACATGACCATTCCTATGATTCACAGAATCAACCGGGGGAATGGGTAATCAAATCCATCCGGCCTTAATGCAGGAAATCAATTACACAGTGAATTCAAATGCAACAGGATCTTATTAGCTTTCAAAAGATGTGATTACAGTACTCTGTTCTCCAACAACATAATTCAACTAATTGATTTCAGCTACTAAAAAACCTAGATGCCTTCATCCATCAAATCCCAGGGTATTTATCTAGTTACCACTGGTAGTACAGCTAGGATTCCTAGCGGCTGGGAAATCTCTCCAAATGGCTGGGAGATACAACTATCTTAACGACTAACAAACTTCCTACCAAACTATCTAAAAATAGCATAAGTTGGTCAAATAGACCTTATTACATTTAATGTCCATTTAGGACCTTATTGAAAACATAAAACTAAGCATAAAACAACTAAATGCCTCATGGAGGCCACTGTGGGTTAGGTGCACCTGCACCATACTCCCCAACAGAAAAAGAACTCATGTCCCATGAGTTAGGTTGTGGAATAATTCCACCTTTACTCTTTGTCATCTCATGGCTCTGTACTGCTCCAGCTCTATACTCTGCTGTCCCTTGGTTGTGCCAAGATTTATGAACTGCAACTTGTTGACGTGCAAGTAAACTCTCATGCCTGTCAATGTAGGCTCTGTTCATACATACCCTGTGTTTGCCAGTTTGTCTTATCAGCACCTCTGTCTGAATACCTGATTGAATAACCTTAGGAATTGCTTCTTGAACTTCTGAAATGTTCAAAGTTGTCTTCCTTTCAACTTTTATAGGACAAACAATAGTCCCAACTACAATCACATCCTTGTCTTGCCAATCAATTTGTGGCTGCTCATAAACCTGCTGTTTGGTCTGTGGCCGACCTCTGTCAGTCAAAACTAAACCTTTCTTCAAATTGTTGTCCTTAACAACTTCTTTCCCTACAGTATCCTCAACTGCCTTTATGCCCGCTGCTGTAGGCATCTTCACAAACTCCTTCTCTCCCACTAAAATGATTTTTGCTGCCTTCTGTGCTGCAGCTTCTTCCTGTAATGGTATCAACACAATAGTTTTCCCATCTTTCTTGATGGTGTAGGTATTGGCATATCCATCATACAATACTCTCCTATCGAATTGCCATGGCCTACCCAACAAGAGGTGATAACATTCCATGGGCAATATGTCACACAAAACTCTATCATGATAATCCCCAATTTGAAAATCAACATATGCCTATTCATATACCAAAAGTGATTGACTATCACTCACCCAAGATGCTTTGTAAGGGTTTTGATGTGGAATCCTTTCTAAATTCAGTTTATCCACCATTTCCTGAGATACCATATTATTTGTTGAGCCAGAATCAATTACAACCTTACATATTTTACCTTTGCTCTTGCGTGTGGTCTTGAAAAGAGCTGTTCTTTGCATCATATCCTTTGATGTCTTCAAGATTGTCCTTCTTAACATCAATGCTTCTCCCTCCTCTGGATACCCATAATTATCAGGAGTCTCCTTCACACTTTGCTGAGTGTTTGAGTTGCTTGCACTTTGTCTATCAGCTTCTTGGTTCAGATTTGCCCTCTTTTCTCCTCTTGAACTTGTTGCTTTTGTTGGACATTTGAAAAATGGATGCCCATATTCACCACAAGTGTAACACTTACCAGAAAATGTAGTAGACCCTCTACCACCTCCAAATCTACCTTTGGTACCTTTCTATCCACCTCTGAAATTAGACTGCTCTTGTCCTTTACCAGTGTCTTCTTGACTCTCATTGCCTTGTCTTGTTGTAGGAGCTGATCCTCTTCCCCTCATATTGCTGCCTCTTCCTCTCATGGACTTATCCTGCCTTCTTTTCATCTTTTCCTCAATCCTGATTGCCATTTGATAACAATCTTCTACACTCCTAGGGTTAGCCAAAACTAACTCGTCCTGTATGTTCATTCTCAAACCAGCTAAATATCTAGCAACTTTTTCAACCTCATTCTCATGATGACCAGATCTCATACTCAATTTATAAAACTCCTCAGTATACGCCTTCACATCCATTTCCTTTTGCCTTAAAAATTGTAGCTTCTTGAACATTTGAATTTCACAATCCTTAGGCAAGAATTTACCTTTGATCCTTGCTACCATCTTATCCCATGAAGAAATTTTTGACTTACCTTGCTTTCTTCTCTCGGATTGTACATAATCCCACCATACCAAAGCATGACCTCCCAATTTGGTCTTTGCATCTTTACCTTCTGCTCCTCAGGAACATCCTCACATTCAAAATGATTGTCTAATGCAGCAATCCAATCAAGTAACTCATCTTCATCCAAACTTCCATTATATTTTGAAACATCAACCTTTACCTTAGGTTTCTCACTCTACACTGCCTTTAACAGTTTTGCAAATCTCTGATCTTCAGCATTCAGATCTTCAACTACCTCTTCAAATTCTTCAGCATCATCTTCATCTTCTTCTGATTCACTGTCTTCTACTTCCCTCTTTTTGTTCTTCTCCAAGGCTACAAGCCTGGCTTGAAGTGCTTCAGCAAGCTCCTTCATCTTCCTCATCTCTTTGGCATGCTTCTCCTTTATCTCCTGCAACTCCTTTGCAGTACCATTACCTTTAGGAGGCATCTTGTCAACCTCTCAATCCTCTATTTCTGCCTTCTCAGTGACAGAATCAACACACAAACAACCCAGTCCTTTTGCTGAGCTCTGATACCACTATGATGCAGAGCATCCACCACCAATAAAACCCTAACATACAATTATCAATGTATGTCTATGCATTTCCAAATATGCACACAAACTTTAATTTATAAAGTCCCCTTTTTGTTTGCCATCAGCAAAACATCCTCCATCGGCTGGACAAAATAACCATGCCCCGATCACCTATGTTTCACAGATGAAGCACTTGCACTGTTTGTCGGCCAGACCAACCATCGTCGGTGAAACAAAACCGTTTACCGTTGAAGCCCTTTCTCTCACCGATGGATACTCGACTTTTCGCCTATCGGCGGGAGCTTCGCTATCGGCAAACACCTTAAACCTCCTGCCGATCTCCTTTGTCACTCCAACGTATCAGCCACATACATACAAATTTCAACCTACCAAACCAGTTCCCCTTCCCTCCTATCGCCGGTGGTGTCTTGTATCTGTAGACAAAATAACCTTTCAACATACATTCCGGCTACCGTCCCGACCAGTCACCTTTTTGCATTAACCCGATGCATCTATTTCGTTGTATCTTTACCGCATACAAACCAAAATATGCATTCGTCGAATATTCCATTGGATATGCCTTCGATGTATGTTTGACCCGCTGACTGCCTTTGTATATTTTTTATGTACATGTCCGATGTACATTTAACACATACAATCCACCCGATACTATTGACGGATACACAGGAACTATATCCAACGTACAAAAGATGGATACTCACAAGTTGCATAACCCGATATACATTTGCAGTATATATAGAAATTGTATATTCAAACTTGTATCTCCTTAACATGTATTTTTTAATGTACCTTTAACTAACCCTTGACTTCTTTGTATGCCGATAGGAAATCTTGAACTTTCTCTCTCCTATGTATATGCGATAGACTTGTATATCCTCATGTATGTTTCAACATACAATAGCGATGAAACAAAAGTGATATACCCACGATATACGAAAGCGATATACACACAAATTGTATATCTCACATACAAAAGTGATATATACACAATTTGTATATTTTTGAGAACTTCACAGATTTTCACAGTTTGATCCACGCAATCTCTAGCGATGGCCCGATCCGTTTCCTGGGCAGTTTCTCAAACTCTTTGAACCTGTACGACCTAGCACATACCCATGCTAGGGTTCTCAACACTTCTGACCTGCGATCCTACAAACATGCATGCGAATAGAAACATAAAACGCACAACTAAAACCTAAACTATTGTACATGACCATTCCTCCAATTCGCAGAATCAACCGGGGGAATGGGTAATCAAATCCATCCAGCCTCAATGCAGGAAATCAATTACACAGCGAATTCAAATGCAACGGGATCTTATTAGCTTTCAAAAGATGCGATTATAGTACTCTGTTCTCCAACAACACAATTCAACTGATTGATTTCAGCTACTAAAAAACCTAGATGCCTTCGTCCATCAAATCCCAGGGTATTTATCTAGTTACCACTGGTAGTACAGACTAGGATTCCTAGCGGCTGGGAGATACAACTGTCTTAACGACTAACAAACTTCCTACCAAACTATCTAAAAATAGCATAAGTTGGTCAAATAGACCTTATTACATTTAATGTCCATTTAGGACCTTATTGAAAACATAAAACTAAGCATAAAACAACTAAATGCCTCATGGAGGCCACTATGGGTTACGTGCACCTGCACCAGAAATGCTGCTCAGGGCCTTAGAAGGGAAAAATGAAGGGGTCAAGGTAGATTTTTTAGATTATGCAGGTAGTCTTAAACCAGAGGAGTTGATAGACTGGTTGAATGACATGAGAAATTTTTTTGAATGGAAATCCATGACAGAAGAAAAGAAGGTAAAATTCGCATGCACCAAATTAAAGGGTCATGCAATGATTTGGTGGGATCATCTTCAAAAGGAACAAACAAGTAAAGGCAAGGATAAGATCAGGACATCGAATAAAATGTAGAAGAAGTTGAGAGAAAAATTTTTGTACATAGATTATGCACAAACCCTTTTTTGTAGGTTTCAAAATTTAAAGCAGAACCTCTCTTCTATGCAAGATTATATAGATGAGTTTTACACGTTGTCTATACGTATAGAGCATCAAGAAACTGATGAATAGATGGCTTCTAGATATGTGAATGGCCTAGAATTTTCTACTCAAGATGAATTAAGCATGCATTGACTCAACAGTATGGAAGAGGCTTACCAATTGGCTCTAAAGGCTGAAGAAAAACAAAATAGACAATACCATCAGAGGAATAGAGGAGGAAGAAGGGGTACATCAAACCCATTTCAAGGAGGTTTGAATTATGGTAGGGGAGAGTCATCCCATGGTTGGAAAAACAAGTAGACACTTGACAAGATCCTCTGAATCAAGAATGAGGAAGGGGATTTCAAAGAGGTAGAGGTTATGGTAGTGGTAGAGGATGGGAAAACTAGAGAAGACCTTTCACTTGTTTCAAATGTGGAGAAGATCATAGGACATTTGAATGCTCAAATTATAACATGTAAGAGAGAAATCAACGAGGACAACCTAGGGTGAACCTAATTCAAATGCAACATGAAGTGGAAGGGATGGAACTAGAGGTTCCACCATATGTGGGAGAAAGTCTCATGATGAGAAGAGCAATGGTGATTCTAGAGAAGGAGAAAACACATGCCAAAAGATTTGATGGTTCATGGCTTCGAACCAATATCTTCAGAACCAGATGCACTTCAGGTGGAAAGGTATGTCAAGTTATTATTGATGGAGGTAGTTGTGAAAATATGGTTTCTAAAGAAATGGTAGAAAAATTGAATTTACACTGTGAAAAACATCCTCATTCATACCGCATTGCATGGTTTAAAAAGGGAAATGAAGTCACTTTTGATAAAAGATGCCTAATTAAGTTTAGCATGGGGAAGATCTATCAGGATGAGATATGGTGTGATGTTGTCCCAATGGATACCTGTCATGTGTTATTGGGAAGGCCATGATAGTATGATAGAAAAGTTATGCATGATGGAGAGAAAAACACATACACCTTTTGGAAAGATGGCTCTAAGGTGATTTTGTTGCCTCTCAAGGATGAAGGAAAAGGTGAGACCATGTTGTCTGAAAGAGATCTTGTTAAAGAAATGAAGGTGACAGGGTGTTGTTATGCATTAGTAGTTAAAAAAGGTGAAGATGAAGACATTTCAGTTCCCCAAGAAGTAGCAGAGCTATTGAAAATATTTGTTGATGTTGTGCCTGATGAATTACCTAATGGTCTACTACCAAAGAGAGATATTCAGCATCATATTGATTTGATTCTAGGAGCAACTCTACCCAACCAAGCAGCTTATAGGATGAATCCAACACAACATGCAGAGTTGAATAAGCAAGTAACAAAACTCATAAGTAAAGGTGTGGTGAGAGAGAGCATGAGCCCATGTGCTGTACCTGCATTGTTGACCCCAAAAAAAGATGGAGCATGGAGGATGTACACTGATAGAAGAGCAATTAATAAGATTACCATCAAGTATCAATTTCCTATACCTCGTATGGCATGATGGATGTCCTTGCAGGGGCCAAATATTTCAGCAAGATCAACCTATGAAGTGGCTACCACCAAATCTAGATCTGAGAAGGGGATGAGTGGAAGATAGCCTTTAAGACTAGTGATGGATTATATGAGTAGATGTTTATGCCATTCGGGTCATCAAATGCACCTAGCACATTTATGAGATTGATGAACACTATACTACGACCTTACATTAGTAAATTTGTGGTAGTTTATTTTGATGATATTTTGGTATTTAGTAACAACAAAGAAGAGCACCTACAACACTTGAGGATCATCTTTGGTGTGTTAAGGAAGGAGAAGCTCTATGCCAATTTGAAGAAGTGTAGGTTCATGCAGGACAGTTTGGTTTTTTTAGGCTTTGCAATTTCTAAAGATAGTGTCAGAATGGATCCAAAAAAGGTTAGGGCAATTCTAGAATGGCCTAGTCGAAGCAGCATCACAAAGGTTAAAAGTTTTCATGGCTTGGCCACTTTCTATCGAAAGTTCAATCAAAATTTCAGTAGTATTGTAGCTCCTATAATAGATTGCACCAAAGGAAGGGAGTTTGTATGGACCAAGGACCTTGAGGAGATCTTTAAGTACTTGAAGTAAAAGGTAATAGAAGCACCTATACTTGCATTGCCAAATTTTGATAAGGTATTTGAAGTAGAATGTGATGCCTCCCATGTGGGAATAGGTGATGTGCTTAGCCAAGATGGAAAACCTATAGCTTTCTTTAGTGAAAAGCTGAATGAAGTGAGAAAGAATTATTCTACTTATGATTTGGAATTTTATACAATTGTTCAAGCATTGAGGCATTGGAGACATTATCTAGTTCCCCAGGAGTTTGTATTGTTTACAGATCATATTACATTGAGATACTTGAGCACATAGAAAAAGTTGAATAGTAGGCATGCCAAGTGGGTCTCTTTCTTGCAGGGTTATGATTTTGTGTTGAAGCATAAGCCTGGAAAACAAAATCAGGGTGTAGATGTGTTAAGTAGGCGTGTTGCACTTTTGACCACAATGGAAACTAAGGTGATTGGTTTTGATGCCATCAAAAATTTGTATGAGTCTGATGATGAGTTTTGGGAGATTGTGGAACAATTGAAGGCACCAGTATCTAGTAACTTGGATCACTTTAGGGGTAAATATTTTATGCAAGATGGGTGTCTATTTAAAGGAAAACAACTATGCATACTAGCTGGTTGTATGAGGGAAAACATTATCAGAGAATTTCATAGTAGTGGGTTGGCTGGACATTTTGGCGAGGACAAGACAATAGCCTTGATAGAAGATAAATATTATTGGCCAAAGATAAAAAGGGATATAACTAGGTATGTAACAAGGTGTAGGATCTGCCAAGTGGCCAAGGGATATTCACAAAATACAGGGTTGTATATGCCATTACCAGTACCAACTGCACCATGGACAGATTTGAGCATGGACTTTGTGTTGGGACTTCCACATACTCAACCAGGTAATGACTCCATTTTTGTAGTTGTTGATAGGTTCTCCAAGATGCTTCATTTTATTGATTGTAAGAAAACTAATGATACAACGAGGGTAGCACGGTTTTTTTTTAGAAGTTGTTCGCCTACATGGTGTTCCAAAGGCTATTACCTCTGATAGGGATACCAAATTCCTCAGTCATTTCTAGAGGACTTTATAGAAGAAGATGGGGACCAAGTTACAGTTTAGGAGTGCCTATCATCCACAAACAGATGGGAAAAGAGAGGTAGTCAATTGAAGTCTGGGAAATTTGTTGAGGTGTATTGTTGGAGAAAAGCCAAAACAATGTGACAATGCATTACCCTGGGCCGAATTTGCCTATAATAGTTCTATTAATAGATCAACAGGAAAGTCCCCTTTCTAGATTGTGTATGGCAGGAATCCTAAGGGTTTTCTAGATTTGGTATAGCTACCAATGAAAGATAGGGTCAGTGATGATGGGGAAGCATTTGCAGAACACTTTTAACAGTTGCAAAAAGATGTGAGAAAGAAGTTGTAGGAGAGTAATGAGAGGTACAAGAATACAGTGGATACTAGTAGGCAACATCAAACATTCAATCAAGGTGACTTAGTGATGGTATATTTGAGAGAAGAGAGGTTTCCTACTGTAACATACCACAAGTTGAAGTACAGGAAAATTGGTCCTTGCAAAATTACAAAGATCAATGATAATGCATATGATGTCAGTTTACCAGATGATCTCGATATTTCTCCTGTGTTTAATATTTATGATTTATATGCATTCCATGATGAGGATAATGCTGAAGATAGTCAACTAGAAATGGCATGGCACCACCACATTCCCCATAAGAAGAAGGAAAAGATTGCACGGGTTCTTAATAAGAAAACTATCTACACTTGGCAAGGACATTACAAGTATTTAGTAGAGTGGGAAGGATTGCCACCAACAGATAGTACATGGATTACAAAGTGGGAAGTGTAGAGGTTAGATCTAGTCAAGTGGCAGTAGTTCGAAGACACTCACTTGCAGGAGCTGCGTTCTTTTCAACCAAAGGAGAATGATGCAAGGACTTCCAGAGGTCATAACTTTTGACTCGGATGTGGGTTTGGGCTGAAATTTTGTAGGTGGATGCATTATGAGGTCACATGTGGATTCACAACCCACCCTAGTCAGTTGGACCCCATTTTGGCATTTTTTTGGGGCTTGAAACTTTCATCTTGGCCCTCAAAATGGCAATTTAGTTTTTTTTCCTAGTTTTTAAAAAGTTGTTTTTATTAATAACTCGAAACTCATATTTCGAATTTAGGATGTTAATTGGCATTTCGTCCTACCTTAGTTTTAGAAAGGTTTTGAGAAAAAACTGGATTCTCAAGATATGCATGTAAAATTACCTAAAATGGAAAAATCTTACAATTTTTGAAATCTGCCAAAAAAGGTAATTTTTTTAATTTTTTTTGTTTTCTTGGATATAAGAGAGTTTTCTCTCATTCTAGCCGCAGAGTTGGTGAATAGAAGTTTTTTTTTATTTTCCAATTTTTCAAATCTTTGGCTCTCACACATGATTAGTGGCACAATTATATTGAGTGTATGTTGTTTGCTACATCACCCTTGCCATAATGATGCACTCCATATTGAAGTATTCATCCACCAATGCAAGGTAAAAGGTATCCTTATAGATGGTGGTGCTGGTCTGAACATTTGTTCATTAAAATTGCTAAAACAATTAGGATACTCTGAGGATGACATTAATCCTTAATAGTCTATCACTATCAAAGCTTATGATGATGTTGAGCGCCATTCAGAAGGTGTGATCCATTTGCCTATCCAAGTGGGCCCTGTCATATTAGAAACAAGATGCCAAGTATTAGACCTTGATCTTCCCTATAATATCATCCTAGTTCACCCATGGATCCATAGCATGTAGGACATACCTTCTATGTACCATCAATGTCTTAAATTTCCATTCAATGGTACTGAAATCACTATCTTGGGAGACCCTAATCTATTTGAGTTTTACTGCACCATGTAAGGGTGTTACCAAAATACCAACCAAATCCCAAATAATGTTGAAGCCCCACCATCTCCATCATATATCGACCCAGATACTTTGTAAAATACCTATGCTGATAAACCCTTTCCCGATGTCAAGGTCTGATACAGAGACATAGGATTTGGTGAATATGACATTTCAAAGTCTTGTTGTATGGGGAGGATGTGTCTCTCACATAAATCATATGGCAAATCACCCATTGCAAAGGTCACTAAAAAGGCAATCATACCAGCTTCCCCAACTACATTCACTCATGGGGGATTGCTAGAAGATCAATCTATTGAAGATATCTCCTCTTGGATATTTCAAGAAAAGGATCTAGTCACACTACTTGTTGCACAATATGGTACAGGTCTCTGAATTGTGAAAAACATGGGATATAAAGGCAAAGGTAGTCTTGGAAAACATGATCAAGGAAATTTAGAGCCTATCATTGTGACTAGGCATAACAAAAGATAGGGGTTAGGATATGGTAAGGAGTTACCACAATCCTCAGACATCGAGTTTATTCTCGACAAGGTAGTGAAGGGTTTTCCCACAGTTTCAATCTCTAACGAGGATACTATCGATGAATCTAACCTACACCTCATAGACCTATTCCAAGATACCTCAATATTCATGATATCATTCATCTCACTCACATCCAACACAAAAAACCTAGAACCTACAACTCATCTACCCTAAATTCATTGATTGGGACCAACAAGAGGCCCCCATTCTCGACATCTTTTAGAATGATGAGGCTATAGAAGAATTCATGGGACTTCGAGATGCTATACCACTTGGTGATCATAAAGATGGGTTTGTCATGGATTTAGATCAAGTGACATACTTTGGTGAGAAGGCCAAATCCTCCAGTCACAAAAGTGAAAATAAAATAAATAGATCCCTTGGTGAAAACCACAATGTGGTACCTTTTCTCTTGTTGTGCTTCTTTTTTCTTATTGAGGTAGGTACTTTTAGTCCTTTTCTCTTGTTGTGATTGGTTGTTTTTGTCCACTCCCCTGTTGTCTTCTTGGTTTCCGCATACCTTCACCCCATCCATCCCTCTTTTTAAGTAAGCTTAAGTCTACAAATTATCACTTTTGTTCTCTTCTCTTTCTTTATTTCTCCTGATGATGGATCACTGAGTGTGATTCGAAACATTAAGAGAAAAATTGTACACACAGTCAAATTCTAGAAGCATTATCACTCAACACTATGAATTGTGGAAAATTAATGACTAACAATGTGGCACCTCCTGATCATAAAAAAGTAAAAACAAAGGATGTATCCAATGGTGAAAACCTCTCTAAGGTGCCCGAGGATGGAGGATTTGACCTTCCTTTACCTACAAAGTATCAAGAAAAATCTTCTCATTTGGTGGAAGACTCACAAGAAATGAATCTAGGCACAATTTAGAATCCTAAAATCACATTCCTAGCAACTTCACTTTCAGAAAACGAGAGGAAGGATTTCACAAAATTCTTCTTGCAAAGGATAGTAAATTTCACTTGGTCATACACTGACATGCTTGGGTTGGACCCTTCACTAGTGGTTCATCATCTAGTAGTATCTCCAAATGCCAAGACCGTCAAACAAAAGCTCCATAAGATGCATCCACAAATAGCACTATTGGTAAAAACAGAGCTTTAGAAATAGTTAGATGTGAAGTTCATATGACCTATTGATTATCCAGAGTGGGTTTCAAATTTGGTACCTATTTCCAAAGTTACTGGGGGCATCCGCATTTTCATAGACTTCAAAGATCTAAATAAAGCATGTCCTAAAGATGACTTTCCACTACCGAATATTGATATCATTGTGGACTTGACAGTTGGTCATGAAATGCTTTCCCTAATGGATGGCTTCTCTAGGTATAATCAGATCATCATAGCACCAGAGGATCAACATGAAACAACTTTTACATGTCCCTGGGGCACCTATTGTTGGTAAGTCATGCCTTTTGGTCTAAAGAATGCAGGAGCTACCTATCAACAAGTAATGGTAGTAATATTTCATGACCTTTTTCATACTATTATGGAGGACTATGTTGATGATATATTGGCAAAATATAAGACTACGGCAGATCATCTACAGGTTCTAGGATAGATATTTGATAGACTAGAGAAATATCAAGTGAGGCTCAATCCTAAGAATTGTGTCTTTGGTGTCACTTCAAGGAAATTGTTGGGATACATTGTATCTCATAGAGGAATTGAAGTATAACTAGCCAAGGTCAAAGCTATAGTTGAAATGCCTCCACCCAAGAATTTAAAGAAACTAAGGAGCCTTCAAGGGAGATTGCAGTCCATTAGATGGTTCACTTCACATCTAGTAGATAAATGTCAACCATTTCTACACTTGCTCTGAAAGGATGTCTCATTCCAATGTGATAGTAAGTGTCAACAGGCATTTGATCAACTCAAAGAATATCTAGCTACACCTCCAGTTTTGGTACCACCAGTTCCAAATAGACCTTTACTCTTATATATCTCTACTACATCTACAACATTAGGTGCTCTCCTAGCACAACATGATGAATCAAGCAAATAACATATAGTCTATTATATTAGTCACACCTTGGTCGGTTATGAACTCAATTATACTTCCATGGAGCGAGCATGTTTAGAAGTAATGTTTGTTTCCCAAAAGTTGCAACATTATATGTTAAACCAAAACACCAACCTCATTTCTAAAATTGATCCATTGAAATATCTTTTATCCAAGGCAACCCTCATAGGTAGACTAGCGAAATGGGTCATGATTCTGAGTGAATTTGATATAGAGTATGTTGATCAGAAAGATATCAAAGGACAAGTTCTTACAGATCAATTAGCAGAGGCTCCTATGATAGATATAAACCCTATGCTTTTTGACTTTCCAGATGAAGGGATATTCAATCTTTATACCTCAGTTGAATGGAAACTATACTTTGATGGTTCCTATACACAACATGGTTCATGAGTAGGAGTCCTCTTTGTTACACTACAGAATGATTATATTCCAAAGTCATATTGGCTAGCATTCCCTTGCACCAACAATATTGCCAAGTATGAAGCACTACTTACAGGTCTCCACATAGCAGTCCAATGGAATATCAAACAACTATAAGTCTATGGAGATTCTCAACTAGTCATTAGACAAGTCACATATGAGTATCAAACAAAAAATGACAAGTTGATACCCTACAAATAATTGGTTGATAGCTACAAGCAACATTTTTCTAACATCTCTTTTGAACAAATCCCCAGGGCACATAATAAAGTTGTAGATGTTATGGTTACTATTGAATCCCTCGTGGATATGCCTACAAACACTCAACATTGTGAATTCTTGATGGAGCAATTATTGATACTGGTTGATGTTCCACCAATTGAAATTATCTTTAAACTTGTTGGTCTCAATTCCCCTTGGTACTAAGATATCTATGATTATCTCCATGACAATACCATCCCATCAAACCTTACATCTACCCAATGTAAAACCTTCATCTGTCGAGCCTCTCATTTTATTATCCTTGGTGACACACTAGATACCATAGGAGTCTCGATGGTATCCTCCTTATATGTCTTAACTTGGAAGAAACTAACGTTGCCTTACAAGATGTACATGAAGATGTCTATGGATCACATTCCACTAGTCCTAATCTAGCTAAGAAGCTACTCCATACAGGTTATTATTGGCCCACAATAGAACAAGATGCATTCTAGTTTACCAAGAAGTGTCTTCAATGCCAACAGCATGGAGATTTGATTCACACACCAACACATGAGCTACAACATGTTACTACTCCATGGACTTTTTCATAGTGGGGACTCAACCTCATGGGTAAAATCCATCCATTCTCTTCCAATGGGCATAAGTTTATTATTACCGCCACTGAGTACTTCATCAAGTGGGTGGAAGCTATTCCCATGAACTATATCACTGAAAAACAAATAGCCAAGTTTATCCTAAACTATCTTATTTGTCGGTATGGCATTCCCCTAGCCATAGTAACTGATAATGGTCTAGACCCTTCAAGAACCAAGATGTCCATGCCTTATGTACCCAATACCATATTCAACATTGCTTTTCCACTCCATACTATCCTCGGAATAATGGCCAAGCTGAGGCTTCCAACAAAACCATATTGAAAATCCTAAAGAAAGTTGTCAATGAAGTTGGTCATGATTGGCATTTGCAACTCAATCCTTCCTTATGGGCATACCGCACTAATATCAGAACCCCAACTAGTGCTACCCCATATGCCTTTGTCTATGGAATTGAAACCATTTTACCCATCGAGGTTGAGATTCATTCTCTTAGAGTATCTATGCAACATCTTATGATGGAGAGGAGTATAGAATTTACAGATTGCATGAGCTAGAGTTATTGGATGAAAGGCATCTTACAACACTTAATCATCTTCAAGTATATCAAAACTACCTTCATCGTATCTGTAATAATAAGATCAAGGAAAGAAGGTTTCAGATAGGTGATCTTGTCCTTAAGAAAAATCAAAGAAATCAACAAGATCAAGACAAGAAAGGCAAGTTTGAGTCTAATTGGTTAGGTCCTTTTATTATCACATCAGTCTATGGATCAGGAGCTTACACTTTGTCAACACCTGAGGGCATTCCCTTAGATGAACCCATCAATAGTGTTCATATTAAGAATTTCTATGCTTGATCCTCAGAGTATCCTTAGAAAAATACAAAAAAATAAAAAAAAATTTTAAAAAAAAAGTACCAAAAAAAATACAAAAATACAAAAATACAAAAAATAAAAAAAATAGAAAAATTCCAAAAACAATCCGTCCTCTAGTGAAAACTTGGTAAATAGGCACCTTGGATAAGTACTATAGTGAAAACCTGGCAAACAAGTACTATGTGTAGAGTTAGCATCCACCATCTATTAAGTCATATATCCATCTCATTCCATATCATTTCATAAATCCCCATCCATCCATAATAAATGCATTGACCTTTGCATTTCCATATTCCCATTTATCATGGTTTGGAATTTGTCAGTGTCAGTTTTCATCCATTAGCACCATCCATAGTCAGTTCATCCATTGTCTTCATAATAAAACCTTTACCTAAATGGGGGCACGTTTTCCTTAACCTAGGTCTAGGTATGGATCCTTGTTCTAGGTATGATAACACTTCACCCCTTATCTCATCCTATATCATCAACATCAATAAGAACTACATATCATTATCATCATCATCATCATCATCTTAATGTACCTTAATCTCATGGATACATGGTATGTAGGCAGTCTGGAATATGAAGTATCCAGTACTCAGGTACATAAGATGTCATCATCTCATCCTTCACTATGAACCATCCTACCTCATCATCAACAAGAACCACATATCATCATCATCATCATCTTAAGGTGCCTTGATCTCGTGGATATAGGGTATGTAGGCAATCTAGAATACGAAGGAAGTGTCCAGTACTCAGGTACATAAGATGTCATTATTTTCATCCAACTATCCTGAAACACCCCATCTCATCATCATTCATGCAAAACTACATATCATCATCATCCTTCTCATCTTAATGTACCTTGATCCCGTGGATTTAGGGTATGTAGGCAATCTAGAATACAAAGGAAGCATCCAATACTCAGGTACTTAAGATGAACCCATTCTCCATCTCAATCCATAATTATTTTCGACCTTTCACTTCATCCATCTATCATAGCCCATTTTATTCACCCCGACTTGACTAACTCAAGTAGAAAATGAACTATGCATCCTTTGAAAGCTCAAGTACTTATCAAACTAGAAACAAAAAGACTGTTCCTAAAGCAAATCTTCTTGTTCACATATCGATTTCCACATCTGTTAAATCCATCTTATCCAACAACAATGCCTTTAACGGATATATCTTTCCTACAATAAGGCCCAATCTACCATGAGTACCCTCTTTGGCAAGAGAATATGTCATCTGTGTTTTTATTTTATCAGTCAGTTGATTTCTTTTTGGTTTATCTTTTGTTCCCTTCTAATACCCATTCAAGACTACCTTGATTTTTCTATATCTAGGTATGTTGCGATGCAGTATGAATTGGGGCATAGTCATTTGTTTTTGTATCTTGTGTTTGTGGGATGAGCTTATTATCCTACTACAACTAATATGTATCTTGTTTGTGTTGGAATTAGCACCTTGCATATCAATATCTTTTGCATCTAAGGTTTTGTAAAGGTCTTGTGTGTATTAAGATCATTCTAAGCTAAGACTATTTTCCATTCACGTTATCCAATAAGGTTCTATTATGTCTAGTGGATGTGAGTTCAAACCATTTGTTTGTAGAGCCAATGTCCTCGCATTGGATACATTGCCACCTTAGTCTTATATACCCTGTGCATAATATCCATATGTTATATCAAAAATAAGGATTGCTTTTTATATATTTAAAGCATAACTGTTGCAACTACCTATCCATATTCTATCCATCCATCTATCCTAATAAAATTATAGCTTTCATACAAAGATCGGTCAATTATCATTTTCTTCTATTCTAAATATTATTTCTTCTATCCATGCTAACATCATCAGTTATCTTCTTCAAATCTTATAAAACCATACATGTTAGGCATCATGATTATAAAACATCATAGTTTATCATCACATAAATCCATGATCCTAATATCTATCATCTCATCCATACATCTAATAAGCATATACACATCATCATGATATATCCACAACATATAAACTATCATAGTAAACACATTATCCCATGAATTCATGATCATACTATATGTCATCACATCCATAACATCTTCATGATATATCATCAAATGTAAGCATATAGGTATCCATAAACATCATCATGCATCATCAATAGAATATCATAGTCCATTAGATACATCTCAGAAGGTCATCAAAATAGTCGTGTCTCATCATATATACATAAACAATGGATCAATATAGTACAAAAAAGGCTATCAAAGAGTTTTCAAAATATACATCGGAGCCTATAGGCATCATGGTCTACATAAAAAATACAAAATGCTACATCATGTATATACAATAAGGTCTATCTGTGGTTGTATGTAGAGCTCCCTATAGGGTGTTGTCCCTGAGATCCACCTGTACCAAGTGGAGGCCCCCTGTTGATCGCCTAGGTGGACCCATGATCCTGATTGCCGAGAGGAAGATGCCCTTGACCTGCTCCTCTCTCTGAAACTTGGCTCTCACTACTCATCTAGCACAACCCCATAGTATAATCCTCTATAATACTCTACCTCTCTACCAGCTATAGTCAACTCACCCTGAACTTGAGTCAACTCTCCAACCAATGTCATGGTGGACTGGTCAGTACCCAATGCAGCTCTAGTTGTATCCCTCTCGATCCTCATCTATTGCATAGCCTATACTGCAGCATCCCTCTCAGCAATTAGCTAAGCTATCACTCTATTATCTACTGGAACCTAGGCCTATGCCTATGCCTGTGCCTGGGCCCAGGCTTGCTGCAACTCTACCCTTGTAGTGTCTCTCTCTCTCTTGCTAGACTTTGAGATATTACAGCTCTATGCAAATGTGAAGTGTTGTCTCTACCTGTAGAAGCCTCCACATGCACTCTACCTTCATCTCTTCCTGTGGCACAACCTGCTTCTATACCCCCACATCTTGCATCTACCTATCTGGTTGATCATCCTATCCACCCTGTACTAAAGCCTACTAGACCTACACCTGTACCTATCTCTATCTTCATGCTCTCTAAGGGGCATGGCCCCTAGCTGCTTTCTCACTGACCTCACCTAGTATAGTCAACCATGTAGGTCTATTCTATAGCCAATAAGCATCATACTCAGGGGTTGTACCTATGTCTTCCTCCCTAAGATCCACTAGAATACCACTAGGGAAAGTCCTCTAAGATCTGCAAAGGTTGTCACTGCTACAATCTTAGGTCCACAATCTGGTAGCTCTCACTGAGTCCTCGCATAAATTGCATTCCCAACACGCTTGAGCTGGGGCAACCCAAACTAGTGAAGTACCCTCTTTTGGAGGTACCTCTCTATAGTATAGATGTTGCATCCAAATAGATATCTATCTTGTCTATAGTATAACAGTTGCTCTACATCATCGTCCCATGACTCACAGTCGTGCCATGGTCACCAGATAAAGGTATCCAACTCATCAAACTATTGCCTCTAGTAAGTAAGTGCTCCTAGCCTCCTCTATGTAAAGGCTCCATCGTATAAGTGAATAAATGGCTCCCCACACTCTTGCTATCGAGGTGAGATAGGCATAGTCACAGGAATATGATCCCAAGCCCAAACGTGTAACAAAGTCACTCCTATCATGCAGATCATGATAGAGTTGTCCCAAAACTTAGGGCCCCCATGCATACTTGATGCCATAAGTGAACATGTCCTCTAGAACAATACCCCATCCAATTGAGAGTCTGCAAGAGCATCTGTTAGGTACTAAAAAGCCTCCAATCAATGAAATGACAATCAACTGTATCCTATCACAGAGCTTGTGCATCTATTGCCATCGAATCTCATGATCCTCAATACCTAAGTCTAGAGTCATGAATACCCACCTGAGTGTGAACTCTCCCAAGTCAGTATCATAGTCAACTTGTGCTCCATGAATGGGAATCCTGAGAATGCAACATGTTAGGACTAGAAAAACCTCACATTTTTCACTAGCCACTACCCATTTATCCTCCACATACCATAGAATTTTGCCACACTTTGATTTTATGATCAATACAAATTGGTAAAATTTGTGTGACAAGATCCATGTTGTAACCTACATGAGTCTAGGCTCCGTAACCTTTTTCCCTATTCCTAAATTAGCATCATCGACCTAACAATGCTTCATCGGTGGAACCCATATCATAGCCCCGCCAATAGCCCGATGAAAAGGGCTTACAGCCTAGTGTCGGTCTAACAATACCTTATCGGGCCAACTCCTACAACTTCATCCCCGATGGACTGATAGAGTTGACAAGAACAAGCACATCGTTGAAACACATGGGCATCGGTGGGATAAATGGTTGCATTTCGTCGATGGCTTGATATAACCATGGATTATCAAATGCATAACATATATCGATGGAATTAAGATGCATTGGGGTGACGATATTTGGTGTCCCATTGATAGACCTAAGGAAAGTTGTTCATCGGTGGAAATGATAGCTATCGATGGAAGAAGAACCACAGTCTCACTAATACGGCGATAATGATTATTACCGATTGATGTGATATCTTGAGGCATCATTGAGATATTTAAAATAAATGTTCACCTTCGATGACAAGACTGAAACGGGTGGTGTATTTATGAACCAGAATTAAACTAAGTCACACCATGAATTGATTAACCAGTTGTTGCAAAATCTGAAAGATATTTGCTAAGGGCAGAAGCAGAAAAGGATTGGAGCTCTTGCAAAAAAACTAACAGAAGTGAGACTCAAGTAAGTACACCAATCCTAGTTGAGAAACTATATTTTTACAAAGGCTTAAGAATTCAAACAATGGAGGAAACTATAGAAAAGCCCAAAGCTAAAAAACAAAAAATTGAAAAGAGACTCCTAAACCAAGACCTAATAGATCAATGCCCCGGGTCAGGGCCGAGACCCAAAAGGAGTTCTCAAACAAATCCTTTAATGGATCGAATAGTAGAAAAACATAAAGGTTTAGGAAATATTTGGACACTGAAATGTGGGTATAAGCTCTTCATGTACCATTACAGAAAACAATTTAGGTTTTCTCCAGTCTGCAACTTGTGGAGATTGAACTCGGGGAGACTCGTGGTGCCTGATGTGTTCATTAATATAGAACTAATGAAAGCCCTTGCCAACAAATATGACCCCAAGAAGAGAACTATTCAAATACACAGTGGGGCTGACCTTCTTGTTATTTCTAAGGATTTCATTTCTAATGTGTTTCAGTTAGAGTGTTCATTGGACTTGCAATTCAGAGTTAGAGACTTCTTGACAAAGTACCGTCATATGGATAGCAGCTACAAATGATGGAAGTTAGCCATGCATAGGCCCAAAAATGAAGAAGGCTAACTTAAGAGATTTTTTGATAGTGAAAACCCTCATTTTGATGAGGATTTGTTTGAGGAATATTTTTGATACACTTATTATTCAGCTGGTCAAGTTTTAGGGGTAGAGGTTCTGCCTCTCATGTCTATTGCCCCAATGGTCTTAGCTATAGACATACAGAGTAAGGATGCTAGACCATTTGACTATGCTAGTTATTTGGCTAATGCCCTAAATCAAGGGCTTGAAAAGATTAAAAATAATAGTGAATACATTAATTTCAAACACTATTCTCTGCTGATGCATTTTATTTTGTATGAGGGATATGGTAGAGGAATCTGGAGTGAAGAATTAAGGATAAGAGATACATTTGAAAATGGAGATGTCAAACTTGTACAAATGTGGACATCATTGTGGGATAGCCAATTTGGCAGGTCACATTATCTTTATTTTGAAGAGTTTTTTGTAAAACCATTGATGAAGTTGCTAGGATATCTGTGTGATCATAACTTATCCCCAGAAGTACAAAGATTTCTAAGACCAAAGGAGAATGACCCAAGAAATAAAGTGAATCATAATTGGGGAGACTGGTATGTTTTCTCATATTGTATAGTGATTAGGGTCTATGGGTTCAAAGGAATTCCACATTTGTTGCCACGGGTAGTTCCTAATAGAATTGCCTATTTAAAAATTGTAAGACAATTGGCAAAATCTAATGCTAAGAACCTCAAAAGACACAACAAACAATCAATTATGCCTAACACCTTATGTTTTGGAGACTTTACAATGGTTACAAGCGAGGGGTATGAGGAAATTGATGCTAAATTAGCACAATACAACCTCCCTCTAGGTAATGAAAGGAAAAATTTTGATATAGAGGGCTTTATCCACAAAGTAAGGATATCACAAGGGCTATCAGGGTATGAGCATTTGTTCTTAAATTAAGATGTGGTCAGAAGCCATGATGAAGCTTCTACTATTGACAGAATGGCTGCATATAACAAAATTATGCTTGCAGAAAAATGGAAGAGAAAAAATGTCCCATCTTATTCAAAGGCATTTGGTGAAATACAGGATCCTCTGACAATAATTGAGCAACTCATTACTCATGTGGATGAATTGGTGAAGGATGTGCCTCCATTTGTTTTTGATGCACCTCATGCTACCTATCTAGGAATGCAGGCTAAAGGCATAGAGCCTCTAGAGTACATACCTTCACAACCTACTCCTCAGGTGTGTTTCTCTGTAGATATTGATATGAGTGAAGAAGAGGAGAATTATGAGGAAGATGAACTAGTAAAACAAATAAGTGCTCCTGTGAGAGCACAATATGAGCCCCCTCAAGAACACAATATTGTAAGATTCGAGGCATCATATGAATTATTTGATAATGTTAGGGTCATGACTGGACAAAAGTTTATTTTTGATTGTGATTTTGTTAAATCTTCTAAGTTTAAATCATTTTTTTATGAATATAAAGGCAAGAAAATGAGACAAAAGATGCAGGATGTCACTCCCGAACAAGAGGCTGCTGCTTTGGAAGAATTGAAAAGAGAAATAAATAAAGAGATGGAATCTATCACTCCTGAGAGGGGAAGAGAGCTACTTCAAGAAGCTAAAGTATTGCTTCTATTAGGATGGGATATTAGTTTTGTAATTGTGTTTGATAGCTTTAGAAAGAGAGCTGACAAAACAATGAATTTGATAGATGAGGCAAGTGACAAAATGTATTCAGGATCTAGGTATAACCCAGACGAGGCCACCTTACTCATTTGGTCACTGTACCCCTAGGACAAAAGACCATCTATGATTGATAATCCAAACCAAATGTTTGGTCATCTCTTGGTCTAAACAGTAAGGGATACCGACCCCATGGAGATAGCAGAATTGAACATCAATGTGGCAAAATTCACCAAAGCATAGATTGAAAAACTGGTTAAAGAAAATGGCAGATTGAAAAAGGAGCTAGCAAATAAAAAAGAAAGATCATCTTCCTCCTCTGCATCAAAGTTGTATTCTCCACGGCTTGAAAAGGATAAAAGAGTATTTTATGCATTGGCTGATGTAGCTTATTGGAAGAGTTGCCATTTGAAATCTTAGGAGAAAAGTGAAAAATTGGAGAAATAAATGAAAACCATCAAATATGATACAGTGTCTGACATGATTAAGGAAAGGTTCAACAAAATAATGAGATATGCTAATAAATATTGGAAACTATTCAAGCAGACGTAGTCAACAATGGTGGAGCATGAACGATTACAGGGGAGAATGGTTGAAAAGAAAGGAGAGCTCTTAGGCAAGGAAGCCTTGAAAGGACAAATATTGTAGACATATAACAAGTTGGTGGAATCACATAACAAATATCATGACAAGCTTAAAGAAGAGCTTGAATGCTTTGACTTGTCTCCAACACTTCATGATGACACTGGGAATCCTCGAGAGTATGATGATTGGAAGGGAGAGCTTGTTGTACTTCTAACTATTACATTATAAGAGATTAATAATGAGGATATGGTTTTACAAAACACTCATAAGAAGTTAGAAAAGATGATGTATATGAAATATGATATGACAAAGGTGATTGCCAAAGTAGACACTTATGCTGAACAGGAGTACATCCATCACCTTTTTGCAATAAATTTGTTTATTAGCCAAATTATATAGCAGTACAATGATCAGAATGAAGAGAATTAGCTGGCAACACAATGGGTGCCCTACCATAAAGAAGAAGCTTTGATTAGATCTTAGGTGGTTATGGGCTTCCACTTGGAGATTAACAGGTTGGCGTACTCATCTAATGTTGATTTTGTTTTCAGTTATGTTTAGTTATCAAATGACATGACTTTTGTAACAGGCCTGTAGCTTGTTGCCTCTCATATATATAGGAGAGACCAAGGCCCAAAGATAATAGATCATCATATTTTCATTTTAGGTGAGGCATTAGTAAGAAGATAGATTGCACCCATTTTGTCCATCCATCTCATATCAGAAACTATTGTTATAATGCATAGTATCCGAAGATAAATATAATGGAGAAGGTTATGCATAATTATTGATTTGCTTTCAAGTGTTCAACAGTTGCGTGGATTCATATGCTCATATGTTATTTGGTTGTCTCTAGAGTGGTTGTTTATGTTATTCAAATTGAGTGTGTAAGAATACATTTAATTTGTCGATACACATTTGTTGTAGTTGTGTGATATTGTGACTAGTTTCTGTGTGCAGAAGAATTAAAATTCATTTTAAGAAAAACAAGTTTGATAGGTTCCTGTTTGGATTAAAATCCTTTTGAATATGTTGTCTTAATTGGTTTCTCTTCACATTTGAATTAAACCCTTTCACAATTTCACAGTAACATAAGGGGATATCACTAGGATCGTTAAGAAGAGTCCAGATAAATGATATACTTGCATGTTTGCATAAGGTGCAGACATTTAAAAGTGCCCAACTGTCTGAGTTAAGCTAAAAAATAAATCTACCCATCTTACATAAGCCTATCTCCAAAATCATCATTCACCTCTTGACTCCATTTACCCAATAGATTAGGCACTGATCAACTTTAGGACATTTTGTACAAATCTAATCCACACTCTTGATAATTCAAGCACTCTCATTAGGAATTAGTTAGTAATATCTGCATCTACCTCACACCTATGTGCCATAGTGAGTAGATTTCCCAAACTAGAATCCATTTAGACTTTCAAATCCACCTTATCATTTAGGTGCACCCGCCTAGGCTTGGCAGAGCCTAAAGAGCAGGGGGTTTCAATTGCATAAGCCCTATTTTGTGGGCCAAAAATGTATCAAGAGATTGGCACCCTCTTGTGGTCTAAAAACCTGTGTTTTTGAGACCTAACACACCATACACCCTCTAATGTGATAGTAACCTCCCCAGTCGACAAATGGAAGGAGCTATGCTCACTATGCCATCGCTCCACTAGTGCAGTCATCAGTGCTAGATGTGCTTGAACTAGTGTAATGTGAGCCATGTGCCATAAACCCATGACCTCTAGAAAGATCTCCTTCTCCCACTCTAGCTCTGTAACTAAATCCAACTTGATAGGATGACACTACCTAGATATCAATGGTGATAAAACGATCTGCATCCATACAAGTTAAATTGTCACACTTTGCAAAACCTAGTCAAAACAACTTGTAAAATCTTGTCAAACTAGTCAACACTTGTCGAAAGCAAGTCAAACTTGGTCAAAAGCTAGCCCATCCTAGTCTAACCTAGTCAAACCTAGTCCAACTAGTCAAAAACCTAGTTACATCAAAGGCGCATCATCTCTACCAAAGGCATGTTTCTGTACACCAAAGGCGCATCCCTGTCTCCCAAAGATACGCTTCTGCACGCCAAAAGTAGGTTATTTCCTGCCAAGGGTAGTTCAAAACCTAAACCTATCCTATTACCATCAAAGGTGACCATTTTCGCCAAAGGCATAGTTACGCTGACCATAGGTGAGTAGTTTTCTCAAAAGCACATTATATTTCACCAGATGTGTATTTTTACAACTTGACTCGCCTTCGACTAAACTAAAATTCTACCACATTTATTAGCCTAATAAATGCACCTATCTACAAGTTTGAGATACATACTAGTGTTGGGGCTCTTTCTAGTCGACCATATGTCTTGACATGCTTGCCTTGATTCTCGTGGTAGGGAATGGGTGCCATCTTTGCTCGTGAAGTCTCCTCTAAGGCTCTAAGCTCTCAACTAGCACTAGAAGACAAAGGCTCTAAAATTTCTAAAATTGGTGGATGCAAATGAGTTGAAAGTGAGCCCTTGGACCCTACTTATAGAGTCCCAACCCTAATTCGTCCCTCCAATTGTCCATTTTTGTTTGTGTCAAACTTATTTCTCCATCGTGTCAACTTCTTATCTCCAATCTGGTCCTTCTTAGCCTCTTTCCATTGCTATCCCATTCTTCTAGTCGCGATTCAACCCCATCCTTCTACTGCTTCCTTGTTTTTCCTCTCAAGGGAGCATCTTACACTAGTTACATTGGGGCACAATTGTTAATTCACATCACTATCACTATTTTCTTTGAAACAATGCTGTAAAATGCATTGTCTCAAAGAGGGGCAAAATGTAGACACCTAAAAATGACCTTTGCATTATTCACCTTGCATACATCAAATTTTGTTAAATCACTTGCATCCAACATTAATTAAATTCTAATTATATAATTAATTTCATCAATTTCTTCTAATTCCCCTAATTCTAACATTAATTGAATATATTCTATTTATTTATTTAATTTCATTAAATCACCACTTTATTCTTCTAAATTAAATAATTTTAATTATTTAATTAAATTATCCTCTTTCAATCTTCAAATCCACATTAACTAAATAAATCAATTATTTAATTAATTCATCATCATAATTCCTTTTAATTATTTAATTAACTAATTATTTCTCCAAAATTAAATAAATTGCACACAACATACACTCAATACAATTTTGCCATTTTTCATGTGAGAGCCAAAGATTTGAAGATTGGAACATAAAAAAACTTCTATTCATCAACTCTGCTGCTACAATGAGAGAAAACTCTCTTATATCTAAGAAAAACAAAAATCAAAAAATTACCTTTTTTGGCAGATTTTGACAATTGTCAGATTTTGCCATTTTAGGTAATTTTACAATCATATCTTGAAAATCCTATTTTTTCTCGAAAGCTTCCTAAAACTAAGGTAGGATGAAATACCAACTAATATTCTAAATTCGAAACATGAGTTTTGATTTATTACAAAAGCAACTTTTTAAAAAATCTAGAAAAAAACACTAAATTGCTATTTTGAGGGTCAAGATGAAAGTTTCAAGCCCCGAAAAATTGCCAAGATGGGGTCCAACCCACTAGGGTTGGTTGTGAAACCACTTTCCACCTCATAACACATCCACCCATAAAATCTCGTAGAAAACCCACATCTGAGTCAAAAGTTATGATCTCCAGAAGTTACTACATCAAAATTTATTTAAGTTGACTTTTCCAATATCTTCTAAATAAATAAAATTAATATTTTATTTATATCTTATCCTTTCTTCCATCATGCACAATAAATTAAATAAATTTGTTTATTTAATTTTTAATTATCTTCTTAATCTTCTAAAAATATATTTTCTTCTATCTGCACAATCAGTCTTATTTTTAGCATGTCAAAAAGAAAATAAAAAATTAAGTTAACTAGCTCTAAATCTTTGTTTTTATCAATCAACTCATAAAATAGAAAAAAACATTCTATTTTTATGAAAAGCATCTTATTTTTATCCCAAAAATTAATTAACTCAATAAAACATCTTTTTGCATGGACACATGCCGTGTGCATGCTCCTTCATGATCTCTCAATTTATCTCAACCATCCATATCATTGATTTATTTCCACCTTTGATCGATCTTCCCTCTGAAATCTATAAATATGTCCATTCATCTCTTCACAAATCCTCCTCGACCATTAAGCTTTGGGCATTCATACAGTGCTTTGAGCACTTCGCATTGTTGAACACATATCAAATCTTTGAGCACATCACCTACGTCTGCTTGTTGCAACCATGCTTATGCAATTTGAAGAGCAATCCACATGAAACGAAGGAATACATACAATTAAGGATGGTAATGTTCTCTTGTTTATTATGCTTTGAATCATTGTTATTGTCTTCAATATATTCTTTGAAGGTTGTAGATTTGAGTTTTGATATTTATGCTTGATCTATTGAACTCGATTTTCCTCATACACACATGGATTACCTAAGCATATTGTATTAGTCTATAGGATTGTAAAATTTTTTAGTCATTTCTAAAGAACATTATGGAAGAAATTAGGTACTAATTTGAAATTTGGTTGAACATATCATCTACAAAAAAATGGACAAACAAAAGTTGTGAATAGGGCTTCAAAAACTTGTTAAGATGTTATCAAGAGAAAAGACAAAAAATGGGATTTAACCTTACCACATGATGAGCTTACATACAATAATTTAATGAACACAAGTACAGATAAAACACCATTTGAGATTGTATGCAGGAAAAATCCAAATAATGTTTCTGAGTTAAGATATTTTATTGCAAACAACAGAAAAAGTGCTATAGCTAAAGATTATGCCAAGTATATGTAGAATTTACTGCAAGAAGTAAGAAGTTAGTTGGAGAAGATGAACCACAAATATAAGAAGCATATATATTAGAAAAGGAAATATAAGGAGGATCAAATAGGAGATGAAGTGACAGTTTATTTGAGAAAGGAAATATTTCCATACGGAACATATAACAAGTTGAAAATGAGGAAATTTGGTTGTTACAAAATTGTTAACAAATTTGATTCAGGAAATGCATATGAGGTTGAATCATTGGAAGGTCTTGATATATAAATAGTATTTAACATTGTTGATTTGCATGAATATAATAAAAAATTATTAGGAAACTATATAATAGAGATAGATTAGGGTAAATAGGTACTTAAGCAAGAAGTCAAAGAAATCAAAGAGATACTTGATAGAAAATAGGAAGGAGCACAAGAAACATAAAGTATGAGGAATATATAGTAAAATGGAAGGATAAGCCAACTAAATATTATATATATGTACTAAGATGAGGTAAACCAACTTGGTTTTGCTTTAGCTCAAATCCTTGAGTGAAAGTGAGAGGCTCACTTTTCAATTACCTTAGGTGTTTGATGCAAGAGCATCTAGGGTGTAAGAGTACAATCTTGCACAAAACAAATATTTTAATGTTTTCTTGTTTTACAAGTATTTATAAGACTCCTAGATGTTTTACAATCATGTGCATCAAGTTTGTAGTACTAGAAGTTATCACATTTATGTTATGTTGTTTCAAAGCTTCATTTCTATAAGAGCAGGCACAATCAACCTTTAATGAGTGATGTGGCATATAATTTTGAATATCTTTGATTGTGGTTGGGAACATAAGTCTAATAGATCATACTACATGTTCCATCCAATTTTAAAGTTACTATGATCATTTCATGCAAGTTTCTTATCTCAAAGAGCTTAACTAGGAAAATATCAAATTATTCACTATATAATAGTAACATGCTTGAATTATACATCAAGTATTTGGAACTTGTGCCAATTATTTATGTTACCTACTTAATCATGGGTCCTAAGAGGGTTCATGTATGGAATCACATTGAATTCGGAGACTTCTAGCTTGAGGCACATCAAATATAGTGATTCTCCATGTTACCAGTTAGCATACACACTACAAAAGTGTGATGCACCAAATTTTAAGGCTAATTAATGATCAAATCATTTAATTTTGGGACCATTAATCCTTATCACACATGCCTATGATAGTGTCTCACATTTTCTAACACACGTCATTTCTATATCTTCTATACAAAGAGAAGTGTAAAATCATTTGAGAACAATTAGTTAGCATAGAGATAGTTGAGGAGAAAGATAACAAGTAGTTATAACATTAAGATCTTTAAGATCTACACTATCTACAAAAATATAATTCCTAACATGCATTAAGATCATGAATATATTTTATTTTGAATCAATAAAAGTTCATTTCTTTATATACATTTATGTATTTCTATTGTGTGAATCAATAAGAGCATTTATCTAGATTATTTTTTTAGATAGTCTTTAATTGGATCCTCCAACCTTAATTGCATTACCTAGAGATGATGCAAAGTACTACGGAGTTCCTATTACTCTTCATATTGACACAAGTTTTTTCATTTTTATTTTGTGTTGATCTCCATTTAGGATTTTTACATCCTTCTTTCTTTCCCCTTTTTTGTATCCATATCTTCCATCTTATTCTTTTTTTCCTTTTTATTTTTCTATCTTGCTTAGTTTTTGCTATACCATTTTGCTTCTCTAAGTACACCTCAATTTATGAATTGGACCATTAGACTTCAATAGTGAAATCCTTAGTTTATATAACAAAAAAAGAGTCAATTTGCCTAAAATCCTACTCTATATATTTGTTTTGTCATTCTTACACTTGCACTCCTCCCTTACCACATATCCACTACACACTTTACATACCCACATTTACTAGAATATGTCACATCACCCATGTTTGACATTAGAAGTTCCCAACTCTTAGCACAAAAGGATTTAGGACATTTGTTACCTCCATCACATACCATCTATGCAACATTATATCCCACTACATTTCCCTTTCTATTTACTTGATATCCAAAATTCAACCAGCAACTACAATCTCATAAGTGGGTCACTTTTCCCATCTTTCTTGTCTAGTTGAGTGATAAGATGGTATCTATATCTATGTAGTCTAATACTCTATGATAATCCCTTGCATATTACTAGTTTCATGGGGTTAAATCATGGGGGTAGTTGAAAGATAGAAGTAATGCTATGTTTCTTAATTTTAATATTTAATTAAAGATCAAATGAAGGAAATTTAAATTCACATTAGATCACCCCATTTTGATATATTTTGATACACTAGGAGATAGGATTGATAATCAATATGAGGCAAGATGGAATGCACAATAAACTAGAAACATAAATAAAAACTAGGCTAGGAAAAGGAAATGGAAATGTGATTGGGACATATGCACTTGTATATCAAAACAACTATTGGATCTAAAATTAGGACCTATTAGGGAGGTAACGAACCAAATTTTATTACTTTTTGAGTTTAGTACATATATGTAACATGTTTTAGTCATGGTTGCAACCTAGTCCTATATGCTAGAAACCACTAAAACTTTCAAGGATACTTGGAAACAATCTATTGAATAAATGTTTTTTATGGAAACCTTTTAGGAAGATGAATACAAAGTGGAATAAAATAGCAAAATAGGTGAACATCAAGCCAAAATACATTACAAATTAGACAAAAATGTGAAATAAGAGAGATTAGGAGACTTTTAAAGATGATTTTTGTTCCATGGCATGGAATTTAATATGCTCAAATGCATATGATGATTCCTAGCACGTAAATATATTCACATGTACACTACAAGGTATTGATGATTCATATTGTTGTTTTAAAAGAGTATATATGCTTTGTTTTCTTTTGTGGTTTTAGGAGTTTGGTTCATGTTCTTGCATTTGCACAAAGTCTTGTATATGTTGAACATAAACAAAGGATCTTGGAGAGTGTTAATTCCATGAACTCAATCAGGACATTAAAACTGTAGCTAAATATTAAGAATGTCAATGAGTATGAAGAGCTAAAACCCAGGTGAGTTTGTTGATCCAAGAGGATTTCAAGAACTAAGAATACTATTATAACCTAGATATGGACACTTGAACCTATTTTGAAGACTAAGAAAAAATTTTGAATTTTAAAATATTCAAAGGAGATCCCTTGGGGTATTTTTTGTTTTCCTAAAATTAAATGAATGAATTTTGGCCTCCCCACAATTGTATTTGTCGTATATGGTTTACTTATAGAGAGAAAAATATTCAAATTCCCTACCAAAGTATACCTGTGTGTGTGTGTGTGCACACACGCATGTGCGTATGTGTGTGCATGTGTGCATGTGCATGTTTGTGTGTGTGTGTAAACACACGACTATTTATAAGATTGGAAACCAAGACATTTGCTTCTCTAATAAAATTAAACTTTATTTTTATCGTTCCTTTCCTTTTCCCTTGTTTTCTAGTCATGAAATACATTGTCTTAGACCCTTTGCATTAAATTCATGAGCATGTGTTGGATTCAAAAACATTTTCATATTACTGAGATTTTGCTAATGGAAAATTCTTTTGCATGGTCACTCTGAACATTTTAGATGTCATAAACATGAATTATACATCTTTCACAATGATTATGGGAGCTATACTTGCAACCTATTCCTAAGATATAGTTGTTGTTGATTATTTATTCCATGGTTCTCATATCCTTAGAAGATGCACCCTCTTGTGTGTTGGTTGTAAACTTTTGGGTCAAGCAAAGGAGTGGTCACAAATTGAATTTGTTTTCTTGCTAAGTGATGTTTGGAGGACAATACTTACTAGGCTCATTCTTCCCTTTTTTCCCTTTCTTTTCTTTTGTAATTTTTTATTACATTAGTTAGATTAGGATTAGCTTGGAATTAGCTTAGGTTTAAATTTTGGATTAATGATAAACTATGTTTAAACTTTGTAAGTTTGAAATATGAACTTATTGTTTTATTAGTGATTAAAATGGAATTTTGAAGAATTATATACACTTTTTGGTAGCTTTGGAGTGTGGGGTTTTTCTCCTAAAATGGTCTTCTCCACATAATCACTATGTGATGCAGACAAGATTAAGGAGACTTATCAAACTGCCCAATCTTGCAGCCATAGAATTAAAATCCATATTTTTACACACATATCAATACAACACATGCTAGAAAAATCTGAAAATACTATTTATTCAAACCCTAATATGTATTTATATTTAATAAATCCTCTAGGAATCAATTACATGCATTCATGATTTAAAAGAAAAATAAAATTCAAAAATTTCAAGGGTTTCTGGGCACTTCATGCCTTCACACTTTCTTGGCTTCAATCCTCTTTTAAAATATGGTTTTTCCCTTCATCCTTTAGATCTCTTGGCTACCTTGAACACTTGCAACACACATGCAACCTTCTTCTTCTCTTCTTTTATTCCTCTCCTCTTGGCAAGCTAATTTTTTTGAACTTTCTGCATGTAATTCTTTCTTCAACCTTGTTGTTGTTGATTGCTGCTTATTAACACCATTAATGAGTATATTTTATTGAAGTTAAAACCCTCATAAGGCACCAAAATGTGACACCCAAATCTTCTCTTTCATTTTCCCCAAATTGTCCTGTAAACTTCTTGGAGAAAAATGAAATAAGACCTAATTTATTGCTTCCAAATGTGTAATTCAAAGGTGCTGCTCTATATTCAACATCTTTCTGCTGTAAATTCCTTTGAAAAATAGATAAAATCAGAAATCAATCCATTCTTATCAACCTAAAATTGGAAATTGAAGAGTCATTATTTGTATGCCCAAAAAATTACTAGTTTTTTCCTCCATTTTAGCTACCTAAATGAATAAATGCAATATTAAATTGGAAATGGGAAAATACCAATAATAACATATCCTTTACACACTTTCCAAGGCCTCCCATTTAATTATTTTTTCTTCACAAGCCCCTTCTATCATAGTAAATGAACCCCTTCAATGCCTAGGACCTTGAAATTGTGAAATATAAATATTTTTTAAAAATCACATTGAATACTTTGGTTGCCTTTTATATTTGAAATAAAATCCAAGTCCTTGCAAATGAAGATTTTTATGGTACCAATGCTGTCAGTACCATAAAGATTTTCTTTCTTCTCCCTTTCCAACATCTACCAGGAACTCAACCTATTTTCCTTTGCCATCTTTACTCATCAATATTTGTTTCTTTTGTGGACTTCTATCCATCATAGATTTACCTCCTCCACCAAATCCATTTTTCTCTCTTCTCTTCTCTAGTGGGATTTAACCCACCACTAATTGACCTCCTCCACCAATTTCCTTCTCTATTCTTTACTACAATTCCTATACTCAAATCAACATAAATAATATCGTGGAAATGAAAATTTTCCATCACCATTATCTTGTACTCTCCTACTCTCACTCTTTTACTTATGCATAAATCAACATCATTAACAATATAAAAATTATAAAATAGTCTATTACATATAGGGAAGGTAATTTGTTAGCAGATTTTCTAGCTAATTATGCTTTTTGCATTAATGATTCTATTAAGGAGTTGGATTCTAACTCCTTGTTGATCCCCAGAATTAATTGCATTTTAGCTATGGAAAGGCCAAACTAACTTGTTATGCAAAATATGAAGTATTTAGTGGAAAGATATCTTAAAAGAGTATTTTGTTTAGCCGCTAAAACTAGAATCATCTCTATTCTGCTACTCCGTTCTGACAGCTGACATCATCCCTTGGTCTGGGGGTAGTTTCATCTAGTGTGTATTACTACTGTTTTAATTTTGCATGCAGGGTGGCAGTTCTCGCTTAACGGTATATCTTGTCAGGAATGATTTTTTTCATTGTATTTTGAAGGAACTCTCCTTTATATTCTTTTTTTTGGCATGTCATCTGCCATCTCTTTGTAAGTTTTAAAGTTGCTCTACTTTGGTCTCCTAATCTGTTTTATTTTCAAGATTCAAGAATTTTTGTTCTGGCATGGGCTCTGTCTAGCGAAACAAAAGAATTCTCTTGCCAATTCAGAATTGGGAACGACCCTCTTTAGGTCTCCTTAATCCAAATTCCAAGCATGAAGTTTTTAAGACTTACGAAGATGTTGTTGAAAGAGCCATTATTTAGGTTTGTGGTCTGCAAGTTTTACATTTTCCTAGAACTTTATATCCATCCCAAGCAGTGTCACATTTCCTTTCAAATGCTATGGATTTATTGCAAAGTTTCGATCTGGTAAGGAATCTGGGCTTTCTATTTGTCCAAGATATTCATTTTCCTGTGGATATTTTTAATGAAGTTATAGAGGATTACGATTTGTATATGGGTTCTGCTCTTGTGGGTGGTTTGTTTGATCGTAGGGATCTTTTCCGCCGACCTACGCTTCATTGTCTCTTCAATGCTTTGCTGCATGGACTTCAAAACAATTGTGTTATGTCTTTTCATAATTCTATCCACTACCATAGGAGAGAGCTGGGGAGATAGTTGGTAGATGATGCTATAGAGGTGTTTAATGCTCTGTCTTTTCTTCTACATTACATTCCTCCTCCACCACCTCCTCCCCCTCAGCCAGCAGAAGAGGAGGTTCGTCGTCAGTAGGGTTTTATTGCTGAAGGATTGCAAGATGATAACTGATAGTTATGGTTCTTTTTTTTGGGTGTTTTTTTTTTCTTTATAATTGGACTGTATTAGTTGTAAATTTTGTAATAGCATCTTATTGATAAAGATGTCAACCATGTAATGTTCACAGTCATAGACTTTTCTTGATCAACTCATCTTGTTGAGTCATTTTTTGTATTAACTATGTTTTAAAAAGGCTACAACTGGAGGTTTTCTTCGCCCGATTCTTTCCTGCCGGTATGCCACTTTTTCTGAATTTTTTTTTTTATAAAATTTTAGTATTACCTCTTCTTCTCTTTCCACTTCTTCATCCTCACCTTCTTCCTTATACTCCTCTTTTGTATTTAGTTGCATCATATCCATCGATGTCATTATGTCCTCCAAAGGACCAAACACTGCTACAACCTCACTTTTCCTTATTTCAGTAACATTTTCTTCTTCACTAATCTCTACTGCATATCTTCTCCTTTTACATCCTCATTCTCTATCACTAACTATTTCATGCCTTCTGTTGCAACCTCTTCTTTTTCTCCTTCATCTTCTTGCATGAGGATTTCCTTCTCTCTCACTTTTCCATCTTCCATGTTACCTACAAAAAAAATATCAGATAAAATATAGGTTTTAATCTTTACCCATTTCCTCTTTCTCTTCTATCACCAACACATTTTCTTCTTTTAACATGCCATCTTTTTGGCATTCCCTTTCATAGTTAATCTCATATGAAACAACTTTATTTTTCAAAACATCTAGTGCATCCAACCCTGTGTTAATTTCTCTCAACTCTTCAAAAATATTTTCCATTTGAACTCTTTCTCTCTTATTTGTAAAATAAAGTTTAACAACCTTACCTAAGGCCACTCTAGTGCTCTTTCCTAAAGACATTTTCACGTACCTTACACTACAACTTGCCAAATCTAGAGATCCACAAATGCTTTCAATAAAATCACCAAATCACACCTACAACAAAAAATTTCTTAGAGCCAAATAGCCCTCTGCAGTTACAGGACTTTCACTTGCAACAAACTTCAACAAACTTTAATCAACTATCCTCTACCCAACAAAATTATTGGAAGATGTACACTCTCAAGACCTCCTCTACCCACTTTCATGTAGTGGAGGATGTCAACACATTTTCTACCCAGAACCACCTCTATTAGAGGATAGCTCAAAACAATTACACAAAACAAATCCTCATAATCTCAAACACAACTCATCAAACCCTAGCTCTCTGTAATTACAAGACTTTTTAAACTTGAAACAAAAATATTTTAGAGCTCTTCTTCCACACAACACATAAACATACCTCAAAAATGGACCCCTTATCCTCACACACATTCTAGCATCATGCCTGCTCTGATACCATTTGATGTAGATAAGATTAGGGGGTCTTATCAAACTACCCAATCTTGCAACCATAGAATTAAAATCCACATTTTTGCACATATATCAATACAAAACATGTTATAAAAACATTAAAATACATCTTGATTTAAACCCTCATATGTATTTATATTTAATAAATCCTTCTGGAATCAATTACATGCATTCATGGTTTAAAAGAATTTTTTTTTTAGAAATTTCAAGGGTTTATGGGCACTTCATGCTTTTAATCTTCAAACCCTCATGCCTTAACACTTTCTTGGATTCAATCCTCTTTTAAAATATTATTTTTCCATTCATCCTACAGATCTCTTGGCTACCTTGAACACCTGCAACACACATGCAACCTTCTTCTCTTCTTCTCTTCTTCTATTCCTTTCCTCTTGGCAAGTTGATTTTTTAAACTTTATGCATGCAATCCACCTACAAATTCTTTCTTCAACCTTGCTTCTATTGATTTCTTCTTCTTAACACCATTAATGATTATATTCTATTGAAGTTAAGACTTTCATGAGGCACCAAAATTTGACACACAAATCTGCTCTTTCATTTTCCCCAAATTGTCCTTTAAAATTCCTATAGAAGTGGCATTCAAAGTTGCTACTCCATCTTCAACATCTTGCTTCTATAGATGCCTTTGAAAAATAAATAAAGTCAGAAACCAATCCATCCTTATCCACCTAAAATTGGAAATTGAAGTCATTATTTGTTTACCCAAAAATCACTAGCTTTTTCCTCCATTTTAGCCACCCAAATGAATAAATGCATTATTAAATTGTAAATGGGAAACTACCAATAATAAAATATCCTTTACATGCTTCCCAAGGCCTCCAAGTTGAGTAATTAAAATAAATTTAATTAATTTTTCTTCACAAGCCCCTTCTATCATAGTAAATGAACCCCTTCAATGCCTAGGACCTTGAAATTGTGAAATATAATAATATGAAAAAAATCACATTGAATACTTTGGTTGCCTTTTATATTTGAAATAAAAGCCAAGTCCTCACAAATGAAGATTTTTATCCTTCTGACACTTCACAAGATGTTCCTAAAGCTCAAACCTGCACCAAAAATGCTGAAAACTAAACATGAAAAGAAATTGTTTTTGGTAATGTAGGATTGCCTGTGAGCCTGGATGCTCCTGCATCACTATGTTATGGTATTTAAAAAAAAATATTTCCTTGTAACTATATCATCAATTTAATTTTTTTATATAGATCCTCTCATAGATTATTGTGGGAAGCATATCCTACATTTATTTCCTTGTAACTATATCATCAATTTAATTTTTGTATACACATCCTTGTTAGAATTAGGAAGAACAACTAAGAGGGGGGGTGAATCAGTTGTTCAACAACTTTAACAATTGCAATAATATCACTTAGAACTGATTAAAACTTTTAAAGCATGAGTCATCAACACATGAGCAGAAACAAATAAACACACATGACACAATGATTTTTGACATGGAAACCTGGTTAAGGGAAAAACCACGGCGGGGGTTAACCCACAAAGATTATACTCTGTTAAAAGTATTATAGTTGGGAATGCACATGCATTTGGGCTCATTGCCCAGAGCTCACTGCTCAAAGGAAGGCTCACTGCCTTAGAGAAAGAAGATTACAATGAATTTGAACTGATAATAAGCATCAACCTATGCAAGGATTCAGTTCTGATTAAGCACAGATTATTGACTTGGTACACTTCATCTTTGTTCTTCCCTATTTACTATTTTTCCATAATTTGGATCTTAGATCTCTTCCTTTTGCACTCCTATCTATCCTTATTCACACTTTCTCCATATTTGCAACACACAGACCAAAATCATTCAAATCCATCTACTATATATATCTGCATCCTGATCTTGAACCACTTTTCAGTCGGCTTCAAGAACACTTAGAACTTTATTAAAGATTTTGTTACGTTGGCTAAATCCATGTACAAATTACAACGCGGACCAAAACTTGCATTCAAAAATCATCAATTAGGTTGGCTACTATCACTAATCATCACAACTTGTCCAACCAACAACTTCCATACATCCAGAATCTAGATCAATTACAAGGTCGACATGTTCTTCTTCTGCCTGCTTTGTCAAACTGTTAACCCAATACTCAGATGCTAATAACTATTGACTCCTTCATCACCAAAGGCCAAAACTCTGGATTTAGATTATCTTGACAATTCTTATGACTCCTTCGGATCTATAGCAAACTCTGATATACTCCCGGGGAGATCCAGACCAAGATACCAAACCCTGTCACACAATCTTTTCTTAACTTACCAGACTTAGATAAATCTTCAATCTAATTTCTGGTATGGGCAAATTATGCAATGCAGATGTGTAGTATAGACTTAGTTGCCATCAATGACAACACTTATCATGCCAGACAGTGTCTCTTGCCAACGATCTCCCCCTTTGGCATTGATGGCAACACTTAGTGAAAAATGACTAAGTGTCAGAGTAACTCCCCCTTTGCTTGTGCTCCATACTATTGTTCACACTGCTTTTTGGTGTTCTCCTTTTGTTGGATTCTTCATTTTTCACTGCTCTTCACTCCCCCTTTGATGTCAATGGAAAAGGGTGGGATCCCCAATCACTAATCATGTAAAGATTTTATATATAAGACCGCATATGTACAAATAGTCCATATGTTAGATTTACATATATTTAAGAATATCTACAAAAGTGCTCTTTAACTATACAAATTCGATGGCCCAACCTCTCTTCATACCATCCAAAATTGAAATGTGTCCACTCAGCAAAAATGCATATGCTTTTGCTTTCCTTAGGTCTGAGGGATTACTTGCCCAAGCAGTACTTTGGGCCTCTAACAAAGTATTAAACATTGTTTCCAACTTAGGGGTAATCAGTACCCGGAGCTCACCCATTATTTCCATAATGTTCTTCTTTTCTTTGATAAGCTTCTTTATTTCATTTGTTAGGCTAATTTCTTGACATTCTTGGCTCACCAGAGATACTATTAAAGGATCAAAACTTTGAGATAGAACTAGCAGCTTTTTCTCCTGCTCCTTTATCTTTTTCTCAATATCCTCGACTATTTTGGGCCATGATAAACAAAACTTATATACATCACCACCATCCTTAAGAGAATTTTCAATACTCTTTATACCAATATCGAGTGTTTTTCTATCATTATCTATAAGGCCTTTTAGTTCACTAAACCTCTCATCCAAAAATTCTTTCCAAACCTTTACTTCGGCTGACTTCTCAAAAGACTCAAAATTTGTATTTACAGAATGTACAAGATTTTTCAAATTACCAGAAGGAGAATCAGATGTATTTTTCTGATATGTGGGTATGATCTTCTCCAGTATTCTGGATGCTAGGCCTATCAACTCACTATTTTCAATGTGAGACTTCAGCATTTTCTCCCTTCCCTTAGCTTGTGTAAATGATGATATCTTCAACATTTGGTCTAGAGAGAGAGTGCCCAAATTGATTGGTCCTTGTATCAATTCTGGCTCATCTAACTCTAGCATCTCCTTGCTGAGAAGACTCTGCACTGCATCTGCAGTATCTCTTGTCACACTTGCTATTTCAATTTCCTTCCCTTGTGGTTTGGCAGCAACTGGATTGTCTTTCTTTGGTGCATTAGCACCATCTCCTTCTGCTAGTTCTTCTTTTCCCTTTACTTTTTCCTCTTCCTTCTCTTTCTCTTTTTCTTCCTCTCTTTCTTTGTCCTTTCTAGAGTTATCAGCAGTAGGAGGATCATGGCCAACATTTGCTTCTTCTGTCAATACTTCCTCTTCTTCTTTTTGCACTTCCTCTTTTGGAATAGAGGGGTCATCAACTTTAGTTTGTTGTTCACTGATGTTTGCTATTTCAACATCCAGAGTTGATGAATCAATCCCATCATCTATCTCCTCATAGGTTTGCTTCGGAGGATCTAGAGTATCACCTTGGTTATCATTTGCCTTTTCAATCTCTTCTTCTGGAGCTGAAGGATTGTCTTCCTCAACTTGTTCCTCTAAAACAATATAGTATTTATTTTTATCTAGGGCCTTTCTCAAAATTTCTTCTATTTCCTTTACAACTTCCTCAGTTTCACCAAGCATTAGCTTGTTCATCCAGACCTTGCTTTTGAATTTCTCCTTAACTTCCTTGAGGATTTTATCTGCTTCCCTTCTGGTCATTACTGGACATAGAGTGGATAGGATATATTCTCTGAGTTCAAGAGCTTTAGCATTGGTTGTTTCCTTCCTCATTTCCAGAGTTTTCCTTAAACTTTTAGGAAGTTCTTGTAAAATTTCTAGTAAAGCTCTATTGAATTTATTCAAGTATATGATGGTGGCATCTTCCAAAATTTTCTTATTTGCTTGATCAAAATTATCATAATAAGCTTTGATAAGCCTTATATTTCTATGAACAGTAATTATTTTTACAATTTCATCAACCGTCATAGCAACCTTACTAGTTTCTTTCTTTTTACTCGCCTTTTTACTTCCGGAAGGCTAGTCCTCAGAAGCCTTTGAAGTCTTGGCTTTCTTGGATCTTATCTCTCTAAATTCTTCATCTGTCTCTATTTCTTCATCTTTTGTACTGACATATGTTCTTGTAGCCTTTATTTTCTTTCTCTTACTTCCTTCACCGGATGATCTTTCTTTTGGTTTTGCTGGTTTAGGGGGAACAGAAGCAGCAACAGAGCTTCTGGTAGTCCTTGAAGTGGAGGATGGTTCCACTAGAGCATCTTCTTGTTTCTTGTCCTACCTTTCCTTTTTAGCCTTTTCAATTCTCTCTTTGTTTTGCTTCACTACTGCCTTGGTCAGTCCAATGTTTTCAGCATACTTTTCAACTTGCCTCTACACTTTGCTTTTGGTCTTTGGCTTTCTAAGCTCTGCATGCAATTTTAGACTTAACTCTTTATATGTTCCAAACCTTTCCACATATGTGTCTTTTGATTTTCTCAGGAGATGTTGAGCGTACATTTCCAAAACTTTCTCATCAACCTCATAGCCCATTGGCATAATCCATATGGTTTTGGGTTCCACAACCTCCATTAGACACTGATCAATGTCAACCATAAAGCATATTTCATTCTCATATTTCTCCACAACTGATTTAGGGATTCTCTCTCTTGTATGCATCATACTCTTAAAGTTTTTGAAGTAACCCCAAATGACTATCTTCTGAACTTGGGAATCACCAAGACTGAGTGGATGATCTCTTATCTACCATGTAACTGGCTTGTCATTTGTCCAGTGCACACCTTGAACTCCAGGCACTTGATTCATAAAATAGAGGAACACATATATAATCAGGGAACCATACTTGAAGGTATTTTTCTTATCTTTCTTTACTTTGCTCAGATTTTCAATCAACTAGTTTTTTAGCAGATCACATAGGTCATAATCAACATTCTCCTTTAACATTTGATAGGCTACATATATTGCAGTTCCAGAGATAGAATTTTCCCTGCTAGAGTGGTAAATCTTTTACCCAATCACCATGGAGGCAAATTTAACATCCGGTTCTATAATATCATTGATGGTCATTGCCCTTTTGTCAAACTTGGCACTGGTAGCATCAGTCACTATCTGGTTTTTCACAGCTTTCAGCATGGGTAATCCACTAGTTGAATTTAGCCTAGTTACTATCTTGATAACATCCTTTGTAATCTTGAATGGTTTCAAAAGCCATATGAACTCATCATGTATTCAGTTCATCAAATGTTGAAAAGTTAATGACTTGCAGAAAGTGTTTTCTTTCTAGGGCTTTGTATTCCAGTTTCAATTTATAGTTATCATCTCTTAGGTAGTTGTTAAACAAATCCAAGAATTTCATATTTCCAAATTCATCAATGCTACAATGGATGTATGCCCTAATATCCTCAACATGTAGTATGCCATATGGAACTTCAGAAAATGCACCTAACGGTTCAACTTCAACTGATTTGTATGGATGCTTCTTAAATATTGGTCAGGGCCTTTTAGTTACATCAACAACTAGAGGTGTAGCCATCCCAACAGATTCATATTTAAAGCTTTACAGAGAAGTACCTTTTTCTCTTGCGGGGTTAGGGTTGATCAATTACTGGTTGAATTCACTCTTTGTTCATCAATCTCTGGATTTGTAGCTTAGATGCTCTTCTACTTGTTTCCTTTGAATGTAAAGTGGTTCAAATGCATGATCAAGTGATCTTTTATCCTTTGCAAAACCTAATTTGGCATTGTAATAAATGCATTGCCCTAACTTCATCCGATTACTCTGTTTATTGAACAATTCTTCATGAATTACTCCTCAAATTTCCATATCAACATTTTTCCTTCTAGAAATCCTTCCAAAAGTTTTGAAACACTTCAAAATATCTTCTCTCATTGTGCCATATCCTGGCACCCACTTACTAATTGGGGGAATTTGATGTTCAATGCAGCTCCCCCTGAGCCAGAGCTCTTAATTTAATTCCTGGAGGAATTGTTAGCACCAGATTCCAGTGCTGACTCATCACCATTTTTCATTGTATCTTTCTTCACCCAAGTTTTGTTCATTTTGCTCTGTATCTCATTTACATCAATTTTTCTTTTGCCTTTGTCTTGTCTCTGTTCATCTGGTTTTCTGTTTACCAGACCTCTTCTTCCATTATTCTTGCTTCTGCAGAATCTTGCAATATGACCAGATTTATTGCAATTAAAGAACACAACATTTCCTTGCTTATATACATGATTGATTTCCTCTTGATCTGCACTGATTAGCCATGTGTCCAAATCCATTGCAAGCAAAACAGTAGCCATTGAAATAATTGCTATTTGAGTTATTCATTATCATACTTCTACATTCATTGGATCTATGACCATACCTCTTACACTTGAAGCATTGATCAGAGAAGGATGGATCATTTTGATTTACTCTACTTCTGCACTAAGTAGCTTTATGGCCAAATTTATTACAATTGAAATAATTTCCATTGAAGGATGGATATCTTTGAGCATTTGGCTGTCTTACTGGAGGTCTTCTAGGTCTGTTTCTCCCATTCCTTGGTTGAAAATTTCTTTGTCCAGATTTGGAACTTTCACCTTTCTCATATCCAAGACCATGCTTGTCATCAGCCTTTTTCTATCCTTTAAGCAGTGCTTCGAGTTTGGCTGAGCTTATCTTGAACTTCTCCTTGTATTCATTTGCAACTTCTAGGTCATGTATAAGAATGAAAATTTGTCTTTCAAGTTCTCTCTCATTGTCTCTTCTTTGTTGTAGATCAGACTTTAGATGGCCAGCTATACTATCCAATCTGTAGCATTCATCAATTCTTTCTTTTAGAGTTTGATTCAGGTCTTCTTCAGTCTTCTTCCCTTGCTCAATTTCTTTAGTTAACCTCATTGCCCCAGATTCCATCTCAATTTTTAGAATAGCAACTTTTTTTGACAGCTTCTCACACTCCTTTGTCTTTTCTTCCAAGGCTTCATTCATGCCATTATCTTCAGTTAAACTAGATAACTACAAAAGTAGCTCCTTTCTCTTTTCCATAGATTTCTTTAATTTATCTTTTAACATTTCAATGGTATCATCAGCATCTTTAAGCTCATCTTTCAGATTAGATACTTCTACTTTAGACTGACCAAGACCTTCTAGGACCAACCAATGTTGATCTTTGAGTGAACCCATTGAAACTCCTTCCAAGATCTTTCCTTAAGCTGTTAAACTTCTTTCAAGGAACTTGGCTGTGATACCAATTGTTAGAATTAGGCAGAACAACTGAGAGGGGGGGTGAATCAGTTGTTCAACAACTTTAACAATTGCAACAATATCACTTAGAACTGATTAAAACTTTTAAAGCATGAGTCACCAACACATGAGCATAAACAAATAAACACACATGAAACAATGATTTTTGACGTGGAAACCCGGTTAAGGGAAAAACCACGGTGGGGGTTAACCCACAAAGATTATACTCTGTTAAAAGTATTACAATTGGGAATGCACATTCATTCAGGCTCACTGCCCAGAGCTCACTGCCTTAGAGAAAGAAGATTACAATGAATTTGAACTGATAATAAGCATCAACCTATGCAAGGATTTAGTTCCAATTAAGTACAGATTACTGACTTGGTACACTTCATCTTTGTTCTACCTTGTTTACTATTTTTCCATAATCTAGATCTTAGATCTCTTCCTTTTGCACTCCTATATGTCCTTATTCACACTTACTTCATATTCGCAACACACACAACAATCATTCAAATCCATCGGCTATATATATCCGCATCCTGATCTTGAACCACTTTTCAGTTGGCTTCAAGAACACTTAAAACTTTATTAAAGATTATGATATGTCAGCTAAATCCATGTACAACTTGCAATGTGGACCAAAACTTGCATTCACAAATCATCAATTAGATCAGCTACTATCACTAATCATCACAACTTGTCCAACCAACAACTTCCATACATCCAGAATCTAGATCAATTACAAGCTCAACATGTTCTTCTTTTGCCTACTCTATCAAACTATTAACTCCTTCATCACCGGAGGCCAAAACTTTAGATTTAGATTGTCTTGACAATGCTTGACTCCATCAGATCCATAGCAAACTCTAATATACTCTCGGGGAGATCTAGACCAAGATATCGGACCCTGTCACACACTCTGTTCTTGACTTACTGGACTTAGACAAATCTTTAATCTAATTTCCAGTATGGGAAAATTATGCAATGCGGATGTGTAGTATAGACTTAGTTGCCATCAATGAAAACACTTATCATGCCTAGCAGTGTCTCTTGCCAACAATCCTCTCACAGATTATTGTGGGAAGTATATCCTACACCTCTCCTTCCTTATATTTGGTATCAAATCTTGATCACCTTGAGTCCTAGATGTTAGGGACAAGGTATTTTGATCTAATATTGGCTTGAGTGTGGGCTTGCATAGAAGGAGATCTTGTTGTAGGAAAATGGCAAGCACATCAAGGATAAAGAGGGAGAGGTTCACCAATGCTAACTTTGAGTGGTGGAAGCTCATGATGGAGGATATGCTTGTAGATAGATATCTATGTGGTACTATATCAAGATCCAAACCAACCAAAATGTCACAAGCCATCTAGGATCTATTAGATAGAAATGTGAAGGGCCTCATTAGGCTCTACTTGTCAAATTTAATTTTGTGAATGTCCATGAATAACTCACCTCACAAGCTCCTTGGAAGAAGTTGGGAGACTTATACAAAGATAAATCATTGTTTAACAAATTTTTCCTGAGAAATAATTTGTATTCCTTGAGAATGAATGATGGGGTTTTATGGCCAAGTATTTGATTGCATTCAATACAATCATGACCCAGCTAGACTTTGCAGGAGTAAAAAGATGGAGGATGATAATTGCATGACACTTTTATGTTCTTTTCCAAACTTGTGGGATCACTTGGTGATGGAAATAGAAAACACTACCTCAAAGGTTTAGATGGATGAGGGAATGGATACTTTACTCTTAGAGGAGATGTAATGAAAATCTTTTAAATTGACTAAAGAGGGTATATAACTTTGTTGAAGATCAAAGGAGAAAGGGAAGAAAAAGGACAAGAAAGAAAATACTAAATCAACATCCCATGGGATATCCAAATCTCTTGAAATTCTAAGGCTAAGTGTTGCAATTACAACAAGACTAGACACTTTAGAAGAGACTGCAAGGAGGAGAAAAAGAAGAAAAATAATGAGTTTAATGATGAGTTTGATAGATCTTCATAGGATGGTGGTGGAGATGCCTTTGTTGTAGCTTTGGTCACACATGCATCCAAAGGTTCATGGTTGATAGACTTTGGAGATTCCTTCCATATGACTTCCCATCTAGGGTGTTTTGAAGTATGTAAAATATGATGGAGAGAAAGAATATCTTGGCGATGATTCTCATCAAAGAATTATTGAATATGGTAGATTCTTGATTAGATTCCCTAACGGATGAGTGAAGGGGATCATCAATGTTGTTCTACATATGCTAGGTTTGGCACTTAACTTGTTATTAGCTAGAAAACTTAATAATGTATGTGTGTAAGTTTTTTCTCTAGTGGAGGGTGTAAGATGGTGTGAGGAGATATGGTGATTGTTGAGGGTGTTTATGTGAGCACTTTGTTTTGACTAAAAGAATGCACTATTCAATGCAATAGACCTTTGGTTCTTGTGGTAAAAACATCTATAGAATTTACACCTTCACCATCCAAACCAATAGTGAAGAGGAGTGTTGTATTTAAGTATAATGGTTGTGCTTTCTGTTGATAACTGAGAGGGGGGGGTGAATCAGTTATCCTAATATTTCAACTTTCTATGCTTTTTTAATAGTTAATGCAACATCAGATTAAATAAGCAAGCATAATCATGAAATGGAAATAACACCAATACACATGACACAATGATTTTGACGTGGAAACCCTGTTAAGGGAAAAACCACGGGGTGATTAACCCAATATATTATTCTTTGTTAGAAGAATAGATAGAACAAAATGGCACTTGCCAATTAGGGCTCACTGCCCGAGCACATAGCTCACAAGAGGCTCACTGCCTACAAAAGACTTACTATCTTCAAGAAGAAAATTTGAACTGATGAGAGGCATCCACACATGCTAAAGTTCAGTTCCGGTTAAGCTCAATAGACTGATCTGTTGCACTTCATTCTTACTCTCCTTAAGTGTTGCTGTCCTCTTACATTCTGAACCTGTTTTATGCCTTTTATACTATTCTTCTGCTTTTATTTGCACTTCCAAAAATGCACCACACACACCTTCACATCTAAATCCATCTTGTATATATATATATATATATATATATATATATATATATATATATATATATATATATATATATATATATATATATATATATATATATATATATATATATATATATATATATATCTGCACAAGTGATTTCAACACTTTTCTAGTCGGCATCCGGAATAGTCAATATTATCTCAAACTCTGGTCTGTCGGCTGAATCCTTGCATACCAAGTAATGCGGATCAAGAATATGCTTGTAGAAGTCGTCAATCATGTCGGCCAATCATGAATGATACCTCAAGAAACTTAGTCATTAGCAATATCCCTTCCGGATTTGGGTCTGACACTCTGCCGGTACAGTTCTTCCTCTGTCCACTCTATCAAACAGGAACCCAACACTCAAGTGCTCATATCTCTTCACCCTTCCATCACCGGAGGCTAAATCCTTGGAATCTATTAGTCAAGGTACTCCTCTTGACTTCACCAAATCCATACTTCACTGAAATACTTCCTCTGAGAGATCCGGACCTGACTGTCGGACCTTGCTGACTGCTTTGTTCTTGCTTACCGAATCATAACACTTCTTCAATCTGACTTCCGGTAGAGACTCATCATGCCTTGCGGATGTGTGGGATAACCTTTGTTGCCATCAATGACAACATTCATGAATCCATATAGTGTCTCTTACCAACACTTTCTTGGTACCTAAGTGAGATCCTTCTTCAAAGAGAAAAATACCTATAGAGAAAAAAATTTGTGTCACCAAAAAATTGGTTGTATAGGAAGGAAGGGTCTAAGCACCTTGAAAAATAAAAATCTTATTGAGGGGTTGAATGATTGTACTTGTAGACATCTAAAATTGACCACTTTATCCCAAAACAAGTCTTGATTCCCTACATCGACCACTTTATCCTTAAACCTTCCTAATTATCCCTAAATCATCCTAAATTATCCTAATCATGATCAATTATCCTCTTACAGTCTCAATTTTATCCATTATTCAATTATATCGATTATCAGGACCCGAGCCTATCAGTATCCCTAATTACCCCATTTATCCCTAGTGCTAATCATTCTCCCTGAGCTATAATCCATTTCCTAAGTCATAAATCCCCTTTCCCACACATGATTTAATTAATTTTATTAATTAAATCCCTCTCAAACTACCAAAAATGAATACAAGAAAATAAAATTCTTTTATTTCACCCTAACTACTTCATAGCTATCTCCCTAAAATATTAAAAATCAATTAATAATCTCTTTTATTCTCCATCGTTGATCTTATAACTGCTCAACCAACTCAATCTAAGTAGTTCATCTCTCATCAAATCCTCACCATTGATCCTCCTTCTTGGTAGCCTATAAATCAGTCCTTTAGGAGGAATGACATCAATCAATCTCCAAGAAACATCATGCCAACAAATTGAGCAACCACAATCATATCACTTTGAGAAAATTTGCCATTTCAGTGCAACAAGGGATCATCTTGGGTAACATGTGTTATTTCATGCATTTATTATTGATGTCCTTGCTTAATCAGAGGTCACATTAGGTATAGATTGAAGTTTTTGCATTGTGTTTGAAATCTTTTAATTGGATCTACATTTAGTGTGTACATTTTGGTGAACCTGACGTGAATATGTCCTTGTTAATCGCTCAATTTTTGCAAGTGTTCTTGTGGAGTTCATGCAAGTTTTCTCTGTAGTTTTCAATAAGTCTTGGAGGTTGAATTTCATAGGTTTCCTCCTGGCCTCAATCCATCCCACCATTGATTTCAGAGAAACTCGTAGATGAAGAAAAACATATAACACCATGGGTTTTGGAAAAGTTGTAATTTTTTGAATTTTTTTTTAGTTTTTGGTACTTAACCCCCTTTATACGGTTATAGGGTATGCTTTACAATTCTCTGCACAATCTTTGTCTTCGGTTCTTTTCCTTCTGTGGAAAAATATTATCGCGTGGTTGATAAATTTATCTTCTGTGTTGGGTAAAGAATGCTTTTATTTCACTTTTTGGTTCTTCTGTCCAATAGTCATTGGATACATGTATTTATTGCTATATAATGATTTTATTCGCAGGTTAAGGTTGTCACTCACAGGAGGTCAATTTTTTGTCAGGAAGTTTAAACATCAATTGATTCTCCCCATTGTTGGGCATTAACCATTCTTGGGTGGTTTAATAACTATTGATTCTTACCGTTCTATCATTCTTGGGTCAAGCATTTTCTTGAGTTGTAAACTTCTGCCTAGCTTTGTTAAACTCCACAGTATTTTGATACTATTCTTGTGCGACTTATATGAGCATTATCTACTCGTAGATACCATTGTAATTAGAGCTTGTTGGTGTAATGTTAAAGGGGTTACTCCTATGAACATAACCAGTTTTGCATCCTCACGGCAATCAGACAGTCTATTATTTTAGGGCAATGCTACCAGGAGTGATGAACACTATAGACATGGCAGCGTGATGGAAAATGAGGTTTTGTAACCCTAATTATATAAAATGTTAAAAGTATTAGTAGTGTTTTGAATGCTTAGCTATAGCCTGTAAATGTGGTCTTCCATTGGTTCACATTTCTATTGTTTAGGACTGTTGATAATTTATCATTTATACCTTTGGCCTGCATTCTTTGTCCACTTCATGCATAGTCGACACCCTTTCCCAAGCCCTCTAATTGCATTTTCTGCATCACACACATCATCCATGTAGATGAAAGCAAAGCTTGATTTAATATCTACCCTTTCAACTCTTCCATATTGGTCAAATAAAGGCTATCTCTGAATGGCGAGCACCATACTCTAGGTTCTTGCAACACACATGCTTCATCTCTGACAATAGTTTTACCACAAACAATATCATATGGATGTCCCAAAATGTAACCAATCTTCTTCAACTTCATTGACACTTGCATTTGGCATGGATTCTTTAATGACTTCTTCTTTGCCATGTTTATTGTCACAGGGTTTGAAATATAAGTGTTCTAAAAAAACCTGAATATCTTCTTCATCGCTATTATCGTCATCCACAAGTATGGCGGATTGAATATTTGTATAGTCGAAAAGGGGATCATATTCATCCTCATCATCATCCATTTGTGCTCCATCAGTTGATGCAGATGTAGACATTTTTTTGTCAGGGATTTTCTAAATTCGGTGGATAGAGGTAAAAATCGATATGGGAAAGAGCAAGAAGTTACCCCAAAATCTACCAATCTGTCAGCATGGTCGAATTAGTTCTTTCCTTGGAAAAGAGTTAGTTGAGAGAAAGTCTGATCTCTTTGTTTACGGAGAGTGTGTTGATCATTCAATTTGCTTATTTGATAGTTAACTTAATCTGTTTCTTTTAATTGTTTGTTATCATAGTTTATTAATGATTATGACACAAGTTGTTACTGTAGATTAATTGGTTGGTAAGTGTTGAAGTTTATTATAGTTGTCAATGATTCGTATTAGTGTTATGATTGATATCAAGTGAATCCATATACTATAGTTATTATGTCAACCATGATTTTCTAGTTGTAAGGATGGCTTTAAAATGATGTTCAATGTAAAGCTTAACAACCACTGTAGCATTAATATTCATTGTGAATGGTCAATTGCTAGTCATTTTACCATTCTCTTTCATATTGCGATTTAAAACCTGTTAAATGTTAGCATTTGATTTAATGTTCATAGTTAATATTTTGTCAACATTTACCTCACAGTCATTGTCGTTTATTGGCTGCAGGTTAGCATTTATGTTTTGATTTAAACTCCAACTATCGATGAAATCACGCATATTATTTCATGAATGTAATCATAAATAGCAAATACCAATGGTTTTTTTTAGCTACAACATGTAACTTTATAGCCACAACATCAAACTTAATTGTTAGACAAACTATTTGAATGTGATCAGTCCTTGCAGACATCATATTTTGTCAATTTTCAAAAAATTATTCATCGCTATAGTGCCTATTTCTAGCCCTCAAAGGCTGTTTTCTTCAAAATGTCACAACTTTCTGATTTTTTATAATTTTTTACAATTTTACAAGCATTGGAAAGCTGGTTCAGTCCTCTACAAGCAGTGCAAGCCATTTTTCTAGAATCTATTTAAATTTGTGGGTATATTCCTCTAAAATTAGTTTTTCATTTTGACACTCCAAACGGTTATGGTGCAGGAGCACCTACCTGACAGCTGGTCTTGATAAGGCAGTTAGTAGTTTTAGGTCTTGTTTATGTTTCCAAGAAGGTCTGTTAAGACCAAATGCATGTAATAAGGTCACGCTGATCATGATAAGATCATGCTGACCAGGCTTTTGCTATTTTTAGTTAGTTGGTTATAACAGCTGTCATGCTGTAGGGTCCGATTGGCTCTCCCAGCCGCTTGGAGAGTTCCCAGCCGCTTGGAGTCGGGTCAATAGTACTCGTAGGAAAATCTATTTAAGCTTGAGATCGGTTGATATTGCATAGACAGAGAGATATCATCGATCGGTAGTATAGTATTGTATTGCGCAGAGGAGCTTGAGTGTGTTGTGTGAGGAACATCATATTGTATTGCATCTTTGAAATCAATAAAGATCCTGTTTTCGGTTTCTTGTTTGATCCCCTTTGTGTAATCGATTTGCTGGTTTGGGTGGCTTCATGGATTTACTGATCCATTCCACCGGTTGATCCGTCTGATCGGTGGAATGGCGATGTACAGTAGGTTAGTAGTTAGTTTGTTTGTTTGCATGCAGGTGTGCAGGATCGCGGTCGACAGATGTTGAAGACCCTAGCATGGGTATGTGCTAGGTCGAGCTGATAAGATAGAGTGTGGAAGATCACCCTGAGGTTGGATCGGGTCATCCCTGGAGGATCGGCGAAGTGAAAATTTCGCTAAGGCTGGAAATTGGTCAAGACGGCATCATCAGGATATTTCTGCAAATATCCTGCAGTCGGGTTAGGCATCGTCATCCAGACAAGTGGAGGAGATGAGCATGATGTTGTCGATTGCATGAAGTGCAAGTGCGTCGGGGTGATCATCATCAGGAGGAGCCGAGGAGGAGCGTATCGGCATCAGGATCATCTCTCGGGAGAGCCCATCATCCGCATATCGCTAACAGATGCGGGAGTGAAAGTTCGGGTTTTTTGACTAAGTGTTGAAGAGGTCATCAGGATATTGGGTGACGTCATCGTCATCAGGATATGACGTCATCGTCATCAGGATATTGAGATATCCCCCTATGCGAGTTTATCCTGCCGTTGTTAAGTGCTTGGGTATCGGCAGAAGGCTGTATTAACATCATCAGGAGGTTTCGAGAGAACCGGATAAACCATATCATGATGCTGTTGTTTGTATCGTCGGCTAGCGGAGCATCGAAGGGAAGGTGCTGAAGTGGTCGTCATCAGGATATTTGAAGCAACCGGATATTTGATATCCTGCTGACGAAGGTGGTGTCGCGTATCATGATGATGCCGCTAGTGTTTGGAGCCCGATGAACAGTGCAACAGGAGGATGCTTGCGCCCGTTGAGTATCATGATGATGATAGGCGACAGGCGGAGGAGGTGAACAGTAGTCGGCAGGAGGATAATCGTGATTGTCCGAAATATGATGATGATGCGGACAGTGTAAAGCGGAATATGATGATGATGGCGAAGATGATGATGATGAGGTTGGGCTGCAGACATCCATGCTATATGCGAAGGTTATAGTGTGGATGCCTCTGCATCAGGTTATAACTTTTTCATATGAGCTTCAATTCAGCAAGATTTTTTTTAAATCACACAGTGTGTTAACATTTTGTTTGGTTTTCGTAGGATTTCTTATTTTTCACTAATGTTATTTTTGCAACTTCATGTTAGTCCAAGACATAAATTTTGCAAACTACTAACTATTTTTTGCAGCACCATAGTCAAAGACATGATTTTTCTACTAGTATAGTTGCACTAAATTAAATTAGTTGCGAAAGAACTTGTTTGCTTTGTCTTAAGGATCTTGATTGGACGTATGCTCTCCCCTCACACTCTTGAGTGATCTTGGGGATAAAAATTCCATCATTTTCCTTTTTGTTATTTGTTTAATCCTAGGGTGCTATATCACGTATTCTCTCTCCTTGCATTTTGGTACGATCTTGAAGATTAAAAGTGAATAGTATTACTTCCCTTTAGGAGGCCTGCTAGGGGATTTCATCACCCCTAGGCATGACCTCAACCATGTGCTCTGGAGGGGTATATCAAAGGGGGAGAGCAAAAGTTATACCTCATTCTAGTCACGTAGTCATTGGGACAGTCTTGGGGCCTCGAGTGATTCCAGACACAAGGTGAAATAGTGTTTGCTTAATTGCTTATGCCACATCCCTTCAATGGGCTAGTGTTTATAGACTTGGACCCCACGTACCTTTCATATATAGGGGACTCTGTAGAAGCCTTGTCAAACCTAGATTAAGACCCTCAACCATCATATCTTGTGGTGCGCCACTGTACTAGGAGGGTAAGACGCTCACATGTATCGTTATACTTGAGATAGGGGCCACTTTGGGTAGGACAAAAGTCTCCAAGGTAAGGTGTATATGGTGGTCCAAGACCATATATTCCCTATCTATCCAACCTATAGTAGTATGGTATTAATGGGGGTGTGAATCTCTTCTCTATTTTGAGTTGGGGTTGACCCACGATCATTTCTTGAGATCCACAAGATATGCCACACTTACTTGATTAATTTTAGGTTTGTGATCAAGTGTTTAGTGTGTCTTCTCTGTATGAAACCAGTAAAAGACAACAAGCCTTTGTCACCTTGAAAAGTCGGTCAACTATTGTGTCTTTGTGTTGTTAAAATCTCTTATCAATTTACTGTTAGTCAAATTCTTGCAAACAAATCCTTGCACACATCCAAAATACCTTTACAATCCTTCATCATGCACAATAGGGATCCTTGGTTTGACAATTTTATCATGCAAAGTAGAACTCCTAGTCCTACAACTATCAATAAAGCCAATGTCAAGCCCAAAATTACAATCAAAGATGGTCCTCAACTTGTTGTTGTTGATGATGATAGTCTTGTCGATCATGATGAATATCTCGACAAAGATAACTTTGATGATGAGATGATTCATTACAAGCTTTCCAAACACATAAAAGAGCCTTGCATTCAAAAGCCTAACACTAGTTACCATACCAATGCCACACCTTTATCTAGTGATTCTCCTAAGTCTAGTTATCATGTCAATCTTAAACATTTGTTTAGTGAACCTCCTTATGATACCTTCAAAAATGGAAGAACTAGTTTAGAACAAGATCCTTATGTCCAATCTATGTATCCAAATCCAACCTCATTTGCATACTCCATATCTTCCACTATCATCTTATGCAAATCCCTCATCCTCACCCTTACACTCTAGTTCATCCCACTTACCTAACCACCCATTCATCCAAAACAAGAATTCACAATCCAAATCCACTACATCTAAATCACCTTTTTTAGATTTCCTTCAAGGATTATTAGCAAAGGAAGAAAATGAAACTAGAAATCCCCAAGTCAATAAGCATACTTATTCCAACCTATCCAAGAGTCTCCTAGTAGCATGCCTATCCAACAGATAACACCATGTGATCTAAAGCCAAGTAACATACCCATCTATGAGAAAATGCCATCATGTGAAGATTCTCTCAATCCTAAGTCTTTTAAGTGTGAAAAAGAGCCTCCTAATGTCATGCCTATCTATCAACACCATCATGCAATCCTATGTCCATCCAATATATACAAGAGTCTCATGTTAACAACGAACCATTATCACTACCTATAAAGCCTATTCAAGAGTCCCTTACCATAATCCTAAGTTACAATCCATTATATAACCATGGTGTTGATGATTCAAAGCCCGTCAAGCCTATCCAAGAAACCTCTATGTTCATCCAAACCCAAGATCTATGTCAAGAATAAAATCTAACAAAAGATCAAACATGCACTCAACTAAATCAAGATCAAGTTATTCAAGGCAATCAAGCTCAAGTTATCCTAGTTATTCAATAACAAACTAGCCAAGTCATTCCCATTTATGATCATGATCCTAGCTATGATCTAGAAAACCAAATTGATCCCCTCCTTGAAATTTATGATATACATGATTCTAAAAGCCAAGTTGATCATCTCCTTACACTTTATGATAGCCATGATCATCAAAGCCAAAATAATCTTATCACATATCCAGCTAGCCCTATCAAATATCCAACTACAACATCTATTTCCTATGATGAGACACTTGGTCCCCAAGACAACATTGACAATCAAACAAATCACTTGGATCATATCACAATAGATCCCAATGAGCATATTTGCAGTCAATATCCTACTTACATAAAGTATGAAGAAACACAAGTCATAATGGATACCATTGAGCATTCGGGAATGAAAAGAACAAACAATGATCATAAAACTACACGTGTACATAATGATCAAGATACAACAATTTTACATGATGAGCCAGTACAAAAATCACATCAAATAGGATCTACTATCTTTATCAAAGCAAACTTACTCACAGAAGAGATAATATCAAATTCTAACTATTCTCAAATTCTAACTATTCTCAAAAAAATACTGAGGAGTTAGCACCATGTTTCAAAGATGACAAATATCCTATCACGAGTAAGATATATCAAAGCATGGATTATCATGGAAAAGGATTAGGCCTTTATGAACAAGGAATCCTAGAACCTATCCCAATCCACATCAAACATAGTCAAAACATTGGTGAAGAATTATCTAAGAAATCCAATGATGTTAGTGATACTTCCAAGATCGCTAAGGAAACCCCATCCAATGAGAGCATCGAGATAGGTACCATTTGTAGCCCTTGCACTAAATTTGTTGTCAATAATATCAACAATCCTTCCACTTCCACCATCTCGACCATTGAACTTTATCTTCCATCTCGTGATCAGGAGCAACAAAATCAGAGAGCATACAAAGTACAAGCTTCAAATCAAATGTCAAAAGCATATGAATTCAACAATCAAGGAAAACATATCAAAGCAATATGGGTCCCAAAACAAAGCAACTCAAATAAGATAAAATTTTCAAATACCTCAAGCTATCAAAGCTCTCAAAATTAAAGCACACATATTGCATATAACAGGTGCCCACCACCTTATAATCTATACAAGCGCATTGGTCCTAATCACCATCCTAGTTCCACATATATGCATCATCATGCTAAATCTAAATTCCATAATCCGCCAGTGCAAGTTTGGTGAGTCAAAAATATGTCAAACCCATCTACATCACCAACTTATTCATCCAAGTCGACTGTATCGCAATCACCTAAGCTCACATCCAATATCCCCCTACACATCCAAAATCACATTTAAAACTCAATAAATCCAATTCCCAAATCCATTGTGTTGTGGTATCAATACTTCAATAGAAGGGCTATGATGGTTCCCTATCAAAATGTAATCATTTGGACAAGGCCAACTTAATTCTCGATGAAGATCACACAAACATCAAAATATTGTACATGAGCACTTTAATCCTCACAAAGCAGTTACTTCAAGCAGGACATTATTTGCATGTTATGACAATTGCATCTACATTAGTTAAATACAATAGACAGACACACATGAAGATCCTATGAGTATCAAGTTATAAATGTTATCCAATCAACATAGCAAAAATCAAAAAATGAAAAAAAATGATGAAAATTAAAAAATCAAAATAGTAAAGAGAAATCATTCATCCAATGGTGAAAAGCATTTCCATGGTGCCTTGGATAAGTACCATGATGAAAACCCATTCACAGGCATCATGTGTAAATCAATTGTCAATGAACTTTGCACTTGGGGACATTATATCTCATCTATTCCATACCAATATATCCTTTACCTATCAGCATAACTCATCATATCCATATTTCCTTGTTATCATTCCTGGCTTCATCATCCCTCCTACTCAACTTGGATCTTGATAACAATGTTGATCTTGATAAGGACTGAGGCAGGATTTTGATACATGCTTTGATAAACACTTGACATAGCCAATCCTTTTTGCAACATATTCTCCAATCATCTTGTTATATCCTATACAATTCACTATATCCTTTAGTCCAACATCCTAAATGAGTGTTACAGAGTACAGGGGCATGTTATTCCTTTGTGACAGTCTTTGGAGGTTACATCTTACATCCTTCTATTCATCTTTCCTATCCATCTCCTATCACTAATCCCTTCACCATCCATCTATCATTGATTGTCCTTTCCATTCATTATCTTTTAAATCATCATCCAATCTAATAAGCTCATCATCCTAAATCAATCAACTTTCCCATCCTTGTTTCTATACTTGGTGCTCCCTTGTCACTAGTTATCATATGGAGATTCCAATCCTATCCAGATGCCATCCAATCCTAATCCACTACAATCCAGTGCATTCCCCTTAAAAGCAATACAATGCATCGTCAATCCATAGCAATCCATTACAGTCACCCAAAGTAATTCAAGCCAAGCCTCATCCCAAGCACTCCAATGCAATAATCCCAATCTTGATAAGCAATCCTAATCCACACAAATATTGACAAGCAACCTATCCTATCATCCCAAAGCACTCCATCAGTCTTGTTTCTAGCCTTGCTAATCAACTTAATCTAATCAATCATCATCTTCATCATGAAATATTATTCCCAATCCTCATGTTCTTCATCAGGATATATCGTTCCCACATCAACAACACAATCCTTGCATTGTTCTCAGGATATATCATTCCCACATCAACAACTCTATCATCATCATCAATCCAATCATCACTTTTCATCTTGATTAGAGGCAACATCGTGTTTGCCTTTGTTTTTAATGAATCATTTTTGTGCATGCTTGCTTGCTTTGCTTGTGTGTGTTATTATTTTGTCTTGCATCTATATCAATCCTTGCAACATACCTACCACAATGTCATCATGGTCTTTCACATCATGGTGCCATCGGCATATGCTTTATGAATTTGACACACCATCACCATGATCTTTATATCATGGTACATAATGTCAGGTTCTATATCAAACATCAAGTTGCTCATATCGACTTAGCATGATGGTCCTTTTCTCCATCATTTTCATCCTATCTCTTATCCTTTTCTTTCCTTTCCATCCATTTTGAGAGCCTACCTGTGTCCTTTTACCCACCTATCCTCTCAAGGGGGGCATCATCCCATCCTCCTTTTTTATAAGCCCCATTTTTTTCCCACCATCTATATTTTATTCTTCTTTGAAATGACATTACTTTGCAACATTGTCTCAAAGAGAGACAAAATGTAGACACCTAAAATTGACCACTTTATCCTTAAACCATCCTAATTATCCCTGAGTCATCCTAAATTATCCTAATCATGATCAATTATCCTCTTATCATCTCAATTTTATCCATTATCCAATTATATCGATTATCAGGACCCGAGCCTATCATTATCCCTAATTATCCCCATTTATCCCTAGTCCTAATCATTTTCTCTAAGCTGTAATCCATTTTCCTAAGTCATAAATCCCTTTTCCCACACATGATTTAATTGATTTTATTAATTAAATCCCTCTAAAACTACCAAAAATGAATTAAAGAAATTAAAATTCTTTTATTTCACCCTAACTACTTCATAACTATCTCCCAAAAATATTAAAAATAAATTAATAATCCCTTTTATTCTCCATCGTTAATCTTATATCTTCTCAACCAACTCAATCTAAGTCATTCATCTCTCATCAAATCCTCACCATCGATCCTTCTTCTTGGTGGTCTATAAATTAGTCCTTTAGGAGTCCTTTTGGAGGAATGACATCAATCAATCTTTGAGCAACGTCATGCTGATGAATCAAGCAACCACAATCATATCACTTTGAGCAAAACCACCATTTCAATGCAATAGGGGATCAACTTGGGTAACATGTGTGATTTCATTTCTTAATTGGAGGTCACATTAGGTATAGATTGAAGGTTTTGTATTGTGTTTGAAATCTTTTAATTGGATCTATATTTAGTGTGTACAGTACTCTTGAATATATATATGGTAAACATAATTGCATTTGCTTTAATTATAGTTCTCACAAATATTTGAGGGTGTTGGACTTGATTTTTTCAAATGTTTGGTCCTATTAATGTTCCTTTGATTTCTAATTCTTATGATTATGTATATTTTATAGATGATTATTCTAGAAGGACATGGGTGTATTTCAAAGTCTTTAGTCAGTTTAAGGATCTTTAGGTTCTTTTAGAAAATTAGACTATTAAGATTATTAATATTTTGAGGACTAATAATGACAGTGAGTTTTTCTCTTTAGATTTTGACAAATTTTGTAAGGAGCATTGAATTGAGAAACACAAGATAGCTCCATATATCCCTAAACAATATGAAGTTGTAGAAAGAATGACAATGATATTGATGGAGAGAGCTAGGAGTATGCTTAGTTGAGAAAGCTTAGAGAAGAAGTTCTAGGTAGAAGTAGTTGTTATGGCTTATTACTTTATTACTAGGTCTTCTTAATTAAATCTTGTTGATGAGACCCATATGGAGGCATCGATGGAAAACAAATCCCTCATTATAACATATTCATGTTTTTGGTTGTGATTCATATGCACATGTGCCCAGGGAGAAGTGTAAAAATTGGAGAACAAGGTAGTGAAATGTTCCTTCATTAGCTATGGTGTTCATCTGAAAGGGTACAAGCCTTTGGACCCTATGATTGAGAGAGTTCTATATAGTAGAAGTGTTATTTTAAGAGATATTAAGCCTTCTTCCATAGTATTATAGATAGAAGAGGATGGAAAGAAAGATGTGGTTTAGGTACCCCCAAGACTATGAAGGTTAAACTAGAGGATCTAAAGGACTTGATGAGGAGGAGACCTTAGATAGTTTTTATAGTTTTAAAGAGGTAAAACCTCCGCCCTAACTCTAAAGGAGGTCCACTTAGAAGAGAAAGTGACCAAAAAGGTATGCCCCTCCAAATTGGAGATATATTTTTTCTTTGATTAGTAATACTAAAGACCCTAAAACTATGAAGGAGGTGATGGAAATGGATGATTTTGAGTCCTATAGAGTGGCTATGGATGAGGAAATGGTTACATTGGAAAATGATGACACATGTGACTTATTACCATTGCTTGATGAATGGAAGGATTTTTGTTGAAAATGAGTGTTCAAGAAGATTATTTTAGATGACGATGTTCAAAAGTACAAGGAAAGATTGGTTGTAAAAGGATATTCTGAGTTTGAGGGGATAGAAGTTGGTGAGATTTTTTCCATAGCTACTAAGATAACATCTATTAGGTTCATATTATCTATAGTAGCAACTTTTGATTTAGAGATAGAATAGATATATGTGAAGAAAACATTCTTGTATGGTGACTTGGAGGAAGAGATCTACATGACATAACTACAAAACTATGTTGTTAAAGGTAACAAGTCCTTGGTTTGTAGATTAAAAAATCTTCCTATGTTCTCAAATAGTCTCCTAGAATGTGGTATTATAAGTTTGATTCCTTTGTGTTGGGATTAGATTTTATTAGATCAAAATTGGATCATTATGTATACTATAAACCATATGATGATCAATTCCTTGTTATCACATTGTAAGTAGATTATATTCTATTTTTAGTAATTGTAAGAATGTGATTTGTGATTTGAAGTCTCAACTTTTAGTTCATGGTTTAAGATAGACTTTGGGACTACCAAGTATATCTTGGGTATGTAGATCAAAATAGGAGTGAAAAGAATATTTGGTTGGGCCAAAGTATATATGTGAACTCCATACTATAGTGTTTCAACATGGTAGGTAGCAGACTATTAAGTGTTCCTATTTCTATGAGAAATAAAATTTCAATTGAGCAATGTCCTACAACACCCTCAGAGATGGAGGACTAGTGTAGTTGGGAGTTTAATGTATGCTATGGTCTATACTAGACTAGAAATTGTGCAACTAGTGGGAGTTTTGAGCCCCTTTATGGCTAATCTTAGATAAGATAATCAGGATGCAATTAAGAGGGTCTTCAAATATTATTGAGTACCTCTTAGTGCTATATTTGTTATCATAGTGATTCTATAGGGGAACATAACTCAGTGGATATTTATAGATTTAGATTGGGTAGGAGATGATGGGCCAAAACTGGGGTAAAGAATAAAATGGATTCAGCTTGGTCTAAGTGTCAATCCGGGGATCGTAAGATTGTGAAAGATGTGGAAGTATACCTAAGGGTGGAAAGCATTGGATTAAGTAGGGATGAATGTAGCTAGAACACACTAGAAAAGATTTAATCTCGCTTCCATTTTCTGTTACGACAGGAAGTTTGCAGTGCTACATGAAGTTCACGAAACAAAGCAACTTTCGAAAACAATGCAGGTAATTGAATGATAAATAAACTGCTGTAATATTTGAATCTTTTATACTTCATAATGATTGCACACAACAGTGAATTGATTGCACCAATTACAAAACCATATGTAATAATGGATCAGCCAAATATTAAAGCTTTTTGAACTTAAAAAGAAATTAAATCATAATCTAAAAAAAACCACGTAGCATATAAATTCTACCTAATTTAAACACACAGCAACCTCACCGAGCATCCCAAGAGTGGGCCATTCCTCTAGTTCACAAGGAGAGTGGAAAGAAAATGCCTTCTACATTGGACTGATCAACAGAGTGATATTTTATTTTTCAAATATTTGATATAGATAATCCTCCTTCGAAGTCTTCCTTATGCTACTTATATATACACAGCCTATAACAACTATGTACAGGAATAGATAGTTTGTTCGGGCTTGCAGCCAACAAGCTATATTACAATGGTCTACGTGAAACATTGATTTCTATCCACCAATGAAAACCAAATTTGTTATAACAGTGGACCAAAAATAGAGATGGAAAGATTGTCAGTTTTGCTCCAGCTACCAAACACGTCCCCTTTCACAAACTAATATTTGTAGTTTCCTCAAGAAAGCACATCCACCATACAACTAGCAACTCATCCTCCATCACAGGTTTCTATATGAGATACAATGGTGCTGAAGTGGCCACTATGACGTGGAAAAGATCCTAGTATGAAATAGATTCATACGGATGAAGAATACATGTGGGAAGTGCCATGAAGGAAGAATCCAAAGGAAGGTCACCATTAGATAAAACAATGCACAACCAACACTAAACATATGAGCGATGCCACCTTAGAAGCTGACATCATCTTTTGAAAAGATGACAACTAAATTACTGGCCATAAAGTGACAGGAAGATTTTCTGCATAAAAGGTGATAGGAAGTTCCTGTGATCTGCATGCTACAAGCTTTATTTTCTAAGGATTGAAATTACAATGCTTATTAGTAAAGACAATCAATAATTAATTTCCATATTTTATCCAAAAACTATATTAAATACCACTTATGTATATTTAATCAAATGCAACATAAAAGGGTGAAATAGTATGATATGGAACGAAAATGGAATGTGGGAATGGATATGAAGGCATATGAAATATGCTAAAATATGGCATAAAATGGAACATAATTGGCTCTCATCATTCCCCCCAACTTAGTATATTGCACGTCCTTTTGCAATCGTTATTTCTAAGAGGGTAGCCATGGGATTGTGACTTTGGATTTCCTCTTCACCCCTTTACTATTATAGCTCATTCACAATCATAGTTCCCTTCAATTTTTCCATAGCTCTTCTGCATGCCAATCATCATGGCATTTCTTTTGTTTGCTAATTACCTCTTTTGATTTTTTTTTTTTCATCATTTTTTCTCATCATTTTTTCCTTTTATTTTTTTTCTCATTTTTTTCGTTGGCATTTTTTCATAGCATTATTTATTGAAAATGCTACATATAAGAGGTATCACAAAAAACTATCCCCATATTTATGAGCTATTTGTAATGGGTGACATAGTAAGCAATATGAATGATTATGAAGGGTGAAAATAATGGATACAATGATAGGATAATGGATACTATGATGAGATAATTAAGGTGAAAGAAAATAATGGGCAAAATGATAGGGAATAAGGATGAGGAACCTCCCCCCAACTTAAAGGGTTGATCGTTCGTGGGCAACAACGAGAGGATAGGGAAGAATGTTGCCTGTATGATTAATATAATAAGGAATATAAATAAAGTTAAGAGATAAAATAATGAAAAATAAAATTGATTGTGTTACCAACTTGCATGTCCATGTATGCCAAGGTTTGGTAGCCAAAAGAACTCAGCGATTGTGAATCTCCAAGATGGAATCCAAAAACTGCAACTATGAATGTCCATCAAGGAAGGAAATAAAAAAAAACTATGATAAGGATTGCAGCCACACCACACATGAAAAATCTCCCTCGAACTTGAAGCACTATGGATCATACTGATGGTAGCCTGGAATCTCTCTTCACTTTTGCTAACACCTCAATTGAATGTGTAATTTTGTGCTACAGGTGGTCAAAGTTATATTGACCATGACCAATGAGAGCACATCCACATGAGTGAGCAACAGGAGGTGCTAGAGGAACTCAGACAACCATGGAAGTAACAAAGTGTACCTGCAAAATGATTAGCCCATGCAAATATTTTTTCAGTTTTTTCATTTTTTTCATTTTTTTAATTTTGATAATGACAGGTGACTGTTGGCAAGCCAGTTTTCAATCACTTACCGCTTAGGGGCGCTATGAAAATAGTTTTAACCACTAATAATTTTTTTCAACTACAATTAGCCAGAAACTGGTTTGCAAATTGTAGTTGTCTAACAGCGCCCGAAGGTTTTCATTGTTAGAATTTATTGTTTTTTTTTCTTTTTTTTTTCATTTTTTCCTTGTGAAAAATTGCATATAATGACCAAAGAAAAGGAAACCTTCATATGGATGTTGAAGTGATACCATCCAAAACATGAAGTTCCTTTTGAATCCCTTAAATGAAGTTCACTATTGAAATTGGTTGCATGTAGACCTTCAAATGATGACCAACAACAAGAAATATACCTTCGTCAGGATTGACCATGCATATCTCATAGCATCATTGCTACAAGAAACATTTAGCTCATGCCACGATATTTGAAAGTTGCATTTAGAACTTTGGAACACATGCCTAATCACTTGGTTGAAAGGATTACATACAATAGCTGCAATCTTGGGAAGACATACTACTCTGTGATGACTTTAATCAAGTTTACATCTCTTGAAGAAATACTATCCTTTCTTTTTAAGAATGAGAGATATCCATAACTATTTCCAAACTTGTCTGAAAAGTAGTAGCTTCAAATAATACAACTTCCTTATCAAAGACAAGGTTGCATAGTGAAAGACCAATTGAAGTCTCTCAACTTGTCAAATGTGTCCACATAGCTTTAGGTAGGTGGATACTCATCTCAATGATGGAGTGTGATGTTCTGCATTATAATATGTTCAAGCTCCTTACTCATGTCTTCAAGTTGTCTCTGGATGTGTAGCTCAAGAACACAGTACTACAAGATTTGTGGATCTCATAGACCAAGTTGCATACTGTCTTACACATGGTCTAGCATCAAGAGTAATCCCCTTGTGATCTCTACAAAAGAAGCTTGATGTGTTCCATATAGTTAGCAAAGCCAACAAAGTGTGTCATTCAATGCTCATATAGAGAAGCATCATCGACTAGTGCAAAAATGTTTGGCAAACTAGATAATAAACCTACAACCATATTCTCAAGACCAAGCATATCAAGTATAGTAGTGTTAAATTTGTACAACATCATCTATTTAATAACTCCATTGTTATGAATGAATTATCATTAGAAAATGGAGGGTAGAGTGATTAATATAAAGATTTAATAAAAATGAATGAATAAATACTATTACAATGAATGCTTGTGTAGACACAATACAAAATCAATTAACACAAGAATGCATACCTTGATTTTGTCTAAAACACACACATGTGGTTGTATTGGAAGCATCAAAGAAACAATCAATGAAGGATTTATTAGCCATCAACCAAAGATTTCCAAAATTCAATGGATTTCCCTCCAACTTAATTTCATATTGTAAAATCATGAGGGTATTAGGATAATCCAAAGAATCAAGAAAGAAAGTGGTATATTTAATAATACCTTGATCCTTATTCAATGAAAAATCAACTTTTGTAGCATGTTTGGTATGGTCATTAATACATTCAATCTCATCTAGTTGAGCTTAATCATAAAATCAATTATTGGTGGACCTAAATCAATAAGTGTGTGAGGAATACACATTTTGACCATAGGTCTCTAAAGATCTAGATGTTTGAGTATAAATGATAGATCTTGTAGAATGTCATTATGTATCTCACATGACTCTTAATCATTAATGCATATAGTTCACCATTTCCTATTGCATGATTAATTTCAACACACAGATTAACCATTTCAATTATAAAATTAGAATCACATTGAATTGTTTCCTTATGTGTGTGAATTATTTCTAAAAGTTATGATCCATTAAGGAGATAAGAAGAACTAAATTGATTATCTTTTAGTTGATCATATTGTTCTTCTAATTTAGTTAAACCAAAATCACATCTTTTAGTTGTATGAATAGATTGCAATTGTGATTCACCAATTTCAAGCACATTAATGGAATACAAAGGGATCATTGAAATCTTAGTATTATATACAGTTTGAACCACCTTATTAGATAATAATAATTTATGACGAATTGTAATTACTCTTGGTGGATATGTTGGAGTGGATGATGGGTGATATGAATGGGATAATGACAATGGTAAAAGTTGTGTTGGACATAGAGTAGATGGTGAAGATGGTAATATATAAGATGAATATGGTGGAGATGTTAATATATGGGATGGGTATAGTGGTTGTTGTGAGCTTTTAGTTTGACATTTTTAGGAATATGGGAATTGTTCCCATTCACCATACATACTAGATGGGGAAACATTTTATGAAGAAATATATTGCCTTCCTAATTCAATAGAATTATAAGACATTTTATAATCATTAAGCATACCATGATCTTCCTAATTTGACATGTGTAGTTGTCCTTGAGTTACAAAGAAGACTTGTTCACTTCCATCTATGTTGTGGCGAGGCTCACTTATGATATCAGTGTCTTCTTGAATAACTTGGCATGTGCACTCAGCTTCTTTCTTGCAACAATTAGATTAACAAATAGTCAAATCTTCATTTTCAAAACTCCATTGTCCTAAAAATTAATCAATTATTTGTTCTTGCTTAGTTAAAGAAATGACATTTGCATATGCATGTGATAATGGTAATGGAAAATCATGATAATCTAAGTTGCATTTATTAGGTAGATGGGCTATAAAAACATCACTTTGTTTCCACACGATTTCCCCACCAATTTCTTCTTTGTTTTTTAAATTTGAAACTTGGGGTCTGGGGGCGGCAGCCCCCAATAGGGTCAAGGGGTAGTGCCCCTTGCAGGGTCCTGGGGCAGTTTCCCTCTTGTGGTGCCTTCAAATTTTGCATTTTTGAAGCATTTTTCTCTCAAAATTGATGTATTTGAATGACCTTGAAAATGTAACATTTTTACCATTTTTGTGTTGTTTCTTCAAACTTCTTTCTTATTAATGACTCACAACAACTAGTGATAATATATATATATATATATATATATATATATATATATATATATATATATATATATATATATATATATATATATATATATATATATATATATATATATATCTTAGTAGATACAACCATTTATATATATATATATAAATGGTTGTATCTACTAAGATCTATCTACAAAATCTAACAATGCATCTATATGATTTAAACAACGCAAATTAGGACTAATCACTTGGGCAAGGCTAGCAGTTGCGCGAGTTTTCATCCTAACGCATTGGTCCTAACTCAACTCACTAGGTTTTTAGGCCTTTAACACCTCTCCCCAGCAATGACGCCAAAATGATAGGCCAAAAATGGGGTAAAGAATAAAATGGATTCAGCTTGGTCTAAGTGTCAATCCGAGGATCGTAAGCTTGCGAAAGATGTTGCAACAATATACCTAAGGGTGGAAAGTAGTGAATTAAGTGGGGATGAATGCAACTAGAACACATTGGGAAAGATTTAATCTAGCTTCCATTTTCTATTGTGACAGGAAGTTTGTAGTGCTGCAGGAAGTTCACAAAATAAAGCAACTTTCGAAAACAATTTAGGTAATTGAATGATAAATAAACTGATGTAATCTTTGAATCTTTTATACTTCATAATGATTGCATGCAATAGTGAATTAATCGTGCCAATTACAAAACCATATGCAATAATGGATCAGCCAAATATTAAATCTTTTCAAACTTAAAAGGAAATCAAAGTATAAAGTGAAACAAATCACGTAGCATATAAATTCTACCTAATTTAAACACACAACAACCTCACCGAGCATCCCGAGAGTGGGCCCTTCCTCTAGTTCACAAGGCGAGTGGAAATAAAATGCCTTCTATGTTGGACTGATCAGCACAGTGATATTTTATTTATCAAAGATTTGATATAGATAATCCTCCTTTGAAGTCTTCCTTATGCTGCTTATATATATGCAGCCTATAACAACTATGTACAAGAATAGATAGTTTGTTCGAGCTTGTATCCAACAAACTATATTACAATGGTCTACGTGAAACATTGGTTTCTATCCACAAATGAAAACGAAATTTGTTATAACAATGGACCAAAAATAGAGATGGGAAGATTGTCACTTTTTCTCTAGCTACCAAACACGTCCCCTTTCACAAACTAATATTTGTAGTTTCCTCAAGAAAGCACATACACCATACAACTAGCAGTGCATCCTCCATCACAGGTTTCCATATGGGATACAATGGTGCTGAAGTGGCCACTATTACGTGGAAAAGATCCTAGAATGAAATAGATTCATGTGGATGAAGAATACATGTGGGAAGTGCCATGAAGGAAGAATCTAAAGGAAGGTCACCATTAGATAAAACAATGCACATCCAACACTAAACATGTGATTGATGCCACCTTAGAAGCTGACATCATCTTTTGAAAAGATGATAGAACTAAATTACTAGGCAAAAAGTGACAGGAAGGGTTTTTTGCATAAAAGGTGATAGGAAGTTCCTGTGATCTACATGCTGCAAGCTTTATTTTCCAAGGATTGAAATTACAATGCTTATTAGTAAAGATAATCAATAATTAATTTCCATATTTTATCCAAAAACTATATTAAATACCACTTATGTATATTTAATCATATGCAACATAAAAGGGTGAAATAGTATGATATGGAACGGAAATGGAATGTGGGAATGGATATGAAGGCATATGAAATATGCTAAAATATGACATAAAATGGAACATAATTGGCTCTCATCAGGAGATGTTAACAAAAAAAGATCCACCAATGGATACGTGTTCAATTTATTTGGTGGTGCTATTAGTTGGATGAGTAAGAGATAGGTTATGTTCAATTTGTCCACTATAGAGGATGAGTACATGGAAATTACTCATGCCTATATGGAGGCCATCTAACTTAAGAGATTATGTTCAGATATGGGACTGAGTCATGGAGCTATGAAAATTCTTTATGATAACGATAGTGTGATATGTTTAGCAAATAACTCAACCTTTCATTTGAGGATGAAGCACATAAATGTATAATACCCTTTTTCCATGAGATTCTAGAGGATGTGTGGGTGATGCTAGAGAAAGTTGACACTTCAAAAGTAAAATGTTATTGATGAATTGACAAAGCCAATTAGCACAAAAAAGTTTAGGTAGTGTAGTAAGTCTATGGGCCTCTTGGCCCCTAGCATATAGTTCATAGTGTTGGTATTTCCTTTTCTCTTGTGCAAGGTGTTCAACAAGTAGGAATGTTCTGAAAGGTGTCTTAGCCTTGTTACACATATGGTTCCTACGGTTGTATTGTTTGTCATTGATGTTAATACTGTCACAAGCTTGTTACTGATGTCAATGTTGTTATGAATGTGTAATAGTGTTCATAATTGGATGTAATGCTCATGAAGAAGATATATTGAGATGAGAATTAGAAGTTGATGATACATTGAGATATGCATGTCATGCTCTTGAACAAGATACATTGAGATGAGAATTATAAGTTCATATCATGCCTTGTTCATCGTAGAATTGAGTATGAAGTTATATTCAGATGGGAATTAGAAGTTCATATCATGCCTTGTTCATTGCATAATTGAGTATGAAGTTATATTCTGATGGGAATTAGAAGCATCAAGAAAATACATTAATATGGGAATTAGAAGAACTAAGATATGGTACTGATGGACTAAGATATGTTGTATGCTCTCTTCTACTATCCCCAAGAATGCATGTGTTAATGCAAAGAAGATTTAGCCTATGAAAGTTGGTGATAATCTCTGTTTCAGAATGACCACCTTTGAAGATTGTTCAAGAAATTGCTTAGCATTTCCATTAGTTTGGTCTTGGGCCTTTGCAGATTGGAATATAGCTTAATATAATGACAAATCTTGCATATTCCAAGTTTTATGATGTGTGGACTATCAGAAGTAAGTTTTGCAAAAGATAAAGTTAAGACAGTGTTGATTCTGTGAAGACAGTCACTACATGGAAGCAAGATGCTCCACATTTGTAGATTTGGCTATGCAGTTCTAAAGGTATGTTAAGATTCAAATGAAGGTGATAATTCTAGAGATTCAGATCATTTACCCTTCCGCTACGAAAGTTGTGCATGATAGAGTACTGGCATATGTTCTAGTAGAGTAAGTCATTCCTGAAGGTTTGTTGGAATGCTCTACATTCCTCCGCAAATGAATGATTTCCCTTGCAGTTTTGAGGACATGTTTCTAGATGTGTATTATATGCACTTCTTTTCAGTTTCAAGGTTCTTGGTGGTCTACAGCTCAGGTTTTCAAATGACAACATGTTGCATTGTGTTCCAGATGACAAAGTGTTCTCAAAGTTAATGATTGAAGTTGTGTGGCACAATTCTTTGATGTGTAGTGGAAAAGGAGTGTTTGGGGATATTTTATGAGTCATGTGGACTCATCTAGAAAAGTTTCATGAAGATCTTTCTTGTTTCTAGTACCGCACAAGGTTTTTCAAGTTGATGTGGTCATTATACTTCAAGTCTTCTTATGTTTTCCTTAAAGTTTTCCTATTTCCAAATGAGTGGAGTGTGTAGATGTAATTCCTTGATGTTTGAAGTTGTGAAGGATGTTTTGGACCTGGTTAAGCAAGTGCTGGGGTCTTCAAGGCTTGGATCTTCTGCTGGTGTAATGTGTGGCTTCACTTAGGACCTATCTTCTACACATTTCATATTGTGTGCTATTTGGCTGACTTGTAAATATTTTTTCCATATTGTATCTAATTAACAAGCTATCTAATCAATGTAATATAATGTATAAATAGTGAATCAAATTGAGTGAGGAGGACATGATTGCAAGTTGATTGAAAAGGTTCACAAGCAGATTAAAAGAAGAATAAATGCATTATTGATGTGTGACTGAAGGAGAAAGAGTAGATGTTGTTGATGCTATCTAGATTCATCTTGAAGACATATTTGTGATAGTGATCAAGTATAGAGTGTGCCTAACTAATCAGATCTTTAGAAGAAAGTGTGAGGAGGCAGAAGTACAATCATCAAAAGTGTGAGCTTCAATGTCATTTTTCAGTTAGTAGAAAAGGCTGTTATACAGTAATCTCTTGTAAGTGTGTTCTCATTTAAGGGAGTAGTAGCTTCCCTAGGAGTGACCCTAAAACAAAGTCATCAGGGAGTAGAAGCTTCCTTGGGAGTGACCCTAAAAAAAATTCATCAGGGAGTAGAAGCTTCCTTGGGAGTGACCCTAAATAAAAGTTACTTAGGGAGTAGCAGTTTCCTTGGGTTATAGCCCCTAAAAAAAGTTATTATTTGAGCTTCATATATTGTGAGTTAATCCTCACCATGATTTTTCCCTTCTAGGGTTTTCCACGTATATATGGTGTTATGTGTTGATGTACATTGTGTTATTCTTTCATGTTGATATTGTGATGCCTAAGGTTTAATCTGCTCTGGATAAGTTGAAGTTGTTGAAATTGAAAATTATTTAAATATTGATTCACCCCCCCTTTCAGTATTCTTGTGTTTCTAACAAGCCTTACATCCTAATGTTAAGAACACAAAAATACAAATTTTGCGATATAGAACATGAAAATACAATTTATAGGCTATAGAGATTGATTTTGGCCCAAATAAAATGTTAAAATTGTCCTTGACTAGAGAAAGTGGATTATGGAAACATGGATCTATTTCAAACCTTTAGTTTATAAAAAACAGACTCAATCAACTTCCTAGATCAAAATTTACTTCCTTTGGAAGTTAGGCCTCCCACATTAGGAATGTAAGAGGATATATGACACATAAAAGAGTTCTAAGAGGGAGTTACACTTGTTGATTAGATTATGATACATGTTATAACACATCATAAGGAATCTTTAAATGGAGGTAATGGAACCAAAATAGAGTTCCCAAGTTAGTGAGTGGATTATGATGATCCTATGATAGGTCTAAGGAGCATGTTATTTTCATCCTATGGAGTCATCTTAGGATATAGGCATTGAATTTTAACTAGGGATTTGGGTGCCACATTTTGGGTGGTTTTAGCTCATGGTTTCCGAATTAATATTTTATGGTTTCATGTATTAGTTGTCCTATTTATTGACTGCTTGAGATGGAGGTTACATAATGACTTTTTTAGGTACTATTATCTTGCCAGAATTGCTCTAGATGTTTTATTAGTGATACTCTTGTAAATTTTTAGACTATGCTAGTGTATTGTAACCATTGATTACTAAATAATATATTGATTTTCTTTGGAGTGTGATTTTTCTCTCAAAAGGGATTTTCCCATGTAAATCACTATGCTATGGTATATTACTTTTGTGTTTATTTCCTTGTGGTTGGGCCTCCATTCTCCCCCCGGAAGAAGCTTGATGCCAATAAAAACAATATGGTTTTGAGCAAAGAAAGATTTTGCGGGGTTGACACCAAGACCACGATGTTGGCAAATAGAGAGGATTTGGTGGAGATGATTGAGGTGTTGAGGCATATCCTGGCTGAAGACAAGAATATCATCAATATAGGGATAGATAAATTTGGCATAAGGCCGGAAGATAATATCCATTTTCTGCTAAAAAATGGAGGGGGCAGTTTTGATGCCGAATGGAAGAACAGTCCATTCATAGAGGCCTTGTGGAACTGAAAATGTTGTTTTGTAAAAGTCAGCACTTTTGAGACCAATCTGCCAAAACCCTTTTGTTAGATCAAATTTGGAATAAACATGGCTACCTTGAATAGTTTGCCAAATATGATCCTTATTGGGAAGAGGATGTCTATTGTCAACAAGACAATCATTTAACGACTTATAATTGACAACGAGCCATTTCTTAGGTAATTCCTTTCCATTCTCATCAACCTTTGGAACATACATTGCATGACATGAGAATGGGGATTCAGAAGTTTGGATTATGCCAAGCTTTTCTAGCTCTGCAACTTCTGTTCTACAAGTTAATGCTTCAGATGAACTCATTAAAAAGTAGTTAGCTTTTGCTTTAGGTACGAGTTCATTACCTTGAGGATCTCTTTTGAGAGGGAGATCACATGTCAGATTCCTTTTCTGCTTCTTCAAGTCTTTTGTAAGTACTGTGGCAGCAAAGGCAGTTTTAATCTCTATCAGAGATTCTTGACTTGCATCCATTTGTTTGGCTAACCAAACAACATTAACTGGTTTCTTTTTCTTTTCCTTTTCTAAGTTAGAGGTATAAGTTAGATCTTGAACTAACAATATCTTCAATTACTTTGTCCAATTCTGTGCGGGTGTCCCTTCATAGCATTCTGCAGAAGAAGGAGACTTCCAAATCTTCATCAGAAGATTGAACTTCTTTTGTCATCAAATTTACTTGAGCTTGCTCTGTTGCTGATGCATATTCTTTAGAATCTGATTCTGTCTCTGTATCTGAACTGGATAGGATGATATCCTCTAAGTCTGATGGATAGTCATTGATGAATTCAAATTCATCATCTTCAACACCTGCTTCTCAGACAACACAAACTTTACCTTTTCCTCTTTTCTTGTGTCTGTCTGGGCATTTGTTTGCAAAGTGCCCACCCTTGCAAATGTAGTAGGTAGATTTCCATTTTTTGGAACCTTTTCTTTTCTTATCCCTTTTTCTAAAATATCCTTTCTTCTTAGGATATTTACTGTATTTCTTCTTTTTCTTCTTGTAAGATTTTTCTGGCTTATCACAATCATAACAAGAAGAGCTGCCTTTATCTAGAAATTGATTTGAAGGAATTATCTGGTAGCATACAGAAGAGGATAGTAGAGGTTGTACCTTTTTTGGTCTCCTTCTTTTCCTTTCCTTCTTCACAGATTTCTTCATTGATCTGTGTAAGGAATTGAACTAACTGAGGGAAAGTTAGCTCTTTCATTTCTATATTTTCTGTTACTAGATTCTCTAGAACTTTCTTGTGATAGAATTCTCCTATTACATTTCCAAAAATTTTTAGAAAAGTTGTGAACATAAAATCATGATTTTGTTCACGGCCTGACTGATAGAAATTCTGATATTGAACCTCACAATATTTTTTGAAATATTTGAGATCTTTGCATTTACCTTTTATGAACTTGTTGTAGACCAACTTTTCTCTGGTATCTGTTCTTCCTACGAATAGACGTGTCAACTAAGCACAGACTTGATCTGTACCTCTGCCTATTAGGCTTTCTCTGAAAGTGTTGTCCAATCTGTCCCAGACACTTCTTGCAACACCTGTCATAGCATTAAGAGCCTACTTGATTACTTATGATTCATTAGCATTAGCATTAGTGGATAAATAATTTGTTATCCAGGCTTGCATGGCATCTATTCCTCTTGTATTTTCTATATCCTCAAAATTATCAAAATTAACAAGGGGAGGTGTATCAGCTTTCAGAGTTTGGATATTTCTAAATGGATCAATGGTGTTGGATCCATTAGGATTTGAACCATTACCACGAGCCATTTGGAACTTTCCTTTTTCTCATTCCTTTGGAGTGGTTTCTCTTAGATTCCCTATAGAGGGATCATAAATCTTTTCAATTACAGGCTTTCTGACCTCAGTAGATAGCTTAGGTCCTTCATATTGAGCCTGTAAATATCCCTTAGCACTGGAAGGGAAATTCATTGTTTTCACAATCTGCTGTTGACGAATTGTTTGAACCACAGACTGAATAGTTGTGGACTCTTGATGTAGTTCAGACTATATAGTTGCAGATTCCTCTCTTATGGAATCTCCTATTAGAAGTTGTGACTGTGTAATGGAATGAACTTCATTGTAAACTTCATCTATTCTTTGTCCATTATGCTTTGTATGAATATTTGTTGTATTCATTTGAGAAGCAAGCACATCACAATCTAATTTAACTTCACTTCTGACCTTTTGCAAAAGTTCTCTCTGTTGATCTAAAGACCGCTGTTGAGCGACCCACCACGTTCAGCTTGACTTTTGAACTCATTGTACTGGGCTTTGAGTTCTTGAAGGTCTTTGTTAATAGAGGCCATCCACTGATCAGTGAGACACTTTTCCAAGCATTCAAGAGTGGAAATAAGAGAATGGGAATTCTCTTGAGCACTAAGACGTGCTTTTTCAGCCTTGAATGGTTCGATCTGATGCCATGTGAGCCTGGATAACAAATTATTTATCCACTATTGCTAATGCTGATGAATCACAAGTAATCAAGAAGGCTCTTAATGCTATGACAGGTGTTGCAAGAAGTGTCTGGGACAGATTGGATGACACTTTCAGAGAAAGCCTAATAGGCAGAGGTACGGATCAAGTCTGTGCTCAGTTGACACGTCTGTTCGTAGGAAGAACAGATACCAGAGAAAAGTTGGCCTATAACAAGTTCATAAAAGGTAAATGCAAAGATCTCAAATATTTCAAAAAATATTCTGAGGTTCAGTATCAGAATTTCTATCAGTCAGGCCGTGAACAAAATCATGATTTTATGTTCACAACTTTTCTAAAAAGTTTTGGAAGTGTGATAGGAGAATTCTATCACAAGAAAGTTTTAGAGAATTTGGTAACAGAAAATATAGAAATGAAAGAGCTAACTTTCCCTCAGTTAGTTCAATTCCTTACACAGATCAATAAAGATATCTATGAAGAAGGAAATGCAAAGAAGGAGATAAAAAAGGTACAACCTCTACTATCCTCTTCTGTATGCTACCAGATAATGCCTTCAAATCAATTTCCAGATAAAGGCAACTCTTCTTGTTATGACTATGATAAGCTAGAAAAATCTTACAAGAAGAAAAAGAAGAAATACAGTAAATATCCTAAGAAGAAAGGATATTTTAGAAAAAGGGATAAGAAAAGAAAAGGTTCCAAAAAATGGAAACCTACCTACTACATTTGCAAGGGTGAGCACTTTGCAAACAAATGCCTGGACAGACACAAGAAAAGAGGAAAAGGTAAAGTTTGTGCTATCTGAGAAGCAGACATTGAAGATGATGAATTTGAATTCATCAATGACTATCCATCAGACGCAGAGGATATCATCCTATCCAGTTCAAATACAGAGACAGAATCAGAGTCTGAAGAATATGCATCAGCAACAGACCAAGATCAAGAAAATCTGATGACAACAGAAGTTCAATCTTCTGATGAAGATTCAGAAGTCTCCTTCTTCTGTAGAATGCTACGAAGGGACACCCATGCAGAATTGGACAAGGTAATTGAAGATATTGTCCAAACAGAATCTTGACTCCATGACATGGACATGGGTCAAAAAACATGGAAAAAGTTGACCAACAAGTTGGAACAACTTAAAGCAAGAAAGTATTTCCTGCTTCAATAGGAAGCAAGGCCTCCTAAGCTCCTAGTTCAGAGATCTCCTATTCTCCAATATGGTTTATTAGTTTGCCCAGCTGAAATTCCAGAACAACATGGATATAAACCATTACAATGAAGAGAACCCTAGTCTCCAGGTTCTCTTGCTCAAAGACCTTTAGGTCCTTCTGATCAAAGGTCTATTAGTGACGCTCCTGCTCTAGGAAGCATGGCTTGAAGAATATGGAGAAGAAGCTACAAAGCCTTTTTAGAAAAGGTAATAACTCAAGCACAGGCAGAGATTTCAGAAATTAATGATGAAGAGAATTTCTACCTCACAAAGGAAATGGAAAAATCTCCTGATCTTGACAAGTTTATCAATTAGTTCAACTCAAGTGGACCTACTCAGTTGCCATTGCAAACTTCCATAAGAGAAGAACAATTGTATTGTGAAGAAAAGCCCTATAGTCCTCTCATCCATCAAGCTGTCGACGAACAAGAAGAACCAAGAGTTACCTTTGAGGAAGGTTCTAGCAGTTGATAGATGAAAGCCTACAAGCAAACCAAATGGACTACCGCATGTCCAGGAGTAATCCTGACAATCTATTTTCCAGGTATAATGGCCTACCCCTTGGCATTCCTGATTGATACTGGAGTAGATCTCAATATTGCTAGATATAATGCATTTCCCAAAGATGCATGGATAGAAGGAACCACAAGTATTACTTTTGGTAATTCAGAAAAAAGCAGTAGTTCTGCAATTTGTGAAGCTCCTATTCAAATAGGATTTGATGGTTTTATGGATAAACTAAATGTGTTCAATTTGAGGTAGATGGATATGACGGTGTGATAGGAAGTAACGCTATTCAACAATGGGAACCTTTTACCACTGATTCTGATTTCATTATAATTCAAAATAGATATTAGCTTCCACGGCTTTATCAAGATCTAACTTATACAACTAAGTTAGAAAAGGAAAAGGAAAAGAAACTAGTTAATGCTATTTGGTTAGCCAAACAAATAGATGCAGGTCAAGAATCTCTGACAGAGATTAAAACCACCTTTGCAATCCATTATGTCCATTCTGTAGGTCTCGGTATGGATCTAGATTGGCATGGTCTTAGAATGGAGAAATAGCAATCTGTTTGGAATATTCCAATGTTCAAAGACTGAAGAAGATCTAGCAGGTCCATAAACTTGATAAAGATGCCTATTGATTGGATTTCATTAGGGGAGTTGAATGTAAGTTTGAAGGTACAACCTGTATAGGATGATGTACCATTAAACTCCATATTATCTGCAGGTGGATAAGGTCCTTGAAGTAGATCCCTGATTAAATTCTTTTCATGTTCCTCATTCAGCCACCATTCTAGTCTTTCTACTAGTGGATTGAGAAAGGAGACAAGAAGAACAAAGTCCCCACACCAGTTCTGAAGAATATGACCAACATCAGGATCAATAGGTTCTGCTTCGGCTGAGAACTAGGAGAATGGTGTATCAGTCCATAATCCTGCATATGTTAGCTACTGTTTGGCTACTAACATTTTAAAATGATCATAAAGAAAATCATTAGCCATTTTGAAATTATGGAGATTTCTTCTTTTGAAAGGATTTGTACTCCATTCTTGGCAGCTTTCTTCATACCAATGGTGTTCCCTTATTTGGATTATCCGAACAATGCCAGACAGTTCTTCTTTTGCTTCAGACTGCAAATGACAAATGATATGTGGATGAATAGAGTATCAAACATTTAAATAGATCTTATGAATAATATTATATCTAACACTCAGGAACAATACATTTATCATATTCAATGCACGTTGGCAATGATACAAACATACTTGCAAAAAGAGGAGCTTAAAAGCTTTTACAATACTTCAAACTTGTTTGCATCAGATTTTTTGATTCACTTAGATCATCTTAAAGCTACAAAGTGAAGAGCATACTCTTCTTGACAAACTCCTAACAGACTCTTGACTTAGACTCTTTCTAAGACTTCACTCGCCTAGAATTCGTTGAGAAATGAAGGCGTCCCGCTTGCCTTTTATAGGGAGTGTGGGCAGATCTTTAACCTTCTCTCTTGAATTACAATTTGAAATCCATCCATAGAAAGTGGACATGAAGCAGCTCCTTTATCGAAGAGTTACCCATGTGAAGATAAGCATCTTCTGGTGGGTCCCAATAACTCGTGAACAAAGAAAGGAGGGGACAGACAAAACCCAAAAGGAATCAACTTTTTACAAGAATTCTTTTTAATCACAAGAAGGTTAACTTGTGCTTACTGTGAGGCACATAAGCTTTCCCCTTTTACCATGGAAGGGCCCACATCTATTGTTTTCAATGAGATGATAGATGCTCTCGATGGATGACATGCTCATCCATTAGCCTAGGAACCCGTGCTATGTTCAGAAGTATCAGAATTGGCAAAGGGATGATAGCAAGGATCAGTGGGATTAAAGTTGGATGTTTGGAGATTGCCTTCTTCATTATATGTTGGGATTCTTGGATCGTTAGCTGGATCATACTCACAATCAGCACATGTCTGATTGGAAGAATGTGGTATGCATCCTGTATGTGTACGATGAGTAGACTCATCCTCCTTCCAAATAATGCTCATTGTTTTCATTTTGTAAGGACCATAAAATCCTTGAGCAATACTTTGTTGATCCATTCTGTCCTTTCTGTAGGTCTTGGTATGGATCCAGATTGGCATGGTCTTAGAATGGAGAAATCGCAATCTGTTTGGAATATTCCAATGTTCAAAGACTGAAGAAGATCCAGTAGGTCCATAAACTTGACAAAGATGCCTGCTGATTGGATTTTCATCAGGGGAGTTGAATGTGAGTTTGAAGGTACAACCTATATAGGATGATGTCCCATTAAACTCCATATTATCTGCACATGGATAAGATCCTTGAAATAGATCCCTGATTAAATTCTTTCCATGTTCCTCATTCAGCCACCGTTCTGGTCTTTCTACTAGTGGATTGAGAAAGGAGACAGGAAGAACAAAGTCCCCACACCAGTTCTGAAGAATATGACCAAAATCAGGATCAATAGGTTCTGCTTCGGCTGAGAACTAGAAGAATGGTGTATCAGTCCATAATCCTGCATATGTTAGCTGCTGTTTGGCTACTAACATTTTAAAACGATTATAAAGAAAATCATTAGCCATTTTGAAATTATGGAGATTTCTTCTTTTGAAAGGATTTGTACTCCATTCTTGGTAGCTTTCTTCATACCAACGGTGTTCCCTTATTCGGATTATCTGAACAATGCCAGACGGTTCTTTTGCTTCAGAAAGAACAGGTTCTGAAATGTGTCCTTCTCTAGACATGAAATCTACAAAAATATTTTCAACTCTAGGAAGGTGAATAAAATCAAATTCATAAGTACTTAATAATTGTGCCCACCTAAGGAGTCTTCCTCAGACAACTTTATTTTTTGATTCTTTTCTAAAGAATCCTAGCAGATTTTGTAGATCACTTTTCAACAGAAATCTCTTGTTAGCAATAAACATCTGAAATGCTTGGAAAGTGTTGAAAACAACAAGGATTTCTTTATGCGTACTATGGTAGTCTATTTCACTGTTCTTGAAACTACCAGAGATATATCAAACAATATCACCTTTGTCTTTGGGGTTGTGAGATGTTGTCTTTTGTTCTCTAAGAACACCAGCCCAGGCACCTTCACTTGCATCAGTTTGTACTATCTTGAAACCATTACCTGATAATTTTAATGGTGGCAGTTGAGAACACTTTTGTTTGACTCTTTCGATCAGATCATCATGTTTGGTTGTCCATGGTGGTGGCATCTTTCCTAGAAGTTTGTTCAACTCAATTCTATCTTCAACAAGCTTATAATAGAATCTTGCAATATAATTAACAAGACCCAAAAATTGTTGCAATTCTTTAACATTTGTAACAGCAAGATTGGAAATCTTGTTCATAATGTGTGGTTGGGCCTCCATTCTCCCCCCTAGAAGAAGCTTGATCCCAATAAAAACAATATGGTTTTGAGCAAAGAAAGATTTTGCAGGGTTGACAACAAGAGCATGATGTTGGCAAATAGAGAGGAATTGGTAGAGGTGATTGAGGTGTTGAGGCATATCCTGGCTGAAGACAAGAATATCATCAATATAGGGTTGGATAAATTTGGCATAGGGCCGAAAGATAATATCCATTTTCTGCTAAAAAATGGAGGGGGCTTTTTTGATGCCAAATGGAAGAACAACCCATTCATAGAGGCCTTGTGGAACTGAAAATGCTATTTTGTAAAAGTCAGCACTTTTGAGACCAATCTGCCAAAACCCTTTTGTTAGATCAAATTTGGAATAAACATGGTTACCTTGAATAGTTTGCCAAATATGATCCTTACTGGGAAGAGGATGTCTATTGTCAACAAGACAATCATTTAATGGCTTATAATTGACAACGAGCCGTTTCTCAGGTAATTCATTTCCATTCTCATCAACCTTTGGAACTTACATTGCATGACATGAGAATGGGGATTCAAAAGTTTGGATTATGCCAAGCTTTTCTAGCTCTGCAACTTCTGTTCTACAAGTTAATGCTTTAGATGAACTCATTAAAAAGTAGTTAGCTTTTGGTTTAGGTATGAGTTCATTACCTTGAGGATCTCTTTTGAGAGGGAGATCACATGTCAGATTCCTTTTCTGCTTCTTCAAGTCTTTTGTAAGTACTGTGGCAGCAAAGGCAGTTTTAATCTCTGTCAGAGATTCTTGACCTGCATCCATTTATTTGGCTAACCAAACATCATTAACTGGTTTCTTTTTCTTTTCCTTTTCTAACTTAGTTGTATAAGTTAGATCTTGATAAAGCCGTGGAAGCTCATATCTATTCTAAATTATAATGAAATCAGAATCAATGGTAAAAGGTTCCCATTGTTGAATAGTGTTTCTTCCTATCACACCATCATATCCATCTACCTCAAATTGAACAAATGTTAGTTTATCCATAAAACCATCAAATCCTATTTGAATAGGAGCTTCACAGATTATTTGAACCATTACCACAAGCCATTTGGAACTTTCCTTTTGCTCATTCCTCTGGAGTGGTTTCTCTTAGATTCCCTGTAGAGGGATCATAAATCTTTTCAATTGCAGGCTTTCTGACCTCAGTAGATAGCTTAGGTCCTTCATACTGAGCCTGTAAATATCCCTTAGCACTGGAAGGGAAATTCATTGTTTTCATAGTCTGCTGTTGACAAATTGTTTGAACCATAGACTGATAGTTGTGGACTCTTGATGTAGTTCAGACTGTATAGTTATAGATTCCTCTCTTATGGAATCTCCTATTAGAAGTTGTGACTGTGTAATGGAATGAACTTCATTATAAACTTCATCTATTCTTTGTCCATTATGCTTTGTATGAATATTTGCTATATTCATTTGAGAAGCAAGCACATCACAATCTAATTTAACTTCACTTCTGACTTAATAATTGTGCCCACCTAAGGAGTCTTCCTCAGACAACTTTATTTTTTGATTCTTTTCTAAAGAATCCCCACAGATTTTGTAGATCACTTTTCAACAGAAATCTCTTGTCAGCAATAAACATCTAAAATGCTTGGAAAGTGTTGACAATAGCAAGGATTTCTTTATGCGTACTATGGTAGTCTATTTCACTGTTCTTGAAACTACTAGAGATATATCGAACAATCTCACCTTTTTCTTTGGGATTGTGAGATGTCTTTTGTTCTCTAAGAACACCAGCCCAAGCACCTTCACTTGCATCAGTTTCTACTATCTTGAAACCATTACCTGGTAATTTTAATGGCGGCAGTTGAGAACACTTTTGTTTGACTCTTTCGATCAGAGCATCATGTTTGGTTGTCCATGGTGGTGGCATCTTTCCCAGAAGTTTGTTCAGGTCAATTCTATCTTTAGCAAGCTTATAATAGAATCTTGCAATATAATTAACAAGACCCAAAAATCGTTGCAATTCTTTAACATTTGTAACAGCAAGATTGGAAATCTTGTTTAGAATGTGTGGTTGGGTCTCCATTCTCCCCCTTGAAAGAAGCTTAATGCCAATAAAAATAATATGGTTTTGAGCAAAGAAAGATTTTGCAGGGTTGACAGCAAGACCATGATGTTGGCAAATAGAGAGGAATTGGTGGAGGTGATTGAGGTGTTGAGGCATATCCTGGCTGAAGACAAGAATATCATCAATATAGGGTTGGATAAATTTGGCATAAGGCCGGAAGATAATATCCATTTTCTGCTGAAAAATGGAGGGGGCAATTTTGATGCCGAATGAAAGAACAGTCCATTCATAGAGGCCTTGTGGAATTGAAAATGTTGTTTTGTAAAAGTCAGCACTTTTGAGACCAATCTGCCAAAACCCTTTTGTTAGATCAAATTTGGAATAAACATCGCTACCTTGAATAGTTTGCCAAATATGATCCTTACTGGGAAGAGGATGTCTATTGTCAACAAGACAATCATTTAATGAATTATAATTGACAACGAGCTGTTTCTCAGGTAATTCCTTTCCATTCTCATCAACCTTTGGAACATACATTGCATGACATGAGAATGGGGATTCAGAAGTTTGGATTATGCCAAGCTTTTCTAGCTCTGCAACTTTTGTTCTACAAGTTAATTCTTTAGATGAACTCATTAAAAAGTAGTTAGCTTTTGCTTTAGGTATGAGTTTATTATCTTGAGGATATCTTTTGAGAGGGAGATCACATGTCAGATTCTTTTTCTGCTTCTTCAAGTCTTTTGTAAGTACTATGGCAGCAAAGGCAGTTTTAATCTCTATCAGAGATTCTTAACCTGCATCCATTTGTTTGGCTAACCAAATAGCATTAACCAGTTTCTTTTTCTTTTCCTTTTCTAAGTTAGAAGTATAAGTTAGATCTTGAACTAACAATATCTTCAATTACCTTGTCCAATTCTGCGCGGGTGTCCCTTCGTAGCATTCTGCAGAAGAAGGAGACTTTTGAATCTTCATCAGAAGATTGAACTTCTTTTGTCATCAGATTTACTTGAGCTTGCTCTGTTGCTGATGCATATTCTTTAGAATCTAATTCTGTCTCTATATCTGAACTGGATAGGATGATATCCTCTAAGTCTGATGAATTCAAATTCATCATCTTCAACTCCTACTTCTCGGACAACATGAACTTTACCTTTTCCTCTTTTCTTGTGTCTGTCTGAGCATTTGTTTGCAAAGTGCTCACCCTTGCTAATGTAGCAGGTAGATTTCCATTTTTTGGAACCTTTTCTTTTCTTAACCCTTTTTCTAAAATATCCTTTCTTCTTAGGATATTTACTGTATTTCTTTTTCTTCTTCTTGTAAGATTTTTCTGGCTTATCACAGTCATAACAAGAAGAGCTACCTTTATCTGGAAATTGATTTGAAGGCATTATCTGGTAGCATACAGCAGAGGATAGTAGAGGTTGTACCTTTTTTTGTCTCCTTCTTTGCCTTTCCTTCTTCACAGATTTCTTCATTGATCTGTGTAAGGAATTGAACTAACTGAGGGAAAGTTAGCTCTTTCATTTCTATATTTTCTGTTACCATATTCTCTAGAACTTTCTTGTGATAGAATTCTCCTATCACACTTCCAAAACTTTTTAGAAAAGTTGTGAACATAAAATCATGATTTTGTTCACAGCCTAACTGATAGAAATTCTGATACTGAACCTCACAATATTTTTTGAAATATTTTAGATCTTTGCATTTACCTTTTATGAACTTGTTGTAGGCCAACTTTTCTCTGGTATCTGTTCTTCCTACGAACAGACATGTCAACTAAGCACAGACTTGATCTGTACCTCTGCCTATTAGGCTTTCTCTGAAAGTGTCGGCCAATCTATCCCAAACACTTCTTGCAACACCTATCATAGCATTAAGAGCCTGCTTGATTACTTGTGATTCATCAGCATTAGCATTAGTGGATAAATAATTTGTTATCCAGGCTCGCATGACATCTATTCCTCTTGTATTTTCTATATCCTCAAAATTATCAAAATTAACAAGGGGAGGTGTATCAGCTTTCAGAGTTTGGATATTTTTGAATGGATCAATGGGGTTGGATCCATTAGGATTTGAACCATTACCACGAGCCATTTGGAACTTTCCTTTTGCTCATTCCTCTAGAGTGGTTTCTCTTAGATTCCCTATAGAGGGATCATAAATCTTTTCAATTATAGGCTTTCTAACCTCAATAGATAGCTTAGGTCCTTCATACTGAGCCTGTAAATATCCCTTAGTACTAGAAGGGAAATTTATTGTTTTCACAGTCTGCTGTTGATGAACTGTTTGAACCACAGACTGAATAGTTGTGGACTCTTGATGTAGTTTAGACTGTATAGTTGCATATTCCTCTCTTATGGAATCTCCTATTAGAAGTTGTGACTGTGTAATGGAATGAACTTCATTATAAACTTCATCTATTCTTTGTCCATTATGCATTGTATGAATATTTGCTATATTCATTTGAGAAGCAAGCACATCACAATCTAATTTAACTTCACTTCTGACCTTTTGTAGAAGTTCTCTCTATTGATCTAAAGACCGTTGTTGAGCGACCCACCACATTTCAGCTTGACTTTTGAACTCATTGTACTGGGATTTGAGTTCTTGAAGGTCTTTGTTAACAGAGGCCATCCACTGATCAGTGAGACGCTTTTCCAAGCGTTCAAGAGTGGAAATAAGAGAATGGAAATTCTCTTGAGCACTAAGACGTGCTTTTTCAGCCTTGACTGCTTCGATCTGATGCTAGATCTTTCTATCCTCGGCAAGGAGTAGGGATTTCCGTAGACAAAGATTAGACCAGTTGAGTAATTTGCTTTGACTGGTTCCTTGGAAATTTTCAGCTACAGGAAATAAATGTAAAGGCCAGAAATCAGCTTTATAGGTACCGGTAGTGTCAAAAAGGATGAAATCTTTAAAGGGAGGAATAGCACCGGGTACAGGGCAAGAACTTGCAAGAGTGGTTATTACCTTTTCATGGGTTTTAGTAATATCCTATTCAGGCAAGATAGCTTGCTTGGCTGAAATCATTCAGAAATGGCCAGTTCTGGGAGGATTGAAAACAAAAGAGCAGTCTTCACATCTATATAACCCATTATCTAATTCAGAAAACTTTTTATGGGAGCAAGAAGAGCTAGTAGGTGTGGCTGAGGCTGTAGAACTACTAGGCTTAGCTATAGAGGGAATTTTAAACAATTCTTCAAAACCCTTAGTGGGTTGTAACCTTGCGCTCTGAGTGCGCGGTAATGGAATCACAGATGGACCAGGTTGGTTGTAGTTAAACACCCATTATGTTCTCATGGAAGGACCACTGTGTAAGGCATGCTAGTTACCGGATGAGAATCTGATTACTGCCTGATCATCTAATTCTTCAATTGAGATACCTCTCAATTGCGGTTGTTTCTCTTCTTCAGGTTGTTCACCTTGATCCCAAAGATCTAATGCCCATTCTTCAGGCAACTTGATATCTTTATGATGTACAATCTTTGGTGCAGTTAACTATGTGCTGTCACTAGTAGATTTCTAGATGGTAGATAGACCTTCTAGACCTTGAGCTTTTCTGGGATTTATCATTAAGGGTAAGACTTTGTTGTATAGTCTATAATGAACCACGGAAGTGAGGGAATGGTCCACAGATTGTGTTTTCATGTGAAGGTTCATGGTCTTAAAGTTGTATTCGAGAACATCTCGAAGATTACCATCTTTTAAACTGATAGGGAAATCTAATATACAATCTAAATAAAGTGACCCTTTAGACATGGAGTCACATGCAGCACCTAACAAGGAATGTGACAACTTGTAGAATCTTGCATCTTTCAACATCATCATAATGATGATAGGTAAGCCTTTTTCGGTAGTGTCCATAGATACCTATCTTAACATAGGACAGATGCATAAATTGGGGGTTATCTGGACTAGTTAAGGCTTCCTTTTGGAATTTCTAAACTTGGGCATCTAAGAATATTCTCAACTTGCCTTTGTTACCACCTGTAACTACATGTTGAAGGGTAGCTACATGACATTGTTGAGAGGTTTTATATCCAAACCAATTTTTTAAACCCTTATTTTTATTGAACATATCTACGAGACTATTAGGAACATCTTTATAGATGTTAGAAGGTTTAATCTTAGGCACATGAAATTCCTTATCATCAAATTGACTAGAAGATACTTCATCTAAAATACTACTACTAGATTCAGGAGTGCAAAATGAACTTTCATTATCAGCAAAGAAGTTTGTGAACTTAACTTCTATGTTGCGATCTGCTGTCTGGTCAATGCCTTCCATACTCAATCTAGAAGTGCTTGGCCTACCCATTTCTGTGCTCAAACCTACGCTCGAACGCGTGCTTGAAATACAAGATTACTGCCTCAGATCTACCCTAAACGCAACAAGCAAAGACGGGACTTACACGGAGAGGACTTACAATAGAACTCTGATTTGTATGAGTAGTACAGGGAGTAATATAAGGAGCAAAATAGATGAATAACCTTAACACTGTTGGTGCCTACTTAATCAATCAGGTCTAAAGTGCTTAACATGCAGACACCCTTCCCAAGGGATCATCGAGTTTTTCTATCATCAAGTATTCATCGGGGTGACTTTGTGTGTCAGGTAGATGAGAATAGGGTTTGTCGATGCCTTGTGTTCGGTCGATGAGGATGGGCAATCAGTGTGATATGATATATCGGCGGCTGGGGTTGATGTCTTTCTGACAAGGTAGGTCACACTGACGGTGTGTGACTTGGGGTTTTCCTCGGCGTAACATTGTGTATCGGCAGAAGTGTTTTTGGTTCCGCTGATAGGAGGGGGTCACCTCGACAGAGGATGCTTTGAGATTTTCAGTGGTGTGTCCATCGGTGTAACTTTTGATATCGGCAAAGGAGCTTCTTGTTGCTCTGATGGTCTTGTTCACACCGAAGGCAGTTTGGATATATTTCGGGGTGACATAGACCATCGGGCGAGCCGGTGAGGGTTTCACCGATAGTCTATGTTTGGCCGACGACGAGGGATGTGAAGTGCCTATCGGCTAGATTAATGCTTTCGATGAGGAAATTTTGTGGCCCGCCGATGTGTTTAGTCACACTGACAAGGGTAGATTGGTGGCCATCAGAGAGAGTTGGTGCGTCAGCGAGGGTGGATTGCATTGAGCTGATGTGGTTGGTCTCACCGAAGGAAGTGGGCTATCGGTAGGAGTTAGGCCGACGGGCTATTGATGGAAGGTTCGTGGGTTGAGTGGGCAAAACGCTCGACACTTTATGTGCTTGTGGCTGTGTTTATTAAGTGCTAGTAAGGTCTTCATGGGGTGCATGTGGGACAATACTTCCTACATGATTTGAATTTTCAGTGAAATTGTTTTGGCAGGAAGGTGTCAAACTCACTATTGTTGCATTTCTCGGTGGCCACGGGTGGTTGAGCCATCAATGACGATGTGCAGAGGCATGGGCGAGCGGTCGAGTAGTCATGTACCTAATTTATGGCAAGAGAATTCTCCAACGGTGGCGCAAGGCTCGAGCTCATCTGCTTCCTGTCCTTCTCTTGTTTCTCCATGTTTTGTCCCCTACTGCATTGATGACTTCTGAGTGCCATTTCTCATGAACTGTATCTGGTAGAATTTTGACTTTTGGCCATGTAATTAATTGCTGGGTATAGTTCCCTGTGGTATTAGAGGGACTTTGTTGGTCATTTTTGTTGTTGTTGAAAACTAGAAATCTCTGGCTCTGTAGTAAGATACGACTGGTTTTGGTTGCTCTGTGCAGGAAGTCTTGTGAGTTTATGTATCTCTTGTTGTATGTCTCATGCATGAATCTACTGATTTCATGATTGATTTCATATGAGTAATGTTGTATTTGCATGTGTTTTGTTTATTTTGTCTCTAGTATTGCATGTGTCCTTCTTCTGAGTCTAGATATTTAAGGAATGTCTGAGATTCTAGAATATAGAATTCCTGTATTGAATGCTTGATCTTTCAACTTCTGCTCAAGGGGTAGATTAAAGTGTTTTCAGATTGAGTATTGGGAAGGGTATACTACAATAGGGATGCCATAAGTAGAGATAACTTAACACTCTGTATTGGGAGGTATCTATAAGGCAGATATCACACAAATCCCCTTGAAATTTAGTTTTAGTGTGTTCATGCTAAACATTCATAGGTGTATGTCTATTGACTCCGAGCCCTAGATAGGCACCAATCTAGCACTGTGTTGATGTTATACACCAGGTCCAGGTTTGCATCCAAACATCAATCAAATTCAAACTCCAAAACAACCATTAGGACTATAGAGGTAGTTTAGGACCAAAATCCTCTGATTCACAACTAAACATAGGCCCAAAGCTAGCCCCTTTGCTCTTATCTCACAGTTTTGGTCTACTTATAGGAGGATTTATCTGCTTTGTGTCAGCATCCCAGTCAATGCATAGTTATATCTCAATGGGTGTTGAATAGGGAATACCCCCCTAGGTTTTGCAGAGCCTGAAGAAGAAGAGGAGATAAAAATAGAGTCTATCTCCTATACTGTTGGCCCCTGGCCCAGAGATCCTGTTGATCATTGATGGCTACCTTGTAGGGAAATTTGGGAAAAAGTATCCAGTCAGGGAAAAAACCAACAGAAATTGGCGACTCTACTGGGGACTTTGTGAAAGAACCCTGATTTGTAGAAGAAAATAGTTCCTAGTTATAGGTGGCGACTCTGAAGTAATCTCCCAACTGGTCAAAGTGAAATTTATATGCAGGAGAGAAGATCCCAATGTAATCCTTTATTAGAAGAGTTACCAGTAGAAAGAAGGATGATGTACAAAAGAAAGGGAACCGTTTCAGCCAGTTGTGAGGGTTCCCCCAGGAATAATGATGATATTTAGGATAACCCTAGGCCATCAGGGCAGCATGTGCCCTATTTTTCAAATGCAGAAGCTGATATACAGGGTGCATATGAGAGGCAATAGGGTGGTAGTTTAAGAATGAGGTCAGAGGTGTTCCAAGAACGCCCTTTCTTGGACCCTGGTGAAAGATTTGAAGAGGCAGAATCTCTGAGGGATGATGAAGATGATGACCAGAATGGTATGAGACCATCTACCTCCATGCCTAAAGAAGAACAGTTAGCTGAAGAAATCAAAAGCCTAAGAGCAGAATTAGAATACTTACAAGCAATGAAAGTCAGAGATGACATGAGATAGAAAGTGCAAGCTCTGAGAGTTGCTCAGAATGATTCAGTTCCTACCCTTGAAAATGCAAATGTGCAGAGAAACCAGTGTAGAAATGAAGTGCAGTATCAGCATAATGATCAAAGACAGAATGTAAATGATGCCAGAATACCATTAAACAATGTAAGAAATCAGAATGCAAATAGAAATATTAATACTAATCAGTTTGATAAACAACCCATGCAGTTGGATAGATTCAGACAGCTGGTATTTGATGGTATTCTTGGGTATCCAAACCCCATTGACAAGCATGTAAGGCTGCAAGTGCCAAAATTTTCAGGAAATAACACTGTGTTAGGGGAAGATCATCTAAAAGCCTTTCAAAATGTCATGGACAATTTTGAAGTTGAACATGAGGATGTTTTCATGAAGTCATTCATGCAATCTTTGGTTGATGAGGCTAGAGAATGGTACAAGAATTTGCCTGATCGGAGCATTTCATCATGGGATGATTTCAAAAGGATGTTTAAGGAGCAGTATGGTGACAAAACTAACCCTAGCTTTTTTGTAAATGAGTTCACCAGTATCACTAAAGGGTCAAATGAGCAGGTTGCAGATTTTAATGCAAGATTTACTAAAGTATTGAACAAATTGCCACATCACATGAGACCAAATGAACCAATGTGCATAATATTGTATATCAATGCATTTGATGCCAAAACTGCATATGGGTTAAGAGATAAAGGTCCTGCTACTCTCAGGGATGCTTTCAAGATAGCAATAAATATTGAGAACAATAGGAAAGCATCAGGCAAGACAAACAGGAGGGATGATGTGAAAATTCTGCAGAATCCAAACAAGCCTCCAAACACTCAAGGTAATACATATGCCCTTGAAGATAAAATAGATAAACTGGCAAATGTTGTTAAGGACCTAAGCTATAGACTGGCTAGAAGTGAAAAAGGGATAGGTCCTGATAGGCAAGCTTACCAAAGACATGAAAAGAGACCATCATTGCATGATATGCCATATAATACCAATTGGCACAATGGTAAGCCTGTATTTCCACATAACAACACAAATCAAAGAGCTCAACATACCAAGGAAACTCCTGATCTTTTGAAGAAAGCTATAAATATTGTTGATGATACTCCATGGTGCATAATCTACCAAATGCCACATTCACAGTCACAATGCATGATTGCTTAGTTTTTGTATGATAATGATGTGTCCTGTAATGAATGCAATGAGCCACATTACGTATAGGATGATGACGTTAATATGTTGTCCATAAGTAGGGAGCAACCTCATTATGATGCAGATGAGAGTACAGATGATGGAACTCAGGCCTATCAACAGGTTTTTTATGATGAGGATAATGAAGATAGTTATGTGTATGCTTAGGGCTCACACAGTTTTTTGAGTAACCTGCAAAGACCTTTTGATGAGGAAATTAGGGCCCTCATAGCTACAGCAGTGGCCCAAGTCAAAAGTAATTACAATCTTAGAGGTAAAGCTCAAATAAGCAGCCCACATCAGCCAGAAGGCATTTCTGCAGGCCAGCCAAGTCATAAGGGGATTGAACCACAAAAAAGGCAGTGGGGTAATAACAAGCAAAATTTTAAGCAGAGAACAGGTCATGAATCTCAAGGACCAAAAAATAGAATCCTCCAAGTTGAGGATCAAAGTAAAGGTTCCCAAAACAAGAATGACAGTCAAGTAGCCATAAAGACTAAGGCCGGATCAGTTCAAGATAAGAATAAAACCATGGAGCAGGCTACAAATGTCATACAAAATTATGCTCCATTTGATATAGCTTAAGTCTTGTCTCAGGTAAAGGTTTATGTCCCATTGATGGAACTGATGAAGGTTGAAGAAATCAAGAATAGGACGGTATCCCTAATTTTAGGAGTACCTCATCAAGCTAAGCAAAATGTTCAGATCCAAGGTGAGAAGCATGTCTTATGTAATGAAGAAGATGAAGCTCCTGAGGTGTATTTAGGGGTGACCATGACAAAGTGCCCTTCACAAGTGGAGCCATTTTATGTATCCCTGGTTATAAATGGAAAAGTAATTAGAAATTGTATGCTTGATTTTGGAGCATCTACAAATATCATGCCTTTAGCCATCATGCAACAAGCTGGATTGAAAATAGACAAGGCATGTGGAAAATGTTATGCTATGGATTCCAGAGAGGTACCAATTATTGGAATCATGAAGGATGTGGATTTTAGACTGGCAGCATTTCCTAAAAAGAGCTACAAAATGAATATAACAGTGGTTGACATCAAGCCACAGTATGGTATGCTGTTGTCAAGAAGATGGGTAGCATTGATTGGTGGAAGTATGCAACTAGACCTCTCATATGCCATGATTCCAATGAATGGCAGGGATGTTAAACTGATTAGAGAAGAAAGATCATCAGAGACAGTGGAAGACTAGGAATCAAAAGAACATATATGCTTTGTGAACACTGACTGTGATAACTTCAAGGTTGTCTCAGATAATAAAGAGGATAAGGAGAAACATGTTTGCATTGAAGAGCTGGACCAACAGGGTTTATGGACCATGTATTTTGATGGAGCTTGTGCAAAGGAAGGTTCTGGAGCTGGAGTTGTTTTCTTGTCTCCAAATGGTAAGCTCCTCAAGTTCTCCTTCTTGCTAAGATTTGCTTGTACAAACAACATTGCAGAGTATGAAGCCTTACTCTTACACTTGAATATAGCTCTCAAACATGGAATCAAGATGCTAAGGGTATTTGGGGATTTTTAGTTAATTGTATCCCAAGTTAGAGATAGGTATGCTTCAAAAAACAAAAGATTAAAACAATACAAGCATGTTGTTTGGGATATAGTTGAATTATTTGATGCATTTTCAATAGGCTGGATAGAGAGATCAAAAAATGTCATGGCTAATTTTTTAGCTAATGTGTGTTGGTCATGATGTTATTCATAAACAAGCATAGAATAAAAGTACACATTAACCTTTATTCATCTTGAAAGATACTGTGAATTCAAGGAATTCGAGATCCCAAGTCTCCGGTGATTAGGTCTTAATCGTCTGACGTTACTCAGAGGTTAATGTGAGTTGTTGTTTCCATTTTGGGGCCTTACGTGAAAATGTGCCATCATCATGACATTCCTGCAGAAATTCTTTACAGAGAAGTCATATTATGCAGTTATTAGATGAAAAGATGTAGAAATACCTCAATCTTTGCATGATATTTTCAATTGTGCATGCTTTGCATCCAAATATGCTAAATATTTGTGATTACCTACAAGATGTCTGCATATTTGCGATTTTCGCTTAAGATTATCAATTATTTGCAATTGTGGTAGTGAAATGTTCTGAAATTAAAAGAAATTAAAGGAATACTACAATTTAAAGTTGAATCTTCAGCTATTGATCCACATACATACTAGATACTGTCATGATGAGAAGAAATCAAACCATATGTTCACCAGGATGTTCCACAGCTAGATACAGTTGATGCAAACTTCAGAGGATGATGAATGAAAACAATACATGCAACATGATGAGCACTCCAAGGGACGCAGCAAATCAAAGCACATATCCAGAATTCAAACACAGATTACTCAAGATTTACGAAGATTTGTAATCGAAATACTCTTCTCTTTCATTAAGTTTGCAAAAGACATGTACATATGCAATAACTTTGAAATAAGCCCTGAATATTTCAGCAAACAAATTTCAATTAAGTTTCGAATGTTTCAATAAGGCATTCCACCACCTTTTATAGAATAAGGTGAGGAATCCGTTACAAAAGATCTACGATCTAGATTCATCAATACATATCTACAGTCCTGATTCACTTGATTTTGTAAATCTTTACAAAAATGGCACAAGTTGCCAGCTGGCAACTATCTATACTACTTATGTTATTATCCCCTTCATGATGTATTTTCATCATGCTCTTCAGTTGATTCATGCGGGTCATCATCATGTGCCTCACTCTCCGAGCTTTCACTATCCTGATGATGACGCGGCTGCATATGGGGCTGCATACTACTACGGACCTGCTCGTATGAATGCACAACTTGATCTATCCCTCCACCATCTTGAGTCTTTGCCTTGATAATGGCGTGCTTATGTGCTTCATATTTATCTCTACCGTTGTCGAGCTTATTTTTCCTATCCTGCAGTGTTTCTTTGTATTTCTCCACCTGGACCTTGATCCTCATTATTTTGTCTATCAATTCCTCTGTCAAAGGGACAGGTGGACCATCTGTCTCTGCTTGGAAGTTGTTGTGTATAGCTTTAATGGCAGACTCTTCATCCTGATTCTCTATTTTTCCTTCCACCTTGCCTTCCAAAGCCTCCAGTATCACTGCCTCTTCAACCATTAAATCTCGCAGCCTCATGCTGACATCCCTCAGCTTATTATTACACCTTTTGAGGACTGCGCACTCAAATTGAGTGTCCTTATACCAAATATCAATTAGTAATGCTGTATTATTATTCAGTACCTGCTTACTGATAAGCAGTTGTGGATTTATATTTCTTATTTCCCCTAACAGGGTCAGGACTCTCTCCAGCTTGTAAGACCTCTTTTCGGTTTGCATTTGCAATCTATCCACTTTGGCCTTAGAGTCACTTAGGGTGCTCCACCTCTTCAAAGAGGCCTTCATTATTTCTATAGCATCATCCAATGTGGATGACATCCATCTCCTTATTACGGACACCTCATGCTTCATGATGTCCAATTTATTTACCTCCTCCTGAGAAATGGCAGTCAATGGAACTGCATGTTTAGTTGCGGTATCATCAAGATTGGTCAGCCCTTTGATATAGGCGTGCAACTGAGCAATGTGCTCTTTATGTTGCTTATTTTTCTCCTTCTCTCTTTTCACTTTCTGAATTAGAGAGTCAATGATATCTTTGCCCTCTTGACCTTCTTGGTCCTCGTTGGCAAAGCCCAAATCTACTGTACTAATCTGAAATTCATCGACGGTGATTTTACCTTTTTCCTTCTCCACCGCAGGTATGGCAATTTGTGCGGTCCTTCTCCCTGTTGCCGGATCTCTCTTGATGGCCGAAGTCATTCTGGCCTTCCTCCTTGGCTTCATTATGTCTACAGAAAACAGGGTGGAGACGTCGAATTCCTGAATTTCAATCTCCTCCTCAGCACTTACCTCTTTTGCCAACCACGGAGGCACCTGATCATGTTTCTCAACATCATCCTGATGTTCACCTATATCTCCCGTTTCTGTCAACAATTGTTGTGGAGATGGTGACTTCCTCAGTTCTTCTTCTTGATGTTCCTCTTGTTGTTGATCTTGAGGCACCTCCTCCTGTTGAGGGATTTCCTTCTCCAGAGGAGCATCTTCATGCTGCGGGGAACCTTGTGGTGCATCTATGTGCTGTGGGGAGCCTTGAGGCGCAGCTATGTGCTGTGGGGAGCCTTGAGGTGCAGTTATGTGCTGATCATGATGATCATGACCCGCCTCTACCATTATTTCATCTGTTCCCACTTCTTCTTCTTCTTGTGGTTTATCCACTGCACCAGATATTGGGGACTCTGCCTGATGTGGTGGAGATTGCTCTGCAGCTACTACTTCTTCTGAGTCTGCACCACCCACTTCTTGTACTTTGGCAGCTAGGTCCTCTAGTGTTTCTTTTTCACCAGCCCTCGCTTCCTGAACCTCTACTATAGCAGGTTCCTTCGTTGTATCCTGTGGACTTTGTTGGCCGGTTTCAAGAGCATGGCCTTCTGTCTCTGCCATCTCTATCTCTTGTGTTAGGTGACCCTTATCAGGTGATCCTGCTGGCTGTTTAGGACTTGCTTCCTGATTCTCTGTCAGATCCACCACTATAGGACTGGTCACCTCTGTGATCAATGTGTCTAGCCCTATCTCCTGAGCTATTTGCTCTGGGCTCTTTTCTTGCTTCTCTTCTACTTGTTTCATCTCCTCAAGCACTGTTTGAACCGTTGGAGGCTTGTGAGGAGTCACACTTACGTCAGCAGCAATTATTTCCATTTCTTGTGCAGCCACATCCTGCACTACCTCATCATCAGACAAGTTTATTGTCTCGTCTAGCGAGACATGCCCTTCTGCTTGTGTCTGGGAGGTCTCTTTCAACTGCTCCTCAGCAAGTTCAGTTTTGAACTTGACAATGGTAGGAAGTGGAACGTTGTGTTACAGTTCCTTGTGCACTTCACTACCCTCCCCTTGTGATGAAGTAGGGGGTTGGCTTATTCCACCTCTCATGGAGGTCCTTTGCTTCTTTGGTGGGGAAGACACCAGCACCTGCGGAGCTCTCCTCTTCCTTCTTATTATCAACGGAGTCTCCTCCTCCTCCAACTCTTCTTCTATGAGGGTCCCCTCTACTCCTAGTTGTTTAGAAGACTGACCCACCTTTTGGGTCTCAATGATTCCAGCCTCTGCTGTCTTACTTTTCTTGGGCCTGTCCTTTTCTGGAGGGGATGCTGATTCAGATCCTGACCCTGTGGCCTGCTCAGCTGTAAACACTGCTCTTTCAATTATAATCCCCTTTGGTCCCTGTTCCACCTTCTTACCCTTCGGGGGTCTTTTGCTCTGCTGCTGTGGTGGAGGGACCTTATCTCCCTTGGTCTTCCGTTTCTCCAACTGGAAGTCATCATATTCATCTGCGGGGATATCCTGCCCCTTTTTCTTGTTGTCCACCGTAATGGCAACACCCTTCTTCTTCAATGCCTCTACCTGTTCATCAACCCAAGCTTGGGTTAGGCGTAGAGTCCTGGAAATGAACGGGTCCAAGGATATATCCTCCTGCATAGTGAGGTCAGGTGCAGAGATGGTGTCGTTATATATCTTTTTCTCCTCATACTCATCTGCCATTGTCCTGCCATCATCCTTCTTTAATTGCTGAGGCAGGGAGATGCAATCAAACATTCTAACTTGGTTCAGAGTTAACCTCTGATACCTCCTCCTGCTGGCTTCTGCCTCATCCTCACAGTCAGCCCAAAAATCCTCTAGGTGCCTTTGGTGAACAGGCTTTCCTAGCACCTTCTGTACCCTACCGTAAGGATCATATGGTCTGGTTATTGGAAAGGGCTGCAAGTTCATCTTATTCAGGGTGACCATCACCCTCTTGATGTTATCAGAGTCAGGGCACATATAATTGCCGATGCTGATTGGGAACAAAATTGGCGGTAGCTTCTTGGCATCCTTGTACATTTGTACTATGGTGGAGCCCTGCCTGATGAATTCCATTAATACCACGGCGTCGGTAGGATACCTTGGTAGCATCAGGGGATGTCCCTCGAAACCTTCAACCCTGATATAGGAAAAGATTGCGAACTGTATGTACTAGGCCCCATGCCTGTAGACTGCCTCTTGAGCCTCCAAGCTCAATCTTTTTGTTCTGTCTTCTTCCATGGTCCTTACCAGATGCATAGAGAATGCATCATTGACCAGTTTGTAATCTTTCAGGTAGTTGGTTCTTTGCAGCTGAGGATGATGATCCCAAATATATGCCGCATTTGTGCCTGTGAGTTTCCCATCTGTAACCAAGGCATCAAAAGTGCCTCTATATGCACATGAATAAACAATATACGAGGACATGAAAACAACACAATTAGAACCTCCCAGGTTCATCAGTTGCTCATGCAGAGCATCACTTATAATTTGCCCCCACAGTGGCTTGGTGTCTGAATATAGACACATCATTATTATCCCATACATCCAGTCTCTGAAACTGCCAGTATCAGGTTGGCCAGTTACCCTGTTCAGGAGTGCGATCATGTACTGATACTCCTCATTAAAATCATACGTGAACAGGTGCACAGGAAGCTTGGCGGCTGCGTTATAGGTGATGTTCTCAGCCCGCCACGGATACATGTTCTTCCTAGCTGATTTCTTATTGGCCTCGTACTCCCTCTAAGACTTCTTCAGGTCCACACTTTTGACCTTGCTTCCCAGCGGCAATTCGAATGTCTGGGAGAGACCTTTGATGGAGAGGTCTGCATATACCCTCCCATGCTTCACTACCTACCTGGTTTGAGGGTTGTAATTCCGGGTGCACTCAATGACGAGCTCCGGAGATTCCATGGAGTAGGGAAAACCAGCGGCATTCCACAATCCAGATATGAACACTGCGTCCAGCACAGGACTCTTGTCATGCCCATTATTTAGCTTGGCTGACCAGGCTTCCAAATTAGTGCCTCCCTGATGGGTGTCTGTGATTGCTCCGTATTTAAACAGGACCCCCCTCTGAGCAGAGAACATGGGCTTGCTGAATTCTTCCTGACATTTGACTAATTGCTTCTCAGCCATGAGTACCTGCAATTAACGACAATCCTATCTCACAACAAGGTACATATATGCATGCATACTGCAGTTGAATTTATAAATCATTATGCCTACTGCATGAATTCCAACATTACTTAATCATATGGGTGCATAAACCAGAACTTACATCATCGCACCAAAATAGAAACAATATGATGAGGGTTTATTCACTTACCTGGTTGTGCAGATTTTCCTTTTATACCAGTAGATTGCCAAGACATTCTCAATTCAGCTGGTGATCACTTCTTCTTTCTGCTCGTGAGTTCAAATCACGCAAAGGTAGCTGGTATGCAGATATGGAAGCTGGTGCTCTGTAAAACAAGTTTATCATAAGGTAAATGTGAAAATGGCGGTTGAATTACCTTTTAACCTCGCATTTAGGGCGCATTTAGGGCAACTCTGACAGATTAGATCATGTTCCTTGCTTATCCGTGCGAAAAATGCAAGATCTCGCCAGGTGTTTCATTGGGTTCCGGGGTCGGCGGGAACCACCTACCATGGCTACGCGCATTAAATGATAATGGCGGCAACGGGAGCGGGAGAATATCCCTATGATAGGATATCATGAGGGCAGGATGATATTCGCAAATATCGGGTTGAGTTTCAATATCATCCTCCCTCGTATTGTCATTGTTATCGCGACAAGATTCGGGTGACAAAAGCACCTTTACTTCTACGTAGTACATCAGGAGGATATTTCGGTGTATCAGGTGATGTTTCAAAATATGATGATGACGAGACAAACTTACATCTCTCCCTCTTTTGGAATATCGGGATGATGTCATCCTGATATTCACTCTCCGTATCGGAAGTGCATCATGACGTCATCATCATATTAGACTAACAGGATCATGTTTTAGATAAAATCCTACGGCAATGTAAATGTGATGATGATGTCATCAGGATGTATGTTCCTCCATTTATCGTATTAGGATGATGTCATCAGGATATTTGCTAAGGGTGATATTTGCGTCAGGAGGATATAAAGACACATCGGGTTATATGCGAAATATGACGCTCGCAATAGACAAAACTGTTTGACGGGAAGAGTTTGCCACCAATTAAAGTTGACGTCTGAATATTCAAACCGAATGACATATCGGAGGGGGTGTTTCAAATATGATGATGAACTTCAACAATATGACCTTCCTCTTATGAATATCAGGTTTGACCAAAACTTTGACTGTTCATAACTCTTATATCCTGACAAATATTAAGGTGATGTAAAAGGCAAACCTGCCTGAATTTCAATGCTCTTTCAAAATATAAGGTCACAGAGATGAAACACGAACTTTCACAAACTAACCTCATGGTGACCTACCTCATCATGGTTTTGCATGATGATGCACTTGACTTACTTTTACCAAACCGCCCAGAAGCAGACGCACAAGCCAGACCAAAAAATGGGTCCCTGTTTTGCCAAGTCAAAATGGGGCGTGTTGTGTAACCACACAACAACTTGCCACCAAAGAAAACAAACAAATTCCAATGATTCAAGTGATGCGATCACATTCATCTATAGTATTCTAATTCCATATAAGCATAAGTATCATGACCCTATGAATGATAAAATTTCGTCATGACAACAATGCTAACAAAGGATCAGGTGTGTGCATATGATTAATTATCCTCATCTTGAAAGCAAGTTGAAAACATAAGTAACTGGTGTTAAACTACATAGTTGGGGATCATCCCTCATAGCCGACCTGGATAGAGCCTTGCTGCCAGCAGGCGTCTATAGCCCCGGCAAGGTTATCTATACAATCTCCCTAAGTAGAGCCCCACTGCCAGCAGGCGTCTATAGCCCCGGTAGAGTTACTTAGATGGCCTAATTTTATTTCCATTCTAATTTTCTCTTTAAAATTTGTATTTGATATCATCATGTTAGCTTATTTGTACAAGGTACAGTCACTTGCAGCTTTAGGTTGGAGATTGTATTGGTAGCAAAGGAGTCCCTTTAGATTTTTCACTTAACACCTATACTTGTACGTTCAACAAACCCAAGGCTGTTAGGTGTTTCATTGTGATTGATTCACTTTGATCAAGAAAAGGCATCCTGATGAAAAGATATCACAAACCTAATCATAAACACTTCTTATAATGAATCATAACCTATGTCTAAATGTGATCTCATTACTTGAATCTTAACAATTTGGTTATTTTCTGGGGTGATGAAGTGCACAATCCTGACTTACCAAAACAAGGTCCCAACCAACACAACAAAACAAGCAAAACAGACACACTGTACACACAACTATACAAATATACAATATGATACACATGACAGTTATGAAGTCATTCAGGCCTGGAAATAATGTTTGAGGAATTGTCCATTGACTGGCAATGGGACGTCCTCACCTATCAGGTTTTTAAGCCTATAAGTACTGTCTCCTAATATCTCAGAAATTTGAAAGGGACCTATCCATAATCTATCAAACTTACCATGGTCACCTTTCTTTTCATGGGCCTTATCCCACATCAGGACCAAATCGGATATCCTGAAAGCTTTAATTCTGGCTCTCTTGTCAAACCAGCGTTTGACAATAGCCTAATGTTTTGCAAATTGATCAATTGCTTGACTCCTTTTTTCTTGCAGGTGCATCAACTGAAGCAACCTGACTTCTTGTCTATTGTCTATGCCTAGGTATTCTTGGGCAAACTGTAGGGTAGGAATTTTTAAGTTTACAGGGAGGATTGGATCCACTCCATATACTAGTTGGAAAGGTGAGTTTCCTAATGCCGTTTTTATTCTAGTTCTGTCCACCCATAAGGCATACTTTAGGAATGAGTTCCATTCCCTGGGGTTCTTCTTTATCAGTTTTCTTATGATACTCAGTAAATTCTTGTTGGTGGATTCTGCTAAACCATTCCCTTGAGGATAATAATTGGATGAGAACTTAAGTACAATCCCATGGTCAAAAGCCCAACCGGATAACTTGGTGGAAATGAAGGCGGACCCATTATCACTTACCAATGCATAAGGAGTTCCATACCTGGTGACAATGTTGCTCTCCAGAAATTTAATGACATCATCTGCATTGCAAGTTTTGCTGCTAATAGCCTCAGTCCATCTAGTACAATAATCAATAATTGTTAAAACATACCTATGCCCTGAGGAAGACGGAGGATTGATTGGTCCTATGAAGTCCATCCCCCACTGTGCAAATGGGCGCTCTTCCATTACTGGTTGCAAGGGTTGTGCAACATATTTCTCTCTATTGGCAGCAACCTGGCAAACATGACAACATTTAACATGATCAGCTGTGTCTTTAAAAATTGTAGGCCAGTAATAGCCTGCTCAGAGGATTGCATGTGTTGTGGCCAACGCTGATCCATGTGCCATTCCAAACTTATCATGTAATTCTGTCAGGACTCTACTTGCTTCTGGCTTCTCTAAGCATCTAAGGTCTATTCCTTCGTAATTCTTCTTGAACAAGGTTCCTCCCTTCATCATATACTTTTGGGATCTTATCTTTAAGGCTCTTCTCTGTGAAGCCTGCATCCTTGATGGACATCTTCCAGTAATCAGGATGTGCCTGATATCTGAATACCACTCTTTATTGTCTTTCTCATTGATCACATATTGCTGACTAGTGATGTTGGGATCAATCTCAGATATCATCTGGCTTAGAGCTTGTCCTCTTACCAGCTTCATCGGTGTAATTTCCATGTCATACTCTTGTAATACAGTAATCCATTTAGCTCTTTTCTCACCAGGCTCACTTTGCATCAGCAACATCTTCACTGCTGCGTCAGGCACCACAGCAATCACTTTGCTTCTAAGTATGTAATGTCTGAATTTCTTTACTGCCCTGACTAATGCAAGTGCTTGTCTCTCAACATCTACATATCTCAATTCAGCATCCCTGAAAGGACAACTCATGAAGGCAATTGGTTTCTCTTCTTTCTCTTCATTGCTTTGAGTTAACACTGCTGCAGAGGTATATTCTGAAGCAAATGAATAGATGTAGAAGTCTTTGGTGTAGTCTGGACTAATGAGGACGAGAGCATCTGAAATGGCCTTTTTTATATCTTCAAATGCAGTCCGGGCTTCTGGTGTCCACTCAATTTGTGCATCTTTTTTCAACATAGCATTTAAAGGTCTGACAATCTCAGCAAAGCCGGTGATGAACTTCCTCACAAAGTTTATCTTACCAAAGTAAGACTTGAGTTCCTTTTTGCTTCCTGGAAGTTGTAACTTCATAATAGATTCCACCCTGTCAGGATCAATGATAATTCCATCCTCTGTGATCAGGTGGCCTAGTAATTTTCCTGTTGTGACTCCAAATATGCACTTCTTGGGATTCAAAGATATTCCATATTCTTCACATTTCTTCAGTACACTTCTGAGATCAGCAACATGATTCCTCCTTTCCTTGGAGAATACCGTCAAGTCATCCATGTAGATGACTATGCACTTTCCTATTAAACCTCTGAAAGCTATGTCCATTGCTCGCTGAAATGTAGCTCCAACATTTATGGGTCCAAAGGGCATACGTCTATATGCAAATATCCCCCACTTTGTGGTGAAGGCAGTTTTCAATCTGTCAATTTTGTCAACCATTACTTGGTTGTATCCTGAAAAGCCGTCCAAGAAGGACATCATCTTGGCTCCATTTACTATCTACAGAACTTCATCTAGTGAGGGTAAAGGATAATTATCCTTTTCTGATGTTCTGTTCAAGTTTCTGAAATCTACACATAACCTGATGTCTCCATTCTTTTTCCTGACTGGCACAAGATTAGCCACCCAAGTGGAGTGCCTGACAGGAAATATTATCCTGGCATTTAACAATTTCTTAACTTCTTCAAGAATTATTGGTTCGAGCAAAGCATTGACTGGTCTCTGCTTCTATCTGAAAGGTTTCGCATCCGGCTTGAGAGGTATAGTATGAGTTATGACAGAGGTGTCATACGTCTTCAGCTCATCATAAGTCCATGCAATTACATGTATGTAATCCTTGAGGGCCTGAGTTATTCCTTCTAACTCTTCTGGTGTGCAAACCTTACCCAACAAAACATTTTTCTTGTCATCAGATTGTCCAATATTCACTTGTGAATATTGACCTCCATCTGCCTTAGGCAGATCTTTATGTTTAAGCATATTATCCAAATCAAAGGCTCTTTCCAACTCAATCATACCTTTGGGGATTCTGTTGCTAGGTAACTCTAATATCTCATCTTCTTCCCAAACATGATCCTCCACTCCATTCTCATCTATGATCTGAGCCTCAAATATGTCTCTATTTGAAATGAAGTTCAGAATGTGTTGATCATCATCAAACACCTGGAGATTAGTCACATTGTCAGGTATTGATGGCACTGACACCAGTTCTACTGAAAATCTCTGTAGACCAGATATAGACAGTGGCTCCAATGTACTGGCAGCTTGAGCTAGCACATCTGCCCTGTGGTTTTGTTCTCTTGGTAAATGAGTGATATTAAAGGCGTCAAAGTCCTCCATCAGGTCCCACACACGATGTTTGTAATTTGATAGTTTTCTGTAGTTACAGGAGTAAATTCCTCTTACTTGCTTCACAACTAGCTCTGAATCTCCAAAGACATGCAGAATCTTTACTTTCCTCTTATGAGCAAACAACATTCCATGAATCAAAGCCTCATACTCTGCTACATTGTTGGTACAGGGGAATTGTAATCTGTAGGCTGCCAGATAGGATTTCCCAGTTGGATCAATCAGGTCTATTCCTACCCCAGCACCTTGCTTAGATTTGGATCCATCAAACCTCAAGATCCAAGGTTTATCTTCAGTAGGACCTTTAGCTGAACTTTCTTTTCCCTTTGCAGCTCTGGCTGCTGCTCCACCTGATATCCATTTTATCTTAGGGACATCATCATCTTTAAGTTTCTTCTTTCCCTTTTCTTGTGAGCCTGATGGCTTTTCTATCCTCTCTTTCTTTTCAGCAGGAGGATGATCTTCTGAATCTACAGCTGCATGCTTTTTCAGGATGTGTAAACATAATGAGCAAGTTGTTTCTGAGTGAGGTGCCTCGTGCAGCCTACACCAATTTTTAATTAAGACCTCCCGAGGAGATTTATGCTGCCGTATCACCTTCTCTATTTCCTTTTCCAAAAATTCTTTGAACTTCGTCAGGTCACTACCTTTGTCCTCATCAGACAATTCATAATCTAGTTCCATAAAGCAATCACTCCTTGGGGTGATCTTTTCTTTCATTTCATTATTTACTTGGAGAGAGACTAAAATTTCCTTCGTTTCTGGGATAGGATGCTCATCATGATCTGTCGGTTCTTCAGTTCCTACAAAAGACGGATAAGAGTTATTATTGTCATCATCATCAAATGTAACATTTACCTCGGAATATGATGATGATGCCTCGCTATATGTTTGTTCTAGCATCATCATCTCTAAGCATGTTTCACATGTCTTCTTTGAATGTGCTTCGTCGTGTAACCTGCACCATCCGTCAATCAAAATATCATTAGCCGGTATATTTAACAATTGACAACGTTTTACCTGCCTAGACAGATGTATCTCAAAATCTCTGAAGCGATCTATTTCATTCTCATTATCGGGATAATTATCAGTTTCTATGATTGGCATGTTCTCCTGATCATCATCATCATCATGATGATGCAGTTTAAGCATCATGATCTCTTCTATTTTGACAGTCTGCGGCCTGATGCAATAAACTCCAGGTTCTACATTTACGTACATGATCTCATTTGTTCTATTGTACTCAGTTATCATATGTTTCATTCTTGGTTCAGCATCAATCCTGATCTGATTAGGTATACCTTTCCATGGTAACCACATATGACTAAAATTTGTAGACATATATCCATTAAGCGTTTTAGACCAATCGTGGCTGAGCAACATCCCGTACGTATCAGGTATGTCTACTACTTGAATATCAATGTAATACTGGATCCTAGGATCAGATGCTAGCTGCATGTGGATATGAGTTAATTCGCCTACTACACTTACTTCTGTTTTGTCCAACTGTGTGACTTTCTTTAAGGATTTAGCAGGATGTAGTCCTAAGGCATTGCATATTCACAAGGGCATAACATTCGTTGAGGCTCCCGAATCTACTAGACAATTGTGCAGGTTCTTACTGAACATTCTTATGGTAAGGAGGAACGGAGGTGATTCAGTTTTATCCCTATACAAGGTCATGTGGGAGGTTTCCACAGCTTGGACTGTAGCTGACAATTTAGGCTTGATAATATTATCCTTAACAGCATGATCCTTGCCACTGGATTGATTCGAAAAATGGCTATCCTCTTTGGGGGCAGGATCATCTAAGGACTTCATGAATGCCCTTTTGATGGCAGGGGTTTTCAGTAACTCAGACAGGGATAGGCTGATCTTAATTTTCTTCATTTCATCAGCAAGATAGCTGACCAACTTGTCAGATTCATGAGGTGTGTTCATAATCTTTGATACTGTGTTTTGAGGTGACAAGTACTGAGCATTCACCTTAGGGAAGGTGTATTGAAGTTGTTTGGAGGTAGAGATGATTTCAATGGACCAACAGGTCTGTTGGCATTGCTCCTCAAGTTATAATTGTGCTTACCAGGATATTGCTGCTGATATGCATGTACTTCTTCACGTTCCCTTGCAGGCTCATTTTCATCTTCAAAGGGGAAAACATAGTTTGTTTCAAAAGCTAAGGCCGATTCTTCATATGCATGGTTACAATTCTGACGAGGTTCATTTGTGTAGGCTTCTAGCACAAAAGCTGAGTCGTATCCACAAGGAACAATCTCATTTCCTTCTGCATGAGGTGGATTTCCAGAAGTGTTAGACACTTCAGTCTGAAAGATGCTAGCAGCAATTCTAAATTGTGGACAGTCTAACTCTGCATGTGCATTAGTATTGTGGATCCTACACCAATTAGTAAGAGCTGCCTCAGCAAGATTGACTCTAGTAGTCTATTTGGCTTCAACAGGAGGCTGATTGTCCAGGGGTGATGGCAATGAACCATTATTTGGCCTAGAATTCCATACTCTGGGCTGTCTAGGTGGATTATTGTTATTTCCACCATTATTGTTGAAATTATTGTTGTTATATCCTCTATCAGGATAATTTGGTCTGTCATTAGAATAATTTCTGTTCTGACTGGACTGGGAATAAAAACTCTGATTTCTCAAGTGTGTCACTTCTGTGGTGAGTTTTCTTAATTGAGCAAAAATTTCTTTGATTTCCTCCTTTTCTTCTTGAGCTTTGGCCACTACATTTTCAGTCTGAGGCTTGAAGAAAGAGGATCCATGGTTATTGTTGGATAGATCAGCACCCTGAGGTATCTGGGCTTGTGCAGGGTACTGTGGCACTTGGCTATTTCCATTGGGAGGGGGCATGATACTTAGTGGAGGTATTTGCAAAGGGGCAGGCATGACTGCTAGAGGTATTGCTGTTCCATTAGGATACTGCGGAGAATATGTGCAGGATATGATGCGGGATATTGTGAATGCATGCCAGGCAAGGTAGGAAACACTATGTTTGGAGTAGGAGCAGGTATCAACTGCTGATTCACTTTGATAGCTTCTTGAAAAGCTCCTGTCAATGTAGTGATCTCAGGATGTGTTCTCCTGATGAACATGGAAGTTAATGGATCCAGAGCCGAATAATAGATACTCTGGGCAGAGGCATCAGATACTACATATGGGGCAACTAACTTGGACAACATTTTCTGAAACCTAGCATTGAAATTGGCAATAGGTTCATGCTCAAATCTTTTAATCGTGGCAAACATATGGTAATTCATAGATGGATCAATAGGGACTTTGAACCTGTCAAGAAAGGCTTTCTCTAAGACATCCCATGAACCAACAGAGGCTTGGCCAAGACTAATGAACCAATTATAAGCATCTTCCCCTAAGGAAAAAGGAAATAACCTGCACACCACATCTTGATGTTCTATTCTGGCTCTGCAGCAAGCCTCCTTAAATGTCTTGATATGATCATCAGCATCTTGATAAGGATGATATTTTGGACACAGTTTGTCTGGATTCTTTGGTAGCTCATGATATGCATTAAAGGTCAAAGGTGACTCCGCTGCAAAGAAAGACATTGCAATCACAGGAGGTTGAGCTGATGTTGCAGCTGGCTGGGGTTGAACCAAAGGTAATCCCTGAGGCTAAACAGGAGGTGTCACAGATATCCCGGAAGGTACTTGTAAACCAACGGGAGTTACAGGAGGAGGTTCTGGTGAAGCTCCTGACGCACTAGACCCTGGAGTATGATGAATGTCTACGGTTCTAGGTCTAAAACCTCTAACTGGTAGTTCCTCGAAGATTCCACTAGATCTAGACCTGGTATTTATCCTGTGAGCCAAGATTTCTCAATTTTGAGGCAAATTGGCTGAAACTTTGCAAATATTGGCTGGATTTCACCAGATGAGGTGATATTTGCAGTCAGATGGTTAATCAAACTGGATATTTATGAAATATTTATGAAGAGACTGCAAGTATGACAGGAGATTTAGGGTATAATGACCCTAGCACGAGATCTCAAGTATCTACAGCCTAAACTCTTCAAAGTTCGAACAGATTTACGGATCTTTGACCAATATTAGTGAATTCAGAATGATCTACTGTAAAGCTTGCAATATTTATGTAAGATCTAGAAATCTTCACACGAAATGAGCATATATGAGCTTCTTACAGTAAATATTTACGTAATATTTGAAATTCACAAACTATCTGAGGTTACCTTACTCTCTGCATCATAGAACCTGAAAATAATGATGATGAGCGTAGTATTCCAGATGCTGCCCTCCTTCTAGCGCCAATTTATGTAAGCTAGACCAAAAAATGGGTCCCTGTTTTGCCAAGTCAAAATGGGGCGTGTTGTGTAACCACACAACAATGTGGCAATAAGGCCAGATGATATCACTCTATCAGATGTTACAAATGTTGAAGTTAAAGTCAGACCTGCAGTACCAGAAAACATATGTAGTTGGCAAGTGTTTGATGATGACAAGGACTTGTTAAAATTTTTGCACTGCATAGATGAATATGAGAACCAAGAAATTGACTTTCAAGCTTTTGTAGAAATTGTAAATGGAAAAGAAACTCTTATGGGGAAAGAAGTAATTCAGTTGAAGACTAACAAAATCCCTAGAGGGTTAGTAGCTTTAGAAAGAGCTTTTGACAATAGAGACCAATTGGTCACAAAGATATCTCCCACAAACAAAGATGATTTAGAAGAGATAAATTTGGGGACATCGCAGGCCCCCAAGAAGGTGTACATTGGTAAACAACTCAAACCACACATTAGGAGCATGCTGATTGCATTACTGAAAAGATATAAGCATGTTTTTGCCTAGTCATATGAAGACCTTAAAGCTTATAGAGAAGACCTATTCCAGCATGAGATCCCTTTGAAGCCTGGAGCTAAGCCATTTAGACAGAAGCAAAGGCCTATTAATCCTACCTTGTCTCCAAAAATGCAAGAAGAACTCAAAAAGCTTAGGGAGGCTGGAATAATTGTGCCAATCAGACATTCAACTTGGGTGTCTAACCTTGTCCCAGTCAGAAAAAAGAATGGTGATATTAGGCTTTTTGTTGACTTTAGAAATTTGAATGTATCCTCCTTAAAGGATAATTACCCATTGCCTAATATGGAAGCTATGTTGCAAAAAGTGACTGGTTCTGAACTCCTATCCATGATGGATGGATTCTCAGGTTATAACCAGGTGAAGGTAAAGGAATCAAAACAATACAAGACTGCCTTCACCACTCCATGGGGAACATATGTATATGTTAGAATGCCATTTGGACTGATAAATGCAGGTGCTACATTTCAAAGGGCAATGGATGTTGCTTTTGCAGGGTTGATTGACTCAATCCTGGCTATATATCAGGATGATCTGACTACATATTCAAAGAAAGAAGAGCAGCATTGTATGCACTTGGAACAGATTTTTATTAGAGCACTAGAATATGGTATTTCTTTAAATCCAAAGAAGTATGCTTTTGGGGTGGTTGAGGGGCACATTGTCTCCAAGGATGGAGTTAGGATTGATCCTGAAAGGGTTGCTGCAATTGATAGGATTCAGATGCTAAAAACAGTAAAAGGAGTTCAATCCTTCTTTGGACAAATAAATTTTGTTAGGAGATTTGTTCCCAACTTTGCAGAAACCACAAGGAACATTTCTAAAATGTTGAAGAAAGGTGAGACTATCAATTGGGAAGGTGAAGCAAGCAGATCTTTTCAGGACATCAAGGAAGCAATCAAGATGGCCCCTGTTCTTAAATCTCCTAATTTCTCTAGGCCATTTCAATTGTTTTCATTTGCTTCTTTCCACACTATTGCTGCATGTTTGTTACAGAAAAATGAGGATGGTTTTGAGCAGCCCATAGCTTTCTTCAGTATGTCCTTACAGGCTTCTGAGTTAAAATATGATATCACGGAGAAACAAGCATATGCACTAGTTAGAGCAATCAAGAGTTTCAGGCCATACCTAGTAGGATCCCAAATAGTTGCATATGTGCCTCATGCAGCAGTCAAAGACATCTTCACTCAGCAGGTGCAGATGGATAAACAAACTGTAGGAGTTTAACATAGAGATACAAATTACCAAGTTGGTAAGAGGACAAGGATTAGCCAAAATGATGGCACAGTCAAACTTGGAAGCATGCCAAGTCAATGTAGTCCAGAATGAGATTGTCAATGTATCTAAATTTGAATGGTATAAGGACATCATATATTACTTGCAAAATCTGAATTGTCCTTCCCATTTCAGTGACAATCAAAAGAGAACTTTAAAACTACAAGCAATCAGGTATGTCATTGTTCAAGGTGAGATGTACTGGAAGAACCTTGATGGTATGCTGCTAAGATGTGTGGATGAAGATGAAGCTAACAGTGTTTTGAATGACATGCATGAAGGATTGTGTGGTGGACATTATACTGCCCAAACAACAGCTCATAAGATCTTTAGGGCAGGATATTGGTGGCCCACTCTCTTTTCAGATGCACAAAGGCTAGTAAGGAAATGTGACCCTTGCCAAAGGTTCTCAGGAAAGTTAAGATATGAAGGTGCACTACCCCTTAGAACTGTAACTATGGATGCTCCATTTCAGCAATGGGGAATTGACTTCATAGGGGAAATTACAAAGAAATCAAGTGGGGGGCACAGTTGGATTTTGGTAGCAACTGATTACTTCACTAAATGGATTGAGGCCATTCCAACTAAGAGGGCTACAAGTAAGGTGGTGATGGATTTCATACTAGAAAATATTATCATCAGGTTTGGAGTGCCATTCAAGATAGTCACTGATAATGCTATGTGCTTCAGATCTGGTGAATTTGTTGATTTTTGCAACAAATATGGATAAATCTATCATATGCATCACCATATCACCCACAGGGAAATGGTCAAGCAGAGTCAAGCAATAAAAGCCTCATGAAAATCATCAAGAGGATAGTGGATAAGAACAAGAGAGCTTGGGATTCAAAGTTAAAGTTGGCATTATGGGCTGACAAGGTGACAGTAAAGAAGGCAATTGGAAGGTCCCCTTTTGAACTGGTATATGGTGCATCAGCCAGGCTACCTATAAACAATCTCCTACCAGTTTATAGATTCATCCAAAAGAATGATGAGGAGATTGAAGACTCCATGACAAGAAGAATAAACCAGCTGGTTGCACTAGATGAAAGCAGAAGGAAAGCCCAATAGATCAATCTCAAGAGACAACAAAGTGTGAAGTATCTGTTTGACAGGAGAGCTGCAGAAAGGAAGTTCCAGATAAATGACTGGGTGCTCATTTGGAATGCAAGAAGTTAGGGCAAGGGCAAACATGGTAAGTTTGAACCCTTATGGATGGGCCCATATCAGGTTTGCAATACTCATGGGGAGGATTCCTATATCCTCCAGGCCCTAGATGGTGAGATGTTGGAATTGCCTGTGCATGGTCAATTCCTCACGTTTTATTTTGCATAAGTGATCTGCCTCTATGCACAGTTGTAAAATATATGTATATTGTTTGTAAATGCCTTGTATAGTCATTCCCATTTTGAGTTTTGGGTTTTTGCTGGTCCGCCCAGAGGTCTGGTTCTTGCTACAACCTTGTGCTTGCACATCCCCAATCGGAGCCACTGTTGGTGCCTGCTTAATCAATCAAGTCTAAAGTGCTTAACATGCAGACACCTTCCCAAGGGATCATCGAGTTTTTCTATCATCAAGTGTTCATCAGGGTGACTTTGTGTGTCGGGCAGATGAGAATAGGGTTTGTCGATGCCTTGTGTTCAGCCGATGAGGATGGGCAATTGGTGTGATATGATATATCAGCGGCCGAGGTTGATGTCTTTCCAACAAGGCAGGTCACACTGACAGTGTGTGACTTGGGGTTTTCATCGACGTAACATTGCGTATTGGCAGAAGTGTTTTTGGTTCCGCCGATAGGAGGGGGTCACCCTGACAGAGGATGCTTTGAGGTTTTCAGCGGTGTGTCCATCGGTGTAAATTTTGATGTCGGCGAAGGAGCTTCCTATTGCTCTGATGGTCTTGTTCACACCGAAGGCAGTTTGGATATATTTCAGGGTGACATAGACCATTGAGCGAGCCGGTGAGGGTTTCACCGATAGTCTATGTTTGGCCAACGACGAGGGATGTGAAGTGCCTATCGGCAAGAGTAATGCTTTCGATGAGGAAATTTTGTGGCTCGCCAATGTGTTTAGTCACACCGATGAGGTTAGATTGGTGGCCATCGGAGAGAGTTGGTGCGTCGGCGAGGGTGGATTGCATTGAGCTGTGGGGTTGGTCTCACCGAAGGAAGTGGGCTATTGGTAGGAGTTAGGCCGATGGGCTATTGATGGAAGGTTCATGGGTTGAGCAGGCAAAACGCTCGACACTTTATGTGCTTGCGGCTGTGTTTATTAAGTGCTAGTAAGGTCTCCATGGGGTGCATGTGGGACAATACTTCCTGCATGATTTGAATTTTTAGTGAAATGTGTTTTGGTGGGAAGATGTCAAACTCATTGTTGTTGCATTTCTCGGTGGCCGCGGGTGGTTGACCCATCAATGACGATGTGCAGAGGCATGGGTGAGCGGTCGAGTAGTCATGTACCTGATTTATGGCAAGAGAATTCTCCAATGGTGACGCAAGGCTCGAGCTCATCTGCTTCCTGTCCTTCTCTTGTTTCTCCATGTTTTGTCCCCTACTACATTGATGACTTCTGAGTGCCATTTCTCATGAACTGTATTTGGCAGATTTTTGACTTTTGGCCATGTAATTAATTGCTGGGTACAGTTCCTTGTGGTATTAGAGGGACTCTGTTGCTCATTTTTGTTGTTGTTGAAAACTGGAAATCTCTGGCTCTGTAGTAAGATACGACTGGTTTTGGTTGCTCTGTGCAAGAAGTCTTGTGAGTTTATGTATCTCTTGTTGTATGTCTCATGCATGAATCTACTGATTTCATGATTGATTTTATATGAGTAATGTTGTATTTGCATGTGTTTTGTTAATTATGACTCCAGTATTGCATGTGTCCTTCTTCTGAGTCTAGATATTTAAGGAATGTCTGAGATTCTAGTATATAGAATTCCTGTATTGAATGCTTGATCTTTCAACTTCTGCTCAAGGGGTAGATTAAAGTGTTTTCAGATTGAGTATTGGGAAGGGTATACTGCAATAGGGATGCCATAAGTAGAGATAACTTAACACTCTGTATTGGGAGGTATCTGTAAGGCAAATATCACACAAATCCCCTTGAAATCTAGTTTTAGTGTGTTCATGCTGAACATTCACAGGTGTATGTCTATTGACTTCGAGCCCTGGATAGGCACCAATCTAGCTCTGTGTTGATGTTATACACTAGGTCCAGGTTTGCATCCAAACATCAATCAAATTCAAACTCCAAAACAACCATTCGGACTGTAGAGGTAGTTTAGGACCAAAATCCTCTGATTCACAACTGAACATAGGCCCAAAGCTAGCCCCTTTGCTCTTATCTCATAGTTTTGGTCTACTTATAGGAGGATTTATCTACTTTGTGTCAGCATCCCAGTCAGTGCATAGTTATATCTCAATGGGTGTTGAATAGGGAATACCCCCCTAGGTTTTGCAGAGCCTGAAGAAGAAGAGGAGATAAAAATAGAGTCTATCTCCTATATTGTTGGCCCCTGGCCCAGAGATCCTATTGATCATTGATGGCTACCTTGTAGGGAAATCTGGGAAAAAGTATCCAGTCTAGGAAAAAACCAACAAACACTAGTGAGATGTTATAGTTAGACAACAACGATAACAACAAACGAACACATCATCAGCTCTGATACCAACTTTGAACAATAGCTGCAAATGACAAATGATATGCGGATGAATAGAGTATTGAACATTTAAATAGATCTTATGAATATTATTATATCTAACACTCAGGAACAATACATTCATCATATTCTATTCACGAGTTATTGGGACCCACCAAAAGATGCTTATCTTCACATGGGTAACTCTTCGATAAAGGAGCTACTTTGTGTCCACTTTCTATGGATGGATTTCAAATTGTAAATCAAGAGAGAAGGTTAAAGATCTGCCCACACTCCCTATAAAAGGCAAGCGGGACGCCTTCATTTCTCAACGAATTCTAGGCAAGTGAAGTCTTAGAAAGCAAGAGTCTAAGTCAAGAGTCTATTAGGAGTTTGTCAAGAAGAATATGCTCTTCACTTTGTAGCTTTAAGCTGATCTAAGTGAATCAAAAAATCTGATGCAAACAAGTTTGAAGTATTGTAAAAGCTTTTAAGCTCCTCTTTCTGTAAGTATGTTTGTATCATTACCAGCGCGCATTGAATATGATGAATGTATTGTTCCTGAGTGTTATATATAATAATATTCATAAGATCTATTTAAATGTTTGATACTCTGTTCATCCGCATATCATTTGTCATTTGTAACTGTTGTTCAAAGCGGTAGTCCGTTTGGTGCGCTTGAAGGCTTTCATCTATCGACTGCTAGAACCTTCCTCAAAGGTAACTCTTGGTTCTTCTTGTTCGTCGACAGCTTGATGGATGAGAGGACTATAGGGATTTTCTTCACAATACAATTGTTCTTCTCTTATGGAAGTTTGCAATGGTAACTGAACAAGTCCACTTGAGTTGAACTGATTGATCTAAAGATGCATGGATAGAAGGAACCACAAGAATTACTTTTGATAATTCAGAAAAAAAAGTAGTTCCACAAACTGTGAAGCTCCTATTCAAATAGGATTTGATGGTTTTATTGATAAACTAACATTTGTTCAATTTGAGGTAGATGGATATGAAGGTGTGATAGGAAGCAACACTATTCAACAATGGGAACCTTTTACCATTGATTCTAATTTCATTATAATTCAGAATAGATATCAGGTTCCACGGCTTTATCAAGATCTAACTTATACAACTAAGTTAGAAAAGGAAAAGAAAAAGAAACAAGTTAATGCTATTTGGTTAGCCAAACAAATGGATGCAGGTCAAGAATCTCTGACAGAGATTAAAACCGCCTTTGCTACCACATTACTTACAAAAGACTTGAAGAAGTAGAAAAGGAATCTGACATGTGATCTCCCTCTCAAAAGAGATCCTCAAGGTAATGAACTCATACCTAAACCAAAAGCTAAATACTTTTTAATGAGTTCATCTAAAGAATTAACTTGTAGAACAGAAGTTGCAGAGCTAGAAAAGCTTGGCATAATCCAAACTTCTAAATCCCCATTCTCATGTCATGCAATGTATGTTCCAAAGGTTGATGGGAATGGAAAGGAATTACCTGAGAAATGGCTCATTGTCAATTATAATCCATTAAATGATTGTCTTGTTGACAATAGACATCCTCTTCCCAGTAAGGATCATATTTGGCAAACTATTCAAGGTAGCCATGTTTATTCCAAATTTGATCTAACAAAAGGGTTTTGGTAGATTGGTCTCAAAAGTGCTGACTTTTACAAAACAACATTTTCAGTTCCACAAGGCCTCTATGAATGGACTGTTCTTCCATTCGGCATCAAAACTGCCCCCTCCATTTCTTAGCAGAAAATGGATATTATCTTCCGGCCTTATGCCAAATTTATCCAACCCTATATTGATGATATTCTTGTCTTCAGCTAGGATATGCCTCAACACCTCAATCACCTCTGTCAATTCCTCTCTATTTGCCAACATCATGGTCTTGCTGTCAACCCCACAAAATCTTTCTTTGCTCAAAACCATATTGTGTTTATTGGCATTAATCTTCTTCCAGGGGGGAGAATGGAGGCCCAACCGCACATTTTGAACAAGATTTCCAATCTTGCTGTTACAAATGTTAAAGAATTGCAACAATTTTTGGGTCTTGTTAATTATATTGCAAGATTCTATTATAAGCTTGCTGAAGATAGAATTGACCTAAACAAACTTCTGGGAAAGATGCCACCACCATGGACAACCAAACATGATGCTCTGATCGAAAGAGTCAAACAAAAGTGTTCTCAACTGCCGCCATTAAAATTACCAGGTAATGGTTTCAAGATAGTAGAAATTGATGCAAGTGAAGATGCCTGGGTTGGTGTTCTTAGAGAACAAAAGACAACATCTCACAACCCCAAAGACAAAGGTGAGATTGTTCGATATATCTCTGGTAGTTTCAAGAACAGTGAAATAGACTACCATAGTACGCATAAAGAAATCCTTGTTGTTGTCAACACTTTCCAAGCATTTCAGATGTTTATTGCTGACAAGAGATTTTTGTTGAAAAGTGATCTACAAAATCTGCGGGGATTCTTTAGAAAAGAATCAAAAAATAAAGTTGTCTGAGGAAGACTCCTTATGTCGGCACAATTATTAAATACTTATGAATTTGATTTTATTCACCTTCCTAGGGGTGAAAATATTTTTGCAGATTTCATGTCTAGAGAAGGACACACTTCAGAACCTGTTCTTTCTAATGCAAAAGAAGAACCGTCTAGCATTGTTCAGATAATCCGAATAAGGGAACACCGTTGGTATGAAGAAAGCTGCCAAGAATGGAGTACAAATCCTTTCAAAAGAAGAAATCTCCATAATTTCAAAATGGCTAATGATTTTCTTTATGATCGTTTTAAAATGTTAGTAGCCAAACAACAGCTAACATATGCAGGATTATAGACTGATATACCATTCTTCCAGTTCTCAGCCAAAGCAGAACCTATTCATCCTGATGTTGGTCATATTCTTTAGAACTAGTGTGGGGACTTTGTTCTGCCTGTCCCCTTTCTCAATCCACTAGTAGAAAGACTAGAACGGTGGCTGAATGAGGAACATGGAAAGAATTTAATCAGGGATCTATTTCAAGGATCCTATCCACCTGCAGATAATATGGAGTTTAATGGGACATCATCCTATACAAGTTGTACCTTCAAACTCACATTCAACTCCCCTAATGAAAATCCAATCAACAGGCACCTTTGTCAAGTTTATGGACCTGTTGGATCTTCTTTAGTCTTTGAACATTGGAATATTCCAAACAGATTGTGATTTCTCCATTCTAAGACCATGCCAATTTGGATCCATACCAAGACCTACAGAATGGACAAAATGGATCAATGAAGTATTGCTCAAGGATTTTATGGTCCTTACAAAATGAAAACAATGAGCATTATTTGGAAGGAGGATGAGTCTACTCATCGTACACATATGGGATGCATACCACATTCTTCTAATCAGACATGTGCTAATTATGAGTATGATCCAACTAATGATCCAAGAATCCCAACATATAATGAAGAAGGCAATCTCCAAACATCCAACTTTAATCCCACTGATCCTCACTGTCATCCCTTTGCCAATTCCAATACTTCTGAACATAGCACGGGTTCCTAGGCTAATAGATGAGCATGTCATCCATCGAGAGCATCTATCATCTCATTGAAAATGATAGACGTGGGCCCTTCCATGGTAAAAGGGGAAAGCTTACGTGCCTCACAGTAAGCATGAGTTAACCTTCTCGTGATCAAAAAGAAGTCTTGTAAAAAGTTGATTCCTTTTGGGTTTTGTCTATCCCCTCCTTTCTCTATTCATGAGTTATTGGGACCCACCAGAAGATGCTTATCTTCACATGGGTAACTCTTTGATAAAGGAGCTGCTTTGTGTCCACTTTCTATGGACGAATTTCAAATTGTAATTCAAGAGAGAAGGTTAAAGATCTGCCCATACTGCTCATACAAATCAGAGTTCTATTGTAAGTCCTCTCCGTGTAAGTCCCGTCTTTGCTTGTTGCGTTTAGGGCAGATCTGAGGCAGTAATCTTGTATTTCGAGCATGGGTTCAAGCGTAGGTTTGAGTACAGAAATGGATAAGCCAAGCACTTCTGGATCAAGTATGGAAGGCATCGACCAGACAGCAGATCGCAACATAGAAGTTAAGTTCACAAACTTCTTTACTAATAATGAAAGTTCATTTTGTACTCCTGAATCTAGTACTAATATTTTAGATGAAGTATCTTCTAGTCAATTTGATGATAAGGAATTTTGTGTGCCTAAGATTAAACCTTCTGAGATCTATAGAGATGTTCCTAATAGTCTCGTAGATATGTTCAATAAAAATAAGGGTTTAAAAAATTGGTTTGGATATAAGACCTCTCAACGATGTGATGTAGCTACCCTTCAGCATGTAGTTACAAGTGGTAACAAATGCAAGCTAAGAATATTCTCAGATGTCCAAGTTCAAAAATTCCAAAAGGAAGCCTTAGCTAGTCTAGATAACCCCTAATTTATGCATCTGTCCTATGTTAGGATAGGTATCTGTGGACACTACCGAAAAGGCTTACCTATCATCATTATGATGATGTTGAAAGATGCAAGATTCTACAAGTTGTCGCATTCCTTGTTAGGTGCTACATGTGATTCCATGTCTAAAGGGTCACTTTATTTAGATTGTATATTAGATTTCCCTATCAGTTTAAAAGATGGTAATCTTCGAGATGTTCTTGAATACAACTTTAAGACCATGAACCTTCACATGAAAAGACAATCTATGGACCATTCCCTCACTTTCTTGGTTCATTATAGACTATACAACAAAGTCTTACACTTAATGATAAATCCCAAAAAAGCTCAAGGTCTAGAAGGTATGTCTACCATCTAGAAATCTACCAGTGACAGCACGCAGTTAACTACACCAAAGATTGTACATCATAAAGATATCAAGTTGCCTAAAGAATGGGCATTAGATCTTTGGGATCAAGGTGAACAACCTGAAGAAGAGAAACAACCACAATTGAGAGGTATCTCAATTGAAGAATTAGATGATCAGGCAGTAATCAGATTCTCATCCGATAACCAGCATGCCTTACGCAGTGGTCCTTCCATGAGAATAGAATGGGTGTTTAACTACAACCAACCTGGTCCATCTGTGATTCCATTACCACGCACTCAGAGTGTGAGGTTACAACCCACTAAGGGTTTTGAAGAATTGTTTAAAATTCCCTCTATAGCTAAGCCTAGCAGTTCTACAGCCTCAGCCACACCTGCTAGCTCTTCCTGATCAATTTAATTTTTGCACATACTTCCTCTCACTTATTAGTGTAGGAAGTGTATTCTACATCTTTGCTTCCTTTCAAAAAAATTCTTTAAAGAGTATAATAAAAACTCAAGATTTTTCATAATTATATTTGTGTGCATCAATGCCAATATCTCATCTACTTAATCTAGGAATGGAAGAACTATGAATGACACCAATGATATTATGTATTAAGTAATTAGATTTTTTTACAATATTTTGGCCAATAGGGTTGCCACTACCCTTTTGGCCCAAGAATGAGCTACTTTAAAACATCCTACATTTGGTGTTTGATGCCCAAAAGTAAACCTTGATGGCTCTCTTTTTTGAATAAGTTAAATTTGTTATGTTTTAATTACAACTTGAAAAGGCCCCTAGCATGGACAGTTTCCCAATAGGTTTCTTTCAAAAACATTTTAGAGCTTTGTAAGTAAGGATGTGGTGGAAGAGTCTAAGAAATTATAAATTTTTTTAAAGGATTTAAAGTGAACTTTCATGCATCTCATTCAATAAAATGATTCTCTTCATTTTTTTGGACTTTCATCTAATCTCCCTATGTAATACAATTTATAAGATTATCTCTAAAGTTATGTCAAATAGATTCAAAGTCATGCTTTTGGTCACCATTTTGGTAGAGTAATGAGGTTTTTTCCTAAAATGGTAATTACTAAAGGAATCTTGTTCACCCATGAAGTGGTCCACTTAATGGTCACCTTGAACTCCAAAAGTGTGATTTTAAAATTGAGCATAAGTAAATATCATGATAGAGTAAATTGGAGGTTTCTTTTAAAAGTTTTGGAATAGTTTGGTTTCTTCCTAGAGTGGAAAGAATGGATTTTTAGCTACATTTCAAGTCCAAAGGTTTCTATTCTTATCAATGTAATATCATATAGTTTTTTTTGAGATAATAAGGGGTCTACGACATGGTGATCCTCTATAAAATTATCTTTTAATAATCATCGATGAAACATTGGGAAGATCCATCTAACAATCATTTGAGAGAGGATTATGGAAATGAATTCAAGTGACTAAGGGAATGGATGCTTTCACCAATTAAAAGTTTATGGATGATATTATTTTTTTAGAAAAATTAATGTTTGAGAGGATTCTAGCATCAAAATAATTGTCATCCTACTATGTGAAAAGTAAAAATTTACCTTAATGTAAAAGGAAGATTAACCTAATTTTATTTATACTAACTAGACTAACAACCAAATTACTTGACATGTTAATCTAACTAATATATTTAGCATAATTTTGTAGAATATGAATTGTTTTGATATTTGAATTAGATTATGGAAAGAAAATTTTTCTAAATTGACAAAGAAACTAAAAAATGGTGTCCATGATTTGATGGTTGTTGTAGACACCTAAAAGTGTCCTTAGATTGTGAAACCCTAAACACTTCCACATTCTACCAATTTTCCCTAATTTTCCTCTATGTTCGATAATTAATTTTAATTAATTATTCATTACCCCTGGCCCCCTTTAATTTAAATAAATAAACACTTATTTAAATTAAAAGGCCTTATCCTAATTGAATAGGTTCCACCTATTTAATTTAATCCTCTCACAATATTCCCCTCTTCAAATAAATTAAATAAATTAACCTAATTTATTTAATTTAAAAATCATTTCCCACCTCATAAGTTCTTCCAATTTAAAATTTAATTTTGTCCTCTAGTGGTGAGTAAACCCTAGCTCATCTCAACCCTCCATTTGGCCTCAAAGTCAACATGTGATCCTAGCTCTCCATTCAAATCTTCTCTTCTATAAAACACCTTTTTCTAGCTCATTTGGCCCTCTCTTAGTTCATTTTTCATCTCTTAATGCCTTAATCCCTCATGCTCTCATGCTCTCTTATCTCCAACATCTTGCCATTTTCATTTGAGTTTCTCTAAGTATTTGCATAAACTTGCAAATCTAAGAACAAATATGGAAGATAAAGGAGAACAATGAAGATAAGACAACACTGGCTTAGATTCATAGTTCTTTTCATGCTTGTTTGGTTGATTTCTAAGTTAGATTGCACTTCATTGCAGTTAAGATTTTGTAGTATTTTCATTTCTACATGTTTGAAAATCCTAAACCCTAGCAACAAATGGTGAACCTAATGTAAATAGATCAATTTTTGTCAACTTTTGATAGACAAGTTTCGCAAGTGACGTCCAGAGCTCAAACGGACCTCACCATTGAGTCCGAGAGGCCTCACAGGCAAAGATTAACATAAAACACTATAGGTTTTGTTGACTGTGAAATTTTTATTTTTTCTTAAAAAAATTAAGTTGTCAGTCCATACCATACGGATCCATACAGTACGGACCGGCCATACTGACCCATATAGTGCTTGGTGGCTACGAATCGCAGGTCAAGTGTTTATGTTGCAAGTTTCATTTGTTGCAGGGTTTTGGGTATTTTTTTAACAGTTCAATTTTGGTTTTTTATGCAGTTTGAAAACCCTTGTCACTATTCTTAAAACCCTGGCCACCTCTGTTGCCAGTCTATCTTCCACCTAAACCCCAACTAGTTACTCCACTACCCATACTACTGGTCGCCTCCTCATTGGTGTCCCAGTCAACACCAGTCAGACTTCCATTGCTCGTTAATCTCCCTCTACAGTCTCTGGCTGCCACCATACAAAAACCCTAAAGTGCTACTTACATTTGCACCCCCCGCTGCTCTGCAACCCCGATGCCACTTTAATCCTATCACCACCATTATATGAGTGCTCTGCCACTCCAAACCACTCAGTCACCACCAGCTCTGTGTTTCCCCTTGAGCCGTAGTTGGCTCTGTATTTCTTTAGAAAACCTCACCTCCGCTTAGCCTCACTCCCGTCGACACCTTGTGACAACCCTAGTCGCAGCTCTTGAAGCTCATTGCCTCCCCACGGAAGCTTCACCACCAGACCCACCTTATTCCTCTGCCTACTGTCTAACTCATCACCACTAGCTGGGACCTGGTCAGCACTTGCTTTGGTTTTGTCACCGCCAAGCTCCGCTGAAACTTACCCTAAGCCCCTTCTCGACTATTAACAACATCGACATTTGCCCTCAATTGTCAACCAAACCATTGTCACCGCCTAAGAGACTACTCCCACCTCTAACACTTTAGTTGCTGCTGGTACCATCACCATCAGTCTTCACCCTTGTCAACCATGGCTACTCTTACACCCTGAGACCAGGTCAAAAACCCTCGGCTCCCATGCACCACTCATTTGCCACTAAAACCCTAAATGTAAACCGTCGCTGCCAAATCTAAATCTAAACCACCCCAAATCACATGTCAGCACCCTACAATCTATGGTCACTGCTAAACCCCAAAACTGCCAAGGTCGCAAAGCTTTTAAAAACTCGTAGGAGGTCACATTGGTGACTGAAGGCAGAAAGGGGGAGGGTCTGTCCACCCCCATTTGCTTTTTTATTTTTTCCTTGTCACAGCCCTTAGTCATATGGGAGACCAAGGGCTTTGCTGGACTTTAACCATCAGCTAAACTACCAATGGAAACAACCACATGTGACTGGGCTTGCCTTTGACCGCCAGCAGCCTGTTAACTGCTTGACCTCTCTCTTTGACCTCCTAGGGCCCTAGAAGGGCACTTTTTTTCAAACTTGCATAACTTCGCCATACGATATTGGATTTTTGTAAACAAGGACTCATTGGAGAGCTAGTCACCGAGCTTCATAGTGGTGAGGTCAGTTTTAGGTAATGACATCATTTTATTAGGTAAATTTTTAGTCAAAGTTAACATTGCGCTTGAACTTCAAACGCGAATATCTTGAGCATTTTTTTATCAGATTTTGATGAATTATTTTAAAAAGTGCATAGATTTTCCTGAATAATCTGATTTTGCAATTTATTTTGCCGTGACTAATCAATTTTCTTGAATATTTTGCATATTTTCTTTTTTGGACCTCTTTGATTTGGTGGTTTGCAAAACATGGCATCTACTCAATATTTCATGTTTTTCACATTATCATGGGGATTTTTTATGTCACTAATATCTAATTTTTAGCTTGTGGCATTCACTGGGAGAAGACATTTAATCTACAACTACTAATACATTTGATGTAGGAACCTTTCATTTTCATGTACATGTGCTTTCTTATCATAGGAACACTTGGATTTTGGTGCACTAAAATGAACATAAACTTGTTGTTTTCACACTTGGTTTGGGCTTAAAATGAATCATTACCTATTTTTCTTAGTGGCTTTGCTTGGGTTTTTGAAGTGTGTGTGCTCTTCCCTCATGCTCTAAGTGATCTTGGGAATCAAAAACACTTCTTGAACACTTGTATTTGTCATGCCACACAATTAATTTCTAAGGGTGAATGAACATTTTTCTAGTGTGGCATAAGTCCAAAAATATGTATGCTCTCCCCTCACATTGTCATATGAACTTGGGGAACAAAATTATTTTGGTGCTTAGGCCACTTTTGTTACCCTTTAGAGTGGGCCTACTCTTGAGACACATCTACAAGGAGAACTCATTTGTGACCCCAAGTGGTACTTTCATCTAGTCTACTATACAAAATAGGATAAGCTGAAAGCCAAGTCTAAACCGGTATCAACGCTTATCGTACAGTGCTAGCTTGAAAGGAGGCATACCTTTGTGTATATGAGACTCCTAGTAGGGTTAGTCAAATCCTTTAGTGGCTTGCTAGATGCTTGTAACATGCCGGTCCCCTGGATATTCACTATAAACCTTTGTTTAGTGGCCAAAATCCCTCTATTTGTTGGTGCAGGAGGTCGGACCTCTAAAGCCATCCCACGTTCTCATAGTTCATAGTAGAGATTGTTGGCAAGAGACACTATATGGATCCATGGTTGTTGTCATTGATGGCAACAAAGGTCATCCCACATATCCGCAAGTCATGGTGTGTCTCTACCGGAAGTCAGAATGAAGATTATTGTGGTCCGGTGAACAAGAACAGAGCATGTGGCAAGGTCTGACAGACTGGTCCGGATCTCTCAGAGGAAGTATCTTGGTGCAGTGCAGATTTGGGGAAGTCAATAGGACTACCTTGAGTGGTATATTCCAAGGATTTAGCCTCCGGTGATAGATGAGGAAAAAGATATGAATAGTTGAGTACCAGATTTTTGAGTGACAGTATGAACAGAGGAAGAACTAATTGACAGAACATCAGACTACCTTCCAAATGTGTTACTGATGGTGTTAAAGGTTATGAAGGCATGAATCATACTTGGCTGACATGATTAATGATTTCTACAATTATATGCTTGATCCACATTACTTGATGTGGTGGGATTCAGCCGACAGATCAGAATTAGTGAAAAGATTGACTATTCCGGATGCTGACTAGAAAGGTGATGAAATTACTTGTGCGGATATATATGCACGATGGATCTAGTTGTGAGAGTTGTTGTGTGATAATATATGTGAATAAGTGCAGAGCAGAGCAGAAGCAGTAAGAAAGATCTGGTATGTGAAAGGAAAGCAGAATAAAGAGAAGAGGAAAGATGAAGTGCAGTAGATCAGTGTATTGAGCCTAACCGGAATTGAACTCCAGCATATGTGGATGCTTCCGATCAGTTCAAGTATTGTATAACATTCTTTTGTAGACAGTGTGTCTCCTTGTAGGTAGTGTGCCTCCTTTGTGAGCAGTGTGCTCGGGCAGTGAGCCCTAATTGGCAAGTGCCATTTTGTAATTCTTTATTCTTCTAACAGAGAATAATCTTTGGGTTAATCACCCCGTGGTTTTCTCCCTTAACAGGGTTTCCACGTCAAAAATACTGTGTCATGTGTTTTTCATTTCATGGTAATATTTGCTTGTTTGAATTAATGCTACATTGATTAATAAGAAAGTTCAGAAAGAAGAAATAATTAGGATAACTGATTCACCCCCACCTTTCAGTTATCAACAATTGGTATCAGAGCTAAGTTCCTCCTAATAGAGCCTAACAGCTTGAGGAAGATCTAGGAGTTCAAATGGATGCATATGGTTTAAGGGAGCAACTCAAAACTGCCCTTGAGGATCTTGAACAGTCAAACTCTAAAGTCAATGAATTAAAAGAAAGACTCAAACAGGTTGATGAATTCATGAGAGAACTAAAAGACAAATTAAGTCTCTCTATGAAAAAGAGAAAGGAGCTGCTCCAGCAATTGGCAAGACAAAGTGAAGAAAATAATGCAAATGAAGAGCTGACTGAAAAAACCAAGTTATGTGAAAAGTTATCAAAAGAAGTCATTATGGTAAGACATGAAATGGAATCAGGAATTATAAAGTTTACTCAAGAGATTGAAGAAAAAAGAAAAACTGAAGACAATCTAAGACAATCTCTCAAAGAGAAATCAGAAGATTGCCACCAGATGGATAGGATTATCAGACATCTTGAATCTGATCTTGAAGATGCTAAAGATAATGAAGAAAAACTTGAGGATCAAATTGTCTCTCTCAAAAGGGATCTTCAAACAACAAATGAATATAAAGAGAAATTCAAGATAAGTTCTGCTCAACTTGAAGTTCTTCTTGGAAATAAAAAGAGGACAGATGACAAGTGTGGTTTAGGATATGAGAAAGGAGAAAGCTCCGGATCCGGTCAGAAGAATTTTGGATTAGAAAATCCAAGGAACAAGCCTAGAAAACCTCCGATAAGACAGCCCAATGCTCAAAGATATCCATCCTTTAATGGATACTGCCATAGCTGCAATCACTTTGGTCACAAAGCTAATCAGTGTAGAAAGAGAATGAATCAGACTAATTCATCCTTCTTCGGACAATGCTTTAACTGCAAAAGGTATGGACATAAGTCTCATGAATGCAGAAATATGCAAATGAACAAATCATTCAATGGTAGATGCTTTACATGCAATAGAGTAGGTCATATGGCTAATCAATGCAGATCGAGAGGTTATCAGTCAAATATACAAAGAAATGTTGTTTGCCAAATCTGTAATAGGTTAGGTCATAACGCAAAAGTCTGCAGAAGCAAGAATCAGGACAAAAGAGGTCTAGTATATAGTCAGAATCAAGACAAAGGTAAAAAAAAGATGAATGCGGATGAAGTTAGGAATGAGATGAACAAGATTTGGGTGAAGAAAAGTTTAGAGAAGGTAGAGGTTGGATCCGCACCAGACTCTGGTGTTGATATTCCTTCCAGAAATTAAGAAATGAGCTCTGGCTCAGGGGGAGATACAAAGAAAATCCTATTCCCCCAGCCAATCAAGTGGTGCCGGATTAGGCACAAGATGCGGAGTAAAGGGTTTGTAGATATGAGTCTTGAGATGATCTAGATAAGATCTCAGAGGTCCACATGAAGATGTGAAGAAGTTGTGATCGATCATGTAAAACCTGTTCCGGGAGATGCTCCAGAATGACAGAGGATTACAAAAAGGTCCAGAGAGATCCAGAAGTGCATTGTCTTATTCTGCAGATTGGACAGAGTGTTTGGGATGTCCTTGTGATGTGTCATCTTGATTTATTCATAATTGAAAGATCCGTATGATGTTCATAAATCAGGACTAATCTGGTTCTTCAAGTCATTTGATTAAGGCAAACCAGAATAATGTAGGTTGAGCATTTATTGCAAATAGATATTAGGGTTTGCAAAACAATATAAGGGATTTCTCATAAATCACTTGTTCATTCTACACTCAAGAAGAAGCGAAAAGCGGAGCTCTGCAACAAAATTCATCAAGTTCATTGAAGATCACTTGCAGAAGTTATTACACACAGAAATCAATCCAACCACTCTGTATAACCAAAGGTGCATAAGGTATTTTCCATTTTCAATATCTCACTGCAAATCTTTGAAAAATGGCTACTCTGAATATAGTTAAGATCTCTGATAGACCTCGCCCCACATTCAAGAAACATCCATACAGATCTTTGGAGATAGATCCCCTAGGAGCCTTCTCTAGTGTTCCGCATGGTGTATTGCATATGGAGGACATTAGGGTTTACATACATGCGAATTTTGAAGACTTTGGAGAATCAAAATTGATGGATATCTATCACAAACAATTGATAGATGACTCCTTTGAGATTAAACCTCAGTACAAAGCCATCTGGGATAAGCACTTTGCACAGTGCATTCATTTCCCTTGTTTTGAAGAAGATGAATGGGTCCGGTATGTACTAAGTAGAGTGCATGACAATTTCCTATGGTTGAACAAGCCTTTCAAGATCACCAAACATGCAATTAGGGTTGTAACCGGTCTGCACTCATCCGGTGGATTACCTATTCTCAAGTCTGTAAAAAAATTAGATAGTTAGTGATGCAACCAGATCTAAATTTGACAAGAGAGCTATGACAATTGAAGACATCACTGAACCAGATGTCAAATTTGCATCTATGATAATTGGTTACAAGATCTATCACTCCAGTAGGGAAAATTCAGTACTGAGAACTGTAATTTACATAGCTTATCAAATGCTAAAGGAGAATGCAGACTATGACTTGTGTGAGCTTCTTCTAAACCAACTTTTGGAAAATCTGCAGAAGATCAAGAAGGACAAGAAAAACTCCTTCAAGTATGGTAGTTTGATCCTTTGTTTATTCTTTTATTACATGAATGAGCTTCCCAGATCCAGTGGATGGATATGGCAAAATGACAGACCAGTTGCCATCCAAATCAGAGATTATTTGCATGGACTTGGGGATGCTAAAGCCAGAAAAATAGCCCTGTGGGGATATTTCAAGAACTTTCAGAGCATGATGCATGCAAGAGAAAGAATTCCCCAGTCTCTTGTTGAAAAGTACAAAGACACAGTATGCTTTATGGTAGAAACATATCAATGCCTAATGGAGGCAGTAGAACCAAGAACTGTGTGGATCATGCCTATGGGGTATGAAGTGGATGAACAGATTGTGGAGCTGCATGTTCAACACATGCTAAGTCAGCCTAAAGATCCAAAGGTAGAAAGGTTTGGAACATTTGAGGAACTAAGTATAAAAATCCATGTTGAACTCAGAGAACCAAAGATCAAGAGGAAGGTTAGAAAAGAAGTAGAACATATAACACAAGGCCTTGGGATCTCAATGGAGGCACTTGATGCTCACAGGAAGAAGAAGGAAGGGGATGAGAAAGAAAAGAAGAGGGCAGAAAAGAAAAGTGAAAAAAGTGTTCCGGTAGAAACCTCCACCCGGACCAGATCATCAAAAAGATCTGCACCTACCACAGCCAAAAGCTCAAAACTGAAAGTCCAAGCATCCGGCAAAAGATCCAAGACAAAAGCCACAAGGGCTTATGAAAGTCAAAGAGATGAAGAGAAAACTGAATCAAATGAGGGAGTAAAGGAAATAAAGAAGCAGAAGAAGAAAGGATCCGATAAACCCTCCACAGGCCAAGACAAGGAAGAAATGGCAGAGAAATTTGTTGAAAAGCCCACCCTGTCTCTAGACAGTGTAATCAAATCAGTCACTGTGGATGGGAACCTTCAACCAGTGGCCGAATTCTATGATGACTACAATGAGGCTGACCAAAAGATCCTGCAGGAAGCTACAATCAGGTATCTGAACATTTACAATAAAGCTTTTATTGAGATTATCTCCCAAATTCCTAAGAGTCTAGAGAAGGAATTGGAAATAAGAAAGAACAATGCCCAGGCAAAAGTTCTTGAGATCCAGGAGCAGATAGCTATTCAGCTATATCCTTCAATTGATCACAAAACAATGAACATGGTATTCAAAGACTGCAAGGATGAATTCAAAAGCAAAGCAAGGATGAACTAGCTTATGCTTGGTGAGACTGACAAGGTAGCCAAGGACACTGAAGAGATCCTCCGGAATACCTTCAAAAGGTTCAACATTCCTATTGTAGAGGACTTAGGTGCAGAAACAGCTGTGGACTTGGAATCCTCTGCTCCGGAAGAAGTGGCCCTTGAACAGACTAACATCTCTCCTCTGGTTTGCCCTACAGTCTTTGAATCCAAAGAAGAAGAGAAATTACAAGAGAAAGGAGCAGCGGTGAAGGAAAAAGAAGGTGACAGTGCAAAGATTGCAGAAGGATAGAAGACTTCACCAGAGAAAACCACAACTGTCAGTGGTGGGAATGTAGAGGAAGAGAAAATTCCAAAGGACAGCTCCAAGACTGCAGAAGAGAAGAAACATCTGTCTCCAGCAAGAGACACTACACAAACTGTCCAAAAATTTCTGAGCAAAGAAGCAATAGAGATTGATGAACCGGAGCTTCTACAAGGTCCATTCAACTTCGATTCCCTCTCTCTAGTGCAGACAATGAAGATAGCTTCATTTGCAAATGCTAAGGCAAATGAAAAACTCCTAAAGTCCCATATGGAAGACTGTGAGTTGATAGAGGCTGCTTCCGGAGTGCTTGAAAAGATTATGCCATCAGTCCAGAAAGATCCCACAGCCTCCTCTTCTGGTAATCTCAAAACCTTAGTCAGCAGTGTTGGTACACATTTTGAATCCCTAGAAAAATCAGCTGAAGAAAAGGTTCAGAAGGAGTTTTTGGATAAGAGATTCTCAGAGGTACTAGGATTAATCTCTAATGATAGGAGAAATATGAGTATTGGAATAAAGAGCTTAGAAAATGCTCTTAAGGATGGCGGTGACATTTACAAATTTTGTATCTCCTGGTCAAAAGCAACAGTAGAAATTGAGAAGAAAATAAAAGAGGAACAGGATAAACTACTGAGTTTGTCTCAAAGTTTTGATCCTCTCTCTTCCTCCATAGTAAATCAAGAATGTCAAACTATTGCAATCACAAATGCAATAAAGAACTTTGAAAAGGAAAGGAAGAATATAATTAACCAAATGGGAGAACTTAGAAGGATTATTATCCCTAAGTTAGAAACCATGCATGAGGCCATAAGTGATGCTCAGACTACTACCCAAACCAATGATCCGACAGATCTCAAGAGGGCAGAAGCTTTTACATTTTTGTTGAGTGGTCACATTTCAATTTTGGATAGAATGAAGCAAAGTTGGGCTACAGAACTCATCCAGTTGAAGACATCCTTTGCAGATATTCTTTAGTTTATGTGAATATGTAATATATAGCCAAGTATAGTAAATTTTTTTTGAAAATTTTGGTGTGCAGACCCTACCCTTTGCCATTGATGTCAAAGGGGGAGTGAGGAGTAGTGAAAAATGAGGAATCCAACTAAGGGGGAGCTCCAAAAAATGTATATAAAGACAGAGCATCAGCCAAAGGGGAGCATAGTGTAAACACTTAGTCATTTTTCACTAAGTGTTGCCATCAATGCCAAAGGGGGAGATTGTTGGCAAGAGACACTATATGGATCCATGGTTGTTGTCATTGATGGCAACAAAGGTCATCCCACATATCCGCAAGTCATGGTGTGTCTCTACCGGAAGTCAGAATGAAGATTATTGTGGTCCGGTGAACAAGAACAGAGCATGTGGCAAGGTCTGACAGACTGGTCTGGATCTCTCAGAGGAAGTATCTTGGTGCAGTGTAGATTTGGGGAAGTCAAGAGGACTACCTTGAGTGGTATATTCCAAGGATTTAGCCTCTGGTGATAGATGAGGAAAAAGATAAGAATAGTTGAGTACCGGATTTTTGAGTGACAGTATGAACAGAGGAAGAACTAACTAACAGAACATCAGACTACCTTCCGGATGTGTTACTGATGGTGTTAAAGGTTATGAAGGCATGAATCATAGTTGGCCAACATGATTAATGATTTCTACAAGTATATGCTTCATCCGCATTACTTGATGTGGTAGGATTCAGCCGACAGATCAGAATTAGTGAAAAGATTGACTATTCCAGATGCCGACTAGAAAGGTGATGAAATTACTTGTGCAGATATATATGCACGATGGATCTAGTTGTGAGAGTTGTTGTTGTGTGATAATATATGTGAATAAGTGCAGAGCAGAGCAGAAGCAGTAAGAAAGATCCGGTATGTGAAAGGAAAGTAGAATAAAGAGAAGAGGAAAGATGAAGTGTAGCAGATCAGTGTACTGAGCCTAACCGGAACTGAACTCCAGCATATGTGGATGCTTCCAATTAGTTCAAGTATTGTATAACATTCTTTTGTAGACAATGTGTCTCCTTGTAGGTAGTGTGCCTCCTTTGTGAGCAGTGTGCTCGGGCAGTGAGCCCTAATTGGCAAGTGTCATTTTGTAATTCCTTATTCTTCTAACAAAGAATAATTTTTGGGTTACTCACCCCATGGTTTTCTCCTTTAACAGGGTTTCCATGTCAAAAATACTGTGTCATGTGTTTTTCATTTCATGGTAATATTTGCTTGTTTGAATTAATGCTGCATTGATTAATAAGAAAGTTCAGAAAGAAGAAATAATTAGGATAACTGATTCACCCCCCCTTTCAGTTATCAACAAAGATAGCATATATCTTGAGATCTTTGGGTCTTTAGGAATTTGAAGTTTGGTGTGCCTAAGAAGTGAGTGTGATGTAAGGGGGAGCCAGTGCCACAAAACTTCTAAGCTATCTACTTTGAATAAGTGTGGTTGGAACAATCCAAGTGGGAATCCAACAAATATTGTCTTTGCCAGTCTAGGATCGTGCATGTTTACAAGTGTTTTCAAAATTGTCAAGATTCACCAAAAAATAGCCAATCTAATTGCCAAGTGTCTTCTATGATTGATGTGTGTGCTTGCCTAATCATCACCCCAAACACCCTAGTCAACACATTCATTCCAAGTCATCATATCCTTATCACTCTTCCTAACCACATCCTAATTGTCATTCCACATCATATTGGTCATCCTTGTCCTATCCTAATCACATCAAATTATCATCCTTCCACCTCATCCTCTTTCTAATCCAACCAACACCATTCCAAGTCAAACCAACATCTGGTCATCCAATCTTGTCATTCCACATCATATCCTAATCACATTATCCTAATCCATCCAAGTCACCATATCCTCTTCATCATTACTAATCATTACACCTCATCATAATCATATCCTAATCATTACAGCTTAATCCTAATTCATCCTATTCATCATTCCTAATCATTACACATTGTCATCCAATCAACATCACCCTAATCATTATCGTAATCATATCTAAGTCATCCTTATCAAACCATAATCGCTTCTTTCATCTAATCACCTTTTTCATCTAGTCACCATCATCTTAATCATCCAAGTCACTACACCTAATCATCTCCATTCATAATCCAATCAACTTCTTCCTAATCCATCCAAGTCCTCTAATCTCATCACTACACATAATCATCTTCATTCATAATCCAACCAACTTCTTCCTAAACCATCCAAAGTACTCTAATCTCATCACTACACATCATCATCTTCATTCTAATCCAACCAATCACATCCTATTTCATATCCTAACCACTCATTTCAATCTGATAATCATTTCATCCTAATCATTTCCAATCACGATACACACAACCATAGGGAAAACTTTGAGCATCTACCCTCCCTATCAAATCTGATTGCAACTATGTCAAAACATTATAGACTTGATGATTCTATTCACCCACTATGTATTCAATTTCATTCTACTACATATTCAATTTCATTTAGCTTTTGACATCTATAGAGGTTCCTAAAAATAGTCTTCCTAAGGTTGAAACATAGGGAGAAATTATCACATCTTGATTGTGTACAAATCTGGACCAAGAGACCTTGACATCTTTTTCAAATCAATCACAACTTGGGCTTAATACTCCAAGGCTAGTTTAAGTCCATCCTTCCAAGTGAATTATGAAACTCATGGGTTAATTTTAATCAATCATTTCTTCCACACCTTAAGGTCTTGATAAATCCAATTTATACTTTGACAAGACCATTAGTAGACGAGAGTACCCTCTTGGAGCTAGACTTTTCAAAGACTAATATCATTAGCCTCTATTATAGCTTGGGCCTCATCACCTTGCATTGACATCCACATAGCATCCCACATTCCACAAATCTCATTTAGTAGAGACACGGTTGCAAAAAGAAGAGAAAGGGAGTAGATCCTCCTAGTCATCCCTCATTCTAACCACTCTAAACATCCCTCCCAACACATCATCCAACTGACATCATCATAATCACATCCTACTCATACCTTCATCATTCAACCTTCACATCCTAATCACCCTTTCTAATCACATCATTCACTCAAGTTCATCTTAATCACCTCACCCCTAATCATACCCTAATCATATCCTAATCATTTCCAAGTCATCCTAATCACAACCCTAACCATAACCTAATTGTCGCTAATCACCTATCTAATCATCCAATCAATTCCACACTCTATCACATTCCTAGTCATTCCATCTCATCATTCATCCTAGTCAAGAACTAGACAACATGGTCCTATTCCTTAGCAATAATGAAGACAAACCAAAGCCCAAAATCACACTTAGAGGTGGTCCTCTTAATCCCGATGACGAGACAAAACCAAGACCTAAGCTGGTACTCCAAGGAGCTCCTCCTCCTAAACACAAGTTCATACTTTGAGGAGGCTATCTCTTTAGTTATGAGGATGAGACAAATCCCAAACCTAGTTCATCCACACATCAAGACAATTCCACATCAACATATCCATCCATATCACAACAATCACATGTGAGCCCAAATCAACCTTTGTAACAAGATCAAGTGCCTTTGAATCCTAATGCCACCTTTGACAAGGGAGACATCAACCTAGTCTAGGCAAGCCATTCACCATCATTACCATCCTCTAATCCCCCATTAAATCCACATCATAAGTTTAAACATTACAAAAGCAAACCTAAATCCACCAATTCATCAAATCCCTTTGACACTCCACATAATCAAAGTGTGAACCCTAATCCTACAACACCATCCATCCCTCTTATCCCACCACCATGGGAACTTTCTGCTCCACCTAATGCTAATCATAAGTCCACATCATCTACCCTCATTGTCCATCCACTATACTATCCTTCCACACATGCACTTGAAAAGGATGTGATCTTATGGCTACTAGCAAGGAACAACTTATCCCCATGTCAAACACCTACCTTGGCACCAAGCAACGAGCATTCAAATTCCATGCTTATTCCTCCAACTCCATCATGTGATCCATGTTGGCAAGAGACACTATGTAGCTTCATGAGTGTTGTCATTGATGGCAACAAAGTCCATCCCACACATCCGCAGGACATGGTGTGTCTATACCAGAAGTCAGATTGAAGAGTATTTTTGTCCGATGACTAAGAACAGAGCATGCAGCAAGGTCTGACAATCAGGTTTGGATCTCTTAGCGCAAGTATCTTATCAAAGTGCGGACTTGGGGAAGTCAAGAGGAATACCATGACTAATATATTCCAGAGATTGAGCCTCTAGTGATGTAAGAGTGAAAAGATATGAACACCTAAGTGTTGGGTTCCTGTTTGGCAGAGTAGACTGAGGAAGAACTGACCAGTAGAGCTTCAGACCTTAATCCAGATGAGATATTGATGGTAATCAAGTTTATGAAGGGATCATTCATGATTGATGACTTCTATAAGCATCTCCTTGATACGCATCACTTGGTAAGCAAGGATTCAGCCGACAGACCGGAGGTTGGGAAAATATTGAGTATTCCCGATGCTGACTAGAAAGATGTTGAAATCCTTTGTGTGGATATATATACCGAATGGATTTCGATGAGAAGGTGTGTGTGGTGTGTTGTGTTGTGCGAAGAAAAGTAGTGAGCAGTTTGGAAGTAACAATAGAGGCCCGGTATGTGACAGAACAACAGCACTAAAGCAGGGAAAGAATGAAGTGCAGTAGATAAGTCTATTGAGCTTAACTAGAACTAAACATCAGCATATGTGGATGCTTCTCATCAATTCAAGTACTTGGTTTCTTTCTATAAACTATTGTAGGTAGTGAGCCTCTTGTGAGCAGTGTGCTCAGGCAGTGAGCCCTAATTGGTAAGTGTCATTTTGTACTTCTTATTCTTCTAACAGAGAATACAATCTTGGGTTAGTCACCCTGTGGTTTTTTCCCTTAATAGGGTTTTCCACGTCAAAAATATTGTGTTATCTGTGTTGATTTTATTTCTACTTCCATGGTTATGTATGCTTATATGTTTGATATTGCACTAATTGTTAAAGAAGAAAAGAAAGTCAAATAATTAAGATAACTGATTCACCCCCCCTCTCAGTTGTCAAATAATTAAGATAACTTATCCCCATGTGAAACACCTATCTTGGCACCTAGCAACGAGCCTTCAAATTCCATGCTTATTCCTCCAACTCCATCATGTGATCCACACCCTATTGATCCATCATGCCCTCATGTTGTTGATCACATAGAACATACCAAGCCTCTTCTAGAGCCTTCCACTTTCATTTCCACTCAAAGTCAAAACCTATGTCAACAGCATTATCCTAAGCATGAGGAAACATTAGTCTCTTATCCTAATCGAGATCAAACCCCTTCCATTCCACCCATCCATAACACATTTTATCCTTTCCATGATCAAGCTCCCATTTATGATCACAATCCCACTTATGATCAAGAAGGCAATGATGATCCACTTAGCCAACTCTATGCATTCCATGGTCAAGAGCTTGTCACTCCACCCATCCATGATCCACCAATTTCCACTTGTCATGATGAGACACTTGCCTCCCAAGAAAGCATAGCAGATCAAACAAATAACTTGGATCTACATGAACATAATAAAGATCATAATCATCCTTCAACATCCACTATCGACCTCATTTCAAAACCACCATCATATCCACTTTGTCTATCCACTTTCATTCATGAATGTTCCTCCCTAGGAACACAGCAACCATTGTCTTCCACTTCACCTTCTTCATCCAACAATGAACTCATGTCTCATTCCAAAAACACACATAATCCCATTATTCATCGCATGCTCCAGAACATGAATTACTAAGGTAAAGGCTTAGGCCTTCATGAACAAGGTATTTTGGAACCAATCCATGTCAATGTCCCTCCATGCTCATTTGGCCTTGGATACACACCCCAAGGTCAACAATATAATGATGTTGGTACGTCCTCTATGCCTCCTAAGTCCACCTCCTTTCATCACAAATCTCATCATGTACCCAAAATGAATGTTGTCATTCCACCTCCATCATCCTACAAGTGTTAAAAGCATGTGACCATACACCTACCACCATCTAATCTACCTCCACTATTACCAACTCCTACTATCCATCCATCCACTTTACCACCATTGCTTCTAACACCTAATATCCCTATCATCCATAAATTCCCTCACATTCCTAATCATGACCAACAAATGCACACATCATGTAAACATAAAGTTTCCACTCATTCCACCCGCCACATGGGATTCAAAAATAAACATTTGGATGTCTCTACCTATAAATCCAAAAGTCCTAAGGGTCCTAATGCCTTAAGACATCAATGCAAAAAATCAAATCAAAATACATCTACAAAGATACCCAAGCCCATGGCTTCAAAACAAAAGTTAGAAACTAAAATGGTATGGGTCCCTAAGAAAAAAGCAAACAAGTCAAATGAGTCATCCACTTCTCAAAAATTCCAACCATCCACTTCCATTCCAAAATCCCAAATTCCTCCATCCCACATGAAAAGAAAAAATCATAAAAATACTAAGTTTATGTGGGTCCCCAAAGGCTTACATCACCCATCTCCTAGGCAAACATCCCCATTGCTTCTTACACCACCTTCCAATCAAAATCTTCCATGTTTATCACAATGTGTGTAACTGTTGGTCACAATTCCTTTCCATACCTCCATCACCCCATCATTCAACTATTTTCCTACATATTTCACCCATCGACTTCCTATGGTCCATGCTTTTGCATAAGCCTGTCATCCATCCTTGTGCATAAGTCCTACATAATCCACATCATAATTTGCTATCTTTCCTACATAATCAACATCATAATCCACTATCATTCCCTCTATAAGCCACTATCTACCTACTCCATCTCACTTTCATGCAATCCTCTACCAACATCGTTGAGCATAATAAGATTTGACATGGTCCATGCGATGACATCACTCTCTAATGGGACTATCACCTTCATGGAACTAGACACTTGAGTCCTTCCTTTCCATATTCCACCTATCCCATCCAAAAAGTAAAAAAAATTAAAAAAGTAAAGAGAAATCCCTTCATCCAACGGTGAAAACTACCCTTGGTGGTACCTTGGATAAGTACCATGATGAAAACCTGGCAAACAAGCATCATGTGTAGATTGATCTTCTATGTCACTTACACTTGGGGGCACGATGTCTCATCCAACCTATCATTTCTATCCTATCGAACGATTCCCATATCCTATCTTACCATCCTTAGCCATTTACATATCCCATACATATACTTGTCCTATCGAGTACAATCATTCTCCCTTCCTCTTATTGATCTTGATAAAGAAATGGGGGCAAAATGTTGAAACATGCTTTGGAAAAACTCTTGATATACCTCATCCATCCAATCCATCCAATCATCTCTTCATAAGCTTTGTCATGATTAATCCTAATTATTCCACCTACAATGGGGCATGTTATTCCTACATGACATAGTCCTTGAAGATCACATCCTTGCTCCCTTACGCATACATCCATTCCATTTTCTATCACCCACCCTTTTATCCATTCATCCAATCCCACCTATCTCCTTGTACCTAGACTTGGTTTTCCCTTGTCATTGGTATCTAGCATAAAGGCCACTCAAATTGTCATCCAATGCCATCCCCAAAACATTCAAAATACAAAAAAAATCAAATATTCCTCAAAATACAAAAGAATCACATGTCAAAATCCAAAAAAATTGAAACATATCAAAAACCCAAAAAAATCAAAATATTCTCCAAAAGACAAAAAAAATCAAATATCCTACAAAAATCCAAGCAATAAAATCAATCAACTCATCATATCAATCCACCAAATCATTCAATCCTTTTATTCAAACCAATTCAATTCATCACATCATTCCAACTGAATCAATTCTTCATATCATCCAATTACTCAACCAAATCACTCAATCAAATCTCTCAATCGATCCATTCATTTCCATTCATCAATCACATCATCATAACAGTCAAATCAATTCTTCAAATCATCCTAAGTTTGCATGGTCGAACTACGTTGCCTCTGAGTTTTCACATAGACAAGGCCATCTTTGATGAGCACCCGAGGCATTAGGTTAGTCCCTTAGGGCCTGTCGAGTCAAACCATCATAATAGGTCATCCTTTCATGAAATGGACACTTTGATCAGACAGTCAATCTTTCAAGAAATCCACACTTCAAACCAATCCCAAAATCAACCAGACAAGCTATTCAAATCAGTCAAACCAATTAATCATCTCATGATAATCATATGTCACTATCAACTATCAATATCACATATCTCATACGGAATGGGGCATCGTCGAAACCTGGACTCTGCGCCTTATATGACATGTGTCATTTCTAAAATCAATCATCAATCAAACCTTGGTGTTGCTCGCATGGCCAATAACACTAGTGTCAATCAATCATATCACTTGCCTTAGACAGGTAGGGGCATTGTCGAAACTAGACCAAGCGTCTTATACAACATGTTTCTATCCTGAAACCAGGCCTCCCTCATCCATTCTTAATTAATCAAACACATATCACTTGGAAAAAGGTCTAAATGGTTGTTGGTTTAGTTTGTCTTATTTTACTAGATTGTTTTGTAGTCTCATTCTTATGCTTCTCAAGGTAGTCCCTAAGTGATGAAGAGAAGCAAGGATAGAGCAAAAACTTTTTCTTTGATTGTTGTTTGTGGTTTGTTTTGGCAAAATGACTAGGGCAACTTGGTGCCTTGCATATGGTCGGGATTCCATTGGGTGTGAATCAAAGACATCCTATGCATTGGAAATAATACATGCTTCCTTACATAAGGACTTGCACATCTCATAGTTATCTCATCGTATGTTTCGATAAGGTACCACAATTACTAGTATGAGTTAGGCATTCCTTGTCTGTCATGTGCCTATTTCGCAAGGGATCATATTTTCACACTTTGGCCTCTATCACGCCATTGTGATTGTCATCCCTTGACATAATAAGTTCTATGATATAAGCAAAAAATTGTAAGTGAGAAGCTCAAAAATCTATCAAAACAAGATCTCATTTCCATTTATTCTAGTCAATTTTTCATTCCTCCACCTTCATTGCAGCCAAATGTATCATTCATTTCTTCTATCCATTCCCCTATCTTTGTTCCTTAACCAATCCCTTTCATTTCGATAGCCTACCCATGTTTGTCCAACCCACCTATCCTCTCGAGGGGGTATCATTATCCTATCTTTACATCATCATCCTTTCCCTCTATCCATTTCCTTAACTTCTTTGAAATGATGTTGCTCGACTTGAATCTCATTATCTCAAACATCATCTCAAAGAGGGCCAAAATGTAGACACCTAAAAGTGTCCTTAGATTGCGAAACCCTAAACACTTCCACATTCTACCAATTTTCCCTAATTTTCTTCTATGGTTCAATAATTAATTTTAATTAATTATTTATTTAATTATTCATTACCCCTTGCCCCCTTTAATTTAAATAAATAAACATTTATTTAAATTAAAAGGCCTTATCCTAATTGAATAGGTTCCACCTATTTAATTTAATCCTCTCATAATATTCCCCTCTTCAAATAAATTAAATAAATGAACCTAATTTATTTAATTTAAAAATCATTTCCCACCTCATAATTTATTCCAATTTAAAATTCAATTTTATCCTCTAGTGGTGAGGAAACCCTAACTCATCTCAGCCCTCCATTTGGCCTCAAAGACAACATGTGATCCTAGCCCTCCATTCAAATCTGCTCTTCTATAAAACACCTTTTTCTAGCTCATTTGGCCCTCTCTTAGTTTATTTTTCATCTCTTAATGCCTTAATTCCTCATGCTCTCATGCTCTCTTGTCTCCAACATCTTGCCATTTTCATTTGAGCTTCTCTAGGTCTTTGCATAAACTTGCAAATTTGAGAACAAATATGGAAGATAGAAGAGGACAATGAAGATAAGACAACACTAGCTTAGATCCGTAGTTCTTTTCATGCTTGTTTGGTTGATTTCTAAGTTAGATTGCACTTCATTATAGTTAGGATTTTGTAGTATTTTCATTTCTGCATGTTTGAAAATCCTAAACCCTAGCAACAGTTGCAATGCAAATGTCAATTAGGAGATCAATAATGGGACAAGACTCTAGTATAGGAATTGGACTAGTGAAAAACCATGTCTAAGATATTTTAAAAATCATGGAGGAATCCATCCAATTGTAGATTCATCCTACATGTGTAAGAAAATCAATATGTTTCTATGTAATATATAGTCTTACAAAAATAGATATGGAAAAGTAAGAGATTGAATGCTAGAGTATATAGAAATCCAATAAATAAAGGAAATTTCTTAAATGACAATAGAGTGTTAGAATATAAAATAATTGAGTAGAATTTTGAACCTAAAGAAGAGATCTCAACAAGAAACATATACATCTAGGGCATGAAATTGGTTAACACTGCATAGGAACTTGCCAAAGTGGTCAAGCCCATATTTATGCCTTCTTAATTCAATAGGAAGTTGATACATTATTTGTGTATGCACCTATCCTAGATGTGTAGTTCTGGTAAAGTAAGTGTAGTGCAACTAATAATAGCAATATAGTGAATAACATCTCAAGAGATTACTATTGTGTAAGTGTGCATAGGGAACAAGGAGATGGAATCACTAGTTACTACCAAAGAAAAGAAAATAGTAATAAAGGTTTCCACTGAATAATAATAAAATAAAGAGAAAGGAACAATTATTTACTTCAAGAGGAAAAGATGAACAATACAAAAGATTCCCCCTAAATATTATTAAATAAGGAGAAACAATATTTATGGAAGGAGAGAATGTAGAAGGAAAGGGTTTGTTGTCTTTCTAAGCGAATAGAAAGAACAATAAACTAGAGAATAATGTAGAAGAGAAGGATTTATTCTTTCCAAGAATAGGGTAAGAACAATAAATTAGATTTTTAGAATACCACACAATAAATTGCAAGAAAAAATGGTGTAGGAATAGAACTAATAGCTTGAACACAATCTAGAATAGAAATGCTATACAAAATAAACATTGATGGGTTTTACCAATATTCCTATGAGGAGCCAAAAGAAGAAAATCTTTTGCACATAAGAGTGTTCTCAATGTTGTAGCTAAGAAGATCCAAGAGCTAGAGAGAAATCTAAGAATAAGATGTGTAACCAAAAATAATAGAGGAGGAGAACCCAATGAGAGAAAATTAGGAGTAAAATGAGTGACCAAGAGAAATGTTGTCACAAAATGTTCTTTTATAAACAAAAGAGAGTTGTTGGAGAAAAAATATAAAAACATGACATGGTTATTAGGGTTTTCAGCTATAAAAAATAAAAGATAGTTTTAAATGTGCATACAAATTTTAAAATGTTGGGGATTCCTTCATGATTGCAAAGACATATCTACATTTGTAGATTAGTTTGGGTATAGATAAATTAATAATAACATAGGAAATAGGCTAAAAGAAAGTCAAAATAAACATTTAGCAACTAGTGATAGAAAAAGGCTTAAGTTAAGGCTACAATGAGACCTAAGACATGCTAAGGGACTAGACACTAAAATAGGTGCAAAAAAAGTGTATAAATTGCAAAGTATGGAATTTTTTTTATCTTACACTATATATCATTGGTTTAGCTTATAAATGATAAAAAACCAAAGATATGCTTTGAGGCTTCAATATTGTTCTAGCATAGGATTGCTAATTTATTTGGTTTTAAAATTGGTTCTTTTCCTAGAAAATACTTGGGGGTTCTACTTTTTTGGAGTTGGCCTCTCCTCACTATGAAACATCTTTTTAGCCTCCTTTTAATCAATATTGATTGGCTTCCTAGAAAGGTATCTGATTATCTTTGTCAAGAAAATTGATTTTGATCAAACTTGCCTTCATTTCTCTTCTAATTTATTTAATATAATATCTTTATTTTTTGGTATTGCACTAAAATTTATGGACAAAATCATGAGATATTTCTTCTGGAAATGAACTCAGGATAAGTAGAAAATTTCTTCATTCTCGTGGGATGAAGTTTTCTCTCTCAAAGGGGTGGGTGTTGGGGGTATCATAAATCTAGAAATGTAGAACTAAGATTTGGGAGCTAAGTTGGTTTGAGGATTTTTTTAAATTCCATGTACAAATGGTGTACTCTTCTACAAAAAAATATTTGGATCCAAAGGATCCATGTTAGATCATCACTATTGCAAATCTTCCTAGGGGTTAACAAATGTGGAATTCTATTCTTCAACATAGACCTATTATTATTTATTATTTGAGTTGGGAAATTAAAAAACAATCACAACACTTTATTTTAACAAGATTCATGGAATGGATTCAAACCCCTAAATTCTCAAGCTAATCTTCATGAATTAAAGGAGATATTAACATATGCTTAGGATTCTTTATTGATAAGGCTTGTCTCCCTCCATAGCCTCTCCATTAGACATAATATTTGATTAGTAGAACATAATAACATTTTTGTATTAAGGTTTTTAGAATCTTCTTTCTTCTAGAAGCATATTTGTATTCATTTTAAAAGACTTATTATGAAGATGTTTTGAATTTCCTTTGTTGAGACAATCTCTCTTGTGAGTTTTGTTCATGTTCAATAATATCAATTGGTATCAAAGTTGAAGGATCTTGGCCTTGGATATGGTTTTCTTGAAGGTTTTGATCAACCTTTACCAGGTCCCTCCCTTTTTGGTTTCCATAGATCTAGACTCCTGGAGGGTTTCATTTGGTGTTCCCTTCTATATATTCATTTGCAACCCAAGATCTAATCTCTTTAAGGGTTTCTAGCTTTAATCCTTATTAGATCTATATTCTCTTTTTCTTAGTGCACTACAAAACTTTGTAGCTCATTTTTTAGGCCTTCTGAGTGGTTTTTGAGGATTTTAACATGTCTATCTCATTGAGATCTTTGATTTAAAAAAATCATCAAAATCAAAGTTGTGGATCAAAATTTATGCCCTATGGAAGGTACTCTACTGAAAACCCCTTGATACAAAAAAAATATTTTACTCACCATCTTGTAATGGCTCCTAAGCAAGATACCCAATGAGAAGATACTTTTGAAGGTTTAGTGAACATGATAACTCTACATTAAATTTTGCAAAATCACATAGAGAGACAAAACCATGCCATGCAAAACCTAGTTCTATATTTTCAAATGACACTTTAGTACCCTTTGGCCAATATGCATGCCACTCAAACCCTTGGCTTCCAACTTGAAACAAAGGTTTCCACTCCAAAATTTGATGGTGAAGTTCTAGATTCTCAACTTCATAGTCTTGAGGCATATTTCTAAACATGGCTTGATCTAACTAACCCCCAAAAGGTGCAAATAGTTGAGGTCCATCTATCATATTTAGCCTTGGATTAGTGGAAAAATAATAAAATAATTATCATTTGAAGAGAGGAGATCACTGAGTGGTTAGCCCTACAAGAAGCTCTTAAGGAATGATTCTATACCCTAGCTATCTATGGAACATGTTAATCCAATGGCTACAACTCAGGTAAGCTTAGGGTCAATCAGTACAATAATACATATTGATACCTTCAGTAAGTTTCAAGTCAAGGTCAATATTTTAGATGCAAAAGAGGTACTTGTTAAATTTTTTTATGGTCTATCTCCTTTCCTTTGTAAAGAGATAGCTATGTTTGAAATTGAATCTTTAGATATGGATTTTAAGCTTGCAATAGCTACAAAAAATAAGTTAGGGATTAAAAAGGGGATGCAACAAGGAACCTCTAGAACCTCGAGTAACTCTAGTGGCCAATCACAATTTCCAAATAACTCATCCTCCCCTACCACTAGTAGCAATAAATAATTTTATAGCTATCACAAGTGCTATGGTCATTCAACTAAGGAGTCTAGGGCACTCCAAAGTAAGAGAAAAGGAAAAACACTCATTACAGAAGAGCAATAAAGGAATGTACAAGAGATCAAGGATTCACCCATAATGGAGGTTAATAATCCTATAGATCCTAACCCTTCCCTTGTTCTCATGACTAAGAAGTACTCTATGGCATCTCACGAGTCTATTTTTACAAAGAATTATCAAATCAAGATTACTATGGCTCTTTTGATTATTAATAATGAAAGTGAAAAGAATTTGGTTAGTGAAAGGTTGGTCACCACTCTTCAACTCCCCACATATAATCATCATCAACCAAACCATCTGGGTTGGGTATAGGAATATGGGCCTCATAAGTTAATCAACAAGGTTTGTGTAGTGATCTTTGCTATTGTACATTTGTAGGATATAGTTGAGCATGTTGTAACACCATTGGATTTCTTAGATCTCCTTCTTGGATGGCCATTCCAATATGATCGTAATGCGATTTATGATGGACAACTAAATATCTACCAAATCACAAAAGATGGTAAAGTGTATAAGTTTACTTCTACTTCCAATACTAAATCACATTTCATTTCAAGTAAGCCTACTATTAAATAGGTAAACTTATCAAAATACTTAACATTCTATATCATTCACCAAGCTAAGGAGGATAACCAATATAAGATGCCACCCCCTTCCATAAGAAGTCTAGAGGAGATTTACTCTGATGTTCTTGAAGAGCCAAAAGGTTTACCACCTTTTAGAACTATCAATCATTCTATAGATTTGGTTCTAGGTTCTTGCCAAATTTTCTAGAATACCACCTCTCACATATTGAAAGTGCATAAATAAACAAGTGGATTAAAAAACTTATGGAAGAATGGAAGATACGTCCTAGCACCTCTTCGTATGGCTCTTAATCCTTTATTATTCCCAAAAGGATGAATGAGGAGTGGTCACAAACTATAGAGCTTTAAAAAAACATTGTAAAGAATAGATATCATTTGCCTAGGATTGATGACCTTTTGGATCATCTTAAGGGAGCTCAAGTAATTTGCAAATATGGATCTCACTTTAGGCTATCATCAAGTATGAATGGATCGTATTGATTGCTAGAAAACTACTTTTAAAACTAAATATGGGCTTTATAAATGGTTAGTGATGTCTTTTGGACTGAGTAGTGCTCCTACCACATTTATGTAGCTCATTAATGATATTTTAGAGCTCACCTAGGAAATTTCATCATTTTTTTTAGTACAACTATAATTGGGCTATGTTGATGTTTAATTTTGCAAGTAATCACCAACAATAGGAAATTCCAAGAATGTGGGGCAAGACTCTTTAAATAGCCTCCAGATTTTAAAGAAGTTGGTTCTTCTCTATGTGTTGTGATATAAAGGGAAGAAAAAGCAAGATTATAAAAGAAACACCTAAATCTGCTAAGGTGATGCACTAGAAATGTATTGAAATGCATACTAATAGCACAATGATTAAACTTACAGAATCTACTAATAAAGCTAAAGAGCATAAAGCATTTTGGATCACACTCTGTGATCCATCATCAAGAGAAACAAGCCAGAGAAGAAACATAGAATGAGAAAGTTTGCAGACAGAGATAACTAAATAGAGGGAAGAGTAACACAGGAACCAAGGGCAGCAAGGAAAAGAAAAAAAAAAGAAAATGAAAGCAAAATTCAATTCAAAAAACCTAAGCACCACTCAAAAACCAAAAAATAGAAAGGGGCAAAGTGACAAACAACCAAAAGACTAAACCACCTAAAACATTAAGAGGGAGAAACTAAGAAAAATAAGGCCAAAAGGAGAGAGGCATGAAAATAATTAAAATAAAACAAAACCAACTAATAGAGAATCAAAATTGAAAAAATAAAGAAATGAATAAATAAATAAATGAATAAGAAGGAAATTAAATATGTAAAATAAAGACACTCTAACCAATAAGATGTGAAAAACAAAAAGGAAAAAAAGGAAAAAAATGAATAAATTAATAAGAAAATAAAAGCAAATAAATAAGAAAGAAAAATAAAGGCTCAATGGACACAAAGGGAGGAAAAACCAAGACAAAGAGAACGAAAGACAAGGACAACAACCAAAAGAGACAAACAAATAGAGACCAAAACAAGAAGAAGGGGGACAAGCTAACAACCTAAGAAATCTAACAACAAGCTAGCAATAATCAACAACCTAAGAAAAATAAAAGTGAAGAGGGACGTGGGGAAGGAGACAAGACACCAAGGAAGGGAAAGTGAGAAGGGAGGGAGGAGCGGAACAGATAAGGGGGGAAAAAACAACAAGGGGACCCACGGGGAGGAGCCAAGAATGGAGAAGAGGATGAAAAAAGGGGGGGGACACTCGGGGGGGGAGGAGACCAAGGGACGGAAGAAACGAAAAATGAGGGGGACCTAGGAGGAGGAAGGAAAAAGAAGGATAGGAGGAAAAAAGAAGGCAAATAAAAGACTGAGGGGAGGAACATAGATCAAGAGTGAGAGAGAGAGAGCGGTTTCTGATGTGGCTGAGCAAGGGGTTCCAGGAAAAACTAAGACTCCAACCATCGTCACAATTGAGATTGGTTGGGTGGTTGTTAATCTCTATGGCTTCTTTAAGTTTTCTCTTGAAGTAGTTGTCTTCACTAACCACAATTTGAGTGTCTTCTAAATGGATGTGGTGTTTGGTTAAGGAAGAATGCTTAGTAAGGGCAGATTTTTGGACTTGCTCATGTCTGATGTCTGCACTATGCTCCTTGATCCTGGTGTTAAAGGAACGACCCGTCTCACCAATGTAGGGGGTTCCGCAGGAGAAAACAATCTTGTAAACTTTGGAGTTGAGAAGGAGCTCTCTGGGGTCTTTAGTAGAGGGGATGCGATTCCTGAGAGTAGAGATGGGTTTGAAAGTACATTGGAGGCCCTTTTTGAGGAGAATCTTAGAAATTTTGTTAGAAAGGCCTTTGATGAAAGGAAGGGTGGCCATAGGGATGTTGGAGGAGTTGGTATCCTTAGGCTTGAAGCTCACACAAGACCTAGCTTGTTTGAAGGCTCTTAAGATTTGTTTTCATTGGTAACCGTTTAATTCAAAGACTTTGGTGAGGTGCTTTAGCTCTTGGTCTATGTGATCCTCATCACATATGCGAAAGGCTCTAGTGGCCAAAGTTTTAAGGATCCCCACTTTTTGGGCTAGGTGGTGGTGTGAGGAATTGTGAAGGTAAAGGTCAGTATGGGTGGCTTTGTGAAACACACTACGGCCTAAGGATCTGTCATGTTTCTTGATGAGAAGAATGTCGAGGAAAGGGAGCATGTCATTAGTTTCAAGCTCTTTGGTGAAGGATATGCATTTGGTCGACTGGTTGAGGTGAGAGTGGAATTCTTCAAGCTTATCACGGCCATGGGGCCAACAAATGTTGGTATCATCCACATAGTGTTTCCACCATTTTGGTTTGAGGGGGAGGGAGTGGAGGGCTAGATCTTCAAAGTGCTCCATGTAAAGGTTAGCCACAATCGGGGAAAGAGGGGAACCCATGGCCACTCCATCTAACCATTCGTAAACAACTCATTGGAACATGAAAAAGGTGGACCTAAGACAAAGTTCAACTAACGAGGCAATCTCATCATTGGTCTTAAGTCTAATTATCTCAATGGAGTCAGGGATGGGGACCTTGGTGAATAGGGAGACCACATTAAAGCTGACTAAGAGGTCATTGTCTTCCACTTTTTTGTCCTTAATGAAATCAACAAAATGAGTTGAGTTCTTGATGAAGGAGCTAGATTTGCTTACAAGAGGAGAGATAAGCTTCGCTAGGTGGGAAGCGAGCTTGTAGGTGCGAGAACCAATGGTGTCGATAATTGGGCAAAGAGGGATGTTGGAATAGAAAAATGATGGCTCCTTAGGCCGTAGTGTGTTTTGCAAAGCCACCCATACTGACCTTTACCTTCACAGTTCCTCACACCACTACCTGGCCCAAAAAGTGGGGATCCTTACAACTTTGGCCACTAGAGCCTTTTGCATATGTGATGAGGATCACATAGACCAAGAGCTAAAGCACCTCACCAAAGTCTTTGAATTAAATGGTTACCAATGAAAACAAATCTTGAGAGCCTTCAAACAAGCTAGGTCCCACATGAGCTCCAAGCCTAAGGATACCAACTCCTCCAACATCCCTATGCCCACCCTTCCTTTCATCGAAGGCCTTTCTAACAAAATTTCTAAGATTCTCCTCAAAAAGGGCCTCCAATGTACTTTCAAACCCATCTCTACTCTCAAGAATTACATCCCCTCTCCTAAAGACCCTAGAGACCTCCTTCTCAACTCCAGAGTTTACAAGATTGTTTTCTCCTGCAGAACCCCCTACATTGGTGAGACGGGTCGTTCCTTTAACACCAGGATCAAGGAGCATAGTGTGGACATCAAACATGAGCGGGTCCAAAAATCTACCCTCGCTAAGCATTCTTCCTTAACCAAACACCACATCCATTTAGAAGACACTCAAATTGTGGTTAGTGAAGACAACTACTTCAAGAGAAAACTTAAAGAAGCCATAGAGATTAACAACCACCCAACCAATCTCAATCGTGACGATGGTTGGAGTCATAGTTTTTCCTGGAACCCCTTGCTCACCCACATTAGAAACCACTCTCTCTCACTCTTGATCTCTGTTCCTCCCCTCAGTCTTTTCATTGCCTTCTTTTTTCCTCCTATCCTTCTTTTTCCTTCCTCCTCCTAGGTCCCCCTTGTTTTCGTTTCTTCCCTCCCTTGATCTCCTCCCCCTCGAGTGTCCCCCCCCTTTTTTCATCCTCTTCTCCATTCTTGGCTCCTCTCCGCGGGTCCTCTTGTTGTTTTTTCCCCCTTATCCATTCCTCTCCTCCCTCCCTTCTCACTTTCCCTTCCTTGGTGTCTTGTCTCCTTCCCCACATCCCTCTTCACTGTTGTTTTTCTTAGGTTGTTGATTATTGCTAGCTTGTTGTTAGATTTCTTAGGTTGTTAGCTTGTCCCCCTTCTTCTTGTTTCGGTCTCTATTTGTTTGTCTCTTTTGGTCATTGTCCTTGTCTTTCATTCTCTTCGTCTTGGTTTTTCCTCCCTTTTTGTCCATTGAGCCTTTATTTTTCTTTCTTATTTATTTGCTTTTATTTTCTTATTAATTTATTCATTTTTTATCCTTTTTTTCCTTTTTGTTTTTCACATCTTATTGGTTAGAGTGTCTTTATTTTACATATTTAATTTCCTTCTTATTCATTTATTTATTTATTCATTTCTTTATTTTTTCAATTTTGATTCTCTATCAGTTGGTTTTGTTTTATTTTAATTATTTTCCCGCCTCTCTCCTTTTGGCCTTATTTTTCTTAGTTTCTCCCTCTTAATTTTTTAGGTGGTTTAGTCTTTTGGTTGTTTGTCACTTTGCCCCTTTCTATTTTTTGGTTTTTGAGTGGTGCTTAGGTTTTTTTAATTGAATTTTGCTTTTTCATTTTCTTTTATTTTTTCTTTTCCTTGGTGCCCTTGGTTCCCATGTTACTCTTCCCTCTATTTAGTTATCTCTATCTGCAAACTTTCTCATTCTATGTTTCTTCTCTGGCTTGTTTCTCCTGATGATGGATCATGGAGTGTGATCTGAAACGTTGAGGCAAAAAAACTTACACACAGTTTAATCCAAAAATTATTGAACTCCTAACATTATGGATTGTGGAAATCTGATGTCTATCAACATAAAGCATGATTAACATTAACATGTATATATTAGATTCATCAAAGGCTCATATAGAAAGTAAGCAACAAGAATTAGAAACACATCATGATTTACATAGAACACCACTCTCTCTTCATTATTTGATAGGAGAACAAAGTACATAAGGCAAAGTTTGGATAGAATACAATATTCGATCCCTTAGAAGAGGCACCTGTTAAGGCAAGAAAATATGCTTCTAGTCTAGTAGCTAAAACTTTGATAAATCCAATCTATCTTTCCCTAGTATGGACTTTGCTATTTAAAGCACAAAAATTTGAAGCTCCTCTTTAGCTGTTGTGATGCTAACGGCTTGGTAACTAGAACTCCAGTTAACTACCACTTCTATTATCAAGCTCTCACACTGCAATCCTCTGAGAATCTTAAATCCCTATTCATCTGTGTCATTGTAACTAATTCTGTGAGTCTCAGATCTTTCTTTTATATTGCAGACTCTTATGCCTCTTCCCAAGGTCGACACTTGTATCTAACGGCCAATGGTACAATAGAAATAGCCATTGAAATTGAAACTCTAATATTGTGCACTGTTGAGACACATGGCACCCTCAGCTACATCTAGAAAAAGACTCAAATGGGTACGTGGTGGGTCGACTCTCATTATACAAAAACTTCAACAAAAGACTCCTCCGTTGAGCACTCTGTCGACACTTGTCACTTTCCACTAAGATTCTTCTTTAAAGAATCTAGGGCCTCATGGGGACGAGTGGCAGATTTCTGTAACATCTCAAACTTAAACAAAAAGAGACTTAATAAACAAGCGCAGGATAAACATGTGGCGAGCTCCGCTACCATTTAGAAGCTTCAACAAAAGAAACTCTACATTGAATGCAATGCTGACATTTGGCACCCTCTGCGGTAACTACAAAGACTCTTTATTTATTACAAGTGGATGATGATGTCACAACCTTTTCCTTCACCCCTTTTACATTCAAAACTTAGAGACCCAACGTTGCACCATGTGGAGCCTTAGTGCAAGCTAGGAGAGTTTTTAGTTTCACAAGCTTTCAAATAAGCGTTGCTTTGACACTTGGTGCTTTCCGTTGCCGTGAGACTCTTTACTCTTCAACTCACTCTTAGCCCCAACATGCCTCAAAATATTAATACTTAGCCAAGACTTTAACAATAATATATATATATATATATATATATATATATATATATTAAAACGTAGAGTTTTAAGTCTACAGTTCATGGTGACCAACAGGGACTCTGCGCCTGCATGGAGAGAACCATAATCATCCTGCCAAAACAAAAGAAAACCAAACCAAATTTATCTTTTCACTATAGCCCCTCAAATCTTCTGTAAAGTGGTCTGGTAGCCAACCCATTCTGCCTCTTCTGGAAACTCCTTCTTCTGAAGAGCTTGAAAAGCTCTATCTAATTCAATTATTTCCCTGTGGGAGAAGGTTTGTAGACTTTGTACCACTGCATTCAACTGAATCTCCAATTGAGAAACTAGAAGCAGAACTGATTCCACTTTAGTGACACTTGATGATTCACTCAAAGTCTGAAAAATAGTTTGATCATTTTGTTTTGTGACTACCATAGTCTTTATTTGGTCCTCCATCAAGACTATACTATTATTTGGAAATGGAGAGGGGAGTCCTAACTGGACCAGATTTTCAATGTGTCCCTTCATTTCCTAAACTCCTTGCTTCAAAAGATCTAATAATTTTTTGCACTTTGTGGCAGCTTTATTGCAACTCAAAATTTCATTCACCTTGATAGCTTCTATCAGCATGTCAGTAATCCCTACAGCTTGCATAATTTCATCAGAATCATCATAGAACTTTTGAAGTAACAGTTGTGAATCAGAAACCTTCATAGCTATTGAGGATAAGATCTTTTCAATAGAAGAGTCCACCTTTTCACAAAGCTATTGAGCTTTTGAGATGAACTTATGTGCAGGTTTCAGCTGAGTCACGTCATTGGATATTTGTTGTCAGGAAGAAACATATAGCTCTTTTACCATTGATAATACCCAAACATTTTGAGGTTGTTGGGTGAGTTCTAGAGTCAATTGTTTAACCTTTTCCTACATAGCTAGATACTAGTTCTGCAAATTATTATTCTCATCCTTAACAGCCTTAAGACTCTAATGCAGCTGAGTGACTTCTTCAGTTTTATCATTGTTTTTCTTCTCCAAAAGACTTTTTTATTTTTCCATTATATCCATTGAAGCTTTGACCTACGCTAGCTCAGTCTGTAGCCTAGTCACCTTGGTTTGTGAAGCCTGAAAGACTTCTTTGGATACAATCTCTTTGATATCTTTATTCAGCTGGTTGATTTCCTGGTCTTTAGAGTTATTCTCCAAAGTCAGGCAGCTTATTATAGCCTTTGTCTGAACTAATTCAACCTCTACTTTTTGCAACTTCTTAGAGACTTTAATGAAGTTAGTAGTTACCACAGCTGAGGTTTCTTTCATTAGTTCCACCTTGTCCTAAGGCCTAAACTAGGTCAGGTCCATGGCCACAACATTCATTGTATAATCCTCGAGTTTCTTTTGTTGCAATGGTTTAACCACATCTGGGGACATATGAGTAATGGTCAAGGAATGCTAAGTGGGATCATAGAGAGACCTCATTTGAGTAATAGCAAGGGCTCTACCTTCTTTCTTTGTTTGTTTTTCCTTCCTAGATTCCCTTTCCTTTTTAGTAGCTTTTGCTTGGTTTTGGAAAGTAGAGGGAGAGGCTATCAATCCATCGACAAAAGGGGAACCTAACGGGAGACCATAGGGAATAGTTGTTGTTGGTTGGCTTGGGGCTTGTGCTGACAATGCCCTCTTAGGTAATGATGGGGAAAATACTGGCAAACTCAATGTTTGTGAAACAACAAGAGATGTGGCACTGGGTGGAGGTGATAGGTATTGCAGAGGCATAGCAGAGATGGCAGGAGACAATGAAGTATGGGAAATTTAGGCAGCAACCCCTTAAGTAGAAAGAGATTGAGAGCAAGAAGAAAGAGAAGAGAAACTTACCTGGGTGACCGCTAAAATTGCTAGAATCTACATGTGGGAAACATATGTGACCTCTTCCTCTTCTTCTTCATATCCTTGAAGGATCAATTTACGCCTTTTCCTAATAGGGTTGTTTGAAGGGTCTTCTAGCATTTCTTCTATCATCACCTACTATGATGGGATTGGTGACTCTGTTGCTCCTATATTCTATGGAATTGCCACTCTAGGGTCCCTAGATGTTGAAGCTACTTAGACCATATGAAATGACATCTGAGAAGCTTTCTGTTGCTCCAATTTGATGAGGGATGGTGGCCAATTGGAAGACTTCAGATTTGGCTCTGTTTACTCACCACCTACTTCTTTATCTAATTTCTGATGCCTTGGGATATTACTTATGTTGGGGCTAGAGATTGGAGTCATATGAGTCTCATCCCATAGGTTCTCCCATTTCTCATCTATATCAACTTGTTTAAAACCCCTTTCCAACTCAACAATCTCTTGCTCATATTTCTAATATGCATCACTTTTATCTGTATCCCATCCTCTATTTAATAGGGCTTGTCTTAAGCCATGGGTCATATTCTTATTCGGATCATATTTCCTGATAGGTGTGTAAAAAGTTTCCCATGGTTCAAGTGGCTTACTAGGAATATCACTTACCTCTACGTAGACATCTAGAGCGTCTACTACTGGTGACATCCTTTCTTCAAAAAATTGATGGCTTTCATGTACAAAAGAAGCATGAACTTTATTATTGGTTAGCTAAGAAGTCATGAAACTATCAGGGTCATACTTCCACTGATCCAAATCCATGACTAGCCCATAATTTTCTAGTTTCCTCATTAAGAGGTACTCTGTCTCTCTCTCTTCAATATCGTGATGCCACCCTTAGACCATGGGAGCTCATAGAAGGCCTTCTTTTTTCTCTTTGCCCCGTAATTAGAGTCAATAATAGCCAATTGGTGGGCCATTTCTAGGGCTAATACCCTACTTGTCAAAACCTTAGGGAGCAAGAAAGGATCTGTTGGCAAGAGACACTATATGGACTCATGAATGTTGTCATTGATGGCAACAAAGGTTATCCCACACATCCACAAGACATGATACGTCCTCACCGGAAGTCAGATTGAAGAAGTGTTGAGGTCCGGTAAGCAAGAATAGAGCAGTCAGTAAGGTCCAACAGACAGGTCCGGATCTCTTAGTAGAAGTATCTTAGTGAAGTATAAATTTGAGGAAGTCAAGAGGAGTATCTTGATTTATAGATTCCAGGTTTTGAGCCTCCGGTGTAGAAAGGATAAAGAAATATGAATGCTTGAGTGTCGGGTTCCCAAGTGACAGTGTGAATAGAGGAAGAACTAACTGGCAGAACATCAAACATTATTTCGGATGTGTTACTGATGATGGAAAAGGTTCTTAAGGCATAAGTTATGTTTGGCCGACATGATTGATGACTTCTACATATATATGCTTTATCTGCATTACTTGGTGTGCAAGGATTCAGCCGACAGATCAGAGTTTGAGGAAATTATTAACTGTTCCAGATGCCGACTAGAAAGGTGATGAAATCACTTGTGCAGATATATATATAGGATTGATTTAGATGTGAGAAGATGTGTGGTGTATTGTGTAGTGCAAAGAAAAGCAGTAGAGCCGAATAAAAGCAGAAAGGAAGGTCCAGTATGTGAAAGGAGAGCAGCACAAAATAAGAGGAAAGATGAAGTGCAACAGATCAATGTACAGAGCCTAACTAGAACTAAACTCCAGCATATGTTGATGCTCCTTATCAGTTCAAGTATTGTATTACACTCTTTATAAATTGTAGACAGTGTGTCTCTTGTAGGCAGTGTGCCTCTTGTGAGCAGTTTGCTCGGGCAGTGAGCCCTAATTGGCAAGTGCCATTTTGTAATCCTATTCTTCTAACAGAAATACAATCTTGGGTTAATCACCCCGTGGTTTTTTCCCTTAACAGGGTTTCCATGTCAAAATATTATGTCATGTGTATTTCCATTTCATGGTTATGTTTGCTTATTTGAATTAATGCTGCATTGATTATTAAGAAAGTTCAGAAAGCAGAAATAATTAGGATAACTGATTCACCCCCTCTCAGTTATCAACAATTGGTATCAGAGCCAAGTTCCTCCTAACAGAGTTTAACAGCTTGAGGAAGATCTGGGAATTCAAATGGATGTATATGGTTTAAGGGAGCAACTCAAGACTGCCCTTGATGATCTTGAGCAGTCAAACTTTGAAGTCAATGAGTTAAAGGAAAGACTCAAACAGGCTGATGATTTCATGAGAGAACTAAAAGACAAATTAAGTCTCTCTATGAAAAAGAGAAAGGAGCTACTTCAACAATTGGCAAGTCAAAGTGAAGCCAATGATACAAATGAAGATTTGAAGGAGAAAACCAAGTTATGTGAAAAGTTATCAAAAGAAATCATTATGGTAAGACATGAAATGGAATCAGGAGTTATGAAGTTTACCCAAGAGATTGAAGAGAAAAGAAAAACTGAAGATAATCTAAGACAATCTCTCAAGGACAAATTAGAAGATTGCCACAAGATGGATAGAATTATCAGACATCTTGAATCTAATCTTGAAGATGCTAAAGATAATGAAGAAAAACTTGAGGATCAAATTGTCTCTCTCAAAAGGGATCTTCAAACAACAAATGAATATAAAGAGAAATTCAAGATAAGTTCTGCTCAACTTGAAGTTCTTCTTGAAAGCCAAAAGAGGGTAGATGACAAGTGTGGTTTGGGATATGAGAAAGGAGAAAGCTCCGGATCCAGTCAGAAGAATTTTGGATCAGAAAATCCAAGGAATAGGCCTAGAAGACCTTCGGTAAGGCAGCCTAATGCTCAAAGATATCCATCCTTCAATGGATACTGCCACAACTGAAATAACTTTGGTCATAAAGCTAATCAATGCGGAAAGAGAATGAATCAGACTAACTCATCCTTCTCCGAACAGTGTTTCAACTGCAAAAGGTATGGTCACAAATCTCATGAATGCAGAAATATGCAAATGAACAAATCATTCAATGTTAGATGCTTTGCATGCAATAGAATAGGTCATATGGCTAATCAATGAAGATCAAGAGGATATCAATCAAATATGCATAGAAATGTTGTTTGCCAAATTTGCAATAGATCCGGTCATCTTGCAAAATTCTGTAGAAACAAGAATCAAGACAAAAGAGGTCTGGTATATCATAATCAAAATCAAGACAGGAAAAACAAAGGTGAATGCGGATGAAGTCGAAAGTGAAATGAACAAGATTTAGGTAAAGAGAAGTACAGAGAATGTAGAGGATGGATCCGCACCAGAATCTGGTGCTGATATGCCTTCCAAAAATTAAAGGGTGAGCTCTGGCTCAAGGGGAGTCACAAGGAAAAACTCTTTTTCCCCCAGCCAAACTTTCGGTGCCTAAATTTGGTACAAGAGGTGTTGCAGATTAAAGGGTCTTCAGAGAATCATCTAAAATAGCTTTGGTAAAGAGGTGGAAGATCCACAAGAAGTTTTGATCAGGCAAATCTTTCAAGTTTGATCTGGTTTATCACTCTTCTGCTAAGAACAGGAGCTTCTTAGATTAGATCCAGTATTGAGGAATCTTAATCTGTGGACAAATGGATTGTCTAAAGAAAGGTAGAAAGACTGCTATTGCTCACTCTAGATGGATCTCAACGATCCGAAAAAGATTTTTTTAAGAATAAGGTGAACAAGGCAACTGGAATAAGTTAGGTTGCACATTTATTGCAGTATGAACTTAGGGCTTTCCTAGAAATAAAAGGACTCGTTCATTCGTCATTTGCACATTTGCACTCAAGAAGAAAAGAAAAGGAGCTCTGCAACAAAATTGTCTCATTCTCTCAAAGGTCTTTCCTTAAAGATGATCCAGCTAGCTCATTAATTTGTCTCATTCAGGGAACCTTAAAAGTGTAAGAGGTATTTTTCATTACTGAATTTTCTTCTGTGAATCCTTGAAGATGGCTACTCCAAATGTCGTAAAGATTTTTGATAGGCCTCGACCCATTTTCAAGAAACATCCATTTAAATTTCTAGAAGTAGATCCCTCAGGTACTTTTTCTAGCATACCGCATGGTATTTTGCATGTAGAAGATGTTAGGGTTTACCTTCATGCGAACATTGAAGATTTTGGGGAATCCAAGCTGGCAGATATCTATCACAACCAGTTAATAGATGACTCTTTTGAACTCAAACCACAGTACTAGGCCATCCGGAATAAACATTTTGGTTAGTGGATTCATTTCCCCTATTTTGAAGAGGATGAATGGGTCCGGTATGTGTTAAGCAGAGTACATGATAACTTCCTATGGTTGAATAAACCATTCAAAATCACTAAGGATGCAATTTGGGCAGTAACCGGTTTGCATTCATTTGGAGGAATACCAGTTCTCAAATCTGTCAAAAACCAGACTGTGAGTGAGGCCACCGGATCAAAATTTGATAAGAGAGCAATGACCATAGAGGATATCTCTGATCCGGATATCAAGTTTGCATCTATGATAATTGGTTATAAGATATATCACTCCAGCAGGGAGAATTCAGTACTTGGAATAGCTATGTATATTGCTTATGAAATGTTGAGAAAAAATGCAGATTATGACCTCTGTGAACTCCTTCTAAACCAAGTGATGGAAAACTTACAAAAGATTAAGAAGGACAAGAAGAACTCTTTTAAGTATGGTGGACTGATATTGTGTTTGTTTTTCTACTTTATGAATGAGCTGCCCGGATCCAATGGTTGGGTATGGCAGAATGACAGAGTAGTTGCCATCCAAATCAGAGACTATTTGTATGGGCTTGGGGATGCTAAGGCAAGAAATACAGCTCTGTGGGGTTATTTCAAAAACTTTTAGAATATAATGCAAGCAAGAGAGAGAATTCCCAAATCTCTGGTTGAAAAGTATAAGGATACAGTTTGCTTTATGGTAGAAACTGATCAGTGCCTAATGGAGGCTATGGAGCCAAGGACAGTCTGGATCATGTCGATGGGATATGAAGTGGATGAGAAAATTGTGGAACTACATATTGAACACATGTTAAGTCAGCTAAAAGATCCCAAGGCAGAAAGGTTTGGAACCTTTGAGGAGCTAAGTGTAAAGATTCATGTGGAACTCAGACAACTAGAGATCAAGAGGAAGGTAAGAAAAGAAGTTGAAGATGTTGCAAAAGGCTTTGGCATATCAAAGGAGGCACTTGATGCCAATAGGGAAAAGATGGAAAGGGCTGAGGAAGAGAAGAAAAAGGCAGAAAAGAAAAGTGAGGCAAGTGTTCCGGTAAAATCTTCCACTTGGACCAGATCATCAAAGAGATCTACACCTACCACTACCAAAAGCTCAAGGCCATCAAAACTAGAAGCAAAATTATCTGGCAAAGGAGAGAAAAGAACAAAGACAAAAGCCACAAGGGCTTATGCCAGTCAAAGGGATAAAGAGGAGACTGAATCTGATGAAGAAATCAAGAAAGTGAAGAAAAAGAAGAAAACATCCGGTGAACCCTCTACCGAACAAGAGGAAGAAGAAAAGATAGAGGAATATGTTGAAAAACCCACTCTTCACATTGATGACATAATCAAATCAGTCACAGTGGACAGAAATCTTCAGCCAATGATAGAGTTCTATGATGATTATGGTGAAGCAGATCAGAAGATATTGCAAGATGCCACAGTCAGGTACCTAAATATCTACAACAAAGCATTTATTGAAATTATATCTCTGATCCCCAAAAGCTTAGAGAAGGAACTAGAAATAAGAAAGAACAATGCCCAAGCCAAAGACCTAGAAATCTGGGAATAGATAGCAATTTAGCTATATCCTTCAATCGATCCCAAGAAAATGAATATGGTATTCAAAGATTGTAAGGATGAGTTCAGGAGCAAAGCAAGGATGAATCAACTTATGCTCGGAGAGACTGACAAAGTTGCAAAAGAGACAGAAGAGATCCTCTGGAATGCATTTAAAAGATTCAACATTCCAATTATAGAGGACTTGGGTACTGACCCCTTGACCACAAGTGTTGCAGAAGAGTCTACTGAGAAAATGACAGAAGAGGTAATAAATACCAGTGCAGAAACAACTAAGGACTTCGAATCCTCTGCTCTAGAAGAGGTGGCCCATGAACAGACTAACATTTCTCCTCTGGATTCCCCTATTGACCCCGGATCTAAAGAAGAAGAAATAATAAAGGAGAAAGAAAAAGAGGTGAAAAGTAAAGAAGGAAGTCAAGCTGAAAAGAACATACGTGACACTGCAGAAGAGAAGAAGAATTTGTCTCCGGCAAGAGACAATGCAGAATCTGTCAAGGACTTCTTGACAAAAGAAACTAATGAGATGGATGAACCGGAATTACTAAAAGGGCCATTAGATTTTGACTCTCTATCTCTGGTACAAATAATGAAGATAGTTTCATTTGCAAATGCAAAGGCCAAAGAGAAACTACTGAAATCTCACATGGAAGACTATGAGCTTATAGACGTAGCATCCTGAGTGTTGGAAAAGATCATGCCATCTTTTCAAAAGGATCCCACAGCCTCTTCCTCTGGTAATCTCAAAACTCTAATCAATAGTGTTAGCAAACATTTTAATTCTCTAAAGAAATCAGCTGAGGAGAAGGCCAGGAAAGAATTTTTGGATAAGAGATTCTCAGAGCTGCAAGGGTTAATATCAAATGATAGAAGAGTTATGGGTATTGGGATAAAAAGTTTGGAAAATGCCCTTAAGGATGGAGGTGATGTATATAAATTTTGTATATCCTGGTCTAAAACAACAATGGAGATTGAGAAGAAAATGAAAGAACAGGAGGATAAAAGATAAAACTTTCTCAAAATTTTGATCCACTTACTACATCCATAATAAATCAAGAATGTCAAACGGTTGCAGTTTTGAATGAAATTAAGAAGCTTGAAAAAGAGAAGAAAAATAGAATCAGTAGGTTGAGTGACCTCAGAGGGATAATTGTCCCTAAGTTAGAGGCCATGCATGAGGCCATAAAAGAAGCTCAAATCACAGCCTGGACCAATGATCCAACAGATCTAAAAAGGGTAGATGCATTTGCATTCCTGTTGAGTGGTCATATATCAATTTTGGATAGAATGAAGCAAAGTTGGGCTACAGAATTCATTCAATTGAAAACAACTTTTGCAGACATACTTCAGTATATGTAAGTATTCCATGTGTATATAATTATGTGGACAAGATTTTGAAAATTTTGGTGTCCAGACCATACCCTTTGCCATTGATGTCAAAGGGGGAGTGAGGAGCAGTGAAAAAATGAGGAATCCAACTAAGGGGGAGCTTCGGTAAATGTACATAGAGACAGAGCTTCAGCCAAGGGGGAGTATAGTGTGACACTTAGTCATTTTTCACTAAGTGTTGCCATCAATGCCAAAGGGGGAGATTGTTGGCAAGAGACACTATATGGACTCATGAATGTTGTCATTGATGGCAACAAAGGTTATCCCACACATCCGCAAGACATGATAGGTCCTCACCAGAAGTCAGATTGAAGAAGTGTTGAGGTCCAATAAGCAAGAACAAAGCAGTCAGTAAAGTCTGACAGACAGGTCTGGATCTCTCAGTAGAAGTATCTCAATGAAGTGCGGATTTGGGGAAGTCAAGAGGAGTATCTTGACTGATAGATTCCAGGGTTTGAGCCTCCGGTGTGGAAAGGATAAAGAAATATGAATGCTTGAGTGTCGGGTTCCCAAGTGACAGTGTGAACAGAGGAAGAACTGACTGGCAGAATATCAGACATTATTCTGGATGTGTTACTGATGATGGAAAAGGTTCTTAAGGCATAATTTATGTTTGGCCGACATGATTGATGACTTCTACATATATATGCTTGATCCACATTACTTGGTGTGCAAGGATTCAGCTGACAGATCAGAGTTTGAGGAAATTATTAACTGTTCCAGATGCTGACTAGAAAGGTGATGAAATCACTTGTGCGGATATATATAGGATTGATTTAGATGTGAGAAGATGTGTGGTGTATTGTGTAGTGTGAAGAAAAGTAGTAGAGCTGAATAAAAGCAGAAAGGAAGGTCCAGTATGTGAAAGGAGAGTAGCACAAAAGAAGAGGAAAGATGAAGTGCAGCAGATCAGTGTACAGAGCCTAACCGGAACTGAACTCCAGCATATGTTGATGCTCCTTATTAGTTCAAGTATTGTATTACACTCTTTATAAATTGTAGACAGTGTGTCTCTTGTAGGCAGTGTGCCTCTTGTGAGCAGTTTGCTCAGGCAGTGAGCCCTAATTGGCAAGTGCCATTTTGTAATCCTATTCTTCTAACAGAGAATACAATCTTGGGTTAATCACCCCGTGGTTTTTTCCCTTAACAGGGTTTCCACATCAAAATATTGTTTCATGTGTATTTCCATTTCATGGTTATGTTTGCTTATTTGAATTAATGTTGCATTGATTATTAAGAAAGTTTAGAAAGCAGAAATAATTAGGATAACTAATTCACCCCCCCTCTCAGTTATCAATAGGCTCCTCTTTAAAACCATGAACCCTGATCATTATAGAATGAGCCCCAAATAAATAATCACAAGGGACTCATGAATTTGTTATGAGTCATCTCACCCTATTAGTCATTCTATTTTTAATCTCTTCCAGATCCAATTGCTCAATGAGGGGCGACACAAAATGCTCCTCAAATTCATAAGCATCAAAGGTTTTGGATAACAAATGAGTCCACGCGGACATAGGAATTACCTTCTGAGCATCTACCTCAAGATCATATAGGTTCAAATGCATGTGCTATAGGAAAAGTTGGTAGTTCTAATACAAAATAAGATGGAAAAGATATGATGAATACCTTAATGTATGCGTGTTTTGGAAGTTGGTTAGATTATGGCACAAATCATAAGCTATATGCTCTATGTAATCAAACTTAAACTCTTGTGTCCATGAGACTGTTTTGAGATGAAAAATAGCCCCAAGTTGTCAATCATGTATATTTTCATCCTCATCTTGCCCAAAGATAAATGTCAGCATTGAATAGGTATCTTGTACATCTGAAGTTAATTAAAATAGAGCAAGGGGTAGAGATGGTAACTCGGTATTGTCTTCATCAAGATGCAGCTTCCTATTCAAGAAGCCTCACTTCTTTTGCACTTGATGCCAAATCTTCTGTAATTTAGCCATATCATAGAAACTGTCAGATGGATCATGCGATAAACTAAGCATGTCATGAATAGCTTGCACAGGAATGATGACCTGGATGTTTTTTCCTTGAATAATCCTAGTATTAGAGATAAAGTTAATTGCACACAACTGAACCAATTCTAGATATGAATGGATGAGAGGAACCATGTATTGAGCCAAACTAGTGCTCCAGATTCTCATGCCAAAAGACTCAGACTTGCCCTACTTCATATAGTTAATCAATCTTGCATGTGCCCCTTCTCTTAGAGTCTTTGGGTTCTTGGAAGTCCTAGGGTCAAAAATCCCATCTGCATAATCGACAACCTGAGAAGGGTCTATGACCTTAACTTTAATTAACTCTTTCATTCTTTGGAGCTTGACTTTAGGTTGTACCTTGACTGCAGCGTATGGCCTGTTGTTCTTCCATTTGTTCAGCAATTCAAACAGTCCCTTTTGCTCACCACCTTTTGAAGATTGTCCCTCCTTTGCCATTTCTTCACCTACTCAAAACCAATTGAGGCTCTTATTATCTTCACTACACACCTGCTTAGAAATTTGAAAATGCACCTTGAACCTTAAAGAGAATTTTGCTATCAATATTGTAAAAATAAGGAGTTGAAACTCTCTTTTAAAACCTTCTTCTCCAATGGCATGAGTTAATATAACTCTTTAATGAGCTTGTCGTTTCATATTTAATGACTTTGAAAATACATGCTTCAAGGGTAGATAACTAGATCCTTCTTGGTTTATGATCATAATTCAAAATTTTTTCCATTAATACTTCTCCTTTTGAGGCGGTTAGACTAACACTTTTAGATTTTCGGGCCCTATCAATGGTCTTTGATGGAAAAGACACTTAGGAGATCACCGAAGACTTCAGCTGCTGACACGTGTTCAAGGAATACTTATTGAAAGAGGCATGAAAACAACTTCAAGGAAAACAAAATGGGAAAGAAACTATACTAGCTATAATACAAGGGACAAGATTAGATTCTATGAAAAAAGTTTCAAGAAGATCCCATTGATAGGAATCTCCAATGATTCTCCCTCCATTGTTTCCAATTCATAAGCATTGTGCTGCTTACAAGTAGTTATCTTAAAGGGGCCCGTCCACAAGGAATCAAATTTTGTGTGGCATCCTGGCTTCGCAACTCTTTCATCCCATTTTCAAACCCAATTGCCAACCTTATACTCGGGTTCAAAAGTCCTTTGATCAAACCAACTTTTAATAGTCTATTAGTAGTTTATCAAAGACTCATATGCCAACTCCCTTTTCTCTTGAAGTTCCAACAGTTTTGCAAGCGTTACTTGCATTGGATCATTTTCTTCTATCTCAATCTACTTAATTAGCTATAAAGCCAGAATCTCCATTAAAAGGGGCATTATTGCACTTTTCCCATATACCAATTCATAAGGAGAGGTTTTGATCACCTGCTTTGGTGTAATTTTGTCTACCCATAGGGCTACCTTCAAATACTTATGCCATTCCTTTTGATGATCTACCCCTATCCTCTTAATGAGTCTGATCAAATTCTTATTTGTTGACTTGGCTAGGCCATTTCCTTGTGGGTAATAGTTTGATGAGGTTTTTAAGTAAATGCCATTTTTTAAAGAAAATTCAGAAATATTTGACCCTAAGAATGCCTTAGCATTATCAGATAGAATAGTGCAGGGAGGACCAAACCTAGTTGTAATTTCTTCAAGGAAATCTAGAATGACCTTCTCAGTGGCTTCCTTCAATGGGACCGCTTCACTCTACCTTGTGAAATAATCTATAGCAGTACGAATCCATTTATGTCCTGAATTTGAAATTAGATTAATCATCCCTATAAAATCTAGACCCCACTGGGCAAAAAATTCTTCCACAACTATGGGACTTAAGGGCAAGGCTGCATTCCTTTTTTTGCCAACATAAAACTAGCATGACTAGCATTTCTTGACCATTTTATGGCAATTAGAGAATATCGTGAGCCAATAGTATCCTACTTGGATAATCTTGATGGATGTAGTTTTTGCAGAGAAGTGTCCTCCAGACATGCCATAGTGCATTTCATACAAGATTCTATGAGCCTCATATTTTTCCACACATCTGAGCAAGATCCCATCAAAATTCCTTTTGAAAAGAATATTGCTTATTAGAATAAAATTGGATCCTTGCTGCCTATAGTATCTTTTCTTTTCTGGAGAAAGTAGACCAAGGTATTAACCAGTCTCCACAAAATGTATTCTATTATGAACCCAAGAGTCTAACTCACTCTCCTCTACCTTCAGTATAGTCTCTTTAACATATTATTCATCTGCTGGAACCTCTGAATCTTGGGAAATGTATTGGGAAAGGCCCCTTCCTCTTATCAATTTGGTTGGCTTAACCTCCACATCATACTCTAAAATATTGGTTATCCAATTGGCTCTCTTTTTAGTGATTTCTCCTTCCATTATATACTCTTGGACACTTGAATGGGCCATAAATATTACAATCTTGTTTCCAGTTACTAGGTTCCTAAATTTATTTAATCCTTTTACGATAGCATGTGCTTTCTTTTCAACAAAATTGTACCTAGACTTGTACTCCCACAGTGTTCTAGAAAAGAAAGCAATAGGATGTTCTCTTTCTTCCACCCGATTCTTTTGAGTCAGAATAGCTGTTATACTATGCTCTCCTCCATATACATACATTATAAAGTCTATAGAGAAATCTGGATTACGCAACACTGGGGCGGTAGAGATTGCCCTCTTGATATTTTCAAAAGCTTGTCTGCCTTCAATTGTCCATTTAAAATTAAGATCCTTTTTTAACATCAGAGTAATAGGTCTAATTGATCCTAAAAAAATTAGATATGAATCTACTAACAAAGTTAATCTTCCCTAAGAAATATTGTACTACCTTCTTGTTCACAGGCAGAGACAAATCCAGTATTGCTTTAACCCTATCTGGATCAATGGAGATCCCATCTTTTGAGACTATGTGCCCAAGTAGCTTACCCTAAGGCACTCCAAACACACATTTCTTATGATTCAAAGAAATCCCAAACTCTTAGCATCTTTAGAATATGGATTCCAAATGATCAGAATGATCTTCAACAGATTTTGTGAATACAGTTAGATCAGCTAAATAAATTAGAATAATCTTATTTATCAATCCCCTGAATGCTATGTCCATAGCATGCTAAAAAGTTGGCCCAGCATTAGAAAGCCCAAAAGGCATCTTTGCATATGCAAAAGTTCACCACTTGGTGGTGAAAGAAATCTTGTATTGATCTTCTTTTGCCAACCAAAATTGATTGTAACCTGAGAAACCATCCAGTAAAGAAAACCTTTCAGCTCCAACTACAGTCTGCAAGATATGTTCCATTGAAGGAAGTGGGTAATGATCCTTTAAAGAGGCTTTGTTTAGGTCTCTGAAGTCAACACACAATCTAATCTCCCTATCTTTCTTCCTTAATAGAACTAAGTTGGACACTCATGTTGAGTGTTTGATTGGAAAGATTATTTTAGACTCTATACTAGGTTACACTTTTTGGCGAAACTTGACATTGAAATGAACATTTTGAACTAAATCTTCACTTTCAGACACCTATAGTTGGTAAACTATGAGGAATTTGAAGATGATGCAAACTAGTGATTTTTGACATTTTGTATGTGGATTCTATATATATATATATATATATATATTTAAAAATTTTAGAATCAAATTGCATTTCTTTCTCCATCTCCTTCGATAACTAGTTTTTAAAAGTAAATGCCATTTTTAAAGAGTGATGTGTACTATAAACCACATAAATTTTTTCTATGAAGGATAAAATTCTAATTTTTTTGAATTTAGATTTGTAACTACAATATCTAGAGGATGCATTTGGTTTCATAATGTTTTATTGATTTTTTTTTAAAATTAAGTTTTGAAGTCGAACCAATTACAATTTAGACATAGGTGTACTATAAAGAGCATAACTTTTTTTGTATGTATCAGAATTCAATTTTTTTGTTGGAATAAGGACATCAATGCCTAGAGGACATGCATTTTTTAGAATTTTTTTCTATTTTTTCCTATTTTTGTATGTATGAAACAAAGACCTTGATGTTCATTAAAAAACCTACATTCACAAGAAATAAAAAATTAATATAATAATCAAATTAAATATATTTAAAATTATACTTTTTGGGAAGCTTATAATAAGGACTACATACTTACAAAACATAAATTTTAAATGAATTCATTTGATCCCCCAAAAGGTAAATCAAAAGTGGTTTTTTATCAGCATTTTGATAGGTGTAGAGGAGACTCCATTATAGGTATGGTTTAAAACTAGCGGGGTTCTATCCAAGGGGGTTTTATCTAAGGGGGTTTTATCAAACCCTGTTCAATTAAAATCTTTTAAATAGAACCTTTCAAGGCTCAAATCATTGTATATTTTCTAAAAATATGTGATTTTAGCAAAAATCAAGATGTCCCAGAAAGTGTAACTCATTATTGTGGCAGCTTCTTGAGTTCCTCTACCATAAGAGACTCAATCCTTGGATTTATTGGTCTTTGTTTTTGATGCACAGGCTTTGATCCTTCAGTGAGTTCAATAGTATGCTGAACTATATCCTTATTGTAACTATGAAGATCATCATAAGTCCATGCTATCACCCTGTCACATTTGTTACATAGAGATATCAGCCTATCCCTTTCTTCCTGAGTAGTAATATTGCCTACTTTCAATTTTCTTCCATTGCTAACCTCAATCTCTGAGTAGTCATCCTTGTTAGCTACAAACTTCCTCTTTTCTAGACTTGCATCATCAGGGTCAAAAAGATTCTCAAGGGTTATCAGTCCTCTTGGAAGCTTATTTGATTTTAATTGCATTATCTGGTCACCATAGGCCTCTTCAATTTTAGGCTGCAATTGATTTGTGAATTCCCCAGTCTACTATAAGAATAAAGGGATCTGAAGATCACTATCAAAAACTTGCCAATTATCTCCATTATCAGGGGTAGCAGGACGAAAAATAACCTTGATTGCTTCTTCATTGATCAACAGATCTTTAGTTGGGTCAAACTGAGATCCAATCTGGGCCATTATGTCCACTTCAACATTCTAGGACCTTGATATGACCTCTATATTGAACGCATCAAGCTCTTCAATTAAGTTCCATATATGGTGACGATATGACATCATCCTCACATTCTTTGCTACATCTATCTCTCTGATCTATTTTACTACCAATTCTGAGTCACCAAAAACTCTCAAATTTCTTATCCCTTTCTTTTTGGTGAGAATCAAGCCATGTACAAGAGATTCATATTAAGCTTCATTATTGGTACAGACAAAATGGAAACATAGGGCTCTGAGAATGTTTTCCCCTTTTGGTGAAGGCAAATGCCTGCTACAACACCATTCTATCTCATGGCTCCATCAAAATTTAGAGTCCAAATCATGGAATCTTCATTAGAATCTTCCTTTTCTTTTCTTGATTGACTCATTATCTCAAGTATCTCAGGGTTTTCATAAAAAATGACATGTTCCTAACCTAGTAGAATTACAATTGCCAAAAGGGTCACTCTGCATCATATCTGATAGATGGTTCTCATCTTCTTCATTTCCACCAGTTCCAATCCATTCTCCATTTCTTCCACATGAACTCTTTTCTCTCTATTGATCATTGCATGAGATGCTTCAAATTTTGATGTTGTTTCATCAATAATATATTCCTTACACAAAGGTTCTGACAACACTTTCATCTTTGAACCATACTTGGTCCTCAGAATTAGATGTGACCAATCTAAAGACATGTATCCTCCAATTTTAGCTATGAAATCTCTAGATAGGCATAAACCAAAAATAGGGGGGATATCAATGACCACTACATCTTGCAATATAATTATATTTGGGCAGGTATACAATTGTAATAGAAGTTGTTTGATAATGCCTATGGTATGGACTAATTTTCCATCTAACTGCATCACCCCTTTAGCTAATGGCTCATATTTTATATTTAAAGCATCTGCTAGTTTATTAGGTATAACTATGGTGCTTACACTTGCGTCTATCATAGAATTGTGTAGTAACTTCTTCCCCACTATTAGGGTCAAATAAAAAGGATTAGGCTTAATCTTACTCACCTCTTCTTTTGCATTCACCAGAGTAGATCCCTTTGGCTAAGATGTTTTGGATTGCTCTTTTCCTTTATCTGCTGAGCCTTCCTTGGTGCCAGTAGTCTTAGGTACATTCTGACATTCTAGAGCTTCTTGCAATAGTACCTTTTGTTTAGGGATGGCTAACATATCCCATAAGAATACATTAGCATGAGCCTTTTTCAACTGATCCACCACATTCATTGGTCCTAGTGACTGCACTTTAGGGTAATAAGGATACCTTGTCCTTTCCATCATTGGGTTAGAAACTCCTTGACTCTGAGTCATCATTGCGATATCCTATCTTGTCATGGGGATATAGGAAGCTTGAACTGATGGTTCTTTTCTTGATTTAGTCATTACACTGGGAATGACTTCTAGTGTCTCCACCATCCTCCTCTTTGACCTAGTGTAATAATCAAACTGAATTGGAGGGTTCTTGGAGGTCGATGCTTCGTTAATGAGCATTGATTCTTCTTCTTCAATCCATGAGAATAGTGCATGTTCACAGGAAATTTCTCCTTACTCTATAGATAGGCCTTGCATTTGAGCTACTATTGCTGCATTTTGAACACCAAGTGATTGGTATGGGTATGATTCTGATTATGGAACAGCTCGGTTTCCCATTCTTCTTTGTTCAGCCACCTTCTATTGTAAATTTCCTCTAGGATAATCCTTGGGCATATGTGCACATTATTACAAGGGAAGCATCATGCATTCATCTCTTCAGCTAAGTTATTCTATCTCAAACCAATTCTCTCCCTGCTGGGATAGTTTGTAATGGTGCTGGCACAGGGACAATCTAATTAGATGGCTATGAAAAGTTTGGTCTTTATGGGCCCTGATACTAATTTGGTTGATATGGGGGTCTATTTCCTTGAAATCCATGGTAGGGAGGCTTTTGATACGAGGTTTTCTACCTCTTAAGGTTAATAATTTCATTAGAAAAGGTTCTGAGAATGCTCTTGACATCATCCATTTCATATGAAGAGGAAGACAATGCGAAAGTTGTTGGCCTTTGTGGTGTAGGAAAGGTCTACATAGAAATAGGGACTAATAAAGCATTAGGGACTTCTTCTTGAACAAGAATTGACAATTCAGGGAACATAGGCATAGGGGGTCTTGGAGGTAATTTCCCAGCATCTATTAGACTATCTTTTGCTTTAACAACTAACTTATATGCTACAGAAAGGGTCTATCCTCCTAATGATTGGATCATAACTGAAATATTGAAATTGAAAGTCTTAAGGTAGAAGACAATTGCCATACATTCTGGTGGTCGAGCAGCAACTAGGATTCTTTGCCAGGTCTTCTAGAATTTGGTATTGAAATTAGTCATGGCTTCTTGGAGTGCTCTCTTAATGGTGATCAACTATTGCAAAAGAGATGACCTGTCTCCCTTCTCACCGAATCTTTCAAATAGTGCATATCCCAGCTAGTCCCAAGTTCCAATGGAATTTGGTGCTAAATATCGATACCAATCAAGAGCTCTTCCTTTAAAAGAAGCAGCTAGTAGTCTCATAGCAATATTTTGTTCTATGATGTAATGCACCATACACACATTAGCCACATCTTGTAGATGTCCAGCTAGGGTTTTGAAATCTTCTCCTATGAACTTAGGTAATGCCTTTAGAGCATTAGTTGGAATTGGGTCCCATGTATCCAGAGGTGTTGGAAGAATGAAAGGGCTACCACTATTCCAGTTGACAAAATTTTGATCTGGAGTTGGGCACCCATTTGTCCTCCTAAGATATTTTGCTGATTTGTCCTTCTCCTTGAGGTAGTTGCCAATGGTGGCAACAAGAGTCCTGGATTAGTAGCAAATCGGGCTTGGGTAGTTGGTCTGCAACTCTAACTTTTGGTAGGATGTTTTCTCATGCTCTTCTAATCAAGAATCAATAAATTTTGTCCCAATGGGCATGCCAAAAAAATGTTGATGTTTAATTTTGCAAGTAATCACCAACAATGGAAAATTTCAAGAATGTGGGACAAGACTCTCAAAATAACCGCCATATTTTAAAGTTGGTTCTTCTCTATGTGTTGTGATGTAAAGGGAAGAAAAAACAAGATTATAAAACAAACACCTAAATCTACTAAGGCGATGCACCAGAAATGTATTGAAATCCACACTAATAGCACAGTGATTAAACTTGCAGAATCTACTAATAAAGCTGAAGAGCATAAAGCATGATTAACATTAACATCATGTATATGTCAGATTCATCAAAGGCTCATACAGAAATTAAGAAACAAGAATTAGAAACACATTATGATTTGCATAGAACACCACTCTCTCTTCATTATTTGACAAGAAAACAAACTACATAAGGCAAAGTTTGCACAGAATACGATATTTGATCCCTCAGGAGAGGCACCTATTAAGGTAAGAAAATATGCTTCTAGTCTAGTAGCTAAAACTCTCTGATAATTCTAATCTATCTTTCCCTAGTATGGACTCTACTAGTTAAAGCACAAAAATTTGAAGCTCCTCTGTAGCTATTGAGATCCTAACGGCATGGTAATTAGAACTCTAGTTAACTATCACTTCTATTGTCAAGCTCCTACGCTGCAAATCCTCTAAGAATCTTAAGCCCCTATTCATCTATGTCATTGTAAGTTGTAACTAATTCTATGAGTCTTGGATCTTTCTTTTATATCGCAGACTCTTCTGCCTCTTCCTAGGGTTGACACCTGTATCTAATGGCCAATGGTGCAACAAAAATGGCCATTTGAAATTAAGACTCTAATAATGTGCGTCGTTGAGACACATGGCACCCTCGGCTGCATCTAGAAAAAGACTCAAATGGGTACATGGTGGGTCGGCACGCATTATACAAAAACTTCAACAAAAGACTCCTCCATTGAGCACCCTGTTTACACTTGTCACTTTCCGCTAAGATTCTTCTTTAAAGAGTCTAGGGCCTCATGGGGATGCATGGCAGATTTTCGCAACAACTCAAACTTCAACAAAAAGAGGCTCAATGAACAAGCGCGGGATGAACACATGGCGAGATCCGCTACCATTTAGAAGCCTCAACAAAAGAAACTCTACATTGAATGCAGTGTTGACACTTGGCACCCTCTGTGGTATCTACAAAGACTCTTTATTTATTACAAGTAGACGATGATGTCACAACCTTTTCCTTCACTCATTTTACATTCAAAACTTAGAGACCCGACATTGCACCACGTTGAGCCTTGACGCAAGTCGAGAGAGTTTTTAATTTCACAAGCTTTCAAATAAGCGCCACTTTGCCACTTGGTACTTTCCACTGCCCTAAGACTCTTTACTCTTCAAGTCGCTAGCCCCGAAATGCCTCAAAATATTAATACTTAGCCAAGACTCTAACAATAATATATATAGATATATATTAAAATGTAGATTTTTAACTCTACAGGCTACACATGGTGAGATGTCATTCTCCTTTGAGATATGTTATGGATATTGATGCAGGAGCATCCAAAAGTCATTCAAGTAAATTGGGATAGTTAATGTTGAGTTGCAGAGTGCTAGAAAGTGACATTGGAATCTATCGCATTTTACCACATTTTCATATTAGAGGTTATGGAGCAAGATTTAGCATCTACATATCATCATATTCAAAATTTAGGTTATTTGGATTTGTCTACTAAAAGTTATTGCTATCAGAAGATCATCAATTTTCTCATAACAAAGAAGTCAGTGTTCAGTTGAAGCCTAATGGGTTTGCGGAGCAATTCCGTGACTTGCAGAGCCTAGTGGAACATCATTCAAGGTAATTTGGGACCTAGCCAAGCTTCATGGAGAACCACATCAAGTTTCTATCATTTGTGGAGCATTGTTGAGTGTTTGACACCAACCTACTTGTTTCCTACATGTTTCATATTACACATTACAATTAGGCTGACAAGATAATGTTTTGAAGGCTTACAAAGGATATAAATGAAGGATATAAGATTGTTTCAAGCAATGACGAAGTGTGTGAAGAGAGTATGCGAAGAGATGAATAGTGTGGAAGACACAAAGGTGTTTTAAGTCTAGAAGACAATAGAGCAAAAGTAAAAGATAGAATAGAAGAAGGAGAAGGGGAAAGAAGACATGGAAGAATGGTGTTGTATGAACCTTTTGTAAACCTAGGCTACGGCCTAGCACCTAAAAGGCCCTAGAGGCATATATAATGAGTTTTGGGAGTTTTAATATAATGAGAAGTGATCTTTGAAGGTGGGTTTTTCCCTTTTAGGGTTTTCCCAGGATAAATATTGTCTCGTGTTAATGAGTATCTCTTATCATTCTATTTTTATCTATATGTTGTTGTTACATCTTTGTTATGATCATGGTGTTGATTGTTTAACGCTGCAAGGCTAGACAATCCTTCATTGGACCCTCCTACCTTGACTGCATCAAGTGGTATCAAAGCAGGTTGTGAATCTATTGAGCTAGTTGTAAATTTGTTGGGCTAGTTGTGAATCTATTGGGATGGTTGTGAATTTGTTGGGAAGATAGAAAGTGTTGAAAGAAAGTGTGAAACCCTAAAGTAATACAGGAATCACCACAGAAGAAAGATCAAGGCAAGAAAGATCTGGGTAAGCTTTTCACATCAAGTTGTTTGTTTCAATGGAAAAGATTGAAATAATGATGAAGAAAGAAAATAAAAACCTAATATGTGAGAAGGATGTTCTAGAAGAAGAATTGTGCGAAAGCAAAAGGTGTAACTCAGAGTTGATGGATAAGATAAAAGAACTAGAAGGCAAATATTATACTCTTGAAGAAGAATTAGAAAATGTAGAAAAGAGGAATGGAGAATTAGAAGAAGAGTTGAAGTTGCTTGAGTATGTCAAAAGGAGTCTTGAAGAATTGGAAGAAGGATGCAAGTTTTTTGTTAGATTGAAAATAGGAACCTAGATCTGAAGGAAAGTTTGGAGAATTTGAAAAAGGAAAATAGTTTACAAGGGAGTAAAATATCAGGATTGAAAAAATAGGTTAATCAGTTAGAGCAATCACTTGTAGCATGTAGGGAAGAGAATGAAAGTCTAATATCTAAGACTAAACTTTGTGATGTTTCTTTTGATACTAATGATTTGTGTGATAATGTAAAAGCTTCTTTAGAAGGTGAGATTGAAGATAACAATCTAACTGAATCTATAATTGTTGGTGATGGTGTTGACAAAGATAGTTATCTAAACAATGTTGGTTATAAAATCATGAAAAGAATGGGATATGAAGGAAAAGGATTCGGAAAATATCAGCAAGGAATTACAGAGCCTATTGAGCCGATAATGAGATCTAGAAATGAAGGCCTTGGATATATTAGAGATAAAGAGGATAAGGTTGTTGTCACAAGTTCAAACAAATCAACTCAAGGAAGGAAAGGTATGCATTGTTCTTATTGTAATAGACATGGACATGGAAATGAAATGTGTTGGGATCTATACCCTTGTAAGTTTTGTGGATTAAGGAATCACTCTGAAAAGATGTGTTGGAATAAAATGTGGAGGAGAATGTCTATGATAGGTTGTATGCAGATGGATTATGGATGGATTGGTGGATCGAATTACAAATCTATTACTTGTATGTTCAAAAGGTTGTATAGGATGAAGTATTCATGCGTTGGAGGAAAAGAAGGATATGGATCAAGATGCAGAGAGGGAAGACCACATGCAAAGCTAAACAAGGACAATAATTCATACCACAGAGGGAGAAATGATAGGAGATTCTACTGCAGCAGTAGAAGAATCCATAATTCTTACCATAATGAAGGATACCAGAGGGATGAAAGAGGATTTGATAGGAGACCATTTAGAAGAACCTATTTTTAATTATGGAGGTGAAAAGCATCAAGCATTGAATGTCACCAAGAGGATATTATTAGAGGAGCAGTAAATAATGCAAAGATAACTTATGCAGAGAAAGAAGAATCTACTAAATCACTAAGCTCAGCAGAGAAGCTGGAAGAGGGTGAGACATTAATTTTAAGGAGAATTTTGTTGTAGATTAATCATTTAAGGAACCAATGCAAGAGAAAGTCTATGTACCAAAGTAAGAGAAATATGGATAAAGAAATAGAGGAAAGTGTAGGGAAAGTGCATACAAAGAAGGAACTAGAAGATTTTGATGTGTACAGAAGAAGTTGCAGCTAGAACCAGAGGTTAGAGGGAATTCAAGAATGTATTGACTGAATCAAGGAAGTAAACTGATCATTCCAGAGTGTTGTGGGATACAGATATTATTTGACTCTTAATTGATTGAAGTTGGTATTAATTTGAGACAACCTACAAGTGTTTGACAACAGAACGTTGAATTGTGAGGCAGTTACAACATTGTAGCTAGACTGCCGAACCTAGACCTGCAAATGAAGAAATTGAGGTAGCTTGCGAAGGAGAGTTGCTCAGACCACTGACCATTGAGGCAGTGCAATGATTTGTAAGCAGAGTGCTAAATTTAGATCACCATAAGTGAGAAGGAACTTGAGGTAGTCCATAGAGAAGACCTGTATAGACCACTGACCATGAGGCAGTGCAGTGATTTGTGAATAGAACGCTGAACTTGAGGTAGCTTACATGGATGCCTTGAACAAAATTCTAACCTTAAGGTAGTTGCAAGTACCTGTGAATAGACCGTCGAACATATCCTAAAAAACTGCATTGATTCTGACAAAATACAGGCCAAAGTGAAGAGGCTCACTTTTCAATTAACCTTGAGAGTCTGATGCAGGAGCATCCAGGAGTCATTCAAGTAAATTAGGATAGCTAATGTTGAGTTGCAAAGTGCAAAAAAGTGACATTGGAATCTACTGCATTTTACCGCATTTTCATATCAAAGGTTTTGGAGTAGGATTTAGAATCTACATATCATCATCTACATCATATTCAAAATTTAGGTCATTTGGATTTGTCTGCTAAAAGTTATCGCTATCAGAAGATCATTAGATTTCTCATAACAGAGAAGTCAGTGTTTAGTTGAAGCCTAATGGGTTTGTGGAGCAATTCCATGACTTGCGGAGCCTAATGGAACATCATTTAAGGTAATTTGGGACCTAGCTGACTTTCATGGAGAACCACATCAATTTTCCATCATTTATGGAGCATTGTTGAGTGTTGGACACTGACCTACTTGTTTCCTACACATTTCATATTACACGTTACAATTAGGCCGACAAGATAATGTTTTGAAGGCTTGCGGAGTATATAAATGAAGGATAGAAGATTGTTTCAAGTAGTGATAAAGTGTGTGAAGAAAGTATGCAGAGAGATGAAAAGTGTGGAAGATGTAGAGGTGTTTTAAGTCTAGAAGACAACAAAGCAGAAGTAGAAGATAGAAAAAAAGAAGGGGAAAGAAGAAATGGAAGAATGATGTTGTATGAAATGTTTGTAAACCTGGGCTGCGGCCTAGCACCTAAAAGGCCCTAGAGGCATATGTAATGAGTTTTGATAGTTTTTTAATATAATGAGAAGTGATATTTAAAGGCTAGGTTTTTCCCTTTTAGTATTTTCCTAGGATAAATCTTGTGTCATGTGTTAATGAGTATCTCTTATCATTCTATTGCTATTTGTATGTTGCTGTTACATCTTGTTATGATCATGGTGTTGATTATTTAAGGCTGCAAGGCTAGACAATCCTTCATTGGACCCTCCTACCTTGCCTGCATCAGATATCAACCTCTTGCTTGATATGAGATTATGGTTACTCTTCCTCCATATTCTTCATCACACCAACAAAAGGAATAGGGCCAAGCTTCTTAGTTAATTCACAAGATGGCCAAGAGTCATGCACAAGTTTAGGCAACTCTTTAGACTTCTCAAGATAAGCATAAGGAAATTCATGATAAGCACCACATCCCTTCTAAATTCACAGTTGGGGATAAAGTCTAGCTTTATATGGATAAGCAAAGGTTTAAAGGTCAACAACATCATAATCCCAAGCTGGTTAGATATGGGTCTTATACCATTATCCAATAGATAGGAGATAATGCCTTCAAACTTGATCTCCCATCTCAGCTTGGAATCCATGATGTGATTAATATTAGCTAGTTGAAGTGATACAAGCCACCTCACTTAGAAGAAGTTCCTCTCTCATACTAAGCATAATATTCTATATTTTCAACCTCCTTTGGATGTAGATACCATTTTAAAGATGTACATACTACTACTACTACATACTTGGTTGGTTGTAAGAATACCCTACTGACACAAGGCAACTAGATCTCATAGGCATCTTTTAAGAAGCATTTTCCCAATCTCAAGGATAAAGTGGGGACACTTTCCTCTAAACAAGGAGGAATTGATAAGGTTTAGTCCCTGTTGACACTCATTTTGACCAGGGGTTGATTTGTCATGATCAGGAGGTTTCTTCATTTGAAGCCTTTATCTTCTTGCCCATTTTTTCTAAGTGTTGGACCTCCTCAGCATTTTTCAACTGCAGCATCATGTTTTCCTGAGGAGGAGGTCATCATCATCATCTTGTCTTCGATGGTCTGCATCATCATGTTCTTCGTCGACTGGGTTTTTCATCGTCATCATCATCATATTCAGTCATCGGGTGATGTTTGGTTTTTATCATGATGATGCTGCCGAGCTACAGTGCGCCCTGATCTGCTTGCGAGGGTGATGTTTCTAAGTCTCCGGTGATCTTCCATTTATCACCTTGCGCGAGCATGATGATGATGTTGCTTTTTCTTTGAATTGCTCGACCTAACTTGTTTTTTCCTAAGGGTCGTGTTCATCATCATCATATTTCCAGTTATCATCCTGCTGCTTGTGGAGGTCATCATATTTTCTGCCTTCATGATATTTCGCCGGGGTGATATTTTTATCATCGGGTGATCTTGGTTAACATCATCCTGATGATGTTGTTGAAGAGTTGTAATTGCGACCCGATATTCACTAGGGTCATCATATTTTGGATCGTCAGGATGATCTTAGTCAATATCATCCTGATGATGTTGTATTACTTCTTGTTCTTTGTTTCTCATCCTGATGATGCTGACGTCATCCGTATATCAGGGTGATATTTTTCTTTCTGCCTATCTGCATCATGATATTCGCGAAGGAGGGGGTGATATTTTCATATCACCCGGATATATGTTTGTTCGAACATCATGATGATGTTGATATCAGGGAGATATCCGCCTGCTAGTTTCACGTGTTATCTATTGAGGGTGATCTTTTCAAGCAGCATCATCATATTCAGTTATCGCCCCGATCTTATAGAGGAGCTACAGTGCAACCTGATATTTGAACATCAGGAGGATATTTCCAAATATCCGGTTGTCTTCCGAATATCATGATGAAGTGAATATGATGATGACGTTATCAAGGTCCGCGGGGGTCATATTTCTAACACTGATCATTTTGAAGAGACCTCCTGATATTTACAAACATGATGATGACGTCATCCGGATGTGAGGAGGTGCGCAGTAGGCGGATATGATGATGATGTCAGCAGGATATGATGATGACGTCATCAGGATGTTCATCGGCCAGACTTTTGTTATAAGCTCAGCAGAAGGATGTTCCTCCGATGGATCAGGTTGTGCCGATGAAGGCGATTATCATGAAGGATTTGTTTCAAATATCATGATGACGTCAGGGTGATATTTCGAACAACAGGATATCATGCTGCTGGAGGATGATGATGATGAAGTCTATACTAGTGTCGTCGGGAGCAAAAGTACCGACATGATATATGCTCATGACCTAGTATATAAAGTGCAAAGGAGGTTGCTGCGTGGTGCATGTGGGATAATGTGATCCTGCATATTCGAAATATCATGATGATGAGTCTCGGCGGGAAATGCTTGCGATAGTCTGTTTGATGATTTTCCCAAGGCCGCGGGTTGGTGCGCCATTAATGGCGATTGTTGCAGAGGTATGGGCGATGGCGTGGGTCGATCTTGTACTCGACTGGAGGTGTCAATCAGCGGATGATGGCGCATGGCTCGAGAAATCTTCCTGTCTCCTCCCCTACCTGCTGCATTCAAGTTTGGGCACCAATCTGGTTGTGTTTGAGCGCCATTTTCATGATACTGTGTATCTGGCAAAATTTTGGTCAACAATGTAATTAATTGCTGAGCACCTACCTGGCTGTTATAAGCAGGTTGTGTTGTTCATTTAGGGTTGTTGAAAGTTGATGATTTTGGCTCTGTAATGCATGACAAGCTGATCTGGTTGCTCTGTACAGCTTACCTGTGAGTTTATGTATCTCTTGTTGTTTGTTTTTGGCATGAACCCACTAATTTCATGATTAAACTTATATGAGAAATGCTGTTTAGCATGTGTTGTGTTAATTCTGTCTCCAGTATTGCATGTACTCTTCTTCTGAATCTGGATGTTTAGTAATGTTTAGATTCTAGAGCATAGAATTCCTATGTTGATTGTCTGATCTTCTGACTTCTACTCAAGGGGTAGATTAAACTGTTTTCAGGTTGAACATTGGGAAGGGTATACTGCAATAGGGATACCATAAGTAGAGATAACCTAACACTTTGTATTGGGAGATGCCTGTAAGGCAGGTATCACATATATCCCCTTGAAATCCAGTTTTAGTTGTTTATGCTGATCATTCACAGGTGTATGTCTATTGACTCCAGGCCCTGGATAGGCACCAATCATGCTTTGCTTTGTGTTATAACCATATCCAGCTTTGCATCCACACTTAAACTCCAAAGCAAAATCTAAAACCAACATTAGGACTTTAGAGTTAGTTTAGGATCCTCAGTCCTCTGTCTACAACTGCAAATAGGCCCAAAGCTAGCCCCTTTGCCCTTATCTTTCAGTTTTGGTCTACATACAGGAGGACTCATCTGCCTTCTGTCAACATCCCAGCCTTGCATGCATATCCTCATGGATGTTGAGTAGGGAACACCCCCCTAGGTCTTGCAGAGCCTGAAGAAGAAGAGGAGATAAAATATAGAGTCTATCTCCTATACTGTTGACCCCCTGGCCCAGAGCTCCTGTTGATCACTGATGGCTACCTTGTAGGGATATCTGGGAATAAGCATCCAGTCTGGAAAAAAGTCAACAGAAATTGGCGACTCTACTGGGGAGTGAGAAGTAAAAGATTATCTAATCATCTCCAGTGATATATATGTGACCCATCTGAGTCAGCAGTAGTAATCTACTCCACTGAGGGAATCTTGTGAAAGAACCCTGGTTTTCAGAAGAAAACAGTTCCTAGCAATAGGTGGCGACTCCGAAGTAATCTCCCAACCGGTCAAAAGTAAAATTATATGCAGGGGAGAAGATCCCAACAAAATCCTCTATTTGAAGAGTTACCATTAACAAAAAGAATGATGTATAGAAGAAAGGGAACTGTCTCAGCTAGTCATGAGAGCTCCCCCAGAAAAAGTGATGAGATACAAGATAACCCTAGGCCATCAGGACAGCATGCTCCTTATTTTTCAAGTGCAGAAGCTGATATCCAAGGTGCATATGAGAGGCAACAGGGTGGTAGTATGAGAATGAGGTCAGAGGTGTTCCAAGAACGCCCTTTTCTAGACCCAAGTGAGAGGTTTGAAGAGGCAGAGTCCCTAAGGGATGATGAAGATGATGACCCAAATGGTATGAGACCATCTACCTCCAGACCTAAGGATGAACAATTGGCAGAAGAAATCAAAAGCCTAAGAGCAGAACTAGAATACCTACAAGCCATGAAAATCAGAGATGATATACAGCAGAAAGTGCAAGCCTTGAGAACTGCCCAAAATAATTCAGTTCCTACCTTAGAAAATGCAAATATGCAAAGACATCAGCAAAGATATGAAGTGCATCATCAACGTCATGATGACAGACAAAATGTGAATGATGCTAGGATACCACTGAACCATGCAGGAAACCAAAATGCAAACAGAAATGTTAATGTTAATCAGCCAAACAGACAGCCTATGCAGCTAGATAGATTCAGGCAGCTGGTGTTTGATGGTATTCCTGGGTATCCTAACCCCATTGATAAGCATCTGAGGCTGCAAGTGCCTAAGTTTTCAGGAAACAATACAGTGTCAGGAGAAGATCACCTAAAGGCCTTCCAAAATGTCATGGATAATTTTGAGGTTGAGCATGAGGATGTTTTCATGAAGTCATTCATGCAATCCTTAATAGATGAGGCAAGAGAATGGTACAGGAATCTGCCTGACCGGAGCATATCATCATGGGATGATTTTAAGAGGATGTTCAAGGAGCAATATGGTGATAAGACTGACCCTAGCTTCTTTGTAAATGAGTTCACCAGCATCACCAAAGGGTCAAATGAACAGGTTGCAGACTTTAATGCAAGATTTACTAAAGTGTTGAACAAATTGCCACATCATATGAGGCCAAATGAACCAATGTGCATAATTTTGTACATCAATGCCTTTGATGCAAAGACTGCATATGGACTGAGAGATAAAGGTCCTGCCACTCTCAGGGATGCTTTCAGGATTGCAGTAAATATTGAAAACAATAGGAAAGCATCAGGCAAGACAAATAGAAGGGATGATGTAAAAATTCTGCAGAATCCGAATAAGCCTCAGAACACTCAAGGTAGTACATCTGCTCCTGAAGATAAGATAGACAAACTGGCAAATGTTGTTAAGGACCTGAGCTATAGATTAGCTAGAAGTGAAAAAGGGATGGGTCCTGATAGGCAAGTCTATCAAAGACAGGAAAAGAGGCCATCATTACATGATATGCCTTATAACACCAATTGGCATGATGGTAAACCTGTATATCCACGTAACAACACAAGTCAGAGGGCTCAACATGCCAAGGAAACTCCTGATCCCCTGAAGAAAACTATAAATATTGCTGATGACGCTCCGTGGTGTATAATCTGTCAGATGCCACATTCACAGTCACAGTGCATGATTGCCCAATCTTTGTATGATAATGCTACATCTTGTAATGAGTGCAATGAGCCACATCATGTGCAGGATGATGATGTTAACATGATGTCCATAGGTAATGGACATACTCTATATGGTGCTGATGAGAATACAGATGATCAGGTTCAGGCCTGCCAACAGTCCCCATATGATGAAGATCATGAGGATAATTATGTGTATGCTCAGAACTCACACAATTTTCTGAGTAGCTTACACCGACCTTCTGATGAGGAAATCAGAGCCTTCACAGCTGCAGCAGTTGCTCAGGTCAAGAGCAACTACAATCTCAGAGGTAGAAATCACGTTGGCAGCTCACATCAGCCAGAAGATATTTCTGCAGGTCAGCAGATGCATGGTCATAAAGGAACTGAACCACAAAAAAGGCAGTGGGTAAATAACAAGCAGAACTTTAGATACAGAATAGGTCATGATTTCCAAGGACCAGAAAACAAAACCCCTCAGGCTGAAGATCAAAGTAGAGGTTCCCAAGACAGGAATGATGATCAGGGAACTATGAGAATGAAAGCTAAGTCAGCTCAGGATAAAAGCAAGATTGTGGAGCAAGCTACAGCTGCTGTACAAAACTGTGCTCCATTTGATATAGCCCAGATCCTCACTCAGGTAAAGGTCTCTGTTCCACTTATGGAACTCATGAAAGTGGAAGAGATCAAGAATAGAACAATATCCCTAATCTCAGGGGTACCTTTTCAAGTTAAGCAAAATGATCAGACCCAGGGTGAGAAACAGGTCATGTGCAATGAAGAAGATGAGACTCCTGAAGTCTATTTAGGAATGACCATGACAAAGTGTCCTTCACAGGTGGAACCATTTTATGTTTCCCTAGTCATAAATGGTAAAATAATTAGAAATTGTATGCTTGACTCTGGAGCATCTACAAATGTCATGCCTTTGGCTATCATGCAACAAACTGGATTAAAGATTGACAAGGCATGTGGAAAATGCTATGCAATGGATACCAGAGAGGTACCAGTTATTGGAATCATGAAGGATGTGGATTTCAAACTGGCAGCATTTCCTGAAAAGAAATATAAGATGAATATAACAGTGGTTGACATCAAACCACAGTATGGTATGCTGCTGTCAAGAAGATGGGCAGCACTAATAGGTGGAAGTATGCAGCTGGACCTATCATATGCCATGATTCCAATGAATGGCAGGGATGTCAAGTTAATCAGAGAGCAGAGATCATCAGAGACAGTGGAAGACCAAGAAGCAAATGAACAGATATGCTTTGTAGACACTGACTGTGATAACTTCAAGGTTGTCTCAGATGATGCAGAGGATGAAAAGAAAAATGTCTGCACTGAAGAGCTGGATCAGCAAGGGTTATGGACCATGTTTTTTGATGGAGCTTGTGCAAAAGAAGGCTCTGGAGCTGGAGTTGTTTTCCTGTCTCCAACTGGTAAGCTCCTCAAATCCTCTTTCTTGCTGAGGTTTGATTGCACAAATAATATTGCAGAATATGAGGCTTTACTTTTAGGCCTGAATATTGCTCTCAAACATGGAATTAAGATGTTAAGAGTATTTGGAGACTCTGAGCTGATTGTATCCCAAATCAGAAATAAGTATGCTGCAAAGAATAAAAGACTGAAACAATATAAGCATGCTGTTTGGGATACTATTGAGTTATTTGATGCATTTTCAATTGGCTGGGTAGAAAGGTCAAAAAATGTTATGGCTGATTTCTTAGCCAATGTTGCAATAAGGCCAGATGACATCACTCTGTCAGGTGTCACAGATGTAGAGGTTAAAATTAGGCCTGCCATACCAGAAAACATATGCAGTTGGCAAGTTTTTAATGATGATAGGGATTTGCTGAAATTTTTGCACTGCATAGATGAGTATGAGAACCAACAGATTGATTTCCAAGCTTTTGTAGAAACTGTAGATGGAAAAGAGACTCTTGTAGGGAAGGAGATCATCCAGTTGAAGACTAACAAGATCCCTAGAGGGTTAGTGGCTTTGGAAAGAGCCTTTGACAGTAGAGACAAAATGGTCACAAAGACATCCCCCACAAATAAGGAGGATTTAGAAGAAATAAATTTGGGGACATCTCAGGCCCCTCAGAAAGTATATATTGGCAAACAGCTCAAACCACACATAAGAAGTATGCTGATTGCATTGCTAAAAAGGTATAAACATGTTTTTGCTTGGTCATATGAGGACCTAAAAGCTTATAGAGAAGACTTATTTCAGCATGAGATCCCACTGAAGCCTGAAGCTAAGCCATTTAGACAGAGGCAAAGGCCTATAAATCCTACCTTAGCTCCTAAGATGCAGGAAGAACTCAGAAGGCTCAGGGAAGCTGGAATAATTGTGCCCATCAGACACTCAACTTGGGTGTCTAACCTTGTCCCAGTCAGGAAAAAGAATGGTGATATTAGGCTTTGTGTGGATTTCAGGAACTTGAATGTGTCCTCTTTGAAGGATAACTATCCATTGCCTAATATGGAAGCTATGTTGCAGAGGGTGACTGGTTGTGAACTCCTATCCATGATGGATGGATTTTCAGGATATAATCAGGTAAAGGTAAAGGAATCAGAACAATATAAGACTGCCTTTACCACTCCATGGGGAACATATGTGTATGTTAGAATGCCATTTGGACTAACAAATGCAGGTGCTACATTTCAGAGAGCAATGGATGTTGCTTTTGCAGGGCTGATTGATTCAATCCTGGCAGTATATCAGGATGACCTGACTGCCTACTCAAAGAAAGAAGAGCAGCACTGTTTGCATCTGGAGCAGATTTTTATAAGAGCACTAGAATATGGTATTTCTTTAAACCCAAAGAAGTGTGCCTTTGGAGTAGTTGAAGGAAAACTTCTGGGACACATTGTTTCCAAAGATGGAGTCAGGATAGATCCAGAGAGAGTGGCAGCCATTGACAGGATCCAAATGCCAAAAACTGTGAAAGGAGTTCAGTCCTTCTTTGGACAGGTAAACCTTGTCAGAAGATTTGTTCCCAACTTTGCAGAGATCACAAGGAACATCTCCAAGATGATGAAGAAGGATGCAACTGTCAACTGGGAAAGGGAAGCAACAGAATCATTTCAGAATATCAAAGAGGCAATAAAGATGGCCCCTGTTCTTAAATCTCCTGATTTCTCTAGGCCATTCCAGGTGTTCTCATTTGCTTCCTTTCATACTGTAGCTGCGTGTTTGTTACAGAAAAATGAAGATGGTTTTGAACAGCCCATTGCTTTCTTCAGTATGTCCCTGCAGGCCTCTGAATTGAAGTATGATATTATGGAAAAGCAGGCATATGCACTTGTTAGAGCTATCAAAAGTTTCAGACCATACTTGGTAGGGTCACATATAATTGCATATGTACCTCATGCTGCAGTCAAAGACATATTCACTCAGCAGGAGGTGACTGGAAGAAGGTGCAGATGGATAAACAAACTGCAGGAATTCAACATAGACATACAAGTTACTAAATTGATAAGAGGACAAGGACTAGCCAAGATGATGGCACAGTCAAACTTGGAAGCATGCCAAGTTAATGCAGTCCAAGATGAGAATGTAAGTGTATCAGGATCTGAATGGTATAAGGATATTGTCTATTATTTGCAAAATCTAAATTGTCCTTCCCATTTCAGTGACAATCAAAAGAGGACTCTGAAGCTACATGCAATCAGGTATGTCATTGTTCAAGGTGAGTTGTACTGGAAAAATCCTGATGGTGTGCTGCTGAGATGTGTGGATAAGAACATGGCTAACAATATTTTGATTGACATGCATAAAGGATTGTGTGGTGGCCATTATACTGCCCAAACAACAGCTCATAAAATTCTCAGGGCAGGATATTGGTGGCCCACTCTCTTTTCAGATGCACAGAGGTTAGTAAGGAAGTGTGACCCTTGCCAGAGATTCTCAGGAAAGCTGAAATATCATGGTGCTTTACCCCTCAGAACTGCACCTGTGGATGCTCCATTCCAGCAATGGGGAATTGATTTTATAGGGGAAATTGCAGACAAATCAAGTGGGGGACACAGTTGGATTTTGGTGGCAACTGACTACTTTACCAAATGGATTGAGGCCATTCCAACTAAAAGAGCTACAAGTAAGGTGGTGACAGACTTCATACTAGAGAACATCATCATCAGGTTTGGAGTACCATCTAAAATAATCACTGATAATGCTATGTGCTTCAGATCAGGTGAGTTTGTTGATTTTTGCAACAGGTATGGGATAAGCCTGTCATATACATCACCATATCACCCACAAGGAAATGGTCAAGCAGAATCAAGCAATAGGAGCATCATGAAAATTGTCAAGAGGATACTGGACAAGAACAAGAGAGCTTGGGACTCAAAGTTGAATTTAGCAGTATGGGCTGACAGAGTGACTGTGAAAAGGGCTATTGGGAAGTCACCTTTTGAGCTAGTATATGGTGCATCAGCTAGACTGCCCATAAACAATCTCCTACCAGTTTACAGGTTCATTCAGGAAAATGATGAGGACATTGAAGATCCCATGACAGAAAGAGTGAATCAGCTGGTTGCATTGGATGAAGACAGGAGGAGAGCCCACCAGATCAATCTCAAAAGACAACAGGATGTGAAATATCAGTTTGACAGGAGAGCTACAAAAAGGAAGTTTCAAGTAAATGATCTGGTGCTCATTTGGAATGCTAAAGATCAGGAAAAGGGTAAACATGGCAAATTTCAGCCCTTATGGATGGGCCCATATCAGGTTTGCAATACTCATGGGGAGGATTCTTATTTCCTCCAGGCCCTAGATGGTGAAATTCTGGAATTGCCTGTGCATGGCCAATTCCTTAAGTTCTATTTTGCATAATGACTGGTTGCTGTGCACATTTGTAAAATATGTATGTAGTGTAAATGCCTTGTACAGCTCGCGTTTTTTGGCTTTTTGTCAGGTCTGCCCGGAGATCTGGTTCTCGCTGCAGGTTTTCACCTGCACGTCCCCATTCGGAGCCACTGTTGACACTCATTTTGACCAGGGGTTGATTTGTCATGATCAGGAGGTTTCTTCATTTGAAGCCTTTATCTTCTTGCCCATTTTTTCTAAGTGTTGGACCTCCTCAGCATTTTTCAACTGCAGCATCATGTTTTCCTGAGGAGGAGGTCATCATCATCATCTTGTCTTCGATGGTCTGCATCATCATGTTCTTCGTCGACTGGGTTTTTCATCGTCATCATCATCATATTCAGTCATCGGGTGATGTTTGGTTTTTATCATGATGATGCTGCCGAGCTACAGTGCGCCCTGATCTGCTTGCGAGGGTGATGTTTCTAAGTCTCCGGTGATCTTCCATTTATCACCTTGCGCGAGCATGATGATGATGTTGCTTTTTCTTTGAATTGCTCGACCTAACTTGTTTTTTCCTAAGGGTCGTGTTCATCATCATCATATTTCCAGTTATCATCCTGCTGCTTGTGGAGGTCATCATATTTTCTGCCTTCATGATATTTCGCCGGGGTGATATTTTTATCATCGGGTGATCTTGGTTAACATCATCCTGATGATGTTGTTGAAGAGTTGTAATTGCGACCCGATATTCACTAGGGTCATCATATTTTGGATCGTCAGGATGATCTTAGTCAATATCATCCTGATGATGTTGTATTACTTCTTGTTCTTTGTTTCTCATCCTGATGATGCTGACGTCATCCGTATATCAGGGTGATATTTTTCTTTCTGCCTATCTGCATCATGATATTCGCGAAGGAGGGGGTGATATTTTCATATCACCCGGATATATGTTTGTTCGAACATCATGATGATGTTGATATCAGGGAGATATCCGCCTGCTAGTTTCGCGTGTTATCTATTGAGGGTGATCTTTTCAAGCAGCATCATCATATTCAGTTATCGCCCCGATCTTATAGAGGAGCTACAGTGCAACCTGATATTTGAACATCAGGAGGATATTTCCAAATATCCGGTTGTCTTCCGAATATCATGATGAAGTGAATATGATGATGACGTTATCAAGGTCCGCGGGGGTCATATTTCTAACACTGATCATTTTGAAGAGACCTCCTGATATTTACAAACATGATGATGACGTCATCCGGATGTGAGGAGGTGCGCAGTAGGCGGATATGATGATGATGTCAGCAGGATATGATGATGACGTCATCAGGATGTTCATCGGCCAGACTTTTGTTATAAGCTCAGCAGAAGGATGTTCCTCCGATGGATCAGGTTGTGCCGATGAAGGCGATTATCATGAAGGATTTGTTTCAAATATCATGATGACGTCAGGGTGATATTTCGAACAACAGGATATCATGCTGCTGGAGGATGATGATGATGAAGTCTATACTAGTGTCGTCGGGAGCAAAAGTACCGACATGATATATGCTCATGACCTAGTATATAAAGTGCAAAGGAGGTTGCTGCGTGGTGCATGTGGGATAATGTGATCCTGCATATTCGAAATATCATGATGATGAGTCTCGGCGGGAAATGCTTGCGATAGTCTGTTTGATGATTTTCCCAAGGCCGCGGGTTGGTGCGCCATTAATGGCGATTGTTGCAGAGGTATGGGCGATGGCGTGGGTCGATCTTGTACCCGACTGGAGGTGTCAATCAGCGGATGATGGCGCATGGCTCGAGAAATCTTCCTGTCTCCTCCCCTACCTGCTGCATTCAAGTTTGGGCACCAATCTGGTTGTGTTTGAGCGCCATTTTCATGATACTGTGTATCTGGCGAAATTTTGGTCAACAATGTAATTAATTGCTGAGCACCTACCTGGCTGTTATAAGCAGGTTGTGTTGTTCATTTAGGGTTGTTGAAAGTTGATGATTTTGGCTCTGTAATGCATGACAAGCTGATCTGGTTGCTCTGTACAGCTTACCTGTGAGTTTATGTATCTCTTGTTGTTTGTTTTTGGCATGAACCCACTGATTTCATGATTAAACTTATATGAGAAATGCTGTTTAGCATGTGTTGTGTTAATTCTGTCTCCAGTATTGCATGTACTCTTCTTCTGAATCTGGATGTTTAGTAATGTTTAGATTCTAGAGCATAGAATTCCTATGTTGATTGTCTGATCTTCTGACTTCTACTCAAGGGGTAGATTAAACTGTTTTCAGGTTGAACATTGGGAAGGGTATACTGCAGTAGGGATACCATAAGTAGAGATAACCTAACACTTTGTATTGGGAGATGCCTGTAAGGCAGGTATCACATATATCCCCTTGAAATCCAGTTTTAGTTGTTTATGCTGATCATTCACAGGTGTATGTCTATTGACTCCAGGCCCTGGATAGGCACCAATCATGCTTTGCTTTGTGTTATAACCATATCCAGCTTTGCATCCACACTTAAACTCCAAAGCAAAATCTAAAACCAACATTAGGACTTTAGAGTTAGTTTAGGATCCTCAGTCCTCTGTCTACAACTGTAAATAGGCCCAAAGCTAGCCCCTTTGCCCTTATCTTTCAGTTTTGGTCTACATACAGGAGGACTCATCTGCCTTCTGTCAACATCCCAGCCTTGCATGCATATCCTCATGGATGTTGAGTAGGGAACACCCCCCTAGGTCTTGCAGAGCCTGAAGAAGAAGAGGAGATAAAATATAGAGTCTATCTCCTATACTGTTGACCCCCTGGCCCAGAGCTCCTGTTGATCACTGATGGCTACCTTGTAGGGATATCTGGGAATAAGCATCCAGTCTGGGAAAAAGTCAACAGTCCCCTTCATAACCTATCCATTAGACATAATATTTGATTAGTAGAATTTTTATTGATATCTCTAGAAGCTTCTTTCTTCTAGAAACATATTTGTATTCATTTAAAAGACTTATTACAAAGATGTTTTGGATTACCCTTGTTGAGATAATCTCTCTTGTGATTTTTGTTCATGTGTACTCATATCATTTAGTAAGTGTTCAAAAGAACATAAAAGAGTTATTTTTATAATGTTGTTAAGTATTAATATAATTTTTTTATTTTTTGGGGGGGTAAAATAAGACTTTATTCAAGGAAAGATTTTACGTATACACCAAGAGGATTTCCAAATGGCTACTACCATCATTTCATACTTTACCAAAGACATCCAATGAGGGTACCTACAGTACCACCCAAACTTACAATCCTGCACTCCCCTACCAATCCCAAATCAACCCATCAATCTATCCAGTACCCAAGGCCTAAATATTCTAATCATCATGTAATCTATGGATAAATTGACTCTCTTTAATAGGGGTTACTTATCTCATTCCACAAAATGCCACCCATCCCTTTCATCATAAGCCCATTTAGCCAAACAATTACTCACTTTATTCCATTCCCTGGGTATATGGACGAATGATATCACTTCAAAATTTGTTTCACAATCACAACCAGATGCCAAGAAGAATCTTTCTAGTTTCTCTTGTTCAAAAAGAAACCAAGATCATGGAATCATACTCACAAATCACCTTCTTCCATCCCAACTCACTTGCCTTCTCCAAATCCTTCAAGATAGCTAATGCCTCTATCTAGTTATTCAAATGTAATTCCATGTAAGTGGAAAAAAAGAATAATACTATACTACTACTACCCTAGCTAGCCCCTCCAATCCTAGATGCCCCTAGGTTTCCCCTAGTGGAGCCATCAATATTAATATTAAATAAGTCACTAGGGGAAGGACACCATTTTCCCATTCTACTAACCATTCTAGGAGGTATCAATCTATGACCAAAGTGGCCCTATTTGGAAAATGAAAGTGAAAGCTCTAAGCCCTTAACCACCCACTCATATGAAGATTAGAGAGAACCCCCTAGATCAAACTTGGCCTCCACAATCTTTTTGAGCATCCTCTTAATCTTCTACCAAACCTACAAAACAACTTGTTGATAGTCTTGGAAGATACATTGATTTTGCTCCAACCGGATTTGCCATATGATAAATGAAGGGCCAAGATCCCAAGCTACCACTAGAAATTCTACTAAAATGGGGGGATGCCCCATCTTTCCCAAAAACTCTTCCATAGAGGTGGTTAGGACATGAGGCCTCTTCCATAAATTCCACCACAAATTCCATAAATTAACCACAAAAGAGCACTAAAAGAAGAGATGAGAAGTACTCTCTTCATGTTACAACCACAATGCACATAAGAACTAGAAGGAGGGCCCCTAAAACCCTCTTTTCCTGAGATTTTCCCAATTCAAGAATTTATTTTAACTCATTAACTATAAGAACAAGTTGCACTTGGGCCACCCAAACTTATTCTAGATTTGTCTCCACCAAGGAAAATCTATATGTCCCTTTCCCTGACAATCCAACAGGGAGTAGTCAAGAGCAATAGAATAGACTCCTTTATGGTCATGACCCTAGGCCAAGATACCTCTATCCTCCAAGGAGTAGTAATATAGTTGAGATAGGATAGATACTAGAGTAGATCTCTCTACAAGGATTCCACCACCAGGCCAACCATCTGGCTCCCTCCACTAACTAGTCATGGATCTCCCAATCTAAGAAGAGAACTTAAAATCAACCACCCTAGACCAACCTACTGCCACTAAGGTCTCACTCAAAGCCTGTATCTGAGGAAAAGCCAACAAAATGGGAAGGTGATTGTCCCAAGAGTCAATCTAGAAAAAAAAAATACTATCCCCTTTTTGAATGACCCAAAAGAGCTCCTCCTTAATAAGGGAGGCTTCTCTTTTAATCATGGTCCATATGCTTGAGCCCTTCCCTACCAATTCCAACCGAGGAATGTCCTCCTTGCCCACTCCTCCCAAGTATTTATAATTTAAGAATTCTTGCTCAAGGTTGATCTAGGAATTTGCATCATCTCCAATAAAGCTTAACTACCAAGGACTGGCTAGAAAGTTTATATTTCCTAAGACCAAGTCTCCCCATCTCCTTTGGTTGACACACCTAATCCCAACTCACCAGGCTCCACTTCTAACCTTCAAGTTTTTTAACCCAAAGAAACTTCCTTGATAAGGCATCAAACTCCTTAAGAACACTTGTAGGAGCTAAAAGAACCATAAACTTGTAAATTGGCAAAGTGTGGAGAACTAATTTAAGGAGAGTTATCCTACCTATGAAGGAAAGCCACCTATGATCCTAGTGATCAACCCTAGTGTGAAACTTATCTAGACTCTTCCTCTAGTAATCTTTATCTAGCAGACTCAAAGATAAAGGGATGCCCAAATAATCCATAGGTAGTCTACCTATTCAGAAATGAAGAATATTATCAATTTTTTACTGAATAGCTTCTGGGGTATTGAAGAAGAAAATATGAGACTTATATTCATTAATCTATTGTTCAGAAGCTCCCAGATAATTATCTAAAACTCTTCTGAAGTTGATAGCCTCACTAGTTCTAGCTAGAACCATTAGAACAATATCATCTACAAACTGTAAATGTGTCTGGGAATTCAAATCTAGAGCCCAAGACCACCCCCAGATAGAGCCCATATCCTTTTATTTTTCACCAACCTCCCAAGACCTTCCACCATCATGATGAACAAATAGGGAGATAAGGGATCTCCTTGTCTGAGACCTCGAGAGGTAGAGAACAAAGAAGAAGAAATGCCATTAATGAGAACTGAGAATGAGGTAGTTGTCACACAACTCATAATCCAATGAATCGAGTCAACATAGAAGCCAAAAGCCAACAAAGTTTGTTGTAGAAAAGACCACCTAACTCTATCATAAGCCTTGGACATATCCAACTTGATGAACATAGATTTTTCCTTAGAGACAAACATGGAATGAATAGCTTCCACAACCACCACAATAGGTCATCTAAGATTTGTCTTCCATTCACAAAGCCCCCTGCTCAAGAGAAATCAAGGGCTCCAAGCAAGTTTTCAACCATTCTGCAATGAGTTTGAAAAAAAACTTATAAAGCACATTACACAACATGATAGGTCTGAAGCAATCCAAAGACTTGGCACCTTCTTTTTGAGGATAATAGAAAGAAAAGTGGAATTTATGGATTTGAGAATCTACTTATTGGTCTATGATTCTCTAATCAACTCAAGTAAATCAGAACTCAAAATATCCCAAAATTATTGAAAAGACTCAATCAAAAAACCATCTAGGCCAGGAACCTTACCTTTTTTCATTTGGAACACAATAGTCTCAAGTTTCACCATCTTAACAAGTGCCATTAATGCTTTGTTCATCTATTTTGAAACTAAAGAGGGAATGCAGTCAAGAACCCTTTTCTCCTCTTCCAAAGCTTGAGAGCTATTCTCAGTGAGCAAGGAGGAAAAGAATCACACTACTTCCTCAAAAAGAGCTCGAAAAGAGGATAAGGGTTCTTCTTGAGCAGAAATTATGGAGTTAAAAACATTCCAACATTTGTACTCCTTCACAAAATTATGAAAAAAAGATGTGTTTTTATCCCCCTCCTAGAGCCAATCTATACAAGACTTCTACTTCCAAAAAATATCCTCTCGCAATCCCCATTCATAGATTTCCTTGGCCCACTTAGAATCTTTTCTTAGAAATTCCTCTATCAATTCCTCCTCCTTTATTCTAAAAGTAATACCATCCAACTTATCTTGAGCTTGTCTCTTCTTTTGAAAAAGATTACTAAAGGAGGTAATATTCCACTACCAAAGCTTTAATTTGATGAATTGGAGGTGCTTAAAAAAAGAGAACATGGTCATTCCAAAGGCAGTTTTCCCTTCTATCCACCAAGACTCCATAAGTGTATGCAGGTCATCATCATGGAGCCACATAAGCTAAAACTTGAAAGGTGGTTTTTTGGGCATAGAAAACAAAGTGGAGGAGAAATTAATAGGCCAATGGTTAGAACCCTTCAACCCCAAAATCTTAGAAGAAGAGGTCCATTCATTGCCAATCCAAAAATCTAACACCATGAACCAATCCAACTTTCTACAATAGAATCACTTCCACACCTTCTATTATTCCAAGTGAAGGTGCCATTGCTAGGTTTAACATCCATCAAATAAAGAAGAGAAACATTATCTCTCATCAAGCTAGAGGCCTAGCCAAGATGACCAACACCCCCCAATTTTTCATCTAAACTATAGATAGTATTGTTAAGTATTAATATAATTATCACTAAGTTAATTCGGAGTTTTCCTACACTAACACCTAACAATAGGAGTTGAGTTTGATCTATGACTAAAGACACATACACAAACAAGTAATACAAATAGGAACGCACAAACACTTACATAAGAAACAAAAAATAATAGTGAAAATGAAAAATACACCTGGAAAGAATGTGAACTATTAGAATTAAGCAAAAGATCATTTGTAAAGGCTCCAAACTAAACTTCATTAAATTCTAGGTCCAAGACTTTGCCTCCTAAAACTGGTACACCTAGGGGTGGGGAGAAGTCTAGGGTGAAATTGAAGTCCTTGAGGTCATAGGGACTTTAAAATTTCTAGGTCTATTCAGAATCTATTCCTAATCAAATCTTGATATGGACACCTATCACCAAAAAGAATAGAACATGGAGTAAAATGGCAAAATATGTGTCAAACTAACTCAAATGCACTATAATTTAATAAAATCACAAATACAAATAGATACATATAGTTCCTTGGATGGGACACCACCTGTTGGTGCCTGATTTGACTCTCAGTTTTGGAACAATTTTCATGCAGGCACCTTCCCTAAAAATCCAAAAAATGTTCTAAGTGTTGGACCTCCTCAGCATTTTTCAGCTGCAGCATCATATTTTCTTCGAGGAGGAGGTCATCATCATCATCATATTTCTGGTCATCACCCCGATGTTGCTTGCGAGGGTCATCATATTTTCTATTTGCATGATCTTTCGCCAGAGTGATATTTTAACATCGGGTGATCTTGGTTAAGATCATCCTGATGATGTTGCTGCAAAGTCCTAAGCGTGACCCGATATTCATCGGGGTCATCACATTTGAACATTGGGTGATCTTAGTCAAGATCATCTTGATGTTGTTTTATCACTTCATCAGGATTTTTGGTCAGGGTGATATCCGCTTTTCTACCTGTCTGCATCATGATATTTCCAAAGGGAGATATCCGCCTGTCAGCTTCATGCATTGTCTAATGGGGGTGATCATTTCAAATATCTGTCATATTCATATATCACCCTGATCTTATAGCGGAGCTACAGTGCAACATGATATTTGTGCATCAGGATGATATTTCCAAATATCCGGTTATTTTCTGAATATCATCTTGATGTTGATGTGTGGTGACGTCATCAAGGTCCGGGGGGTCATATTTCTAACACTAGTCATCTTATAGAGATCCCCCAATATTTGCGAATATGATGGTGACATCATCAGGATGTTCATCGGCCAGACATTTGGTATCGGCTAAGCAGGAGGATTTTCCTCCGATGCATCAGGTTGTGCCGATGAAGGGGATTATCATGCAGGTTATATTGTGATATGATGCTGACGTCAGGATGATATTTCAAGCAACAGGATATCATGCTGCTGGAGGATGAGGATGATGAAGGTCTTATACTAGTGTCAACGGGAGCAAAAGCACCGACATCATATATGCTCGCGCCCTAGTATATAAAGTGTTGAAAGGGTTGCTGCGGGGTGCATGTGGGATATTTCGACCCTGCATGTTTTCAAATATCATGATGATGTATCTTGGCGGGAAACGGTTGCGACGCATAGTATTCTACATTTCCCAAGGCCGCGGGTTGGTGCGCCATTAATGGCGATTGTTGCAGAGGTATGGGCGATGGCGTGGACGGATCCAGTACCCGACTGAAGTTGTACATCCACGGCTGGAGGCTCATGGCTCGAGAACCTCTTCTGTCCCCTCTTCTACCTGCCGCATTCAATGCGTTGAGCACCATTTTTCTGATACTATGTATTTGGCCGGATTTTTGGTCAACCATGTAATTATTGCTAGGGGTGCACTTTCTGGCCAATATAGGCAGACTGTGTTACCATTGTTTAGAGGGTTGAAGGCCTGAGGCATTTTTACGTAAATAATGAAGAATAGGGCATGATCTTGGCTGTTTTATCCCATTTTGGAGTTTATGAGTTGCAACATGAATGTATTTTGCACATATTTTCAGTTTCAGTGTTAATGTTATATGAAAAATGCTTATTACATGTGTCTATCTGCTTGTCTCCATTTGCTGCATGTTATTCTCCTTCTTTTGAATCTGGTTGCATGTCAGCAGGGATATCTGTAAGTAGAGGCAGTTAGATACCCATTCTTGGGTGATGTTTGTAAGGCAAGCATCAGTCCAACCCCCTGAAACTCGAGTGAAAGTTGCAAACCATCTGTTGTATACGTCTAGTTGACTCCTTGCCCAATGGATAGGCACCAGTCTGCTCCTAGATCAGTAGTTATGAGCCAAAACCCCTCGTCTTGCATCCAGGACATTATGTCCACCCATTTCATCACTTCCACCTGTTAGTTGTAGGAGTAGGATTAGAAACCCCTGCATGCTCTCATACCTAACCAGACATTATGTCCAAGAATGTTGCCAACCTTGTGATCTATCATGCAGATCTTGGTCCATACATGAGAGTATTCTACCTGTTGTTGTCAAGTTAGATCTTTCTATCTTTGAGCTAGTCAAGGTTATATCTTGAGTTATAGGGACACCCCCCTTGGTGCGGCAGAACCAGAAGTGAAGGGGAGGAGCTCACGCAACCTCCTGTGTTCGTTGGCTGAATCTGCATGTGCATAGGAACTGGCAAACCCTGATGCTAATTCAGAAGAAAAACCAACACCACCAAACTAGTATTTACAAACCACCAAGAGGTTACAAACCCAATTTCATTGAATTCTAAGTCTAACACTTTGTCTCCTATACTAATATAGCTAGGGGTGCGAAAAAGTCCAAGGGGTTGAGGTGAAGTTTGATACCTTTAATTAACCTAAAAAAATAAGTTAAGGTTCTTCTCTACCATGTAAGAAAACTTTTGTACTCAAACTTTGCAAGCTGATTCATATATTCTCCTCAAATTGACCTACAAACACAAATTGTCAAGAAGGAAACACCTAGAAAATAAATTGTCAAAGGGAGATTCTACCTCTATCAACCCCCTTGTGGGATTTCAATCTTAAATCCAAATAGAATAAAAGATTGATATAATACTATGAAAAAAAATGCAAATAAATCACACTAACTTTAAGCATAAATAATAAATTCTACATGTTTTGTCTAGGAGGTAATGTAAGAAAAGTTATCAAAATGAGGCTTGGGAGAAAGGGAAAATAATGCAAATGGATGCCAATTTCAACAAAAGTGATATAGATGGAAGGGTATATAAAGTAATAATGTGGTTTATCTAGTTTTGATTGGATATGATGGATTTTGTAGTTGAAATAGAGCAGAATTCTAGACTAAGATTTCTAGGGTTTGAAATGGAGATAGAGTGATGGGTGATGGCCAAATGGAAAAAATGGAAACACAAAACTAAAAATATAGTGAAAATATATAGAGGAATAATATGAGGATTGAAGACACTACTGTGAAATGAATATTTTGATTCTAAGATGCAAAATGCAAACAAAATCAAAACTAAAGGGCCTAAGGCTTGAAATCTAGCTAGGAGAGGATGGGTGGATGAAAATAATGGAAAATTGGGTATGGAGGTTGAGGGAAATTGATGGGTAGGTATGGGTGATGTCCAAAGAGTAAGTATGTATTATAATCTAAAATTAAGTGAAAATCAGACTATGTAATGAAAAACCTAAACTAGCTAGTACAAAAACATAAAAATAAGGTACCATAGTTGATTGATTTGGTTACATCTCGGTTGTTATATTGCTCCAAAAAAAATCTACAAGATCTTGGATGAAATCCAAATCACTATATAAATTCTCTAATCACTAACATATTCTCACTTCTTTAAAAAATATTACTAAAAAATTATGATTGAGAGGGTTCTTTTATAAGATTTTAGAGGGAATTTAGGCTAGAAACTTAGTTCACCCTATTGGTTACCATTAAATGAGTTTGGTGTGAAAATTTGAGATTGATTGGATGATGAGGACACTACCTCACTCCTACACCTAAGGGTGGGGAGAGAAGTCTCGAGGCCTACGGAAGCTCAATTTCCTAAGACAAATGGAAGGAAGATTTTATTTCACTAGGTTTAAGGTATAGAATCCCATTAAATAATTTGATTAAAAGAACAAAAATGTGGAAAGGAAAGAGCTATGAGGAATCATGAGGAAGGGAAAACCACTTAAGATAAGGAGACAAAAGAAAATAAATACTAAATCGAAAGGACAAACACATAAAATGGGTGAAGAGGACATAGGCAAGCTATTGAAAGGATGGAGAAAGTGAGAATAAATGTCAAAGAAGGCTCAAAACAAACATGCAGTAGGATGACTAAAATGGGTGCAAAAAACAACAAATTAAATTGAAAAGTATGCAATTTGTTATTTTATAGTAACAAATTATGTCAAACAAAGCCACTTAAATGGGATGTAATCTTTCAATGGGAAGAATTTTAGACCTAAGGCTACTAATGGATTAAAGAAGACTATTAAAAGAGGTTATAAAGGACAAGAACATTATCATTGTGGAAGATGATGTGGTTATCAAGCGAGTCAATTCAAAGTCAAGATATTATTTGGTAAATCAAAATCTTTCCATTAATAAGAATTGACCTTGTTTGAAGATTTGGCATAAGGTCATCTTACCAAAAGTGGGAATCTTTGTGTGGTGAAATTTTTAGAAGAAGATTCTTACTGGCGATCATCTAAGGAATTTTGGGTTATAGGCCCTTCCAGATGTATCATGTGCTAGTGTGATGATCAATAAGTTGATCATTTACTCATTCGTTACCTTTCTGTTATCAAATTTTGGTCATGACTATGTGCTCATCTAAACTAGTATGGGGCTCTCTCAGATACTCTTCTATAAATTTTCAAATTTTGGTTTGTTTTGAAAATTAAAGGTATATTCTCTTGTATTTGATTAGTTTTACCTTCTGTTCGCTTTTGGAATATCTAGAAGGAAAGAAATAGAATGATCTTCTAGGGATCTTCCTAGGTTCTACTGATCAAATTCTATCAATATTAGATGCAACCATTTCAAAAAAATTCATGGCATGGATCACAGAGATTTCTCAAAACTAGAGTTCCTTTGCTTCTTGGGATGTTGAAATACTAAAGAATTTGAGGCATCTTTGTCTTTCTCTTCAAGTGAATTTTGAGGCTAAACCTGTTAACTCTCTAAGGACCATTTTGAGGTGGTTATTGAAATATGGTGAGCATAATGCAGATTTTACACCATCCTTGCAATACAATATAAAAACAAAAGTAATATATATATTGATGATTTTAGGATATACACAAAATGATTTTACATTGGCTTTATAAAGCCATATATTCTTGTGAACTAACCTATGGGAATGTAACTTCCTAAAAACTAACAATTGTTTTATTTACTAACTTACAAACAAACCTATAAATTAACCTATATACTTAATGTAAAGCCTTACTTATTCCAACACCCCCTTAAGGTTTACATGTAATAAAACTAACATCCCCCCTTATTACATCAATCCAAAAAAGAGATAGAACAATGCAAGGATTGAACATAGTAGCCCTTCTAGAGACTTTGATGAAGAGCCTTCACCAATTCTCCTCGCTCACCCAAGAAACACCAAACTAAATTCACCAAGGGATCTCCTGACTGTAGAACCTACAAACCTCTACACAACATGAGAGAACATAAAGTATACCCAACCTCCTTACACAATGAGATAGCAACTTTCCTCTAAAAGTCCACATCTCCTCCAAGTGTGTCAAAATGCCTCCTCTAGTGTTGCACATGAGAGAACAACTCTCCTTTGAGAGTCTACGTCTCCTCTAAGTGTGTCTAATGAGGGTGGAATCCACCCAAAACACATACAACAACAATTTGATTCTGAAACTTTTTTTGGGAAACCTCAAAAATAGAAACTTTAATATCTTGCAATCCAGACATGATCTTGGGCTGAAATTTACTAGGAATGTTTATTTGACTATTCCAAAGCTTTGGGGAAAATTTCAGGCCCAACCACTCCTCCGATATAGGGTTACTAAAAATAGTAAGCTCTGGTTAGCCTTTTTGGAAACTTTGAAGGTTCTAAATCATTATTAAAGCAAATGGGTACCTAAAAACACAAAAATTGAAAAGAACATAAAACAAATCATCATTTTTTTGGGTGATGCAAGATTGCCCTTACACCACTAGATGCTCTTGCATTAGACACCTAGGGTAATTTGAGAAGTGACCTTGTCACATCTCAGATGTTTGAGGAAAACCAAAACAGTCAACCTCTGCTTTAGACAACCAAGAAGAATCTTCGATACGACTTCCTTTCTACTTCACCAGATATTCTTCATATTGCTTGTTCTAAGTACTTCTTCCCACACAGGAGGATCAAGTAGTTTGACTGTCACGGACTACGCCTTCATTGTGGAACACTCTCCAAGTATCCCTTTCAACACGCACCTACAGAATTAGCACGCGTTGTGCCAGATAATCTTGGCTTTGTGCACCTAGTCTGCACACTACCGTTGCAAAGCCATCAGTCCTCCTTACTGCACTTGAGATGAACTCAACTCTACACAACCCAGGAAGAAGATCAAACATCCCAGTTGCATTCCATTTTACTCTGCAGCATTCCGTCGTTGACTTACTCCAAAAGATTACCCAACCAGCTCGGTCTAGATCCCAACCAACGTAAACCCAGACAAATGTTGACCTGCTCTGCTGTTCTAGAACTGAACCAATCAACCCTGAGCTCTTGAGTTCCCATAAGCTCTCAAGCTCATGCAATCCCAATAGATCTACTTTGCCAATGCATTGGCCTGCCAGAGATTCTGTGAGCTCGTCAAGTTCCTTTTGAGTTGCCCCTCTCAGAACTCTGTCGGCCAAGCCAACTCAGCATACCACTATGTTAGATTGCATACCTGAGTGTGTGTCCATTTACAACACTCAGCTGCACATGAATCTGACTTCTTAGCTCGGCTAAAGATTCATCTCAGCACCATGAAGCATTGTGCCTCCATGGACTCGCTTAGCTCCACTCGGATGCTATTCCAAATTGTAGACAACCCACTTACAAGTCATCTCACCCCATTTCCAGCTCCTCATTTTGCAAGCTACATGAGACCATCCAGTCACCTCACCAGAAAACCACACTCTTGCGAGATATGGAAGAGCTACTCTTCTTCACTCCTAAAATCCATGTGGAACGCTTGGCTTTGCTTGCTCAGGCGTCGAGGCTACTCTTCTTCGCCTCTAGGAGGTTGGACCCATGTTCATTCCATTGAACACTACATCCCTATAGTAGTTATAAGTCTGAACGTGGCATAACAGAAGGCTGAAGTATTGTAGCAACAATCACCTCACTTCTTAGCATCACAATTACCACACTTTCTGTGTTCAACAATTACCTCACTTTCTGGCATGCAGCCTGAGCTCGACTCCTGCAACCTACTCGGTGCTGATGCAATTCCCTGTGATGCTGATGCATAGCTCGCCTCTACCTCCAGCGGCATTGCTTGCCATGACTTACATTCCACATCCAGCTCCCTACATAGCTCGCCCAAGTCTTTCCTTCGACTTAGCTCACCATGACTGCTCCATGCACAATGCACAGCTCGACTAAGACATAACTCGACTCAGCTCGCCATTCTTTGCAAAGCATCTAACTTGACAACTGCATTGAAACTAGCTCACCCAAGTCTCATCTGACTTAACTTGCCATAACATTGTGTGGGAACCAGCTCGCCCAAATCAACTCAGATTTGCTACATCCAACAGCAACTCGTCCAACCTGCTAATTTAGTCAATTTGCTGCACCAAGCACTTACTAGCTCCATCCATTCAGCTCGGCCTAGCTGTATCAGAAAAGTGCACCCAGAACAGCTCAACTTCGTTGCATTAACTTATGCAACTTGACCTACATTCTGATCTGGTCGACTTGCTGCATGTGCAGCTCGCCTAGATCTCAACTCAGATTTGTTGCATTGCTGTGCAACTCATCCTACATGTTGATATCCAGTCGGCTCACTGCCTTATGTCGTTCGTCTGAGTGCTGCCCCTTACATTCTCCCCCACTCAAAAATGGCGATGCCTCGGCGTCAATGTGTGGCTCCCTGCTCAACACACAGGAGTGGGACGCCCTTGGTGCTGCTCCAGTTCAGGCCAAGTACCATCCCCTTCTCACCAAATACTACATACTGAGTTCACATCTTCCTTCCACTGTGGTTCATCAAACATGCTGTGTCTGTGCAACCCTGATTGCCTAGTGCCCCGACCAACGTGCAATTTCCCAATCAACTATGCTGACTCTGTCATGCTGAATCACCTCTGTGCCCAATGTCAAACCCAATGCAATCACTGAATGCATCTAGCTCGCCTATCTAGCTCACCCCTTTCTCTGAAGGAATGCATAATCCAAACCATCTGATTCAGGATAATTAACAACCCCCTATCAACCAATGACAAAACAACCTGTGATAACTTGCTGAAGAAGTGAGCCCCATATCTCCCTGCATTTAGTCTAAACCACCACAAAGTCACCCTTGTTAATCAACCTGTCCTTAGCTCCCTATGTCTCTGACACTGTTCTGATGCAAGTGAGGTGTTCCCTTACCTCCACTCAACTTACTCTGATTTTGCTCCTCAGCCAGAAGTCCATTACTGACCTACAAGGTGAACTTGTGATCCTGCTGAAGCACCAAGTCCTATCTGATCACTCTAGAACATCCACATCACATTGTTCCCCATTTGTTATTGCTCCTCGGTCTCGAGATTCCATCCATCAAGACCTACCCCCTGAACTCGTGGCCTTCTTACCACATAGTCCTCCAAATTTCATATCATGCTGCCCAAGCTGATCCCAACTTCATATCCTTTATCCACTGTTTCCCCAGATTCTACCCAGCACAACATGCAGACTAGCTAAATGGATACTCCATTATGTCTCTCATGGACTAGCCAGTATGCAATCGCATTCTCAATGCTTCTCTTGCCATACCAATTTGGTTTGCAGTCCAACTTGCCTGACCTCCTCTTAACTTGCATGGACTTGTTCCATAATTGTGCCCTTTTGCTGAGTTCTCCGACTCAGTTCTATGATCTACCAAACTTTGGTTTCTAGAATTCATCTCCACTCGGTGTGCTCTCCAGCAACTCACCTCAACCACAACTTCAAAGGTTCCCATGCAGACATGATCTTGGGCAATTCTAAAACTTTTTTTAGGAAACCTCAAAAATAGAAACTTTAATATCTTGCAATCCAGACATGATCTTGGGCTGAAATTTACTAGGAATGTTTATTTGACTATTCCAAAGCTTTGGGGAAAATTTTAGGCCCAACCACTCCTCTGATATAGGGTTACTAAAAATAGTAAGCTCTGGTTAGCCTTTTTGGAAACTTTGAAGGTTCTGAATCATTATTAAAGCAAATGGGTACCTGAAAACACAAAAATTGAAAAGAACATAAAACAAATCATCATTTTTTTGGGTGATGCAAGATTGCCCTTACACCACTAGATGCTCTTGCATTAGACACCTAGGATAATTTGAGAAGTGACCTTGTCACATCTCAGGTGTTTGAGGAAAACCCAAACAGTCAACCTCTGCCTTAGACAACCAAGAAGAATCTTCGATACGCCTTCCTTTCTACTTCACCAGATATTCTTCATATTGCTTGTTCTGAGTACTTCTTCCCACACAGCTATCCAAGATTTCTCCTATCTCCTCCTTTGAAGTAGATGACACATACTCCATTGTTCCCTTATTGGTCCATCCTTTGTGCCACCTTCATGATACTCTATTAAATCAACAATGTTGAACATAGGGGAAATATTAATTCCACTTGGCAACTCTACCTCATATGCATTTCTTAAGTCATGCTTCTTTAGGATCCTGGATGGTCCAAATTTCTTTATTTTCAACTTATTATATGTTCCCATTGGGAACCTTTCTTTCCTCAGGTGAACCATGACTTCATTACCAACATTGAATTCCTTAAACTTTCACTTCTAGATTACCTTAGCCTTGTACTAAGAATTCATTTTATTAATATGCTATCATACCGAGCTTGATGCAAGCTCTTCAGGTGCTCTGCAAAGTCTTTGGCCTCAGCACTACTCTTCTCCCCTTTGTCTATCTTTCTCAACTTAGAAGCATTTCTTGGACTACTTCCATATACAATTTGGAATGGAGATTTACCAGTACTCCTATTGATAGAATTGTTATAAGAAAACTCTTCTTGTGGTAATATCAAATCCCATCCCTTGGGCTTATCTCCTACTAAGCATCTCAGCAAGTTTCCCAAACTTCAATTCACTACCTCTGTCTATCCATCAGTTTGCAGATATTTTGCAAAACTAAACTTCAACTCAGTCTTCAGCTTCTTCCATAAGGTCCTCCAGAAATAACCAACAAACTTGGTATCTCTATTTGAAACTATACTCCTTGGTAGACCATGTAACCTAACCACCTCTCTAAAAAACAAGTTTGCAATGTGAACATCATCACTAGTTTTCTAACACAGAATGAAATGTGTCATCTTTGAAAATCTGTCAACCACCACAAATATTGAATCATGTCCTCTATGTGTCCTCGGTAAACCAAGAACAAAGTCCATGCTGATATCCTCCCATGGTCTCTCTAGTATAGGTAATGGTTGATATAGCCTAGTATTCTAACTCACTCTTTTGGCCATCTGACATACTCTATAACTTTGCACAAATTTCTTCACATCTTGATGCATTTGTGGCCAATAATAATTCTCACTAACAAGAGCAATGGTTTTATCTCTATCAAAGTGTCCTGCCAACCCTTGACTATGCTTCTCCTTAATCAGGTTCTCTCTCATGGAACTCCTTGGAATGCACAACTAGCTTCCTCTAAACAACATACCATCTTGGATTATATAATCCAACCATCTTGTCCTATCCATTGTAACAGGCTCCAAACAAGACTTTGAAGCCTCTACAAAGTCTAGATCTCCAAGGTACAAATTCTTGAGTTCATTGAACCCAATAACCTCTATCTTCATCTCTGTCAACAAAATTTGCCTTCTACTCAAGGCATCTGCAACTTTGTTGGACTTCCCACTCTTGTGCTTCAAAACAAAAGTATAACTCTACAAAAACTCAACCCATTTTAAGTGCCTCTAATTTAACTTTCCTTGACTATTAAAATACTACAAAGCCTGATGATCAGTATATAAAACAAACTCTTTCGACAACAAATAATGTCTCCATTTCTTCAAATCCTGAACTATAGCATGAAACTCCTGAACATAAACATAATATTTTTTCTTGGCAGCATTAAGATTATCACTCTAATAGGCAATGGGCTTACCTTCTTAACTCAAAACAACTCCTATAGCACCACCACTAGCATCACAATCTACCTAAAATACCTTGTTGAAATCTAGAAGTGCCAAAATAGGTTTCTCTGTGACTTTCTACTTCAATGTATCAAAATGTTTGGCTGCTCCTATAGTCCATTTAAACTCTTCCCTATCCCATCTTATTGTCTTCATTATGGGTGCACAAATGCTACTAAAATTCCTAATAAATTTTCTATAATAACTTGCCAAACCATGAAAAGATCATACCTCTGTAGCACTCCTTGGGGTAGGCCATTCAATGATAGCCCTCGCCTTCTCTGGATCCATTTTAAGATCCTCAGCTGAGATAACAAATTCTACACCAACTCCTTCACAAAACTATATTTCTTCAGATTAATCAACAACTTTTCTTCATGCATCTTCTCAAAAACTTTTCAAACATGCATTGGGTGCTCCTCCAAAGTCTTACTAAAAATCAAAATATCATCTAAATAAACAATGACAAATTTACCCAAAAACTCTTTTAGTACCTTGTTCATGAGCTGCATAAATGTTCTTGGTGCATTGGTTAGCCCAAATGGCATGACTAACCTTTCGTACAGGCCCTCCTTAGTCTTGAAGGTTGTCTTCCATTCATCTCCTTCTCTGATTTAGATCTGGTGATATCCACTCTTTAGATCAATCTTTGTGAAGTAGTTGGCTCCACTCAAGCAATCCATAATACCATCCATCCTTAGCAATGGAAATCTATACTTGATTGTAATTTTTTTTATGGCTCAGGAATCTGTACACATTCTTCACTCTCCATCTTTCTTTGGTGCTAGTACTACAGGTACCGCACATGCACTTAGGCTCTCCCTTATCAGTCCTTTCCTTAACAGCTCATGAACTTGTTTGTTCAGCTCTTCATTCTTTGTAGGAGTCATTCTATGGGTTTCCTTATTTGGTAAACTAGCTCCTGGTATCAAATCTATTTGGTGACTTATCTTTCTCACCGGTGGTAAACCTTATGGTACATTATTAGAGACAATGTCCTGAAATTCTTCCAACAGATTTGAGACTTTTGTTGGTATATCTTCACAATTCTCTTGGTTAATCTTAGGAATCAGTGTAAAGCAATGATGCTCATGCCTCATACCATCCAAAAATTTCATATCATCTACCAAGCAAATTCTGGAACTACTACATACCTTTTCTTCCACCTCCTTCAAGGGCTTCAACTTATGAGGAACTCCATCATTTATCAAGGAATAGGTATTTGCATGGCCATCATGGACAGCACACCTATCATACTTCCACAACCTTCCCAATACCATATGACATGCATCATCGGTATGATGTTACACAGCACCTCATCATGGTAGTCTCCAATCTTGAACTTGACTAAACACTGCTCATTGACCAAATCTCTATGGTCCTTCTACAACCATGCAATGTAGTATGGATGTGGATGCCTTCTCCTTGTCAACTTCAACTTGTTAACCATCTCCTATGAGACAAGATTATCAGTGCTTCCACTGTCAATAGTAATATCACAACACTTACCTTCACACTTGCACCTTGTGTGGAATAAACGCTTCCTCTAATATGGTTTTTTCTCCTCATTTAATAAGGTTCTTTTGACAACTAGGGTTTCTCCCCTTTTAGCATCTTAAGAATGCTTAGACTGTGTATCTTCATCTACATGTGCAACTTGTGCATTACCTTCCGATCTTCTATTTGTCCTTCCTTGATGTCGGGGAAACTCGTAGGCTCGATGTCCTTCTTCTCCACATGGGAAATAGGTTCCTCTAAAACCTCCTCTTCAAGGTCCTTGCCTAGGTCTTACTCTTCCTCTTTTCTCACCATTATTTTAGTCACGAGGGTAGTAGGCATTATCTCCTTTCTGATTTTGACTGGTGCCTACCTCTTCACTTTTCTTTTGATCTTCATTTTAGCCTCCATAAGATCTTCTACCAGTCCTTCTGCCATGACCTCTTCCTCTTTGCTTGCTTTCGAATCTTTTATTTATCTTCTCTTCCACCTTCAGGGAAAACTGGTATGCATCTTCTATGGTGATCATTCTAACCAAGCTTAGCTTCGCTTGAATACTTAGCCTCGATCCATTAATGTAACAAGCTACCTTCTCCTTGTTGGCCTTTGCATGGCCTATCCTGGTAATAATCTTATAAAAATCTTCCATATACTCCTTAATAGACTTGTTACCTTGCTTCAATCCTTGCAGCTTCTTCAACAACTCCAACTCATAGTCCATAGGAATGAACTACTTCTTTAGTTTGTCCACCATCCGATCCCATCTAGTAATCTTTCATTTCCTCTTCTATTTCTCTCTAACTAAACCTCCTTCCACCAAATACTAACATGGCCCTTCAACTTCATTTTTGTGAACTTGACCCTCCATATCTTCATATTTGAAATATTCCTCCATATCAGTTATCTAATAAATAATCTCTTCAGGATTCAGGTCTCCAGAATAGGTAGAAACTTTGATCCTAGGCCTCTTTCTAATCTTCGAAATGGCCCTCAACAACCTAATTGTGCAAGATCTTGATGTAGGAGCATCCCGGGTGAAGAGGTAATCAGCATCAACAAAAAATATTTCAGTTTGTTTTCTTCAATTTCGATGTGTGTGTGGTCTTCACTGGCAACTTTTGACTTCAGGAACGTTTGGCAGCAACTTTGTTCTGACAAACAGTATAATCTCTAGATGCTCAATGATCTTATTAGATTGGACCTAATCAAATAGAGGCATTATCTCAATATGTTGTGTTTTGGTTTGAGTGTGCTTCATGATAGAGGTGGTTAGTCTATTACATGGAGGAGTCACATATGACTTAAAAGATTTGCTTTTGGTTCAAATTTTAACTTGAAGTTGATATTGCATTGAGGCGATGCCTCATACCCTATCACTGGAAGAAAGGTCTCTGTATTAAAGGAAGAAAGCATAGATTGGGTATGGCCCAATGCCAACAACAGAGTAAATCAAATCATTTAAAACATCATATAAGTGACCTTAGAAGGCCGCGGCATGAGAGATGGTCATCCATAGACAAAGCAAACTATTTGTTTATATTTGGTGATCGTGGAGCCTCCATTTTTCAAGCCAGTACTAAAACAATCCTATTCAAATGATTTCAATAGATGACATGTGGGGAATGGGTTTGGATTCTGTCTAATTTTATCAGGAAAGCTGCCAATATATGCAATGGTGCCATTGAACAATCTAAATAGTAATGGACTTGACAAATGGAGAGCAACATTATGGTAATAAGGTAAACTGCCCCGAAACAAATGTGTTATTAATTATTTAATCTATGGGACCAATGCTTTTGTATTGTATTTATTAAATATGTAATCAAAATAAACCACCCATAAAAAATAAGGAATGATAGATTTGCAGGCTGATCGACTTGAGTCAAGTGAGCAGCATAACAAGAGCTATTTTGGGGATGTTTCATTCCCTCCTATATTGGCATCAGTTCCTCTTCATAATTGGAGGTTCCCAAATGTCTTTGGCAGTATTAAAAATAGATGGGATGACTCCAGTGAGGGGTCAACCTCAGTAGGAAGAAAAAGTAATTATCATTGTGCAGAGTATAGCAGGTGCAGCCTGGTAGAAGGTAGGGAGCAGTAATGAGAATGAAAGCTACCAGCAGAGGATAAAGCCAAGGAAAAGAAGTATGTGAGAAGAGGAGTTTGTTGTGTGAGATCACAGCCAGAGAGAAGATTGATAGGCCATGAAGACTATATGTAAATACTATGGTAGATGTATTTTATTGTCCATTAAATAAAACTATTGAATTTGAGTTGTGGTAATTCATGCGTTGAATAGAGTTGGAAACATTATACAGATTTATTTGTGTACTATGTTAAATTGAATCAAATCTAATATAGTGTTGGTTGCAATCTTTGCCTATACAAGTTGAGGGTAGAGAGTCTTCTCTATTGTAGAGTTTTGTTTTTGTGAGTGTTGTAGCAGAGGGTAGAGTTGTCTGCATTAGATCTCCTACATCATCTTGTTCCTCCTCAAATAACTCTTCTTCTTCAGCTTCATCTCCACTTTCTTCTCTTATTCTTGGTTCAGACCCTCTTCACATCTCCTCTTGTAATGCATCAATTTGCCTCTATAGGGCTCTAAAACCCTCTTCTATCAAAACATTTCTCCTACCACGGTTTCTTCGTGGAGGCATTTTGATCTCTATAGCAAACCCACAACCTCAAGCCCTAGTGCAAACTGCCTCATGGTCGGTGATCTGTTTACACACTAAAGAATCCTTACTCTGATACCACTTGATGAGGGTGGACCCCACTCAAAACACATACAACAACAATTTATAGGTTTCAAATAGACAAGAACAAGATCTCAAGAAAGATTAGTTAAGCAAGATGCAAACTGATTCAAAATTTCTTCATTAAACTTGCCTGTAAAAGGCTACAAATATGAAATACAATTTCTAGGGTCATATTTCCACTTATTACAATAGAAATATATGACTTAAAGAGCCTTCTTATATCTCCTAACCTTCGTATTTGCATGGACAAGACTTTCCAATAACTCCTTGCGACCACTGCCCCCGAAGCTATCAAAAATAGGCTATAAATACACATCATCACCACTTCATGTAATTTCCCAATGTTGCCTTTCTTTGAAATGTGTAACTCCCATTTGGGCACCAGAATGAACCCAACTATCCCTTTTTCCTGCCTAGGAAATAATTTTCAAATTTTAAAATTGAAAAACTAGGTAGCACGACTTCCGGGAGCCATAACTTTTGAACCGGGTATCTAATTGATGAATCATTTGAAGGGTTGGAAAGATCATGAAAAGATCTATCAAGATATAATATTATTTTCTCTAGTTATGACAACTTTTAGGCTATTTAGGGATGTCTAAGTGTTTCAAATTTGATTTTGAAACTTTTTTCGAAAACCTCAAAAACAAAAACTTTAATATCTTGCAATCTAGACATGATCTTAGGCTAAAATTTACCAAGAATGTTTATTTGACTATTCCAATGCTTTGGGGAAAATTTTGGGCCCAACCACTCCTCCGATATAGGGTTACTAAATATAGTAAGTTTTGGTATTCTTAACCTTTTTGGAAACTTTAAAGGTTTTGAATCATTATTTAAGCAAATGGGTACCTGAAAACACAAAAATTGAAAAGAATAAAAAACAAATCATCATTTTTTTAGGGTGATGCCAGATTGCCCTTACACCACTAGATTCTCCTGCATCAATGTCAATATCCCTCCTCCAGTATTGTGGAAACAATCCCTTCTCTGTTGTACAAAACAACCTCAACCAAAAGTGAATACACCAATTGCACCCACAAGAAATGTCAACAAAAGCCAAGCCCCCCTTTTCTCCTTGAAGGGACACAAATAGAAAAGATACTTCTCATGCATTGAATCTCCCCTGAGCAAGAAGCTAGCTTGGGATGACAAAAGACCTCTTGCCTCCATTGCCTCCAACCTCCAATGTGTCATCTTTACGCTCTATCTATTGAATGTAGTCTGAGTATCTTCAAAAGATCTATCAAGTGTAGTATTGATAGCACTAAGATTATAAAAATTATATAATGCATGTATGTGATGTCGGATCATTATTAAAGGCAAAAATAGGGTGTCAGATTTGACTAAGAATTCATCCTTGCAATTAATCTCCAAATATAAGTTTGATAAAATATCCTTATAACACCTTTCTCCAATTACAAAGCAAAAAAATCTATACAATTTAAAAATATATATATAGGTAGTTGATGTGATTTAAACCCATCTCCTCTAAAACAAAACCAAATGAATTTAATCATTACTACCAACCAACTCACCTTTTAATTCAACACCCAAATAACACACTTCCCCCATTCACTTTTACCATTAGAAAAATAGGAATTTTTTCTATTTCAAACATATCTTTCAAACTAAGTTTGCCAATCAGCCTATGAAGATTTTTGAAATGTTCAAATGACCATAATAATTAATCTATTTTGCCTTAAGAGATAGCACTCATCGTGACATCACTGAAGAAAATAAAATAAACTTTGATCTTCCTTTTACTACAGCAACCACATTTGTAGATTTATGACCTTATTTTTATTGGTTTTTTGCTAAAAAAAATTCTACTAAAATCACCTGGTAATTTGTGTCATACTTCTCACTCAACTATATCTGACTGCCATATTCATCTCTAACTTAACAATCTTTCTATTAAATTGTTTGTAGAAGAAATCTGCACAAAACCAAAGAGAACACAAGTTGCTTTTTCCTACGCTGAGTGCAAACAAAAGTAATGTCCTCCTTATCACACGTCATACACTATTACTTATTTTGCAATAAAGTTACGCACAAGATTTGGCAGCCTGTATATATATCTTCTCAAGAGGTTTAAATTTCTACTGCGAACTTGTTGGGCACACAAAATAACATGTTGGGAAGATTTAAACATATATTCCAACACCTTCTAAAACTCATTCAACACCACAATTTGGATTCCAATGCACAGATCAAACATTGTCTGTTGAATAAAAAAGATTTTGAGTGCAGATTTTAAATCATCCTCTTCCAATTCGCTGCTACTATCAATGATTGAAACTCAGGATCCTTAATTTCTTTATTGGCATCGACCTGAATGGGCTTAGGCATAGAAGTTTGCTGCAAAAATTTTCTCTCTATAACCCACTTAGAATGGCTGAGTGCACCTATCAAGTTTGGATTTGAAACCACCTCAAAAGATTGATTCAAAATCTCACTTTTGTATACTGGCTACGGCTCCTCACACTCAAATTTGAAATTGTCTGTGTATAAAAGACAAAAGAACCTGCCACATAAACTTCCCACTCATCACATTCATATTCTTCTTCATTTCCTTTCAATTCCATAGGGACAGAATTACTAATTGCTTTTATACCATATTGAAATATGGTGAGCATAATGTAGATTTTACACCATCCTTGCACTACAATATCAAAACAAAAATAATATATATTGATGATTTCAGGATATACACAAAATGATTTTACATTTGAGGTCATTGGCTTTATAAAACCATATATTCCCCTGAACTAACCTACCCTAATGTAACTTCCCAACAACTAACATTTGTTTTATTTGCTACAAACTAACCTATAAATTAACATATGCATGTTAATTAATTTATTTAAAACTATATACTAAATGTAAAACTTTACTTACTCCAACAGTAGTCACCTCCTTTGCCTAGCTTTATTAAATTAAATTTTGATTTAGCCTCATGGGGATCCCAAACATTTCTAGTACTAGATGTGTTAAATAGGATCCATTAAGGTCTTTCATCTAAGAAACATTTTGCAATGACACAAACAATGAGGTTGGGACAACATGATCCCTTGTTTTGGTTTCAAGATTGGTGGGGTAGTATGGGAATGTTTTATTAATAATTAAATGGGATTTTATGGTTTATCTTTACTTTATTCAAAATAGAGGATCTTCAAATTAGAATCTTAAAAAACAAATGTGAGAATTGTGGCTATTTTTGGATGTATTGGCTTCTATTTCCTTTCTTCATTGTTATTAGGAGGCTAACAAAGAAGATGAATTTCTTGAAAATTATGGTATTAATGTAAATGACAATGTGATCATTGATTTGCATGTTTCTTGATGAAAAGGACTCTCCTCTGAAAGGAAGTTGGGTGTGTGGAAATCGCTTCCTACACTAATCTAAAGAGGAGAGAAGAGTGCAAATTTGTTTTAATCTTTACAATTACAAATTGTTAACAACAACAATGGAGATATTGCAGCAAACACATACACACAGAAATGAGACAGAAGAGAGAGACACAAGATATACGTGGGGAAAACCCCACACTCCAAAACATAGCTCAAATGTATTCCGTAAACAATGAAGGTTACAATATAGTTACAAAGCCAATGCTCTTGCAGGAGGAGTCTTCAACACTCGTATTTGGAGACAAACCAGCAGCATAATAGTCCCTGTCAATCACATAATACATCTCCTCTCCAAAGCACCTATTTATATAAAAAAATACAAGGCAAAAATGGCTCTATCTTGAGATGGGTGTCCAACATGGCCTTGTGGCCCAAAACCCATGCCTATGGACACTTGTCCAACACTGTAGGATGTTCCTAACACTTGTCAAGTCACTCCATCCCAAAGAGATCACCTATTCCCAAAATGGGCAATGACAGATGCTCTTATGACTCTTACAACTATCATAGAATCCGCCATAGTTGTCATAACTTACAGTTGTCAGAGAATCTGTCATACACAGGCTATAATTAGCATATTCTCTTACAACATGTCATAACCCACCTTGGAGCACCCAAAGATGCCTTCTTCCAAGATGCTTCTTGACACATGTCTTCACCTATCATAGAATCTTCTATTTCTGACTCTTACATGTCATAGAACTGTCATAGGAATCTGTCATGACCGTTTCGGTCAATATTCCCTTACACACTATCCAAGATGCCAACACATGGCAAAATATTCCTACCACTAACTGGGATGCCTATCTCCTCATGAGGACAAATTTACATGTGGTTATCTTCCATGTAAGATGACACATCACCGTGCCAACTCCCACAAGATGACAACATAGGATTTGCATCCTAATTACACAATAGTAATAAATAAATAAATACAATGAAATAATACAAGGAATTACCAAGGTTGAGACACCTTAATTCCCAACATTCTCCCACTTGTCGAACACCTTGTAAGAGCCAATAGAAATAACAAGATTTAACTACTATAGGCCGAGAGGCCTATAGACTCTGAACACCATATGAACTTTTCCGTGCCCACTGGTTTTGTCAATGCATCTGCAATGCTCTTCAAAGTATCTACCTTATCCAAATTCACCTTCCTATCCTCTACCATATCTCACACGAAAGTGAAACTGTACATCAATATACTTTGTTCTGGCATGGAAAGTTGGATTCTTTGCTAGGCAAATCGCATCCTGACTGTCACAACAAATCATAATCTATCCTGCATCAACACCAATATCTAAACACAATCTATTAAGCCAAATGGCTTCCTTACAAGCATGAGTTGCTTCCATATACTTAGCTTCTGTCATGGACAAAGCAACCATAGGTTGTAGCTTACTCATCCAACTAATTGCACCACCAAACATCGTGAACACATAGGCACTAGTGGATCTCCTGCTGTCAATGTCACCTGCCCAATCAGAATCCATGAATACAAATAGAATGCGGAGGTCCTGTAGCATTACCATGATAGCATATGGAATACTCAGAAGTACCCCTCAAATATTTGAACACTCTCTTAACTGCATCCCAATGTACCCATCCAGGATTAGCCATAAATTGACTAAGGACTCCCACTGCTTGGGCAATGTCTGGTCTTGTGCAGACCATAGTATACATCAAACTGTTAACAACACTAGCATAAGGTACTCTGCCCATGTCCTCCACCTCACTAGGAGATTTTGGACAATCACTAATAGACAACTTTGTCCCCAATCAACAACATATCATCAACATACAATGCAATAATGAGAATGTGATCATTGTCAAACTTGTAATACACACAATGATTAGATTTCGATCTCATAAATCCAATGGACAACACAAAGGCATCAAATTTCATATATCACATCCTAGGAGACTGCTTCAAACCACACAAAGACTTCTTTAACTTGTAAACCAAATTTTCTTTACCTTTCTATGTAATGCTCTGGCTATGACATGTAAATCCCTTCCTCCAAATCACCATGAAGCAAAGTTGTCTTCACATCCATTTGTTCTACTTCTAAGTCATAAGTAGCTGCAAGATATAACAAGAACCGAATGGATGTCAGCTTTGCAATGGGAGAGAAAATTTCACCATAATCAATTCCCTCCACTTGTGAGTACCCCTTCGCAACCATTCTAGCCTTGTACTTTTCAACACTGCCATCTGCACCAAATTTCTTCTTGAACACCCATTTACATCCAACGGGTTTCCGTCCTTCAGGAAAAGGCACCAAGTCCCATGTTTTATTCTTTTCCAAAGAAGCCATCTCATCTTCCATGGCCTCCTTCCAGGAACCTGCATCTTTCATGCCCATAGCCTCTTTCACAGTTCTAGGCTCATCAATGTTAGTAAGTAAAGAAAAAGCACAACTAGAATCAAGTAATGAATAGCCAAACCTATCAGGTTGTTTTCTTGTTCATGTAGATCTCCTCAATGGCTAAGGTAGAGGTTCTACTTCTTCTTCTGAGCTTTTAGAGCTGCTAGGGCTCTCCTCATCATTAGGTCTCACAGGGTTTGTCAGTTCAGTCTTCTCAGGGGTAGAAGGAAACTAAACCACACCTTTCTTTTCTGACTGTTCTGGCTATAGAACAATGGAAGAAGGTGTTAGCTCTCTAAAGATAACACTTCTGCTATACAACACTTTTTCAGCCACATGATCCCAAAGCTTGTATCCTTTCACACCGACACCATAGCCAATAAAAATACACTTAACAACCTTGTTCTCCAATTTAGACTGTTTCTCCCTAGGCACATGTGCATATGCCTCACAACCAAAAACATGAAGATGTCTAACTGAAGGCTTCTTACTAGACCACACCTCCATAGATGTCTTACCAACAAGAGCTGATGTAGGAAACATGTTTACCAGGTAGCAAGTAGTGGCAACGGCTTCAGCCCAAAACTTTTGTTCGAGGCTTGCTCCACTAAGCATACTCCTAGCCTTCTCCATGAGTGTCCGGTTCATCCTCTTCGCAACTCCATTTTGCTGCGAGATGTATGGAGTTGTCTTATGTCTTTCAATCCCTTGCTCTTTATAGAACTTATCAAACTCTACAGAACAAAACTCACCACCGTTATCAGTTCTCAAACACTTAATCATTTTACTAGTCTAATTTTTAGCAAAGGCTTTAAACACTTTAAACTGACTAAAGACTTCAGTCTTGCTTATGATAAAATAAACCCATGTCTTTCTACTGTAATCATCTATGAAAGATACAAAATATACAGATTTGGAAATTGAAGGAACATTAACTGGACCAAACACATTAGAATGAATAAGATCCAATACACCAGAAGACTTGTGAGAACTAGAGTAAAACTGAACACAGTTTTTCTTTCCATATACACAATGTTCGTAAAAGTCAAACTCAAGATTACAATCATTTAACCCCTCAATGAGGTTTTTATTTTTTAGGGTTCTAAGACCCTTCCACCAATGTGGCCATATATCAAATGCCATAACATAGTCTTTTCAGTAGGAAGTTTAGCTTCCATAGCATGTGCACTACCATCAGAACTAGTTACAATAGATTTCTTCACTACTCGTTCAGATGGTGGGGATGAAGTGACTGCAACTCTTTTCTTCAAGTCAAAAGAACTATTGCACTGTGTAGTGCATGCCTCCAGCTAAAACAGAGTACCCCTTTGAGTACCCTTTGCAAGCACCATAGATCCTCTAGTCACCTTGCATCCATCCTTCGAAAAGATAACCTGCACACCTGCATCATTCAACATACTTACAAAAAGTAGGTTCCGTGCCAAACCTGGGATGTACATAACCCTAGTGATCCCCTTCTCTTGTCCATCAGGGAATCAAATTGAGACTCTTCCACAACCAACAATCTTCAGATGAGAATCGTCACCCAGGTACACTCTTCCACCATCAAACTCTTCATACTTCGTGAACCAGCTTTGATGTGAGGTCATGTGGAATGATGTACCAGAATCTATCAACCACACATCATCAAATGCATGGGTGGCCAGGGCTGCAATGAAGGCATCACAATCATCTTGTGACTTATCAGAATCTAAATCTAGGGCATTCTTCTTTTTCTTTTTCTTTTCCTCTTTGCATTCCTTTTGAAAATGCCCAGTTTTTCCATAGTTCCAACAGAGAGCCTTGGACTTTCTAAGAGATTTGGATCTCCCATGGGATTTGGATCTGCCCTTTTCACCTTTCTTGTCCTTCTTCTTCCCTTTCTCTTTGGGTCTTCCACGAACCACAAGAGCTTCTTTGGCCGACTCAGATGTCTTTCTCCGTATTTCTTCAGATAACAGTGAAGACACCACATCTTCCATCTTGAAGGTGGTTGTAGTGCTTCCGATGGCCATGACAAGATGATCCCATGAATCTGGTAAAGAATAAAGTAGGGTCATACACCGATCCTCTTCTTCCATTTTCACACCCACAGATGTCAACTGTGCAACAATCATGTTGAAAGAATTCATATGGTCCGCAACAGATCCTCTGTCTTCCATCTTCAGAGAAAACAACTTCTTTTTTAGAAAGAGCTTGTTCACCAAAACCTTGGCCTAATAAACATCTCCCAGCTTCTTCCAAAGATTTTTTGTTGTCTTCTCCTCATGGATATTCAATAGGATAGAGTCAGCTAAACAAAGTCTTATGAGACCCTTAGCCTTCCAATCTTTGAGGTCCCAATCAACTTGTGACATTGTCATAAGTTTTGTTCCATCAATAGTTTCCCATAGGTCACGATCAACAAGTAGATCTTCCATCTTGAGTTTCCACAACTAAAAATTTGTGCCATTGAACTTCTCCACCTCTACTCTTCTGGATGTGGTTGCCATCTCCTTTCTGCAACAAGATATAGAATACTCTACATAGACTCCCACTCAACCTAAGATTAGCTCAAAAAACCCCTACCCAGCAGCTAGAACCAAAACTGACCAGGCTCTAATACCAACTGAAAGGAAGCTAGGTGTGCGAAAATTGCTTCCTACACTAATCTAAAGAGGAGAGAAGAGTGCAAATTCATTTTAATCTTTACAATTACAGATTGTTAATAACAATAATGGAGATATTGCAGCAAACGCATACACACATACATGAGATAGAAGAGAGAGACACAATATATACGTGGGGAAAACCCTTACGAGTGAAAAACCCCACACTCCAAAACACAGCTCAAATGTATTCCATAAACAATGAAGGTTACAATACAGTTACATAGCCAAAGCTCTTGTAGGAGTCTTTGACACTCGTAGCTCGAGACAAACCGGCAGTATAATAGTACCTATCAATCACATAATACATCTCCTCTCCAAAGCACCTGTTTATATAGAAAATACAAGGCAAAAATGGCTCTATCTTGAGATGGGCATCCAACATGGCCTCATGGCCCAAAACCCACACCTATGGACACTTGTCCAACACTGTAGGATGTTCTTGACACTTGTCAAGTCACCCCATCCCAAAGAGGTCACCTATTCCCAAGATGGGCAATGACAGATTCTCGTACGACTCTTACAACTATCATAGAATCCGCCATAGCTGTCATAACTTACATTTGTAAGAGAATCTGTCATACACAGGCTATAAATAGCATATTCTCTTACAACATGTCATAACCCACCTTGGGGCACCCAAAGATGCCTTCTTCCAAGATGCTTCTCGACACATGTCTTCACCTGTCATAGAATCTTCTATTTCTGACTCTTACATATCATAGAACTGTCATAGGAATCTGTCATGACTGTTTCAGTCAATATTCCCTTACACACTATCCAAGATGCCAACACATAGAAAAATATTCCTACCACTAAGTGGGACGCCTATCTCCTCATGTGAGGACAAATTTACATGTGGTCATCTTCCATGTAGGATGACACATCACCATGCCAACTCCCACAAGATGACAACATAGGATTTGCATCCTAATTACACAATAGGCAATAAATAAATAAATACAATGAAATAATACAAGGAATTACCAAGGTTGAGACACCTTAATTCCCAACATCCTCCATATGGGAGGTCACAATATCAACTCCTAAACATGGTAAATCTCCACTACTCATTTGTATGCTTGTCAAGTGTTAGAAAGCATGTGTGTTACATGAGAAAAGGCATTTATCAATAAACAAAGAAGCATAAAATTTATTTATATGAGCTCATTATAGAATTATGGATAGGACTAATTTTTTACTGGCCTTATGTGGCTTCTTTGGCAATAATCAATGACTTTATGAGTAAGGATTTCTTAAAGGATTCTTTAAAAAGTAGGGTAAATAATAAAATATCCTCAATGTTTGTTTCAAATGTACTAGACCTACTTAAGGCTAAGGATTTAGTTATTCTTTGGCACTTTTATATCAAGGAGGATTTTTATGGTGGTTTGGACATGGTTTTGAGAGAGGTCAAGGCTTTAATGGAAAGACCCTCCTAGTCGGTGGAAGACATTTTAATGGTTTTGTGTCTATGCAATTCTTCCTAGAACTAGAAGCAAGTTTTTAGGTGTTTCTGAGAGAAATGGAGAATATTTAGAGTTGTTTAGCCCATGGCTGTGTTAATATTGCTTGTGACATTGATTTAAAGCATCTTCAAGCCTCTTTCCATCTATCAATGTTTCCTTTAGAGAAATCTTACCTAGAGTTGGCTCAAAAAGATATCAAATTATTGGTGAGGGTGGTTGGGATCCTCATAATGGAAGGTGTTGCTAGCATCTTAGGTGTAGTAGCAAAGGAATTTGTTGGTCTTTGACTAATCTTATAGCATTTTGGTTTGTTCATTATCATATTATGTAATTTTTTTCTATTAGATAGGTGTATATGATATAAAAATTATATGAGCCTCTGCAAATAATAGTTTTTTTTTTAATATTTTAAAGTTAAATACAAATGGTGAGAGCCCAATACCTCAATTTACATATCAAAAAATATTTGTGGAAATAGGTGTTGCAATATGGGAAGCTTCGAGGATGAAAAGTGGTGAAATCCCAGAAGCCCTTAGGGAATCTAGATTTCAAAGTGATCATTGATGACTAGTTAATAAGGTAAATATTTATGTGAAGGGAAAATAAACCTATTATATAGCATTTAAAATTTGAGATTCTCTCAAGGGATAAAAAGTGATAACATGACTCTTGGTTCTCTAAGGGGACCGATATGTAAACTTGAATATTAAACTTGATGTATACAATTTTTGCATCCAAAATTCCTTCTATAAAATTGAGTTTTAAATCTTAATTCTCATGTTTCCTCTAGGTGTGATACTTGTAAATATATTAGGAACTTTGAGGAAGGTCATGTGGTAGAATTTCATAGCCTCAATAGTTGATTGGACATCAACATGGTTCTTAGAGGCATTTCATAGTACGAGGATAATATTGGATGTGAATTGATCATGAGACATGGTATAAATGAGTTTTAGGCCCTTAAAGTGACTTGAATATACCTATGACAAACTTGGATGTGAAGTTCAATTAAAATTGGGTGTAAAAAAAATTTTAGGTCCAAGAGGATCTCAAAGCATAATTTAGAAAAATATAAGCTTAGGGTGTGAAATAAAACTAGATTTGAAATGGAATTAAAACTAGTTAAAAATTTGGGTCAAGTCTAAGGAACTATTAAACTCTGGTTATCCTAGATAATACATAAGGGAATTAAAACCTAGGATAAACATTAAAAACTTGATAAGCTTGGAAATTAACTCGGGTGACATATTAAACTCAATTTAACCAAGGATCAATTTGGGGAAAATCTAAGAAATAAATGAAAAGGGAAATCAAGGATAGAAATTCTATAAAATAAACCTAATAGAAGCATGGAAGTAAGTACTAAAACCAAAAATAATAAATATCAATTAAATTTAATGATTAATATTAAATTAAATTAAATTATTTAAACCTTATGAGAACTAGGTTGAATTTGAAGCCATCCTAAACTAGGAGACAGAAAAAACTAAATAAAAAGGGGATGGGATGAGTTTGAAGAGCTTGAGTGTGTTGTGATAGTGAGCCAAAATAGATCAACTATCAGTTGAATGTATCCCTAGATTATTGTCCCCAATTAGTCTAATTAGTTTGTAAGTCCTTGACATCATCCCCCACAATAGTAAATTTGTTGGGCTAAATTATAGCCTCGTCAAACCAAGGCTATTAGCTTGTGACTATGTCATGGAAAAGTATATACATAGAGCCAAAAGTGTTGGACTAAGTGTAGTTAAGATGAATTTAGTCCTAGGTAAGGATAAATATGGAATAGAAGAATGATAGAAGAGAAGGAGAATAACTCTCAAGAGAAAGGATGTTGAAACTAAACTAGTCTAACTACAGAAATTTAGAAATGCTTCAAGCATAAGGAAAATTAAACATCATGAGAACTACTCCAAGTGTGCCAAAAATCCAAAATACACTTGTTATACTTTCTAATAAATAGAATCATAACACATTGCAACTAAAATTAATTGTTAAATATACTACAAAAATCAATCACAAATGTACAAAAAACATTAACACATGCATAAAACAAAATGTAGAACATACACCAACAATCATGTTTAGTAAGTGGGCCCTTTCTTATCAATAATAATTACAATTTACATCCTTAAGTCTCTACTAAAGTTTGATTAGAATAAATGATTCAATTTATTTATCAAGCACTAGTACAAGTAGCAAGTAGTATTTGAAGGTTGAACTGTAGGAAAATAGATTTACATGTGCTACATTAAAAATACTCTTTTTCTTTCCTATATCCTCTCTATATGTCTATATATCCCTCCTATTTTTTCTATAGCATGTGATCTTTATTTTTAAGGAGGAAATGAAAACTAAATGTAACAATAATAGTCTTCAGATCTAATTTCTTAGAATTAACCAACAATACAAAAACATTAATAACAAAACCCTAAACTTAGTTACATTGTAATAGAAACAATATATTCATCTATGGATTATTGATTTAATAATGAGATAACACACATGCAAAACAACAAAATGGAGGAGCTAGACCAACAATCTTGCCCAATAAGTGGACCCTTTCTTACCATCAACAATTTCATTTTACCCCCTTATCTCTCTACTAATTTTTTCTCAGAACAAAAGACTCAATTTATTCATCAAACACTAGTATAAACATCATGTAACAATTAAAGATTGTTGTAGGACAATATATTTATGCACTACAATAAATCTACTCTTTTTCTTTCCTATATCCTTTCTATATGTCTTTGTATCCCTCCTATTTTTAGCATCGTGGCATTATTTATAAGGAGGAAAGGAAACTAAATGTAATAATAATAGTCTTTAGATCTAATTTAATGGAATTAACCAACAATAGAGAAACGTTCATAGTAAAACCCTAAACTTAGCTAAATTATAATAGAAATAATTTATTCACCTATCCTTTGGTGATTGAATGATGAGATGGAGATATTTAGATGTGTTGGAGGCATTGGGATGTATTAGAGGCCATTGAGGAATGACTCCAACTATTTCCCATTATTGACCTTTTCGATTGTATAGTTTTGTAGAAGGCTAAAAGACATCCTACAACATGTGATGGGATAATAATATGGTGATTGGTGAAGCTTCTCCTTCCTTTAAATGTTGGAACTAGTCTAAGAGATCCCTTGCTAATCTAATCTAGAACTAGTGACACTTAGACATATGAGGACTTCTTGTAATAGGATAATAGTGAAGATGTCATAATGAATTGATTAGTAATGTTTAGAAACTTCCATCAATAAATTCATATACCTGACCAATTCCCTCTTCAAAAACTAGCCAATTTTGTCCATATTTTTAGAAAATTAAATCTTTGTAATTTATGGGAAAGAATGGGAAAACATGTGAACATATGTTGAAAGTGTACCATTTTGGGACTCGTTTAGTACCTTCAAGCTAGTCAATAGATGAACATGATTGCAGTTGGAATAAAATATTTGTGTAAAGGAATTTGTTGCATTGAATGTAATTTCACAAAATCTCAATTGTAATGGTTGACTAGACTAAGGAGATGAGCCTAATCAATAGTGTTTATTAGTCATTGAAATCAAGAAGCTTAAAATTGATATTTATTATACATATTTGGATCACATTTAAACAAATAATCAATTAATGTGCACTTCAATGTGAATTCACTTTGGTTGTTCAAACATCCACAAATTGACTAACATAGTCATTCAATTTCAACCTACTCCATCTAATATAGAAAATGGATGGAGAAATCACATGTGGATCATAATAGTCTATTTTTTATTATGTAAAGATTTTTAATTTTTTGTATGTCATATATAGAAACTAATTGTATTTTATGTTTTTTATCTTAGCTTGTTTGGCCTAGGTCGTTAATTAATTTTCATATAATACATCTAAACAAAAATAAACATACCTTAAGGTTAATCTAGGCTAATCCAATAAAATGCATACACACAAGCATAATTAATCTAGACTAATTAATGATGACAACTAAGACTAATAATATTATAATTTAAAATAATTATTTTAGGAAATGTAAATTGTAATAAATCATGATACTTGGTTTTGTGACCAAACAATGTATGCAAATCCAAAATGGTATAGAATTATGAACACTTCAAGATCTAAAATGGATGATAATAGTCTAATATTTGCCTTGAAATTAAGAATTTATGTTTACTCTATACAATGACAAGTCTAGGGATCAGGGAGAAGTCTATTATTATGGATCTATCTTGCACCTAAAACTTTTACTATGAAATCTTTAATGTCCCCATTTTCGGGTTCCCTTGCAGTGCAGTTGGCACTGACCTTGTGGATGTGTGTCAACATTATCAGAGGAGTTATTTGATGATTCCAATGAGCTCAGGTAGTTTGGAGGACTCATATGCCACTTTTCGGGGTGATTTCTAGCTTCTGGTGTGCTCTCCAACAATCTTGGAGAGGACGTCTATTTATAGTAAGTCACCTAGTTGGCTCCGTTTATCATTATTATTCTTCATTAGGATCACTCTAGTGTCGTCAATTTTCAATTTTGATGCATTCCAACAGTTTCCACAAAATGGGTATATTAATGGCTTTATTGTAATTATTTTACTAAGGTCGCCAAATATTATTTAAAATATTTAAAAAGAACCTTAGTGTTATAGCTCATCGAAACCACGATGAAATTTTTTAAACCATGGATGCATAAAATAGGGATCTTACGTGTCAAATTATCATTATTTTAATAAAAAGGTCTTTTTTGGAGCTAAAAGGGAGTTTAAATTAAAAAGTGAATTTTAAAATATAAGCTTCTAGAGAGTATGACAAAAAAGCATAAAAGGAGGTTGTGAGAGTTCATTTGGATATGAAAATTATTATATTTTCCTCTGATGAAACCCTTGTGGTTCTGGGAGATTGAACTTGGTTCATCTCGGCCTTCTTGAGGATGAAAACCCTCTTGGAGAAGAATAGCTATGGTGGTGAAAGATCCACCTAGGTTATTAGAGTGTGACTCATTCAGAGTTACAGTTTGTGTAGGAAAGGTTTGCTAGTAGATTTTTTTAGAATCTATGCTTGTGCTGAATGTTGGTTGGTAATGGTATTTGTGCTAAATATCTATATTTTTCCAGTGCTGAAGGTTACAAATTTATTGGAGATTTAATAAATAATAAATTTATGGAGACTAATGCTAATTTTCCTTGAGAATAGTATGATGGATTTGATAGGCAATTTGCAGTGAGTTCTTCTATATTAGCCATGGGATGTTATGGGTTCCTAAACCCTTGTCTTCGTATATGGTGGGTGTGATCCATAAGCATTGCATTTTAATAAGGTTTCAATTAGATTTGGTTTATTTCTGAAGGAGTCATCTACAACTACAGCAGTTCACCATTATTCAACTTTGATACACAAGTTTTGACAACAGTTTGGAGTGATCTTTAGGCAACATTTTGAGTATTATCAACTACAAGATTCATTTGTGTTATGCTACAGCAAAGTGAATTGTATGACAACAGCTTATTATCTTGTAAATCATCATCTTTTGAGCATTATATAACTAATGTAATATGAGCTTGTATAACATTGAATATCAATACATTGTTGGAGTTTGAGGTCAGATTGTCATTATTAGTTATTTCTTTAATGCATACTAAGTGTTTGTTGAAATGCCCATGATATTTCTATGTGTTATGGATTTACTATCTGAGAAAATATTATCTCAAATTGCATTTTGAATGATCCCATACCCAAACACATTGAAAATACATTGAAACAATTACTATGCAAAGTGTTTGATGGAATGCCTGCATGACAGAAGACATAATCCTTTGTGGGTGTTGGAAAAAATTGGTTTCAATTTAGGGTGGAACATTACAGTGGTATCAGAGCAGTGTATCTTTCTAGCCTGTTGGGTAGTTGGTATATCAGTTTCAATAGTGATTTATCATTCAAAGGATTGTCAAAGGTTGATTCTTCTAGGGTATGAATTATGGAATCATTCAGTGAAGAAGATGTGGGAAAGAAGATTTATAGAGTAGGTAAGAAACTTGAACACTTGCCACAGTCTAGGAATGATCTACTGTGTATTTTGGAAGAAGTGGAGATATGCTTATGCATGGTAGTTCAGTGAGATTCTATGAGGTTGCAATATGCTTTGGCTCCATCAGTGAATTCTTTGGTTAAGCTAGAGCTCATGAGACATGTAGATGAGGAGGTATGACTTGCAGTTACTTTTTGTGTTAATGAAATTATGAAATTAATAGTTCCACAGGAACCTTATAACATTAGTATTATGAAGAAGGTTTTCAGTTGATTGTAGAAAGCTTCAAAGGTTTGCATGATTTTAATAGTCTAACTTTGGCTAAAAGGATCTTAATTCTAGAAGCTATTGCAAAAATCAGATCTTGTGTCATTATGTTGGATTTGGGTTGTGAAGATCTTATTCTTGAAATGTTTCAACATTTCTTGGCTGCTATTTGTGAGAATCAAATGAAAAATGTTATATCCTCTATTCAGACCATTGTGACTTTGATTATCAATGAGAGTGATGAAAATTCACAATCACTCCTACCTTCTCTATTGGTTGTTTTGAGGAAAGAACAAGATGTTACTTTAGCTGCATATGAATTGGTTGAGAATGTTCTCAAACAATGTTCTCAAAACTAATGCTATACTTAGAGGAAGAGAGCAGACATGAGATTTATAGGTATGTTGATTTAGAGTTGGATATTGAAGGGGTGGAATCTTTTGACAATATTTTGATTAATCATGATGTTGTCTCACCATTCACACATGAAGATTTTAAGGCATCAAGTAATGGTATTTTTGATTTGGATGGTGATATTGTTCCTACCATTGTAAGCAAATCATAAAATGTGTTGTGTGGTAGCCCAAGTCACTTTGGTGAATTTGATCAAAGACCTTTAGCATTACAAGATTTGAAGGATAAACTTGTGGTTGTGGAAGAGAAAATTGTGCAAATGTTAACGAGGGTTGATATCACTCATGCATTCATTGAAGACCTCATTTGGAAAGAACAAATTGAGGAGAGACAAAAAGGAGTTGGAAGAGGAGTCACTCTTACACAACTACACACTATCAAAGAGACATTATAAATGGTAAAATTTGATTACTTACAATTGCTCAATGATAGGGATCATGTTATCAAATTTGTGGAAGAAAAGGGAAAAAAGGTTGATGGACTTTTCTTAGAGCTAAGTTTGGCACACTTGTCATTATACAAAGTAGAAAATCAGTCAACTATGGCAGCCACATCCAAGAAGCAAGAAGATAATACACAAATTATGGAGATCAAGAAAATGGTGGAAGAAATTGATGAACTCCATAGGGATGAAAGATTACATGATGATTTCAGCATTCCCCATACTAAGGAGTTTCAAAATATAGGTAGTAAAAAGGACAAACAACAAGAGTATGAACTTGTGGATCACGAAGAAGAATTTTCATATGATGACAAGTTGGAGGAGAATGATAGAGTAGTGGGAGTTGCTTTCTCAGGACTGCCATAGGGTGTTGAGCATTATCTTTATTTCAATATATTATGGGATCCTAGTGAAGTATGCCCATGGGATGTTTTGATACATGAAAACTTCAACATCTTGAAGACTCCTCCTTCGATTGACTTACGACATGAAAACATGGTATGCAAAGTTTTGAATCTAGTTAAGACACATCTTCATAATGGATTTTGTTCTACTTTGCATTGTCCTTGCATGGTGTTTAAATTTTCAGTCTTGAGCTTTCCAAGTATGATGTAAGAGCATCCGAGGTTCAAGATCAATCTTGCATCAACCAAAAATACTTGTATTCTTTTCATTTCAGTTGCAGTTCAGTCATTTGTAGTTCAACATTTTCTTCCGCATTTTACCGCATCTTCATATCAAAAATCTCACAGAGCAGGACTTAACATCTACACAATGTCATCTACATCATATCAATATTTCAAGTGATTTGGACTTGTTTCCTGAGAGTTATCGCCATCTTTCATAGAGCAGAGCATTCTGGCAGTCACTTGAGTGTAGAAGGTTTGTGGAGCACTTTCGTGACTTGCAGAGCCAAATGGAACACCATACATGGCACATAAGGACCGGATAGACCTTCCTTGAGGTCCGCACCAAGTTTCATTCATTTGTGGAGCAATACCATGTGTTGTAGACCGACCTACATGTTTCTACATGTTTCATCATTCATTGGAGTTTGTAACCTCTTGTGGCCGACGCGGAGGATCATTTGAGCTAGAAGATGATATTTATACATCTCTTAGATGCACTAGGAAGTCACTTCATTAGATATGATAGAATAGAAATGAGAATAGCTTCTTTCTAAAAGGCACCTCAATGCCATATCTTTCATATATGTTGTAACCCAGAAAGCAGTCTTGTGAACCCTTAGATTGTAGCCCGCATAGTTTTGGCACATAAGCATTTGAATATCTGATATATTGAGCAATTGAATCTTCCATTGCATTCGATTGTTGTGTTGTTTCCATTGTGTTTACTCTAGTTGCATGATTTGGATAGTCCCTTTTAAGGACCCTCCATCCATGACTGTACCAAATGGTATCAGAGCAAAGTTTTGAATCCTTTGGGAGTGAAGACATTTTAGAATATCTTGTGGTGAATAGATCACCGACCTAAGGTAGTTAGTGTAGTCACAGTTAGGAGGGTCCACAAAGTGAGCTGTCTAGGCCGTGCAGCTAGAGTAAACACAACGGAAACAACTCAAAGGTATAAAGCAAATGTAGATTCAGTCATTCAGTATATCATAGAATTCAAATACAAATCGGTTAGCAACATGTGGGCTTACAATTAGGGCTCACATGCCTAACTATAGAATTTTAGAATATGCACAAGATATGCCTTTGAAGCTCCTTCACAAAGAATTCAAACTATCAAACTTGTAAACTATGTTAACTATCAATCACTACTTTCCTAGGAATCTATTACATGATTATATATCATCTCTGGAACAAAAGATCCCTCCGCGTCGGCCAAGGAAGATCACAAACTCCAATGAAGAGCTATAACGTGTGTACACGGATAGGTCATACCTAATTGAATAGAAATCCTCCACGAATGAATGGAATGATGTGTGGAACTCAAGGAAGGTCAACCATGAACCAAACAACATTGAATGATGTGTCATTTAGATCTGCAAGTCATGGAATGCTCTACAAGTCTTTTCCTTTTAGCTGATTATCTGAGACTGTTAGGATGCTCTGTTCTGAGAAAATAGTTGATCTTATGATAGTGATATCTTTCTGATACCTGATCCAAATGATCTGAGATTTGGCTATGATGTGCATGAATGTGTCTAGATGCTAAGTTCAACTCTGCAAGGTCTAAAGTGCAACTGCTGTAGAATGTGGACCAAAATATAGAAACTGCTACTGACTCAACTACCCAAACTGAACTAGAAAATGAAACAAACTAAAATGTAAACAAATTGAAATGTAAATGTTTTTGGTTGATGCAAGATTGCTCTTGAACCAAGGATGCTCTTGCATCAGACATCTAGGGTTATTGAAAAAGTGAGTCCCTCACTTTGCTGGGGCTAGAGGAAAACCAAGACAATCCACCTCAGCCTGGGAAATCCAAGATGAGTCTTCTTCCAGTCTGCCTTTCCACTTCACAAGATATTCTTTGTATTGTCTTCCTCTGGTGTTGTATCCAACTCTACTATCCAAGATGTCCTCAATCTGCTCTAGTGCTTGTTGTGCTAATTACTTCTTGAAGTCTTCTTCTATGCTATCAGTGAACTCTGATTCATGATACTAATACCGGTAACTCCACTTCATATTCATTTCCTGAATCAAACTTTTTGAGTATCCTACAAGGTCCAAACTTCTTCATCTTCAACTTGTCATATGTCCCAACTAGAAATCTTTCTTTTCTTCAGTACACCATCACTTCATCTCCAACTGCAAATCCTGTGTGTCTCTTTTTCTCATATGCCTTCTCCTTATACCTATTGTTCATCTCTTCCAAATGCTTCTTAATCTGATTATGCACTAACTCCATGTGTCCTACAAATTCCTCTACTTCTGCACTTCTCTTTTCTTCCATACTGATGTTTCTCGACTCTATTACTCCTATAGGTTTACTTTGGTAACAATCTCAAAAGGTGTTCTTTCGGTACTCCTATTCACTAAATTGTATGCAAACTCTGCTTGTGATAGAATCAAATCCCAGCTTCCTAACTTCTCTCCAACCAAACTTCTCAACAAGTTTCCCAAACTCCTATTCACTACCTCTATCTATCCACCAGTCTGTTGATGAAATGCTAAGCTAAACTTCAAATCTATCTTCATCTTCTTCCAAATTGTCTTCCAAAAATATCAAAGAAATCTTGTGTCTCTGTATGAAACTATGCTCTTAGGTAATCCATGCAATCTCACAATCTCCTTGAAAAATAGGTCAGCTACATGTACTACATCAGTTGTCTTCTTAGAAGGTATGAAATGTGCCATCTTTGAAAATCTTTCCACCACCATAAATATTGAATCATGTCCTCTCCATGTCTTCAGCAATCCCATTACAAAATCCATACTTGTGTCTTCCTAAGGTCTCTCTGGTACTGTCAAAGGTTTATACAATTCAACATTCTAACTACTCCCTTTTGCAACTTGACAAACTCTACAATTCTGCACAAATTTCCTAACATCCTTATGTATCTGAGGCCAAAATTAGTTCTCACTTACCAAAGCCACTATCTTATCTATCCCAAAATGTCCTGCCAATTCACCACTATGCTTCTCCTTGATCAAATTGTCTCTCATTGAAATCCTAGGTATGCATAACTAATTTCCTCTAAACAACATATCTTCCTGAATGAAATAGTCCAACCACTTACTCCTATCTATCACAACAGGTTCCTTACATGCTTTCCAAGGTTATACAAAATCAAGATCTTCTTCATACATGTTCTTCAATTCCTCAAATCCCAATACTTCAACTCTCATCTCTGTCAACAAGTTCCTTCTCCTACTTAATGCATTTGTAAATTTGTTTGACTTTCCACTCCTATGCTTCAACACAAAAGTATAACTCTACATGAACTCTACCCATTTCATATGTCTCTAATTCAACTTTCCTTGATTGTTCAAATATTGCAAAGCTTGATGATCTATATACAACACAAACTCCTTAGGTTACTCCACTTCTTCAAGGCTTGAATTATGGCATAGAACTCATGATCATAAATAGAATATCTTCTCCTTGCATAATTCAACTTCTCACTAAAATATGCTACAAGTCTACCTTCTTGACTTAATACTGCTCCTATTGCATTCCCACTTGCATCACATCTACTTGAAATACCTTATTGAAATATGGTAATTCCAAAATAGGTTGCTCTGTCACTTTCTGCTTCAATAATTCAAAACTTTTATTTGCTCCTGATGTCCACTTAAAGTCCTTTCTGTCACCTCTCATTGTCTTTGTCATAGGGTTACATGCTGAACTAAAATTTCTGATGAACTTCTGGTAGAGACTAGCTAATTCATGAAATGATCTGACTTCTCCAATGCTCTCCAGTGTAGGCCATTCAACAATTACTCTCACTTTCTCAAGCTCCATCTTCAATCCTTCCACATAAATCACAAATCCGAAGTATACCAATTCTTCCTTCATGAAACTACACTTCTTGATGTTTATCAACAATTTCTCTTCTCTTAGTCTCTATAATACTTGTCTTAGGTGCCACAAATGTTCTTCTTTTGTCTTACTGAAAATCAAAATATCATCCAAATATACAATAACAAACTTACCCAAGAATTTCTTCAAAACTTCATTCATCAATCTCATGAAAGTACTCGGTGCATTTGTCAATCCAAAATGCATCACTAACCACTCATACAATCTTTCATTTGTCTTAAAAGTAGGCTTACATTCATCTCTTTTGATTCTGATCTGATAGTATCCACTCTTCAAGTCTATCTTTGTGAAATATTTTGTTCCACTCAAATAATCCATGATATCATCCATCCTAGGTAAAGGAAATTTATACTTAACTATGATCTTGTTTATTGCTCTAGAGTCTATACACATTCTCCATTCTCCATCCTTCTTTGGTGCTAACACTGTAGGTACTGCACAAGGACTCAAACTTTCTCTGATCAAACCTTTCCTCAACAACTCCTGTATTTGTCTATTTAGTTCGTCATTCTCTGCCAGTGTCATTCTATGTGTTGCTTTGTTAGGCAAGCTAGCTCCTGGTATAAGATCCATGTGATGACTGATACTTCTGATTGGTGGCAATCCTTCAGGTACATTGTCGGATATGATGTCTTCATACTTTGTCAACAACTCAGTTATCTCCTTTGGTTGTGATTCCTCAGTCTCCTTCAATGTTTCAGGCTTCTTAGGGATCAAAGCATAACACATATTCGTATGTCTCAAACCATCCAAAATTTTCCTTCCATCTACCAAACAGATTCTAGCATTCCCACATACTTCACTCTTAGGATCATCTTCCAAAGGAATCAAGGTAATTCTCTTTCTATTTGATGTTATAGTGTATGTATTCTTTCTCCCATCATGTATAGCTTTCCTATCATATTGACATGGTCTACCCAACAAGATATGACATACATCCATAGGCATAATATCACACAATACTTCATCATGATAAGATCCAATATGAAATTTCACCAAAAATTGCTCACTCACCAGTACCTTATGATCATCCTAAATCCATGCTATCTGATAGGGCTTAAGGTGTTTCAATCTTTCCAACTTCATCTTAGTCACCATCTCTTCTAAAACTAGGTTAGTAGAACTACCACTATCAATTACAACTTTACAACATTTACCTCTTGATTTGCATCTGGTTCTAAATGAAATTTTTCTCTTTGGTGGTTCCTAATTTGTCTCTTTTTGAAATAGTGTCTCCTCATGACAAGTGATTATCCTTTCTCTGGTTTACCAACTAAACTAGGTGATCCAACAGGTTCTTCTTCCACATAGGCTGCTCTTCCACTATTCTCTATTCTCTTGCTTGTACTCCCTTGATTACATTCAAATGCTCTATGTCCTTCACCTCCACTCTTAAAACAAGTTCCTCTAAATATTCTTCTATTAGGTCCTCTTCCTTCTCTTCTGTGTCCTTCACTCCGGTATGGACTAGGGTTTCCTCTATGGTAGAAAGTTCTATCTTCTCTCTGGTATGTATTTTTATCTCTATCCCCCTTCTTGAATGTGTTCTCTTGTATGTTCTGCTCTGCATATGATCTCTCTCCTCCGGAAAATGTTCTACCTCTCTGAAATTCACCTCCTCTGCCTCTCTATTTTTTATCATGCCTCTTGTTCAACTTTTCTTCAACCTTTAGGGAAAACTAATATGCTTCTTCCAATGTTGTCATCCTTACCAAACTCAATTCTTCTTGAATGTTCAATCTCAGTACATTGATGTATCTAGCCACTTTCTCCTTGCTTTCTTCACAATGTCTTGTCCTTATAATCATCTTATGAAATTTTTCAATATACTCCTTCACATATTTCTCCTTTTGTCTCAGGTTTTGCAATCTCTTCAACAGTTCCAACTCATAGTCAACAAGTATAAACTGATTCTTCAATTTTGTCACCATTCTATCCCATTTTGTAATATTTTCCTTTCCTCTTTTATTTCTATCCAACTGAACTTCTTTCCACCATATAGCAGCATGTCCTTTCAGCTTTATCTTTACAAATTTCACCTCCAGATTTTCAGTTTCTTCATACTCAAAGTATTCTTCCATGTCATTTATCCAGTCAATCAATTCTTTAGGATTCAAATTACCGGTATAGTTTGGTACATCCACTCTAGAGGTATTTTCCTAATCTTTGAAATAGCTTGCAACATCTTGACTTGGTCTAATTCTTCTTCTTCATCATCTCCCAGGGTTTTACCATTCTGATCAGTGGATTGAAATTCTTCATCATCATCACTTTCAACATTAGGTCTAGGTGTCAATCCTCTTCACCTATCTTCTTCAATAGCATCCAAGCGAACTCGCATGGTTTTCATCATCTCCATCATATCCATCATCTCATCCATTCTTCTAGCCATTGTTCCAACAATAGAGATTTTCCTCGGTGACATTCTTCCTAGGATCAAGTGTAATTGCCTCAAATTCGGCGATCAGGCTACAAGGTGACAACTACCTCACAATCGATGATTAGTTGCAACACAAGTAACCTGCCTCAAATTCAGAGATCTATCCACATCAAGATCTTATGGAATTTCTTTGCCAACTTCACTCAATTCACTCCCAAAGATTCAAACTTTCACTCTGATACCACTTGGTGTAGTTATGGTTAGGAGGGTCCACAAAGTGAACTATCCAGGCCGTGCAGCTAGAGTAAACACAATGGAAACAACTCAAAGGTATAAAGAAAATGTAGATTCATTCATTCAGTATATCATATAATTCAAATACAAATTGGCTGGCAACATGCAGGCTTACAATTAGGGCTCATAGGCCTGACTACAGAATTTTAGAATATGCACGAGATATGGCTTTGAAGCTCCTTCACAAAGAATTCAAACTATCAAACTTGTAAACTATGCTAACTATCTATCACTTCTTTCTTAGGCATCTATTACATGATTATATATCATCTCCAAAACAAAAGATCTCTCCGCGTCGGCCAAGGAAGATCACAAACTCCAATGAAGAGTTGTAATGTGTGTACATGGATAGGTCAGACCTAATTGAATAGAACTCCTCCACAAATGAATGGAATGATGTGCAAAACTTGAGGAAGGTCAGCCAAAAACCAAACAAACATTGAATGATGTGTCATTTAGCTCCACAAGTCATGAAATGCTCTGCAAGTCTTCTCCTTTTAGTTGATTGTCTGAGACTATTAGGATGCTCTGTTCTGAGAGAACAGTCAATCTTCTGATAGAGATATCTTTCCAGTACCTGATCCAAATGATCTAAGATTTGGATATGATGTGCATGAATGTGTCTAGATGCTAAGTCTAGCTCCACAGGGTTTGAAGTGCAACTGCGATAGAATGTAGACCAAAATATAGAAACTGCTACCAACTGAACTGCGTGAATTGAACTGGAAAATGAAACAAACTAAAATGCAAATGTTTTTGGTTGATGCAAGATTTATCTTGAACCACATATGCTCCTGCATTAGCAGTCTACTTGTGTTTGTCAACAGAGTGCCAATTGTGAGTTAGTTTCTACCTTGTAGTCAGATCTCAAATTGAGGCAGTTACACCGGATTCTAGGAAGAGATGCTGCCAAGGAGAACATTTTCTCTGGCTAATGTTTCTATAAGAATGGAAGAGATGATAGAGATGATAAGGACAATGAAGATTAGATTGGATAATGTAGAAGAAGATAGAAGAAGAGGACTAAACCCTAGACATGAAGATGAAAGTGATGATGATGATTTTCAAGCTACTGACCAAAATGAAGAATCCCTAGAAGAAGAAGAATCAGATCAGGTAAAGATGTTGAAAGCTATTTCTAAGATTGGTAAGAGACCTAGAATTGAGATTGTGAACTATACTGGAAGCTTAAACCCTGAGGAATTGTTATGCCCTCACTTCTATAGTGCATAGGGTTATGAATAGTAAGCTTGTGGCTATCTTAACTCCTAGTTAAGTCATATTATCATTATTATATTGTTATTTAGTTGTTTAGGTTGGTCTAAGGCTTCTATAGGGCTATCTAAGTCGGCCTGGATGATATCCTAGGCATAAATAGGTATATATAGGAGGTAGTGAGTCTCATTTCATATCATATTGTGTATTGTGTTCTCATTGAAGACTATTGGAGGTATCCCCCTCAAAGTGGATCAGGAGGTTGCCCCCTCAAAGTGGCATATTATTATCAAGTATTTGCAGCATATTTACTATTATATTTAGATATTGTTCAAGTTGTTTCATTACAAGTGGTATCAGAGCATGATCTTGGCACCGTAGAGGCAAGATTTTTTCTCAACATTGGAGGTGATTTTGGGAAGAGTATAACTTTCAGATTTTAGTGAATTTTTTAAAGATTTTTAAAGGGTTTTTTAAAACCTTATTAAATAAGATACATTCCAGATTTTAGAGGAATTGGAGCAGATTTGAGCAAATTATTGCAGAAGTATGATTTCTACACAATTTATTTGAGATCTACATATCTCTCACATCCTACTGAATTGGAGTCTAATTTGTATTGGGTTTTTGGAGACATAATAGAGGAGCCTATAGTCCAAATATTGGAGAAATTGAAGCAAAAATAAGTGAGTTATTGCAAAATTAGGGTTTCTAACAAATTTGCTCTCAAGGCATAAAATTTGCTAATTTTTTGGATTTTTTTTCTGGGTAAGTGGTATCTCAGCTCTGGTAAGTTACAGTAAACATTTCAAAGAATTTAAATTTCATTTGTGTGATTTATTTCAAAAATATTGGTTTCCATCATGACGGGGCCTGCAACAAGAGGCAAAAAGAATGCTGCCACACTGGGGAAATCCTCTAATAAGGATGAGGAAACAATAGAGGATAGTAATCCCAATTAGGAAATAAGTAAGTTAAAGGAAGAGTTTAAGAGGGATATGTGTGACCTGTAATGCCCCTCGCTTTTGCTTATGATAGATGTTAGTTTCATGACTCCTATGATAGTTCTAGTATAGATGATAGTCTTATAGTGCATGTTACAGTTCGAGATATTTTGATTTCTATGTTATGGTTGATGTTCTCCTTGATCTTGATGGACACTTGGTTATCATGCGAGCTAGATATGTATTTATGTTAGATGATGCTTGATTACTTGTACTTTGTGCTTTCACAGTTGATGGACATGATTATGGATTGATGTTACTTTTAGTTAATATGTTGTTCGAACATGATTATGATGTATGACTGGTATAAGTTATTTAATGATGTGTTACTTGAATGGAACAGTGTTGCATTACTTGTGTCTGAGTACCCTACCACGCTGCGACTTCCATTCATTATGCTTGTGATTACATGGTTATATATGTATATATGCACAACCTTGTTGTTTGTTGCAGGATGCAGGTACTGGGCATCGACTCCACCTGAATTACCAAGTCTGAGCGTGCCCTAGCCAATGGAATTGTGGATTGGAGTTGACATGAGGTTTCCCTAATTAGTCAACATCCTCAAGGAGGATGAGTTTTCAGTGTTGTACCCTGTCGTCACCATCAGTGGACTATTGTCGTCATTTGTCGTTATGTCCTATGGCTACACTTGGGTTAGGTATCACCTTGTGAATTAGGGTATATCCAATTTAAGTGTCAATTCATGCATGATTAATATTTCATTTAAATAAGGCGAAATTAAAGCTTAAATTAAATAAACATTGCTAGGGATTATGTGTGTGGTTTATTAATTATAAATAATTTAATTATTGATAATTGGTAAAACTAATATGAAAAATAGTAATTAAATAAATAAATTGGATAAATAATTAAATGAGTAAAATGAAATAATTCGTCTTAAGTGGTAAGTGGATTTAATTAAAAGAAAATAAGTTTTAAAGTAAGATGATTAAACAATTACCATTTTGATAAAATGAATTGATGGTTATAAAAGATGATATTCTAAGGATTAAAATAATGGGGGTTGTCGCCTGGTTTTATGTGTTCAGTATTTGGAAATGAACAAGATTAATGTCTTATGCCGTCAATTGCAAGTTCGAGGCTTGGAATCCCTTGGAAAGTGAAATTGAAGAATCTCACAAGAATGTGGGATGTTGGATTCAGAGAAGCATGGCTCTTGCAATTACCCGAGGGATGGACCCATGTTTTGAGACAGTGGGTTGCCGGGAAGAAAGGTAGGCCTTCTGCATTTATCTAAGGGGATATAGACTCTTGGTGAAGGGAAAAAAAGGATTTTCAGGAAGAGAAGAGAAGGGGATTGGACTCAGAGAGGAAAGAAGACTCTTGTAAAAGCTTAAATACTTCAGGTATGCACTATATATATATGCATTTTTCATATAAAATTTTAACAGAATCAGGTTAATTATGCCTTCCTCTATTGTTAAGATTTATTCTGGGTTTGGTATTTAAATCCTTGAATGGTAGACTTGAATTTACTCATGACCTTAAGTCTATCTCTAGTTCTGAGACTTGTCAAATCTTCCTTGTGCTTCAAAACACAATTGAATGTCTCCAATCTGACTTGCCCTTATACCCCTGTTTGTACCCTTGAATGCTGAGTTAAATCTTCTTGTGAAATGGAGTCGGCACCCCTTCTGTAAAAAAAGAAAAAAAAAAACTCTTGTAGTGTCTTGTGACTTCTTACCTAACATTTTGTCGAACAAAACATATTACACCCTTGGATTTGTCCCGTGCATCTAATAGGGCACACAGACTAGCATTTTTACAGAGCTCTGCCTTATCCTTGTTGATCTCTATCTCCAAACCCTGGTGTGGTGCACATGTCGCCTTGGATACACATATATATATATTTATTGTTGGTATGCAGTCATATATAAATTTCTATCAATTGAAAGTGCTTAAAATTCCTAGAGCCTACGAATAAATCCTCTCTGCAAAATTTGGCATCTTCATTATGATCTTAAGTCCACTCCTAGAGTCGATGTTAACAAGAAGAACTTCCTGCTTGTGATGGATCTTATAGCTTTTTACATCTGTTTTACCTTTGAGAGGTGATACGCCACAGCAACCCTGTCGATTTTTCCTTTGTAATGTGGTCAAATCCTTCTAGCTGTTCCTCTGTCCATATCATGGCCGAACCTCCCCTTTTTGCATTGGATCCATATTAACTCCAAAAAACATGAAATGTGTAACATTTAAAAGATTGCTTGAGACGAGTTAAATAAGTATTGCGTGATTAAATAGGAAGGTGGGTCGACCCCTTCTGGCAGTCGACCATTACTCCCTAGTTTCTATGCTTTTGTGACTGAAAGCCTGCGTCATCTTATGGACGTGGAGTATGACTAAACCCCTTGCCAATTGCGTCGCCACTTCTATCTTGAATGATTACGTTGGGCGTCAGTTTTCCATGACCTTTCTGTCAGTGTGGATCGTGGGTTTAGGCTACTATTTTGGGAAGTTGCGGGCTTAGTGGGAGGTCTGTGGTAGTAGTCATCAATAGCAAATATGCCTTGATCAGAAAACGTGGGTGAAGTCATGGGCTCAGCAAGAGTAAAGTGGTAGTCTTGTTAACTAGAACAGTCTTTGGCAGTAAATGTCTCTAATTCATGTCTGTGTTAGGCTAAGAGCTTTGTACGTGTCGTAGGAATGGTGCATTGCGTCTTGTTTCCCCGTAGCTATCTGGGCTAATAGTCAACTGTAGCTTGTGCCCTTCCGTCACCAAGGATGTTGTGGGCAATTGAAGCCTGTAGCCAAGAGCGAGCTTGGAAGTCGCGTCCCGTATGTCGTTGTGGTCGTCGTGGTGGATCGTGGTATACCTATTAGCTCTTGCAAATAGGGAGACATCTTTCCATATGGAAAATGTTATGTGGCAAAATAGATGTGATCCACGTATATCCGTATGTGCCCACGTTTTGCACTACATCTTGTAAGCGATCATTGTATGGTCATCTGTTCATTCTACCTTATAGGATCATCATGAGTCTAGCCATTATCCTTATTAACTTCATGTCGTAGTTGTTTGATTGGTCTCAAGAATATTATATCTATTCCTTTGTATTTCATTTGTAATCTTGAGGAATACGTATTCGATAGGGTTATCTATAATAGACTTGTTAGTAGAGTGTAACGTTATTTGTCTAATGACTTGGATGGAAAATATATATTAAATATCAAATGAATTGTGGAACTTAAATATTATTATTATTATTATTATTATTATTTGTATCACGTGCTTCATTTAAATCAAGCCATCAAAATTGATATAATCTATTATCGGGATTATTAAATGATAAAAATTAAATGGAACACGATAAGGAAAGACTGTATATCAGATTTGGAATAATGACTATTCAACATGTTGATTCGTAGAATGGATAAATGCATTTAACATAGTATTTAAATCTATCACCTTCCCTTTTATTAATGACTTGTTGAACTAGATTTCGTTCGTTGTAAATATAATTTGATATTCTCATGAATGTTGTGATAGATAGACAATGATATGTGATCTATAGGTAGTTGTAATCGTTAATTACGTAGAAGTGATTTACATTGTTCCTCTTTTGGTTATAAATTAAATCGGAATACTCAACTTATCCGTATGAAATGAATTTAAACTTTCCTTATAATCATTTAATCAATTTGATTTATAATATTGATAATAGAAGTTTACTTTAGTTACATCAATGATAATTGTATCATGTAGATTAATTAAATGATTATTGTAATACATGTTTAAACATAATTCACTTTAATGTAAGTCATAGATTTATCCCTTGTAAGAATACAATCGAATGACAAGCTTTATCTTGATGATTGTTATACCAATGAAACAACTTAGTCAAGTGCAAATTGCTATAGTGGAATTAGTCATAAGAAGGCATAATTTGATCATAAGTATATTTGATTCTCGTAACATGTTAATTCAATTTGTGGGTCATAAAACTGTTCTTATAGTCTTTGATTGTGTATCTTCCTGTGTGGCTAGAGTTCCAGAGGCTTAGCTTGGGATGTCTTGAATTCATGTGTTGTGTTGTTAGATGTCTTGAGATCATGATGTTATAAGAAGCCTTGTCGTCTCTGGTTATGTATGGGCTAAATGACAAATGAATGATAAATGCACTTCATGTGTTGTATTGTTATCCAACTGGTTGTACTAGTCTTGTATCCAGTTTTGTGGTAAGATATGGAATAGGGTGACATGGAAATCTTAGAGTTGTAATGAATATGTGTTATTATGGGCAATGGTCTAGGAGTCCTGCCCTTATAATTATGTTATGGAGGGTTAATGCTTTGTATTGTTATATAAGGATAGTTGTTATGCAAGATGGTCAATGCCTTGCATGGTTCCGTACCCTCGTTGTTGTGATGTCTTGTTATGCTTGTTGTGTAGGGTTTCCTAGTTGTACGTAAGGGAGTCGCTTCCAATGTGGGGGCCGGTGCCAAGTGGCTAAGCCAGGGTAACCCACTGGGAGTTGGTAATTCAGTGATAACATAATAAAATACCTAGGGGTTGGGTAGTTTTCACACTAACAAGATAATAAGATGTTTTGTTCCTCACTCATGCCTGTAGTGCTAGTTCAGACTAAGGATGAGGGGAGAAGGCCGGGATTGGTAGATCTACTTCCTTGTCATCACGAAAGGAAGGTTGATTCCACATGCGTCATCCTATGGGGCCGGTGTCTAGAGAGAGACCGCCAGGGTAACCATAGATGGGGGCCGGTGTCTAGAGAGAGACTGCCTGGGTAACCCATGTTAGGACCATGTGATGACACTCTCCTTACTATAGTCTAGCACTCCCTAGTTGTACTCTCCCCATTTGCTAAGTGTTGCCTCTGGAAGTACTATTGTGTTGTTTGTGATGGTGACTTGTGATAGTCATGTGTTGTCTCATAACCTACTGTCTACCTGGCCGTATGTTGTAGTGGGGACCTCATGTTAACTCCTAGTTTAGGGGGTGGACCTTAGGGTTCCAAATGGTCGGGTGGAAGAGCTTATCCCATTGGTCTTTTCCTTGCCATTGTTCGTAAGCGAAGGGAAATGTTCCTCGTGCTTTAGACATCAGATCTTGTACCTATTTTTGAAGACACTTAATGTGCTCATGTTCTAGCCAGTATATCAGTTGATTCAGATTGTATGTATTCAAATGTAATTAGAATAGTAATGATGTAAATTACACAATGATATACTCATTTGTATCGACTTGGATTATATGGATGTAATCTTGATTAAAGTTGAGTATCTAATTGATGTCATGAAATAGAGATGTATATGTATAATCAATATTGCAATAGAGTTAGAATGATTTGTCGATGTTAGTTAGTTTTGCATGTATATTATGTTGGTTATTTGTCAAGTAGTGCAACCATGGCACCTTGGGAGACAAGATGATAGTTAATGATGTGTATTGAACTGCTAAACCTTACTTGTTATCTTATTCAAAAAAAAAAAAATTCCGCTTTGCTTGCTTAGATGTGTTGTCTTCCAAGGTGTTCGTGGCGGGGCACCACATCTGGTATCAGAGCCAAGTTAAAACACTAGGTACCTTGGTTGAATTTGAGCCCATTATGAAACCTTGTGCTTAAACTCTGTAGTACTATTTAACTCATGTTGTGACCCTTTTCTTAATTTAATATTTGCCCTTTTGCTTTCAGGATAGATGCATAGACGTAGGGGCCGAGGTCGGGGCAGAGGAAGGGGTCGTGGGAGAGGTGGTGGTGGTATTCCTCCTCCCAGTTCTCCTCATGGGAGTGGCCATGAAGGCGGGGGTTAGAACATGGAAGGTTAGGGTTAGCCTGATGGAGCCCAGTTGAGACAGATTCTCGAGGAAGCCCTTGCCCGTTTAGGTCCCAGACAGGTGGGTGAGCAGCCTAGAGGTGGTTAGGAGGTAGACCAGTCAAGTCCCAGAGAGAGAGAAAGGTCTCCCAGGCATAGGGAATTGACAGCTGAGCAGGAGGCCATGCAAGCCAACCATATGAGGGACTTACTAAGAGCACATCCTCCCATCTTTGATGGAACTAGTAGAGGACTTGAGGCAAAGACTTGGTTGTTGGACCTAGGCAAATGTTTCTCCATGCATCCGTATGGTAGCAATATGAAAGCCAGATGTGCTATTCTACACCTCTGAGGGTTTGCTTCGACTTGGTGGAGGTTAGAGGAGCAGAAGCTGCATTTGGACATTGGCACGGTGTCTTGGGAGTTGTTTGAAGATAGATTCAGAGCTTGCTTCCTTTCCGACCATTGGAGGCCGCGTCGAGCAGATGAGTTTCATGAGCTGAGGTAGTTGGCCACGATAGTTGAGCAGTATGAGCACAGATTTTATGAGCTCAAACAGTATACAGGTATCGGGGATGACAAGCCCATGTTGGTGCAGCATTTTATCAGGGGCTTGAATGCACGGATTAGTGGAGGGGTTCGTGTATTCGAACCGAAGACCATGGAGGTTGCTGTGGAGAAAGCCCGGCTAGTGGAGGAGAACTTGGCTATGGCCCTCAGTGGGCATTCAAGTGTGCGCATTGGCAGTGCACCTTTGTCAGGACATGGTTCTCGAGGTGGTCACACTCAGGCATCAGGTTCTCATGCACCCTCAAAGGGTGGTCAGCAGCAGCAGTATTTGCAGTCCAAACCAAAGAATTCTCAACATTAGTAAGGGAATAGGTTCCAAAATAAGAAAGACCGGTCTTGGCAGCGCAACAAGTGCAACCGTTATGATCAGTCAGCCCAGAGTGCGCAGTCTACAGTAAGCAGGGGCAGTTCCAACAATCTAGTTCTTTTCGGGGTAACAGTGGGTTTGGTAGAGGCACCGGGTGCTTCTCTTGCGGCCAACAGTGCCATATTGCCAGACAGTGCCCGTAGAAGGGTGCATCAGGATTTGGACATCGACTGGCAACATCTGAGCCAACGGTTGGTGATGCAGGCAGGTCGCATCAAGTCTTTGCTGCGGTAGATGACCGACAGGAAGAATTTCAGGGCACCGTGGTGGAGGCTTCTGGTCGTATGCAAGGTATTAATTTTTCTGTTCTATTTGACTCTAGTGCATCTGATTGATTTATATCTCCTTCCCTCATGGAGCGTTGTGGCTTAGTGGCAACAAAGCAAGATGATAGGTGGCAGGTTGAGTTAGCTTCCGGGGCTAAGATAGCAGTTGAGTCTCTAGTTTCAGAGTGTAAATTGAAGATTGGCTCTCTATCTACTTCTTGTGGACCTCCACATTCTGCCCCTGGGTTCATATGACATAGTTTTGGGGATGGATTGGCTGGAGGCCCATCAGGCAGTGATAGATTGTCGGCATAAAATGGTTAGATGTGTGGATGATTCTAGTGTTGAGGCTGAGGTCGTAGGAGTTCAGAGACCTATTTCCCTACGTATGGTCTCTGCTATGCAACTTAAGAGATGTATGTGTCGGGGATGTCAGCTCTTTGCGGTGACTGTTAGTGATTTAGAGATGGAGGAGAGTCGAGAGGTAACTCTTGATGATCACCCACTCTTGAGAGAGTATGTGGATGTTTTTCCTTCTAATGTTCCAGGGATGCCACCTAAGCGTGACATCGATTTCAGGATCGATCTAGTTCTCAGTGCAGAGCCTATCTCACGAGCTCCATACAGAATGACCACTCAGGAGCTCAAGGAGCTTCGGCTATAGTTGGAGGAGCTATTAGCCAAAGGGTTCATACGACCTAGTGTTTCCCCTTGGGGAGCACCTGTGATCTTTGTGAAGAAGAAAGATGGATCTCTACGGCTATGTATTGACTATAGGCAGCTCAATAAGGTAACAGTGAGAAATAGGTATCCCTTGCCTCAGATCGATGATTTGTTTGATCAGATCAAAGGAGCTAAGGTATTCTCTAAGATTGACCTTAAGTCGGGATATCACCAGTTGCAGATTTTTGAGGCAGATATTCACAAAATAGCTTTTCGCACCCGTTATGGACATTATGAGTTCATAGTGGTACCATTTGGACTGACAAATGCACCGTCAGTTTTTATGAGCCTAATGAATGGTGTGTTTCGCACTTACCTCGACCGATTTGTCCTCGTATTTCTTGATGATATATTGATCTATTCGAGGACTATGGAGGAACATGAGGAGCAATTGCGTCAGGTGTTGCAGTGTCTAAAAGAAAATCATCTTTATGCTAATTTGTCAAAATGTGAGTTCTTCTAGACAGAGGTTAAGTATTTGGGTCATGTCATCTCTGGAGAGGGTATTGCGGTGGATCCCTCGAAGATTCAAGCTATTATGGACTGGCCTGCACCCACCAATGTTTTTGAGGTCCGTAGTGTTATGGGGTTGGCAGGTTACTATCGTCGCTTCATCATGGGGTTTTCGAGAATTACTCATCCCATTACTTCTCTTCAGAGGAAAGGGAAAAATTTTGTTTGGTTAGAGAAGTGTCAGGAAGCCTTTTAGACCCTTAAGGAACAGTTGACCAGTGTACCTATACTTGCAGTTCCTGATCCTGATAGGGACTTTGTTGTTTGTACCAATGCTTCCTTGGAGGGTTTGGGAGTAGTTCTAATGCAGGATGGTCACGTGATTACCTATGAGTCTCACAAACTCAAGGATCACGAGTTGAACTATCCCACCCATGACCTAGAGTTGGTAGCAATCGTGCATGCCTTGGTGAGATGGAGGCATTTTCTATTAGGGCATCAGTTTGAGCTGCATAGTGATCATCATAGTTTGCAATATATTTTCACGCAGCCCAACTTGAATACCAGGCAAAGAGACATTGGATGGAGTTCTTGTACGAGTATGACTTCAGGTCAGATACATTCAGGGCAAGAAGAATGTGGTAGCAGATGCTCTTAGTCGTCGAAGGCATGAGATCTCAGCAGTCTCACTTACAGTTGATTTGAGAGGATAGATTCTTGCTGCTCTTCCTTCTGACAGTTGGTGCCAAGAGGTGAGGACCGAGATTGAGTCACACAGACCTTTAGAAGGTAGATTCTTTGGTTACTCTTTTGAGTCAGATGGTCTTTTGCGACATTTGGGTCGCATCTATGTTCCTAATTCTGAGGGTCTTCGCACCCTAGTTTTGTCGGAGGCACATCGGGCACCCTATTCCGCTCATCCGGGTGTTAAGGAGATGCATGCAGATCTACGTCAACTGTACTTTTGGAGTGGCATGAAGTGGGATATTGCTGATTTTGTGTCGAGATGTCTTGAGTGTCAGAGGGTGAAGGCAGAGCACCAGCACCCTACAGGTCTTTTGCAGCCTCATTTGATTCTTGAGTGGAAGTGGGATATCATTTCGATAGACTTCATTGTTGGTTTGCCGATGTCTTCTCGATGACATGATGCTATTATGGTCACTGTAGATAGGTTGACAAAGGTAGCTCACTTTTCTCCTGTCCGTGCCTCTTACAATGCCTCTACGGTGGCTAGAGTGTTCATGGAGGACATTGTCAGACTTCACGGGATTCCTCATAGGATCATCTCTGACAGGGATTTAGTATTCACTTCCACCCTTTGGACTTCCTTGCAACATGCCTTGGGAACACAGCTGAACTTTAGTTCAGCTTATCATCCTGAGACTGATGGTCAGACTGAGAGGGTTAATCAGGTTCTCGAGGATATGTTGAGGATGTATGTTATGGATCAGCAGAGCCATTGGGAGGACCACCTTTACCTAGTGGAGTTTGCCTATAATAATGGTTATCATAGTTCTATTGGCATGTCTCCCTTCTAGGCCTTGTATGGTCATCCTTGTAGGACCCCCTTGAGTTGGGATCGTTTGGAGGATATAGTTCTTCTGGGTCTGAATATGCTTAGAGATATGGAGCAGTAGGTTGAAAGGATTAGAAAGCATTTGGAGGCAGCTCAAGATAGGCAGAAAAAGTACGTAGATGCTCATAGGATCGATCATTAGTTTTTCGTTGGGGATCGAGTGTTCTTGCATGTGCGACCGCGAAAGAGTCCGATCTGCTATGGGAAGGGCTCTAAGCTAGCACCGCGCTTTGTTGGACCTTTTGAGGTGTTGGAGAGGATCGGTCTAGTTGCTTATTGTCTTGCCTTGCCACTTAGCCTTTCATGCATCCATGATGTGTTTCATGTTTCGGTACTTAGACCTTACTATCCAGATATTGCTCATATGCTTGATTGAACTGCTCTACAAGTAGAGGACGGGCAGCTGGCTTTGGAGCCCGTAGGCATTCTTTAGCATAGGAGACTCACTCTCAGGGGTAGAGACATGGAGCAGGTCAGGATCCAGTGGGATCCTAATGATGAGACCTCCGCTACCTGGGAGGATGCTACCAGAATGAGGGAGTTATATCCTCACTTATTTGCAGGCTTCCAAGAGTAAGCCTAGTTCTAGGGGGGAGGATGTAATGCCCTTCGCTTTTGCTTATGATAGATGTTAGTTTCATGACTCCTATGATAGTTCTAGTATAGATGATAGTCTTATAGTGCATGTTACAGTTCGAGATATTTTGATTTCTATGTTATGGTTGATGTTCTCCTTGATCTTGATGGACACTTGGTTATCATGCGAGCTAGATATGGATTTATGTTAGATGATGCTTGATTACTTGTACTTTGTGCTTTCACAGTTGATGGACATGATTATGGATTGATGTTACTTTTAGTTAATATGTTGTTCAATCATGATTATGATGTATGACTGGTATAAGTTATTTAATGATGTGTTACTTGAATGGAATAGTGTTGCATTACTCGTGTCTAGGTACCCTGCCACGCTGCAACTTCCATTCATTATGCTTGTGATTACATGGTTATATATGTATATATGCACAACCTTGTTGTTTGTTGCAGGATGCAGGTACCGGGCATCGACTCCACCTAAATTACCAAGTCTGAGCGTGCCCTAGCCAATGGAATTGTGGATTGGAGTTGACATGAGGTTTCCCTAATTAGTCAACATCCTCAAGGAGGATGAGTTTTCAGTGTTGTACCCTGTCGTCACCATCAGTGGACTGTTGTCGTCATTTGTCATTATGTCCTGTGGCTACACTTGGGTCAGGTATCACCTTGTGAATTAGGGTATATCCAATTTAAGTGTCAATTCATGCATGATTAATATATCATTTAAATAAGGTGAAATTAAAGATTAAATTAAATAAACATTGCTAGGGATTATGTGTGTGGTTTATTAATTATAAATAATTTAATTATTGATAATTGGTAAAACTAATATGAAAAATAGTAATTAAATAAATAAATTCGATAAATAATTAAATGAGTAAAATGAAATAATTCGTCCTAAGTGGTAAGTGGATTTAATTAAAAGAAAATAAGTTTTAAAGTAAGATGATTAAACAATTACCATTTTGATAAAATGAATTGACGGTTATAAAATATGATATTCTAAGGATTAAAATAATGGGGGTTGTTGCCTGGTTTTATGTGTTTAGTATTTGGAAATGAACAAGATTAAGGTCTTATGCCGTCAATTGCAAGTTCGAGGCTTGGAATCCCTTGGAAAGTGAAATTGAAGAATCTCACAATGTGGGATGTTAGATTCAGAGAAGCATGGCTCTTGCAATTACCCAAGGGATGGACCCATGTTTTGAGATAGTGGGTTGCCGGGAAGAAAGGCAGGCCTTCTGCATTTATCTAAGGGGATATATAGTCTTGGTGAAGGGAAAAAAAGGATTTTCAGGAAGAGAAGAGAAGGGGATTAGACTCAGAGAGGAAAGAAGACTCTTGTAAAAGCTTAAATACTTCAGGTATGCACTGTATATATATATGCCTTTTTCATATAAAATTTTAACAGAATCAGGTTAATTGTGCCTTCCTCTATTGTTAAGATTTATTCTGGGTTTGGTATTTAAATCCTTGAATGGCAGACTTGAATTTACTCATGACCTTAAGTCTATCTCTAGTTCTGAGACTTGTCAAATCTTCCTTGTGCTTCAAAACACAATTGAATGTCTCCAATCTGACTTGCCCTTATACCCCTATTTGTACCCTTGAATGCTGAGTTGAATCTTCCTGTGAAATGGAGTCGGCACCCCTTCTGTAAAAAAAAAAAAAGAAAAAAAAAAACTCTTGTAGTGTCTTGTGACTTCTTACCTAACATTTTGTTGAACAAAACATATTACACCCTTGGATTTGTCCCGTGCATCTAATAGGGCACACAGACTAGCATTTTTACAGAGCTCTACCTTATCCTTGTTGATCTCTGTCTCTGAACCCTAGTGTGGTGCACATGTCGCCTTGGACACACACACACACACACACACATATATAGATTGTTGGTATGCAGTCATATATAAATTTTTGTCAATTGAAAGTGCTTAAAATTCCTAGAGCCTACGAACAAATCCTCTCTGCAAAATTTGGCATCTTCATTATGATCTTAAGTCCACTCCTAGAGTCGATGTTAACAAGAAGAACTTCCTACTTGTGATGGATCTTATAGCTTTTTACATCTGTTTTACCTTTGAGAGGTGATACGCCACAGCAACCCTGTCGATTTTTCCTTTGTAATGTGGTCGAATCCTTCTAGTTGTTCCTCTGTCCGTATCATGGCCGAACCTCCTCTTTTTGCATTGGGTCCATATTAACTCCAAAAAACATGAAATGTGTAACATTTAAAAGATTGCTTGAGACGAGTTAAATAAGTATTGCGTGATTAAATAGGAAGGTGGGTCGACCCCTGCTGGCAGTCGACCATTACTCCCTAGTTTCTATGCTTCTGTGACTGACAGCCTGCGTCATCTGATGGACGTGGAGTATGACTGAACCCCTTGCCAATTGCGTCACCACTTCTATCTTGAATGATTACGTTGGGCGTCAATTTTCCATGACCTTTCTGTCAGTGTGGATCATGGGTTTAGGCTGCCATTTTGGGAAGTTGTGGGCTTAATGGGAGGTCTGTGGTAGTAGTCATCAATAGCAAATATGCCATGATCAGAAAACGTGGGTGAAGTCGTGGGCTCAACAAGAGTAAAGTGGTAGTCTTGTTAACTGGAACAGTCTTTGGCAGTAAATGTCTCTAATTCATGTCTGTGTTAGGCTAAGAGCTTTGTACGTGTCGTAGGAATTGTGCATTGCTTCTTGTTTCCCCATAGTTGTCTGGGCTAATAGTCAATTGTAGCTTGTGCCCTTCCGTCGCCAAGGATGTTGTGGGCAATTGAAGCCTACAGCCAAGAGCGAGCTTGGAAGTCATGTCCTGTATGTCGTTGTGGTCGTCGTGGTGGATCGTGGTATACCTATTAGCTCTTGCGAATAGAGAGACATCTTTCCATATGGAAAACGTTATGTGGCAAAATAGATGTGATCCACGTATATCCGTATGTGCCCACGTTTTGCACTACATCTTGTAAGCGATCATTATATGGTCTTCCATTCATTCTGCCTTATAGGATCATCATGAGTCTAGCCATTATCCTTATTAACGTCACGTCGTAGTTGTTTGATTGGTCTCAAGAATATTATATCTATTCCTTTGTATTTTCATTTGTAATCTTGAGGAATACGTATTCGATAGGGTTATCTATAATAGACTTGTTAGTAGAGTGTAACGTTATTTGTCTAATGACTTGGATGGAAAATATATATTAGATATCAAATGAATTGTGGAACTTAAATATTATTATTATTATTATTTGTATCACGTGCTTTATTTAAATCAAGCCATCGAAATTGATATAATCTATTATTGGGATTATTAAATGATAAAAATTAAATGGAACACGATAAGGAAAGACTGTATATCAGATTTGGAATAATGAATATTCAACATGTTGATTCGTAGAATGGATAAATGCATTTAATGTAGTATTTAAATCTATCACCTTCCCTTTTACTAATGACTTGTTGAACTAGATTTCGTTCGTTGTAAATATACTTTGATATTCTCATGAATGTTGTGATAGATAGACAATGATATGTGATCTATAGGTAGTTGTAATCATTAATTACGTAGAAGTGATTTACATTGTTCCTCTTTTGGTTATAAATTAAATCAGAATACTCAACTTATCTGTATGAAATGAACTTAAACTGTCCTTATAATCATTTAATCAATTTGATTTATAATACGGATAATAGAAGTTTACTTTAGTTACGTCAATGATAATTGTATCATGTAGATTAATTAAATGATTATTGTAATACATGTTTAAACATAATTCACTTTAATGTAAGTCATAGATTTATCCCTTGTAAGAATACAATCGAACGACAAGCTTTATCTTGATGATTGTTATACCAATGAAACAACTTAGTCAAGTGCAAATTGCTATAGTGGAATTAGTCGTAAGAAGGCATAATTTGATCATAAGTATATTTGATTTTCGTAACATGTTAATTCAATCTATGGGTCATAAAACTGTTCTTATAGTCTTTGATTGTGTATCTTCCCGTGTGGCTAAAGTTCCAGAGGCTTAGCTTGGGATGTCTTGAATTCATGTGTTGTGTTGTTAGATGTCTTGAGATCATGATGTTATAAGAAGCCTTGTCGTCTCTGGTTATGTATGGGCTAAATGACAAATGAATGATAAATGCACTTCATGTGTTGTATTGTTATCCAACTAGTTGTACTAGTCTTGTATCCAGTTTTGTGGTAAGATATGGAACAAGGTGACATGGAAATCTTAGAGTTGTAATGAATATGTGTTATTATGGGCAATGGTCTAGGAGTCCTGCCCTTATAATTATGTTATGGAGGGTTAATGCTTTGTATTGTTATATAAGGATAGTTGTTATGCAAGATGGTCAATACCTTGCATGGTTCCGTACCCTCGTTGTTGTGATGTCTTGCTATGCTTGTTGTGTAGGGTTTCCTAGTTGTAGGTAAGGGAGTGGCTTCCAATGTGGGGGCCGGTGCCAAGTGGCTATGCCAAGGTAACCCACTGGGAGTTGGTAATTCAGTGATAACATAATAAAATACCTAGGGGTTGGGTAGTTTTCACACTAACAAGATAATAAGATGTTTTGTTCCTCACTTATACCTATAGTGCTAGTTCAGACTAAGGATGAGGGGAGAAGGCCGGGATTGGTAGATCTACTTCCTTTTCATCACGAAAGGAAGGTTGATTCCGCATGTGTCATCCTATGGGGCCGGTGTCTAGAGAGAGACTGCCAGGGTAACCATAGATGGGGGCCAGTGTCTAGAGAGAGACTGCCTGGGTAACCCATGTTAGGACCATGCGATGACACTCTCCTTACTACAACCTAGCACTCCCTAGTTGTACTCTCCCCATTTGCTAAGTGTTGCCTCTGGAAGTACTGTTGTGTTGTTTGTGATGGTGACTTGTGATAGTCATGTGTTGTCTCATAGCCTACTATCTACCTGGCCGTATGTTGTAGTGGGGACCTCATGTTAACTCCTAGCTCGGGGGGTGGACCTTAGGGTTCCACATGGTTAGGTGGAAGAGCTTATCCCATTGGTTTTTCCCTTGCCGTTGTTCGTAAGTGAAGGGAAACGTTCCTCGTGCTTTAGACATCAGATCTTGTACCTATTTTTGAAGACACTTAATGTGCTCATGTTCTAGCCGGTATATCAGTTGATTCAATTTGTATGTATTCAAATGTAATCAGAATAGTAATGATGTAAATTACACAATGATATACTCATTTGTATTGGCTTGGATTATGTGCATGTAATCTTGATTAAAGTTGAGTATCTAATTGATGTCACGAAATAGAGATGTATATGTATAATCAATATTACAATAGAGTTAGAATGATTTGTCGATGTTAGTTAGTTTTGCATGTATATTATGTTGGTTATTTGTCAAGTAGTGCAACCATGGCACCTTGGGAGACAAGATGATAGTTAATGATGTGTATTGAACTACTAAACCTTACTTGTTATCTTATTCAAAAAAAAAAAATTCTGCTTTGCTTGCTTAGATGTGTTGTCTTCCAAGGTGTTCGTGGCGGGGCACCACATGACCTAAGAGGAGATATATCAGATATACGAAGCATGTTAAGTACCTTTATGAAGGAACCAAGAAAGGAGGTCTCAAGCAACCAAGAACCAGAAGAAGAAGAACTAGAAGAAGAAGAAGAAGAAGAAGAAGAAGAAGAAGAAACAAAAGAAGAAGAAGAAGAAGAAGGAGAAGCAGAAGAAGAAGAAGAAGCAGCAGACAAAGAAGAAGAAGAAGAAGAAGCAAAAGAAAAAGAAAGAGGCAATGAAGAAGAAGTTCCTAGTCAAGCTATTCAACCAATACAAGGGTACCATGTACTATTCCTCACCTCTTCCTCTATGGCATATCAAAAGGTTCAAGTAAAGGAAGAATACATTCATCACCATCAAGAGCTAGATGAAAAGAGAAGACACATCTTAGAGCTGAAGTTAATTTTCCAGAAACACATGAATAAGCTGAGGACATCAACAGTTCCATATTACCTCATTATAAGGAAATATCTTCTAGTTGAAGTTACCACATGGGATGATGAAGATTATATGAAGCAATTACCACAATTGATCAGCGTTGAGGACAACGCTTTTGTAAAGGTGGGGGACATGTTATGCCCTTACTTCTATAGTGCATAGGGTTATGAATAGTTGGCTTGTGGCTATCTTAACTCCTAGTTAAGTCATAATATCATTATTATATTGTTATTTAGTTGTTTAGGTCAGCCTAAGGCTTCTATAGGGCTATCTAAGTTGGCATGGGTGATATCCTAGGCATAAATAGGTATATATAGAGGTAGTGAGTCTCATTTCATATCATATTGTGTATTGTGTTCTCATTGAAGACTATTGGAGGTATCCCCCTTGAAGTGGATTAGGAGGTTGCCCCCTCGAAGTGGCATATTATTATCAAGTATTTGTAGCATATTTACTATTATATTCAAATATTGTGTAAGTTGTTTCATTACAGGAATTGATTGACTAGATAAATCACATGGAGGAATACTTTGAGTATGAGGAAATTGAAGATCCAGAGAAAGTAAGATTTGCAAAAACTAAGTTGAAAGGACATGCTGCTATTTGGTGGAAATAAGTTCAATTGGATAGGAATAGGAGAGGAAAAGAGAAAATCATAAAATTGGATAGGATGGTGATAAAGTTGAAGAATCAGCTCATACCTATTGACTATGAGTTGGAATTATTGAAGAGATTGCAAAACCTAAGACAAAAGGAGAAATCTGTGAAGCAGTATTTTGAAGAATTTCATAAGATGATCATAAGGATTGGACATAGTGAAGCAAGCAAGGATAAAGTGCTAAGATACATAAATGGATTGAGAATGAACATTCAAGAAGAACTAAGTTTGGTAAGGATGACAATAGTAGAAGAAGCATATCAATTTTCACTGAAAGTTGAAGACAAGTTGAATAAAAGGCATGAGCAAAGACAAAGTGGTAGAGGAGGCAAATTTCAAAGAGGTGGGACATATTATGGACGAGAAAGACCTTATGTGGAGAAAAATGAGGAAATTATCCCATTCAAAAAGGAAGATACAGATAGTAATTCATGCCGGAGAGATGATAGGAGTTTTTACTGCAACAACAGAGGAAATCATAGTTCTTACTGCAGTGAAGGATATTAGAAAGATGAACAAAGGTTTGACAAAAGATCATTAATGGGAACTTGTTTTAAGAGTGGGGGAGGACATAGAATTTGAATGTCATCAAGGAAGTACAAGTAAAAGGACAGAGAATAGTGCAAGAGCAGCATATGCAGAGGAAGAATCTGTTGGATCACCTAGTTTAGTTGGAAAGCCAGAGAAAGGAGAATCATTAGTCATGAGGAGAGCATTATTTCAAGTAGAGACAATTAAGGAACCACTGTAAAGGAAAAGTTTGTTCTAGACAAGATATAAATCAAGAGGTAAATGTTGTAAAGTAATCATTGATAGTGGAAGTATAGATAATCTAGTTTCAGAGGAGATGGTAACTAAGCTAAACCTATAGAGATTGAAACACCCTAAGCCCTACAAGATAGCATGGATTCAAGATGAGCACAAGGTACTAGTGAGTGAACAATGTTTGGTGAAATTTCATATAGGATCTTATGTTGATGGATGTATGTCATATATTGTTGGGGAGACCATGGCAGTATGATAGAAAAGAAATACATGATGGGAGAAAGAATACGTATACTATAATATCAAATGGGAAGAGACATATTTTGATACCTTTAGAAGAAGAGGAGAAAAGTGAAGTATGTGGTAATGCTAGAATCTGTTTAGTGGATGGCCAAAATTTTTTGGATGGATTGAGACATGAGAATCTGTGTTTTGCTTTGATTCCAAAGAAGTGTGGAGCCCTAAGTATAGAGACTATTACCACAAAAGAAGAAGAACCACCAGGCGAGAGAACTAAATTATTGACAAATTACCAAGATATCATATCAGATAATGCGCCTGAAGGATTGCCACCAATCTAGAGTATCATTCATCATATGGACCTTATACCTAGAGCTATTTTACCTAATAAAGTAGCACACTGAATGACACTAGCAGAGAATGCGGAGCTAAATAGACAGATATAGGAGTTATTAAGGAAAGGATTGATCAGAGAAAGTTTGAGCCCATGTGCGGTACCTACAGTACTAGCACTAAAGAAATATGGATAATCGAGGATGTGTACAAACTCTAGAGAAATCAACAAGATCACTATTAAGTATAGATTCCCATAACCAAGGATGGATGACATTATGTGATGTAGGAGCATCCAAAAGTCATTCAGTGAATTGGAATAGTTAATGTTGAGATGTAGAGTGCCAGGAAGTGACAATGGGGACTACCACATTTTAACACATTTTCATTTTAGAGCTCATGGAGTAGGATTTAGTTTCTATGACATGACATCTACATCATGTTCAGATTTCATGAGATTTGGATTCGCCTACAAAAAGTTATCGCTATCAGAAGATCATTAGCTTTCACTAAGCAGAGTAGTTAGCATTCAGTTGAAGCATACAAGGTTTGCGGAGCACTTCCATGACTTGCAGAGCCAAATGGAACATCAATCAAGGTAATATGGAACTAGATAAACCTTCATTGAGAATTGCATCAAGTTCCATTCATTTGCGGAGTACTACCAAGAGTTGTAGGCTGACCTACTTGTTTCCTACACATTTCATGTGGCAATTTATCTTTAGGCCAAAAAGATTATGTTGTGAAGACTTGTGGAGGATATAAATGAAGGATAGAAGATTGTTTCAAAAGAAGAAAGAAGTGTGTGAAGAAAGTGTGTGAAAAAAGATTAGCAGTTTGGAAGATACAGAGGCATTTTAAGCCTAGAAGCCATCAGAGCAGCAGCAGAAGACAGAGCAAGGAGTAGAAGGAGATACAAAGTAGAGAATAGAGAAGGAGGAGAAGAAAGAAGACATATGAGAATGATATTATGTTCTACGAGTATTTTGTAAGCTTGGGTTGTGTCCTAGCACATGAAAAGCCCTAGATGCATATGTAATGAGGTTTAGAATTATAATATAATGAGAAGTGATATTTTAAAGGCTGGGTTTTTCCATTTGAGGGTTTTCCTAGGATAAATCTTGTGTCTTGTGTTTGTGAGTATCTCTTATCATTATGCTATTAGTTTTATGTTGTTGTCACATCTTTTCTATGATCATGGTGTTGGTTGTTTAAGGCTACAAGGCTGGACAATCCTTCATTGGACCCTCCTGCCTTGACTACATCAAGTGGTATCAGAGCAGGTTGTGAATCTATTGGGATGATTGTAGATTTGTCGGGAAGGAAGTGTTGGGAAATAAGGTGTCTCAACCTTGGTAATTCCTTGCATTTATTTATTGTAATGTATTTAATATTTGCCTATTAATGTATTTTGGATGCAAGTCTTGTTTCGTCATCTTGTGGGAGTTGGCACGGTGATGTGTCATCCTACGTGGAAGGTGACCACATGTAATTTTGTCCTCACATGAGGAGATAGGAATCCCACTTAGTGGTAGAGGTATTTTTCCATGTGTCGGCACTTTGACTAATGTCTAAGTGAATCTTGACCAAAATGGTTATGACAGATTCCTATGACAAAATCTATGATGCATAAGAGTCGTAAATGGAAGGTTCTATGATAGGTGAAGACATGTGTTGCAAGTCATGCTGGAAAAAGGCATCTTTGGGTGCCCCAAGGAGGGTAATGATGTGTTGTAAGTAGAATATGCTATTTTTAGGTAGTTATGATAGATTCTTTTACAGTTGTAAGAGCTGTCAGTTATGACGGATTCTATTACAGTCATAAGATGCATAAGAGCATCTATCATTGCCCAACTTGGGAATAGGCAAACTCATTGGGATGGGGTGATGTGACAAGTGTCATGACCATGTTGTAGTGTAGGACAAGTGTCCCTAGGCATGGGTTTTGGGCCATGAGGCCAAGTTGGACGCCCATCTCAAGGAAAGTACAATTTTTCCTTGTAAACTTCTATTTAAGCAGGTGCTTGGAGAGATGTATTATGTGATTGATAGGTACTGTTATACTATCGGATTATCTCTAGATATGAGTGTTGAAGACTCCTGTAAAGACTTGCATTGCAAGTGTGTTGTAAACTTCATTGTTTAGATAATACATTGTGCAAGTTTTGGAGTGTGGGGTTTTTCACCCATAAGGGTTTTCCCCACGTTATATCTTCTCTCTCTCTCTCTCTCTCTCTCTCTCTCTCTCTCTCTCTCTCTCTCTCTCTCTCTCTCTCTCTCTCTCTCTCTCTCTCTCTCTCTCTCTCTTCTGTCTTATATTCTTGTGTTGTGAATTGCTACAATATCTCTATTGTTATGTCAACATTTCTATAACTATGAATATTAAAATTAATTTGCACTCATCTCTCCTCTTTAGATTAGTGTAGGAGGTGATTTCCACACACCTAACTTCCTTTCAGGAAGAATGTGTTGGAAAGATTTATGGAGCCCTAAAGTGCAGTAACTACTACCAGAAGTAGAAGAATCACCACATAAGGAAGATTAAGGCAAGAAAGATCCAGGTAAGCTTTTCACATTAAGTTGTTTGTATGATTTTTTTCAATGGGGAAGATTGGAAAAAGGGTGAAGAAAATGAAAACCTAATATGAAAGAAGGATATTCTAGAAGAAGAATTGTGTGAAATCAAAAGATATAACTTAGAATTGATGGAGAGGATAAGAGAACTAGGAGATAAATATGATACTCTTGAAGAAGAATTGGAAAATGTAAAAAGGAGGAATGTAGAATTAGAAGAAGAGTTGAAGTTGTTTGAGTATGTCAAAAGGAGTTTTGAAGAAATGGAAGAAGGATGCAAGATGTTTGGTCAAATTAAAAAGAGGAACATAGATATGGAGGAAAGTTTGGAGAAGTTAAAAAAGGGAAAATAGTTTACAAAGGCATGAAATATCTAGATTGAAAGAACATGTTAATCAGTTAGAGCAGTCACTTGTAGCATGCAGGGAAGAGAATGAAAGTCTAAGATCTAAGTCTAAACTTTGTGATGTTTCTTGTGATACTAAGGATTTTTGTGATATTGCAGAAGCTTCTTTAGACAAGGAAGGTGAGGTTGAAGATAACAAGGTAACTGAATCTATAGTTGTTGGTGATGGTATTGGTTTCAAAATCATGCAAATAGTGGTGTATGAAGGAAAATGATTGGTTAGGTGTTAGCAAGGAATTACAAAGCCTATTAAACTAGTAATGAGATCAAGAAATGAAGGCCTTGGATATATCAAAGGTGAAGGGAATAAGGGTGTTGTCACTGACAAGGTGTCATTGTACCTCATCATTTAATCTATTTTCAGATGTTAAAAAACCAGGGTTGTGTCCATGGCTGTGTGCAACTAGGGATTCTATAGTTACCATTTTATAGCTAATCCTAATTTAAAAAAAAGATTAATCTATCTGCTTGTTGAATAAATGTAATGAATGCTGGAAAGCAGAATAAAACAGGAAATTTACTAAAAGCAAAGAAACAATAACATGCATCTATCTATTAAAACAGGAAACACCTTTATAAGAGAAAACTAAAACAATAAAACAATGGTACTAGCCTCCTACCTGAGTGGTGAGAGTGGGCCCTTGCTCCACACCCTTGAGGCTGAAGGCTATAGCAAGAAATCAGCACAAAAGATGATCACAACTAAATTCAGTCCAATTCATTCATTTCTGCATTCATGAAAATATGGCTATCACAAAACTAAGATCTCTGAGAGTCAGAATAATTTTATCATTGTTGTTCTTCTACTATTTTTGAGAGTATATATAAAAATGAGTGATGATATATCACTGAACTTATCTACCAGTCTTTCTATGAGATGACACCATCTCTTTATTGTACTTAACTGTCTAACTTATGAAAAATCACCATGCGAGAAAGGTAGACTTGAGTGGAACAAAAGTCCACTCAGAAGTCTAAGTTTAAGTCTTAATACACTTGGGCATCAAAGCCCTAAAAATAAGGATATTGGATTAGTTTAGTTCGTAACTCATGCAAAATCTTTGAAAAGATAGAACTTCAGCAGTTTAACTAATAGTTGACCCTTCACCACTCAGGTGATGCTTTGAGTGAAGTGAGGGGTATTAAGATCATTGCTGAAAGTGTCTAGTCGGCAGCTCTGCTTGGAAACATGCCCTGTTCTTAGGAGGCACCGGAGATAGTTGTTCCTGTCTGCAGCTCCGGAGATACTCCAGACTCTCCCAGAGCTCCGGAGAGGCATTCCCCATATCTTCAAAACTTCAAGTGTCATGGTTCTTTGTTATTGTCTCCGGAGATCATTAAAGACAATCTCCGGAGATGCACAAAATCACTGTTCCTAGCACCTACACCTGTTGATTCAAAAAGAGAGAGAAGTTCTACATTTTTCCATCAGTTCCATGCACATTAGTCACTTAATCAAAAATTCTAATCTTAAGTAATCTATCTTAATTAATCATAAAATAGAACAATCTTGCTAACTTATTTGGGTGCAGACACTAGGAAGATGAACTGAGAGAGGGGAAAAAGAGAGGCAAAAAGATGTATTTCATGAGTGCAATTTGGCACTCATCAATCATCAATTCAATCAAATCAACTCAAGGAAGGAAAGGTATGCAATGTTCTTATTTTAATAGACATGGACATGAAAAGGAATTGTGTTGGGATATGTACCCTTGTAAGTTCTATGGATTAAGGAATCACTCTGAAAAGATGTGTTGGAATAAAAAGCGGAGGAGAAAGCCTATGACAGGTTGTACATAGAAGGATTATGGATGGATTGATGGATTAAAATGGAGATATGTTACTTGTATGTTAAAAAGGGTGGATCAAGATGTGGAGAAGGAAGTGTTGCAAGTATGTGCTAATCGGTGTTATCATTGATGTCAACAAACTTGTGTTGTCATTGGTGTCAACTATGTCTTCTGATGAGGTTACTATTGTTTAGTTAACTTATCCTACTAAAAGTGATTTGGTTTCTTTATAAAGGTGCTAAAGATGTTGAGGATATGCTTATGGTGTTAGGTTTCCAAGTGATTTTGAGAAAATTTGATTAATAATGGAAACAATGTGTTGAAGAAGTCTTATGGCTTACAGAGTGCTATTCAAGTTTTTTCTCTGCATTTCTTCTATGTTGGGCATCTAAGTGTACAATTTGGATATGTTATTTAGAAGTACTTTAAGATTCTAAATCTATAATTTGGTGCTTTGGATCGTTGTGAAGTGAAAGTTATGTTCACCAATTTGAGGATAGTGTTAGACAGTGTTTGCAGTGTGTCAGGGAGAAAGTGTTTTTCTCCGCATTTCTCTACATAGTGGTCTCATGTGTTGCAATTATGAATGTGTGCTTATAAGGTCCTTATCTATCTTCTATATAGAGGGTTTGTGATTTGATGCTATAGAAAGTGGTTTATTGTGTAGTAGAGTTTGACAGTGTTGTTTGTGAGTAGATTGTGAACTTTCTTCAGGTGAAACTTGTTGTGGTGAAATTTGTTAGTTTTCAGGTGACTTCAAGATATTCTTGGATGTTTATAGATTGTGTTAAAGCTTTGTGTAAGATCCACATGTCATATTTTGGTTTTGAGGAAGCGTATGATTAAAAGGTTCATAGTGTTAACATAGTTTGGCTGACCTAGTTGTTTACACTAATTGTGGTTATGTTTCATTAATTATCGAAGCCTGTAATAACATGTATGTATGGATTTAGGTCCAAGATAAGATGTGGCATGGTCTATATTCATTCCCTTCCTATACGGGAAAGTTTTGGTCCAGACCTAATTTGAATTTTATGGGTTATGTTGTGTTGCCGACCTTGGAGATTGTTTTCAAGGTTGATGATGATATAAATAAGTGTCAAGGATTTGTGAATGATAAGATGCACATGGAATATGATGTGTTTGGTGTGAATTTTATTAAGACAGCAAGAGATAACAAATATTGTCTGCATATATCTAGAAAAAGATTCAGATAGCTATATCTGAGATAGAACAATCTACTTCAAACTTGAAACTTAACTAACAACTTAACTACCTCGACCACCAAGCCATACATATAGGCATGGGGGAGTTTATTGAACTAGGTCTCTTAAATGAAATAAAAAACCACCACTCTTTACAAACCAAAGTGTGATAAATGCTAAACAACAATAACTGAAAAAAGAAGGAAAGAAGAGTCCTAATAAAATTGGAGCTCCTTGCTAAAACAAGGGAATGTGGACTGGTTGAATCAGTCACATTGGTTTTCTAGTTGCAACAGAATCCTTCCTCTTTCAATTATCTTTATTGATTTCCATAATGATGCATGATTATCTCCATCAAGTGTCTTCATGCCATAGTAGCTACACTTAGTTGAGTTTGGAACCTCCCCTACTCTGCTGTCTCAAAATGTTGTGGCTGCAAGCTGCACCTTACAATTGATGCGAGCTACAGTCCCTCTTCTTCACATGTAGGAGTTATTCCACAAACATGCACATAATACTAACAACCATAATCAACATGAACATTCTCTACAATCCATACATTCCCACACATAACATACAATATTCATCATATTATAACCATATTCCCATATACTTAATAACCAGGTTTAGGTTTGCATAATGATCATAAGAGATAGCATAATATAGAAATATGTTTAAGATAATGTCTGAGAATGTCTTTCAACTTGCATAAAACCATAATAAAATAGGTTGATAACTAGGCTCATCATCACCCCCCAACTATCCATTTGCTTGTCCTTGAGAAAATCAACTAAGGTTGTAGTTTATAATGCAAGGTGATCTCCCTGAAATCTGTAACAATACCCACTCCTTTAATCTACTTGAAATAAAATCCATTATTAAATGCCAACTTGTTCATTCTAGTGACCTCTTCTTTCTCACATTGTACACTCTTCTTCCCAATCCAATGTGGCACCAGATATAGAAGCATTGGGGGTTGGAAAGTAAGTGGTACCCAATCTAGTCCTTGTCCCTTGGCAACATCCATGTATTTATGTACCCTTTCAAACATAGCCATGAAGTTATGAACAGAGTGGGGCTCTTTCTTTTGAAACTCAAGAGTCAAACTAATCCATCTGTCTTGTACATACTGATGAGAGTGATGAATAAGCCCAACTATTAAATGTTGCATCCTATCATAATCCTATAGTCTTAAATTCATGATCTTCCTTCACACCTTTGTGTTCCAAGAGCTGTCTCCATTCTACAATGATTGATTGAGAGATTTTTGATTCTCTCCTTATTGGGAGAGCAATTGATTTTTCTCTTTCCATGTATTCTTGCATGATTTCCCCTCTAAACTTTTCATTTCTGAAGTAGGAGGCCAGTGTTCTCACTTGTAAATCTCCCACATAAATCAATGGGTTCCATTCAGTATCCTCAGATACAACATAGTTATGTAAGTAATACTCACATAGCTGGTCTTGCTCTTCAGGTGTGGCATTATCAAAAACTTATAGGAAGGTCATTTTTCCACTCATTAAAACTAGTTTATTACTGATTAATTTACTAAACTGGTAACTTAGAAATTTCTCCTCTAGAAACAAGGCATAAGTCCTAGCTGGGGGTCTACATCTAACAATTTGAGTAACTTTATCTACTATCTCCTCCAATTTGACTGCTAGCCTTCTCAACTCAACATCTTTCCTTTCTAATGTCTGAGTGTGTTCTGCAATCATGACTTCTTTTTCTTTCCTACACTCTTCTTCTCATTTAGCAAAATTTTGAGTTTCTTTACACAGTTGATATCCTAGGGACATGGTTGTATGACAGGTGCGGGTTCTAGTGATAGGGGGTTGCCTTTCCATTGCTACCAATTCCTTATTTCCTGCTACAACAATTGCTAATTCTACAAGCATATCTAAATTTGACCCCTATCCTTGAGTGCTTAGTTTCTCCTCCAGCTCCTGTATCTTTGCTTCTCTTTTCTTGTCCCTTTCATCATAAGTTTTAACCAGTTCTTCCAGTTGCTTAATTCTCTCAAAGGATTCCTCTAATTCTCTTTTGACATTCCTTTCTTCAATCAGTAATTCTTCATCATTCAAAGATTGATCAGCACTATCCCCAGTAGACTCATGTCCCTCATTGTCAAGGTTAGTTGGTGTTTTCTTTCTAGTCTTTCTAGCAACAAAAATATCTTTAGATTTAGATTCATAAGTACTAGAGATATACCACTTCCTTTTTGTGGGAACTTGTGCATTTTCAATTACATTTTCTTCCTACTCATGGTCAGTGTCTATTGCCACAACATCTTCTATTTTCTTTTTTGGTTGTTTGACCCTACTCCTCATAACACCCTTCTCTTTCAAGCGGTGTGAACATCTAAGTTGGGTACTCTGCACATTTGTGGGAAGAACCTCCTCTTTTCTTACTGGTCTTTGGTGTTTTGGTTTTGGGATTTTTAGAAGATGAGGGTTTATGCACTTCCTTTGCTGTAGGTTGGTCAGATGTTGCATGTGGCATGCTCTGCACACCTTGTTACCATGATTCTCCCTTGCTACGGGTTATTGAAGCAACAAGTTGAATAGGAAGAGTTTCTCTTACTAACATAGCAAGTGATGGTATTGATGGTTCCCCCAAAATATCATGAATATTTCTACAAGACAAAAACCTTTCCCAGGATACCTACGAGTACTGAACCCTAAGGCTTCTCTTCACTAACAAGACAATTAAGCAGTCATGTGATAATGCTGAATTATTTCCCTTTCTCTGATACTCAAACCCCATTCTTTTCAACAAATTATTCAAAAAATTTGGCACATTGACTATTCTATTATGGCGAAGATGACTTAACAGCTTAAAATGCACAGTGTATAAGAGAGATGGTCTACCATCAAAAGTAATGTACTTAATAATATAGTAAGCACAAGAAGCCCATACCCATGGAAGTGATAGTCTTTTGGTACCTTGTGATGTTGAGTCCAAGTTTTCCCCTGCCTTGTTGAATTCTTCTCAGGAAACTATTGCATTTACCTTGACAAGGAATTCTTCTCCACTTCTGGGTAGACCAAACACCTCTGAAGCATCCACCTTCAATCCCTTGATAGTGGCTTCATCTTGTGACAATGTGGTTGCAAATTATCTTGTCATTTCTTCACTGTATTCAGTGAGATTCAGAAAATAATCAAGCCATTTTGCTTGTGTAAAAATTGGCAAAACAAGCCTATATTCTAATATTACTTTATGTATCATGGGTTCTCTTCTGAGAATATCACCTCCCATGCTTGTTAGTTCATTTGGCTCAAGGTTCAAACTAAACAATTCATCTACTTAACCCTCAATTCTCTATTCACAATTCTCCACTTATACTACATACAATCTGGTTACTTGCAACTTCATGAGCTATGCTCTGAACTAACCTCTGAAATTAGGAATAGGAAGTTGGCAAGGCAAAATATTATAATGCATGTAGGAAGAACAAAGAAAGGGTTTGTGTGTCTATCTAGTTTGATGGTTTTTAATTTAGTAGCTTTGATGGCAAACAATCATTTTTTTGATCATACACTATCCCTCCCCCCAACTAAAATCTTGAAGTGACCTCAGTTCAAGGCATTGTACGAATGAAGAGAAGGATTATAGTATATGGAAGTAAGATTAATAATGAGAATTTTGCATTATTGAATGTGAGCACATATAGAAAGTATTGAAATGTTTGTGTTAAATAATGGAAAGTTAATATTCATACCTATTGAGATGAAGTGAACTAGACTTTACACAAGCGGAGCGTTGGAAAATGTGTTTGTAGCATAAGTTGGATTGGACGGGGCTCATTATTATGAGGGATGGCACAAATGACATACTAGCACGTGTGAACCAATTGAGGAAGCTTGCATGTGGTGAGATGATGAATGATGGCAACATGCACTTGAAAAGTGGAGTGAATGCAGATTGAGTGTAATTAACTTGGTAAGAAATTTTGAATGAGTTGAAGGATAGTTACAACATGTTCCTTTATCAATAGGTTCCAATGTGTATTGTTGTAGTGTGGATTGTGTTTCCTGCTACTGGTCCCTACGGTATAGTGAAATGGTCTCCATGAAGATTGCGGCATCAATGTTGTGTGTGCACGTGAAGAAGGCAAAGAAATTATACCTAAGTGACCTCAGGAGGTGTAGCTCATCTGCTGAGTCACTTTGAGAACTGAGAGGGTCTGTTTCCATGTGACTGCTTGGTGATAATATAGCAGTATCTGAGTCAAGGCTGGGAACAAATCATTTCTTTAGAAAATCATCTCATGTTGCTAGCTTGGTATAGAGCTTTATTCTGTGGCCATTAACCAATAGGGAAAACCTAACTTCATCTATGGTCTGCGGTTTCACAGCTCCATTGGAAAAGACCTGGTGTATTTCATAAGGTCCTAACCACCTTGATTACAGTTTGCCTATGTGATCCTTTTATTTGGAATCATATAGCAAAGCCCAGTCATCCAAATAGAATTCTTTATTCTTGATGAACTGATCATGCCATTTAGATCTTATCTTTTGAACTATCTCTGTGTGGTGCATAGGTACCATTTTGATCTCATTTAATCCATTGAGAATATGGAGTCTTTCTTGCTGTGCTACTATCAAATCCATGTCAAGTTCTACTACAGTTCTTACCATTTTATATTCAAATTCTATTGGCAAAATTGTTGTTTTGCCATACACTAATTCATAAGGTGTGAAACCCGTTGTTGTTTTCCATGTGGTTCTGTATGCCCATACTACCTTTGGTGATCTCATTGCCCAATCCTTTCTGTGAATGTGCATTGTTTTGGTCAGAATATTCTCAATTTCTCTATTTGTAACCTCCACTTGCCCATTGGCTTGGGGGTGATAAGGTGTTGATTTTCTATGTCTGATTTCATATTCTTTAACCAATGTGGAAATAAGTTCAAAAGTGAATTAGGGACCATGATTAATGATAATTTCTCTTGGTGCTTCATACCTAGTGAAGATCTCTTCATATAAGAACTTGGCTACATTCCCATCTCTTACAAATTGGAAGGCCTTGACTTCAACCCATTTTGTCAGATAATCAGTGCAAACTAAAATGTACTCCTTGTTATTAGAAGCTGGTGATATTAGCCCAATGAAATCTAGCCCCCATTTGTCAAATGGTGTTAGTTCCATCTATGGCTACAAAGGCATCTCATCTAACCTTGTTGATCTACCCATTCTCTGACATCTGTCACAACTCCTTGTATACCTGATTGCATCCTTATGAAGAGTTGCCCAATAATAGCCTATTGTTAAGACCTTGAATGTTGTCCTTTTGGCTATAAAGTGACCCCCACAGGGCTCATCATGGAAATATTTTAGGATGTCAAAGACCTCATCTTCTCTTATACATCTCCACATAATATGATCTAGACCAATGTAGAATAGATAACTAGCAATCCAAGAATATGGAAAGCTTTTATGCACTAGCTATCTCCTTTCTCTAGGAGAGAAATGTGATGGTATCTGCCCTACTACTAAGTAATTTGCAATATCAAAAAACCATGGTGTGTGTATATTGAGAGCAAACAAATTCTCATTTGGAAAAGAGTCATCTACAACACCTTCTATTTGTGTAGGCAATCTAGACGAAAAATCTGCCACCATGTTAGCTTTCCTTGGCTTATCCACTATTGTTATATCAAACTCTTGTAGTAAGAGAAACCATCTGACTAGTCTACTTCCAACCACAGGTTTGTTCATTAAGTATCTGATTGCAGTATGATCTATATGAATAAAGACTTGGTAACCAGTGATATAATGCCTAAACTTGTTGATAACATAGACAATAGCCAACATCTCTTTCTCTATGACAGTGTAGTTGAGTTCTGCTCCTTGTATGTTTTTGCTGATTTAATAGATAGCATACTCCTTATTACCTTTTTCTGTCCCAATACAACTCCTATAGAAAAATTAGAAGCATTTGTGTGTATGTAGAAAGGCAATGTCTAAGTTGTTCCTCTCAAGATAGGTGCTTTTGTCAAAGTGGTCTTAAGTGTCTCAAAAGAGTGTTGACATTCTATGGTCCAGTCAAATTCCATATCTTTTGTAAGCATAGTAAACAAAGGTACTGCTAGTTTGCTAAAGTCCTTAATGAACCTCCTATAATAGCCTACATGGCCTAGAAAGCTCCTGACATCTTTTGGTTTTTGTGGTACAGGAAGTGTATAAATTATCTCAATTTTATTGGGATCCAGTTGAATTTAATCACTTGATATAAAGTGTCCTACAACAACCCCTTGAGTCATCATCATAAAGCATTTTTCATGACTCAATGATAGATTATGTTCTTGACATATTTTCAGGACCTTCTCTAGATTGTTGAGTGTTGTATCATATGTTTCTCCATAGGTGCTGAAATCATCCATGTAGATTTCCATAGAATCATGGGCATAGTTTGAAAAGATACTTAGCACTGCCCTCTGGAAAGTCGTTGAGGAATTAAATAACCCAAAGGGAAGAATAGAATAAGAATATGTACTCTAGGGGCATGTAAATGTGGTCTTATCTTAGTCCTTTGGAGCTATCTTTATCTAATTATAGCCACTAAATCCATCTAAGTAGGAGAAGTATTTTTTTCCTACTAGAGAATCAAGTACTTGGTCAATGAAAGGTAGTAGAAATGATCTTTTCTAGTGGCTGTATTGAGTTCCCTGTAGTCTATACGTACCCTCCACTTGCCTCCTTTCTTAGGGACAATAACTAAAGGTGACACCCATTCACTGTCAAAAATAGGGTAAATAAAGCCAGCATCAAGGAGTTTTTGTAGCTCAGCTTTAACTATGTCTTATAAGGTAGGGTTCATTCTCCTTTGTGGCTGTCTAATTGGCTTGAAACCATCATTTATATAGATCCTATGCATGCACAAGTCTAGATCAATTCCTTTCATGTCATTGTAATCACATGCAAAAGTTGATGCATGTGTCTGTAGCATAGTGTTCATGGAAATCTGATGTTCCTCAGTTAGGGCATTGCTAATATTCAACATTTTGCTTGGCATGATTTCCAACGTTTTAGAATTTGGTTGCACAAATGAAAGCTCACATCCACTAATGTTGGGAGCACATTCCCAAGGTAGTAAAGAGTGGAAAAGTTGGGATAATTCCTCTGAGGAATGTGCAGGTATGATATTTTGTAGTGGATCTTGCAGACATGACAAATAATTTTGTTGCTACAAGTCCCTACCGCAATGGTTCTATATAATGTGGTCAATTAATTCATCCTCATCTTGGCTTGCTAACAAGGGGCTATTTTCAATGGTCATGAGAGTTTGCAGGGAATAGTGGTCTTCTTCTTCTTCCAAGGTAGGCCATATGATTTTCTCTAGATTGTCATGAGGTTGAGTTGGTGGATAGAGGACCAATTTCTTGGTTATAGTTCCATTTGAGATTATCATATTCCTAGACCTATAAGCTATGAATGCATTAGTTGTTGCTAACCATGGTCTACCTAAGATAAGTGGATAACCTACAAGGTTGACTTTTGGATGCAAGACTATGAAATCTGTAGGATACTCCCAGGAATCCAATGCTATGACTATGTCCTCAATGATCCCTTCAGGTTTTATTGTTGACCTATCTGCCAATTGTAAAATAGTTGCTGTTGTTATCAGAAAAATGGGAACAATAGCATAAACAATTAATTATCCAATAACCCAATGAAATTGAAACAAATAAGATCAAACACAAAGAGCACAATACCTTGCAAACCTTTCTATTCTGTGACTTCCATTGGTCGCCTAACTTGAATTGATCTTGTGTATGAATAGAGCCCTCAGAAGGTACACTTCCTTGCTTTTTTCCAAGATGACAATGGAGAATGGCTGTTGATAGTTTTTGCAATGAAGAGGACCTTCACAATACAATGATAATGGTGATAATGGGGTGACAATTGATCTCAATCTATGGAGTGATTTGTGCCAAAGGTACGCTGTGATTCCTACAGAGTAAGTTTATAAAAATCTTGGATGGATGCAAATGAGTGTGAAGACTTTGCTTATATTGGCTAAGGGAAGACCAAATCCAAGTGTCAATAGATCCATGACTGGAGGAATTACCTGTGAGGTGTACGGTTGAGAAGACTTGAGAGAATGTGCATGAATCAAGAGAGGACAAGTGTCCAAGCCTTCTTCATGAGTTATGGGAGTTAACAAAATAGATTGAGGAGTTAACTAAGATGATTGATCAGTTAACTGGGTTGATTGAGGAGTCAACAGAATAGATTGAGCAGTGAACTCAATTGACTAATTAGTTAACAGATTTGATTGATGAGTTAACTAATTTGACTAGAGGAGAAATAAGACATGTGGATGAGGGAATATTAGCTAATTAAATATTAAAATATTTAATTACATGTGCAACATGGTGAGGTGGAAAGGTGAGGTGGATTTATGGAATTTGGACTTTGGGATAGAGGAAATTGGTATTAATTAAATAATTTAGGATTATTTAATTATATGAGACTATATAAGAATTTAGGGATTTTAATTCAATAAATTAATTTTATATTTAATTATGGGATAAGGAACCAATTAAATAAACTTAGAATATTTATTTAATTGATGGAAGAACAAGAATTAAGATAAATATTAAAATATTTACTTAAGTCGACATGAGCCAATTTTAGGTGTATACATTTTGCCCCTCTTTGATGCAACGTGTTTTATCGCATTGCTTTAAAGAATAAAATTTTTTCTGTGATTGATACATGCCCCAGTTTGCCCCTGGTATAGGTTTATGATGTTAGGATGCCCCCTCAGGAGATTGGATAGGAAGAATGTGATGACAGGATGACTGACAATCTCATGATGAGACAGGCTCAATGACAGGTTAGGGTGAAGAAAATGGAGGATGTAAGATAAGGGATGGAATGAAAGAGCTGAAAGACATGCTATGCAAGATAAAATGATAACACACACAAGCAAGCAAGCAAGTATGCACAGATGATACAAGAACAAACAAGGTATTGCCCCTATCCAACTATAAACCAATAATTAACCGTATCCCACTGATAATTAGGATTGATTAAATTGGTTTATGACAAGATTAGGATCAAGACCACTGATTGTGATTGGATAATTTGACAAGATTGACTTTACTTGATTGGTCTAGATTAAGGATGGACTTGTATTTGGATCATTGCTTGGATTGATTGGACAAGGATGAATGGATTATATGGATAACTGGAAGATACAATTGGATAAACTGTCAGAAAGGACTTGAATCTTAAGACACTTGGAAAAGGTTTATTATGGAATGAAATGCAATTTGATATGTATGGATGTGTGGATTGTCATCTTTGTATATGCAAGCATTTGAAGTACTTTGTTTCATCATTGAGCTTTTATTATATTGTAAGAAAATACAAGCATCTAGGTATAATTAGACCATGATGACTTGAGTATTGCGTACATGGATTTTGATTTAGCAAGTTAATACAAGAATCTAAGTATAATTGAACCAAGATGACCTAAGTATTTCTTATGTATCAACAAACAAGTATTACACCTATTTCATGTTTAGACCTCTGATGTCCTCGATTGTCATTATGTTAATCATGTCTTTAGACAAGGGTTCACATTACTAAAGATTGATCCACAAACAACAAACAAATAAGAATAATTATGCCCCCATCATAGCTCCTCTAGTTTTTGACATCCTTGAGTAGCATAGAAAGACATAATAACAAAAAATCAAGACTCTGCAACTTAACCTTTTTATAAACACAAAATTTTCTTGCCATAGTTATGTTTTCTTGCAACGAAAATAGATACAATCATCATGGTGTTTGAGGCTCATTGTGTCTTATTTATGGGTCTAGTTCTTGCATCAAACATTTTGTTGAAAAAGTGTGTTTGTAATGCTAGCTGCTATCTGGTGATGGTATCGTGATCCTTATTGTTATCCTCTAAGGGGCGTGACATTCAAGAATCTATTTCTCCAACTAGGTCAAGGAGTTGCTCCCAGTCAAGTAAAGGATTGATTTATTGTAGATGAACTAACAATAGACACAAATAAATGGGCCCTAAGGGACTAACCTAGTGCCTTGGGGGCTCCTTGATGATGGCCTTGCCTACGTGACAACATAGAGGCAACGTAGTTCGGGGTGTGGATTTGGTGGACCTAAGACCTAGGTTATGGGAAATGGTGGAATCGGATGGACCAAAGGATGGGCGACATGGGATGGAATGGATGGGAAAGGAGCCTTGGGGGTACATCGATGATGGCCTTGCCTACGTGATAGCTCAGAGGCGATGTAGTTCGACAAATGGTAATAATGATGGGGTTGCAGACGACTTGATGTTTTTGAGATTTTTTGGATTTTGCTAATATTTTGATGTTTGTGGGATTTTTGGATGGCAATTTAGATAGCCTAAATGCTAGATATTGATGACAAGGGAACACCATGGATAGGTAAACAGATGGGTGATAATGGATAATGGATGGATAGGTAGAAGGAAACAAGGATGTGATCTCCAAGGAAACAAGGATGTGATCTCCAAGGTTTATGTCACATAGGAATAACTCAAGATTTGTCATGATAAAGCTTATGATGAAGGAGAATGAGAGGACTGGATTGTTTTGAAAAAGACAAGGTATATCAAGAGTTTTTCCAAAGCATGTTTCAACATTTTTCCCTTGTATCTCTATCAAGATCAAAAGAGGAATGGAGGATGAATGGACTCAATATGATAGGTATATGTAGGATAAGGATGATATGATGGTATGGTAAGATAGGATGGAAAATGATAGGGTTGATGAGGCAATGTGCTCCCAAGGGTAAATGACATATAAGATCAACCTACACATGATGCTTGTTTGCCAGGTTTTCATCATGCTACTTATCCAAGGCGCCTGTTTACTAGGTTTTCACCATTGGATGAAAGGATTTTTCTTTACTTTTTTTATTTTTCTTTTTTTTGAAACATTTGGATGGGAGAAGGTGGATATGGATGGGAGAGACTCAAGTGTCTAGTTCCATGAAATGTGATAGTCCCGCTAGATGGATGTTGTTGCATGGACTATGTCAAGTGTTTTGATAGATGTTGGTAGGGGATTGCATGAAAGTGACATGGAGAGGGTAGATAGTGGATTATGGAAGGTGTGATGGGGGATTATGATTCGGATAATGTAAGACTTATGCAAGGATGGAGGGAAGGCTTATGCAAAAGCATGGATGATAGGAATAGGATGGGGAAGATATGTAGGATAATAGTGGAAGGAATGGGAGATGGAGGTATGTGGAAGTGTTGCAGGATGGAAGGGAAGCATGACCAATGATTGCACATACCGTGATAAACATTGAAGCTTATGATGGGAAGGTGATGTAGAAAGAAATGGAGATATTTTCTTAGTGGATGAGTGATTCAAGCATTTAGGGACCCACATAGACTTAGTATTTTTATGATTTTTGCTTGTCATGTGGGATGGATGGATTTGAGACTTTTGGATGGAATGGGATTTTTGGATGGAAAAGGAGAAAGTGGATGGTTGGGATTTTTGAGAGGTGGATGCCTCATTTAACTTGATGGATTTTTGCTTAGGTACCCAAACCATTTTGCTTTTAGACTTTACATGTGAAGGTATGGGCTTGGGTACATGCATCTTTTGTGTAGCTACTGAGGTAATTACTTATTGCTTGGGGACCTGTTAGGGATTGCATGTAGAAGATATCAATTAAATGCAAATAAAGATTAAACAGAGGAATGGAAATACATAGAAATAATAACAGTGAGAGACAAGTTTTAACATGGTTCACCCAAACTCGGGCTACATCCACCAACAGAGAGTCCAATATTATTATCTAGTAAATCAAACCAATTACAACCAGCAATCCTTGCAACTCAATACCGGTGTAAAATGCTACAATACATCAATGGAAACCCTAACTCTTAGCCACTTTTATCAAGCCTTATGTCGGTTACAAAAATAGGGTTTTTTATGTCAGCCAATCAAAAAATAACTCCCGACGCCTTAATAAAATAATAAAAAATCATTGGAGGTTTCGGGGGAGCTGCCCTCGAGCCCTCGCGAGGGCGCTGCCCCTCGACCCCGCCATGTATCATGACAGGGACCCCGCTAGGGGTGCTGCCCCTTGACACTGTTAAATAATTTGGGGGGAAACAACACCGATAAAAGTAGGGTAAATTTAACCTCTGAGTTTGATTAGGCTCCACATAACAATAGGACCCACACCTTTGTTAGTTTTGCTTTGAGGTGTGTGGGTGTATGCAACTTTTGAGATGGGTTTTTCTTTGAGTCTTTGGATTGATTTCCTAAGGTATTAGGACCCTTAGGATTTTTGACTTTGTGAAAGAATGCATCCCAATGTCTATTTTTGAATCTCATAGGTATGGTGGCTCGAGTGGAAGCTTCATGTTTAGACAATATGTGCATTTGTTGGTCATGATTCAAAATGTGATGGAATGTGTAGATGGATGAATTTGAAATTGGGAGAAGTGGAAGCAAAGTGGATGGAGGGAGAGTAGGATTTGGAAGGAGTGGAGGTAAAGTGGATGGTGGAAGGTGTATGGTCACATTCTTTTGACATTTGTAGGATGATGAAGGTGAAATGGTGACATATGTTTTGGGAATATGATAGGGCTTGTGATGGGAAGTGGTGGATTTAGAAAGCATGGAGGAAGTACCAACATCATGAGATTGCTTTTATTAGGGAGTATAACCAAGGCAATAAGAGGGTGGAGGGACTTCGACATAGATAGGCTCCAAAATACCTTGTTCATGAAGGCCTAAGCCTTTACCTTGATAGTTCATATTTTGGAGTATGCGGTGGACAATGGGATTATGGGTGATTTGGACACTAGATGTGATCTCAATATTTGATGGGGAAGGTGAAGTGGTAGGTAATGGTTGTTTCTCTCCTAAGAAAGAACATTCATGGATGAAGGTAATGAGACCAAGGTGATATGATAATGGATTTACAACATGGTCGATAATGGATGGTGGAGGGTCAGTATGATCTTGATTATCATTATGCTCACTTAGATCCAAGTTTTTGGTTTGATCATCTATGTGCACTTGGGAGGCAAGGGTCTCATCAAGGAAAGTGTGTGTTGTTGGATCATGGATAGGACTAGGTGGAGGATGGATAGGAGTAATGGAGGTTTCTTGCTCATGGATGGTTATGGGGTTATGGATAGATGGGGTAATAAGCTCATGACCATGGAATGCATAAAATTGGCTAAGAGGATCATCCTGGTTCACTTGATCATAGATAGGACCTTGATCATAGATAGGATCTTGATCATAGATAGGATTAAGTGTGATATGGATGGGATAAATTTGCTCATGTATAGGTTCTTCATCAATGATAATATCTTGATCATAGAAAAGATATAGGTTATGGATGGGCTGGATTTGGGTTTCTTTTTGATGTATGGGTATAGGATCAAGTTGTTCATGGATATCTTCTTCATAGGTAAATATCTTGATCATGGAAAAGATAAATGTTATGGATGAGTTGAATGGAAATGCTTTGATCTTGACTTAGAAAAGCGGTTGATGTTTCCACATGCTTAGGATTAAACTCTTGACATACCCCTTGGGTTACTTGAATAGAAGTGATAGGATCTTGGGTAGGCTTGACATGCTCTTGAGGGTTATCAACATGAGGGGATGATGGATCTTGACTTGGCTTCATTGGTGGAGATTTTTCAATAGGCTCAAGGGGTTATGGACTAAATGATGGGGTTGAAGCAATGGACGTGTTTGAAAGCTCTTTGATATGCTCTTAGGTAGGTGTTTTATGACATGGAGATGGTTGTTTCCTTGCTAATAGTCATTGGATCACATCCTTCATGAGTGTATGGGTGGATGGGCAATATAATGGATGGAGAATAATGGTAGAAGGTGTAGGCTTATGATTAAGGTTAGGATTGCTTGTGCTAGATGGGGATGACATTAGATGAGTGAATTTTGATTTCTCCATATCTTTTCTTTTGCTTATATATTTTGGAAAAAGTCTTTGGAGAAGATCGTTCAAGGATTCTTTGGGTGGTGGATTAGAGCTTGGGGAACTTGATGGCGGTGTTGGTGTAGGACTAGTATGCTTTGGGATATGCATTCTAGGGGACAGTAATGGAGGACTAGTAGATGTAATGGTATATGATTCCAATCTTGAGGTGGGATTTCTCTTGTCAATAGTATCATTAAGATGGGTTAAGGATGCGTGATCTTGGTGTCTAGAGGGGAAAGGTGTCATAACCAAGCTTTTATCAAATGGATAAGGGGATATGTCCTTTAATGAATATTGTTTTGTGGAAGATCCGGTTTGTAAATCCCCAACTTGTTGTTGTAAAGCTCAGATTTGTTGCATGATTGCTTCTAATGGATTTGTTATATCCTTAGCTTTCGTATTTTTGGGAGCTTCAGTTTCATTTGTTTGCCTTATTTCTCTCAATTTTTCTATGTCAAAATTGGAAGGTAACTTTGCTCCTTATTGTGCTAGCATAAGGAAGTACTTTTTGGGATCCATTGTGATGACTTTATCCATTAGTTCTAGGAATTTTGGATCTTGAAGTTGTTTAAGGAGTTCCTCTTGAGTGATCTCCTCATCATCATAATTATACCCACTATTGTTTAGGGAACCCATGTTTTGCTTTTGTTTAGATTGAGATCTAGTTACAACCATAAAAATTGTTTGATGGGGGTGAATGTTGGATGAGAGGGTACGCTGTGAAAATGAATGGGAGAAGTGACTGTATGGTTAATTTGACCTTAGAAACTGATACAAGACTAAAATGGGTGCTCAAAAAGGTAGGTGTTTTTCTGACAAACTGTACGGAAGTACTCACTATGACAGATGCACATGAACAAAGTGTATATGCGCAGCAATAGGAAACAAAAGTGCAGATCTGGTGGAAAAGTGGATGCGCCAGAATAGAGTATGAATGCGCAGCTTTAGGAAGTGTATGCATAGGTATGGTGAAAAAGTAGATGCGCAGCAGAGCTATGTAAAAGTGCAACAGAAAATAGATGCACAGCAGGGTGAAGCAAATGCATAGCAAGATGAAGTAGATATGCAGATCTATGCTGTTTTGTTTGATTTTGACTTGGCAAAGGCATGTTTTTCAAAGTTTTTGGGTTCTTTGTTTGAATGTTTCTTTTTTTGATTTGTTTCTTCAATTATGGCAAGAAAGACACATCACACACAAAGAATATTTTCATGATTGTTTGATTTTTTTTTTTAATTTTTTAATTTTCTTTTTTTTACTACAATGCAAGCACAATCCTAAGGTTGGTAAGGACAGTATTCAATGAGTTCCAACTTGGTTTTTACACCAGCCACTTGCATAAAGGCAGACATCTAATAACTTGGTAGCACCAAATCCCCTCGATGACACTCACTTCTCATGCATACCAAGTTATATTTCCTCTAAAGAGTTGAACTTTTCTATTTCTACACTAAATGAGTGTATGACATTGGATGGCTCTAGAGGTTCCTCCTCATGTGTCACCGAATAGGGGATTTTGGCTTACTATAACAAAAGTATTTTAGTCAAGGCATCCTTTCAGGTGATTACACGTGTGTCCATTCACTTCGATAAGAAGGCTTCCTAGCCTGTAAAGGTTATGGTCCACATGGTTTTTGGGGAAACATTGGTTGGTGTAATACAACAACACTTGTCGCTTGCAAATTTCGTCACAAATGCAATTAATTTATAGTGACTTAGAGGTAATTGGCTTTAGTTGTTATCACTTAAGGACGTCCAACTTGGAAGGAATGAATTCCAAGGGCAAGCCTCTCTAAAGGTCACACATGTGAAATGATGATTCTGGCATTTTGGTCAACCAGTTAAGGGGAGAGCATAGTCCTATCATCATTCCAAAATCATGGAAAACACTGGTTCTTTCCTCCTAGTTAAAAAGAGAAAAACTAAATGAGTTACTCTATTAGGCACACAAGATTTGTTAACTTTCAAAAGCTTTTTGAGAGCAATTGTTCAATTTTAATCCTCCTAGTTGGGACTCTATTCAAGTTGTGATGCAACAAGTACAAATTACTTCCCTCCTATTTAGATCTAAGTGAAATTTGCATGAACAAGCTCAATTACTTCTTTTTCTATTTAGATCTAGATGAGAGTTAACCATGCAACTATATGCCTGACTAGCTCTTAACCTACAAGGTGGATCTAAGCATATTCCTGCAAATGATGTTAGTGTTAGAAATTTCCAAAGAAATAGCTCAAAAACCCTAGCAGAATAAATCCGTAGATACAATGAATGAATGCACAAAAATAGATGCGCAGTAACAGAGAATGTATGCGCAGTAATAGAGAATGTATGCGCAATAACAGAGAATGTATGTGCCGTAACAGTGAGTGGATGCATAGAACAGATGTGCAGTAACAGAGAATGTATGCGCCGTAACAGTGAGTGGATGTGCAGTATCAGAGAGTAGATGTACAGATTTGGTAGATGGGCAGTAATAATGAGTAGATGGGCAGCGAAATGTGATGGATGCGTAGAAACATCCTGTGTACAGATTCTAACACACAAAAACTCAATTTTGAAGTTAAATTGGGGCAAGTGGCCCCACGGTGGGTGCTAGAAATGTTATCAAAAAAATAGGAACAATAGCATAAATAATTAATTATCGAATAACCCAATGAAATTTTAACAAATAAGATCAAACACAAAGAGCACAATACCTTGCAAACCTTTCTATTCTATGACTTCCATTGGTCACCAATCTTGAATTGATCTTGTGTATGAATAGAGCCCTCAGAAGGTACACTTCCTTGCTTTTTTCCAAGATGACAATGGAGAATGGTTGTTGATAGTTTTTGCAATGAAGAGGACCTTCACAATACAATGATAATGGTGATTATGGTGTGACAATTGATCTCAAGCTATGGAGTGATTTGTGCCAAAGGCACGCTGTGATTCCTGTAGAGTAAGTTTATAAAAAGCTTGGATGGATGCAAATGGGTGTGAAGACCTTGCTTATATAGGCTAAGGGAAGACCAAATCCAAGTGTCAATAGATCCATGATTGGAGGAATTACCTGTGAGGTGTACGATTGAGAAGACTTGAGAGAATGTGCATGAATCAGGAGAGGACAAGTGTCCAAGCCTTCTTCATGAGTTATGGGAGTTAACAAAATAGATTGAGGAGTTAACTGAGATGATTGATAAGTTAACTGGGTTGATTGAGGAGTCAACAAAATAGATTGAGCAGTGAACTCAATTGACTAATTAGTTAACAGATTTGATTGATGAGTTAACTAATTTGACTGGAGGAGAAATAGGACATGTGGGTGAGGGAATATTAGCTAATTAAATATTAAAATATTTAATTACATGTGTAACATGGTGAGGTGGAAAGGTGAGGTGGAAAGGTGAGGTGGATTTATGGAATTTGGACTTTGGGATAGAGGAAATTGGTATTAATTATATGAGACTATATAAGAATTTAGGGATTTTAATTAAATAAATTGATTTTATATTTAATTATGGGATAAGGATCCAATTAAATAAATTTAAAATATTTATTTAATTGATGGAAGAACAAGAATTAAGATAAATATTAAAATATTTACTTAATCGACATGAGCCAATTTTAGGTGTATACAGGTGTAGGCCTAAGGTTAGGTAGCTAAAGTAGTTGCATTGTTTCTTTAGTCATGACATTAATGGCCGCTCCTAAGTCAATCAAGGTATTTTTTATGAGGGTCCCATTTATCTTAACATCCACTACTGGACTGCTAGGGTCTATGTATTTAGGGATAGTTATGTTCCCTAGCATGATATCAGCAAGGTTCCCTAAGACATAGACTATCTTAGGGTCCTTCCTCTTTCTCCCTAGCTTTTTAAGACAAAGGTTTCTCACTGTCTTAGTATAGATTGGAATGTCCTTGATAGCTTGGATAAGGGGTATTTTGATACTGACATTCTTAAGTTGACCCAATACGTCTGTCTTTGCTTGGGTTTGATGTTTTGGAATGGATAAACATTCAAGGAAAGGAGACTCTAGATATGAGATAGTCTAATTTACTTGATTTGACTCAGATTCCAGAGGTACATTGTTTGAAGCTTCAGCTATGGGTTCCTCATCTACCATCTCATTAATTTAGGGAGACGAAGGCCCAGCTAATGTTTTCCCTGACCTAAGGTGGACATCACTCACCTCTACTCCATAAGTGGGGTTTTGAATAGCCTCATTAGTGTATGCTTGTTGGACAGACTTGTTATTAGGGTTAGGTACAAGATGAGTAGGCAGTTGTGGTGCTCTTGGTGACTAAGATGTTGGGTTTGATGGATTGGGCATAATAGCTTGGAATTGTAGCTGAGAAGGCAACAAAGGTTGTGAGTAATTCATATTTTGGTTTTTCCATTGTTGTCCCTTTCGCCATTGTGGCTACCATTGGTTTTGTTGTGCTGGCTATTGAGGGTTGTAATTAGGTCCTTGGAAATTTTATTGTGGCCATACATTTGGTTGTTGTTGATTCTATTTTTGTTGAGGGTTTTGCCATTGTTGAGGGTTTTTCCATTGTTGAGGGTTTTTCCATTGGTTTTGGGTATTTGGCCAAGGCTAAGGATTCCAAATGAAAAATTTATGATTACCTACTGGAAATGATGCATTGAAAGTTAGATGATCTTGTGGCATACCTTGTCTTGGTTGCCATGGTTTCCTTTGTACAACATAGAATTGTTGGCAAGAGACACTACTCAGGTATAGATTTGTATGTTGTCATTGATGGAAACAAGGCTTAGAAGTTTCATTAGCATGAAAAGAAGATATTTCTCCTAAAGGACTTATTGGATTTCAAGACCGATTGACAGAAAAAGGCTAAGTATGGGCACATACAGAGTAGAGGACAATAAGTGGGTTTGTATGTCTCCGTAGATGATGATCTAGTAATGCAGTTTAGGAATGATGTTAGTAATTGTTTGGTGGCATCATGCTCTAGAGATTAAATCTTGACTTCCTTTGGAAGTCACTTAGAAGAAATATCTAAGTCCATGTGAACAGAGGTATAGCAGAGACAGTGAACAGGGCACAGTGTAACGATCCGCATTCCTCCGCAGGTGAGCATTTTGTTATGTGGTTTTGAGGTATTGTAAACACTTATATGAAGTGTCTAATTCTAGAGTTGGGAGATCTTAAGTCCACCAAAAAGATAGCTACAAGCTGCTAAGTATCGGCATAGTGTTTGGTAGAGACAAAGTCTGAGTTCTAATGGTCTGCATTTCTCTGCAAGATGATATCATGCCTTGCGGTTCTTGGGGTAAGTTTGGGAATGTATGAAGAGTCCTTGATATGATTTTGGAGGTGTGTTGAGATCTACAGTAAAAGTTGTAAGTCAGCAAATGAACCTGTTAAGCATGTTCTTAAGGAATAGGTCAACTAGTGTGATAAATCATTGTGCGGAGAAGAAATAGTATTTGAAGAATCTATGCAAGTGATTGAGTGATTAGATCTGACCTATATGAACATATTTGACCAACAATTTGGGTTTGCACAACATATAGTGCATTAGATTAAGCCAACAAGCTACATCTTTTTGTGTACACGTTTCATTTCCTAGATGCCGACCTAATTGTAGATCAAATCATGATGTGGATATATAAAGGAGATGAATTTCAGTCATGAGGTGTGTGGTGTGGGGTGTGTGTGATGTGAGCATGCAAATAGAAAAGTAGGGTTAGAAGATCAGCAGTGATGAAGAATTATGATTCAGAATTCAGCTACTAAATGACTGCACTCTAGCATAGTGACAGATGCTTATGCAATATTTAGTTTTCATGTACAATTTTCTTTGTACTTGGTAGTGAGCCTTCTTCTCCAAGGTCATGAGCCTAGTAATGAGCCTCCATTAGGGTTTAACAACCCTCAGGGTTTAACAGTTGTTATTGTAATCTTGCTAGGTTTAGGGTTGAGGCAATGAGCCTGCTAGACCTAGTTGTTCTTCATGGAAGTGAGCCATGTTCTAGGCACGGGGAGTGACCAAGCCTAAACATCATTATTTGTAAAGATTGCAATATATATTTGAGAGTTAATCCTCTTCGTGGTTTTTCCCATTTTGGGTTTTCCATGGAAAAATCTTGGTGTCCATGTGTCATGCTTTTATGGTTGATGTTCATATGAATGTTGTGCCTTTGTTTAAATAATTTTGGAAAATGGTTGAAAGTTAAAGTGCATCAAAAGATTTTTAGAACACCGATTCACCCCCCCTCTCAGTTTTCTTGACATTCAACAATTGGTATCAGATCCAAGTTCCTTGGAAGAACTATAACAACTTGAGGAAGATCTAGGATAGTACAACCATGGAAGCAAGAAGATATGGGAATTATGAAAGCAAAAGTGAACTAGAAGCAACTCTTATGGATCTTGAAAATTTTGAGGTAGAAATTAGGGATCTAAAGGATAACTTGTAAGAAGCTGATGAATGCATCGCAAGACTAAATGGACAAGTCAATAAATTCAAGGACAAATACAAAGAGGTTAGTGACCAATTAATATCAGCAAATGAAACCCTGAATCTCTTGAAAGTAGAAAGAATAAAAATAGAAGAAGATCTAAATTCAATTGTGAAAAACAAATTAGAAGATTGTGTCAAACTTGTAAAAGAAATTGTGAGTCTTAAAGCAGATCTAGAAAAGGCCAAAATCTTTGAAGAAAAGTTTAAAATAAGCTTTACAAAACTTGAGGAGTTACTGGTCAGTTAAAAACTCCTTGATGACAAGCAAGGCTTGGGATTTGAAAAGGGAGAAAGCTCAAATTTAGGTCAAGGTAGATCTAGAGAAGGAAGAGGCAGAAACCATCCAGTTAGGAATCAAAGAAGAGGATCCAAAAGACCTTCAGTCAGGAAACCAAATGCTCAAAGGTACCCATCTTTCAATGGTTATTGTAATTCATGTAATAAGTTTGGTCATAAGGCTACTCAGTGTAGGAGTAGAATAAATCAAAAGGGTCCATCATTCTGTGGTCATTGTTTCAATTGCAAGAAAATTGGTCATAGAGCAAATGAATGTAGAAATCAGATCAAGAAAAATTTCAACAATGGATTCTTCAAAGGTAAATTCTTCACTTGCAATAAAACTGGTCATAGAGCAGTTGTGTGCATAATTAAAGTGAGTCAGGATTCTATCAGGTGCAATGCATGCTATAAAATGGGACACAGATCAAATGAATGCAGAAGTTCAGTAAGAGATATTTTTCAAAATATGAGGAATAGTTAGTCATTCAATGGAAAGTGTTTTGCATGCAATAGATTTGGACATACAGCTTACCAATGCAGATCAAATCTAATCAATAAAAGGAATCAAGGTCAAAAGAATGTGGTGTGCTTCAATTGCAACAAATTTGGTCATGATGCAAAATTCTGTAGGAGCAAGAATGCAAAGAGAAATTACTATTATGAAGAAAGAAAAACAGAGCAGATGAATGATAAGGGAAAAGAAAAGATTGATCCGGTTGAAACCAAGAAGGAATTGGATAAGATCTGGGTGAAGAAAGAAGTAATCAAAGAAGAGGATAGATCCACACCAGAATCTGATGCAGATACTTCCTATGGGAGGTAAATTGGAGGCTCTAGCTCAGGGGGACCAGTGTTGAAAATTCAAAACCCCCAGCCAGAAAATGGGTGCCAGAATCAAGCACGAAGGTGTATGATTGAATCTAATGTGACAAAGCTCTTAAAAGAAAAATCGGAAGAAAAAGGGTCAATGTGGCATATTGCGGAGCAATCCTAATTGATTGTGTTCTATAGTGAAGGGTTTTCACAACTTTTTGGGAGTAAGCATTTAATGACAATTAGGTAAAGTTGTGCAGAGGATAAAAGGAAACTTGTTTGGTCTCAAAATCACTTTGCACTTGAAGCTATCAAGTATTCAGAGAGATTGGAGCAAACCTTGATTAATGATAATGAAAATCTGAAGAGCTTGGAAATTTTAGAAAAAAAAAAAAGGAAACCCTAATCTAGTGAAACAAGGTACCTTCGTTCAAACCCTACTTGTGAATTTGTTAAAATTCTAAGATGGTGTCACCGCAAGTTATTGATATTACCATGTGACCTCGACCAAAGTTCAAGAAACACCCATTCAAATCGACCGAAGTTAATCAGTTGGGCGCATTTTCAAATATTCCTCATGGAGTCATGCATGCAGAGGATGTTAGGGCATATATTCATGTTGCCCTAGAACAATTTGGTGATAGCAGGTTTACTATTCTCTACACAAAACACTTGAGTAATGAGAAGCTTGATCTGAAGAATGAATATCAGGCAATGTAAGAAAAGAAATTCATTCAGTACTTGGATTTCCCAACATTTATGGAGGATGAATGGGTCTGGTATGTGTTAAGCAAGATTCATGATGAATTCATATGGCTTGAGAGACCTTTCAAAATTACAAAAGATGTTATTAGGGTAGTCACTGGATTATGTTCTATCAGATTAGTACCACTACTGAAAGTTGTGAAGAATGATATAGTAATGGCTGCTACCGGAGAAAAATTTGATAAGAGAGCCTTGACAATAAATGATATTGAGGATCATGTTGTGATATTTGCCTCAATGGTGTTAGGATACAAAGTTTATTTTACCAATCAGGAAAACTCTATTTCAAGCACGGCCATATACACAGCCTATCAAATGATTAAGGAAAATGCTGACTATGATATCTGTGAATTGCTCCGACAAGTAATGGATAACCTAAAGAAGACAAAAGAAGGTAAATATCCCTTCAAATTTGGCACACCGATCATGTGTCTATTTTTCTATTTTATGTAAGAGTTTCCTGGTATGAAGAACCTTTTCTGGACCAATGATAAACCTATTGCAGTCCAAATTAGAAATTTGTTGAGTAGCATATGCACCATTGATGCACAGAATATAGCCCTATGGGATTATTTCAAGAACTTCTAAAGATCAATGCAAGCCAAAGAAAGAATTCCCAAAACAATTGTTGAAAAATACAAGGATACAATTTGCTTCATTGTGACAAAAGATCAGTGTTTGATGGAGGTCGTTGAGCCCAGAACTGTCTAGGTTATGCCTATGGGATATGAGGTAGATGGAGCTGTACTGGAAAACTATGCCAAATATATGCTAAGTAAACCCAAAGACCCCAAGGAAGAAAGATTTGGGACTTATAAGGAATTGCATGCTAAAATTCATGTGGAGGTAAGAAAACCTGAAATCTCTAGGAAAATGAGGAAAGTGGCAGAAGAAATTGCCATAAAACATGGATTCACAAAAGAAGAAGTGGCAAAGGTAAGGGAAAAGGCACAGATCTTTAAGGAAACAAAAGAAAAGAGAAAAGGTGAATCGTCTAGAGCTCTGAAAGAACCCAAAAGTGAGCCAAAAAGGCCAGAAAGGTCAAAAAGAAAAACCAGAACCTCCACCTTTACAAAAGCCATATCCACTCCCTCTAGTTCCACACCATCTGCAAATGTGGAAACACCTACCACCAGTTCCAAAAGAAAGAAGACTAAGGCCAAGAGAATGCATGTAAGTATAGCTATTGATAAAGAAGCTATAGAGTCAGATGAGGAAGTAAAGAAGATGAAGATTGAGGCCACATAAACTAGCAAAAAAAACCCTTCAGTAAGAGTAGATCTGGGAAAAGGTTAAAGAAAGATGAGCCTCAGATAGAGGAAGCAACTATAAGCCTTAAAGATGTTCTCAAAGCCATAAAAGTAGATGGCAATCCGAAACCCATTGCTCAGTTGTATGATGAATACAATGATCCAAACAAGAGGATCATTGAGACTGCTGTTGTAGAAGATCTAAACATCTACAATAAGGCTCTGATTGAAATCATTACTGATCTTCCACATAGCCTAGGTAACATAATGAGCACAAGAAAAGAAACAACTATGGAAAAGATGTTGAGCTGAGAGAACACTCATTGATATGATTATGTCCAGGAATCGCTCCTGAGGAGAATTCCAAAGTCTCAAAACAAATTAAAAATGCTTTTAGAACCAAGAGAAGAATGAACTCATTAATGTTGGGAGAAATTGATAAGGTGGTCAAAGAAATAGAGGAGATCACTTTGGTTGCATTGAAGAAAAACAATATTCCTACCATCTATGACAATGATACAAATGTTGGAAATGACACATCTATTCTAGAAGTTAGCATGGATCAAGGCTTGAAGCAAACTGATACAAATTCTCTGGTAAAAGGCATAGTATCAGAAGAGCAAAAGGAAGAATCTGATCAAACCCCTGTTGCCAATGATCAAGACATAGCCGAAAAGGATAAAGATAAAACAATTCTAGAAAGTGAGGAGAAAACTAATGAGCAAATCAAAGTTGATAATCAATAACTTGATCAAGCTGAGAAAAGCCCTACACTTGAGTAAAACTTAGATCAACAAGAAAATATGGACATGAATCCTCTGGAACAGAGTCAAGAAGAAACATCTAAGAAAGTAAGAGACACTACAGATGTCTCAGTTGGTTTTGGCAAATAGCAAACTGCAGATGAGTCTAAACTCCTTCAAGGACCAATTGAATTGGCCTCATTATCACCTATACAAAAATTCAATCTAGTATCTATTGTTCAGGTCAAGGCATAGGAAGAAATGCTGAAATCTCATGACTAAGATAGTAAATTAATCAATGAAGCATCTAGCATTCTAGAATAGATGATGCCATCTGTTCAAAAGAACACCTCACTGTCTTTTGTTGATCATCTCAAAGGGCTATTAGACTCTATAAGTACACATTTTTAAGTCTTTTGAAAAATCTACAGAAGCAAAAGTTAGGAAAGAGTTCGATGAAAAGAGATTGATTGAGTTAAAGGCTATGTTGACAAAAGATAAAACTACATTAGAAAATGTGATAAAAAGTATACAAAGTGCCATTGAATAAGCCTGTAAAGTTTATAAATTTTGCCTATCTTGGCCAAAAATCACAAGAGAATTAGAAGATAAAACCAAAATGTTGGAACTCAAACTGCTTAATATCTCTAAGACATATAATCTGGTAGTTGAGTCAATAAATGCCCAAGAAACTCAAGTTGCAAGCATTCACAATGATTTAAGCACTCTGATGACTAAAAAGGGAGAAATTAGAGATAGGTTGTGCTAGCTAAGGGGACTAATAAGTCCAAAAATTGATTCCATGACCAATCTAGCAGATGAAGCCATGAAATCACTCGCACTAGTTGATACACCATCAGATGTGCAGAGGGTAGAGAAGCTAGTCTTTTTGATGAATGGCCATGTCCATATCCTAGAAAGTGCAAGGAAGAGATGGAATGGAGAGATAGCTCTAATAAAGACTATCTATAGTGACATTTTACCTTCAGTAACAAATTAAGATGAAGATTGTACTTGTAAATATGTGACAGAGTACATAATTTTTTTTTTAATTTTGACAAATTTTAGTTTTGGATCACACCCTTTGCCATTGATGTCAAAGGGGGAGAAGAAGATCAGTGAAAAAAGGGGTAAACATCTCAGGGGGAGTAGGAGAATGAAGTGTATATAGTAAGAGAGAGTAGTCAAGCATTTTTCACTAAGTGTTGCCATCAATGCCAAAGGGGAAGATTGTTGGCAAGAGACACTACTCAAGTATATATTTGTATGTTGTCATTGATGGCAATAAGGCTTAGAAGTTTCATCGGCATGAAAAGAAGACATTTCTCCGAAAGGACTTATTGGATTTTAGGACCGGTTCACAGAAAAAGGCTAAGTATGGGCACATACAGAGTAGAGGACAGTAAGTGGGTTTGTATGTCTCTGCAGATGATGATCTGGTAATGTAGCTTAGGAATGATGTTAGTAATTATTTGGTGGCATCATGCTCCATAGATTAAATCTTGACTTCCTATGGAAGTCACTTAGAAGAAATATCTAAGTCCATGTGAACAGAGGTATAGTAGAGACAGTGAACAGGGCACAGTGTGATGATCTGCATTCCTCCACAGGTGAGAATTTTGCTATACAATTTTGAGGTATTGTAAACACTTATATGAAGTGTCTAATTCCAAAGTTGGGAGATATGAAGTCCACTGGAAAGATAGTTGCAAGCTACTAAGTATCGGCATAGTGTTTGACAAAGACAGTGTCTGAGTTCTGATGGTCCGCATTTCTCCGCAAGATGATATCATGCCTTGTGGTTTTGAGGGTAAGTTTGGGAATGTATGAAGATTCCTTGATATGATTTTGGAGGTGTTTTGAGATCTGCAGTAAAAGTTGTAAGTCAGTAGATGAACTTGTTAAGCATGTTCTTAAGGAACATGTCAATTGGTGTGATAAATCATTGTGTAGAGAAGAAATAGTGTTTGAAAGATCTATGCAAGTGATTGAGTGATTAGAGTGGACCTATATGAACATGTTTGACTAAAGATTTGGTCCACACAACATATAGTGCATTGGATTAAGCTGACAAGCTACATCTTTCTATGTACACGTTTCATTTCCTGGATGCCGACCTGATTATGGATCAAATCATGATGTGGATATATAAAGGCAATGAGTTTTAGTCATGAGGTGTGTGGTGTGGGGTGTGTGTGATGCAAGCATGCAAATAGCAGAGCAAGGTTAGAATATCAGCAGTGATAAAGACTTGGGATTCAGAATTCAGCTACTAAATGACCGCACTCTGGCATAGTGACAGATGCTTATGCAGCATTTAGTTTTCATGTACATTTGCTTTGTACTTGGTAGTGAGCCTTCTTCTTCAAGGTAGTGAGCCTGAAAGTAATCCTCCATTAGGGTTTAATAGCCCTTAGGGTTTAACAACCCCTATTGTAATCTTGCTAGGTTTAGGGTTGAGGCAGTGAGCCTGCTAGACCTAGTTGTTCTTCATGGTAGTGAGCTAGCATGTTCCAGGCCCGTGGAGTGACCAAGCCTAAACATCATTATTTGTAAAGATTGTAATATATATTTGAGAGCTAATCCTCTCCATGGTTTTTCCCATTTTGGGTTTTCCATGTAAAAATCTTGGTGTCCATGTGTCATGCTTTTATGGTTGTTGTTCATATGCATGTTGTGCCTTTGTTTAAATAATTTTGGAAAATGGTTGAAAGTTAAAGTGCATCATAAGATTTTTAGAACACTAATTCACCCCCCCCTCTTAGTGTTCTTGGCATTCAACAAGAACATCTGGCCATCTTCACTTTCAAATGGTTGAAAGTGTGGTTTCTCTGATTTATCTTCTATAATATTGGTCACCCTTCCGCACTTGCAATTGGCTTTTCTTTGTCTGCAATTGGGACAATATTCAATGAGTATTGCATCAACCTCTTGCTTCTTCTTCAAGTGTAGAGTATCCAGTTGAGTAGCTAGGTGACTTATAATATCCTCTTTCATGTTGGTCAATAGGTTGTTCAATTCCACCCTTGAAACTAAATTAGATGTCTTGCCAATGGTAAATGGTCTTTCTCCCCTTATCTTCATGGTAAAGAACCTTGAGTAGTGTCTATAGACTTTGTAGACATCATCAAAGGGTAATTGAAACACATCTCTTGCCCCAATAAGATTAAGGGCATCCATGCAGTCATCATTGACTCCTCTCAAAAATACAAGCTTCAAAGATTCTTTTGAGAGTTTATTATGTGGGTTTTTCTTTAGGCAGAAGTGGAACCTCTCTACATAATCTTCAAATGGTTCATCCTCTTTTTGAGTCATCTTGAAGATGTCATCTCTTCTCCTATCAATCCCCCTGCAATAATCTTGGTATTTCTCCAAGAATTTTGTTTTCATTGTGTCCCAATCTGAAATAGCATCCTTGCCTAATACCATAAACCATCTCAAAGTAACATCCTTTAAAGTAGCAGGAAATAGCTTGAGCCTATTAGCATTAGTTGTGTAGTCATAGCTTCTACACAGGATATCAAACTAGAACAAAAATGTATCTAGATCTTCAGTCACCAAACCATAGAAAATTGGTAATGTTGAAGGAGGTATATTCTTCAGAGCAGTAGCCCTCTCTTGGTTGGTGATAGGAAATTCAAAAGTCACTTGTCCTAGTGGATCATCTACTACATCAGCCATGGTTAGGAAGGTCCTTTCTGTGTTATCAGTAGATGTTGATGAGAGGGAAAATTCTTCATCACTAATACCCTCGCTCTGATCACTGTAGTCATCAATATTGAAAGGAAGCTAGGTGTGTGGAAATTGCTTCGTAAACTAATCTAATGAGGGGAGAGGCATGCAAATTCATTTTAACCCTTACAATTGTAGAAATATTAAACTTATATGAGATATATTATAGTAGAAAACACTATACAAGAATGTAAACAGAGAGAAGTAGACACAAGATGTATCATGGGGAAAACCTTTTCAGGTAAAAAACCCCACACTTTAAAACCTACATAATGTTTATCTGAAATAGTTACAGTTTACAATACACTTGCAATGCAATTTCTTCCAAGAATCTTCAAATGTCAATTCTTGAGTTATTCTGGAAGCATAACAATACCTGTAAAAACACTATGCAACTACAACTCCAAACTATGCAATATATAGAGATTACAAGGCATATTTTGGAAGCATCTTGGGATAGGCATCCACCTTGGCCACATGGCCATTATCCTGCATCAAAGGACACTTGTCCTTGCTGCAAATACATCCCTTACATCTATCATACATGGCAGATTTGACTTTCCCAACATGGAGCGCTCCAAGGCTAAAAACAGACTATGACAGATGCTCTTACGCATCTTACAACTGTCATAGATTTTCCAAACATAACAACCTTAAATGTTGTAAGAGAATCCATCATACAATGCTAAATATAGCATATTCCTCTTACAACATGTCATAGCCCCACTTGGGCGCCCAAAGATGCCTTTCCCTCATGTGAAGATACTCACCGACACTTGTCATCACTTGTCATAGGAATCTCCAAACTTGGCTCTTACGCATCATAGACTCTATCATATGGAATATCCTCTTCCACACACCACAAGATGCCGACACATGGAAAAATAGTGCCACCTCAAATGGGATGCCCAAAGCCATGTAGGTTTGACTTGACCATCCAAGTCACATTCCAAGTAAGATGACATGTCACCATGCCACCTCAACTAAGTGACCAAACTGAATGTGCAAATAAATACAACATTAGGCAATAAATAAATATATAATTAAATAAATAATGCTAGGAATTTGCAAAGGTTGAGACACCTTAATTCCCAACATTCTCCCACTTGTCGAACAACTTTAAGAGCCAAAAGAAATGACAAGATTTAACTGCTACCATCTGAACTTCTCTGTGCCCATTGGTTTCGTCAATGCATCTACAACATTCTTCAAAGTGTCTAATTTCTCCAATATCACTTTCCCATCCTCTAGTATGTCTCATAAAAAATGAAACTATACATCAATATGCTTTGTTCTGGCATGGGAAGTCAGATTCTTTACTAAGCAAATCATACTCTGATTGTCACAACAGATAGTAATTTGTCCTACATCAACACCAATATCTGAACACAACCTCTTAAGCCAAATAGCTTCCTTACAAGCATGATTTTCTACCATATACTCAGCTTCTATCATGGACAAAGTGACCACAGGTTGTTTCTTACTCATCCAACTAATAGCACCACCAAACATAGTAAACACATAAGCACTGGTGGATCTCGTGCTGTCAATGTCACCTACCTAATCAGAATCCACAAAACCATGAATACATACAGAATGTGGAGGCCCTATAGGATGACCATGATAACATAGGGAATACTCGAAAGTACCTTGCATATATCTAAACACTCTCTTTACTGCATCCCAATGTACCCGTCCAGGATTAGCCATAAACTGACTAAGGACTCCCATTGCTTGGGCAATGTCTAGTCTTGTATAGGCCATAGCATACATCAAGCTGCCAACAATACTAGCATAAGGTACTCTGCTCATATCCTCTATCTCAGAAGGAGACTTTGGACAATCATTAACAAATAACTTTGTCCCCAATGAAACAGGAATAGTCAATGGTCTACAATCTGCCATGCTGAATCTATCCAACACAGTCTTCACATACTTACTCTGGCTTAACCAAAGTTTTCTATATGCTCTATCTCTTCTGATTTCCATTCCTAGAATGTACCTGGCTACCCCTAAATTTTTCATCTCAAACTATTCTGACAACTGAGACTTCAAATCAGAAATCATATTCTTACCATTCCCAATCAGCAACATATCATCAATATATAGTGCAATAAAGAGAATACGATCATTGTCAAACTTGTAATACACACAATGATCTGATTTCAATCTCAGAAATCCAATAGACAATGCAAAGGCATCAAATTTCATGTAACACATCCTAGGAGATTGCTTCAAACCATACAAAGACTTCTTTAACTTGCAAACCAAATTTTCTTTACCTCTTTCTATGTAATACTCTGGTTGTGACATATAAATCTCTTCCTCCAAGTCACCATGCAGGAAAGTTGTCTTCACATCCATTTGTTCCTCTTCTAAATCATAAGTAGCTGCAATAGATAACAGGAACTAAATAGATGTCAGCTTTGCAATGGGAGAGAAAATTTTACCATAATCAATTCCCTCCACTTGTGAGTACCCCTTTGCAACCAATCTAGCCTTATACTTCTCAACACTGCCATCTGCACCAAATTTATTCTTGAAAACCCATTTGCATCCAATAGGTTTCCGTCCATCAGGCAAAGGCACCAACTCCCAAGTTTTATTCTTTTCCAAAGAAGCCATCTCATCTTCCATGGACTTCTTCCAGGAACCTGCATCTTTCATGCCCATAGCCTCTGTCACAGTTCTAGGCTCATAGCATTAGTAAGCAAAGAAAAAACACAACTAGAATCAAGCAATGTATAACCAAACCTCTCAGTTTGCTTCTTGATTCATGTAGACCTCCTCAAAGGTTGAGATTAAGGTTCTACTTCTTCTTCTGAACTTTAAGACCTGCTAAAGCTCTCCTCATCACCAGGTCTCACAGGGTCTGTCAGTTCAGTCTTCTCAGGGGTATAAGGAAATTGAACCACATCCTCTTTCTTTTCTTTCTCTTCTGGCTATAGAACAGTGGAAGAAGGTGTTAGCTCTCTGAAAATAACACTTCTACTATACAATACTTTTTCAACCATAGGATCCCAAAGCTTGTATCCTTTCACACCGACACCATAGCCAATGAAGATACACTTAATAGCCTTGTTCTCCAATTTTGACCTCTTTTCCCTAGGCACATGAGCATATGCCTCACAACCAAAAACACGAAGATGTCTTATTGAAGGCTTCTTACCAAACCACACCTCCATGGGTGTCTTACCAACAAGAGATAATGTAGGAGACTTGTTTACCAAGTAGAAAGCAGTGGCAATAGCTTCATCCCAAAACTTTTGTTTGAGGCCAGCTCCACTAAGCATACTCCTAGCCTTCTCCATCAGTGTCATGTTTATCCTCTCTACAACTCCATTTTTCTGCAGGGTATATGGAGTTGTCTTATGTCTTTCAATCCCATGGTTTTTGTAGAACTTATCAAATTTTGTGGAATAGAACTCACCATCATTGTCATTTCTCAAACACTTAATCTTTTTACTAGTCTGATTCTCAACAAAAGCTTTAAACTCTTTGAATCGACTAAAGACTTCAGATTTGCTTTTGAGAAAATAAATCCATGTCCTTCTACTGTAATCATCTATGAAAGATACAAAATATACAGATTTAGAGATCGAAGTAACATTAACTGGACCAAACACATCAGAATGAATAAGATCCAATACACCAGAAGACTTATGAGAACTCGAGTAAAATTGAACACAGTTTTTCTTTCCATATATACAATGTTCACAAAAGTTGAAATCGAGATTACAATCATCTAACCCCTCAACGAGGTTTTTATTTTTTAGGGTTCTAAGACCCTTCTCACCAATGTGGCCAACTCTTTTATGCCATAACATTGTCTTCTCAGCAAGAAGCTTAACTTCCAAAGCATGAGCACCCCTAGGTACCCAAAATACACTACCATCATAATTTGATACAATAGATCTTTTATTTGCTAGTTCCAATGGTGGGGATGAAGTGACTGCAGCTCTTATATTTGAGTCAGAAGAACTATTGCATTGTGAAATGCATGCCTCCACCTGAAATAGAGTACCTCTCTGAGTACCCTTCTCAAGCACCATAGCTCCTCTAGTCATCTTGCATCCTTCTTTCGAGAAGACAACTTGCACACCTGCATCATTCAATTTACTTACAAAAAGTAGGTTTCGTGCCAAGCCTAGGATGTGCATACCCCAAAGATCCCCTTCACTTGTCCATCAGGTAATTAGATTGTGACTCTTCCATGACCAACTATCTTCATATGAGAATTGTCACCATGGTACACTCTTCCACCATTGAAATCTTCATACTTTGTAAGTGAGTCTCGATGCAAGGTCATGTAGAAAGAGGCACCAGAATCAATCATCCACACATCATCAGATGCATGGGTGGCCAAGGCTACAATGAAGGCATCACCATCATCTTGTGACTTGTCAGAATCTAAATCTGGGACATTCTTCTTCTTCTTTTTCTCCTCTTTGCATTCCTTTCGAAAATGCCCAGTTTTCCCATAGTTCCAACACAGTGCCTCGGACTTTCTAGGAGATTTGGATCTCCCACGTGATTTGGATCTACCCTTCTCAACTTTCTTGTCTTTCTTTTTCCCTTTCTCCTTGGGTCTTCCACGAACTGCAAGAGCCTCTTTGGCTGACTCAGATGATTTTCTCCACATCTCTTCAGATAATAGCGAAGACACCACTTCATCCATTTTGAAAGTGGTTGTGGTACTCCCGATGGCCATAACAAGATGGTCCCATGAATCTGGTAAAGAACGAAGCAGGGTCATACACCGATCCTCCTCCTCCATCTTCACACCAATGGATGTCAATTGTGCAACTAACATGTTAAAGGCATTCATATGATCAGCAACAAATCCTCCATCTTCCCTCCTCAGCGAATATAGCTTCTTCCATAGGAATAACTTGTTTACCAGGGACTTAGCTTGATAAGCATCACCAAGTTTCTTCCACAACTACTTTGCACTTTTCTCTTCATGAACATTTAACAGGACGGAATAAGCCAAAAAGAGTCTCACAAGACCCTTGGCTTTACGATCTTTGAGATCCCATTCATCTTGGGACATTACCACTGGTTTTACACTGGAAATTGCTTCCCATAGGTCTCTATCAATGAGCATGTCTTCCATTTTGAGTTTCCACAACTTGAAATTGCTACCATTAAAATTTTCCACCTCTATTCTTCCAGATGTGCCTACCATCTCCTTCTTGCAACAAGATTATAGAATACTCTGCACAGACTCCCACTCAATCTAAGATCAGTACAAAATGTTGGCAAGAGACACATTGGAGCTTCATGATTGTTGTCATTGATGGCAACAAAGGTTAATCTACACATTCACAGGACATGATGAGTTTCTACCAGAAGGCAGATTGCAGAGTATTGTGATCCGGTAAGCAAGAACGGAGCATGTGGCGAGGTCTGATAGTTAGCTCCGGATCTCTCAGAGGAAGTATCTTGGTGAAGTGCGGATTTGGGGAAGTCAAGAGGACTACCTTGATTGATAAATTCCAAGGATTTAGCCTCCAGTGATAGATGAAGAAAAAGATATGAATACTTGAGTGTCGGGTTCCTGATTGGCAGTGTGGACAGAGGAAGAACTGACTAGCAAAACACCAGACATCATTTCAAATGCATTACTGATAATGGTAAAGATTCTTAAGGCATAAGTTATGATTGGCTGACATGATTGATGACTTCTACAAGTATATCCTTGATCCACATTACTTGGTAAGCAAGGATTCAGCCAACAGATCAGAGTTTGTGGAAAATATTGACTATTCTGGGTGCCGACTAGAAAGGTGATGAAATCACTTGTGCGGATATATATACAAGATGGATTTAGTTGTGAGAGGTGTCATGGTTTTTGTGAAGTACGAAGATAAGCAGTAGAGCAGAGTGAAAGCAGTAAGGCAGGTTCGGTATGTGAAGGGACAGCAGCACTAAGGAAGAGAAAGGATGAAGTGCAGCAGATCAGTGTACTGAGTTTAACCAGAACTGAACTCCAGCATATGTAGATGCTCCTTATCAGTTCAAGTATTGTATTACACTCTTTGTAAATTGTAGACAGTGAGTCTCTTGTAGGCAGTGGGCCTCTTGTGAGCAGTGTGCTCGGGCAGTGAGCCCTAATTGGCAAGTGCCATTTTGTAATTCTATTCTTCTAACAGAGAATACAATCTTGGGTTAATCACCCCGTGGTTTTCTCCCTTAACAGGGTTTCCACATCAAAAATATTGTGTCATGTGTATTTCCATTTCATGGTTATGTTTGCTTGTTTGAATTGATGTTGCACTAATTATTAAGAAAGTTCAAAAAGATGAAATAATTAAGATAACTGATTCACCCCCCCTCTCAGTTATCAACAATTGGTATCAGAGCCAAGTTCCTCCTAACAGAGTCTAACAACTTGAGGAAGATCTGGGAATTCAAATGGATGTATATGGTATAAGGGAGCAACTCAAGACTACCCTTGATGATCTTGAGCAGTCAAACTCTGAAGTCAATGAATTAAAGGAAAGACTCAAACAAGCTGATGATTTCAGGAAAGAACTAAAAGACAAATTAAGTCTCTCTATGAAAAAGAGAAAGGAGCTACTTCAGCAATTGGCAAGTCAAGGTGAAGCCAATGATACAAATGAAGATCTGAAGGAGAAAACCAAGTTATGTGAAAAGTTATCAAAAGGAATCATTATGGTAAGACATGAAATGGAATCAGGAGTTATGAAGTTTACCCAAGAGATTGAAGAGAAAAGAAAAACTGAAGATGATCAAAGACAATCTCTCAAGGAGAAATCAGAAGATTGCCACAAGATAGATAGAATTATCAGACATCTTGAATCTGATCTTGAAGATGCTAAAGATAATGAAGAAAAACTTGAGGATCAAATTGTCTCTCTTAAAAGGGATCTTCAAATAGCAAATGAATATAAAGAGAAATTCAAGATAAGTTCTGCTCAACTTGAAGTTCTTCTTGAAAGTCAAAAGAGGGTAGATGACAAGTGTGGTTTGGGATATGAGAAAGGAGAAAGCTTTGGATCCGGTCAAAAGAATCTTAGATCAGAAAATCCAAGGAACAGGCCTAGAAGACCTCTGGTAAGACAGCCTAATGCTTAGAGATATCCATCCTTCAATGGATATTGCCACAACTACAATAACTTTGGTCATAGAGCTAATCAGTGCAAAAAGAGAATAAATCAGACTAATACATCCTTCTCCGAATAGTGTTTTAACTGCAAAAGGTATGGTCACAAATCTCATGAATGCAGAAATATGCAAATGAACAATTCATTCAATGGTAGATGCTTTACATGCAATAGAATGGGTCACATGGCTAATCAATGCAGATCAAGAGGATATCAATCAAATATGCAAAGAAATGTTGTTTGCCAAATTTGCAATAGATTCAGTCATATTGCAAAATTCTGTAGGAGCAAGAATCCGGACAAAAGAGGTCTGGTATATCATAATCGGAATCAAGATAAGGGAAAACAAAAAGTGAATGCGGATGAAGTTTAAAGTGAGATGAACAAGATTTGGGTGAAGAAAAGTACAGAGAATGTAGGGGATGGATCCGCACCAGACTCTGGTGCTGATATGCCTTTCAGAAATTAAATAGTGAGCTCTAGCTCAGGGGGAGACACAAAGAAAACCTTGTTCCCCTAGCTAGTCAATTGGTGCTGGAACTGGCACAAGAAGAGTTGCGGATTAAAGAGTTCATAAGAGAAACATCCAAATAAACTATGGTTAAGATTTGGAAGATCCACAAGAAGTTTAAGATCAAGATTGATCCGGTTCTTCAAGTCATCCGAATAAGGCAAACCGGAATGACTTAGGTCAAGCATTTATTGCAACTTGACATTAGGGTTTGTGGAGCAATATAAGGGTTCTCTCATTAAGCATTTGTTCATTCTACATTCAAGAAGAAATGAAAAGAGAAGCTCTGCAACAAAATTCCTCAAGCTCATCAAAGATCATTTGCAGAAGTCAATTCATCCAGAAATTGATCTGGCTAACTCCGTGAAACTGAAAGGCACAAAAGGTATTCTCCATTATCAAATATCTCTCTATAAATCCTTAAATGATGGGTACTCCAAATATTGTGAAGATCTCTAATAGGCCTCGCCCCAAATTCAAGAAACATCCATACAAATCTTTGGAAGTAGATCCCCTAGGAGCATTTTCTAGTGTTCCACATGGTGTATTGCATACAGAAGATATTAGGGTTTACATTCATGCGAATATTGAAGAGTTCGGGGAATTCAAACTAAGAGATATCTATCATAAACAATTGATAGATGATGCTTTTGAACTTAAACCTCAATATAAGGGCATCCAGGAGAAACATTTTGATTAGTTCATTCATTTCCCCTACTTTGAAGAAGATGAATGGGTCCAGTATGTATTGAGTAGGATGCATGATAACTTCCTATGGCTGAACAGACCTTGCAAAATCACTAAGGAGGCAATTAGGGCAGTAACCGGCTTATACTCCTCCGAAGGGACACTTGTCCTCAAATATGTCAAAAACTAAACTGTAACTGAGGCCACCGGATCAAAATTTGATAAGAGGGCAATGACCATTGAAGATATCATGAACCCAGATATCAAGTTTGCATCTATGATAATAGGGTATAAGATATATCATCCCAGTAGGGAGAATTTAGTGTCTGAAACTGTAGTGTATACTGCCTATGAGATGCTGAGAAAGAATGCAGAGTATGGTCTCTGTGAACTTCTTCTAAGTCAATTGATGGAGAACATACAAAAGATCAAAAAGGACAAGAAGAACTCCTTTAAATATGGTGGACTGATATTGTGTTTATTTTTCTACTTCATGAATGAGCTGCCTGAAACCAATGGATGGGCATGGCAAAATAACAAACCGGTAGCAATTCAAATCAGAGATTACTTGCATGAACTTGGAGATGCCAAGGCAAGGAATACAGCTCTGTGGGGGTACTTTAAGAACTTCCAAAATACTATGCAAATCAGAGAAAGAATCCCAAAATCATTGGTTGAAAAATATAAAGATACAGTGTGCTTCATGGTAGACACTGATCAATGCCTAATGGAGACAGTAGAGCCAAGAACAGTCTGGATCATGCCTATGGGGTATGAAGTTGATGAACAAATTGTGTAGCTGCATGTTCAACACATGCTAAGTCAGCCAAAGGATCCAAAGACAGAAAGTTTTGGAACCTTTGAAGAGCTAAGTGTAAAAGTTCGTGTGGAACTCAAACAACCAGAAATAAAGAGGAAAGTGAGAAAAGAAATTGAAGAAGTTGCCAAAGGCTTAGGCATCTCAAAGGAGGCACTTGATGCCAACAGGGAAAAGATGGAAAGGGTTGAGGAAGAGAAGAAAGAGGCAGAAAAGGGAAGTAAGGAAAGTGCTCCAGTAAAATCTTCCACCCGGACAAGATCATCAAAGAGATATGTACTTGCCACTGCTAAAAGCTCAAGGACATCAAAACTGGAAGCAAAATCATCCAGCAGAGGAGAGAAAAGAACTAAAACAAAGGCCACAAGGTCTTATGTCAGTCAGAAGGATGATGAAGAAACTGAATCAGATGAGGAGATAAAGAAAATAAAGAAGGAGAAGAAGAAAACATTCAGTGAACCCTCTACTGGTCAAGGTGAAGAAGAAAAGGTAGAAGAATTTGTAGAAAAGCCCACTCTGTCTTTAGATGATGTCATCAAATCAGTCACTGTAGATGGAAACCTTTAGCCAATGGCTGAATTCTATGATGATTACAATGAAGCAGACCAAAAGATCTTGCAGGAAGCAGCAGTTAAGTATCTGAACATATATAACAAGGCTTTTATTGAAATTATATCTCTTATTCCCAAAAGCCTGGAAAAAGAGTTAGAAATAAGAAAGAATAATGCCATGGCAAAAGACCTTGAGATCCGACAGTAGATAGCCATTCAGCTATATCCTTCAATCGATTCAAAGCAAATGAACATGATCTTCAAGGATTGCAAGGATGAATTTCAGAGCAAAGCCAAAATGAATCAGCTCATGCTTGGTGAGACTAACAAGATAGCCAAGGAAATAGAAGAGATCCTCAGGAATGCCTTCAAAAGATTCAATCTTCCTGTTATAGAGGACTTGGGCATTGATCCTTCGGCCACAGATGTTGAAAAGGAATCCACTAAGGAAATGACAGAAGAACTAATGGACACTGGTGAAGATAAGGGCTTAGAATCCTCTGCTCCAGAAGAGGTGGCCCATGAACAAACAAACATCACACCTGTGGTTTCCCCTACTGACTCTGGATCCAAAGGAGAAGAAAGAATACAGGAGAAAGAAGCAGAGGTGAAAGAAAAAGAAGATGACAGTACCAAGGTTATAGAAGGAGAAAAAGCTCCAAGAGACAGTTCTGAGACTGCAGAAGAGAAGAAGAATCTATCTCCAGCAAGAGACACTGCACAATTTGTCAAGGACTTCTTGACAAAAGAGACTATGGAGATTGATGAACCAGAACTGCTAAAAGGGCCATTTGATTTTGACTATCTTTCTCCAGTACAAACAATGAAGATAGCTTCATTTGCTCAAGCAAAGGCCAAAGAGAAACTACTGAAATCTCACATGGAAGACTATGAGCTTATAGTAGCTACTTCCAGATTGTTAGAAAAGATCATGCCATCTTTTCAAAAGGATCCCTCAGCCTCCTCATCCGGTAATCTCAAATCTTTGATTAATAGTATTAGTACACATTTCAATTCTCTAGAGAAATCAGCTGAGGAGAAGGTTAGGAAAGTGTTTTTGGATAAGAAATTCTCTGAGTTACAAGGGCTAATAACAAATGACAGGAGAGTAATGGGTATTGGGATAAAGAGCTTGGAAAATGCTCTCAAGGACGGAGGAGATGTATACAAATTTTGCATATCCTGGTCTAAAGCAACAGTGGAGATTAAGAAGAAATTGAAAGAACAGGAGGACAAACTAACAAAACTTTCTCAAAATTTTGATCCACTTTCCACATCCATAATAAATCAAGAATGTCAGACGATTGTAGTTTTGAATGAAATTAAAAAGCTTGAAGAAGAGAAGAAAAATAGAATCAGCAGGTTGAATGAACTTAGAGGAATAATTATCCTTAAGTTGGAGGCCATGCATGAGGCCTTAAGTGATGCTCAAACTACAGCCAGAACAAATGATCTGACAGATCTGAAAAAGGTAGAAGCCTATGCATTCCTGTTGAGTGGTCACATCACAATTTTGGACAGAATGAAGCAGAGTTGGGCAATAGAATTTGTCCAGTTGACGACATCTTTCACAGATATCCTTCAGTTTATGTAAAGTATAGCATGTATAAATACTTATGCGGCTAAGTATAGAAGTGTTTTTGAGAAAATTTTTTTGTGTGCAGACCCCACCCTTTGCCATTGATGTCAAAGGGGGAGTGATGAGCAGTGAAAAATGTTGTAGCCAGCTAAGGGGGAGCTCTGAAAAATGTACATAGAGACAGAGCATCAGCTAAGGGGGAGTATAGTATAACACTTAGTCATTTTTCACTAAGTGTTGCCATCAATGCCAAAGGGGGAGATTGTTGGCAAGAGACACATTGGAGCTTCATGATTGTTGTCATTGATGGCAGCAAAGGTTAACCTACACATCCGCAGGACATGATGAGTCTCTACTGGAATGCAGATTGCAGAGTATTGTGATTCGGTAAGCAAGAACAGAGCATGTGGCGAGGTCTGACAGTCAGCTCTGGATCTCTCAGAGGAAGTATCTTGGTGAAGTGCGGATTTGGGGAAGTCAAGAGGACTACCTTGACTAATAAATTCCAAGGATTTAGCCTCCGGTGATAGATGAAGAAAAAGATATGAATACTTGAGTGTTAGGTTCCTGATTGGCAGTGTGGACAGAGGAAGAACTGAGTAGCAGAACATCAGACATCATTCTGGATGCGTTACTGATAATGGTAAAGATTCTTAAGGCATAAGTTATGATTGGCCGACATGATTGATAACTTCTACAAGTATATCCTTGATCTGCATTACTTGGTAAGCAAGGATTTAGCCAACAGATCAGAGTTTGTGGAAAATATTGACTATTCTGGGTGCCGACTAGAAAGGTGATGAAATCACTTGTGCGGATATATATACAAGATGGATTTAGTTGTGAGAGGTGTCGTGGTTTTTGTGAAGTGTGAAGATAAGCAGTAGAGCAGAGTGAAAGCAGTAAGGCAGGTTCAGTATGTGAAGGGATAGCAACACTAAGGAAGAGAAAGGATGAAGTGTAGCAGATCAGTGTACTGAGTTTAACCGGAATTGAACTCCAGCATATGTAGATGCTCCTTATCAGTTCAAGTATTGTATTACACTCTTTGTAAATTGTAGACAATGAGTCTCTTGTAGGCAGTGGGCCTCTTGTGAGTAGTGTGCTTGGGCAGTGAGCCCTAATTGGCAAGTGCCATTTTGTAATTCTATTCTTCTAACAGAGAATACAATCTTGGGTTAATTGCCCTGTGGTTTTCTCCCTTAACAGGGTTTCCATGTCAAAAATATTGTGTCATGTGTATTTCCATTTCATGGTTATGTTTGCTTGTTTGAATTGATGCTGCACTAATTATTAAGAAAGTTCAGAAAGCTAAAATAATTAAGATAATTGATTCACCCCCCCTCATAATTATCAACACAAAAAACCCCTACCTAGCAGCTAGGACCAAAACTGGCCAGGCTCTGATACCAACTAAAAGGAAGCTAGGTGTGTAGAAATCGATTCCTAAACTAATCTAATGAGGGGAGAGGTATGCAAATTCATTTTTTAACTCTTACAATTGCAGCAATATTAAACTTAATCAGAGATATTATAGTAGAAAACACAATACAAGAATGTAGATAGAGAGAAGTAGACATAAGATGCATCGTGGGGAAAACCTTTTTAGCTAAAAAACCCCACACTCTAAAACCTGCACAATGTATTATCTGAAATAGTTACAATTTACAATACACTTGCAATACAAGTTCTTCCAAGAGTCTTCAAATGTCAATTCTAGAGTTATTCTAGCAGCATAACAGTACTTGTAAAAACACTATGCAACTACAACTCCAAACTATGCAATATATAGAGATTACAAGGCATATTCTGGAAGCATCTTGGGATAGGCGTCCACATTGGCCACATGGCCATTATCCCACATCAAAGGACACTTGTCCTTGCTATAAATACATCCCTTACATCTATCATACATGGAAGATTTGACTGTCCAACATGGAGTACTCCAAGGCTAAAAATAGACTATGACAGATGCTCTTACGCATCTTATAGCTGTCATAGATTTTCCAAACATAACAACCTTAAATGTGGTAAGAGAATCCATCATACGATGCTAAATATAGCATATTCCTCTTACAACATGTCATAGCCCAACTTGGGTGCCCAAAGATGCCTTTCCCTCATGCAAAGATACTCACCGACACTTGTCATCACTTGTCATAGGAATCTCCAAACTTGGCTCTTACATGTCATAGACTCTGTCATATGGAATATCCTCTTCCACACACCACAAGATGCTAACACATGGCATAATAGTGCCACCTCAAATGGGATGCCCAAATCCATGTAGGTTTGACTTGACCATCCAAGTCACATTCCAAGTAAAATGACATGTCACTGTGCCACCTCAACTAAGTGGCCAAAGTGAATGTGCAAGTAAATACAACATTAGGCAATAAATAAATATATAATTAAATAAATAATGCTAGGAATTTGCAAAGGTTGAGACACCTTAATTCCCAACAAATATATGCAATTACTTGTTGGGTTGATGGAAACCTTCCCAAAGTGTCTCTCTGCCTCCGCATACAATAGGTATGATTTTGTATAGCAATAGCTCTTGCAAAATGTTAGTGATTTTTTTTTTGGTGGGGTGAAACCTAAGTATCCTATCTTCTAAATTTATCAAAATGTTTAATCTAAGAAAGCTTGGAAATAAAAGGAATTGATCTCTGAAAGTAGCACCATACCTGAAAACGGCACCAAAAATGTAGTGTCTTTACTATGTCTAGTAAACTTGGTGATATTCACATAATTTAGAGGAGAAACCTAACTAAAAAGTCCACTTAAACCCTTGAAAAGACCTCCATTGAATTATTTACCAGGGCTAGTAAGCTTTTGATGGCACTGGCACTGTATGTGCTTTCAAAGATCAAACTATCTAACTCATCTAGTATAGTGTCATAAATCAAACTACTTAATGACAAAAGGAAGTAATCTTGCTACTATTTCTATTGTTGCTACGGGTACTTGCAATGTAAGACTGTAACAAATGACTATTTAAGGAATAAAACTCTAAGAATTAGCTTGGTATTGATAACTTATCCTACTCTCCAGAGTATCACAAGTCAAATGAACTAAAACAACTTAAGAATCTAATTGATCTTGCATTCATGAAATAACTACTACAACAATAATAACATGCAAGAAATAAAGTGAGGGACAGTTACCCTAAGTGGCCCTTGCTTAGGTGACTGCCTTATTGCTTTTAACTCAAATCTAGTTCTCTAGATTGACACAATCATATTGATTCTAACTCATTCATTACACAGTCTTCTCAAATCACATAAAATATTGCTGAATTGTATTATTCATAAACTCATCATCAACATAACAAATATTGTCTACATATATCTGGAAAAAGATTCAGATAGCTATATCTGCGATAGAACAATCTACTTCAAACTTGAAACTTAACTAACAACTTAACTACCTCAACCACTGATCCATACATATACACACGAGGGAGTTTATTGAAATGGGTCTCTTAACTAAAATCATAAACCACCACTCCATACAAACCAGAGTGTGATAAATGCTAAACAACAATAATTGAAAAAGAAGGAAAGAAGAGTCCTAATAAAATTGGAACTCCTTGTTGAAATAGAGGAATGTGGACTGGTTGATTCAGTCACATTGGTCTTCTAGTTGCAATAGAATCCTTTCTCTTTCAATTATCTTTATTGATTTCCATCACGATGTGTGATTATGTCCATCAAGTGTCTCCATGTCGTAGTAGCTACACTTATTTGAGTTTGGAACCTCCCTACTCTGTTGTCTAGAAATGTTGTGGCTACAGGCTGCACTTGACAATTACTGTGGGCTACAATCCCTCTTGTTCAGCTACAGGAGTTAGTCCACAAACATGTACATAATACTAACAACCATAATCAATACAAACATTCTCTACAATCCATACATTCCCACATATAACATAAAATATTCATCATATTATAATCATATTCCCATATACTTAATAACTAGGTTCAGGTTTGTATAATGATCATAAGAGATAGCATAATATAGAAATATGTGTAAGATAATGTCTGAGAATGTCTTTCAACTTGCATAAAACCATAAGAAAATAGGCTAATAACTAGGCTCATCAGTGAGTAGAAGGTGTCTACTATTTTTCAGTGTGGATGCGAAGGTGATGGTTGTGTTGTAATGGTTGTAGACACCCTAAAATGACCAAGTCGTCGCATCACTTGCATTTCGTCATTTCTTCCTAATCACCCGCATTTCAACATTAATTAAATAATCTAATTATTTAATTAATTTCACCAAATTCTTCTAAATCACAAAATTGCGACATTAATTAAATAAATCCTCTTTATTTAATTAATTAAATTAAATTCCTCTATATTCTTCCACAATTAAATAATTTTAATTATTTAATTAGATAATTATCCTCTTTCCAAAAATTAAGTCTACATTAATTAAATATATCCAATTATTTAATTAATTCAACAAATTCCCTCTTATCTACAATTAAATAATTCTTAATTATTTAATTAAATCAAATTTATTCTTCCAAAATCATGCACAACAATTAAATAAATTTATTTATTTAATTTGCTTTTAAATCTTCTAAATTAAATAATTCTAATTATTTAATTACTTCTTCCAAAAATATCTTCTCTAAATTTAAATAAATCAATTATTTATTTAAATTGTTTTTTCTTCTAATTTGAGTTATCTCTAAAATAACTCAAGCTTTCTTGCTCATCAATTAAATATTTCTATATTTAATAAAGCAAAATATCTTCTTTTCTCATGCAAATCTCTTCTTTTTGTTTTAAATCACTTAACTGATTGCTTTATTCTTTTAATTGATTTATCTCTTCAGTTAACTCATTCTTGTATTCTTGATAACTCTTCTCATGCAAAAGCAAGCAAGACACGTGTCTTCTCCTCATTCGTTGCACATTCCTCAACTTATCTCCTCCATTGATTCTTCTGAATTATCTGGACCGTTGATCGATCTCCATTGAAATCTATATAAACCCCCCTCATCTCCTTCATTCTCTCTCTCTTCGATCGTATTCTCAGGCATACTTAACAGAGCTTCGAGCATACACAACGCGTTGATTGAGCACTATAACGATCTTTTGACATTGATCTCTTGAGCACATACTTGCTTGTTGCAGCCATGGCTTTGCAACTACATTGAGCAATCCACATATCTCCAAAAGGGAACAATACAGGTTTTGGTAAGAGCTTCCATTTGTCTTTGATTTGCGATTTATGGCTTTTACTTAGATTCGTTTCCTTTATGTTATTGGGTTCTTTGGTTTTATTTAGTTTAGATTTAATCCATTTTTCCATATACACATTCTGGCACGCCCGGTGGGACCCACTAATCCCTTTGTTTCTTTGAGAAATTTATTTTTTTTGAAGTCACAATACGGAACAGCGCACACAACACTCCACAGCGCTTCTGGTAGGATATTTGCGTGCTTCTGCAGACATAGTCCAGCGCTTTTGGAGGTTCTACGGTGCTTTCAGCAGCACAGAGCAGCGCTTTCGGCTTAACAGAACGGCGCTTTCAGAAATATACTACAGCGCTTTTGGCTAGATTAGGGTCCTGACCTTATTCACTGTTTTACAAGATTTTTACACCATCCATCTTACTGCTTTGTATGACAAGCTGTTGTATTTGTCAGACAAACCTATTTTTCATGTTGGATATCCTAAGCTGATTTATTTAGGAAATACCTTCGACTTTTGTGGTGTTGTTACCGCTTTTTGAGTTCTTCTAACAATTGCAGAACACAGATCTCTCAGCTACCCTTCCTCAGACCGGTCAATCAATCATGGAATTTTTCTTTAGATCTGATTATTTTGAAAAAGTTCCCCTTTTTATGATCTAAGACAGCGCAGCACTTCTGGTTATATCATCTCACGCCTTTGGTAACACAGTGTCACGCTTTCGGTTATTCTTCAGCGCTTTTGTTATTATCATTGCACGCTTTTGGTATTTATAGCAGCGCCTTCGAAAACACAGAGAAGCGCTTCCGGTGATTTTGCTGCGCCTCTGGTAATATTCTGTTGCGCTTCCGGTCTGTAGTACAACGCTCTTGGTTTACAGTGAATCGCTTCTGGTAAGACAGTAATACGCTTTTGGTCAAAGTTGATTTTATTTTGCTAACTTGTGAAATTTTGGTGGAACTAACTCACTTGTTGCAGCTTCTTATTACTCACACAGAGCCAATAGGTGTTTTTCTTAATATGTTCATGCAGGACGAGCGTTGAAGACCCTTTTGTTTTATCTCACTAAGTCTTAGAAACACATTGCATGCTTAAAAGGAGTAATTGAACAAATCTTTTCTTGCAATCTAAGTCTTAGGAATATACTGCATTTCTTAAGGGACAATGGACATGTATGAACAAACACCTCAATTTTCTAAAGGACAATGGACATGAATGCCAAACACTTCATTTCATAAGGGACAATTTACAACTACAATCGTGTGTGTGCATAGCTTAGTTGCACCTTATTTTTCTTATAACGGGACAATTGAACCTTTGTTTGATGTGTTTGCTCTTACTTTTCTGTACTTCCTTTAGAAGGGCCTGCTTTTCGATTGCGCTTCATCCAAAAGGGACGACCCTAAGCGGAGTTTTCCTTTGAACCGCTATATAAAAGGGATAAGGCGAAAGCCAAGTCCTAACCAACGTCAGCCTTACCTTGTGGTGCCAAACTGAAAAGAGGTGTACTAGCTCTTTGTGGAAACGATTTTCACATTGAGCGAAGTGTTTGAAACTCTTAGTAGGATTGGTTAAAGCTTTTAGTAGCTTGTCGCATTGCTCGTAAGGCGTTGGTCCCTCAAAGTCACTAAGAACCAATCTAGATAGAGACTACCCGACCTACCTCCGAACATTGCAGTAATCATCAGTGCAAGGGAAATCGATTTAAACCCTTAAGACACTCACCATTGGCTCCCTTGAGAAAAGATAGTATTCCCTTGGACATAAAGCTCTTGTGACCTACTTGAGCTTTCCAAGGGGAGGGTGAGATATCCCTACCTATCGTCTCTCGCAAAGATACTAAATATCCGACACCTTTATGGAATGATATTTTTATCGACGGAGTATTAAGCTGTGAGCTGATCTACTGCAATGAAACCTTGTCTCTAGGGATAAAAAGTGCTTGTTATTGATTGCAACTGTATTAGACCTGTGAAAACATTGGGCTTGTTTGGAGCCTTGAACATACACTATCTGTTGTGTCAGTCCTTGTGCCTTTTTTGACCACTTGTTTGCTATGTTTTCTCTTGCCAAACCAATCCAATTAGAAACAGAAAAATTTTTGCCTTTGAAAAACATCAGACACTACTTCAGCGCTCCTGGTATTACAGCAGCTCGCCTTTGGTAAAACAGTAGATCGCCTTTGGTCAGCAGTAACCTACCTCTGGCAAAACTCTACTTCAGCACCCTTGGTATAACAGTAGCTCGCTTTTGGTCACTGTAGCTCGCCTTTGGTATAGCAGTAACTCGCTATTGGTAGCTCAGTCCATCGCCTCTGGCCCACAGTAGCACGCTTTTGGTAGCACAGTCCTGCGCCTCTGGTCAAACAGTATAGCGCCTTTGGTCCAGTACTTTGTGCATCAGAGTTTGTCCGTTTCTTCAAAACATCTCACAGATTCCCAGCATTACATTGTGTCCTAAGTGTATCCCATGGTCACCACTAGGCTACAGCAAACTATGCAGTTTAGGCAAGTTGTCCCTAAGAAGCACAAGTCACCCCCTCGCACACCACAATCAGGTCGTCTCAACATTACTCCCAAGGTGACTCCTAGTACACCCGCGGCAAAACCAATCAGCTCTCCAAACATGCCGCACATAGATGAACTAAGCAATCCTCATGAGGATAGAACCCCTTTGCTAAATGCACCGTAGTATACCACAGGTTTGCCTCCGGATTTTGTTCCACAAGGTTACATCGTAGATCAAGCCCCATCTCAAGAAGAGCGACACTTTGAAATAGGTCAATCCTCTCAAGCAGATGGGCAAGATCTTGATGAGTACATACAAGATCCTAGAGCTGTAGCCGCCTTTGATAAAATCCTTAGTGAGAACCAAGATCATTTCTTTCGCTTGCTTGCAGAGCAAGGTGCCAAGTTACCCCAAGATTTTGATTTATCCACTCTCAAGGAGAGCAACAACACCCAAGAAACCATACAAGCGGTGCAAACCATGTCCACAGTGACTACGCCCTTACCTACTCAAGGCTCGCAGTATAGGAATCCCCTTTTTCAAAACCCAACAGAGGAGAGGCCCGTATCACCACTTTTGACTCCTATGGAGATCTATCAAAACCAACAAGAAACTCTCCAACGTCAAGCAGAGTTAGCTAAGCAAGCCACCTTAGCTCGATCGAATGTGCAACCACCTCCTAAAGTGTCCACCCCGAGTGCAAGTGGAATCTTGGTTACCCCATCACGCATAGGTTTCCCACCCAATTATAATCCGGGGAACACTTATGTAGCCATGCAACAAGGGTCTCAACATATGCCACCTCCTATATCATCACACCTGCATGTCTCCCAACCAATTGGAGTCACACAGCCCCCAACCACAACATTCTTCTACTCTCATCCTCAAGCAACCCCAACCGTCGCAAATCACTTCTACCTATGTTCTTCCACCACAACATTCTTCTACTCTCATCTTCAATCAACCCCCACCGTCGCAAATCACTTCTACCTATGTTCCTCCTCCACAACGTTCATCCACGCTCAACTTCTTTCATACATTGCCTAGCCACTCTCAACATTCCCAACATCAGGTTTCCCAAAGCTATGTGCCACCATCACAACCTAATCAAACGCACTTTAGCTTTCCTCCCCCCAATACGTTCCTTCAACCATCGCAAAGCCAACATTCTTACCTAGCGCCACCTCCACCTCTGCCTAATCAAGGCCTCCAATTCCAACCCAATCTGAACCAATCATATAATCCATACAATCCCAATCAATCTTACGACCCTTACAATACCAGTGCGCATGGCTTACACTATAATCTTCCATATGGGCAACACCAACCACTCTTTGGACAACAGGAGATGTTACCAACCCCTCCCACGACTATGGAGCTAAAAATTGCGGAAGTGCAACAACAGCTATCTGATCTTACGTTTGGCCACACCAAAAAGACCTTCTCTTTAGAGGAAGTGTGTCCTTATCCTTTTGATCGGTCATTACCAATGATCCCTTTTCCTCAAAATTTCACTATTCCCAAGTTCGATAAGTACAAAGGAAAAGGTGACCCAAAAGACCATCTTAGGGAATTCTATCTCGCTTGCTTCGAGGTCTCTCACAACGACACATATCTTATGCGTCTCTTTCCTCGTAGTCTTGGAGGTCAAGCAATAGAATGGTTCTCACACTTACCTACGGGTATCAAGTCCTTCAACGAGCTAGCAGAGAAGTTTGCCACCCATTTTTCTTACAACGCCGAGCATGAGATTTCCATGACAGACTTATGCAACAATAAATAGAAGAATGGAGAAACTTTCATTTCTTTCCTCCAACGATGGAGACAAATGGCTAGTAAATTCCCTTTCAAGATTCCAGAGAAACAACTTGTTAGCATATTTGTGCAGAACCTCAACCAAGAGTTAGGTTTCCATTTGCAAATCCTTAGTGCTACAACCTTCGATGAAATCACATACAAGGGTATCAACATTGAGAAGGCCCTCATTGCTAAGGGTGTAGTCAAAATCTTTAAGGAGACGAAAGATAACACTTCTCATCAACAGCCGAACGATAAACCCAAATATTGGAACAAGAACAAAAACGTGGTCAATGATGGAGTGGTCGATACTAAGCATGTCCAAACATTGCAAACACCGCTGCAACTCTCCAAACCAAGTCAAGCTCCACCCCAACAACAATAGCAACAAAGGCAGCCTTATCCCAACCAACAGCAAAGACAACAAGAGTGGCCCCAACAAGATTACCCTCCGCGACGTCAATTTACTCCTTTGGGAGTGCCCATCGAATCGGTCTTACAGCAAGCTTTGCAAAAAGGGCTCGTCACCTTACCTGATGCTCCTCCTTATGGAGAACCTGTCTACAAAACTGCACATTACAGAGACAATGAGTATTGTGAGTTCCATAGGAGCAAAGGTCACAGAACTGCGTCTTGCATGAAGCTTAAGCACCTCATCCAAAACCTCATCGACGGTAATCAAATCACTTTTGAGAATGAATCACCAGCGCAACACACGAACAAGGATCTCGATATGTACAAGGAACCATTCCCTCATCATGGTCCACCTCCTCCTCAGGATAGGGGTAAAGGTATCAATCACGCATCCACGTCTTTCGATTCCATTGTAGGTCGTTTTGAAGAGAGTAGAGTGTCTACCCTCACAATCAAAGGCAAATCTACGGATTGTGCTGTTACTACTTGTCGAGGTCATGTCACCATCCGTGCACCTACACCTAGGCTTCCGGTTCAGTCTGATTATAATCTTGTCGAACATCTAGGGAGAACACCAGCACAGATCTCTATTTTGGACCTCCTACGGTCATCACCTGCACATAGAGTGGTGCTAGAAAAAGCCCTCCAAGAGTCTTCTGTTCCTAACAACATAGCAGTCACGGATTTCCAAGCTATAGTGGGTAATATTGCTTCGCCTTACAACGTGGTCTTCTCTGAGAAAGACCTCCCCTCCCATGATCCTTGTCACAATGATGCCCTCCATATTGAGGTTCTCATCCATAAGCGCAAAATCAAACGTATTCTCATAGATGGTGGTGCTGGTCTCAACATCTGTTCTCTAAAGTTACTAAAGCAATTGGGATACTCTAAGGATCACGTCAACACTGATCATAGTATTACAATCAAGGGGTATGATGATGCAGAATGCCGTTCAGAAGGTGTTATTCACTTGCCTATACAACTGGGCCCAGTCATGCTTGAAACTAGGTGTCAAGTTCTTGATATTGAGCTGCCTTACAACATTATCCTAGGCCGCCCATGGATCCATTCAATGAAAGCTGTCCCCTCCACATACCATCAGTCTCTAAAGTTCCCATACAATGGAACGGAGATCACCATCCCAGGAGATCCTAATCCTTTTGAATTTTGCCGTGTCTTGCAAGGAAGCTATAAGAATTGCAACCAAGTGCCTAAAAATGACAAAGCCCTTGAATCCCCTCTCTATGTTGACCCTGAAACTCTCATGCAAGCCTCTACAAGTGAGCCTACACCCCTCCCCAAAATCACCGCACGCGTCTGAGATATTGGCTTTGGCACTTATGATATCTCCGAATCTTGTTGTGTAGGGCGAATGCCTTTATCTCCAAAATCTTACGGCAAACCACCCATTGCTAAAGTTACCAAAAAAGTAGCTATTCCTCCCCCAACATTCCTAACCCAATTCCAACATGGACGGTTATTGGAAGAGGAAACTATTGAGGACATCTCTTCTTGGCTCTACAAGGAGAAAGAACCAGTCACGATACCAGTCAAGCAATATGGCAATGGCTTAAGGATAGTGAAAAACATGGGCTATAAAGGCAAAGGTGGCCTTGGGAAACAGAATCAAGGAACTATGGAGCCCATTGTGGTAACAAAGAAGCTAGACAAGAAAGGATTAGGATTTGGTAAGAAGGTACCGCGCGCCTTGGACATCGAGTATATCCTCGACGAGGTAGTTGACACCTTTCCCGCCGATACGACATCTACAGAGGATATCACCGATGACTCTTCCCTCCACATGACCAATCCATTCGCAGAATCCTCCATTTTTACACTATCCTCCGTATCCTTAACTTCCACCACTAGCACCCAGAATGTCACGCTTGTCTACGCTAAACTTATCGATTGGGACCAACAAGGGGCCCCCGTTATAGATGTATTTCAGAATGACGAAGCTCTAGCTGAGTTCATGGGACTTCGGGAAGGTATCCCTCTTGGCGATCACAAGGCAGGTTTTGTAATGGAATTAGAGCCCACGACTTATTTTGGTGAGAATGCCAAATCCTTCAGTCGCAAAAGTGCAAATAAAGAAAGATCTCCAGGTGAAAACCACACTGTGGCACCTCCTGATCATAAAATAGTAAAAATAAAAGACGTATCCAAAGGTGAAAACCCAACTGTGGCACCTGAGGATGGAGGATTTGACCTTCCCTTACCATCTAAGTATCAAGAGCAATCAGCTCTCCTAGTGGAAGATTCTACAGAGATCAACCTAGGCACAGAACAAAATCCAAAGACAACATTTCTCGCGGCATCCTTATCTGACACAGAGCACAAAAATCTTAACAACTTCTTCTTGCAACGAACCATCAACTTTGCATGGACCTATGCAAATATGCTAGGGCTAGACCCTAAGCTGGTAGTTCATTATCTCATAGTTGATCCCAAGGTGAAACCAGTCAAACAGAAGTTGAGAAAGATGCACCCACAGATAGCTCTCTTGGTGAAAGTGGAAGTACAAAAACTATTAGATGCAAAGTTCATACGACCTATTGACTATTCAGATTGGGTCTCAAACATTGTACCTGTGTCTAAACCTAATGGGCACATCTGCATGTGTAATGATTTCAGAGATCTCAATAAGGCATGTCCTAAAGATGACTTTCCACTACCAAACATTGACATTATAGTGGACTTGACAGCAGGTCACGAGATGCTTTCTCTCATGGATGGATTCTCGGGTTACAATCAGATAAGGATAGCTGAAGAAGACCAACATAAAACAACCTTTACCTGTCCTTGGGGCAATTATTGTTGGTGTGTCATGTCGTTTGGTCTGAAGAATGCAGGAGCAACCTATTAGAGAGCAATGACAGTGATCTTCCACGATCTCTTTCATCACATCATGGAAGACTATGTTGATGATATATTGGCTAAATCTTCTAGAGTGGATCACATACAGGTCTTAGGACAGATCTTCGACAGGCTTGAAAAATACCGAGTAAGACTCAATCCAAAGAAATGTGTATTCGGCGTAACATCAGGAAAGCTATTGGGATACATTGTATCTCGTAGAGGCATTGAAGTAGATCCAGCGAAAGTAAAAGCTATAGTGGAGATGCCTCCACCAAAGAACCTAAAAGCATTAAGGAGCCTCCAAGGAAGGTTACAGTCCATCAGGCGTTTTATATCACAGCTAGCAGATAAATGTCAACCCTTTCAACACTTACTCTGAAAGGATGTCTCATTTTGATGGGACAACAAGTGTCAGGCAGCGTTTGATCAACTTAAAGAGTATCTAGCTACACCTCCTGTATTGGTTCCACCAGTTGCGGACAAACCTTTGATCTTATACATCTCCACTACAAACTCGGCCCTAGGGGCTCTGCTAGCACAGAATGATGACACAGGAAAGGAGCATGCAATATATTACATTAGTAGAACCTTGGTGGGATACGAGCTCAGTTATTCACCAATGGAAAGGGCTTGTTTAGCAGTAGTGTTCGCCTCCCAAAAGTTGCGGCATTACATGTTGAACCAACACACTAATCTGATAGCCAAGATTGATCCCTTGAAGTATCTGCTGGCAAAAGCAGCTCTCACAGGCAGACTAGCTAAATGGGTTATGATCCTCAGCGAGTTCGATATTGAGTACACAAATCGTAAGGCAATCAAAGGACAAGCCCTCGCGGATCAACTAGCAGATGCACCTATGAAAGATACACATCCTATGGTAGCAGACTTTCCTGACGAGAATCTATTCACTCTTTCTAACTCCATAATGTGGAAGTTGTACTTTGATGGTTCTTACACACAGCATGGATCAGGAGCTGGCATCTTATTTGTTACACCTCAGAATGACTACATTCCAAAGTCATATCGGCTAGCATTCCCTTGCACCAACAACATAGCCGAGTATGAAGCACTCCTCGTAGGTCTCAATACAGCAGTTCAATGGGACATCACAGAATTACAAGTATATGGAGACTCACAGCTAGTCATTCGCCATGTCACAGATGAATACCAAACAAAGGATGAAAAGTTGGTCCCCTACAAACAACTAGTGGATGCCTATAAACCACACTTTTCTACCATCACATTTGAGCAAATTCCAAGAGAGCATAATAAAGCTGTGGATTCTATGGCTTCTATAGGGGCACTGATTGACATGCCTGCAAATACACAGAAGTGTGAATTCTTGATCGAGCAATTGTTGATACCAGCCGTCGATGTTCCTGTTACTGAAATCATCTACGAACTTGTTGGTCCCAATTCCCCATGGTACGACGATATCTATGAATACCTCAAGAACAATACCTTTCCCCCTGACCTATCATCCACCCAACGCAAAACCTTTATCCGTCGATCCTCTCGTTACATCATTCTGGGTGATACACTATATCGCTGGAGTCTCGATGGTATCCTCTTATGATGTCTTAACGCAGAAGAAGCCAAAGCTACCTTACGAGACATACACGAAGGTGTCTGTGGTGCGCATTCTACCGGTCCTAATCTTGCTAAGAAGATACTCAGAACAGGTTATTATTGGCCTACAATAGAGCAAGATGCTGCACAGTTTGCTAAGACGTGTCTACAATGTCAGCAGCATGGAGATTTGATTCACGCACCAGCTCATGAGTTACAACCTGTGACAACTCCATGGCCCTTTTCTCAATGGGGTCTCGACCTCGTAGGACAAATCCACCCTTCCTCCTCCAATGGCCACAAGTTTATCATTACCGCCACTGAGTATTTCACGAAGTGGGTGGAAGCCATTCCTATGACCTATATCACCGGTAAGCAAATAGCCAAGTTTATTCTAAACTACCTCATATGCCGGTATGGTATTCCCCAAGCCATTGTCACTGATAATGGGAGACCATTCAAGAACCAAGATGTTCGTGCCTTATGCATACAATACAATATCCAACATCGCTTTTCAACTCCCTACTATCCGCAGAGTAACGGCCAAGCTGAGGCTTCCAATAAAACCATTCTCAAGATCCTAAAGAAAACAGTCAATGAAGCTAGTCGTGATTGGCACTTGCAACTCAATCCCGCCCTATGGGCCTACCGCACTAGTATCAGAACACCAACTGGTGCCACACCATATGCCTTGGTCTTTGGCTCTGAAGCCATCCTACCTATAGAGGTCGAGATCCCATCCCTCAGAGTATCCATGCAGGACCTGATCGGCGGAGATGAGTATCGTACTTCCAGATTAGCTGAGCTTGAACTACTAGATGAGAGGCGCCTTGCCGCACTTAATCATCTCCATGTCTATCAAAACCGCCTCCAGCGTAATTACAACAAAAAGATCAAAGAAAGACGGTTTCAAGTTGGTGATCTTGTACTTAAGGAGAATCAGAGAAATCAAGCAGATCGAGAGAAGAAGGGTAAGTTTGAGCCTAACTGGTTAGGTCCCTTCATTGTGACAGCAGCATATGGATCAGGAGCTTATACTTTAGCTACACCTGACGACATTCCTCTAGATGAGCCACTTAACAGTGTCCATCTCAAGAAGTTCTATGCCTGATCCTCAGAGTATTCCCACAAAAAATCAAAAAAATCAAAAAAAATCAAAAAAATCAAAAAAATAAAAAAAATCCATCCTCTGGTGAAAACCTGGCAAATAGGCACCTTGGATAAGTACCATAGTGAAAACCTGGCAAACAGGCACTATGCGTAGAGTCAACATCCATCGTCTATCGAGTCCTGTCCACTCCTTGTCCAGTTCGCAACGCGCCTCATCCATCCACCCATAATAAAACCATTGACTTTGTTTGCATTTCCATCTCCCTATCTAGTATAGCTTGGAAATTTGTCAATGTCCATCGTCGTCTTCCCATGTCTTGGTCTGGGTCTACAGTTAACACTGTCTTGTCCTAGGTCAAGTCTTTCTGTGTCTTCTTCAGCAGTCACCCCTACAGTTTTCTCTACCAGAATGGGGGCAACTCTTTCCTTAGCTTCGGTCTAGGATTGGTTCCTTGTTCGTGGTTCGCAGCACATACTTCAATCTTGTCTCATTTCCATAGGTAACCCCCTTTAACGGACACAGAGTTCCTACGATAAGGCTGTTATCTTCTCAACGCTTTTTCTACATCATCACAATAACCAAAACTACATATTATCATCTTCTCACTCTTAAGGTACCTTGATCCCATGGATATGGGTATGTAGGCAGTCTGGAATATGAAGGACGTATCCAGTACTCAGGTACATAAGATCTCCCCCTTTCACCTGGCCCCGTTCATCACTCTATCCAGAACTACATATTTATCACGTTCATCTTCCATCGTAAGTGTGCCTTGATCCCGTGGATACAGGGTATGTAGGCAGTCTGGAATACGAAGGATGTATCCAGTACTCAGGCACACACGATCCACCATTCTCCACCCGTTTCAATCCATTTGCATTCCATCCTTCTAGTCTTCCGTTTGTCAAACTCCATTCGCCTCGACTTGACTAACTCAAGCAGCAAGCTAGCACATCCTTTCAAAGCAAAAGTCCTTAACAAACCTGAAGCAAAGCAGCTTTCTTCCAGAGTCATCTACTGTCCTGCATACCTATTGCCAACATCAGCTAAGTACCGCTTAACCAAGCCCTAGACCCACAAGCTTGTCTTCTGCGAAGTGTTCCATTGTCGAGACCAACACATGCGTCTCCTGTGACATGTGGCATTTCCTGCAGCAAGATATTGTCTTTTTAGGTAGATAGCCCCCTTTAACGGACACAGAGTTCCTACGATAAGGCTGTTATCTTTCCTATCCAATCTATCCTGAGCAACCTCTTTGGCAAGAGAATATGTTGGCTGTATGTTTACTTTGTAAGTCAGTCAATTTGTGTTATGGTTTATCTTTTGTTCCCTATTCCCGGGCCTATTCAAAGCTACCTTGATTTATCTATAATCTTGGTATGTTGCGATGCAGTACGGATTGGGGGCATAGTCATTGCTTTCTGTGTGCCGTGTTTGAGGAATGATCTCTAGCATCTTTCTTAGCATTCTATTTATCTTGTGTGTGTTACGTCCTAGCATCTTACATATTAATATTTCTTCTTGCATTTACATGTATTGAAGTTTATTTTATGTTCAAGACTATGGCTTATGCACATGTTCCAACAAGGTTATATTATGTCTAAGGGATCTAGGTTCAAACCGTTTGCTTGCAGAGTCAACGTCCACGCACTCGGATATTACTGCACCTTGGTCTTTCATACCTTGGTGGCGAACTATCCACGTGCTATATCAAACTAAGGATTGCTCTTTATATACAAATGCGAAAGCCATTGCAACAAGCTCATTCATGCATTTCCACATCCTTTATATCGCTTTCATTGCAGTAATCGATCAACAGTCTCCATCTCCTCCTGTTCTCCTCTCTGGTGCATATCTGCAAAACCCACATGTCAGATATCACTAGTCATCACATCTATATCAGCATATATCTCTATCATCATACATCTATAAGCATCATATAAACAATATATGTCATCACATGAATCCATAATCTTACATACATATCATCACATCCATAACATCAAAGAATGCATACACAAAAAGCATGGACAACAGTGAGTCGAATAGATCATATATATATATCATGTAATGGTCATCATAATACAAAGTGTCTGTGTCTACATCAAAAATACAAATGTGTATACACCCAAATATACACCAATATAGTACATCTAGGCTATCAAGAGCCCTCAAAATATACATCAGAATGCACATAGGCATCTGTCCAACAATAATACAATATGATACAATATACATGAATATGCCCTAGTGGGTCGAGCTGCCCTCCTGCTGTGGCCCCTGGCCTCCCCCTGTGCTCGGTGGAGGTCCCCCTGATGGTCCTCCTCCTCCCCCTAGCGGCAAAAGTGGCCCTCTGACCGAGGACGCTGACTGCCCTGTCCTCCGGGATCCTGATGCCCCTGACCTGCTCCTGTCTCTATAGCTCAGTGCCTGCTGAGCTGCCGGCACCGCACCCACATACAGCCCCCTGTAATACTCTGCCTCCCGGCCAGCTGATACCAGCTCACCCTGCACTCAGACGAGCTCACTGTATAGGGTCCTCTGGTCTGCACCCAGTGCACGGCGTGCCTCCTCTCTCTCCCGCCTCACTCTAAAGAGTGTAGCCTCTGCTGTCAGCCGTAGCTGTACCTCGGCATCTCTCTCTCGTCTGGCCTGTGCTACCACCTCGGTGTCGGCTGCTGGTGCAGCCGGTGGCTGCATCTGTGCCTGTGCCTGTGCATGCACCTGGGCCTGTAACTGCCTGTATGCCTGCACCTGTGCCTGTAGCTGTGCCTGCACCTGTGCTAGGGCTGTCTAGGCGGCTGTGGCTGCCTGTGTCTGTGCCTGGGCTGTGGCCTCTGCCTGTCTCGCCTCTGCCCGTGCTGTATCCCTATCTCTCCTTAGTCTGACCATCCGGAGCTCTAGTCGAGTCCTCCGGGCTATCTCCTCCTGCAGCAGTCGCTCGGCCCTCTGCAGCTCAGTCTCTACGACTGGGCCCAATGCCTCTGCCATCTCAACATCCTCCTGCTGGCCACCTGCCTGCTGTCCACCTGCCTGCTGTCTGGCTGCCCTGGCCTGCCACCTCATCCTGGCCTCTCCGCCAAGTACTAACACCTCTCCCACTGCCCCTACTACACCTGGTGTAGTCAATCTCATCGGCCTGTGAGTCTGCCAGTACTGATCATACTTTGGCAATGTCCCTGGGTCTGCTAGCCCTGTGTCCCAATCCCATCTCACGGGGATCAGTCCCCACACCTCTGCTAACGCTGTCGCCACTGGGATCACTGCGTCCCAGTCTCCAGTCTCTCTCCGCATCCTGGCATGTGTGGCCTCCCCCACTGGTAGCCCCTGTGGTAGGCCAAACTGTCTCAGTACCTGCTTGGGAAGATATCTCTCTATCATATCTGTCCGTCTACCGAACAGATAGCGAGCCTGTCTGCAGTACATGAGCTACTCGTGCTCATCCGGCCACTCCTCGCACAATAACCACAACCTCCAGATGAATATGTCCATCTCGTTAATCTATCGCCGCCAGTAGCTGACAGATCCCATCCTCCTGTGTGTCATCACCCCATCATACAGAAACGCATACGGCTCCCCTCTGTCTCGGTGGCGCTGCGCCATGGGTCGAATGACTGGAATGTGCTCCCACGCCCACACCTGTAATAGAGTCACCCCTGCTGAAAGGCTCCTACCTCTCCTGTATACACAGTAATGCATATCATGGTACAGCTGGCCTAACACGCAAGGCCCCCACGCGTACTGTCTACCATGGGTGAACATCCTAGACAAGACTGTCCCCCAGCCAACTGATAGGCCTCTCGATCTCCTGTCCGGACACAGGAAGCTGCCAATCAACGATGCCACGATCCAACGGATCCTGTCGCAGAGTCTCGGGACGTCTGCCCATCTGATCTCCCCATAATCTATCCATAGGTAGTCCGTGCAGAAAACCTCCTCCAAGCCTGCCTGGCCTCGTGCAGGGTCAAAATCAACAATCTCCCCGTCTATCCGGATCCGCAGGATGCGATATACATCCTCCAAAGTCACTGTGGCCTCCCCTGTCGGGAAGTGAAACGACGAAGTCTCACTGTGGTATCTCTCCACGACTGCTGTCACTAGGACGAGATTCACCCTAATGTGTGTGAGGTGTGCCACATGCCATAGCCCGGCATGCTCCAAGAATGCGTCCTCCTCCCAGGTAAGCTGAACAACCTCATGCGCAATCGCGTGGTGTCGCTCCCGCGACATCAACGGTGGCAAAATCCTCTGCATCCATAACAAATCACGTGTCAGTTCTTCCATAACCAAATCCTCATCATCCTATCTACCCCTGGACTCTGCTATGCAACCCCCACCTTGCCCTTTCCTCTTTGGTAGCCTCACTCTTCTACTTGCATCCTAACTTTTTCTTCTATTCACACCAAAAGCGCTTAGTTTTATACAAACGCGCTGTCCCTCTCCCCCAACCGCGCCTTCCTGTTCCAACAACCGCGCTTTGATGTTTGAACCAAATGCGCCTTGTTTTTCCAACTGTGCCATTCTGCCATGCCAACCGCGCCACTCTGTCATACCAGAAGCGACGCGTTTTCTTCCCCTTCCCCCCGCTTGCGCTGCGCTGCCTAACCAAAAGCGCTACACTGCCTAGCCAAGCGCGCTGTGGGATTTTCCAACTGCACTCCGGCGCGGACACCGAACACCAAAGGCGACTTGATTTTACTAGTCACGCTGCAGGCGACTACCAGCCGCTCTGTGTAGCGCCAAAAGCGCGCTAGACGGCTACCCGACGCGCTGCAACAACCTAAAGCGCTTTTGGCTAAAATACTACACCCTGCCTAAATCTAGCCCTAATCTACCCCTAATCGACAAATTCAAAGGGGGTTTTCGGTCACTTACCACTGCCGGAGCTCCTGCTGGCCTCCCATAGGTCTGCACCAGCTCCGCCCGATGTCTATGCACTGGTATCGGCATCTCTCCGCGCTATCTGCTCACCTCTCTCTCAACTAAGCTTAGAAGCTCTTCTCTCTAAAAATAGAATCTCAATGGGTGCAAATGAGGATTGTGGTCCCCATGGGACCTATTTATAGGGTCCCCACCCTTGGTTTTTCTTTCCCCACCCATTTTCTACTTTTCTTCCCACCTCGCCTATCTCCAACAAATCTTCTAGTCGAGCGTCAACACAGTTCTTCTGTCGCTTCCCTATCTTTCCTCTCAAGGGGGCACCCTACGCCAGCTACGCTGGGGCAACTACCTACACTGGGGCATCAGTAAATTGTATCACATCTTCAACAATCGATTTTCTTTGACGCAACGCTACATGCTGCATTGCATCAAAGAGGGGCAAAATGTAGACACCCTAAAATGACCAAGTCGTCGCATCACTTGCATTTCGTCATTTCTTCCTAATCACCCGCATTTCAACATTAATTAAATAATCTAATTATTTAATTAATTTCACCAAATTCTTCTAAATCACAAAATTGTGACATTAATTAAATAAATCCTCTTTATTTAATTAATTAAATTAAATTCCTCTATATTCTTCCACAATTAAATAATTTTAATTATTTAATTAGATAATTATCCTCTTTCAAAAAATTAAGTCTACATTAATTAAATATATCCAATTATTTAATTAATTCAACAAATTCCCTCTTATCTACAATTAAATAATTCTTAATTATTTAATTAAATCAAATTTATTCTTCCAAAATCATGCACAACAATTAAATAAATTTATTTATTTAATTTGCTTTTAAATATTCTAAATTAAATAATTCTAATTATTTAATTACTTCTTCCAAAAATATCTTCTCTAAATTTAAATAAATCAATTATTTATTTAAATTGCTTTTTCTTCTAATTTGAGTTATCTCTAAAATAACTCAAGCTTTCTTGCTCATCAATTAAATATTTCTATATTTAATAAAGCAAAATATCTTCTTTTCTCATGCAAATCTCTTCTTTTTATTTTAAATCACTTAACTGATTGCTTTATTCTTTTAATTGATTTATCTCTTCAATTAACTCATTCTTCTATTCTTGATAACTCCTCTCATGCAAAAGCAAGCAAGACACGTGTCTTCTCCTCATTCGTTGCACATTCCTCAACTTATCTCCTCCATTGATTCTTCTGAATTATCTGGACCCTTGATCGATCTCCATTGAAATCTATATAAACCCCCCTCATCTCCTTCATTCTCTCTCTCTTCGATCGTATTCTCAGGGATACTTAACAGAACTTCGAGCATACACAACGCGTTGATTGAGCACTATAACGATCTTTTGACATTGATCTCTTGAGCACATACTTGCTTGTTGCAGCCATGGCTTTGCAACTACATTGAGCAATCCACATATCTCCAAAAGGGAACAATACAGGTTTTGGTAAGAGCTTCCATTTGTCTTTGATTTGCGATTTATGGCTTTTACTTAGATTCGTTTCCTTTATGTTATTGGGTTCTTTGGTTTTATTTAGTTTAGATTTAATCCATTTTTCCATATACACAATGGTTATTGAGCTTCATTGGAACTGTACTTCATGCATTTGTTAGATGCAATTATATTAGTTCATTCCTAGCAGTGAGCCACCTCTTCTTCTCTTTCTATTTTAGTGGGCAGTGAGTCCACCTGAAGTCAACATTCTCCTTTTGGGTAGTGAGCCCTTTGTAAGTTGGTGTTGTTACTACTTTATATTGTGAGCTAATCCTCATCGTGGTTTTCCCTTCTTCAGTTTTCTACACAAAAATCTAGTACTATCTTGTGTTTGATGTTGTTATGATTTTGTTTATGTTATTTTCTTTTCATGCTTAATCATCATAACAAGTTTAAGAGTTAAGTAAGATAATGTGGATCTAAATGTTTTTGAGGGTTTAAAGTTTTAAATACAACTGATTCACCCCCTGTTGGCAAGAGACATTGCTATGTGAATGTTGTCATTGATGGCAACAAGGAAAAGAAGATATCACTCTGAAAGACCAACTTGATTTAGCAACAAGGCACAAGAGTATTCAAGATCGGAAGGCCAAAATGACTAAGTATGGACAGTATTCAGAGTAAGGGACAAAAAGTGGATCAGTATGCCTCCGTAGATGAAGACCGGCAAATACAAATCAGGTATGATGACTCATAACTATGTGATGATGATTCAGTCTAGTATTCAAGTCATGACTTCCTCTAGAAGTCATGTGAAGAAATTGTCCAAGTCTGGATAAACAGAGGTAGAACAAAGACAGTGAACAGGGCATAGTATAATGGTCCGCATTCCTCTGCAAATGCATATTGTGCTTTGTAGTTCTGAAGGTATGTTAAGTGGTCAGTAATGAACATTGGATATGATTTGTGAGGTCCCATTTGGTCCACAGTGCAAGTTGTGATGTGACAAATGAAATTGTCAAATATGTTCTTAAAGAACAGGCCGACTGGTATGTTAGATTTTTATGCGAAGAAGATATAATGTTTAGATAATCAATTTGAGTGGTCTTATGACTAAGGCTGACCCATATGAAGACTTGTTCATGATTTTTTAAGTCCGCATTAGAGATTGTACATAAGAACATGCTAACAGAGTATGATATATTGGCTTACACATTTTCTTGTTTAGTTTACCGACCTGATCAAGTAACAATTCTTGATGCGGATATATATATCTGATGGATTCAAGTTTTGAGAGGTATTGTATTGTGATGTGATGCAAATGTGAATGTGTGATATGTGAAGAAGAGTGATTGTATAAGAGCAAAAGAAGAGAGATCTTGTTCCTATGTACAAACAGTGCAGTGAAATAGAGAAGACAGAGATGAAGAGTTTTGAGACAGTATTTATGTGCTTCATTGGAGCTGCAACCATGCATGTGTAGATGCAGTTTGAGAAGTTCATTTTGGGTAGTAAGTCCTGTAGGTAGTGAGCCATTCTTCTTTCCTCTTTCTTTCTCTAGGCAATGAGCCTGCTTTGGCAGTGAGCCTTTCTTGCAGTGAGCATTTCTCTGGGCAATGAGCCCTAAGGGAGTGAGCCTTCTTGTAATCTAATATTGTGCTATATTAATATATTGTGAGCTAACACTCACCGTGGTTTTTCCCTTTTTGGGTTTTCCACATAAAAATACTAGTGTTCATGTGTTATGTCTTTATGGTTGTTATTCCTTTGTTTATTCTACTTTCATATTATTAACTTTGGATAAATAAATTTGTGAAGTAGTTTTGTGGAATACTGATTCCCCCCCCCTCTCAGTATTCCTTATTCTCAACAATTGGTATTAGAGAAAGGTTCCTTGGAAGAAGTCTAACAGCTTGAGGAAGATATAGGGTAGTGTAATCATGGTAGCAAGAAGATTTGGAAATTATGAAAGTAACAAGGAACTAGAAGCAGCCCTTATTGATCTTGAAAAATCTGAAGCAAATATCAGGGTTTTAAAAGCTAATATTCAAGAAGTTGATGAATGCATCCTAAAGCTAAGACAACAAGTCAAAAAGTTCAAAGAGAAAAGGAAGGAGCTAATTGATCAATTAGATGAAGCACATGAGTTTCTAAATGGGTTAAGACTTAAAGTTGAAAAGAAGGAAGAAATTGAAAGGCCTCTGAATCAAGTTGTTAAGGACAAATTAGAGGAGTGTGAAAAATTGGGCAAAGAAGTGCTACTTCTAAAATTTGATTTGGATGTAACCAAGAGCTATGAAGAAAAGTTTAAACTAAGTTCTACAAAGCTTGATGAGGTGATTGTCAGTCAAAGGAATGTTGATGATAAGCAAGGTCTAGGATTTGAGAAAGGAGAAAGCTCAAAATTAAGTCAAAAAAACACTGAGTTAAAACAAAATAGAGGAAACTAGTTCAAAAATCAAAGAAGAAGACCTAGAAGAACTTCGGTCAGACAGCCAAATGCTCAAAGGTATCCATCTTTCAATGGCCATTATTTTAGCAATAAGTTTGGTCATAAAGCTACTCAGTGCAAGAGTAGAATAAACCAAAATCAAAATGTTCCATCCTTTTCTAGTCAATGTTTCAATTGCAAGAAAATTGGTCACAAATCAAATGAATGTAGAAATCTGGTAATGAATGATTCCCATAATGCAAGGAATAGTTAATCATTCAATGGAAAGTGGTTTGCATGCAATAGATTTGGACATATGGCTAATCAATGCAAATCAAGGACAAGGAAACATTGTGTGCTTCAATTTCAACAAATTTGGACATGTTGCAAGATTCTGCAGAAGCAAGAATGTGAAGAGAAATTACTATGCTGAAGAAAGGAAAATAGAGTAGAGGAATGATAAGGGAAAATAAAAGGTTGATCTAGTTGAAACCAAGAAGGAAATGGACATGATCTAGATCAAGAAAGAAGTAATTAAAGAAGAGGATAGATCTTCACAAGCATTTGGTACATATACTTCCTCCGAGGAGCAAATTGGGAGCTCTAGCTCAGGGGGAGTAGTGTTGAAAATTCAAAAACCCCTAGCTAGTTAGTTAGTGCTGAAATCAGGCATGAAGATATGATAAAAGGAATCACATGAAAAATCCTTTGAATCAAGTTTCGGAAGAAAAGGACCAATTGCAAAGATTTGCGGAGTGATCTAAAGAGTCTGTGGCTGTCAGGAAGGTGTTCAATAGCTTTTTGTAAAATGACATTAATGACAGTTAGGTTTTGGTATGCGAAGGTTAAAAGGAGTTGTATTCAAAGGAAAAATCATTCTGTATTCCATGCACTCAAGAGACTAAGGCAAACCAAAGAAAAATTCAAGGCAACTACGGCATTCTCCAAAGGACTTTAAATCAAGATCAAGGAAACCCTAATTTGGTGAAAGAGGTATTTACAATTTGAAACCCTACTATGAAAATTAAATTTCTCTAGGAAAATGTTTACTCCTCACATAATCAAGATAGGAAAAATGCCTCGCCCCAAGTTTAAGAAATAATTCTTCAAATCATTGGAAAACGATCTGCTAGGAGCATTCTCAATTACTCCACATGGGGTCATGCATATGGAAGATATCAGAGCATACATTCATACTAGTCTAGAAGAATATGATCACATGAAGTTAGGAAACTTGTATTTGGATGAACTGACTACTATAGACATTGTGCTGAAAGATGATTACCAAGTTCTAGGAGAAAAGAAATTTGACACCTGGTTAGACTTTCCCACAATTCTGACTAATGCATGGGTCAAGCTTATTCTAAGTAGAATTCATGATGAATCTTTATGGCTTGATGAACCCTATTTGATAACTAAAGAAGCCATTAAAGTTGTAACCGATATGAGCTCCATCGGAAGGGCCCTAGGCATAAAGAAAATAAAGAACAATGTGGTAATGCAGCTAACAGGAGCCAAACTTGAGAAGAATGGCCTTACAGTGAATGATATCAGGGATCCAGTTGTCAAATTTGCTTCAATGATTATTGGATACAAAGTATACTTCTCCAACAAAGATAATTTTGTATCTGCATTAGCTATATACACAACATATGATATGATCAAAAACAATACGGACTATGACCTTTGTGAATTGCTCCGAAGTGAACTAATGGAGAACTTGAAAAGAACAAAAGAAACCAATCATCATTTCAAGTATGGAACATTGATTACATACCTACTCTTTTACTTCTTGAGAGAACTACCTGGTGTAGCAAATATTGTCTGGCTTGAACACATACCTATAGCTGCTCAAATAAGAAATCACTTACTAAGTTTGGGTAATGCAGATATACAAAATGAAATCATATGGAAATGTTTCAAAGATTTTCAACAGAAAATGGTAAGAAGGTTCCGGATACCTTAACAAGTAGTGATAAAGTATGAAAAGGATATTGTATTCATGGTGGATAAAGACAAATGCTTCATGGAAGCTATGGAACCAAGAACTGTATGGGTTCTTGCACTTGGTTATGAAGTTGAAGAAGATGTCTTGACTGAATTAGCTGATGCACTACTAAGTAAACCTATTGATCCCAAAGAAGATAGATTTGGGACATTCTTAGAATTATCTTCCAGAATGTTGATAGAATCTGAGTAGTCAGAGAAAACATCAGATGAACAATTAAGTAAGGCAACAACCAGTCTAGAAGGATCAAAGTCCATAAGTGCTCCGAGAGAATGGACTTTAAGCACTCTAGAAAGGAGAGATAAGAAAACTGAAGAAAAGAGACTAGCATCTAGTCTCATAAAAAGATCAAGGACCTCATCCATAATAGATACCACAACTGAAGAAAAGAAGAGAAAGAGAGTTTCATTTTATGAAGAAAAAGTGGCAAGAGACACTGTTGCAAAACCTTTGGAAAAGCTACAAAGTGCACAAATCTCAGATCTACCCAAGTTTCTTCAAGAACCAATAAATTTGAATTCCCTGTCTCCATAACAGAAATTTGAATTAGTATCATTTGCCCAAGCAAAGGCACAAGAAGAATTGATGAAAATTCACATGCAAGACAATAAGCTCATTACAACAATATCTAGTATACTTGGAAATTTGTCACCTGATTACCAGAAAGATACAGTGATATCATCTACAGATCAACTAAAAGGTGTGATAAGATCAATCAGTAATCATTTTGAATCCTTTGAAAAATCTGCAGAAACAAAGGTTAGAAAAGAATTTGATGAGAAAAGACTAGCAGAGTTGAAAACCATGTTGATCAATGATAAGATCTCTTTGGATCAAGGAATTAGAAGTATTCAAAATGCCATTAAAGAAGTTGGTGACATATATAAATTTTGTTTATCCTGGCTAGAAGTCACAAAGAAAACAACAAAAAAGATCAAGGATTTGGAGCAGAAACTGTTGAACACATCCAAGCCATTTGATTCGGTAGTAGAATCAATTAGTAGCAAGGAAAGTCAAGTCATCAACCTTCATAATGACTTGAGCAATCTAATAAGTGAGAGGAATCAAATCAAAACCAAAATGTGTCAACTGATAGAACTAATCAGTCGTAAGTTAGACTCAATGTTTAATCTTGTAGCTGAAGCACAAATAGCTTCAAATACTGATACACCTTCTGATCCTCACCAGGTAGTGACCATAGTTTTTCTACTTAGTGGTCATATTCAAATTTTGGACAATGCTAAGAAAAGATGGGATTGCGAGTAGATTAAAATTAAGAACATATTCAATGACATCCTGCAGCACATGTAAAATTAAGTTGAATATTGTACTTGTAAATATGCGGCAAAGTACAACAATTTTTTGAAGTATTGACAATTTTTGACTTCGGAACCTACACCTTTGCCATTGATGTCAAAGGAAGAGAAGAAGATTAGTGAAAAATGGGTAAACATCTCAGGGGGAGAAGAAATATAGAGTGTATATAGAAAGGGGGAGCAATCAAGGTAGTCAATCATTTTCACTAAGTGTTGCCATCAATGCCAAAGGGGGAGATTGTTGGCAAGAGACACTGCTATGTGAATGTTGTCATTGATGGCAACAAGGCAATGAAGATATCACTCCAGAAGATCAACTTGATTTGGCAACAAGGCACAAGAGTATTCAAGACCGGAAGGCCAGAATGACTAAGTAGGGATATTATTCAGAGTAAGGGACAGAAAGTGGATCAGTATGCCTCCACAGATGAAGACTGGAAAATACAGATCAAGTATGATGATTCATAGCTATGTGATGATGATTCAATCCAGTATTCAAGTCATGACTTCCTCTAGAAGTCATGTGAAGGAATTGTCTAAGTCTAGACAAATAGAGGTAGGACAAAGACAGTGAACAGGGCACAGTATAATGGTCCGCATTCCTCCACAAATGCATATTGTATTCTGTAGTTCTAAAGGTATGTTGAGTGGTTAGTAATGAACATTGGATATGATTTGTGAGGTCCCATTTGGTCTGTAGTGTGACTTGTGATGTGACAGATGAACTTGTCAAGTATGTTCTTAAAGAACAGGTCGACTGGTATGTTAGATCTTTATGCAGAGAAGATGTAATGTTTGGATAATCAATTTGAGTGGTCATATGACTAAGGCTAACCCATATGAAGACTTGTGCATGATTTTTTAAGTTTGCATTAGAGATTGTACATAAGAACATGCTGACAGAGTATGATATATTGGCTTACACATTTTCTTGTTTAATTTGCCGACCTAATCAAGTAACAATTCTTGATGCGGATATATATATCTGATGGATTCAAGTTTTGAGAGGTATTGTATTGTGATGTGATGTGAATGTGAATGTGTGACATGTGAAGAAGAGTGATTGTATAAGAGCAGAAGAAGAGAGATCTTGTTCCTATGTAAAAGCAAAGCAGTGAAACAGAGCAGACAGAGATGAAGAGTTTTGAGACAATATTTATGTGCTTCATTGGAGCTGCAAACATGAATGTGTAGATGCAGTCTGACTAGTTCATTTTGGGCAGTGAGCCATTCTTCTTTCCTCTTTCTTTCTCTAGGCAGTGATCCTATTTTGGCAATTAGCCTTTGTTGCAGGGAGCATTTCTCTGGGTAGTGAGCCTTCTTGTAATCTGGTATTGTGCTATATTAATATATTGTGAGCTAAAACTCACCATGGTTTTTCCCTTTTTGAGTTTTCCACGTAAAAATCTTGTTGTTCATGTGTTATGTCTTTATGGTTGTTGTTCCTTTGTTTATTCTCCTTTCATATTATTAACTTTGGAAATTGGATAAATAAATTTGTGAAGAAGTGGTTTTGTGGAATACTGATTCACCCCCCCTCTCAGTATTCCTTATTCTCAACAACCCCCTCTTAGTATTCCTTATTCTCAACACCCCCCTCTTAGTTGTCTTGTGCATTCAACAGGAAGACCATGTGTTGAATAAAACAAGGATAGTAGTTCATACCACCAAGGGAGAAATGATAGGAGTTTCTACCGCAACAATAGAGGGAGTCATAATTCTTACCGCAATCAAGGATACCAGAGGGAAGGAAGAGGATTTGATAGGAGATCATTTAGAGGAACCTATTTTCAAGTTTGGAGGAAAAGAACATTGAGCATTGAATGTCACCAAGAGGCTCTTGCTGAAGGAGCAGTAAATAATGGAGAGATAACTTATGCGGAGGAAGAAGAACCTACTAAATCACTAAGTTTAATAGAGAAACTAGAAGAGGGTGAAACATTGATCTTGAAGAGAGTTGTGTTGTAGAATTGAGGATCCAGTGCAAGAGAAAGTTTGTGTAATCATGTGCAGAGAATAACAAATTGAAATGTAGCAGGAAAAGGGCATGTGCGGAGCATAACATAAAAGGGAAGTTCATATTTCAGAGAAAGAAGGCATGACAAGGGATTCTACTGGGAGAGAAAGGGAACCAATAAATCATACCAGAGTAAAGTAAATATGGATAAAGAAATAGAGAAAAGTATAGGAGCAGTGTATGCGGAGAAGAAACTAGAAGATTTTGATGTATGTGGAAGGAGTTAGAGTTTGAACTGGAGGTTAGAAAGTACCGTAGAGGGAATTCAAGATTGTATTAAATGAATCAAGGAAGAAAATGATTGCTTCATATTGTTAGGGGATGCTAAGGCTATTTGACTCTTGAGTGATTGAAGTGGTATTGATCCTAAGGTAGCCTACATGTGTTGTCAATAGAACGTTGAACTTTGTGGAAGTTGCAACTTGTAGCTAGACCATCGAACCACCGCAAGTGAAGAACTTGAGGAAGTCCACAAAGGACCTGTATAGACCTCCGATCATGAGGTAGTGCAGTGATTTGTGAACATATCACCAAACTTGAGGTAGTTTGCATGGATGAATTGAATAGACCGCTGACCCTAAGGCAGTTGCAAGTACCTATGAATAGACTGCTAAACATATTCTAAGAGACAATATTGATTCTAACAAAATATAGGCCAAATTGAAGAGGCTCACTTTTCAATTAACCCTGAGAGTCTGATGCAAGAGCATCAGGAAGCCATTCAGTGAATTAAAATAGTAAATGTTGAGTTGCAGAGTTCCAGGAAGTGACAATGGGGACTACCGCATTTTTATTTCAAAGCTCATGGAGAAGGATTTAGTTTCTATGACATGACATCTACATCATATTTAGATTTCATGAGATTTGGATTTGCCTATAGAAATTTATAGCTATCAGAAGATCATCAGCTTTCACTAAGCTGAGCAATCAGCATTCAATTGAAGCATACAAGGTTTATGGAGCACTTCCGTGACTTGTGGAGCCAAATGGAACATCAGTCAAGGTAATATGGGACCAGATAAACCATCATTGAGAATTGCATCAAGTTTCATTCATTTGTGAAGTACTACCAAGAGTTGTAGGCCGACCTACTTGTTTCCTACACATTTCATGTGGCAATTTACCTTTAGACTGACAAGATAATGTTTTGAAGACTTGTGGAGGATATAAATGAAGGATAGAAGCTTGTTTCAAAAGAAGAAAGAAGTGTGTGAAGAACGTGTGCGAAAAGATGAGTAGTTTGGAAAATGGAGAGGTGTTTTAAGCCTAGAAGCCAGCAGAGTAGGAGCAGAAGATAGAGTAGGGAGTAAAAGGAGATATAGAGCAGAGAATATAGAAGGAGAAGAAGAAAGAAGACATAGGAGAATGATATTGTGTTCTATGAGTATTTTGTAAGCCTGGGCTGCGGCCTAGCACATGAAAAACCCTAGAGGCATATGTAATGAGGTTTGGAATTATAATATAATGAGAAGTGATCTTTTGAAGGTTGGGTTTTTCCCTTTGAGGGTTTTCCTAGGATAAATCTTGTGTCCTATGTTTGTGATTATCTCTTATCATTCTTTTGTTAGTTGTATGTTGTTGTCACATCTTTGTTACGATCATGGTGTTGGTTGTTTAAGGCTGCAAGGCTGGACAGTCCTTTATTGGACCCTCCTACCTTGACTGCATCATTATGGATTGTTTGAGTGGAGCAAAGTATTTCACAAAGATAGAATTGAAGAGTGGATATCATCAGATCAGGATCAGAGAAGGAGATGAGTGGAAGACTACATTTAAGACAAATGAAGGATTGTATGAGTGGTTAATGATGCCTTTTGGATTAACTAATGCATAGAGTAATTTCATGAGTTTGATGAATGAGGTTTTGAAGAAATTCTTGGGTAAGTTTGTTATTGTATACTTGGATGATATTTTGATTTTTAGTAAGACAAAAGAACATTTGTGGCATATTAAACAAGTATTGCAGAGGTTAAGAGATGAGAAATTGTTGATAAACATCAAGAAATGTAGTTTCATGAAGGATGAGTTGGTATATTTGGGATTTGTGATATTCTCAGAAGGATTGAAGATGGACCCTGAGAACGTTATACCAATTGTTGTGTGGCCAACACTTGTGAACATTGGAGAGGTAAGATCATTTCATGGACTAGCAAGTTTCTACTCGAAGTTCATCAGAAATTTTAGTATTGTATGCACACCGATGACAGAGACAATGAGAGGTGATAGGAAGAATTTTAAGTGGACATTAGGAGCAAATAAGAGTTTTGAATTGTTGAAGTAGAAAGTGATAGAGCAACCAATATTAGCCCTACCAGATTTTAACAAAGTATTTCAAGTTGATTGTGATGCTAGTTGAAATGCAACAGGAGTAGTTTTAATTTAAGAAGGTAGACCAGTAGCATATTTCAGTGAGAAGTTGAATGATGCAAGGAGAAGATATTAAGTTTATGATCAGGAGTTCTATGCCATAATTCAAGCCTTGAAGAAGTGGAGACATTACTTGTTTCCTAAAGAATTTGTGTTGTATATTGATCATCAAGCTTTACAATATTTGAATAGTCAAGGAAAATTGAATCAGACATATGAGATGGGTAGAGTTCATGCAGAGTTACACATTTGTATTGAAGCACTGGAGTGGGAAGTCAAACAAAGTTGCAGATGCATTAAGTAGAAGAAGGAATTTGCTGACAAAGATGAGGATAGAAGTATTAGGATTTAAGGAACTTAATCATATGTATGAAGAAGATCTTGATTTTATAGAAGCATGGAAAGCATATAAGGAACCTGTTGTGATAGATAGAATTAAGTGGTTGGACTATTTCATTCAGGAGGATATGTTGTTCAAAGGAAATCAATTATGTGTACCTAGGAGTTCAATGAGAGATAATTTGATCAAGGAGAAGCATAGTGATGGGTTAGTAGGAATTTGGGATCTAATTTTACAGCAACCTAAGTTTGGATACAATAATTTAGTGAATAGAAGTACATGGAAAACACTATTTGAGATTGTGACAAGAGTACAACCTAGAGGAGTTGTAGAGCTGAGAGACATTAGTACGAAGAACAAGAGAAGTGTAGAGGTAGAAGAATCTGCAAGATACATGGAGACACTATATAATCAAGTCAGGAAGCATTTGGAGGAGATGAATGGTAAGTATAAGGAGAAAGTAGATGAGAGGAGGAGACATAAAGAATTTTTAGTTGGAGATGAAATTATGGTATATCTAAGAAAGGAGACATTTCCAATGGGAACCTACAACAAGCTAAAGATGAAGAAGTTTGGACCATGTAAGATTCTTAGGAAGTTTGATTCATGGAATGCGTATGAAGTGGAGCTACCAGAGACATTTGGTATATCACCTATATTCAACATTGCAGACCTATATCAATATCATGAAGGAGAGCCAAGTGATAGCATTGAAGATGGTTTGAAGAATCAGTTACGACAATAACAACTAGAGCAGATAGAGCAAATCTTGGACAATAGAGTTGGACACAACACTAGAGGTAAGAAGTATAAAGAATATTTGGTAAAGTGGAAAGGAAGACCAGAAGAAGATTCAGCATGGATATCTTAGGCTAAGGTAGACCACCTTGGTTTTCCTCTAGCCCCAACAAAGTGAGGGACTCACTTTTTTCAACAACCCTAGGTGTTTGATGTAGGAGCATCCCAGGTTCAAGAGCAATCTTGCATCAACCAAAAATATTTGCATTCTTTTCATTTATTTTCATTTCAGTTGTAGTTTAGTCATTTGTAGTTCAACATTTTCTATCGCATTTTACCACACCTTTATATCAGATCTCGCAAAGTAGGACTTAGCATCTACACAATGTCATCTACATCCTATTAAGATTTCAAGTGATTTGGACTTGTTTCCTGAGAGCTATCGTTATCAGAAGATCACCAGCTTTCATAGAGCAGAGTATTCTAGAAGTCAGTTGAGTGTAGAAGGTTTGCAGAGTGCTTTCATGATTTGCGGAGCCAAATGCAACATTATATATGGCACATAAGGACCAGATAGACCTTCCTTGAGGTTCACACCAAGTTTCATTCATTTGCAGAGCAATACCATGTGTTATAGGCCGACCTACATGTTTCTACACGTTTCATCATTCATTGGAGTTTGTAACCTCTTGTGGCCGACGTGGAGGATCATTTGAGCTTGAAGATGATATTTATACATCTCTTAGATGCACTAGGAAGTTAGTTCATTTGATATGATAGAATATAATTGAGAATAGCTTCTTTTCGCAAGGCACCTCAATGCCATATCTTTCATATATGTTGTAACCCGACAAGTAGGCCTGTGAACCCTTTGATTGTAGCATGCATGTTACTGGCATATAAGCATTTGAATATTTGATATATTGAGCATTTGAATCTTCCATTGCATTCAATTGTTGTGTTGTTTCCGTTGTGTTTACTCTAGCTGCATGGTTTGGACAGTCCCTTATAAGGACCCTCCATCCATAACTGTACCAAAGTAGTAGGGAACACTGTCACTATTAGGAGGTGAGAGATTGTATTGAGGCTTTAAGCACCACTAGAATTTCTCTCGTTGAAGCACAAATGGAAATCAGAGTATCTCAACATGAGCATGATGGGGTTATTTCTCTGTTGAGTAAGTATACAAGGGGTTACCTACAGGGGTTGGTGGAGGTTAATGATGGTGGAAATAATGTATTGGAGAGGACTATGGAACAAAATTTCAGTCTTAATAATTTTGTCCTCAATTTAATTAACCATCATATGATTCCTTGTGCATACTTACAAGTAGTTTGGAGAGAAATTTTAGTCATGAATGGGAGCATGTTCCCATTGATAACTTTGGTGGAGGAATTTACAACCATGACAAAGGTATGTCTTTCTATTAGAATGCTCAAATCTCTTGCTATTTCTAAAAGATTTCAGATTTTTAGTTGTTGTCCCACTTTCAGATTATGGAAATCAGACTTTCAAAAGATAATTTCAAGCTTTACCAGCATCAAGGTTGTTTCTTTTGTAGACTTGGGCCCCTTGGAGAATATGGATAGAAGGTTACAAATGGAAAGAGAAAGTATTTTAGCTAACATTGCTTCATTTGAGTTTGAAAACCAAGTAATTCATGGCCACTCAGAGTTATTTCCAGCTTGCATTTAGGTTGATTTGTTTTCTTTCATGGAGGAGCAATTCAAAATATTGTTCCCAACATTAATTTTGAGTCAGATAATTTACGTTGATGACTTTTTGAGGGATGATCACTCCACTTTCAGGTTATATGATGATCACAGGATTTGGGACCCAGGTACAATTTCTAGCGGTGAGGTGTTGAATCAGGATTGGAGTTGTGGCCAAAATTCAGAGTTGGTACTGTTATCCACTCTCCAATTAGTTTACATGGAGTTACAATTCTTTGCACACAGATGAGTTGGCATGTTTTTCCAGCTCAACAGTTGAGTATTCTGTGGTTGAGATCTGTTAGTACAGGTGATCTAGCCTTGGGAGAAGACTATTTAGCTATCTTCATGCTCACATCTCCTATGTTATCAAGGGTATTCTATATTGTTAGTTGTTGCCCTTACATTACATCATTGATTATGGTGACATCATTTTATGAGCGGATAGATTTTGAGTTCTTGTAGGCTTTAGGGTAGCTGGTTGTGGGAATTTTTATGGATATAGTTCATTTATTTGTTGCTCCGACCTTGGTGAGTGATGGTCACTATAGATATTTCATGGTGTTGGTATGTATATCTTTAGATGGTGCTTTAATGTTTGCAGTGGGTTGGGTGTGTTGGTGTGCATAGATTCACCCCTTTGACACTTGGAGATTAAGTGTCGATGATGTGTTATTAGTTTGTGACTACAAAGGCATTCCCAGGATAGTTGATTTCAGAGTTGGTTTTGTTGGCATCTTCTGTACCAGCAACTTGTTAGGGATTGATCTATCTCACTTTGTGGACATCATGAGGAGAGATGCTGAGGTTTATGTTTTTTGGTTGAGCAAGCTATCTTTCATGTTACCCAGGATCGTGTCATGTACAGGGATTGCAGTTATGGACTTCACTGAGATGCCTTAGCAGGAGATGTTTCATGGTATAGGTTTCAGCCCTTATAGGTATTTCATTTTGGGTTTTGATGATGGTTACTTTTTGGGGTTCTAGGAGAGGAGAGTGTAGTTTTGGAAAAATGGTTTTACCTTTATGATTAGAGTGGCATAATGTCAACATGGTGGTTCCTTTCTGAGATTGATGTGGGACCCTAGGATCACATGTGGTTGTAGTTTGGTTCAGTTTGGTGTTTCTGGTGTTGTGCAGGCATTGCTTGAGGACAAGCAATCTTTGGGGAGGATAGACTGTAATGTCCCCATTTTTAGGTTCCCTTGAAGTGCAATTGGCATTGACCTTGTCGATGTGTGTCAATGTTATTAGAGGAGTTATTTTATGATTCCAATGAGCTCAAGTGGTCTGGAGGACTCATATGCCACTTTTCGGGGTGATTTCCAACTTCTAGTGTGCTCTCCAAGAATCTTGGAGAGGACATCTATTTATAGTAAGTCACCCAGTTGGCTCTGTTTATCATTATTCTTCATTGGGCAATGCAGTCATTTTTTGATTCTGATGCATTCTGACAGTTTCCTTAAAATGGGTGTATTAATGGCTTTATTTTAATTATTTTACTAAGGTCACCAAATATTATTTAAAATATTTTAAAATCACCTTAGTCTTATAGCTTGTCAGAAGCAAGATGAAATGTTTTAACTCATGGATGCATAAAATAGGGACCTTGCATGTCAAATTATCATTATTTTAATAAAAAGGTCTTTTTTGGAGCTAAAAGGGAGTTTAAATTAAAAAGTAAAATTTAAAATATAAGCTTCTAGAGAGTTCGGTAGAAAAGTATAAAAGGAGGTTGTGAGAGTTCATTTGGATATGCAGATTATTATATTTCCTTTGATGAAGCCCTCGTGATTCTGGGAGATTGAACTTGGTTCATCTTAGCCTTCTTGAGGACAAAAACCCTCTTGGAGAAGAATAGCTGCGGTAGTGAAAGATCCACCTAGGTTATTATAGTGTGACTCATTCAGAGTTACAGTTTGTGAAGGAAAGGTTTGCTGGTAGATTTATTTAGAATCTACGCTTGTGTTGAATGTTGGCCGGTAATGGTATTTGTGCTGAATATCTATATTTTTTCAGTGCTAAAGGTTTTACAAATTTATTGGAGATTTGATAAATAATAAATTTTTGGAAACTAATGCTAATTTTCCTTGAGAATAGTATGATGGATTTGATAGGCAATTTGTAGTGAGTTCTTCTATATTAGCTATTAGATTTTATGGGTTCCTAAACCCTTGTCTTGGTATATGGTGTGTGTGATCCATAAGCATTGCATTTTAATAAGGTTTCAATCAGATTTGGTTTGTTTCTGAAGGAGTTATCTACAACTACAGCAGTTCACCATTATTCAGCTTTGATACACAAGTTTTGATAGTGGTTTGGAGTGGTCTTCAGGCAAATTTCTAAGTATTATCAGCTACAGGATTCATTTGTATTATGCTACAATAGAGTGCTTTGTATGACAACAACTTATTATCTTGTAAATCATCATCTTTTGGGCATTATATAAAAACTATTATTATATGAGCTTGTATAACATTGAAGATCAATACATTGCTGGAGTTTGAGGTCAAATTGTCATTATTAGTTATTTCTTTGATGCATGCTAAGTGTTTGTTGAAATGCTAATGATATTTCTACGCATTGTGGATTTACTATCTGAGAAAATATTGTCTCAAATTGCATTTTGAATAATCCCATACCCAAACACATTGAAAATACATTGAAATAATTACTATGCAAAGTGTTTGATGGAATGCCTACATGATAGAAGACATAATCCTTTGTGGGTGTTGGAAAAAATTGGTTTCAATTTGGGGTGGAACATTACAAAATCTATAGACTTATGTTCCTCACTTCTCCTAATTCACCTTAACTTCTTTTGTTTCTTTTGATATCTAGATGATTGGTGATATTTAAATACCTTGGTAGGACTAACATTATGTCACAAAGGGACATGTTCTCTTAGGTCAATCTATATAAAAGTATGTACAAGATTGAAAACAACAATCTTCAAACATGCATATGCTCCAAGAATGCTCATGCCAAACTAGATTCCTTTTAGTGCTCCAATTGAAGTGTGTAATATGAATGATATGTGAATATAAATTTCAATTCATGGGTGTCTAAAATGAATGCATTGAATGCCTTTAAATACAAGGACGTCGTAACATATTTCACAAATTTGTGTTTAGTTGATCCTTGGATGGAAAAGTTTTAGGGATATTTGGCTAAATTTAAATTTTAGATTTTAAATTTGGTAGGGACAAGTCCATGACTATGAGGATGTCCTTGTGAGCAAACACTTGTCCTAAAATATGAAAGGGACCAAATTAACATGGGTAACATGCACATGGAAGTATATGAAATAATGGGTGTAATAAATATGTGAATAGGGTGAATGTATGGGATGTGTAATTATAGGGTAAGTGTAGGTATATAAGAATGTGTGTAATTGATAGATAAGTGGTATAGTACAAGGAAACTAACCTTGCACAAAATTGTCATTTGTCAGTATATCTATTTATCAAGGCACTCTCCTAAAATGGGCACAACATGAGATGGGAAATGATGTGGCTATGCAAATTTCACCATTACACTACCTTTTGTCAATTTTCCATAAATCACAATTTATATGAGCTTTCTTTCTTTAATGTAATCATCTCTTAATAAAAAAGGTATATTTATCAAGATATTTTTTAATGAAAAGTAAGTTTCTATATGTAGAGGAAAAAATTGCACATCCTTACACTTTTCTCCACACATTTTTATCACTTTGGGTTGATTTCTTTGATAGATGATTTTGGTGCATAATTTGACTATTTTGGCATGCTTACTAACCTTGAACCTGAACCTTGCACTCTGATATGCAATATACCTCAATTTATAACCTACTTGACCTAGTTCTTGTTGTCACCTAGATTTGCACCTAGTGTTGAAGGCTTTTAGGGCTCCAACAATCTAGTGAAACATTGAGACGACCTCCAAGTGTGGGACCCTACAGGGAGGTTGAATCTCTAGAGAGAGGCCGGTTCCTTTATTGAATGTTAGATTCAACCAACCTAAGACTAAACCTAATCTATCCACCAATTATGAAATGAGGGAGAAGGATGAAACTAAAAGTAAAGGGGAGGTGATACACCGGGTTTGAATAAAGAACATTCATAGAGCTAAGATGCACAAATAAAGAAATACAGTTGATAAACTTACATAGATCATGGAGATTTTAACAGTGGTAAAGAATGGATTGCCAGGAATTAAACATTCACAAACAATAGCCAATTCTAAGACTACACAGAGTTAAAAGCATGAAAAAGTAAAACACCATATGTATTGATTAAGAGGCATGGTTACAGTAGAGAAAAGTTCTGTTTGGAATACATAAGCATCAGACTAACTATTTTCCAACCTTTTTTACATCTTACAGTCATGCCTATATAGCACATGATTCCAAATGACCTAATTAGGTTACAATAAATTGCCCCATGGGCTCTATCAGAAAATATCTATGTCTGAGGGGATGTCTATCTACAAGAATTAACTGTAGAAAATATTTGGAAACCTAGGCAGATAAAAGATATTTCCTTCAATGTGAACAACTGATTTGTCACCTGCAACCATAAAATGCTATGAATATCTGATAAGGGGAAGCTAAGAAGATCGGATCTGTTTTGATGACATATGAGATAAACCCTTTCAAACTCACCAAGCAAAGATTTTACAACACTTTAATCTTTGAACCCTTTGACCCTGTGCCCTATCGATTTTGAATCCTTTGAATAATCAGCCTCTGAATTTCCCTATTGGCCGAGTCTGTAAACTTCCTGCCTTCGGGATGTTTGATAACCTCCTTCAAATCTAGGTCATGGATGAGATTGCCCTTTTGGATCAATGGCCATTGCTTCATCTCTTATACCGCATGCAAACGGGCTCTAAAAATGCATTAATGGCAACCAGGAGGGTTGTGGAGCCATCAAATTGCATTTTTTGTCATGGAGAAAGAAGTTGGAGCAGCGAAGTTCAGCCCTCCCACCTTCAACCTTATCACTAGAAGAAGGAAGAAGATAGAAGGCAAGAATCATGATCTCTGACAAATAACACTTAGAAACATTTCCATGTTGGCCATCGGGCCCTGGACCTTTCGTGTTCCATCTAATTGATGATGTCACCAAAACCTTGCCTGTGATCCCATGCTGACGTCATTATTTTTTTCTATGAACCTTGTGGGGCAGTGGGGACACGCAACATGGCCCATCAGAGATCAGTCGCTGGGCCTTTAGCCCTCGGCCTTTTGAAATAGAACTATGAAGAGGAACAAGCCAACCTCTGATCTCTGAAGCCTTACAATGCATTACTTAGTGGACCTCAGCACCCAGCAACTCGACACTTTAAAGAAGTCTGAAGAAGGAAGAGCCAACCGCTGACTCCCATGACTTCTCCAACACTTAGCCAGTTTGCAAAAGAAGAGTCAGAACTCAAGCTCCAACCCCTCCTCCTTCCACAGAAGAATGCGAAAGAGTAGAACCCTGACTTCCGGTGATAAAACACTTAGAAGATTTTGCAAGGGGGAAGGGGCAGAGTTCGAGACTTTAGGCTTTGGCACAGTGAAGAGGTGAAGCCTGGACTCCGACAACTTACAGAGATAGAAAAATACAAGGAAAATACTGAATCTCTTCGGACTTAGCCTTTTTTGGGGCTATTTCCCTGCATCCACAGAAACTAAACACAAGGATCTCATGGATCCTAGACTATTTGGCCAAGGGGGTAAAATAGGATAACATTTTGGTGACCTCTAGGGGATGTTTTCTTCCTAAACAATTAGATCAGTGGCCTTAAGCATCCATTGGGCATAGAGTCAAAAGAGGAATGAAGTTGGTCAAGACAACTAAAACTTGCCTCCCAAAACACACAAAAGGAAAGAGGTCTGCATTCTCCTAATGACAATGCAGCCTGTGCAAAAGCACTTAGGGAAAGGGAAACCTAAAATAGAAATAAACTAAAACAATATGTACAAGATCTCACACCAACCTTAATGGTAAGGTTTGAGATGAATCCCATTAACTGAAAGGGGTAGAACTTCACCATCCAGCCTTGAAAGAATGAAGGCATTGGCTTGCTTGCGGCTGATGATGACATAAGGCCCACTCCAAAGTGCATCAAACTTGGTGTGGCCTCCTGGTTTGGCTCGGTCTGCATCCCATTTTAGGACAAGCTCACCCTCTTTGAAGGTCTGGACCTTGGCCTTCTTGTCAAAATATCTCTTGGTCTGCATCTGATGTTCTTCTAATGTGATCATGGCTGACTGTTGTTTCTCTTCTATTTTAGTCAGTTCAGCCATCCTGACAGATCTTGCATCATCTCCTTCCAACTCCAATTGATGAGCCAAATCCAATGTAGGAAGCTCTAAGGATATAGGCAATCTAGCCTCTCTTCCATACACTAGAACAAAAGGAGAGTTCCCAATGGCCCTCTTGTATGTTATCCTAACAGCCCAAAGAGCTAATTTGATCTTATTGTGTCATTGCCTTTTGTTTGTCTCCATGGTCCTTTTTAGGATCCTGATCAGGTTCTTGTTGGTGGACTCAGCCAGCCCATTACCTTGAAGGTAATAATTGGATCAAGTTTTTAATAACACATTGTACTTGAGAGACCAATTAGCAATCCTAAAACTAGTGAATGCTTTTGTATTATCAGAAATAATAGTATGAGGAGCTCCAAACCTTGTCATGATTTCTTCCAAGAAATCCATGATTGATGACTCAGTGGCTTCCTTGAGTGGGACTGCTTCAACTCACTTGGTGAAGTAATCCTTGTAGTCAAAACCCACCTATGACCACTATTGGAAGAGGGGTTTATCATGCCAATGAAATCTAATCCCCACTGTGAGAAGGGTTGATTAGCCTGAATAGGGTGGAGGGGAAGAGCCACCAATCTTTTCTTCCCTACAAAGAGAACACACTCTTTGCATCTTCTTACCCACATATGGGCATCATTGAATAATGTGGGCCAAAAATAACCTACCCTCATTATTTTCATTATTGTAGCTCTAGCAAAGAAATGGCCACCAGCTGGGCCAGCATGAAACTCACTATGAAGTCTATCAACTTGATCTTCTTCTATGCATCTCAGTAAGACTCCATCCAATTTTCTCCTGAAGAGAACACCATCTACCAAAGCATAAGGGATAGACTGTAGCCTGAAATGTTTTCTTTTGGTTCTATCTAGTCCATAGGGATACTCACCAGTGGATAGGAAACTAGCTAGATCTGATGTCCAAGAACTTACAACTGATGGCTCAGCTGTAGGTTCCTCCTCATTCAAATGGTAAGATGAATTCACCTCATCTACTGATGTTTGAGCTAGCTATTCACATAATCCTCTCCCTCTAATTAAATTAGTGGCTTTGATGATCACATCATATTCTAGGATCTTGGTGACCCAGTTGGCTCGCTTTTCACTAATCTCTATCCCATTATATAATCTCTCACACTAGGATGAGAAACCAAAACTTTAATGTGATTATTTGCCAGCATATATCTAGATTTCTTTAAAGCTCTAATAATGGAAAATACTTGCTTATCCATGGGGCTATATCCGACCTCATAATCCTTCAAGGTCTAACTGAAGAAGGCCAAAGGCTACTCTGGTCCTTGTTCATTTTGCTGCATTAAGACAGCAGCAATATTATTCTCTCCTCCATATGCATAGAGGACAAAGTCCTCATAATTTGGATTCATGAGAGTAGGTAGCTGAGCAATCTCTTCCTTAATCTTCTTAAAACCATCCTTCCCTTCTTTAGCCCATATGAAGACTACATCTTTCTTGAGTATAAGGGTTAGAGGTTTCATCAAGCCAGCATAGTTAGGAATGAACTTCCTAACAAAGTTGATTTTCCCTAGAAATGATTATAAAGTTTTTTTGTGAGCAGGCAGAGGAAGAGAAAGGAGAGTAGATGTTCTATCAGGGTCTATGGATATTCCATCCTCAGACACTATATGGCCCAAAAGTTTGCCTTGGGCAACAATGAAAATACATTTCATGGGGTTCAGAGACGCCCCAAACTCTCTGCATATTTGGAAAAATTTCTCCAGATGCTCCATGTGATTTTCTCCCTTCTTGGAGAAGACTATGACGTCATCCAGATAAATTAGGATGAACCTATTTATAAATCCTTTGAAGGCAATATCCATTGCCCTTTGAAATGTAGCACCAACATTAGACAAACCAAATGGCATCTTTACATATGCCATGATTCCCCATTTGGTTGTGAATGATGTCTTAAATCTATCCTCCTCTTTGACAATGATCTAGTTATAGCCAGAGAAGCCATCCAATAATGAAAACCTCTCTGCCCCTGCAACTGTTTACAAAATTTGATCCATAGAGGGTAGAGGGTAATGATCCTTTAGAGAAGCCCGATTCAAGTCCCTGAAGTCTACATAGAGCCTAATCCTCAATTAGAAACCCAAGTAGAATACTTGATAGGGAAGATAATCCTTGCTTGTATGAGCTTAGCAAGCTTTTTCCTCATGAGCCGCTCGATCTTTAGATTTATAGGTCATTGCTTTTGGCGGACTAGCCTACAATTAGGATCCAGATCAATGGCATGTTGAGCCACATCTGGATTGAATCCTTTAAGATCTTCATATGTCCATGCCATGACATCATTGTACTTTTTGGCAAGTCTTATGAATTCTTGCTCTTCTACATCACTGCATACCTTTCTCAGCAGCAACTCTTTGTCCTGGGCGATGGTCACCTTCTGGTAATCCTCTTTCTTGAAGGCCATGTTATTTTTCTCGCCCCTAAACTCATCATCATGGATAAAGATGGCCTCAAGGGTGACTAGACCCTTGTGTAGCTTGTTTGATTTGAGTTAGATGATCTGATTACCATAGGATTCTTGTAACCTGGGTTGTACCATTGAAGAGAACTCAACTTCATTCTAGATGAAGCATGCGATCTGCTCATTATTATAAAAAAAAATTCATTGAATATTATTTTCAAGAATAGAGGGCTTGATGACCATTTTCACATGTTGATCAGGACCTTGGAATAAGTCTGTAGGTGGAGAAAATTTAGCTCCCACCGCTGCCAATTGATCAACATCAACATTTAGTTTTCTTGGGATCACCTGTAGGTTGAGAGCATCAAAACTCTCAAACAGGTCCCAAACTCTATGTCTATAAGCTCTTAAAAGTTGGGTTTTCATCGCACATCTTTTTCTAACTTGGTTAACCACCAATTCGGTATCACCAAAGATCTCCAGATGCTTGATTTTTTCCTTCTCAGCAATTAATAGGCCATGGACCAATGCCTTGTACTCTGCTACATTATTCATGCAAGAAAAATGCAACCTATGTGCAAAATGCAACTTCTTACTAGTTGGAGAGAGTAGCAAAATACCTGCACCATCTTCATTTTTTCTCTTTGCACCATCAAAAATCATCTTTCATGGGCCATTGGAGTCCTCTTTTGGCTTGACTACATAAGGAGTTGAAGAATCCCCTTCATGGATCATGTAGTTGCCTAAGTCAGTCAGCTCAGTGGTATCATAAGGATCAAAATTTTCATGATCCCTTGCCCACTCATCTAAAAATAGGTTAGGGATAGGAAGAGGTAAAGTTTCTACCTCAATAGGTTTTGAGTCATGCAATTCCTCTCCCTAAATCATCACATGTGGGTTTACTAGGTTGTGGTCATAATTCTCCAAATGATAATGTAAGATTTGTTTAGCCTTGATGGTGAACCACGTGCCATGTCTAGTCCTCAACAACATATAAGACCAATCATAAGAAAGGTAGCCACCTACCTTTGCTGTGAAGTCTCTTTACATACAAATGCCAAAGAAAGGAGGAAGATCAATGACTGAAATGTCTTGTTTGAAAGTTAGGTTAGGACATGCATGTAGAGTCAAGTGCAGTACCTTGATCACTCCTATAGTATTCACAAAGGTGTCATCCAACTGTAATACTCCTAATGAAACATGGGTATACTTGATGCCTAATGCATCTGCAATCTTCTTGGGTATGATTGAAACACTAGCGCCAGAGTCTATCATGTAGTTATGCACTAAAAATCTTCCAATGATCAAAGACAAGTAGAAAGGAGATGGTTTCTTAACTATACTTACTTGTCCTTCACTTGGTTGCACAAGACTGGCAGGGCCTTTTTATTTTTGCCTAGTTGATGGGAAGTGCCTCAAGGATTATTTCAATAGATCCATCTGAGAGGGGATGGACATCACTTCCCACATGGAAACATTTATATTGTTTTCTTCATTTGTTCCACAATATTTAATGGAACATTGGCTGCCTTATGCATAGAGGCCCGGATCCATGTTCCTTTCTTTAATTGCTTTGTAGGTTGTTCAGGAACCTTTAAGCCTGATGGAACTTCTTTCATAATAGTGGGTTTGCTGCTTTGAATTGGGACTGTGGCACTGGCCACTTTGGCCTTTAGAACAGGCTCCTTTTGTAATATAGTAGGCATAGGACTAGCCTCCAACTGCCTCTTCTTTGACCTGATGTTGTTTGCAATAGGCATAACAACACTGTCCATAGGTTGATTGACAACACAAAAGTCCTCTGCAGTCCATAGCATCATATTAGCATCAAGGGTAGCCTCATTTTGAACTTCAGGGTTGCTATTGGTTGCCTTTGATAATGATGCCTGATGAGTATGAAAGTTCTACACCATTAAAGCCCTCTCTTGTGCACCAAAAGCACAAGAGGACTGATTGTGAGGTTGGTTGCAGAGATAGCACCAATCTGCCTCCTGGGCTAGATTATTTTGAGTAGGGACTAAAGCCCTAACTAGATTTATAGCTGGTATTTGTTGGATAGGTCAAATAGTTTGTAAAGGTTGTGCATAGTTAGGATTTTGGTATCTATTATGCTGGTAACCCTCGTTCCAGTTTTGATTCCTATTAGATTTATACCCTTAGTTCTAATTCTGACTAGATGTCTGCCCCTAGTTATAGTTTTGATAGGGTTTGGGGGCAGTTTGAATAGCTGTACTATTCACCTTGTTGGTTAAATTGGACATTAGGGTCTTAAGATTACTCTCTTCTTGAGAAAGAGAGGATGTTGAAGTTTTAGGCTTTGGGATAGGGGCAACAATGGGCTGTGGGGATGAGGAAGGAAGCTCTAGAAAAAGTGGGATAGGAGGTTTGGGAGCAATTTTCCTAGCCTATATTAAACAATTTTCAGCTTTCAAAGTTGTCTCATAACCATCTGGTAGAGTCTCAACACCTATTGATTGCATCATCACAGCAATATCAGAATTTAAAGCTCTTAAAAAGTACAAGAAAGCACCTTGTGGAGAAGGCATGAGGGTAGATGGAATTCTCTCCCACATCCTCTAGAATCTAAAGTTAAAGTCTACCAGCATCTCACGTGGAGCCCTCTTGATAGTCATTAGTTGCTCAAGCAATGCAACGTTATCTGCCCTCTCTCCAAACTATTTGTAGATGGCCTCTCCTAGTTTTTCCCAGACATGTATTGAAGCAAGGGTCAAGCTCCTAAACCATTGAAGAGATCTTCCCTTGAAAGATGAGACTATGAGACGGACTGCAACATCTTCATGTTGTATATGATGAACTGAGCATACATTAGATATATCTTTGATATGCTCAGCAGGGGTTAAAGAACCATCACCTATGAAGGGTGAAACACTTTTTAGGGTTGTAGTAGGTATGTCATTGTATGCAGCCAAGTCTAATGGACTTCCTCCATTAAAGGTTACAAAAGGCAAATGCCTTGCCATTCTGGGGATATTCAAATTCAATCTAGGAATATGCAAGCTTCTTCTATTATACTGAAACCTAACAGGAGGGGGTGTTGAATGAGCCCTTGAATGAGGTAGAGTAAAACTGTTATTTCTTCTCATAGGAGACTTAGATAACCTAGACCTTCTCCTTGAAGCATCAACAAATAGTTTCGTAAACTGGAAATTACCTCTTGAAGATGCCTTGGTTTGCACAGGCATAAAAGATGGTACTGACCAGAACTAGTAGCTTGTAGAGTCACTAGGTGCATGGAATGTCTACCAAGATGTAGAGTACTGAGAAGAACACTAAATTCTCAGCTTCATTCTTTGATTACTTATGCTTAAGGTCCCACCAGGTGTGCTAGAAATTGTTGTCACATAGATTTGCACCCAGTATTGAAGGCTTTTAGGGCTCCAACAATCTAGTGAAACATTGAGATGACCTCCAGGTGTGGGACCCTACAGGGAGGCCAAATCTCTAGAGAGAGGCCAGTTCCTTTGTTGAATGAGAGATTCAGCCAACCTAAGACTAAACCTAATCTATCTACCAGTTATGAAAAGAGGGAGAAGGATGAAACTAAATGTAAAGGGGAGGTGATACACCAAGTTTGAATAAAGAACATTCACAAAGCTAAGATGCACAAATAAAGAAATACAACTGATAAACTTACATAGATCATGGAGATTTTAACAGAGGTAAAGAATGGATTTCCAGGAATTAAACATTCACAAACAATAGCCAATTCTAAGACTACAGAAAGTTAAAAGCATGAAAAAGTAAAATACCAGATGTATTGATTAAGAGGCACGGTTATAGCAAAGGAAAGTTTTGTTTGGATTACAAAAGCATCAGACTAACTATTTTCCAACCTTTTTTACATCTTATAGTCATGCCTATATAGCACATGATTCCAAATGACCTAATTAGGTTACAATAAATTGACCCATGGACTCTGTCAGAAAATATCTGTCTGAGGGCATGTCTATCTGCAAGAATTAACTGCAAAAAATATCAGGAGACCTAGGCAGATAAAAGATATTTCCTTCAATGCGAACAACTGATTTGTCACCTACAACCAGAAATGCTATGAATATCTGATAAGGGGCAGCTGAGAAGATCAGATTTGTTTTGATGACATATCAGATAAACCCTTTCAAACACACCAAGCAAAGCTTTTACAACACTTTTATCTTTGAACCCTTTGACCCTATGCCCTATCGATTTTGAATCCTTTGAATACTCAGCCTCTAAATTTCCCTGTTGGTCGAGTCTACAAACTTCCCACCTTCAGGATGTCTAATAACCTCCTTCAAATCTAGGTCGTGGATGAGATTACCCTTTTGGATCGACAGTCATTGCTTCATCTCTTATACTGCATGCAAATGGGCTCTAAAAATGTATTAATGGTGACCATAATGGTCATTGAGCCATCAAATCATGTTTTCCATCATGGCGAAAGAAGCTGTCGGAGTGGCAGAGTTTGGCCCTCCCGCCTTCAACCTTATCACTAGAAGAAGGAAGAAGATAGAAGGCAAGAATCATGAGCTTCGACAAATAACACTTAGAAACATTTCCCTGTTGGCCATTGGGCCCCGAGCCTTTCACATTCCGTCTGATTGCTGACATCACCAAAACCTTGCCCACGATCCCGCACTGACATCACAAATTTTTTCTATGAAGCTTGCAGGGCAATGATGACATATCACGTGGCCCATCAGAGATCAGTCATCGGGCCTTCAACCCTTGGCCTTTTGAAATAGAACGTGAAGAGGAACAAGCCGACCTTCGACCTTTGAAGCCTTACAATGCATTACTTAGCGGACCTCGGCACCCGGCAACTCGACACTTTGAAGAACTCTAAAGAAGGAAAAGCCAACCATCGACTCCTGTGACTTCTCCAACACTTAGCCAGTTTGCAAAAGAAGAGTTAGAACTTGAGCTCCGACCCCTCCGCCTTCCATAGAAGAACACGAAAGAGCAAAACCCCAACTTCCGGTGATAAAACACTTAGAACATTTTGCAAGTGGGAAGGGGCAAAGTTTGATACTTTGGGCTTTGGCATAGTGAAGAGGTGAAGCCCAAATTCTGACAACTTACAAGGAAAATACAAGGAAAATACTGAATCTCTTTGGACTTATCCATTTTTTGGGCTTTTTCATTGCATCCACAGAAACCTAAACACCAAGATCTCATGGATCCTAGACTATTTGGCCAAGGGGGCAAAATAGGATAACAGTTCCCATCATTTACTCATCTTGGACTAGATTGCACATGTAATTCTATGCCTTGAAGGAACTGTGAGGATGACAATTTTCCCCTTTTCCAATTCAGATTCTTACTTTCCAAGGGCAACAATCCTAGGATCTAACTATTACCCATTAGTGTGGGTGTTAAAATAAATTGAATTCTATCCCTTGAAGGAATTGTGGGAATGATCGTTTCCCCTTTTCCAATTCAAATTCTTACTTTCCAAGGGAAACAATCCCAGGATCTAAATATTACCCACAAGTGTGGGTGCCAAAAAGGTTGAATTATACATATATGGTTGTATATATAAAGACATCATCCTATGGTATTTGCACATCATTGGATATCATTCATAAAGTATTATAAGAACACAAAATATTTCCTCCTTTTGTAAGATTCAAACATTAGTCCTCACTCGTTAGTGTTGAGCATCACTAACAATAAAAGATCAACAAACTAACATTTATTGTCAAAGCATACTCCAAGAACATCTTTGGACATTGGCATTCATTAGTTTGCATCTAGCTTTAGTAAGATATCACTGATTAGCTTAGTAGCATCCATTGTCCTCCCACATTATAACATTTACTGTCACTTTCTATCTCTCTTTTACAATTTGTTAACTCAATCCAAGGGATCTGACTAAGGTGTACAAGGAAGTTTAGAACTTCAGCCCTTACACAACAAATTCCCAATAGTGCTTCTTAGATACCACACCATTTCTTTATTTAGATATAATTTAGGAAAGCACTTTATATTAGTAACAATGAAATGTTTCTTAGAGGATGCAATCGTGTCACTTAGACGAAGTCACACTAGTTGGACTCAATTATAGGTACAAACCAATCTCAAGTCCTCAACTTCTCAAATCCTAGTCATTATAGTTCTCCAATTCTTTATCCAGTTCCAAATTTTAGATATCAGTCTCCTACTATAGTATGGTATTAAAGTCCATATTCCACTAATTTCAACGTACACAACTCTAATCCACCTCATTTAATTTTTATCACATTTTCATTTACAACCTTAATTAATTCATCAATTGATTAATCAAACTCATCTACTTAATTTATCTAATATTTGTAGAAGTTGTTTATTTTCTTCTACAATAAGATTAATATAAACAAATTAATTAAGACAATTTAATTATAATAATGGTATCTACTTATTAAATTTCCTCATTTTACATGAACCAAAATGTATAAGATATTATAACTCAAATTTACCCTTATCTATTAATAAAATCTACTCTCTTATAATTAAATGCATTAATCAATTGATTTGATAAATTGAATAAATATTTATGAGATGTCCCCTTCAAAAAACTTTTAAGTTGACCTTATTATATAAAATGACAAATTCATGTGTGATCTCCATAAATTAATTTTGTCCATTATGTAAGAGTGATAGTTGTTATATGTGGTTAGGGTCATCTCACAAAGGTCATATTGACAAGGAAAGATTGGAACCGGATTTTTCATTTCACCCTATACTTTTGTTACCTTTAAACCAAGTTGAGATGTATTACATCAATGGATGCTACATCCTCTTGAACTAGCTCACATCATTTTCCTGTGGTATCCCTTAGGATTCCTTTTTTTTTTAATAAGTGCATGACAAGTTGTCATAAGTGGCCCCTCTTTCACATTCCGTGGTTCAAAAGCCTCATAAAAAGTTGATAGATCTCGTCTATAGTAAGAAACAATAATGTGAAGACAAAACGGATAGGATCATTTTGTCTCAAGCAAAATGAATAATATACAAAACCATCCACGAAAAATCATTTTCATCTTCCCTCAAAATATCTATCTTGGTGGGATGTGCCTAAAAAGAGGGTGAAACATAACGAGCTTGTTTAATTGCAAAAATTAAATTTCTCGTTTTTAGAGAGAATAAGGTGTCATGAAATGTAGTGGCTTTGTTTGTTAGGATACTTCCCAACCGCCTTATGTACCGATGGCTTTACACTAGGTAGGTCTTTCGCTATTTTCCTACACTATATATATATATATATATATATATATATACAAAGCAAATGTCAAGAATAACATCTATTTCTTTGTAAGTACATGGGGATGGTGGGTGGTTATTATATTAATCAATCTTTTTAAATTTTTATTATGATATTATAATATCAATAATATTTATTTAATTTATTAATTTATTTAACCAAATTTCACTTTTCATGAATTATGAAATAATTATACAAACAATATTATTACAGTGATTTTTTTTGAAAAATAATAAAATATTATTTTAAAATATTTAAAAAATAAATAAAATATAATAACATTTTAAAGGTAGGTATTAATCCTACTCTAAAATTTACTTATACGTCAAAATGAAAAGTTTAATTAAAAATATACATATAATTAACTTAATATTAATAAAACATTGATAAAACCACTACAAATTTAATAGGATTCATAGTTTTATCCAAGCATAGTTTTAATAAATTTGTAGTGGTTTTATCAATGTTATATTATGAACAAACTTTAATAGGATTATATTATCCAAAAAGTCACAATTCCTTTTTAATAGAGGTGAAATTATGTTAGTACAGATATCTTAAATACTATCTATTTAGAAGATGTTAAAAGATGTCAATAAAATATAATATATTAATATATAATTATAAATTAAATATTAATAATTAATATATAAATATAGTATCTAATTATATAAAATATTTAAATTATATTTTTATATTATATTGTATGTAAATTTTTTAAAATATTTAATTTTTTATTAGTAAATTGTGGTTTACGGGACTACTTATATTGATTTTAACAAAAGGAATATATTATTTTTCCACATACAAGTGGAATAAGAAAATGATAAAAAATGTTACCTCAAACCTACATTCCCTAATAACTTATTTGCTTTCTTTTCTACATTACATATTAATAGCAAAAATCATGCCCAAGATATGCCCAAAAAACATATTACCCTTGACCAAAGAACAATAAAGTCAACAAGAACTCAATAGCTAGTCACCCAACACAAAGTTCTAGTCTACTTCACTAGGCACATTAATTCCAATGACCCTTCTTAGAAATGCAAAAATGTTCATAGTCTTCTTCCTATGTACCTCATTCATCGCTCTTCCTCTACTACATAGAAATGTAGTCCATGGACCTGTTGTCATATTTTGCCCAAACCAAAATATCCCAAAAATCCCTCCTTCCATCAAAAAATTCCAATCTGAGAAAGCCTAAATGGAAGGAGACTTCCCTTAGAAAATCCCAGAAAAATCCCTAAAAAATTCAAGTATTTTGCCTATCTTTTTGCCTTAGTCAGCAAAATCTTGGTTTGGTGAACTCAAGGTTCGTTAATCGGCCTTTCTGCCGACTAAAGGAACCGGGCCAGGAAAATTCTCCAAGGCTAAAGAAAGACAAAGTTGCCTTTGTCGGCAAACTTAAGGTTACACGAACCTTAAGTTCGCCGATCGACAAGTTTGCCAATTGAAAAATTTGCCAACAAAGGAACAAAGTAGTGAAGGTAGGCAGATGCGGCTAAGGCAGAGATGGAGAAAAACGGCTAAGCCTTGGAGAAAAATCCCTCCTTCCATCAAAAAATTCCAATCTGAGAAAGCCTAAATGGAAGGAGACTTCCCTTAGAAAATCCCAGAAAAATCCCTAAAAAATTCAAGTATTTTGCCTATCTTTTTGCCTTAGTCAGCAAAATCTTGGTTTGGTGAACTCAAGGTTCGTTAATCAGCCTTTCTGCCGACTAAAGGAACCTGGCCAGGAAAATTCTCCAAGGCTAAACAAAGACAAAGTTGCCTTTGTCGGCAAACTTAAGGTTACACGAACCTTAAGTTCGCCGATCGACAAGTTTGCCAATTGAAAAATTTGCCAACAAAGGAACAAAGTAGTGAAGGTAGGCAGATGTGACTAAGGCAGAGATGGAGAAAAATGGCTAAGCCAAGGAGGGGCTCTGTCGAGAGGTCGGCGAAATGGTGAACTTGCCAACTAGTTCATAATTCCCAAGGTTCATCGGTAGGGCGATTTGCCAACTAAGAGGGAAGGAAAAGAAAGAGGATACTGCAGAGAAGACTTTGATTTGCCAAGCGAACATGATTCATCGATAAAGAAAAGGGTGAAGACATGAAGTGATTTGTGAAATGAAAGTTTCCCTGACCAAAGGGCAAAGAGGCGAGCTAGAGGCCGGAAGAAAATTGGCTAAGGCAAATGGTTAGCAAAATGGAGTTTTCGCCGATAAAGTGAAAAGTGACAACATGATAGTCGTTCGCAAAATGCGAATTTTGCTGACTAAGGAGAAAAATTAAAGGAAAGGACAATCAATCGGTGAGTTAGGGAAAATGCAAACCCGCCAACAAGTTCACGATTTCTCAAATTCGCCAATAAGGCGATTTGTTGATCAAGAGGCAAAGTTCACAAAAGTGGAAAATTGTCAACAAATGGGTCCAAAGAAAAGAAAGAGAAAATCAACTAAGGGGTGGTTTACAAAAAGAAAAATTTGCTGATAAGGCAAAATGTAAGACAAAGAGAAACAGGTTTAGTTCGTGATAGGGAGGTTTTGTCGATAAGGCAAGATTAAAGATAGTCAGGTCAACTTTCGCCAATAAAGAAGAAGGGAGTCATGTTCGTGAACACAAGGGATCACTGATAAGGCAAAAAGAAAGGACATCCGACAACAAGTTTGTGAAAGTAAAAGTTTGCTAATAGGCAAGGAAAGAAAAGGCTAGTTGAGGAATCAACAAAAAGGGGAACTTGCCAACAGGTTCAAAAAAATGTAAAATTGTCGATAAGACAAAAAGTGAGAGCAGATGAAGGTTCTGAAAATGGAGATTTTGCCAACTAAAGGAGAAAGGAGCTTGATGGTTAGTTCGTGAAATGTGATTTTCACCGATAAGGCAAAAAGTAAGGAAAAGTAAAGATAAAGGCCGCTAGTTTGCAAAGGTCAGATTTTGCTGACTGAAGGGAAAGTAATTGCAAAGTGAAGTTCACCAAATAGAGATTTTTCTGATAGGGCAAAATAAAGGACTAAGTAGGCCAAGTTTGCGAATGGTGGGATTCACTGATAAGGTGAGAAAGGAGAAACAAAGGCAGAGGAAGGCCAAAGGCTTGGTTCGCAGAAAGGGAAATTCACCGATAAAGCAAAAAGAAGTAGAGTTCGGCCCGAGAAAAATTTGTCGACAATGAAGAATTCAGTGGCGCGAATGGCAAATTTTAGAGATAGAACACTTTAAAGTGTTGTAAAAGCTTGTAGAACAATTCCTAAAATCACACCATTATTATGGGATGAGAAAGTACCCAGCATTCAGTGTTGTAGGCCAGGGTTAAATGAAGATGGTTAAAATAGTGAAATTCTTCAATGTGTTGGGACCAATGAGGGACAAAGCAGATTTGCAGGTACCTGGGAGGTATTTCAGACCTTCTCTCATAAATGTGTCTGGCACCCATGCGTGCAGGCAATCTTCTTTTGCAAATTTGTAGACCTTGTAGAGTATGGCCGCCATCCTAAGTGTGCAAGGCTTCTAAGCTAGATTTTAATGCAGCGTGGGTACTTGTGCAAGGTAGTTGACTGATTTTCAGTTCCCAATGTTGTAGATGGACTATCAAATGCTATATATAAATGTAAGAAAGATGTAAAAAGGTTGTTGTTAGCTATTCTTTTGGGTTGTTATACTGGCCAGATAGTTTGTTATTACGAACCTTGTAATGCACCTAGAGGAACCAACTGGATTTGATACATTGTACTATATTCTGATCCTTTGCTATCTCTAGTTGATTGTTCGCCAATGAATGTAGATGGTTACTTTGTGTCTATTTCCAAACCAAAATATCCCAAAAATCCCTCCTTCCATCAGAAAATTCCAATTTGAGAAAGCCTAAATGGAAGGAGATTTCCCTTAGAAAATCCCAGAAAAATCCCCAAAAAATTCAAGTATTTTGCCTATCTTTTTGCCTTAGTCGGCAAAATCTTGGTTTGGCAAACTCAAGGTTCGCTGATCGGCCTTTCTGCTGACTAAAGGAATTAGGCCGAGAAAATTCTCTAAGGCTAAAGAAAGACAAAGTTTCCTTTGTCGGTAAACTTAAGGTTTCACGAACCTTAAGTTCGTCGATCGACAAGTTTGCCAATCGAAAAATTTGCCAACAAAGGAATGAAGCAGTGAAGGTAGGCAGATGCAGCTAAGGCAGAGATGGAGAAAAATGGCTAAGGCAAGGAGAGGCTCCGTCAAGAGGTCGGCGAAATGGCGAACTTGCCAACTAGTTCATAATTCCCAAGGTTCATCGATAGGGTGATTCTCCAACTAAGAGGGAAGGAAAAGAAAGAGGGAACTACAGTGAAGACTTTGGTTCGCCAAGCGAAGGATTCGTCGATAAAGCAAAGGGTGAAGACATGAAGTGATTTGTGAAATGAAAGATTTATTGACCAAAGGGCAAAGAGGTGAGCCAGAGGCTGGAAGAAAATCGGCTAAGGCAAATGGTTAGCAAAATGGAGTTTTTGCCGATAAAGTGAAAAGTGACAACATGATAGAAGTTCGCGAAATGCGAATTTTTTTGACTAAGGAGAAAAATTAAAGGAAAAGACAGTCAATCGGTGAGTTAGGGAAAATGCAAACCCGCCAACAAGTTTGTGATTTCTCAAATTCGCCAATAAAGCAATTTGTTGATCAAGAGGCCAAGTTCACAAAAGTGGAAAATTGTCGACAAATGGGTCCAAAGAAAAGGAAGAGAAAATTGGCTAAGGGGTGGTTTACAAAAAGAAAACTTTGCTGATAAGGCAAAATGTAAGACAAAGAGAAACAGGTTTAGTTTGTGATAGGGAGGTTTTGTCGATAAGGCAAGAGTAAAGATAGCCAAGTCAACTTTCACTGATAAAGAAGAAGGGAGTCAAGTTCATGAACACAAGAGATTGCTGATAAGGCAAAAAGAAAGGACACTCACCAACAAGTTCGTGAAAGTAAAAGTTTGCCAATAGGCAGGGAAAGAAAAGGCTAGTCAGGGAATCGACAAAAAGGGGAACTTGCCAATAGGTTCAAAAAAATGTAAAATTGTTGATAAGACAAAAAGTGAGAGCAAATGAAGGTTCTGAAAATGGAGATTTTGCCCTAAAGGAGAAAGGAGCCTGATGGTTAGTTCGTGAAATGCGATTTTCACCAATAAGGCAAAAAGTAAGGAAAAGTAAAGATAAAGGCCGCTAGTTTGCAAAGGTCAAATTTTGCTGACTGAAGGGAAAACAATTGCAAAGTGAAGTTCACCAAATATAGATTTTTCTAATAGGGCAAAATAAAGGACTAAGTAGGCCAAGTTTGTGAATAGTGGGATTCACCGATAAGGCGAGAAAGGAGAAACAAAGGTGGAGGAAGGCCAAAGGCTTGGTTCGTAGAAAGGGAAATTCACCAATAAGGCAAAAAGAAGCAGAGTTCGGCCTGAGACAAATTTGCTGATAATGAAGAATTCAGTGGCGTGAATGGCAAATTTTAGAGATACAACACTTTAAAGTGTTGTAAAAGTTTGTAGATCAATTCCTAAAATCACACCACTATTACAGGATGAGAAAGTACCCAACAATTAGTGTTAAAGGCCAAGGTCGAATGAAGGTGGTTAAAATAGTGAAATTCTTCAATGTGTTGGTACCAATGAGGGACAAAGCAGATTTGTAGGTACTTGGGAGGTATTTCAGGCCTTCTCTCATAAATGCGCCTGGCACCCATGCATGCAGGTAATCTTCTTCTACAAGTTTGCAGACCTTGCAGAGTATGGCCTCCATCCTAAGTGTGCAGGGCTTCTGAGCTAGATTTTAATGCAACATGGGCACTTATGCAAGGTAGTTGACTGATTTTCAATTCCCAATGCTATAGATGGACTATCAAATGCTATATATAAATGTAATAAAGATGTAAAAAGGTTGTTATTAGCTATTCTTCTGGGTTGTTATACTGGCCAGATAGTTTGTTAGTATGAACCTTGTAATGCACCTACAGGAACCAACTGGATTTGATACATTGTACTATATTCTGATCCTTTGCTATCTCTGGTTGATTGTTCGCCAATGAATGTAGATGGTTATTTTGTGTCTATTCCCTTGTAACAAGTTATCTTACTTTTAATGGCTAATTAGCCTTCATGATCAATACAATCACTGACATTTTGCCTCTCTTATGCTTTTTCTCTTTGTTTATTTAAAGTTTGTAACTCATTCTATGGATAAAATAGTCCCTTTGTTAGTTATAGTCTTCTATTTGAGCCTCTATTAAAGCTATAAGTCTGTGTGAGTCTCTTTCAATATTTGAGGTCATTATTGTGTTATGTCAGTCCTAGCTAACATATTAAATCTGGTGCATCACCTCTTTTAAATTCTAGTATTCCTCCTTCCCCTTTTCCTTGTGAGTGTAGCATTAGATTTAGTTTAATTCTCTGAGCCTTAATCTCAAAAAGAGGAACCAACCTTCTCTAGAGGTGTGATCTCATCTGCAAGGTCCCACACCTTGAGATCAGTCTCATTGTGTCAATGGAATACTTGAATAGGCTTCAAGCAGGGTACAATTCCATGTGATAACAGTTTCTAGCATGCTCGGTGGGACCCTCTGCTTTGAGTAAGAGATGAGTTGAGAATTTCAGTGTTGTTCTTAGTTTATTCACTATTGTGGAAGCATTCAACAGACACATGGCGACTCTGCTAGTCCAATATTCAAATCATTCAACATTCCATGCCTAGAGTACAGACCAGAGTTTCTTCTTCCAGAGGTAATTTTCAATTCACAGAACTATAATTTACTGAATCAAGAAGAACTAGATTATCTAGTCCCCTGTGAGGGAAAATAGGAGTGCAATTCCATCTCCTTCAAGATCTTGGAGTCTACCCCCCCATCCAGTTAGATTCTAATATTCAAGAATAACTTTGTATATACCCAGAATTAATTTAAATATCCATAACATGACAAGGAACCTTCCTTTTGTTGCATTCAATGGGGGTAGCCCTCTTGACCTAGCCCAGTATGATGATATCCCCACCTCAACTCTAAAAGCACTCCTATATTTTATTGGTGAGAACTCTACCACTGCTGAGCATATTCAGGATATTGCCAGTGTCTGTTCTATCTACAATGTCACTGCAGATAATGTGGCTTTGAGGCTTCTGGCTTCTTCCTTCAAAGGGAAAGACCTTCAATGGTATATAGGCTTCCCAGCTAATTCCATCCACAATTGGGATGACTTGGGAACTAGATTGTACCAACACTTTGAAGACAAGAGTGACCACCTATCACTAATGGAACAGTTAGCTACAATCAAAAGAACCCCCCATGAATACATGGTGGACTTCAACTACAGGTTTTAGAAGACATGGGACAAGATCCCATTATTGGTAAAACCCTCCCCAAATATTGTGTTCATATATTATTTGAGATCTCTAAATTCTGACATTGTTGTCATGATTCAATCTATGGGAGGGATTGTGTTACTAGATGCATATGACATGGCTATCAGGGTAGAAAACTACCTAATTCAAGATGGGAAGATTTCTCCAAGGCAACCAATGCATTTATTTCGAGAGGCTCCTGTTATTCTGCCTAATGTGGCTCCAAGTCCTAAAATGGTCACCCCTACAACCTCTTCTATGACATCCTCAAATGAATTGCATGAGGTTAAGGCTCTATTGCAAAGCTTTGGAAATGAGTTGGTGACATAGTTAAAAAGATAGAATACAAAACCTAACAGACCATATCAGCCACTCAATCAGAATTATCAACAAAATAGACCACAATATCAAGGGAATGTGCAAAGGCAGAATTAGCCTAGTTATATCAGACCACTGAATGCTATCCATCCCAATGTTGCAAGCACATCTAGGCCTCTTATGCCCATACAAAACAATTTGGCTTAGGATAATAATTGGTGTTATCCATGAAATCAAGCACATGATCATAATTTGTGCTAAAGTCAACAATTCAATCAGGCTTTGACAGTGGAAAGTCAATCAATAAATTTAGAAAAACAAGTCAATCCCAATCAAGAAATGGTAGGGGGCAAGAACAAATGCAAAACAATTCTACTTTGATGAATTGGACCTAGGATGATTTCTGTGGTGTTAATCATAGTGCAAGCCCAATAGCTTTTAACACAAGAGCCAAAAGGAGGGCGACTGAAGATACAATGATCCCTACAGCTGCACACGCCTCCACTCCTCATGCTTCTACATCTCACACACCCTTAGTAAATGCAAAAAAAGAAAGGATATCAGGGATGCCTTTAGCCCAATCAAATTGTCCTGCTGGGTGGGTGAATTTAACACCACAACAACACTCCCAAGTTGGCCAACAAGATAAGGTTGACGTTGTTAATACGAAGACATCACAAAAGGTTGATCAAGTCCCATTGAACATAGTTGATCAGATGAAGAAGACCAACCTCAGCATCACCATGTGGGATGCTCTGTTGATCCCATCACAGAGAGATTTGTTGTAGGAAGCCTTGACAAGCTTCAATCAACCTACTGTAGAGGAAACAAAAGAAAAGGTCGTCATCCTGGCAAGCCTATGCCAACCAAAAAAAGAAGGAATGAGCACAAGAAAAATTAGTAAGCCCCCTCCATTCTATGTTTCCCTAATCATTGGTGATAAATTATTGCATAATTGCATGATAGATTCTGGGGTGGGTACTTATGTTATGCCCAAAAAACATAGATGATAAGTTAGGCATAGAATATGAGCCTGTGAATAAAGGGGTAGTGCAATTAGATGGCACTATTGTTAAGACAATAGGTGTGATTAAGGATTTGAAACTCGCCCTACATGCATGCTCTGGCTGCTCTATTTCACAAGACATCTTAGTTAAATTGACCTCCTTGCATACTTTGGCATATGCTTATCTAAGGACTTCACTGCCAAAATAGGTGGGTACCTATCTTCTAATTGGTCCCACATGTTATTTAGATCAAGATATGGCACTAAGGTGACCATTAAGGCTGATCCTATTGCTAATGATCATATAGAGCCTTATACACCCATCCCTTTGAATATGAATTACACAATCCATGAGCTGGAGGAGGATTCAACAATAGTATGCATGAGGCTACAACACATGTGGAGGAGATTCCTGATATACTACTTGATGAGTGGGCAAACTATTTTTTAGTTTGACACTCCTGGCCATATAGAGAACACACGGTTGGGTACTTATTGTATCCGTGAGGAGGATGCCATCATCCATAATATTGAAAAGGCAACATCAAATCCAAGTGGGATATGACAGATGTATTTTGATGGCTCTAGAAGTAAAAATGGAGTAGGTGCTGGGGTTGTGTCAATTTCACCCCAGAAAGAGAGTTATTTCTCCAATTTTAGATTACAGTTCAATTGTACTAACAATGTGGCTAAATATGAAGCCTTAATTTAGGGTATACAACTAGCACAAAAGAGAGGAATAAAAATTTTAAAAGCATTTGGTGGCAGTGAGTTTGTTGTCCACCAAATTAGATCACAAAGTGCTTCAAAGAATGACTTGCTCAAGTCATATAAACATAAAGTTTGGGATCTGATTAAAGACATTAATGCCTTCAATATCCAGGTAGTACCTAGACAAAGAAACAAAGATGCTGATAGACTGGCTATAGTTGGTGCTTAGTTCGACATCCCCCAGAATGTTAAACAAAACTTAGATCAGCATGTGAATATTGTTGTGAGGCATGTTGTGCCTAAAAATGTGACAAGCTGACAAGTATTTTAGAGTGACCCACAGATTGTGAATTTCTTGCAAGATGAGGTAGAGTTTTCTGCCAAGAATCAGTTAATATTGCAAGAGCAATATGGTGACCAAGTGATCCAGATGAAGACCAATAAACTACCTAGGGGATTAGTCACCTTGGAAAATATATTTGGTGTTGATGATCAACCAAAGAAGGAGAAAATGAACATGATAGTCAAGAAAGAAGACTATGAAGAGGTGGAGATTGCACAGGGCTGATTTCTAAAACATGTCAAGGTATATGATCAAGCTGAAAGGCAATTTTTTGTTGAACTTTGTAATGAATTTGATGATTTAATTGCTTGGGATTATAGGGATCTAAAATGGTTTGACCCTGGTTTAATGCAACATACCATTGATTTAGATCCAAATGCAAAACTTGTCCACTAGAAACAAAGGCCAATCAACCCCAAAATTGAGCCATTAATGAGAAAAGAGCTATCCAAACTCATAGAGGCCAAAATCATTTATCTAATTAAACATTCCTCTTGGGTGGCAAACCTAGTCCTAGTGAGAAAAAAGAATGGGGAAATCAGATTGTGTGTGGACTTTAGAGACCTAAGTAATGCCTCCCTTAAAGACCACTATCCACTCCCTTCCATGGAGCAAATTCTCCAAACAATGGCAGGAGCTAAAATATTTTCACTCCTAGATGGCTACTCAGGCTATAATCATATTCTTGTAAAAGAATCAGATCAATACAAGATAGCCTTTACCACCATTTGGGGTACTTTGGCTTATTAGAAAATTCCATTTGGGTTGACTAACGCTGGGGCAACCTTCCAAAGAGCAATGGATTTGGACTTCAAAGGCATGATCAATGATATTATTTTAGTGTATCTTGATGATTTGACTATGTATTACAAGCATGCAACTGACCACCTGGGTCATTTGAGAAAAGTCTTTGAAAGATGTAGGGAATATGGCATATCATTGTCAAATCCAAAGAAATGTGTGTTTGCTGTCCCAAAACACAAATTGTTGGGACACATGGTTTCAAAGGAAGGGCTAGCTATTCATCTAGAAAGAACCATCGCCATTATAGCTCTCCCCCTTCCCAGTCACAAGAAGGGCCTGCAAAGTTTTTTGGGAAAGATTAATTTTGTGAGGAGGTTCATCCCCAATTTTGCTTCAATAGCAAAACCCCTCACTGCCATGCTTAAGTAGAACACTACCTTCACATGGTCAAAGGAAGGCAGAGATAGTTTTGAATCTATCAAGCAAGCCATAGCACAAGCTCCCATGCTAATAAACCTGAGCTATAAAAAGGATTTTATCCTTTATGCCTTTGGAAGCAAGGAGGGTATATCAACAATTTTAACACAACATAATGAAGAGAAATTGGGACTGCCAATTGCTTTCTTCAGCCAACCACTCAAAGAATATGAGTTGAAGTATGATTTTGTTGAAAAACAAGTGTTTGTTGTGGTGAAAGCACTCAAAAAGTTCAGTGTGAGGCCCACCCTTGTGTGACCATTTTAGTGGCACTATTAGATCTAAATGTATTGATTTACCCAAGCTTAGGTTTTGTTTGTGGTATGGTGACCTTGTTCAAGAGTCGTTATGGTGTTTTTGTGGATCTATTTATAAGGTAGTTGTGTTTATTGTGTATGCGAGATACATGTCTTGACTTGATAAATCATATATTCTTCAACTATGATGAACTAATAGAAGCGAGTATGTTAATTCTCAATTTTTACATGAAAGATGATTTGCTTTGCCTTTGATTGTTTCAATTATGAATGTGAATGGATTTCAGTGATATAGGAAAATTAGAAAGGATTATATCTTTGAACATAGGGATAAGTTTGTAATGTGATTAATTATGTTACTTCTTGATTATTGTGAAATGAATTGTAATTAAATTATAATATTCTAAGTGAGATTGAATTGTTGCAATGGTTATTAGAACACCTGATTTTGATGATTAGAAAAAGAATTGTGAAAAGGTTGAAATAGGACTATGCATTGATATTTGAAAGTGACAGTATTGTGTTTGAAACCCCTATTTTATTGAGTGACTCTATGTGTGTTTAATTCTTGCCTCTTCAGCTATTTATACGTTGGACATATTAATGTGTGTGTTGAAGTGTGCAAACATTTCCATAGCCAATGGAATTTCGGTGGTCTACTAATTAACTCATGTGTTTAGCTAGTAATACCAACCTAATCCCTCAGGTGGATTAAGGTTATTATTGAAATTGGAATGGTTTTAATGTGTTTTATTTGTACACTTTGATTTTTGAGTCCTCTAAGGTTGTCAAGAGTGAAGTGGATGATGATTTGTCAACCACATGTCCATTTTCGTTCATGGACTTTTGGGGCATTTTAAAATGTGTTTTTAAAATTTTTTATTGATTTTTGTGTGTGTTTAAGGGTCCTAGGTCAAGTACCTATGGGTTAGGTACCTTATAGACCTCAAATCATGAGTTTCAACTCATATTTGACCCCTCTTTTTGACCATGGGAGTTAAGTGGCGAGATTAGGGTTTTGGTTGAGGATCGGGTGACTTGTCACATCCAAATCCCACAACCCAAGGTTCATGTAAGGGCTTGAGGGAATCCCAAGGGTCTCACATCTATGAGCACACTATGTAAGAGCTCTTGGGAAGAGAACCCAAGTACTTCTCTCTTCCCCATGCCTCACACATGTGTGAGGAGAAATATGGGGAGATGTGCCATTGAGGAGGAATGAGAGGTTGACAAGTGTCACCTCCCTACTCCTCAATACCTCACACATGTGTGAGAGCACATGTGGGGAGTTGTGCTTGTGACAGTGAATGAGAAGGTGACAAGTGCCACCTCCTCATTCATGGCAATGGTTTTTGAAACCCTATTTATCTCCCTCTTGTTGAGGTGAGAAGGGTTTTTTTTTTGGCTCTTTGTATTTTTGGATTTTGGGGAGGAGCTTGGGTCTTGGAGAGGGATTTTGAAGTGTTGGAGAACTCTTGTGTAGATCTTCTTCAACTCCTTCATACTTGGAGAGCTTGAGAGATAAGCTCTCAAGAGTCTTCAAGATTTTAGTAGTTGTTTATTTGCTTATGTAATGCATGTATTTGTATGCTCTTGTTTGGTTGTGTAATTGTTTTGGGATGCGTTGTTTATTGCAAATGCTCACCACTTGTGTGGAAGAAGCTTGTCTTGTATTTGGGGTTTGGATAGAGGTGAGAACCTCCTCGGGGAAAGCTCACTCCTTGAGAAGAGTTGTTTTGGATTGAGGCCTTATTTTGAGGATGTGGTTATGTGTGAGAGGCAAGAGTGCCCTCCTTGTGAATGTTGAAATAATAAGATGGTTAAGATGTAACATGAGTTGATATTGATGAGAAAATGGTTAAGTTGACATATGAGAAAGTAGTGTTGAAGAAATGAGAAGTTAGTATTTGATGTCTTTCCCCTTGAGTAGAGGGGTCCACTCTCTCCCCCTTGTTTCAATCCATGATTTATGGATTTGTGTTGTGTATATCCTTGGTTGGGAATGTGCTTCTTTTCTTTTGTGTGTGGTTGCTTCCCTTGTGCAAGTTTGTATTTTGGGGTTACTTGTAGGCCTCTTAGCTTGGGGGAGGCTTGTGAGCAAGCCTATGGTTGGGTGGTGAGAACCTCCATTGGCTTTGTTGTGTTATTTTGGCTTATTCCAGGTTTGGGCTAAGAAAGAAAGAAAGAAGGAGAAAGAGTCTCCTTGTGGATCTTAGGCTATGTTTAGTGCCTTAATATTGTTGTGATGACTATGTAAAAGATTAGCTCAATGAGCTTTGTAAATGGAAGGGAAGGGAAATGTATCTTCTACTTTGTGAATGTTGGGGTTAGCACTCTCATTGTATTTATGAAAGGATATGAAATAAAGGGGTTTCTTTGATAGTATCTATTGCATATTTGTTGTAAAGAAATGTTTGTTATGTCTCTTAAGCACTCTCTTCTCCTCTATTTACATTTTAAAAAAAAGCTATGCAAGAAAGAAAAATAATCATTGTTGAAAGAAAAAAATTATTGTTGTTGCATTTAATATTTTGCTATAAAGTGGATTGTTGTTGCATGAGAAATTAAATAAGGAAGTCATTCCTTGCTAGTGTAAACTTGTATCAACAAAATCTCCTTCTTCATCTCTTAGATAAATCTAAAGTTAGTTTTTAAGAAAAGAAAAGTGTGTATTTTCATATATTTAAATATCTTATTTCCTTTAAGCAAAATAAACCATAAATTGATTTGTTGCCTTGAAAAGAAATACATTTTCTTGCAAGGATTAGATTAAGTTGATATATATATATAATTCCTTATTGTGAAGTTAATATATTACTCTGTTTTAAAATAGAGGAGATCAAATCTTAATATATATAATAACACTAAAAAAAGTAAGTTTGATAATGTTAGTTTTAAAAAGAAGAAAAGATATTCAAAGTTAAATGTTAATTGATAAAAACATCTATTAAAAGTTTTCTTTTATTTATAAAAAAATAACAACAAAAAATGCAATGTTTTTGGGCCAGGTGGGAAGGGCTGAAACCCTACCCCGTCGGCCCTATGGGGGGGGGGTCTAACCCCGAACGCACAGTGCTTGAGGGCACTATGGGGGCAGGGGCTCCAACCCTTCCCCCGCCCACAGGCCTGCAGCTTTTGTAGGCCATAGTGCGTGCCCTTCAGACTACAAGGGTCTACAGACCTGTGGGTCCACAGGCTTGCAGCGCCCTAGGAGAAAAAAAATGTTTCGACCTCTTTTTATTTTATTTTAGCAGTATTCCTTGTATAAAAAAAAGGCAACCTCTTATCATTTGCTATTTAGATTTTAAATACTTATTTTGGTATGCTCCCTGCTCTATTGTATATACACATCACTGTGTATATGCACAACACTGTGTATATAAACAATGTTGTATATACAAAGCATGTATATATTTATTTACACTATATTTGGATGTTTTAATATATATAGTATATATATCTTCTCTAGTTCTTTTGGTCAAAGTATTAAATTGGAGTAAGCTAAGTGCTTAGAAAACTGAAACATAGTTAAATAGAAAGAATAATCTTTTCCTTAAACAAATAACTAGTTTATAGGGTTAGAGACTACCTTTGTTGTTCAAAAACAAAGGGAGATTAAACTTGTATTTCAAACTTGAAAACAGAATCTTGAGAGAGGGAAAATTATATAATCATGTTAGTAAACTAAAGCATTGAGATTTGAAACTTAGAAACATTTGAAAAATAAAATATTAGAAAACTATTACAAAATAAATGAGACCTTGTTGGGAAATAATCTTCCATTGGGGGAAGGGATTTCCCCTAATTTCTCCTTCAACCTGCAAAACCATAACAACAAACAAATGTGAGAGGATTTGAGAAATGAGTGCTTTTATAAACTAGTTTAGGGTTATAAGGGTTGCCCTAATTATTAGGGACTCTTAAAAACACTTTTTAAACCCTTTGACTTTTTAAAAACCTACTTAAGTGAGTTTAATTCTTTTTTGTAAGGTCCTATAGTAGAAGTGTTATACTTATTGCACATTTAATCTATTGAACCCCTAGTTGCCGATGTAGCTTTATGTTGTCAAAATTTCTGGAGACTTGTTAGTTGGATCAAGGTGAAATAGGGGTATTTGATTTAGCTATTTTTGTGTCAATTTATTATTGTAATGGAAAATTATTTATTTGATTATATGAGTTCTATTGTAGTAAAGTTTGATCAAAATTGTTCTCCATTAAATTTATTTGATTAGACTATTGAAAGGGCATTTTTTTAATTTTATTTCCTTGTGTTGAATTGTGGATAGTGAAATAGTCTAAATTATTATTTTATTTAGCTTCTGCATTTTAGAATGGAATTTATTTGCTTAGTAGATTTTAGTGTTAGGGTTTTGACATGGGTCAAAATTGACTACCCTAGGGTTGGTTCTCACGTTGGAGTCCTTCCCTCATGGCGACACTTGTTGCAATGCCTAAACCTAGTAGGTTAACCCCCATATCTAAGGGATGCGAAAGCAGTTTCACATTTCCCTGACTTCTTTTCTTCTACCTCACTTCTTGCAGCATGCTCAACACTTGTTGCACTCACAACAACGTTTGGTGAGTATATCGTTGGGCGTACACGTTGTGCGGGAGGGGGTTTTAGCGTCGAGTTAGAAAATTTTTGTTAGTTCAGTTTTCATGACCACATGTAAAATGTGGGCATGACATTTAGACATATGCTTTCAAACAACAAGATAAAATTGATGGTGAACCACCCTAGCATTAAAGAGTTTCTTTTGAGCAGAGATATCAATGAAAAAAGGGTTGGGTGGATTACAAAAGTAATGGAATACATCAACATCACCAAGCTAGTACATGACAAAGGCCTATGTGAGTAGATGGCTATGGACCTTGAAGAAACAAGTGACGATGTGTGTCCTTGGGTAGGCACAACCAGTTGGTTCCGACGCTCCAACTGATTGGCACCATGATATGGTCACATTTCTGCAGTCAGGTAGATGCCCAGATGAATTGGATTAGGCCAAAAGAAGGTATTTCTAGCTTCAATCCATCCCCTGTATTCTTGTCAATGGTGTCTTGTTTAGAAAATACATCAATGGAGTTCTTCTTAGATGCATTGCACAAGATTAGACCTCTAAGGTGTTAGAAGAATTTCATGATGGCCCTGCTGGTGGCCATTATTCTCCAAGAACAACTATTGTCAAGATCATGAGGGCTAGTTATTATTGGGCCAATTTATTCAAAGACACCCATAGATGGGTAAGAAGCTACAAAGAATGTGCATTATTTGTAGGAAAACAAAGATTGGTTGCTCTTCCCCTGCACCCAATTCAAACTGATCAACCATTTGCCTAATGGAGTTTGGACTTCATTTGGATGATTAATCAACCTTCTAGTGCTAGACACAAGTGGATTTTAGCAGCCACTAATTATTTCAATGGGTGGACAGGGGCGGTTGCGTTGAAGGATGCCACAGAGGCCTCCATTTTAGACTTCCTTGAGGGGATAGTTACTGGGTTTGGTGTTCCATTCACCATTATTTATGACAATGCCAAGGCCTTTGTAGGCACAAAAATTAGTGAGTGGGCACTTAAATATGGAATTTATTTGAAGACATCATCCAATTACTACCCCCAAGGGAATGACCTGGTTGAGTCTACCAACAAGAACCTGATCAGAATCATCAAAAGAACAGTGCACGATAATCAAAGAACTTGGCATTCCAAGTTAAAAGCAACTCTTTAGGCTGATAGAACCACTCTAAAGAGGGCCATTGGTAATTCACCCTTCATGTTGGTATATGCAAAGGAAGCAAGGCTTCTACTATTATTAGAGTTGCCTTCCCTTGAGTTGGAACAATAGCTAGAGCTATTGGAAAATGATACCATGACAGTCAGGTATGCTGAGCTGATGGAGCTCGAAGAAAAAAGGGATGCCGCCATGAAGACCCTTGGAGCCCACCATGATTAGGTTAAGAGGACCTTTGATAGAAAAGCAGTTGATAGAGTCTTCCAAGAGGGAGATTTGGTACTGAAATGGGATGAAGATAGAGCTAAGGTGGGGAGGCATTCCAAATTTGATGCCTTATGGAGCGGTCCTTACATCATCACCAGTTGCAAGCAAGCTAATGCCTTTTGACTCTCCAAGCTGACTAGAATCACTCTCGATCCTAGTGAATGGACTTCATCTCAAACCATACTTCTAAGTTTGGCTTTGGGATTCTTGTAAATATTTAGAGTAGGTTTGTTTTTGTTTTAGGTTTCCCTTCCTCTAAGTACTTTTGCACAGGAAGCATTCTCAATAGGGAATTGTGTGCCTTGTTATGTGTTTTTGTGTTTTCTAGAGGCAGTTTCAGTTCTATTTGGTCATGTTGTTGCAAATCCCCTTTTGACTTTGTGCCCAATGGATGGTATAAGGCCACTGGATTCTCTTGTTTAGCAAGCAAACACCCCTACATAGTCACCAAAATGTTGTCATATTTTTCTCAGGCCAAAATATCCAAAAAATCCCTCCTTCCATCAAAAAAATCTGATTTGAGAAATCCTAAATGGAAGGAGATTTCCCTTAGAAAATCCTAGAAAATTCGCAAAAAAATTCAAGTATTTTGCCTATATTTTTGCCTTAGTCGACAAAATCTTGGTTTGGAAAACTCAAGGTTCACCGATCAACCTTTTTGCTAACTAAAGAAACTAGGATGGGAAAATTCTCTAAGGCTAAACAAAGATAGAGTTGCCTTTTTTTTTAGCAAACTTAAGGTTTCATGAAACTTAAATTCACCAATTGGCAAGTTCGCCGATCAGCGAATTCGCTGACAAAGGAACGAAGAAGTGAAGGCAGGAAGACGAGGCTAAGGTAGAGATGAAGAAATATGGCTAAGGCAAGGAGAGGCTCTGTTGGGAGATCGTGAAATGGCAAACTCACCAACTAGTTCATAATTCCCAAGGTTCATCGATAGGGCAATTCGCCAACTAAGAGGGAAGGAAAAGAAAGAGGATGCTGCAGTGAAGACTTTGGTTCACCAAGTGAAGGATTCACTGATAAAGCAAAGGGTGAAGACATGAAGTAGTTCACAAAATAAAAGTTTCGTCGACCAAAGGGCAAAGAGGTGAACCAAAGGCTAGAAGAAAATTGGCTAAGGCAAATGGTTAGCAAAATGGAGTTTTTGCTGATAAAGTGAAAAGTGACAACATGAAAGTAATTCACGAAATGTGAATTTCATCGACTAAGGAGAAAAAGTAAAGGAAAAGATAGTCAATCAGTAGGTTGAGGAAAATGCAAACCCACCAACAAGTTCATGATTTCTTAAATTCATCGATAAGGTGATTTGTTGACCAAGAGGCCAAGTTCACAAAATTGGAAAATCGCCAACAAATGGGTCCAAAGAAAAGGAAGAGAAAATTAGCTAAGGGGTGGTCCACAAAAAGAAAAATTTTATGATAAGGAAAAATACAAGACAAAGAGAAACAGGTTCAATTCGTGATAGGGAGGTTTTGCCAATAAGGCAAGAGTAAAGATAGCAGGGTCAACTTTCACCGATAAAGGAGTCAAGTTCGTGAACACAAGAGATCGCTGATAAGGAAAAAAGTAGGGACACCCACCAACAAGTTCATGAAATTAAAAGTTTGTTGATAGGCATGGAAAGAAAAGGCTAGTTGAGGAATCAACAAAAAGGGGAACTTGCCAATAGGTTTGAAAAAATGTAAAATTGCCGATAAGGAAAAAAGCAAGAGAAAATGAAGGTTCTGAAATGGAGATTTTGCCAACTAAAGGAGAAAGAAACTCGATGGTTAGTTTGTGAAATGTAATTTTCGCTGATAAGGCAAAAAGTAAGGAAAAGTAAAGATAAAGGCCACTGGTTTGCAAAGGTCAGATTTTGCCGATTGAAGGGAAAGCAAGCACAAAGTAAAGTTTGTCAAATAGAGATTTTTGCTGATAGGAAAAAATAAAGAACCAAGTAGTCCAAGTTTGTGAATAGTGGGATTCACCAATAAGGTGAGAAAGGAGAACCAAAGGTGGAGGAAGGCCAAATGCTTGACTGGTAAGGAGAAAAGAAGCAAAGTTCAGCTCGAGACAAATTTGCCAACAATGAAGAATTTAGTGGTGCCAATGGAAGATTTTAGAGATACAACACTTTAAAGTGTTGTAAAAACTTGCGGATCAATCCCTGAAATCACGCCATTATTACAGGATGAGAAAGTACCCAACATTCAATGTTGTAGGCCAGGGTCAAATGAAGGTGGTTAAAACAATGAAATTATTCAATGCATGCAAGCAATCTTCTTCTACAAATTTGCAGACCTTGCAAAGTATGGCCATCGTCCTAGGTGTGTAGGGCTTCTGAACTAGATTTTAATGCAGCGTGGGTGCTTGGGCAAGGTAGTTGATTGATTTTTAGTGCTTAATGTTGTAGATAGACTATTGAATGCTATATATACATGTAAAAAATGTGTAAAAAGGTTGTTGTTAGCTATTCTTCTGGGTTGTTATACTGGCCAGATAGTTTGTTATTATAGACCTTGTACTGCACCTATAGAACCAACTGAATTTGATACATTGCACTCGATTCTAAGCCTTTGTTGTCTCCGGTTGATTGTTCACCAATGAATGTAGATGGTTATTTTATGTCTATTCCCCTGAACCAAGTTATATTCTTTTGTAATGGTTATCTAGCCTTCATGATCAACACAATCACTAACATTTTGCCTCTTATGCTTTTTATTTGTGTTTATTTGAAGTTTGTAACTCATTCTGTGGATAAAATAGTCCCTTTGTTAGTTACAGTCTTCTATTCAAGCCTCTATTAAAGCTATAAGTCTGTGTGAGTCTCTTTCAATATTTGAGGTCATTGTTGTGTTATGTTGGTTCAAGTTAATATATTAAATCTAATGTATCACCTCTTTTAAATTCCAGTATTCCTCCTTCCCCTTTTCCCTGTGAGTGTAGCATTAGGTTTAGTTTAATTCTCTGAGCCTTAAGCTTAGAAAGAGGAACCAGCCTTCTTTGGAGGTATGATCTCATTTGCAAGGTCCCACACCTTGAGATTAGTCCCATTGTATCATTGGAATGCTTGAACAGACTTCAAGCAGGGTGCAATTCCACGTGATAATAGGACCCATTACTACATCATATTTTATCAACAATTGTCAGTTCTACACAAGGAATCCACAACTTGGGACTGCATTAATCAATATGTCTCTCAACCCTCCCAATATATTCTTGTAGAAATATTATGCCAAATTGTAGACCACCTCCTTATCTTCCCCTAAATCTAACAAGATGCCCACAAACATTGAAGCAATGCTAGTATTCACCCATTATTTATAATTGACAACTAAAAGATCCTCCCCAAGACCCACTGTATATTGAATATAATGATTATGGTCTTGGACTTGAGGACCTTCTTCATTTGGCTGTCTATGATCACTCTAAGAAAGGCTATCTATATCTTCTTCAATATGAGCCTCACCCTTGTGTCCATATCTTTCACTAAAAACAAAGAGGATAAAATAGTTCCATATCCAAATTTGCTTAATAAATGCTTCCTCACTTTCAAAGATATATTGTGATCTATTTGTGATGATTATTTATGAAAAGGGTAGTCAAGTACCAGTTCTCATGAGATATAGAGATGATAGTTTCCCACCAATCCAATTCAATTGCCAACTTCACATAATGATTATTGGATAATAATTGTTTTGTGATGCAACTGTCCTTAATTGTTATCCTTAAAATCTATTCTTATGTTAACATTAGGACCTTCAACATCGATTAGAGATTAAAAGTAATGCCACACAAATCTCATGCCTTAATTTTATTACTCATTATTATATCTTCTTTATAATCTATGACAATGTTAGCAAGGAAATCTACTTCCTTATTCACCTCTCTATACACATTGGATAGAGTATTTTGTAAAAGAATTGAGAACTGGCCATGCCTTTTGTAGTGTGTTGTTAATTTTCCAATTTGAGGAGCCTTTCCTTCTCACATCATTAACTATTACCATTGAATCACCTTCAATTTGTATTGTATCTATTCCACATGCCTCAAGTAGATTTGTAAACCCAAAAAGAGGGCTTGGGCTTCTACCTCATTATTAGTGCCTACATTTAGTTTTTTGAGGTTGCATAGAAGAAACCCCCCTTCATGTCCCTAGTGACACTTCCTACACATGAAGGGCAAAAATTGCCCTTAGAAGCCCCATTAAATTTTAGTTTCCACCAACTTTCAAGGGTACCTTCCACTTGATGTCATCCCTTGGATTAATGGAAGAATTAACTCTGCCTCCCCCATAAACAAGGGGTAAAAATATTTAAATATTATTGTAAAGGATTTTTTAATTGTGATATTTAGGATAATTAATTAGTATATATCTTAATACATCCGTCTAAAAGATGCCAAGAGATATCAATCTCAAGATGTCTATATTGAATTTATGGCATAGGTTAGATAGGCACTTCAAGACTATATCCCTTGACATCTTTTAGATAGATGTATTTAAGATGTCTATTATAGTTTATCTACATATTTATTAAATTATTTACTCCACATCTTAAGTACATAACTATTTAAATAATGTCAAAAATTTATGAAAACAAATTAATTTCAATAATTTTATATGTTATTTTATTTATTAAATACATGTAGTTTTTTCAATTACTTTATTTTTATTTAAAAACTATTTTTTAACATAAACTTATTTTAAAGAATTGTTTTAGTTGCTATGTACACACATGACCACATAAACTTTAAATTTTATATAAGAATTATTTTATTTTATCTACATTATTTACTTTATTTTTACTTGAAGAACTATTTTTAGTAATACATTTATTTTATTTCTGCTTTGAAAAGTGCAGTAAACAATATATACTCATATGTAATTTTTTAATAGTTTCATTCAAGTGGGTATTAATATATTTTTTAAAATTTTGATGTCTTTATATTTTAAAAATAAATGTTGGTTCTAGATATGTGGACATGATCATGGTATTACACTCCACCCCTTCATATCACTATAGGTTACATCTCTCAACATAATTAATGTAAACAATAAACACATAATTAAGTTAAATTATTGAGCTAGGTAGATAAATTATAATAATAAATGTTAATTTAGGAAATTGAATGTGAGGGACAATGCACTTATCTTGTGGAACAATGAGGCAATGTTGAACTTCACTTGTCATGGTATTGAAAATTGAAACTTTCTATCTAGAAATCTTCTCGAGACAAAAAGATCCTTTTAAATCTCTATGATCAAATGTGTGCCCTACAAGATTGATCCTATGGGCATTACAGGAATGACCTAATGAGTGGAAGGTATATGTAACCTACATGAATGAATGAACATGTGTGACAATGTATAGATACAATCTATTTCTCTATCATCTCTACTCTTCACTGACTATCAAGTACTTGTAGTAGTAAAAATACCTTTGGAAAATCAAAAAATCATAACTGTCAAATTGTTCTAGTTCAATCCCCTTGATTTGAATTACTTTATGGCCATGGAAATAATCAAAGATAACACTCTTTATTAATGTAAATTTCCTAGAATAATTTGATGCAAAATTATATTCTTTTAGTGCTCCAATGTGAAGTGCTCCTAGAATTATTCTTCTTGAAATTCTTAGAACATGAAAATGATAATTGGAAACACTTGGATCTATAAAACTATACACATTAAATGCCTTGAAATATTAATACATAGAAACTAATCATGCAAACATGTACCAAGTCAACTCATACTGACTCTAGTGGAATAGGTTGGAGTCAATAAAGATTTGAATTTTTGAATTTTGGGTCAATTCTACATGGTGTGGGATCAAGCACACATAGTGTGGGATTGACCTAAGATAAGAAAATATGAATATCTATGTGGAGAATGAGTATTTGTACATGGAGGTAACAATAGACATAATACATGGTAAATAGATAGAAATATGTGACAATAGACTCAAATATGTAGGAAGAAGTGTAAATAGGGATGAGTGAAGGATTTGGGAATGATCCCAACTTTGCATGGGTGTTCCATTTGTTGAAATGTAATTGTATTAAGTTATTCTATCAAAATGGACCCAAGACTAAATGGGAATTAGTATGGGTATGCAAATTTCACCACATTAAATTTGTTAGGAAAGGTGTCTCAACCTTGCAATTACAAAAGTGTAATTTTTTGGTTATAAAAACATAAACACTCAATTTTTGGGCTATAGGGTTGGTTTTTGGCCAAAATAATTTTTTTAGTTGGTCTACATCGCCATCAAGGGTGCCTAATGCATAGATCTTTTTGAGCTCTTCAATTTTAAAAAACAAGCCCAATCAACCTCCCAGATCAAAATTTATGGCCTTTGAAAGTTGACCTCCCATATTGGAAAATGTAAAAATGTGTTGAACATAGAAAAGAGCTATAAGGGGGAGTTGTACACATGTTGATGCGTGTTTTGACACATCATAAGGATTATTTGATTGGAGATAATGAAATCCTAAGAATTTAGGTGCCACTTTTGGGAGGTTTTAGCTCATGGTTTTGTAATTACTGTTTGATGGTTTCATGTATTGTATCTCCTATATATTAGGTGCTTGAGATAGAGGTTGTGTGTGAGAGTCTTATAGATTTTGAGTTGCCTCTGGATCTCTAGTTGGTGATAATCCTATAAAATCTTTCTCTGCAAGTATAATGTAATCTTGTTCATTTCTAAATAATATATTGGGTGGCTTTTGGAGTGAAAAGATTTTCCCATGCAAATCACTGTGTTGTGGTATGATTTTTATTTTTGTTTATTTTTGTATAATTTTTGTAATTGTTTTAAGGATTTGAAAAGTTTTGCATAACCCTCCTCTCAAGATTAGTGTAGGAAGTTGTTCCGCTACATTAGCTTCCTTAAAAGTGGTATTAGAGCTTGATCATCTTTGCTTTCAATTGTGAGTTGTTGGGTTTTTTGAACTAATCCATTTTTTAGTGGGAACTTGTGCATAAGATACTTTGTGATCTTGTTGTAGTAATTTTAAGATGGAGAGAACATAAGAGAGAATAGAGGTAGGCAAATTCTCTAGTAATAATTTTGAGATGCGAAAGCTGAAGATGGAAGATTTGTTGATTAATTGAGATTTGTGGGATGCTTTTGATGACCATGTTTCAAGGCCTATAGATGCTACTTTGGCTACTCAGTATGATGTTATGGACTATAAAGCCAAGGGTCTAATCAAATTGTGCCTAGAAGACTTTGTTTTAATCAATGTCCATGAAGAGTCCTCTGTGAAGAAACTATGGAAGAAACTTGGTGAGATATATCAAGCCAAATATTTAGTGAACAAGATTTTCTTGAGGAAGAAATTGTATTCCTTGAGAATAGAAGAGGGTGGATGAATTGTAGGCCTCCTGGAAGCATTCAATATGTTGGTGGCTCAATTGACATTAGTTGGTGTAAAAATGGATGAGGTGGAGAGATGTGATATCATGCTTTGTTCTTTGTATGATTCATGGGATTCTCTTGTTATGGCTATTGGGAGTACTTCTATTGTCTTGAAAGTTGAAGATGTTGTGGGTCTTTGATTTCTAAAGAGATGAGGAGGAAGGTATCCATTAGTGCCAAAGAGGACCTAAATGTTTGTGGAAGACCTAAAGAAAAAGGTAAGAAGAGTGAGAAACATGACAAATCCAAGTCCAACGAGAGAACCAAATCTCCTGGAAAGTTCAAAGTTATTTGTTGGTATTGCAGTAAGCTTAGACACTTTTGTAAGGAGTACAAAGAATAAAATAAGAAATTTGATTACGATTTTGAGTCCAATAAGGAAGATAGTGATGCATTCATTACAAATTTGGCCACTCATGTAGGTAATGATGCATGGTTAATTAACTCAGGTGCATCTTTCCATATGATCCCTAATAAAGATTAGTTTTTTTAACATGAAGAATTTGATGGAGGTAAGGTGTACTTGGGTGATGATTCTCATTTAAATATTGTTGGTTGTGATAAAGTTAAAATTAGATTTCCTAATGGTGGAGTAAAAAGGATTAATGGTGTGTTGCATATCCTTAGATTAACACAAAATTTATTATCTGTGAGCAAACTAATAGATGTGGGTGCACATGTAGTATTTTCTAATATAGGATACAAGATGGTTAGAGGTGTCAGATTTGGCACATTCTATAAGCTTGATGCATGCATTGTTGAGTGAAATAGTACTTCTATGAAAAGAAAATTTGTGACTACTTCATTGGAAAAGGAGAGGGTTTCATCTTCAATGGATGGTCATGGCTTCTACGTACCTAAGGGTGCTCTCTCTTCTAAATCAAAATTGCCTACAAAGAAGACTACGTTATGGCACCAAAGATTAGGCCACATTGGAGAAAATAGTCTAAGGACCTTTAAAAATGAAAACCTCGTTGAAGGGTTGACTGATTATAATCTTGACTTTGATTTCTATAAGTATTATATTTATGGTAAACAAAACCATGTTCAATTTTACTCGAGTTCTCATAAATCTTGTGGTGTAATGGATCTTATTCATTTTGATGTTTTTTGTCTTGTAGATATTCTTTCCATTGGAAAATCCACATATTATGTTTCATTTATTAATGATTATAGCAGAAGGACATGGGTATATTTTCTAAAGAGTAAATCTAAAGTTTTCAATTGATTTAAAGAATTTAAAGCAATGGTTGAGTTTCAGACTGGAAATAAAATAAAATGTTTTAGGATTGACAATGGCGGTGAATTTTTCTCTAATGATTTTGATAGATTCTGTAAATATTATGGAATCAGAGACAAAATACAACTTTGTATTCTCCACAATAGAATGGAGTTGTAGGAAGAATGAATAGGACATTGATGGAGAAGGCTAGGAGTATGCTTAGTGGTACTAGTCTAGAATAAATGTTTTGGGCTGAATCTGTTGCCACTGCTTACTACCTGATTAACAAGTCTCCTACATCAGCCCTTGTTGATAAATGCCTATGGAGGCATGGTTGGGTCACAAGCCTTCATTGAGACATCTTAGAGTTTTTGGTTGCCAGGAATATGCACATGTGCCAAAGGAGAAGTGAACAAAGTTGTGAAATGTATCTTCATTGAGTATAGTTATGGTGTGAAAGGAGACAAGCTTTGGGATCTTGTTGCACAAAAGGTAATATATAGTAGAAGTGTGATTTTTAGAGAAACTATGCCTTCTTCTGTTACATTGTAGCCAGAACAAAGTGAATAGAAAGATGTGATTCAACTTCCTTCTATACCTGAGAAAGTTGAATCAAGGTCCCTAGATAGACAAGAAGTTGAGGAGAGCTCCTCTAGCTCTAAATCTTCAAAAGAGAAGGAAGAACCTCCAACTCAGCTTATTTGAAGGTCTACAAGGTATAGACAACCACCTAAAAGGTAATCAATTGATGATTGGAGATGTATTTTTTCTTTGAATAATAACATAGATGAACCCAGATTTGTAGAAGAGGTATTAGGTATGAATTATGCAGCATCTTGGAAGATTTAATGGATGAAGAAATGGCAGCTTTGAAAAAGAATTATACTTGGGATCTAGTACCATTTCCTGAAGGACAAAAACCTATTGGTTGAAAATGGGTGTTCAAGAAGAATATTGGTTCAGATGGAGGTATTGAGAAGTACAAAGCATGGTTGGTTACAAATGATTACTCTTAGGTTGAGGGTGTTGATTACGTTGAGATACTTTCTCCTATTGCAAAAATGACATCCTTTATATTCTTGTTTTCTATTGCTGCATGTTATGATCTAGAGGTTGAGAAAATGGATGTGAAAACAAATTTCCTTCATGATGATTTGGAGGAGGATATTTATATGACATAACTAGAGAACTACATGGTGAAAGGTAAAAGTAATTTGGTTTGTAAATTGAAGAAATATTTGTATGGCCTCAAACAGAGTCCTAGGATGTGGTCTTGAAAATTTGATACATATGTGTTGAGTTTAAGATTTGAGTGTTCTAAATCAAATCATTGTGTTTATTATAAATCTGATGGTGATCATTTCCTATTTATTGCATTATATGTTGATGATATGTTATTTATTGGTAAAGAGAAAATAATGGTTTTAGAACTAAAGTCTCAACTTGTAGCTAAATTTGAAATGAAAGATCTTGGTGTAGCTAAACACGTTCTTGGGATAGAAATCAGAAGAGATAGAGTGAACAAAAAACTATGGGTTGGCCAAAGTAAGTATGTCAATTCAATTTTATAGAGGTTTAACATGTAGGATTGTGGACCATTATGTGTTCCTCTTATAGTTGGAATTAAGTTATCTACTTCATAATGTCCAACATCATCAGAGATGGAAGACATGAGTAGAGTGTATTACCAGAGTGTAGTTGGAAGTTTGATGTATGTTATGGTTTGTACTAGACCGAATATTGCCCAAGTAATGGGAATTCTTTTTAGATATATGTCTAATCCTAGTAGAGTTCATTGGGATACAATTAAAAGAGTCTTCATATATTTGTAGGCTAGCTAAGAGTATTCCTTGTGTTATCATGGTAATTTGATAAGAGACGGGCTTTCCCTTGATATTCGTGGTTATTTGGATTCAGAATGGGCAGGTGATGTTGATAATAGAAGATCCACTAGTGCTTATGTGTTGTTATGTCGTAAAATGTCCCCCTAGGACTTTTACCTCCTAAGTTTATCTCCTAGGTCCCTTAGATTTAATCATGCATGTAAAATGAATCCCGGAGTAAAATCCCCTGAAACCCATGTCAAATGGGGCCTAGGGTTGCATCTTAAGCTTAATCAAGTCCCAAAATAGGCCCCTAGACTTGGGCACCCACGCCCTAGTCTAGGCCTATTTTGTCAGGACCCAAATTTTAAATGTCAGCAAAGTGAACGTTAAAAAGTTTCCCTTTGTTGGCCTATTCAATTTGAATTACGAATGTTTAGCAGGAATGCATATATAAACATGTTTAGGACTTCATTTTACTCCTAGTTGATTAAGGTGAACTTATGATCATCAAGGAAAGGGCATTCAAGGCATTCATTGTGTTGTAGAGTAATATTGTGTTGTGTTTGTATGTGTTTGTTATAGATTTTGCTCCATCAACTCATTTCCTCATAATGTGAAGGCATTTCATCTCCATGAGGATTTGCACCTAATAAGGTGATATCTACTTTGTGTTTCAATCAATCGATCTTGTCATTTGCTTTTGCCTTTGTCCACCAAAGACACACACTCTATCTAACAATAGTGTTGGAATGCTTGAATGCCATTCCGAGGCTTGATCAAGGCTAGCTCTTAAACACCACAACCCCCAACCCCTCTCTTGTGATTGCAGGTTACAGGTGCGGAATCTTGCGGAGAGGAGTTGCAGGAGATCAGAGCAGAGGATAAAGATTCAGGATCTGAAGAGAATAGTGAAGAATATTCATTTTTGGATGCAGGTGCCCGCACCCGTGTCCTCCTGATTACTATTGTCAAAAACTATGAAGCAGGTTGCAGACTACATCACCTTACAATTCTAGATGTAGACACCCAAAATCAACCCTTTGTTTTATTTGTCAATTTGTTGCATTATTCACCACTGCATATGTCAATTTTGTCTAGCACACTTGTATCAGTTAATCTATTTTCTTCTAAATCATCCACTTCTATCATTAATTAAATAAATTATATTTATTTAATTATCCCATTATTCCTCTAAAATAGATAAAATCAATATTTTATTTATTTATCTTCTCATCATGCATATAAATTAAATAAATTTATTTATTTAATTTATATCTTTTCTTCCAATCTTCTAAATTTAGCTCTTTCCTCTATAATTTAAAAATAAATTAAATGAGTTTATTTGTTTAATTTATTTTTATCTCATCATTTCCTTATCTTATCACTTTCTTCTATGTGCACAAGTCATCCTTGTTCATAGTTTGTTGAAAATAAAATATAAAAATGATTTAATTGGTTCTAAAATCAATCATCCACATCATCCAACCCTTAAAATAGAAAAGCATCCTATTTTAAGAAAATCAATTCTACCATTACCAACAAACCAACTACAATCATTTAATAAAATCTTTCTCTATGGACACATGTCTTGTACACATTCATCCAAGCCTCTTGATTAATTTCAACCATTTACATAGCCACCTTTTCTCCACCGTTGATCAATCTTAGTAGAGAGCTATATATACACCCTCTCACCTCATTCCAAAGAGATCCCACACAATCTTGATAGTGTCCAAATTATCATCTTATGCATATTGAATCCATTGAGCATTCATTGAGTACTTTGAGCATATCAATTATCATCATGGTAGCTTTGGCAACTATGGTTGTTCATTATTGAGAAGCAATCCACATTCCAACCAAGGAATCAATACAATATAGGTGACATTATTCTTTGATTTGCTTTTATTTTGTGTCATTTAGATGGATTCTTTGAAGGTGGTAGGATTGGGATTTGATTGTAATGCTTGATCTTATTAACCTGATTTTTTCCTCACACACATTCTAGCACACCCAATGGGACTCACGTCCTTGATAATCTTTTCATTTGAAAGTTGATTTTGAAGTCTAGATACGTAGAGCGCATTTGATCTACAGAGAATCGCATTTGATCAGCAGATCATCACATTTGAATGACTCAAAATCATAGTTGGTCAAGGGAAAATCACATTTGCATAATTGTCTGTCACCTCTGGACCACAGGAAATCACCTTTGAATCATCGGGGCTCACCTTTGGTTAACTAGGGTTTTTCTGATAAAATTCTCTTTTGCAGGGTTTTCCAAGGTTTTCTTGTTGGCAAGAGACACTGCTTTGATGAATGTTGAATGTTGTCATTGATGGCAACAAGGCAAAGGGTTTCTACCAGCATGGCAAAGAGACCTTACTCCGGAAGAATAAATGACTAAGTATGGGTAGTATACAATATACCAAGTAAGTGACAATGTTTGAGATGGTATGCCTCCATAGTTAAAGACATTTGTATGCAGTTCAAGTCTATTGTTCATAGCTACCTAGTGATCACATGTTCTAGTGTTCAAGTCCTGACTTCCTCCGGAAGTCATATGATAAAATATCTAAGTCCAGTTGAACAAAGTTAAGTTAGGAATAGTGCACAGTACCAGAGTAAAAGGGTCTGCATTCCTCTATTGTGGCATATTTTATCTTGCGGTTCTAAGACAACAAAGATACATATCATGACTACATGAATCCAGAGCTATACCTTCTAAAGTTCCTTTGATCACATCTACAAGTTGTTCTTTATTGGTTTCTAGTTTGATAGTATTTCACTATAACAGAGCAACAGTTCCAAGATTCACATTTTTCTATAAAGGACTATTATGTCTTGCAGATATGAAGGTATGTTAAAAGATCAATGATGAATGTTGGATATGGTTTTTAGAGTCTCATATGGTCCATAGTGGAAATCATGATGTGACAGTTGAATTGGTCAAGTGTGTGCTTAAGGGATAGGCCAACAGGCAAGCTAGATCTATATGTGAAGAAGATACATTGTTTGAAGAGTTAATTCAAGTAGTCGAATGATTGATGCCAACCTATATGAAGACTATTGTATGTTTGTTTGGGTCCGTATTCCTGTTTGAGCACAAGATCAAGCTGACAAGGTACAACACTTGTATACACATTTCATGTATGGGTTGCCAACCTAATTGTGAGATGAATCTTATTGTGGATGTATATATTCGATTGATTTCAGTGTTGGAGTAACGAATATGTGGGAATAGTGTGCGAATTTGATATGTGCATAATCTAAGGTAGTTTGTAGAGAAGTAAAGGATAATAAATACAGAAAATAGAAGCATATGTGAAACAAAGCAGAAAAGTAGGGCAGGCAGTATGAAGTCCTTTGAATCTATATACTAAGCTAATTGGTACTGCACCTCAACATTCTATAGATGCACTTGTAGTAGTCATCTCTTGGTAGTGAGCCAATCCTTCTTCTATCTTCTCTTCTATCTTTCTATCAGCAAGCCTTTTTACAGTGAGCACTTCTTGGACAGTGAGTCCTTGGGCAGTGAGCCTTCATGTAATTCAGTATTGCTATCATAATATATTGTGAGCTAACACTCACGTGGTTTTTCCCTTTTTGGGTTTTCAACGTAAAATCTTGGTGTCTATGTGTTATGAATTTATGGCTGCTCTTCTTATGTTTACTTTGCTTTCATGTTATTGAATTTGGTAAATGGATTAATGAATGTGTAAATGAAAAGGTTTTAAGAATACTGATTCACCCCCCTCTCAGTATTCTTTGCATTCAATATTTTTGTGATCTGTCTGTGTTAGATTTGGGTTGCAAGCTAGTTTATTTGCTAACCCTAGTGATCTTTTCTCATCCTCAAGCTGGTTTATTTGGGGTTTGATTTGTCTTTGATCTAATCATATCATATAGTGGAATCTTTTGTGGTGTTGCAGAATATAGGATCTAGTTCAAGCAATTCATCCTCCTAGGTTATCATAGCCTTCATATTTTCCTTTTTATCATTTACTTAACCTTGGATCTTGAGTTTTTGTAGATTTCACATATTTGAGCACCTTTGGTTAATAGTAAATCACCTTTACACAATCTTCAATTGCCTTTACATGATACAGACTCACATTTGCACCACAAGTGATCACATTTGGTAAAATTGAAATCACATTTGATTTGCAAACAATCACATTTGATCACTTTTCATTCACCTTTGGTTTATACTGTTGTGAGTTGATTTTCTTTGGCAGCTAACACTTGTCGTTGCAACATCTTATCATTTCTCAAAGAAAGGTGGATCTAAAACTACTGACAAATCTGTTGTAGGATTGATTAGTTGAAGACTCATCATATTTTTCTCTAATCTAGGAACATTTGGTTTTGGTACTTAAAAAGAACCTTTTTTGCCTAATGTATGTTTTATCTTTTTTTGTTTTCTTGTTGTGCATGATTGTAACCCTAAGCTAATAACAAAAGTATCATCTCCCCTTGCCTATCAAATGGATCTTGGGTGCAAGAGAATTTGTTATTATCTTTAGAGAGGCCTGCCTTGGTGGCAAAAGAGATACTCACCCCAAGGGAACGACCTCAAGCGATACTTTCATTTGGCCTACTATACAAAATAGGATAAGGCGAAAGCCAAGTCCAAACCGGTATTAGCACTTACCGTACAGTGCTAGTTTGAAAGGAGGCATACCTTGCATATATGAAACTCCTAGTAGAGCTAGTTAGAGCTTTAAGTGGCTTGCTGGATGCTCGTAAGGTGCCAGTCCCCTGAATATTCACTAGAAACCATTTGTTTTAGAGGTCCAAATCCCTTTACTTGTTGACGCAGGAGGTTGGACCTCCAAACCCGCCCTACATGTACTATTCATTATAGAGACATAAATTCCCTCAATTCACAAGATCCAAAGGGTAAGAGAAGTTGGCGTGCCCGTGCCATGTAAGGGGGAGTCAGTGTCATCAATAGCTCTAGCTGTCTACTTTGTCTCAGTATTTGGAGAAATCCAAGTAGGAATTCAACAAGTAGTATCCTTTGTAGCTTAGGTTGTACATGTTTGTGAATGTTGGAATGTTTGTGTGTCTTTTTGCTACTTATTCTCTTGTCAAAAACTACCAAAAATAATTCACTATCACAAAAAATTGCCTTTGAACAACATCCAGTCACCTTTGAACAATAGTCAATTGTCTTTGAACCGCATAAGCTTGCCTCTGGTTTGCTTCAAAATTATCCTTGACCACAACATAGGTGCCTTTGAATTATCAGGCATCACCTTTGAGCAATACACAGTCGCATTTGAATAGCAAAAAGTTGCCTTTGATCTATAGATAGTTGTCTTTGGCTTATCCTTAGTCATATTTGAGCTATCTTTAATCACCTTTAGTAAACTACAACCTCTTATCATTTATCCAATCCAAAAATCACATTTCTAGTCAACCCTGAGCCTGTTACCAGCTTTCAGACAATCCACTGATCATTTACAGCTAGCATCCAACCTGATCATATCATCCTTTTGGACTCTTGAACCCTTCATCCTCTTGAGACTCTAAATCATCCATCAACATCAATCAATCAATCAAATCAACATCATCTTTGGGCATTGCTCACTATCTAGCTTTTGATCATATCACAACAATATCTTCCAGCTTGAGAGAGAGTGGTTCCTTTTGAGTTGGTCCATCACATCATCATCAATCAACCTTGTCTACCCTTGAGTTCATGAGTCTATCTCTTGGGGTATAATCAATCAATCACACTAATCCAAATCAAACCATCAACCTAAGAAATTAGCAATCCAATCAATTGATCAAGTCAACCAAACAAAGCAATCAAACCAATCAAACAATCTAAGAGTCTCAACTTTGTCACACAAGTCCAAAAATCTCAGCCATCATCATCCAATGCCTCAAACAAGGAGCCAATATAAAGTAGCCATGGAAGCTAACCTAAAGGAATTTCAATCTACTCCTCTCAAGGATGCTTCAAAATTTATGACTGGAATGCCTCAAGACATGTTTGTACCTGAAGGTTACACTGTCAGACTCTCATCATCAACCCATCCTTCACAATATCATTTTGGACCTTCATCATCAACTCATACACCACAACATCATTTCAATCAACCACCCTATGAGGAATCTCAAGATGACTTAGCGGATCTACAAGACATTGATACATTAAAATATGTTAATAGGCTCATAATGTCTAATCTCGATCAATTTTTCCTACAATTAGCTCAAAGAGGAGCCAAATTGCCAAGTGGGTTTGACATATCCAAGATCACAAAACAAGATCCAACTAATGATGTTGTTTTTGTTGCTAAGGATACCTAGAAGGCTATTACCACTATGTCCACCAAACCCACAACATCTACACCTACCATCCAAACACCCTCTTTCACCAATCCATCCATCCCTCCATTTCATGCACCTACATTGATTGAGTCTTTGTTAACACCATCGAATGTCATTAACTCATATGTGTCCCAAGCACCTCAAGTTTCAAACCAAAGTGTGTCATATATCACTTTGCCTCATGTATCTCATCCTACTTTATCTGCTTCCATCAATATCACTCCTCCACATGTGTCTTAATCATCCCAAGTCTCCACCCAAAGTGTGCCACATGTTGCTACATCTCATGTCTTGCCTCCCATGGTATCTTCTTCCATGAACGTAACTCCTCCACAAGTAACCCAAGAACTTCATGTTCCCAATCTAATTGTGTCGTATGTTGAACCATCCCCACCATCTAATGTGTCTTCCCATACATCGCATGTGAAATCCAATCCTAACACATCATTTATCGACCAACACTTTGGATCACAAACCCATTCCAACATATCATATGTTGATCAACTTCTTTCACTTGGACCACAACCACCAAGCACTAACCCTCATATATCCTATGCTAATCCACCTATCGTATCCCAAGCTCCACCAAACACTAACCCTCATATATCCTATGCTAATTCACCTATTATATCCCAAGCTCCATCCATCTCCAACCCTCACATATCCTATGCTAATCCACTTGTCATATCCCAAGCTCCATCAACCTCCAACCAATACATGTCCTACACTAATCCATCTTTTGGTTCACATATGATACAAACCCAAAATGTCAACCCCTCACCAAACACCTACACATTTTTACCATTCGATAGCCAAGGCCAACATACCTACACCTCGTCGTATAACACATCACAAAAACAACCACCAAATCACACTCCAATCTACCAAATACCTCATCCAAGCTATCAAAATCCTATGCAACAACAACAACTATCAGATATGGAGCAGCAATTCAAACAATTACAACAACGAGTTGAAGACATGGGTATGGGCCAAACAAAGAAATTTTTTTCCTTCGAAAATGTATGCCCATATCCTTTTGATAAGTCACTTAAATTGATGCCTTTTCCTCCACATTTTGAGATACCACAATTTGACAAATACAAAGGAAAAGGTGATCCAAATGACCATCTTCAGACATTCTATGTTGCTTGCCTTGATGTTGCATATAATGACACATATCTTTTGTGACTATTTCCTCATAGTTTTGGGGGCCAAGCTATGGAGTGGTTTTCTCATCTACCTCCAGGCATCAAATCTTTCAAATAACTTGCAAGCAAATTTTTCTCACACTTTACTTTTAACATAGAACATGAAGTAACAATGAATGATCTTGTCAACAACAAACAACTCAATGGGGAAACCTTCTCATCATTCATCTAATGATGGCGGAACATGGCTAGTAAACTTTCATGGCAAATGCCTGAGAAACAACAAGTGGATATATTTGTCCAAAATCTTCATCTCGAGCTCTCATTTCAATTACAATTGCAAAGTGCCACTACCTTTGATGAACTTATATCTAAAGGAACCAACATCGAAAAAGCTTTGATTGACAAGGGTGTCATCAAGTTTTTCAAAGAAACTAAAGACAATGCACAACCCTCAAATAACAAAACTCATTTTTGGAACAAGAACAAGAATGTCCTCAATGATGGCATTGTTGATGCCAAGAATGCTCAAACCATGAAATCTCCTATCCACATCCAAGCGGCATCTAAGAACACACCTTTTCTTCTGAGAGTTTGACCAAAACCAAATCAAGCACCTAGAAGACAATTCACTCCTTTGGGAGAACCCATTGAAATTGTTCTCAAGAAGCTAATACAATCAGGCATGATCACATTACCTGAGGCTCGACCAAATGAAGAACCATAGTTTAAACCTAATTGGTACAAAGACAATGAATACTATGAGTATCATAGAGTGAAAGGACATAGTACAACCAACTGCATGAAACTAAAACATTTGATTCAAAATCTTATCGATCAAGTAGCCATTAATGTTGATCCACTGAAACAGACCACAAATTATGACCTTGATGCTTTTAAGAATCCACTTGCATCATATGACAAAGCAAGTAACTCCAATACAAGGAAGAATGTCCAATACACCTATGAGTCATCTACAATTGGCCGCATCAAACAAAATCGCATATCTACCATTACCATAAGGGGAAAAGAACCTAATTGTGCCATTACCACTCGTCAAGGCTGTGTTACTATCCAAGGAACACCATCTACCGTACACCTAGCCTCTAGCTACAATATTCTTGACCATCTTGGTAAGACCCTCGCTCATAATTACATTTTGGAGTTATTGTGTATATCACCTACTCAAAGCCATCCTTGATAAAGCCTTACAAGAGTCTTTGGTACCCAATGATATTGATACTCCACAATTCCAAACTATGGTAATAAGTATTACATGACCTTATTTCCTTACCTTCTCTGACAAAGATCTTTCATCATCTGATCCATCCCATAATGATCCTCTTCATATCGAAGTCTACATAAACCAACGCTGAGTCAAATGAATACTGGTAGATGGTGGAGCTGGTTTAAACATATGTTCTCTCAAGCTTGTAAAATTATTGGGATATTTCGAGGATCGCATTGATACTACCAAGAGCATAACCATCAAAGAATATGATGATGCCGAGAGAGATTCTAAAAGGATTATTTCTTTGCCTATCAAGGTTGGTCCTATTACCACTAATACCCATTGCCAAGTCCTAGATATTGAATTTTCTTATAATATTATCCTTGGTTGCCCTTGGATACATGCCTTGAAATCTATTCCTATTGGCAAGAGACACTGCTAGGCATGATAGGTGTTGTCATTGATGGCAACTAAGATCATCCCCATCATCCGTACAACACAATTTGTTCACACCGGAAGTCAGAATCAGAATTTGTCTAAGTCCGGACAGTCAGGAACAGAGCAAGTGACAGGGTCTGGTATCTTGGTCCAGATTTCTCTGGTGGAAAGGCATGGTTTGTTGCGGATCTGAGGTAGTTGTAAGCATTGTCAAGACACTCTAAATCTAGAGTTTTGTCCTCTGGAGATGAAGGACTCAAAAGATATTAGGTTTTGAGAATTGGGTTTCAGTTTGACATAATAGACATAAGAAGAACAGGCCGACCTTGTGAATGATCTTAATTTCGGATGTATAGAAGTTGTTTATTAGGAAATTTGTGATGATAAGTGATGGTAGCTGCTTGTTTGATGATTTGCAAGTGCAAGGTTTGGTCTGCATCTCATATTATGTATGGATCTAGCCGACAGAGCAAAGTACTTGACAAAGTTCTAAATGTTCTTAAAGCCGACTGGTAAAATGATTATAGATCATGTTACGAATATATATATCTGATGGAATTGGATGATTTGTGTGTGTGTTGTGAATATGGAGTAAAGGAGAAAAAGTAGAGATCTAAGATTTGGATGAAGGGAGAATAGTAAACAAGGCAGAGTGAAGATGAAATGTGTAAGATCAGTATTTTGTACTTAACTGGAATTGAATCTATGCATTAGTAGATGCTTCTCTTCAGTTCAAAATATATGTTATTCTCTTGTTAACCCCCACCGTGGTTTTTCCCTTAACTAGGTTTCCACTCTAAAAATCATGGTGTCAATTGTGTTATTTGTGATTCTGCTCATGTGTTATTGATTCATGCTTGATTTTTATTTGATTGTAAGTTGTAAAGGAATATTAAAGGTAGAAAAATTTAAATTGTGTGACAATTGATTCACCCTCCTTCTCAGTTTTCCTGACTAATTCCAACAATTGGTATAAGAGCCAAGTTCCTTTTGAAAAGTTTAACTGCTTAAGAAAAATCTGGGAAGTCAATAAAAATGGATGAATATAACCTTTAAGGGAAACTAAATCTCATCCTAGATAATCTTGGGCAGTCCAAGGCAGAAGTCCAAGAGCTGCAAGATAACTTCAAAAAGGTTGAAAACTTCATTGACATTTTAAAAGAAAAGTTGAGCAAATCCAATTCAAAAGGAAAGGAGCAACCTCTTCAACTGGAAGACAAGGCCCTGAAAGAGAAGACAAAGGAATGTGAAAAGTTAGCTAAAGAAGTTGTTGTCCTAGAACATGAGATGGAAACTGGGGTGATGAGACTAACCAAGGAAATTGCAGATAGGGAGAAAAATGAAGAAGAAATGAAGCAAAATATGAAAGAGAGAACTGAAAAATGTTGTAGATTAGATGGAATAGTTGGTCTCCTAGAATCTAATTTACAAGAAAGTAGAAACAATGAGAGAAAACTTGAGAGACATATTATCACTCTCAGACATGACCTAGAAATTGCAAATGAGTATAAGGAGAAGTTCAAGATAAGCTCAGCTAGACTTGAAGCACTAATTGAAGAATAGAAAAAGGATGATGATAAGCATGATCTTAGATATGAGAAAGGTGAAAGCTCCAGATCCGGACAAAGAAATTTTCAACCAAGGAATAAAAGAAACAGAACTAGAAAACGTCTGGTAAGACAGCCTAATGCTCAAAGATATCCATCATTCAATGGAAATTGTTTCAATTCCAATAACTTTGGTCATAGAGCTACTCAGTGTAGAAGTAGAGTAAATCAAAATGGTCCATCCTTCTCTAGTCAATGCTTCAAGTGTAAGAGGTATGGTCATAGATCAAATGAATGCAGAAGTATGATAATGAATAATGCTAACAATAGAGGAATTGGCAATTCTTTCAATGGTTATTGTTTTGCTTGTAATGTGTTTGGACACATGGCTAATCAATGTAGATCAAGAGGAAATCAAGTTCATAAGCAAGGAAATGTTGTGTGCTTTAATTGCAATAAATTTGGTCATATTGCAAGATTATGTACAAGTAGGAACAATGGAAGAAGAGGTCCGGTAAACAGAAAATCGGATGAACAGAGATAAGGCAAAGGCAAAAGAAAAATTGATGTGAATGAGATACAAAGCGAAATGAACAAGATTTGGGTAAAGAAAGATACAATAAGAAATGGTGATGGGTCCACCCAGAATCAGGTGCTAACAATTCCTCTGGCAATTAAGTCATGAGCTCTGGCTTAGGGGGAGATGCATTGAACATCAAATTCCCCCAGTCAGTAAGTGGGTGCCTGAATCTGGCACAATAAAAGAGAATGTTTTGAATTTTTTTAGAACCTTTGGAAGAATTTCTGGAAGAAAAGATGATATGAAAACTTGCGGAGTGATTCATGAAGAACTGTAAAAAATAGAGTAACCAGATATAGTTAGGGCAACGCATTTATTATAATGCCAAATTAGGTTTTGCAAAAGATAAAAGGTCACTTGGTCACTCATTTGAATCACTTTGCACTTGGAGGAAACAAGATGAAGAGCATTTGAGCTGCAAATCCAGAGAATGAGGCAAAGAGCGAATTCAACCGGCAACTGATCAACTCTAACCCCGCGAAAGAAAAAGGTACCTCTCTGTAAAGCTTTGAATCTGAAATATGTTGAGATGGCTACTCCTCATGTTGTTGACATTACTGAAAGGCCTCAACCCAAATTTAAAAAGCATCCTCACAAATCAATTGAAGTCAACCCATTATGTGCTTTTTCAAGTTTTCCATATGGTGTTCTACATGTTGAAGACATTAGGGTTTATATTCATGCAAACATAGATGAATTTGGAGATTCAAGGTATGTAGAATTGTTTGAGAAACAACTCAGGGATGAAAATCATGAACTTAAACCCGAGTATAAGGCAATACAGGATAAACACTTTTTTCAGATTGTGGGGTTTCCAACATTTGATGAGGATGAATGGGTCCAATATGTTTTGAGTCGGATGCATGATGAATTCATTTGGTTGTTTAAACCATTCAAGATTACCAAGGATGCTATCAAAATTTTAACTAGTTTAAACTCAACCAGAGGATTGCCCATGCTAAAAGCTGTGAAAAACTAGACAGTGACTAATGCTACCAGTGCCAAGTTTGATAGAAGGGCATTGACCATTAATGATATTATAGAACTAGATGTCAAATTCAACTACATGGTGATTGGGTACAAGATTTACCACTTGAGCAGAGAAAATTCTATTTCTAGAACAACCATATATGCTGCATACAAGATGCTAAAGGAAAATACTAATTATGACTTGTTTGAATTACTACAGAATCAACTAATTGAAAATTTAAAAAGAATCAAGAAAGATAAGAAAAACACTTTCAAGTATGGTACATTGGTTCTATGTCTATTCTTTTACTTTATGAATGAGGTACCTGGGGTAAAAGGTGTGCACTGGACTAAGGATGAGCCAGTTGCCATTCAAATCAGAGATCATCTTCGCAACATTGGTGATTTCAAAGCTCAGAAAACTACAATATGGGGTTACTTCAAGAATTATCAGAGTATGATGTACTTAAGGGAAAGAATCCCTAAAACAATTGTTGAGAAGTACAAAAATGAAATATGCTTCATGGTTGATACTCATCAGTGTCTAATGGAAGTAGTGGAACCTAGAACTGCTTGGATCATGCCCATGGAGTATGAAGTAGATGAAAAAATCTTGAATATGTATGCTCAACATATTATAATCAAGCCTAAAGACACAATGGTTGAAAGATTTAGAACTTATGAGGAGTTGAATTTAAAACTACATACTAAATTCAGAGAACCTGAAACCAATAGGAAAGTAAGAAAAGAAGGTGAGCAGTTAGCTGAAAATCTGGGCCTAACTAAGGAGGCTGTGAGGAAACTCAGAGAAAGAACTAAAAAGGCTGAGAAAGAGAAACAAGATAAGAAACAATCAGATGCTCTAGTGGAACTCTCTTCCACTTCAAGAACTACTAGGAGCTCTACTGCTGCCCCTGTTCCTTCCAAGAATGCAAAACCAGAAGTAAAATCTTCTGAAAAATGGGAGAAAAGGAAGAAAACAAAAGCATCCCGGACCTATGAAAGCATAAGAGAAGAAGAAGAAAATACAGATTCTGACATTGAAATCAAGGAAATAAAGGCAACCAGAACAAAAGCTGCAAAAGTAACCAAAGAAAAGTCCTCTAGAAGCAAAAGGGCTAGTAAAAGGCAAAAGACAGAAGCATATGAGGAATATGTTGAGAAGCCCACAATTTCCATGGAGGATGTGATAAAGTCAGTCATTATAGATGGTAATCTAAAACCCATGATTGAATTCTATGATGAATACAGTGATGTGGATAAAAGGGTGTTGGAGGAAGCAACTGTCAGATATCTCAACATCTACAACAAGGCACTGATTGAGATAACTTCTGAGTTGCCACAAAGTCTGGCAAATGTTTTAGAGTTGAGAAAAGAAAATGCCAAGTGCAAGGACATGGAGATCAAGGAACACGAGCTAATAAATTTGTATCCTTAGATTTCACCTAATCAAATAGATATGATATTCAAGGAAGTCAAAGATGACTTTAAAAGAAAAAAGAGAATGAACAAACTCATGCTTGGAGAAACAAGTGAAATCGTTAAAGAAACTCAAGAAATTCTTTTAAAAGCATTGAAAAAACACAATTTTCCCATAGTCACAGAAGAAGTTCTAGCTGGTGAAGAAGAGAACATTATCAAGCATCAATCTAAGTTGGGTGAAGCCTCTATTCTAGAAGTGGAAAAAGTAAATCAGGATGATACAAAAATGATGGATAAAGTAGTTGATGCAGGAAATGCTCCTAATCCACCTGACTCGTCAGGAAAAGAAGATAATATTACTATTCCACAGAGCCCTCTAGATCAGGTAGAAAGTGGTGAACAAATAGGAGAGAGTCCCTCTACAGAGAACACAGAGAAGAGTAAAGCAGAGAAACAGGAAGAAAAATGAAAGAAAGATAAAGCAAAAGAAGATGGTGCAAATGTTGAAGCACCTAAAGCAGATACTGAGAAATCTAATGAACAAAAGGATGGTTCAAAAAATGTTGCAAGAGACATTGTAGATGCAGTGAAAAGTCCTCTTGAAAAAGAGATGATTGAGCTTGATGAGCCTGAACTACTCCAAGATCTAGCCAATCCAGATGCTTTCTCTCCAATTTAATTGATGAAAATAGCATCATTCACCCAAGTAAAGGCTAGAGAAAAGATGTTAAAGTTCCACATGGAGGACAATGAGCTACTTGTTGGGAATTAAGGTGTCTCAACCTTGGTAATTCCTTGTATCATTTTCATTGTATTTATTTATTTATTGCCTATGTTGTAAATTAAATTGTAAATTCATATTGTCATCTTGTGGGATGTGGCACGATGATGTGTCATCCTACATGGAAGATGACAACTTGTAATTTTGTCCTCACATGAGGAGATAGGTGTCCCACTTTGTGGTAGGAATATTTTGCCATGTGTCGGCATCTTAGATGTTGTGTAAGGGAATATTGACCATAATGGTCATGACAGATTCCTATGACGAAGTTATGACATGTAAGAGTCAGAAATAGGAGATTCTATGACAGGTGAAGACATGTGTCGAAGAGCATCTTTGAAAAAGGTATCTTTGGGCACCCCAAGGTGGACTATGACATGTTGTAAGAGAATATTCTATTTATAGCCTGTGTATGATAAATTCTCTTACAGCTGTAAGTTGTAACTGCTATGATAGATTCTATGATAGTCGTAAGAGTCGTAAGAGCATCTGTCATACCCATTTTGGAAATAGGTGAGCTCTTTGGGATGGGATGTGTGGACAAGTGTCAAATGTATCTTACAATGTTGACCAAGTGTCCATAGGTGTGGGTTTTGGGCCATGAGGCCAAGTTGGATGCCCATTCCAAGATAGAGGCAATTTTGCCTTGTATTTTCTATATAAATAGGTGCTTGGAGGAGGAGATGTATTATAGATTTGATAGGTACTGTTATGCTACTAGTTTGTCTCTAGATACGAGTGTCAAAGACTCCTGAGAGCTTGCATTGCAAGTGTATTGTAAACCATTTCAGTTTTGTTAATACATTGTGCAGGTTTTGGAGTGTGGGGTTTTTCACTCGATAAGGGTTTTCCCCACGTATATCTTGTGTCTCTTTTCTTCTGTCTTACTTTCTTTTTTATGTGTTTGCTACAATATATTTGTTATCTCTATTAGTGGGTTTAACATTGCTATAATAGTAAGGATAAAATTGAATTTGCACTCTCCTCCCCTCATTAGATTAGTATAAGAAGTGATTTCCGCACACCTAGCTTCCTTTCAGTTGGTATCAGAGCTTGATCACCTTTGGTCCTAGTTGTTGGGTAGGGGTTTTTTGAGCTAGTCTTAGGTTGAGTGGGAGTGTTGTGCAGAGTATTCTATATCTTGTTGCATCAAGGAGATGGAAACCACATCCGGAAGGTTAGAGGTTGAGAAATTCAATGGCACTAATTTCAAGTTGTGGAAATTACAGATGGAGTACCTACTTGTTGATCGTGACCTATGGGAAATGGTATCTAGTGTAAAACCCACAGCAATGCAACAAGATGATTGGGATCTCAAAGATCAGAAGGCTAAGGGTCTCATAAGACTCTGTTTAGCTAACTCTATCCTATTGAATGTCCATGAGGAGAACACAATGAAAGATCTTTGGAAGAAGTTGGGTGATGTTTATCAGACCAAGTCCTTGGTAAACAAACTTTTTCTGAAAAAGAAGTTGTTCACTCTAAAGATGGAAGATGGGGGATCTGTTGCGGATCACATGAATGCTTTCAACATGATCATTGCATAGTTGACATCTATGGGTGTGAAAATGGAGGAGGAGGATCGATGCATGACCCTACTTTTGTGGGATCATCTTTTCATGGCTATCGGAAACACCACTACCACCTTCAAGATGGAAGATGTGGTATCTTCACTGTTATCTGAAGAGATGTAGAGAAAGTCTTCTGAGGCAGCCAAAGATGCTCTTGCGGTTCGTGGAAGACCCAAAGAGAAATGGAAGAAGGACAAGAAAGGTGAAAAGGGTAGATCCAAATCCCATGGGAGATCCAAATCTCCTAGAAAGTCCAAGGCTCTTTGTTGGAACTATGGTAAAACTGGGCATTTCTGAAAGGAATGCAAAGAGGAGAAGAAAAAGAAGAAGAAGAAAGTTCCTAATTTGGATTCTAACAAGTCACAAGATGATGGTGATGCCTTCATCGCAGCCCTAGCCACCCATGCATCTCATGATGTATGGTTGATTGATTCTGGTGCATCATTCCAAATGACCTCGCATTGAGATTGGTTCATGAAATATGAAGAGTTTGATGGTGGAAGAGTGTACCTAGGTGACAACTCTCATCTAAAGATTGTTGGTCATGGAAGAGTCTCAATTCAATTCCCTGATGGATGAGTGAAGGGGATCACTGGAGTTATGCACATTCCAAGCCTTGCACGAAACCTGCTTTCTATAAGTATGTTGAATGATGCATGTGTGCAGGTTGTCTTTTTGAAGGATGGATGTAAGATGACTAGAGGATCTATGGTTCTTGTGAAGGGTACTTGGAGAGGTACTTTGTTTCAGTTGGAGGCATGAACTACATAGTACAATAGTTCTTCTGACTCAAAGAAATGAGCTGCAGTCACTTCATCCCCACCATCTGAATGAGTAGTGAAGAAATATGTTGTAACTAGTTCTGATGGTAGTGCACATGCTATGGAAGCTAAGCTTCCTGCATGGCCACATTGGTGATAAGGGTCTGTGTACCTTGAAAAATAAAAACCTCGTTGAGGGGTTAAATGATTGTAATCTCAAGTTTGACTTTTGCGAACATTGCATTTGTGGAAAGCAAAACTGTGTTCACTTTTACTCTAGTTCTCACAAGTCTTCTGGTGTATTGGATCTTATTCATTCTGATGTGTTTGGTCCTGTTAATGTTCCTTCAATTTCAAAATCTATATATTTTGTATCTTTCATAGATGATTATAGTAGGACATGGGTTTATTTTATCAGAAGAAAGACTGAAGTCTTTAGTTGGTTTAAGGAGTTTAAAGTCTTTGTTGAAAATTAGACTAGTAAAAAGATTAAGTGTTTGAGAACAGACAATGGTGGTGAGTTTTGTTTAGCAGATTTCGATAAGTTCTACAAAGATCAAGGGATTGAAAGGCATAAGACAACTCCATATACCTCATAGAAAAATGGAGTTGCAAAGAGGATGAACATGACACTGATGGATAAGGCTGGGAGTATGCTTAGTGGAGCAAGCCTCGAACACAAGTTTTGGGCTGAAGTTGTTGCCACCGCTTGCTATCTAGTAACAGATCTCCTACATCAGCTCTTGTTGGTAAGACACCTATGGAGGTGTGGTCTGGTAAGAATCCTTCAGTTAGACATCTTGGTGTTTTTGGTTATGAGGCATATGCACATGTACCTAGGGAGAAACGGTCTAAACTGGAGATCAAGGCTATTAAATTTATTTTCATTGGCTATGGTGTCAGTATGAAAAGATACAAGCTTTGGGATCCGGTGGCTGAAAAAGTGTTGTATAGCAAAAGTGTTATCTTCAGAGAGCTAACACGTTCTTCCATTGTTCTACAGCTAGAACAGATAGAAAAGAAAGAGGATGCGGTTTAGTTTCCTTCTACCCCTGAGAAAACTAAACAGAGAAACCTTGTGAGACCTGATGATGAGGAGAGCTTTAACAGCTCTGAAATCCTACAAGAAGAAGCAAAAACTCAACCTTAGCCATTGAGGAGGTCTACACAATAAAGAAATCAACCTGATAGGTTTGGTTATTCATTACTTGATTCTAGTTGTGCTTTATCTTTACTTGCTAACACTGATGAACCTAGAACTGTGTCAGAGGCTATGGGTATGAAAGATGCAGGTTCCTAGAAGGAGGCCATGGAAGATGAGATGAATTCTTTGGAAAGGAATAAAACATGGGACTTGGTGCCTTTGCCTGATGGATGGAAACCTATTGGATGCAGATAGGTGTTTAAGAAGAAATTTGGTGCAGATGGTAGTGTTGAAAAGTACAAGGCTAGATTGGTTGCGAAGGGTATTCACAAGTGGAGGGAATTGATTAAGGTTGCATTTTCTCTCCCATTGCAAAGCTGACATCCATTAGATTTTTGTTATCTCTTGCAGCTACCTATGACTTAGAGGTAGAACAAATGGATGTGAAGACAACTTTCCTTCATGGTGATTTGGAGGAAGAAATCTACATGTCACAGCCAGAGCATTACATAGTGAAAGGTAAAGAAATTTTGGTTTGCAAATTGAAAAAGTCTTTGTATGGTTTAAAGCAGTCTCCTAGGATGTGGTATTTGAAGTTTGATGCCTTTGTGTTGTTAATTAGATTTGTGAGATCGAAATCAGACCACTGTGTGTATTATAAGTTTGATGGTGATCATATTCTCATTGTTGCATTATATGTTGATGATATGTTGCTAATTGGGAAGGGTAAGAATATGATTTCTGATTTTAAGTCTTAGTTGGTAGCACAATTTGAAATGAAAGATTTAGGGGTAGCCAGGTACATTCTAGGAATGGAAATCAGAAGAGACAGAACTAACATAAAACTTTGGTTAAGACAGAGTAAGTATGTGAGGACCGTGTTGGATAGGTTCAACATGGCAGATTGTAGACCATTGTGTGTTCCTGTTTCATTGGGGACAAAGTTATCTGTTAGTGATTGTCCAAAATCTCCTAGTGAGGTGGAGGACATGAGTAGAGTACCTTATGCTAGTGCTATTGGTAGTTTGATGTATGCCATGGTCTGTACAAGACCAGACATCGCCCAAGTAGTGTGAGTCCTTAGTCAATTTATGGCTAATCCTGGATGGGTACATTGGGATGTAGTTAAGCGAGTGTTCAGATATTTGAGGGGTACTTCTGAGTATTCCATTTTCTATCATGGCAATGCTATAGGACCTCCACATTTAGTTTGTATTCATGGATTTGTGGATTCTGATTGGGCAGGTGACATTGACAGTAGGAGATCCACCAGTGCATATGTGTTCATAATGTTTGGTGGTACAATTAGTTGGATGAGTAAGCAACAACCTATGGTTGCTTTGTCCACTACAGAAGCTGAGTATATGGCTGCAACTCATGCTTGTAAGGAAGCCATTTGGCTTAAGAGATTGTGTTCAGATATTGGTGTCGATGTAGGATAGATTACAGTTTGTTGTGACAGTCAGAGTGCGATTTGCCTTGTGAAGAATCCAACTTTCCATGCCAGAACAAAGCATATTGATGTACAGTTTCACTTCATGTGAGACATGAGGATGGGAAGGTAAATTTGGAGAAGGTAGATACTTTGAAGAATGTTGCAAATGCATTGATGAAGCTAGTGGGCACAGAGAAGTTCAGATGGTGCTCAGAGTCTATAGGCCTCTTGACCTATAGAAGTTAAATCCTGTTAATTCTATTGGCTCTTACAAGGTGTTCGACAAGTGGGAGAATGTTGGGAATTAAGGTGTCTCAAACTTGGTAATTCCTTGTCTCATTTTCATTGTATTTGTTTATTTATTGCCTATGTTGTAAATTAAATTGTAAATTCATATTGTCATCTTATGGGATGTGGCATGGTGATGTATCATCCTACATGGAAGATGACAACTTGTAATTTTGTCCTCAAATGCGAAGATAGGCATCCCACTTTGTGGTCAGATTATTTTACCATGTGTCAGCATCTTAGATGTTGTGTAAGGGAATATTGACCGTAACGGTCATGACAGATTCCTATGACGAAGTTATGACATGTAAGAGTCAGAAATAGGAGATTCTATGACAAGTGAAGACATGTGTCGAAGAGCATCTTTGAAAAAGGCATCTTTGGGTGACCCAAGGTGGACTATGAAATGTAAGAGAATATGCTATTTATAGCCCTTGTATTACAGTTTCTCTTACAACTGTAAGTTGTAACTGCTATGACAGATTCTATGACAGTCGTAAGAGTCATAAGAGCATCTGTCATAGCCCATTTTGGAAATAGGTGATCTCTTTGGGATGGGGTGTGTGGGAAAGTGTCAGAAGCATCTTACAATGTTGACCAAGTGTCCATAGGTGTGGATTTTAGGCCATGAGGCCAAGTTGGACGCCCATTCCAAGATAGAGGCAATTTTGCCTTGTATTTTCTATATAAACAGGTGCTTAGAGGAGGAGATGTATTACAGGTTTGAAAGGTACTATTATGCTGCTAGTTTGTCTCTAGATACGAGTGTCGAAGACTCCTGAGAGCTTGCATTGCAAGTGTATTGTAAACCATTTCAGTTTTGTTAATACATTGTGCAGGTTTTGGAGTGTGGGGTTTTACACCCGATAAGGGTTTTCCCCACATATATCTTGTGACTCTCTTCTTCTATCTCACTTTCTTGTTTATATGTTTTCTGCAATATCTCTATTATCTCTGTTAGTAGGTTTAACATTGCTGTAATAGTAAGGATAAAATTGAATTTGTACTCTCCTCCCCTCATTAGATTAGTGTAGGAAGCGATTTTTGCACACCTAGCTTCCTTTCATTACTGGGGCTTGCAACCGGGGTCTTGGAAAAGTTAATGCCTTCCTACCAGAAGAGTCCATCTGATTCCCCCTCCGGACATTTGAAAAATCTTGTAAGTTCTGTAAATACTCATTTTGAGTCCTTTGAGAAGTCTGCAAAGACAAAAGTTAGAAATGAGTTTTTGGATAAGAGATTTAGTGAAATTAAGAGTCTAATAGGGTATGATAGGACTATACTTGCTATCAGTATAAAGAGTGTTCAAAATGGTCTATGTGATGGAAGTGATATGTGTTAAGGGAAAATTGGATCAACAATGAATATGCAATGATATCAAATATCAAGTTACCCAAAACTCAATGAAATGGTGAACAAAGAAGATTCAATAAACAATGAACAACAAACAAAGCAAACCTCCTTAATTTGAAGCTTCCATTGATCACCTATCACAATCAATCTTGTATGCATGAAATAGGGCTCTCAGAGAGTGCACTTCCTTACTATGCTTCAAGAATGTCAATTGGGAATGGCTATGATAATACCACAATGAAGAGGAGCTTCACAACGATGATAGTGGTGCATAGTGCGTAGTAACGAATGTGATCACAAGCAATGAAGGAATTGGTGCCAAAGGTGCGTTGTAATTCTTGCAGAGTAACAATACTTAAAGCTTGGATGATTGAAATGGAAGAATGAGGTTGAATTTATAGACTTGAGAAAGAGAAAATCAACAATATAGAAAGAATGAGAAGATCAACGGTTGAGAACAGTTGAAGAACGTGCAACGAATAGAAAGAAGACATGTGTCTTTCTTTCTTTTGCATGGGAGGATTTGCTAAGAATAGAAGAATGAGTTAAAGCAATTAAAAGAATATAATAATCAGTTAAGTGATTTAAAACAAGAAGAAGGGATTTGTATGAGAAAAATAAGAAATTTTGCTGTATTAAATATTAGGAATATTTAATTGCACATGTAAGAAAGCTTGAATTATATTTAGAGATAACTCAATTTAGAAGAAAAAAACAATTTAAATAAATATATGATTTATTTAAATTTAGAGAAGATATTATTGGAAGAAATAATTAAATAATTGGTATTATTTAATTTAGAAGATAAGAAAGCAAATTAAATAAATAAATTTATTTAATTATTGTGCATGATTTGGAAGAATAAATAAAATATTTGATTATATTTTATTTTTAGAGAGTGAAAGGATTTAAATAAATTTGATTTGATTTATTCAAATTTGGAAGAATGATTTGATTTAATTAAATAATTAAGAATTATTTAATTGTTTGGGAAGAATTGAATTAAATAAAGGATTCTATTTAACTGTTGGAAGAATATGAATCAAATATATAAATTTGGTTATTTATTTATTGATAGAAGAATAAAGATGGAATAAATATTAAGAATATTTATTTAGACCAAATTGTGTCATTTTTAGGCATATATAATATTTGTATATGTACAAATTCTGTCTATCATGGCCCAAAGTTAGTGAAGATATTGAGAAGAAGATAAAGGAGCAAGAACAGAAGTTGTCAAATCTCTCTCAAATTTTTGATCCTCTAATAGTTTCACCTATAAGTCAAGAATGTCAAGTAATTAACTTGACAGATGAGATAAAGAGGCTTGTTAAAGAAAAAGGCAACATTATGAAAAGAATGTGTGAGCTCCGAGGATTGATTGCCCCTAAGTTAGAGACAATGTATAATGCCCTATCTGAAGCCCAGACTGCAGTTCAAACTAGTGATCCATCAGATCTATCAAAGGCAGAAGCATATTCATTTTTGTTGAGTGGGCACATCTCAATTTTGGATGGAATGAAGAGTAATTGGGCCTCTAAACTTGTGCAAATAAAAACTAGCTTTGCAGACATTCTCAAGTTCATGTAAATAGAACTTAATTATTAGTTGTACATATGTGGTCCTATATACAAATTTTTGGAGAATATTGACTTGTGGACCCCACCCTTTGCCATTAATGTCAAAGGAGGAGTGAAGATCAGTGAAAAATGAGGAATCTAGCTAAGGAGGAGCATCGAAAAGTAGTGTGAACAACAGTATGGAGCACAAGCAAAGGGGGAGCTATTCCAACAGTTAGTCATTTTTCAATAAGTGTTGCCATCAATGCCAAAAGGGGAGATTGTTGGCAAGAGACACTACTAGGCATGATAGGTGTTGTCATTGATGGCAACTAAGATCATCCTAATCATTCGCACAACACAGTTTGTTCACACTGGAAGTCAGAATCAAAATTTGTCTAAGTCCGGACAGTTAGGAACAAAGTAGGTGACAGGGTCCGGTATCTTGGTCCAAATTTCTCCAGTGGAAAGGCATGGTTTGTTGCAGATCTGAGGTAGTTGTAAGCATTGTCAAGACATTCTAAATCTAGATTTTTGTCCTCTAGAGATGAAGGACTCAAAAGATATTATCTTCTGAGTATCGGGTTTCAGTTTGATAGAACAGACAGAAGAAGAACATGCCGACCTTGTGAATGATCTTAATTCTGGATGTATAGAAGTTGTTTATTAGGCAATTTGTGATGATAAGTGATGGTAACCGACTTGGTTGATGATTTGAAAGTGTAAGTTTTGGTCTGCATCTCATATTATGTATGGATCTAGTCAACAGAGCAAAGTACTCAACAAAGTTCTAAATGTTCTTGAAGCCGACTAGTAAAATGATTATAGATCATGTTGCAGATATATATATCCGATGGAATTGGATGATTTGTATGTGTGTTACGAATATGAAGTAAAGGCGAAAATGCAGAGATCTAAGATTCAGATGAAGGTAGAACAGTAAACAAGGAAGAGTGAAGATGAAATGTGTAAGATCAGTATTTTGTACTTACCCAGAACTAAATCTATGCATTAGTAGATGCTTCTCTTCAGTTCAAAATATATGTTATTCTCTTGTAAACATTTGTAGGCAGTGACCCTCTATTTGAGCAGTGAGCTCTAGGCAGTGAGCCCAAATGCATGTGCATTTTCATTTGTAAAAATACTTTTAACAGGGTATTAATTTTTGTGGGTTAACCCCCACCGTGGTTTTTCCCTTAACCGGGTTTCCATGCTAAAAATCATGGTGTCAAGTGTGTTATTTGTGATTCTGCTTATGTGTTATTGATTCATGCTTAATGTTTATTTGATTGTAAGTTGTAAAGGAAGATTAAAGGTAGAAAAGTTTAAATTGTGTGACAATTGATTCACCCCCCCTCTCAGTTGTTCTGACTAATTCCAACAGTTCCATCCACATACCATCAATGTCTCAAGTTTCCCTATGATGGTGTTGAAATCACAATCCCTGCCGATCTGAATCCATTTGAGTTTTGTCATACTTTCCAAGACCCTAACCACATTTCTAACAATGTCGAAGCCTATCCATCCACATCCTATGTTGACCCATCTTATTTGAAGAAGCCTTCATCTAGCAAATCTATCCCTAACATCAATGTCCAATACAAAGAGAAAGGACTTGGTGAATACACGCTACAAGAATCTCATTATGTAGGAACCTTTCCATTATCACCTAAATCCTATGGTCAACCATCTGTATCCAAAGCTACCTCATTTGAAGCAATTATCAAAGAACCTCCTACTGTGTTCATCAAATCAGGAATGCTAGAAGATGAAGACATTGACGACATCAACTCTTGTCTTTTCTTTGATGAAAATGATCAACTTACTTTAGAAGTAGAGCACTACAATAATGGATTTCAGATTATCAAGAACATGGGATACAAAGGACAAGGAGGTTTATGACCACATGGACAAGGACCTGTCGAACCTATCATTGTTACCAAGAAGTTTAACAAGCAAGGTCTAGGGTATGATAAGGAGGTACCGCCTTCCAAGGACATTGAGTGTATTCTCGATATGATAGCCAAATCTTTTCCTGCAGAAGAGATTTCTAACCGGGATGCCTTTGATGACTCTTCCTATCACATAACCGAACTATTCCATGACACATCCATCTTTATATTCTCATCTGCCTCATCTACCTCCCAATCATCATCATCTGACCTACACAACTCATATATCCTGACCTTGTCGATTGGGACCAATAGGGGGCACCTATTCTAGACACATTTTAGAATAATGAAGCTATAGTAGAATTCATGGGCTTAAGACAAGGCATAACATTAGGGGATCACAAAGTAGGTTTTATGATGGATCTACCCTTATTAGCATATTTTGGGGGAAGCGTCAAATCCTTCAGTCGTAAAAGTGAAATAAATAGAATAAAAAAAGATAGGTCACTAGGTGAAAACTGAAAGGTGCCTCTTGACTGAGAAAAAGTAAAAATAAAGGATGTATCCGAGGGTGAAAAACTCTTTGAGGTACCCAAGGAAGGAGAATTTGACCTTCCTTTGACCACTGAATATCAAGAATGGTCACCTTGTTGGTAGAGAAATCTCAAGAGATGAATCTAGGCACAACACAAAGTCCCAAGATCACATTCTTAGCAGCATCACTATCAAAGCAAGAAAGGATAGATTTCACTACCTTCTTTATGAAAAGAGTAATCAATTTTGCATGGACCTATGCAAATATGCCAGGGTTAGATCATTCACTTGTTGTACATCATTTAGCAGTATCTCCAAATACAAAACTTGTTAGAAAAAAGATTCATAAAATGCATCCTTAGATAGCACTTTTAGTCAAAGCAAAAATTCAAAAACTATTAGATGCTAAGTTTATATGGCCTATTGATTATTTGGAATGGGTTTCAAATCTAGTACCATTGCCAAAACCTGATGGCCACATCTGCTGCTACACCGACTTCAGAGACCTTAACAAAGCCTATCCTAAGGATGATTTTCCATTACCAAGCATCAATACCATTGTTGATCTCACAACAGGACATGGAATGCTATCCTTAATGCACATATTCTCTAGCTATAATCAAATAAGAATTGCAGAAGAAGATCAATAGAAGACTTCCTTTAAAAGTCCATGGGGTACCTATTGCTGGGTTGTGATGCTTTTTGGCCTTAAGAACGTAGGAGGCACATATCAACAAGCTATGACTGTTATCTTTCATGATCTCTTTCACGCCATAATGGAAGACTATGTTGATGATATTTTGGGAAAATAAAAAACCAGAGAAGGCCATCTACAAGTACAAGAATAGATTTTTGATAGATTGGAAAAGTATCAAGTGAGATTAAATCCCAAGAAGTGTGTATTCGGTGTGACATCAGGAAAGTTGTTGGGTTATATTGTATCTCGACGAGGCATAGAAGTTGATCCAAACAAGGTAAAATCTATAGTTGAAATGCCTCCGCCATCCAATTTGAAACAACTTTGCAGTCTCCAAGGTAGGTTATAGTCCATTCGTAGATTCATTTCACAGCTAGTAGATAAATGTCATCCTTTTCAACACCTTCTTTAGAAAGGAGAACCTTTTAAATGGGATGATAAGTGCCAACAAGCTTTTGAGAAAATAAAGGAATATCTAGCTACACCTCCTATACTGGTACCTCTTGTGCCTGATTGACCATTGTTATTATACATCTCTTCAACAACAGTAACTCTAGGTGCTCTTCTAGCTCAACACAATGATTCAGGGAAAGAACAAGCCATCTATTACATTAGCAGAACTCTTGTTGGCTATGAGCTTAATTATTCAACCATGGAAAAAGTATGTTTAGCTGTAGTGTTTGCTTCCCAAAAGTTGCAACATTGTATGCTGAACCAATGTACAAAGCTCATATCTAAGTTTGATCCACTCAAGTACCTTCTCTCCAAAGCAGTACTCATAGGTAGACTAGCAAAATGGGTAATGATTCTAAGTGAGTTTGACATAGAATATGTGGATCGAAAAGCCATAAAAGGACAAGTAATCGCAGATCAATTAGCAGAAGCACCAATAACATATATTCATCCTATCTGTCCTGAGTTTCCTAATGAAGAGCTATTCAATTTATGTCCTTTAAGGGTTTGGAAGCTATACTTTGATGGATCATATACACAACATGGATCAGGAGTCAGAATATGTTTCATTACCCCTCAAGGAGATTGTATACCAAAGTCGTACATGATTGCTTTCCCTTGCACAAACAACATTGCTGAGTACGAAGCCTTGATCACTGAATTACGTATGGAAATACAATGGCCTATCACACAACTACATGTCTTTGGAGATTCTCAGTTGGTTATCAAACAAGTCTTAGATGAATATCAAACAAAGGATGAAAAGCTTCTTCCATACAAGTTGATGGTAGATAATTTCAAGAAATATTTTTCCAAGATCACATTTGAGAAAATCCCTATGATAAATAATAAAGCAACAGATGCCATGGCTACAATCGGGTCTCTTCTAGACATGCCTTCCAATGCACACAGATGTGAATTTTTGGTTGAGCAACTTTTGGTCCCAGCTTTTGAAGTTCTGCAATCTGAGCTTGTATGCGAAATTGTTGGTCCCAATTCTCCTTGGTACAAGGATATATACGAGTATCTCCACCACGGTATCCTTCCATTCCAACTATCCGACACCCAACGCAAAACCTTTATTCATCGAGCCTCTCGTTACACCATCCTTGGAGAAAACCTATACTGCAAGAGTCTCAATGGTATCCTTCTTAGATGTATTGACTCGGAAGAAGCTAACGTTGCCCTATGCGAGGTACATGAAGGTGTCTGTTGGTGAAGGAGCACCTAACATAAGGTGGCCTCCATGAGGCACTCAACTTCATGTTTTGTTTTGATGTCATATTTTGATGTAATAAGGTCCAATGGACCACTTCCTAAGTGTTTTTAATAATTTTGGATCCATTTTGTAGGCATTTGTCCAAAATGCCATGTTTTTGTCAATGTTGTCATATTGTTGTCACATGGTGAAAATGTAACCAAGGATGGATCCAATGAATGTAATAGGGTTGTTTGAGTCTCCTTAGGTGTGTCTAGGGTGTTTGTGGCCTTTTGAAGGTAGTTGGGCTCTTGTAGCCTTCAATATTGTCAAAATGTGCAAAGTTGTTTGGCAACTTTTACAAATTGTAAAGCAAACAAAGGGCCAAACTATAAAAAACCAATGGTCACCCTCTTGAAAAGTAGTTGGGGATAGTTGGAACTATAATGACATGCTTAAAATGCCTCCCAAGGGTCGAGGCAGGGCAGTAGTTGGAATTTTGGTCGAAGAAAAGAAGAATAATACAAAGTTTAAAGCCTTGTTTCAAGAATTTTCTATATTTTTTGTTGCTATAACATTCATTACTTTTGCATATGGATGAATTAGAAGGTGAGTCTAGACTTTTTAGAAATCCCTATGTCTTACCTTTCATTCAAGACCAATTTTGTGACATTTGGTTGAGATTTGTGCATTCGGTGAACATTTTTCTAAAATCTATCCTGAAACCTTACTTCCAAGGGTTTGATCAAAGAAATGTAAATCTCTCCATTCCACTAAGGGATATTCATAAAAACTTGGTGGAATGCTAGGGATAGTTCTTGTATAGATGAGTTTTTTTTCATTTTTGCAAGGACCAAGGTTGGATGCATATTTGGAGCAATGAATGCCTAATATCTCTATGTGTTAGGCCAAGGAAGTGTGGGTTTGAGTGAACCTGTGTTAAATCTGATTGTTTGGGTGCCCAAAACCTATTGAAATGGTGGTTTGGGGTTGTATTACACCTATCCACATCATTGTTTGAGTTGTGGAGTGTGAAGGTAAGGTACTTGCTTTGTAAAATAGGACTAATTGGGGCTTTAGGTCACTAGGAGGGGTTATAGGTTGGATCATATTGTCCAAAACAACCCATACCCATTTTAAAATATGTCATGGGGAGTCCAAATGGGTATCTCTAGATTGTCTCAGATCTAAGTTTGCAGGCCTGTGTTGAATGTTATGACCGACTGTTCATATTTCAAGGGCTACAAGGGATTTAGAGGCCTAAAGAAGGAAGTACTAAAACCAAGTTTGCCTAGCCTTTACCAATGGTCTGAATGGGTCCCATGGCATCTCAAATCAACCTTTCCATGATGATTTTAGAGCCACTAACTTTTGTTCCCACTTTTGCAAGTTGAGTCTTGAATTTGGGTTTTAGAGTGTAATGAAAACCTTGTCAATTTGTGCTATCCTCTATCTATCCTAGTGTCTCTACATCATAGTGGTATCAGAGCCATAAAAGGTTCTGTTGTTGGTTGTGTAAGACATAGTATATGTCATCAGAGGAGAGTGAAGGAGAGGCTAGCAACATGCCTCCAAAAGGGATGACCACTGAGGTGGTTAAGAAGTTCAAGGAGATGGAAGAAAAGATCAAAAGTGGAGTCAAGGAAGCACTCCAACCAGAGTTGAAGGCATTGAGGATAGGGAAGAGGATAGATGAAAGTTTTGATGAAGAAGAAGAAAAAGAGGAGGAAGAAGAAGATCAAGAAGAGGTAGAGGTATCTGCAGATCAAAAACATTTCCTTGAAGCCATCAAGGCAATTGGCAAATATTCTTCAGAGGCTCGGATGGAGATTCCCATGTTTAGTGGCAAGATGTATTATGATGAAGTCATGGAGTGGATTGAGGCCCTAAACAACTACTTTGAATACAAATAAGTTCCTGAGAACAAGAGGATGAAGTTTGCAAAAACTAAACTCAAAGGTGCTGCCCTTACATGGTGGAATTACACCCAAGGTGAGAGGGTAAAGAATGGGAAGAGCATGATGTCTTCATGGAGTAAAATGTTGGAGAGGATCAAGTCCCAATTTCTTCCATTAGAATATGAGGTGCAGATCTACAAGAAGATGCAAAATCTCAAACAAAAAGATTTGGATGTGGCCACCTACACCGAGGAGTTTCACAAGTTCTCTCTTCATTGTGGATACATGGAGGATGAAAAAGGTAAAGTGGCAAGGTATCTAAATGGTTTGAAGTTTAATATCCAAGATGAAATCAGTCTACTAACCCCTGAAATCATGGATAAATGCTTTCAAATGGCATTGAGGGCTGAAGAGAAGTTGAAAAGGAAAGGTGAGCAGAAAAATAGAGGAAGAGGTGGCAGAAATTTCACAGGTAGGGGTAGTCTTGGGGATAGAAATTAGTCCCAAAGGAGTCAAGGGGAATCTAGTTCCCAAGAACAAAGTGGAGAATCAGGTTCAAGAGGAAGATTTGGAGGAGGAATAGGTTCAACTACATTTACAGGAAGGTGCTACAATTGCAATGAAATTGATCACATAGCATTCAAATGTCCAGAAAAGCAAGGTTCATCATCAAGAGGTGATAGGAAGAATGAAAGAGGGATTCAATTTGTGCAAGAAGAGGATGAAGGAAGTGTCTATTCTCCAAGTCAAGGATATGAACCAGAAGTTATAGAAGCATTGATGCTAAGGAGAACACTCTTGAAGACATCCAAGGACAAGGAGATGACACAAAGGAGAGCACTTTTCAGGACCACTTGCAAAAGCAAAGGTAAAGTATGCAAGGTAGTAATAGATTCTAGTTCAACAGATAATATGGTGTCTAGGGAAATGGTGGATAAATTGAACCTAGAAAGGATTCATCATCAAACTCCTTACAAAGCATCTTGGGTAAGTGATAGTCAATCACTTTTGGTAGATGAACAAGCATATGTTGATTTTCAGATTGGAGAATATAAGGATAGGGTTTTATGTGACATTTTTCCCATGGATTGTTGTCACCTACTTTTAGGTAGGCCATGGAAATTTGATAGGCAATCATTATATGATGGATATGCTAACACATACACCATCAAGAAGGATGGGAGGACTTTTGTGTTGACACCATTACAGGAGGATGTTGAAGCAAAGAAGGTAGCCAAGGTCATCTTGGTGGGTAAGAAAGAGTTTGTGAAGATCAATGAAGAAGAGACAAGGAAAGTTGAGGATACCTCAAGGAGTGGGGTTGCTAAAGATCAAATTTTGAAGGTGGTTTTAGTTTTGAATGATGGAGATCCGATGGTGATGTCTGAGATGGATTAGAAGAAGGTCAAAGAGTAGGTCTACAAGCAGCCACAAGGTGGTTGGAAAGAAGGAGATGCTATCACATTAGGGACCATTGTTTGTCCTCTAGATCCAACAAGAGTTGAAAGACAATCATAGTCTACCATAGCAGCAGTACAAGAAGCATCAACCAAGGTTTTGAATGTAGGTGTTCAGGTAGAGATGACAGTAAGGAAGAATGGCAAGCAAAGTATAGGTCTGGTTGCAAGCACTCACTCATGGCAAAGTGTGAGTAGAGCCTACAATGCTAGGCATGAGTTTTTGATTCCATGGAAGTAGGTTGTAGTCTAGAGATCATGGGAAGACATGAGGCAGTAGAGGATAAAGGTGGAGCATGACAAAGAATCAACTCATGTGGCATGAGTTCTTTTCTAGGCGGGGTGTATGGTGCAGGAGCACCTAACACAAGGTGGCCTCCATGAGGAACTCAACTTCATGTTTTGTTTTTATGTAATATTTTGATGTAATAAGGTCCAATGGACCACTTCCTAAGTGTTTGTAATAAGTTTGGATCCATTTTGTAGGCATTTGTCCAAAATGCCATGTTTTTGTCAATGTTGTCATATTGTTGTCACATGGTGAAAATGTAACCAAGGATGGATCCAATGAATGTAATAGGGTTGTTTGAGTCTCTTTAGGTGTTTCTATGGTGTTTGTGGCACTTTGAAGGTAGTTGGGCTCTTATAGCCTTCAATATTGTCAAAATGTGCAAAGTTGTTTGGCAACTTTTACAAATTGTAAAGCAAACAAAGGGCAAAACTATAGAAAACCAATGGTCACCCTCTTGAAAAGTAGTTGGGGATAGTTGGAACTATAATGACATGCTTAAAATTCCTCCCAAGGGTCGAGGTAAGGTAGTAGTTGGAATTTCATTCGAAGAAAAGAAGAATAATACAAAGTTTAAAGCCTTATTTCTAGAATTTTCTATATTTTTGTTGCTATAACATTCATAACTTTTGCATATGGATGAATTAGAAGGTGAGTGTAGTGCCCCTCCATTCTCACCTTGGATGTATAGGTGAACTAATCAAGGCACATGAAGACGAAGGTAAATAACAGGAATAATTAAGGTAAGGTAAACAATTGATGTTGTACAATATTGATAGATGTTTCATCCATGTGTGGTTTCATACGATAGTTAATATTGATAATCTCCATTGTGACACTGATAATGTAGGCTTTGACATTGTTTTGCATTCTAATGATTTTGATCTTACTACAATTGTTATATGTTAGAATGGATCTCATGGACTGATTCTGTTAGATTTATTTGTTATGATGGTACTTCTGAGACTTATTCAATTTCATGTACCTATATGTTCAGATAATGAGGTAGATTCGATTTGGTTATGATTATGTGTTATCTAATCTAGATTGATATGATGTGGAAAGGACGATGTCACATCACTCGCTTGTGAGCGCCCTGCGATGTTGCGATTCCTTTTTCCACCTAGTGCTAGCTTATATGCATCTATACATGCTTGACCGTGACATTTGTTGCAGGATGCAGGTACCAAGCATCAACTCCACCTGAATTAACAGGTCCGAGTGTGCCTTGAACCCAATGGATATGTTGTTTCGGAGATAACTTAAGGTCCCACATCCCAAGTCATTATCCTCAATCAGGATGCATGACATGTCTAGTCAACCTGTCAGTTCTGTTAGTATGTCGGTCTTGTAATTGATTTATATTTGATGGAGCTTGTTGGATAAGTGCATTTTGGCCTGACTTGAGAATATGTTTGATTTGGTCTTTTTGAGAACATGTTTGATGGCTGTCCTACTCAGTGGGTTATGTTGTATGCCTATATTTCATTATATAGTCATACTTTAATATTTAATAAGGTCATATAATATTCTTATTATTATTATTAATATTTAATAAGATTAAATTGGTAATTGATAATTACCTAGTTCAAATAATTATTTAAGTTGTTTGAATATGAATTATGTTATTACTACTATTAAATTGATTTAATTAAGGGAAGGTCGCTGAACACTAGTAAACGCACTAACCAGACCCTAGAGTAGAGAGGAGACAGTCCTATCATCCAATTGACGAAGCCTAACAATTGGATCAAGAGTGTATTGATTCAGCGTTACACTATGCTTACTTATGGATTTGTGATAATATGTTATTTATGATGGATATATTTTGGCTATATATTGTACTAACACTTCTTGTTGAGTGTACATGTAGAATTATTATGTCAATGGATGATGGTGGTCATTTAGCCACTTTATGTCTTTCTGTGTGATGTCTGACCTAGGCATGGGGCCCTAAGGTCTATTGGCCATGATGTTAAGAAATATTATTTTTAGTTTTATGTGATAAAATGATTATGTTCTTGTGTGGGATTTAACCTTGTAACTTTTAAAATAATTTTGAAATGTTTTTAAGAGGTCTAAGTTGTATTTTATGTTTGGAAAATTGTCTTATGTCCAAGGTACATGGGTAAGAAGTTTATTTTTGTCATTTATAATATTTTAAAAGGTTTTTTAGACCCTCCTTTAAGCCCCACTTACAAAAGTGACAAAAATGGGAAGGTGGTTGGTTGAATTAGTTGGGTGGTTGAGTTAGTTGGGTGGTTGAGTTAGTTTTGGGTAGGAAGTTACTCTTTCCTTCTCTTTATAAACTCTTCATGGAGTGGGGGTGACTTGCTCATTTTATGATTTTCATTCAAGGATTCTACCATTAGTGGGATATTGCGATTGAGGTATCATGTTTTCTTTATTAATTAAGATAAATATTATATGTTTTTCTTTATTGATTAAATGTAAATTTTATATGTTTTTCTTTATTGATTAAATATAAATATTATATGTTTTTCTTTATTGCTTAAATGTAAATATTGTACATTCTAAATATTATATGTATCCTTTATTTATTAAATGTAAAGGTTGTTTTTCTAAGGGTTGTTGCTTGTGAAATTGGAAAAGCAAACATTTCAATGTAAATCTTGAAAGAAGCATATTTGTTGCCTTATTTGCATGTCATAAACCTAGATCATCATAGCATAAGTGGATCTTGTGTAAGTAGAATTAATGTTTCTAATAAGGTTATGGAAGTAATGTATAATAGTTGTAGAAACCATATTTTGTACTCTAGAATTGGTGATGTTTTCTAAGAAGGTTCCTTAAATTGTTGGGCCTTATTCATAAATAAAATAGAATGTTGTGAACCTTAGGTTTTGATTAAGATAAGTATAGACCAGATTCCCTCTAAGGTTCTTCCCATCTTGTATTCTTATTTTGTTGACGATGCTTAGCTAAATGGAAGTGATTTTGAGTTGCTTGTGGTGTTGTCATGTGTTGTAATGGAGTCTTGTTTGGTCCTTGTTCCTGTTAGGCAATTGTCTACCTGACTGTATGATGTTTTGGGACCTTATGTTATCTCCTAGCTCGGGGGGTGGACCTCAAGGTTCCACATGGTCGGGTGGAAGAGCTTTTATCCATTGGTCTCTCCTTGCCTTTGTTCGTGTGCAAGAAGGTTGTAACTCCTGTAGTAGATTCAGATCGTGTACCTGTTTATGGAGACAGTTATTTATGCTCATGTACTATCCTATGTATCAGATTATTCATAATGTATGTATTCATATGTATTCAAAAGATGACAATGTAACAATGTAATGTTGTACTCATATGTGAGGAGAAATTGTAACTATGTACTAGATCTTGATGAATACTTATATGATGTTATGTAGATGTAAATGTTTATTGATTTAGTGCATTAGGTTTACAATGAGTTACTGATGTTAATTCATGATGTGTGTTAGATTATGTTAATTGTTTTGTCAAGTAATGCAACCGTGTTATCTTAGAGGACAAGTCATTAGTTTAAATGATGCATTAATATTACTTTGTTACTTTACTCTCTTTCAATTTTTTTAAAAAAATTATCCTGTGGCATATAGCATAAATGTGATGTTCTCTGAGGTATTCACAGCAGGGCGTTATAGTGAGGCTGGACATTTTAGAAATCCCTGTGTCTTACCTTTCGTTCAAAACCAATTTTGTGACATTTGGTTGATATTTGTGCATTCGGTTAATGTTTTTCTAAAATTTGTCCTGAAACCCTACTTCCAAGGGTTTGATCAAAGAAATGTAAATCTCTCCATTCCACTGAGGGATATTCATAAAAACTTGGTGGAATGCTAGGGATAGTTCTTGTACAGATGAGTTTTTTTTCATTTTTGCAAGGTCCAAGGTTGGATGCATCTTTGGAGCAATGAATGCCTACTATCTCTATGTGTTAGGCTAAGGAAGTGTGGGTTCGAGTGAACCTGTGTTAAATCTGATTGTTTGGGTGCCCAAAACCTATTGCAATGGTGGTTTGGGGTTGTATTACACCTATCCATATCATTGTTTGAGTTGTGGAGTGTGAAGGTAAGGTACTTGCTTTTTAAAACAGGACTAATTGCAGCTCTAGGCCACTAGGAGGGGTTATAGGTTGGACCATACTGTCCAAAACAACCCATACCCATTTTGAAATATATCATGGGGAGTCCAAATGGGTATCGCTATATTGTCTCAGATCTAAGTTTGCAGGCTTGTTTTGAAAGTTATGACTGACTATTCATATTTCAAGGGCTACAAGGGATTTAGAGGCCTAAAGAAGGAAGTACTAAAACCAAGTTTGCCTAGCCTTTGCCAATGGTCTGGATGGGTCCCATGGCATGTCATTTCCATGATGATATCAGAGCCACTAACTGATGTCCCACTTTTGCAAGTTGACCCTTGAATTTGGGTTTTAGAGTGTAATGAAAACCTTGTCAATTTGTGCTATCCTCTATCTATCCTAGTGTCTCTACATCATTTGTGGTTCGCATTTCACCAGCCCTAGTCATACTAAGAAACTCTTGAGAGCTAGATATTATTGGCCAACCATGGAGAAAGATGCACAAAAGTTTGCAAAGTGATGTATACAATGTCAGAAACACGGGGATTTCATACATGCTCTGGCACATGAGTTACAACCTGTTACTACCCCTTGGTCATTCTTATAGTGGGGACTCGACCTCATAGGAAAAAATTATCCACCCTCATCTAATGGCCTTAAGTTTATCATCACTGCCACAGAGTATTTTACAAAGTGGGTTGAAGCCATACCAATGACTTATATCACCGGCAAACAAATATCCAAATTTATCCTTGATTATATCATTTGCCAATATGGAGTTCCACAAGCCATTGTCACTGACAATGGACATCCTTTTAAGAACCAAGAAGTCCATGAGCTATGCCATAAATTCCATATTCAATACAGGTTTTCCACACCTTACTATCCCCAGAGTAATAGCCAAGCCAGGGCTTCTAACAAAACAATTATCAAAATCCTCAAAAAGATAGTCAATGAAGTTGGTCGTGATTGGCATTTACAACTTAATCCAGCCTTGTGGGCTTATCAAACAAGTGTTAGAACTCCCATTGGTGCTACACCCTATGCTATTGTATATGGCACTGAAGTTGTTTTACCAGCTGAGGTCGAGATCCCATCACTGCGAGTGTCACTACAACATATCATTTTTGATGAGGAATACAAAATATCTAGGCTAAATGATCTAGAGCTACTGGATGAAAGATGCCTCACAGCCCTTAATCATCTTCAAGTTTATCAAAACCATCTTCACTGTAGCTACAAAAAAAAAGATTAGAGAAAGACGGTTCTAGGTAGGAGACCTTGTCCTTAAAGAGAATCAGAAGAATCAATAGGATCATGAAAAGAAAGGCAAATTTGAACCAAATTGGCTAGGACCTTTTGTGATCACACCAATCTATGGATCAAGAGCTTACACTCTCTCAACACTTGAAGACATTCCTTTGGATGAACCCATCAACAATGTTCATCTGAAGAAGTTTTATTCTTGATCCTTGGAATATCTTATCAAAAAAATAATAGTAAAGATAAATAATCCTTCCTCTGGTGAAAACCACCCTTGGTGGCATCTTGGATAAGTACCATAGTGAAAACCTAGTAAACAAGTGCTATGTGTAGAACTAGCTCTACCATCCATTTGGTTTTGTTTATCATACCATCCTACCATCATTACTTATCCTATCCATCTCATCATCATCTATAATAAGTGCCATCTATCTTATCCCATAATAAACTTCATCCATTTCCTAATAAGCTTCACCCTTCTCATAATAAACTATCCATTCATAATAAGATCATTCTCTTTTCCATCCCCATGCTTACTTCTATCATGGTTTGGAAATTTGTTGGAGTTGAAGTGTCATTTTGTCCATCGTCCACCTAGATCTAGATCATTGTTTCATCATCATTTATAATAAATTCAACCCATACTAGGGGCACTTGTTTGTGCTTAGTCTTTGGAGTGGATACTTAAAGCATCATCATTAAACATCCTATCAACATCATATATCATCAAACATCCAACCACTCCCATAGATCCATAATCTAGTCAATCAATCAACTTTCATCATCACCATCAATAAAACAATAAGAACTACATCTCATCTCTATCGTTAAGTGCCTTGATCCTGTGGATACAGGGTATGTAGGTAGTCTAGAATATGAAAGAAGTACCCAGACTCAGGCATAAGCGATATACCCCTTTTATCTTTCATCGTTCTTCCAAATCATCATCCTTATCCATCTCTTATTCTTCTATCATCCATCTGGGTCCCACATCATCAATAAAAACCTAAAAATACATATCATCATGTCTCATCATCATCGTACTGTGCTTTGATCCTATGGATACAGGGTATGTAGGCAATCTGGAATATGAAGGAAGTATCCAGTATGCAAGAATAGATGATTCATTCTTATTTTCCCATTTCATCTCTTCTATCTTCCATATTCTTCTCTTTGACTAACTCAAGTAGAAACCAAACTACGCATGTGTCGATAGCTCAAGAACTCATCAAATCAGCGGTAACCAAAGACACTTGTCTCCATGCCTTTAGCCAACATTTGCTATATCAATCCAACATTTTAGCCTTCAACAGGATATATCTTTCCTAATAACAAGGCGCTATCACATCTATCCAAGATCATCCTCATTTTGGCAAGAGAACATGATGGCTGTCTCATTTGTTTTCTTTTTATTTATCTTTTGTCCCTTTCTAATACCTAGTCTAGACTGCCTTGATCTCCCATATCTTGGTACATCGCGATGAAGTATAGACTGGGGCATCGTCATTTGCTTTCATATGCTATGTTTGTGGGATGATCTTATTCTCCTACTATGCCTAATGGTATCTCGTATGTGTTGGGACTAGCATCTTGCATATCAATATCTTTTGCATCTAAGGAGCTAAACAATCTCTTATGCATTAAGACTATTCTATGCTAAGACTATTTTTCATACATATAACCAACAAGGTTCCATTATGTTTAGTGGAAATAAGTTCAAACCATTCCTTGCAGAGTCAAAGTCCATCTCAGAACAACTAATATTCACATCTTGGGTATGCTTGATCAACATCTTGACCTCATACGATAGACAAGATTGTATTACGTTGTATGCATTGGATACATTGACACCTTGGTCTCTATACCCTAGTGCATAGCATCCATATGCTATATCAAACATAAGGATTACAACCTTGAAATTTGTGTGCCCACACCAATGTCCTCGAAGCTCCCATTTTTTGGAATCTAAATCCTGGTATGTTTCTAATATGCATTTAGTGCCTTCATGTGTGAGAATTTGTCATGTTTCATCTGTTTGTTTATGATTTCACATAATTAGGGTTTAAGACTTAATCAGATTACGTTTTAACAAATTAATCAATAAATTCCAAATTTTCTTATCATTCCAAGTGACACCAAACCTATAGCTGAGTCCTCTTGCAAAAGTTGTGACTTGACTTGGTTTAATATCCTTGAATGTTATATGTGAAAGGAGGATTTAATCACACTATCAACCTCATCATCATTCCCTCTTTTCCATGTTTTTTCTAAATTTGCACCTTGTTGAGTGTTGTAAATCAGATTTGCAATCATACATATTATTTTCATCATCATAGATTTGAAAATCTTGCATAAAAATTAAAAACTTTGAAAAAATAAGCATTTTTGGCTTGCATTAAGACATAGTTTGCACTATTTTTCTTGCATATCATTGTAAACATTTAATTTTCTGATATTTACATTAGATCTGAGATAAATTGCAGCATTTCATCTTTTCATCATCATTTACCTTGCATTTGCATATCTCATTTGCTAGGGTTTTGCTTAAAATTTTGCATTTTTCATATAACCTAGTAATTTCAAAAGCTAGGGTTTGTAATTAAAATATTATTTCAGATTTTAATACTCATTTAAAAACTCATTCAAATCTGATTTTGAACTTTACTATTTCATCATTTTGTGTTATTGCATTTAGATTTCAAATTTTGCATTTACACATTGTTTATTTCAACAAAAACAAGCATATTCACTCATCTTGCCTAATTTTGACTTTGCATTGAGCATTGCAGCATGTTGGCATCATTTTTAGATCTTATCTAAGTTATTTTCCACATTAAATCAGATTACATTTTCATTCATACATCATTGGGCATAATTTTATAGCATTTTTTGTGCATATACATTAAAAAAGTGAAAAATTTGAGCATTTTAGGTGCATAAGCAAGCATAGTTTTTCTTGCTGTCATCACATTTGTTATAAATATCTTTCATTTCAGATATTTCATCCATTTCCAAGCATACATCCATTGGTCATTTGACAATTTTGCATAATTTCATATCATTGTGTGAAAATTTGCATATTTTTAATCACACAATGTGTATTTCAACATAAGAAAATAAGCATCCTTTTCACATATTTTGCAATAAATCATAAAATTACCAATACCACCTTTTGTGTAGCACTTTAACATTAAATTAAATTCATTTGTAGTGACACTAGTGTGTTTTTGGTCTTTGCAAAAAGCTTCGAAAATCTGATTTCCTCAAACTAGTGTTGTGGTGTACAAAAGTCTCTCATATTAGTTATATTTGATAAATGAAAAGATCTTATTGTGCATCGCTATTCCAAGATATTCTATTATGGCATCTTCATCTCATTGCTCTTTGGTATCTTTACATGCATATATCAATGAATTTGAAAATTTCTACAAATTCCTTAATATGAATCCTCATGTTATCACTTATATACAAACTATGTATCATAAGGATATATTTAAATTCTCTTCATTTGCAATCCTTGATTATGTGTTTGATTTTGACAACTTCATAGCTCTCATGAATACATACCCTTTGGCATTAGAAGACCTAACCGAGTACATTTCAATGAATACTCTTGAGAAAGATGAGTGCAAAAGTTCTTCTTCTCTTAATGCTTTGGAACTAATATCTCAAATATATGATGATGATGGTGATTCCATGAGTTATCCTATTCCTCCTCTAGTTGAATGTTCAAACACCTTGGACATCCCTAAGAAAGTGAATACCTTTTATCTCCCTCCTTTGGATGAATGTTCAAGAACCTTAGATAGCTTTAAGGATGCGAAGACTTTGGGTAGCTCTCCTTTGGTTGCAAGTTCTATTCCATTGGACATCACTAAAGAGAAAACCATCAACAATCAAAATCAAAGCAATGTGAATTCAGTTACCCTTAACAGGTTCCTTCCACCCACTAAGGGGTTATTAGAAACATGTAGTAATATTCCCAAGATGATTGTGCAAGGGGCACCTAAGGCACCTTCTTTCTTAAAACTAGAGATTATGGTTCACAGTGATCAAAAACAACCTCAACCCTCAAATTGCTTTCTAAACTACGCAAGATAAATCACTCAAATGAATCAAGGTGTTCAAAATGTGTCACAAAAAACCACATTACAATATTATTGCTCACACATACAACAGTTGTAATAAGAAGCAAAGCACGGAAGTACTACAGGTGCCTATCTCTCTTCCACCTTCTCAACCTATGCTCCCTCTACCATCTCATCTTACTCATAAAGGTGGTCAAGATTACGATCTTGTTGAGTAGCTTTGTGCTACTCCTGCTAAGATCTCTCTTTGGGAAGTCATACAAACATCTCCTACACATCACAAAATGCTCCAAGAAGCTTTATAAAAGGTTATTGTACCACCCATTGTTAAGCTAAATGATGTAGCAACTCTGTTAGATTGTATGCATGCAAAAAAATGGATATTCTATTCCAACCACATGAATTACCGTCAATTGAATTTCAAAACCAATATGATCCTATTATAATCTTTGTCACAATAAATAAAAAGTTGATAAAGTGAGTTATGATTGATAATGGATCAACTCTTAATGTTTGTGGCATTGACTTACTACACAGAAGCAAAATCGACACTTCTTTAATTAAACCAGATAGGATTAGTATTCGTTGCTTTAATAATGATGGTAGACAATCCATAGGTATTATAACTTTACCTATAAAGGTGGAACCCGTGACATTATCTACTCTTTTTCATGTCATGCCTGGTTCACTTTCATATAATATGATTCTCAAAAGACCACAGATCCATGCCATGGGGGTAGTTTCGTCTACCCTTCATCAATCAATAAATTTTATTTATCAAAATAAGCTCTACACCATGGAAGCCAATCCTGACCTAAATAACTATTTACATATCGAAACACAAAAACAAGTTAACAATAATAGGACTTTAAACAACTTACAGGTTGATTCATCAACATCTCTTGCCATAGAAAATGTGGTGCAAGACCCTAAACCATCAAATGCACTTTTTGGTGACAATTGGGGTTCATTAGATTTTACTCCTTCTTGTACGGGGGAAGATAAACTTAATAACTCTAACACATCAAAAGTGGCATCGATCTCATCCAAGCAATCTTTGGAAACATCTAAGAAAACCAAAGTTTCCTTGGTCAAAAATGAAGACAATACTCTTACTTATACTATAGAGTTGTGAGGCCTCACCATCTTCTAAGGAGATGGACTCCCTCTATGGTCATGGAAATCACATTTTGTACAAAAATAGTGACTATGTAGGTAATGGTTGTGGCGTAAATCAACAAGGAATCAAAGTACCTTTACAAGTTGTTGGAATTAACTACACAACTGGTATTGGATACCCTTTCTTTGAAGCCCACCAAAGCCTATCATCATCCTAAACTTAATGTCAATACAATATCAACAAGACCAAAACTACATGTGAAATATCCTAAGCTGATAGACAAGGATTGTCCACCAGGAGATATCCCATCCAATCAAGTAAGTATTTCTCCCTCCTTTAGCCACACTAGATGTAGCACCTATTCTAGTTGCTCTCAAGGGTGGTCTCCTAGATATATATGTTGTTAGCATTGTGTTGTGTTCCCCCGTGATGCGTTATGTGTTGTTTAGGCCTCCTAGGATGACCCTTGATACTCTTGTAAGGTCAAGGATACTGGGAGATTGCTTCTGTTGTGACCATTCTTCTATTTGTTTCACCATTCTTCTACCTTGCCTCTCCTCTATTTTATTGTTCTGTGTCGCACCTTAGGGGCATAGCATTGTAGAGGGTGTTTTGGGGCATCTTCCTATGTGGTGTTCCTAAGGCACTTGTTCTCTCTCATTTTTATTGTTTACATTCTTCAGTGATTCTACCTAGTTGGTAGATGGTGAAAACAAACAAATACTAATACAGACTGTGTGTCCCTTCAACGAGAAAGCAAAAATGGACCTAGTTCATATATGAAGATGGGGTTGACCTATACATATATCTGACATTTGACTAGTAGAGTCACTCCGTGTGAGGTATCATCTTATGGCATTTCTTGTGACTAACATTTTACAATCCACTCAATCTTCTCTTGTACACTTTGATTGGTATCTCACCTTGTTGCTACACTTGGTTCCGAGGTACCTACAGTATAGCCCAACAGTTATACTCGGCTCCAAACCCATGGGTATAGCCTTGGTCCTTGATGTGATTGTTTTCATGCATAGCTTTTGTGATGTGATATGGTTGTTATCATAGAGTAAGATTTTTTTACCATCTTGTTGATTATCTTAACAAATATTATCAAAGTGTTTGTGGGAACTATCAGCAATCATAAGCACATGTCACCTTGGGGGCATGGGCTTTACGAAAGCTCTTATTTCCTTGCATGTTTTCTCTCTACCTTAATGTGCTTCTTATCGGTACATGAAATTAACCACATTAAGGTGGGGTATATATAATGATATCTATCTTTTGATTTTGATACTAATGAAGCATGTTTGTAAGCCCTCTCCACGAGGTGGGATGCTATATCTCTGATGTGAGTGCACATCCTTATATCAATTGCAATCAAAAAGCCCTCTCTGCAAGGTAGGATAACGTATCTCTAGAGCTAGTGCGTATACTTTTTTACAAAATCCCTCATTTCAAGGAAGGATGCTGTATCTCTTGAGCTAGTGCACATCCTTTTATACAAAGTCCTCATCGGGAGGCGGGGTTGGATCTTGACCTACCCTCCCTTAAGCATGTCTTTAGTAGTTTTTGTGGCATAAGCCCAACCATCAAGTGTGTCTGTAGCGTGCTTGAGATGGTGGGACTTAGTAATAAGCTCCTTCCATGGGTCATGTTTGCCATGTATAAGACGTATAGTATGTCTATGGCATGCTATATGATGCTCGTGTATTCCATGTGTCTTCCGTGTGTTTCCCCCATGTGTGGTTTCAAGGGTGTAGTGATGAGATCCTCCCACACTCAGGTTTTTTTTGGTGTGTTTCCCCCCATGTGTGGTTTCAAGGGTGTAGCAATGAGGTCCTCCCACACTCATGTTTTGTATGGCGTGTTTTCCCCCAAGTGTAGTATCAAGGGTGTAGCGATGAGCTCCTACATTTTGGGTTTTGTTTTACAAGATTTTTAGGATTTCATTTTATATATGAAAATGTTATGAAAATGCTATATAAATGTATTCATCATGTTTTACATGTCTTCAATACTATCTTCTACGTGTCTTGTGTGCTTCTTACTGTCTTCATTGTGTTTTGCGTGTCTACGACATGTCTTCTAGTGCTTACCTGAGATTGGGCACTATAAATAGTTCCTCAATTTTTGTGTATGCCTTATCTTCAAGTGCCTAGCATGTTTGATGTGTTTTCGACTATACTTTAATGCATGTATGGGTTATGAGATCATACATACATTAAAGTGGGGACTAAATGTTATGTTGTAAAATGTCCCCTAGGAATTTTACCTCCTACGTTTAGCTCCTAGATCCCTTAGATTTAATCATGCATGTTAAAAATGAATCCCAGACTAAAATCCACTGAAGCCCATGTCAAATGGGGCCTACAGCTGCATCTTAAGCTTATTCAAGTGCCAAAATAGGCCCTTGGACTTGGGCACCCATGCCCTAGTCTAGACCTATTTTGTTGGGACCCAAATTTTAAATGTCAACAAAGTGACCATTAAAAGGTCTCCCTTTGTCAGCCTATTCAATTTGAATTAAGAATGTTTAGCGGTAATGCATATATAAACATGTTTAGGACTTCATTTTACTCCTAGTTGATTAAGGTGAACTTTGATCATGAAGAAAAGAGCATTCAAGGCATTCATTGTGTTACAGAGTAGTATTGTGTTGTGTTTGTATGTGTTTGTTGCAGATTTGGCTCCATCAACTCATTTCCTCATGATGTGAAGGCATTTCATTTTTGTGAGGGTTTAAACCTACTAAGGTGATATCTACTTTATGTTTTAATCAATCAATCTTGTCATTTTCTTTTTCCTCTATCCACCAAGGACATGCATTCTATCTGATAATAGTGTTGTAAGGCTTGAATTCCATTCTGGGGCTTGACCAAGGCAAGCTCCTAAACACCACAACCCCAACCCCTCTCTTGTGATTGTAGGTTACAGGTGCAGAATCTTGCAGAGAGGAGTTGCAGGAGATTAGAGCAGAGGATAAAGATTTAGGATCTAAAGAAAATAGAAAAGAATATTCCTTTTGGATGTGGGTACCTGCACCAGTGTCCTCCCGATTACTATTGTTGGAAACTCTGAAGCAGGTTGTAGACTACATCACCTTACAATTCCAGATCTATAGAAAAAGTCACTTGTTGGACTAGGGTGCCCACACTAGTGTCCCTGAAGTTTCCATTTTCTAGAATCCAAATCCTGATATGTTTCTAATATGCATTTAGTGCCTTCCTGTGTGAGAATCTGTTATGTTTCATCTATTTGTTTACAATTTCACATAATTAGGGTTTAAGGCTTAATTAGATTAGGGTTTAACAAATTAATCAATAAATTCCAAATTCCTTATCATTCCAAGTGACACCAAACCTGTAGCTGAGTCCTCTTGTAAAAGTTATGACTTGACTCAGTTTAGTGTCCTTGAATGTTATATGTGAAATGAGGATTTAATCACACTATCAACCTCATCATCATTCCCTCTTTTCCTACATAACATGTGTTTACTTTATTTGGTGGTGCAATTAGTTGGATGAGTAAGTGGCAGGCTGTGGTTGCTTTGTCTACTACTAAATTTGAGTAAATGGCAGCTAATCATGATTGTAAACAATCCATTTGAATTAAGAGACCGTGTTAAGATATTGGAATAAAACAAGGTGCAATGACAATTTAATGTGATAGTTAGAGTACGTTCTGCCTATCTAAGAACCTAACATTTCATGCCATGACCAAGCAAATTTATGTACAGTATCATTTTGTCTGAGATATGGTTGAGGATGGGAGGGTAAAGCTAGTTAAGGTGGAGACTTTGATGATTGTTGCATATTCATTAACTAAGTTTGTGAGCACAAAGAAGTTCAGATGGTGTTCAGAGTTTATGGGCCTCTTGGCCCCTAGAAATTAAATCATGGTGTTGATACTCCATTTTCTGTTGCAAGGTGTTCAACAAGTGGGAGAATGTTAGAAAAGGTGTCTCAACCTTGCAATTACAAAAAATGTAATTTTTTGGTTATAAAAACATAAAAACTCAATTTCTAGGCTATAGAGTTGGTTTTTGGCCAAAATAATTTTTTTGGGTGGTCCACACTGCCATCGATGGTACCTGATGCATAGATCTATTTAAGATCTTCAATTTAAAAATACCGGACCTAATTGAATCCCAAATCAAAAGTTATGACCTCCAAAAGTTGGGCCTCCCATATTGGAAAATGTAAAAATGTGTTGGACACAAAAAAGAGTGGTAAGGGGGAGTTACACATGTTGATGCATGTTTTGACACATCATAAGATTTCTTTGATTGGAGATAATGAAACCCTAAGAATTTGGGTGCCACTTTTGGGTGGTTTTATCTCATGGATTTGTAATTACTATTTGATAGTTTCATGTATTGTATCTCCTATATATTAGGTACTTGGGATGGAGGTTGTGTGTGAGAGTCTTATAGATGTTGAGTTGCCTTTGGATCTCTGGTTGGTGATACTCCTATGAAATCTTTCTCTACAAGTATATTGTAATCTTGTTGATTTATGATAATTTATTGGGCAGCTTTTGGAGTGTGGATTTTTTCTCTCAAAAGGGTTTTCCCCATGTAAATCACTATGTTGTGGTATATTACTATTTATGTTTATTTCTTTATAATTTTTGTAACTATTGTAAAGATCTGAATTTTTTGCATAACCCTCCTCTCAAGATTAGTGTAGGAAATTGTTCCACTACCTTAGCCTTCTTACAACATTTTGCTCTGACTCTGAGGTGCATGCAAATCTTAACATGATCATGTATCTCAAGGTAAATGGATGCTCACAAACATGCCTACAAAGTAATATTTTAGACATAAAAGGATATTGGGGTCCATGTAAAGTAATGGACCCAACTACATGTATTCATTAGATCTTCCATCCTTCACAGAAATGCTTCATGGGAACCTACAAAATAGAGGAAAAATGTGCAATGAGTAGATTTTTTCATGCAAGTAAAGATTAAAAAAACTACAAGTTGAATCTCCTCTTTGTGATAATGAGAGAGAGTGGGAGAGAGAAGGATTAGAAAATTTTCACATATATGGAAACTAGTGTGGTAATTATCCACAGTGTAGTAGTTGTAGAATGACATGACATATCAAGCACTACCATGTCATGTGAACATGGTCCATATGTACATGGTGATGATTCTCTATATAGGTAGCTATAAGGGTGATCCCACAATAGTGTGTCCCACTTTTTGGCCTAAGTGGGAAACTCAAAATCAACTTTTTTTAGCATTTTTCAATTTGTGCCAATTACAGAGAACAAATGGTCAATAATTTAAGGATGATGTAAACTAATGAGTTGTGGCATTTTCTATATAGATTCAAATTGTAATTTGTTAATTTTTTTAAATAATTATTTCTATCATTTTCATTTTCATTTTTCAATCAATTTTTATGTTTTTCTATTATTTTTTATTGAGTGACATTATAATATATAACTTCCACTACAAATAAAAACATTCCACAATTTATTAGAATTGGATCATTAACTCTAATATCTAGTGCACAAATATTTTTTGATAAATTCTTATTAAATGTTTTATTTATTATGATTTTTCAATTAGTACTAACAAAAAATTTAGACCTAAATTATTTCTTAACACATTTCTCTTAGAATATATACATATATCAAAATTATTATTATTTTTTTCATTGAAATAAGGACATCTATGTGGAGTGTAGTGCATTTTTTGATATTTTTCTAACAATGTTTATTATTTTTCCTAGTGTCTTGAATATAGTTCATTATTTTTTAGCAATGGACCTACATTCATTATAAAATTTTAAAAATATATATTATTAAAGAAAACATAATACATACTATGATTGTTGGAAAAGTAAGGGCTATATACCTTCAAAATGATATTTTTCAAATGACTTTATTTGCCAAAAGGTGAAATATATTTGTTTTCTTGTCAGCATTTTGATACATGTAAAGGAGACTTTGTTAGGGATTTGATTTAATCCTAGGGGGTTCTATCCAAGTGGGTTTAATCTAATCCCCTTCAATCAAACTACCTTAGGTGGAACCCCTATAGGCTTAAATCATTAATTTTTTTTAAAATATGTAATTTTAGCCAAAAATTATGGATGTTCCACAAGTGGGACACAGTATTGTGGGATCAACCATAACTATTTGCAAACTCCACAAAGGAGTGTTAGTGATGGGATATTCTTCCCTTCAATTGGTTGCATCAATTAGATGCAAGGAATTGGAGGAGAGATAATATAATTGATGAAATGTAAATGTAGGATAGGCATATAAGCACATGTATTGAATGTAAAGTAAATTAGTGTCAAGTGAATACAAATGTTACTAGAAAATATCATACCTTGAATTATAAGCATGGTAAGCACATGGGTTGGATATAATCATGAAGGAATGTGATTTTTCCTCTAGTATAGGCCTAAGGGTGTCATTAGATAGGCAATATAATAGTACATTTGATCATAATGGAGTATTTAATATTGGAAAAAAAATATATAGATATATCACTAGGTATTGGGGGTAAAGAGGGTAGGCATATTGAAGGTAAGATGGTGGAAGGGGTTAGGGGATGGTTCTAAAGAATAGGACTTTCGGTAAAAATATATATATTAAAATTTATCTATCTTTACTTTTGGATTTTATGAGGCCACAAATAGCAATTGGTTATGTCATTTATGTAAGGACTTTATACATATTGGTTTACTCCTAAGCAGGTAAAATGGTGAAGGTGTTTGTACACCATAGAGGAGATAAAAAATTTATTTAAAAAGAGGGATTTGACTTATTTTCATCTTATAAGATAATATATAAGGTACATGGGAAATGATTGATCTTGTGGGAATCTTCCAAGAGGGTCTCATGTAACAAATTGGCATCTCACTTGGCAATGATAAGAAAAAAAATTACCTTTTTTGACATTTTTAAATACATTTTTTGTAGATTTAATAGATACCTTAATCAAAGGATTGCAATATGATAAGACTAAAGAGGAAATTTTTAATTTTAATAGGTAGATATGAGATGAGTGGACAATTATATTTCTAGTTTCTTATAGTTTATCTTATGCACAAGTATTAATCTATTTTCTCAATCCATACATGTAAAGGAACTCAAGAATGACCACCTATTCACATCAAATAGTAACTCTTAATTTTTTTCTATAACATTTTTCATTATGAATCAATGTATAATTATTATAATATAAAAATATTTTTAATGTATTTCATTTTCATAATCTCCTGTCAAAACTCATTAAATACTTTTCATTTGGAGTTTGTCAGAAATGTGTTTTATACTTTACATGTACTATAATTAGAATGGGGGAGTCAACACTAGCCATCAAAATTGGGCTTTAGCCCTATTACTATTTGAGGGTCTAGTGGGTGTGGGCTACTAGTTGGTGGTCTAGGAGAAGATCCCCCAAACAAAAAAAAAATGGTGCTTTTATGAGTTGCTTTCTTGTCTGAGGCTTTGGTGCCCATGGTATCGTACAACTACTACTATTGTGTCTATATATATGCATATGCACTAAGTTTGCAAAAGAGATTTGTTAAATTATATTGTAAATAGATGAGTTGATGCAGTAAGGAAGAAGGTTACTATGTTGGGATTTTAGCCAAAAAGATTTTCCCAAACAAAATCTTGTCTATTGTGTGTATGTCATTTTTATATTCTATTGATTTTGCGATTATTGATTCTCTTGTATAAGTTTATCGGATTATTTTTCTCTTAAGATTTGGGTGAGATAGTCATAGAAATGAAATGTTTAGTTGAACATATGAGGGCTATAAATAAATAAGGTCATAAAAAATTGTCATTAAATAGGTACCTAAAAGTTATATGGTTAAAAAGGGGGATGTTTAATACGAATTGTGTACCATGGGGGTATAAAAATTCAATATATAGAGATATAAATAAAAATTAGGGGTATTTAAGATTCCATGGTTGAAGGAAATATAGGATAATTTTACTAAGTAAATCCATAGGGAATTTAGGCAATTGAGAAGAATGAGGTGTACCTAATGGCTATGTACTATCATGTAAGTATATATAACACTAGAAACTTTTAGGTAAACACAAACACAAATCAATTATATCCTATATTGCCTTCAACCAAGTAAACACAAACACAAACACAAACACAAATTTTAGGTGTACCTAATGTCTATGTACTATCATGTAAGTATGTACTATCATGTTCATGTTCCTAATCTTTCATGGGCATGAAAGAGTAGGAAGCCCATGTATGCAGATGAAACATGTACTATATAGAAACCATAAACTATTAGGAAACCCATGTATGAAAATGTAACACTTATCATATAGAAGCTCCTACATACCTATTTATAAAAGCCACCTTCCACCTTCTTCAATTTATTTGTGTTAATAAGACTATTGGCAACTAAATCTTAAACTACTAAATTGTTGCATGTTTGTAGTATATTGGTGTGAATTCACCATTTGTGCAATGTTCAAGTAGTATTATTTTGATCACTCATGCATATTTGTGTGCCTATATTCAACTACATTTATGGAATGCTTGAGTAGTTTTATTTTTATCACTTATGCAAATTTGTGGCTATTTGCACTTGATCTTTGATACTAATTTTGTTGGAGGTTTTTTAGTTCCAATAGTATAGTATTTGATTCTTTGGTACTTGTTTGTAACTTCTTCATGCTTCTTTCAATGGATTTATTCTTGTTCATGTTCATGTTCTTAATCTTTCAAGGATACTTATTTTTTGTTGGGGGAGGTTTCTTAGATCTTCTCATGTTCTCTCTTTTAGATGGGAGTTTTTTCATATGAGTTTTCTTCTTTTTTCTATTAATGAGGGAATAATTGGTAAATGGGTACTTGATCAAGCTAGGGTCTATGATTTTATCTATATCTCCCTAATTTTAATTTATGGGTGGTGTTGTTTCCTTGCATTTAGTTTATTAATACATTGCATTGTATGCACCTAGATATGATAAGCTTAGTTAGGTAGTTGTTTCAATTAGTCATGTGCCCTTGATTTATGCACCTAATTTTGACACTTATCTAGTATAAGTTGAGTTATACTCATTTATCATGCTAGTTCATCTAGTTATCTCCACCTACTATTATGCATGTCTATCTTTAGTTAGATCCATCTATCATGGATGTCTACCTTTAGTTAATTTCCACCTTTCATGCATTGCCTTGATCTATATATAAGCAAGGCTTATTTATGTACTTTGTAACTATTCAACAACAAAAACCACTAATATTGAATTATTCTATTATTCATTTTGTTACTTTGTAACCATTCAACAACAACAATCACTAATATTGAATTCTTCTATTATTCATTTTGTTACTCTGTAACCATTCAACAACAAAAATCACTAATACTGAATTATTCTATGCCTCTTATTATCTTTGCATAGATTTAATTGTGAAAAGTTTGTTGGTTTGATGATTCTTGGATTTGTGGAATATTTCATTATTCCTATAATAAGTATATCTAAAATAAAGGGATGAACACTAATTAACTCCATGAAGGAGGGAAAATATGAGATATGAGTGAACAAAACCTTCATAAAAGACATATCATTATCTTTAACATAATGTGTCATGAAAATATCAAGGATAGAAAGATGATGTGCTATGAAAGATAGAAACCTATCAAAATCTAAAAGATATGCATGCACATCAACCAAGGAACAAGAATGAAAAGGAGCCATGAGGTAAGATTACCCTAGGGTGGGATGGTGGGACAAAAGATATATGACACTATGGAATATCCAAACCATAATCAAGGTATAATAATCACATGTAAACAAAATGAATTCAACCATTAGGAAATATGATATTAAATGATGAACTAGAATTATATAAAATTTGAAACAACCTAAAAGAAGTGGAGGTATAGCCCTAAGGTCAAACTTTAGGGGGTGTAAGCATGGATTGGTTCACCACAATGGTAAAGGAAAAATAACCTTTCCCTAAATTGTGCTATCTAGGTTAATTAATTCATGTAAGAAATACGCATGTAATTAACCTATATAGTTGAGCTAGGTAGATAAATTAGAACATTAAATGCTAATTTAGTAAATTGAATGCAAAGAATAGTGCACTTATCTTTTGGAACAATGATGTTCAAAATAAAAACTAATATAGCATGGAATTCCACTTCTTACAGTATTAAAAACTGATACTTTTTATCTAGAAATCTCCTTGTGATAAAAAAGTCTTTTAAACCTTTGTGGGTTGACTATGTACCCTACAAGATCAATCCTTCTTGTTGTAGGAATGACCTAACTCACATAAGTGATTTGTAACCCATGAGAATGAATATATTGATAGTGCATAGATGCAACATGTTTCATTGTGATTGTTGTTTTTGTTAACTATCAATGACTAATGGTATTAAAAATATCTTGGGGAAATCACTAGATCTCAAGGGTCAAGTTCTCTTAGGTCAACCCCATTGATTAGATCAACTTCATAGTCATGGAAATTATTGAAGACAACACTCTTCAATCATTTAAATGTCCTAGAATAATTTGAATGATAATCAATAATACTTATATTTGTAAAATAATAAATAATCGTATAATTGTGTACCAAATTAGCTCATAATGACTTGTAGAATAGGTTAGAGTTGGAAAAGATTTTAAATTTAAATTTTTGAATTTGGGTCAATTATGTGTGGTGTAAGATTCATCTCATATGTTGTGAGATTGAATCAGAACAAGAAAATGTGAATATATATGTGGAGAATGAATGTCTAGGCATGGGGCAGTAACAGGTATTGTATACACCTAAAATTGGCTCATGTCAAATTACGTAAATATTTTAATATTTATCTTAATTATTATTTTCTTCTATTAATTAAATAAATATTCTAAGTTTATTTGATTGGTTCATTATCCCATAATTAAATAAAAATCAATTTATTTAATTAAATTCCCTAAATTCTTCTAATGCCTCACATAATTAAATAATCCTAAATTATTTAATTAATCCTAAATTCCTCTATCCTAAGTCCTAATTCCATAAATCCACCTCACCTTTCCACCTCACCATGTTGCACATATAATTAAGTATTTTAAATATTTAATTAGCTAATATTTCCTCACCCACATGTCCTATTTATCCTCTAGTCAAAATTAGTTAACTCAGCAATCAAATCAGTTAACTAATTAGTCATTTGAGTTCACTAATCAATCAATGCACTTGACTAATTGGTCTATTCTATTAACTCCCCTATTGCATGAAGGAGCTTGGACACTTGTCCTCTTTCTATTCGTGCACATTCCTCAACCATTCTCAACCATTGATCTTCTTATTTCTTCTCAACCGTTGATCTCTTCTCTTTTGAGTCTATAAATTGAACCTTATTCCTTCATTTCAATCATCCAAGTTTTCAGTACAATTACTCTGTTGAATTACTAGCATGCCTTTGGCACCACCATTGCCATACATTTTCCTGAGATCAAACCCATTGATTTGAAGCTCATCTTCATAGAAATAAAGTATCATAGCCATTTCTCCATCACCATCTTGAAGAATGAAGCAAGGAAGTGAGCTTCTTGAGGGCAACTTTTATCACAAAAGATCGATCGAGACTAGGCAAACAATGGAAGCCGTAGGATAACAAGGTTTGTGAGGTTTGTACTTTATTTATTCAATCTTGTTATTCATAATTTCTATTGATGTCCATTGGTTTATTAATAGTTTCATGCTGTTAACCACAATTTCTGATAACATTTTTGCTGCCCACTATGGGGCCCTTGCCCCAAATCTAATCCAAAACTAAGTTTTTGAGTGACAGGTTCTGCACAGGTTCCGTACAAGTTATTTATGTGCATCTGATCAATCCTGACGTGCATCTGATCAATCTTTCCATGCATACAATATTTTGGTGCATCCATCATCAGAAGCTACGCATACAACCTCTATTACGATGCATATGATTTTATGGCGCATCTGATAATACTGCACACATGTTCTCTGTTCCTACACTTCTGACCTTTGTCTCAGCGCTTCTAAAATAGATGTGCATATGATACCTGTTCCTACACATATAACCTATGTTTCTGCGCTTTTAAATTTCTATGCTTCTGAGTTCTATTTCTGCGCATTTAGACTCTGAAGCTGCACATCTGTCTTAAAATAGAAATTTTTGAGTTTTGCTAGTGGTTTTTGCTAACGCTAACACTTGTTTGTAGGATTCTTTTCTCATCTACTTGCAGGGATAAGAGCCAGTTTAGATTATATAGCTATACTTATTAGATCATCATAGATTTAATTAGAGGAAGAAGTAAAAATGATGTGCATACAAATCTCACATAGTTTTAACTAGGAGGGGTATAACTAAATCATTGCTATCTTGCATATCATTGGATCTTTGCTACATTACTATCTTGCTAAGAATGAACCATTGCTATCTTGTAATCACTTCAAAGTTAACAATCATATGTGTGCCCAAGTAGAGTAGCGCATCTAGTTTTTTTAATTTTAATTAGGATTGAAAGAACCACTATCTTCTGTGTCTTTGGAATGACATTAGGCATATGCTCTCCCCTATCTTGGGTGATCAAAACACCAGACATGTCATTTTTCATGTGTTAAACCTTTAGAGGGCCCTGCTCTTGGATACCCATCCGTCCAAGTAGGAATGACCCTAAGTGGTAATAGGCTAAAGCCAAGCCCTGCCAAGATACTCAAAATAAATTGTGTTTGGAGCGAAAGCTTCAAACAATAAGTGAAGTTTTGTTACACCGATAGCCAACCTCCCCCAAAACCCTCCAAGGCATAACCCTTGCAGGCTGGGAGACTCCACAATGGAGCGTAGTGCTGCCGCATGGGTAACCACTTGAATGGCTGCCCTCATTACATATCCTTTGTTTTAGTAGACTAAAATCTGTCTATTTGTTGGTGCAAAAGGTGGGACCTTTGAAGCCGCCCTTATTCAAGTGGTTCTTAGTAGAGATAGTAGGGTTGGTGGGGGTACGAGCCTTAGGAAACCTAGATCTTGGTATGCGTGAGAAGTGTGTGCCATGGAGAGGAGCTGATTCTACCAAGATCCTAAAGCTATCTGCTTTGAATATGCATAGCTAGGGGATCCGACAAATATTGTCTTTACCAGCCTAGGATTGTACTTGTTTTTTAGTCAAAAAAAGTCCAAAATTTTTCTAGGTTAATTAAAAAACCATGAAATCATTCTATGTGTTTGCTATGTTTTCTTGCTATAATTGATAAAATCAAAATCAAAGGACCAACATGTAACCAAAAATCCAAAAACAAAAAGAATTGAAAAACGTGTTGAAAAACTTTGCAAAAACATTCAGAAAACCAGAACTGTGCATTTAACTTTTGAACCTACGCATCTTCTCAGACTTTCTGTGCATCTAAATTGACTTTCGGTGCATCTGAGATCTGTTACAGTGCTTTCAAAAAATTTCCAGTTCTGTGCATTTATTCTGACTTGCTGTGCTTTTGCCCTCTGTTTCCATGCATTTGATTCCTACACATGTAAAATAAAGAGCATCTCCGCACCTTTTGAGAGCAAAATTTCACCACTTTTGAGTACCCATTTCAATTGTATTCCAATTTCTGAGATTAATTTTTATCGTGCAAACACTTTTTCCATCCACTTCCATAGCAATTCGCAAAAGTTCCCAAAGTCAACAAGCATCCCAAGTATCGACACCAAGTTAGGACAAAACAAATTCTAGATTAATTCAATCTCAAACAAACCTAGAAAATATCCACAACCAAGGATCAATCATCCTTCAAAAATCCTCTAGGGGCTTGTGCAAGACTAGTCAACATCAAGTAATTGGATATCAACATCCTTACTTCGACTGTCCTTTTGTATCTACCGTCTTATTTGACATAGTTGGTCTAGGATTTCCCTTGTTCAAACCTTGCCACTACAAGTTTTCACTTCAATGTCACCCCATTCCAAAACTCACATTTGCATGGTCCTAACAAGATCCCAGCACCAAAAACAATTAGAAATGGCAGGCACCTCTAAAAAATTTGTCTCATCCCCTCATGACAATGATGAGGAGATTACTCAGGAAGAGTTGTTACAAAGTCAACAAGACCAAAAATTCCAACGACTAATGGATAAAGTGCTCACCCAAGACCCTACTAGATTCTTGCTCTATCTAGCAAGCCAAGGAGCAAAACTTCCCAAGGACTTTGACATCAATGCCTTAAAGGAAACTGAAGAAGAAAGAATCCCTGAGGATAGTGCATGAGAAGAAAGAACCGCAGACAAAGGAAAGGCAACCATTGACTCTACCAACGCTTTAGGCTTAATAATGTAACAAATCCAATCCTTACAACAACGGTTCATAGACATGCAAACTAGAACATCAACGAAACATTACTCTCTAGAGGATATTTCACCGTATCCTTTTGATAAATCATTGGTCATGATACCTTTTCCCTCTAAATTCAAGGTACCCAAATTTGACAAATATCAAGGAAAAGGTGATCCAAGAGACCACATTAGAGAGTTTAGTGCAACATGCATAGAAGTCACTCGCAATGACACATACCTAATGCAACTGTTTCCTAGAAGTTTGGGAGGACAAGCATTGGAGTGGTTCTCTAGACTACCCCCTAGCATCCGAACATTTAACGAACTAGTGGACAAGTTCATCCTACACTTCTCATATAATATTGAGAATGACATCTCAATTTTAGATCTTTGTAACACCAAGCAAAAAGGTGGAGAGTCATTCACCGCATTCTTACAAAGATGGAGACAATTGGCGAGCAAATGTCCACACCAAATACCTGAAAAACAAATGCTAGAAATGTTCATTCATAACCTCCATGCTGACCTCAGCTACCAAGTCCAGATATAATGCCCTTCTTCCTTTAGCAAAGTCATTGAGATGGGCTTGATCATTGAGAAGGCGTTAGTAGCGAAAGGACAAATCAAACTATACAAGGACACTCCAAGTACAAATACCAACATAGAAAAACCATGCTTCTAGACCAAGAACAAAAATGTTGTAAATGATGGGGTGGTGGATGCAAAAAATGTGGCGCAAAAACACACAATTTTCACTTTAACAAGCCCACAAAACAATCCTCAACAAAACAAACTATGAAACATTGAATCACGGTTTACAAACTATCAACCTAGGAGAAAATTCATACCCCTAGGAGAATCATTGGAAACCAACCTATGGAAGCTTCTAGTAGGTCAAGTCATAACACTGCCGGCCGTACGGGATTATGAACCAAAGGTCAAACCTCCTTGGTGGAATGACAATGACTTCTATGAGTTTCACCAGAATAAAGGACATAAAACCAATGATTATATAACACTTAAGCATACCATTCAAGATTTGTTGGACCAGAAAAAGGTGTCACTCGATGGACATGCCTCTAACGCTGATCACTTGGCATTCAAGGATCCACTTCCCAATTATGAGTAGAGCAGGGGTTCCAGACAAAACAATAGTGGCAATAATAAAGCCAATTATATGAATGTAGAATTTGACTATGTGGTTGACAACATTTCCAAAAGTGAGTCCCATGTCAATACCCTAAATAATACTCCTGATTGTAAAGTGACCACTCGCAGTGGAAAGGTTACTCTTAAGGGGGTCCCATACAAGCCGTCCTCTTTGTCCAATTAGTATAGTGTCTTGGATCAACTTCACAAAACTCCTACACATATCTCCATCCTGGAACTTTTGCATTTGTCCCCATCTCACAGAGCCATACTAGACCAAGCTCTTTCTGAAGCCACCATGCCAACAAATCTTGCCAAAGAGAAATTCTAGACCATGGTAGGTAACATTACCACACCTCACTCCCTATCATTCACTGAAAAGGATGATATGTCTCCCACTCAACCTCATAATGTCTGTCTCCACATTGAAGCCTTCATCCACAAGCACAAAATCAAAAGGGTTCTAATTGATGGAGGGGCTGGTTTAAATATTTGCACTTTAAAGCTAATCCTTGCATTGGGGTTTTCAGAGAAAGCTATCGATCCAAAAAGGAAAATCACCATCAAAGCTTATGATGAAGAGGAAAGAACTTCAAAAGGAGTGGTTGTTTTATCTATAAGAGTGGGACCCGTAGTAAAAGATGTGGTGTGTCAAGTCCTTGATATGGAGCTTACATATAACATTCTCCTCGGGAGACCTTGGATACATGCTATGAAGGCAATACCTTCAACCTACCACCAGTGTATAAAATTCCCGTTTGAAGGTCAAGAAATCACCATCCAAGGTGATTCTAATCCATTTTAGTACTGTAATATCATGCACTCGAAACCTAAAGTTGTGATTCCCCATAACCGTGCCTCTACCTCATATTCATCCCATGTCGACCCAACTTCACTCCCTTCCACATCGAAGGCACCCTAAACCAACTTCAAAGTCAAAGATAAGGGCCTAGGTGAGTACACAATTGCACAATCCTTTTGTTTATCATAGCTCCCTATCTCCCCTAAATCCTATGGAAAGCCTTCCATGATCAAGCCAAAAGAAATAGCAACTACTAAAGGTCCATTTGTCAAATGGGGAAGCCTCGAAGAGGAGAGTGAAGAAAAAGACATTTTGCAATGGTTATATAAAGATGAAGACCATCTATCCCAACAACAAGACCATCACTCCATAGTACAAACTACACAGTATGGTCAAGGATTCTCAATACTACAAAGTATGGGGTATGAAGGTCATGGTCCCATCGGATTGAGAAAGGAAGGTATCACTAAACCTATCGAACCTCTTACATTAGCAGCTTGTGACACTACAGGGCTAGGCTACACCGACAAAGAAAAGACCAAGGGATTAGACAAGCATAAAAACAAATAACCAAAAACATCTGCTACTAACATAGTAGATCAAATTCACCAACTACAAGGATGGAGTGAGACAGACTCCAATGAGTATGAATGGGATAGTCTCTTTGAACTATCTTGTGATGAAAAAGATATTGATGTGGTCCACGAGTATGTCCCTACCCATGCAACCAATGAGGGATGAAGTCCAAGGGCTAGACCATTAGCGTTCGACCCGCACAATAATGATAGTGAAATTCAGGAGGAAGGAATGATACCGAACTTGACAAATCAACTAGTGGAGAGTACCATCGCAAGTATTTTCAATGCTTATAATGACCATCTTAACTCCTCAATATTGACCATCAATGTCCTATAACCAAATGAACCAAACGACCCTCTACCACTGATATATCTGGAACTCATAGATTGGGACCTCCAAGATACTACCCCGAGCTAGATACCTTCCAAAATGATGAAGCCATCATAGACTTTCTAGAGCTTAGGGAACATATACCCGCAGGGAATCACAGGGCTAGCTATGCCATAGAACTCAATGACAAGGCCTATTTTGGAGAGAGTGCTAAGCCTTTCAGTCTCAAAAATATAAAAATGAAAAATAGATCTAATGGTGAAAACCTCTCTGCGGCAGTGTTAGATCATGAAAATAGTAAAAATATGAAAGACGTATCCAATGGTGAAAACCTCTCTGAGGCACCAAATGATGGAAAGATTGACCCTCTCCCCAATCTAATACATCAGGATAGATCATCGATCTTGATAGAACCAGCAGAGCAGATAAGTCAGCATGGGCTATAATCCAAGGATGATCCATGTGGCACAATCTCTAACTACACAAGTAAAACCAGAGTTCACTGAATTCTTCAAAAGGAAACAAATAAACTTTGCTTGGTCATATATAGACATGCCAGGACTAGATCTGAATCTCATAATGCATCACTTGTCCTTAGCTCCAGGAGCTAAACCTGTTAAGCAGAAACTTAGAAAGATGCACCCACAGGTTGCCCTCATGGTAAAAGAAGAACTGAAGAAGTTGCTAGATATTAGGTTCATTAGACCAATAGACTATCCTGAGTGGACCTCCAACATCGTCCCTGTCTCCAAACTAGATGGGAGAGTTTGACTGTGTAGTGACTTTAGAGATCTAAATAAAGCTTGCCCAAAAGATGATTTCCCACTGCCAAACATCGACATCATTGTAGATCTCATAGCAGGACAATCTATGTTGTCCCTAATGGCTAGTTTCTCAGGGTATAACCAGATCAAAATTGCACCTAAGGACCAACACAAGACTGCATTCACATGTCCATGGGGCACCTATTGTTGGTGTGTCATGCCATTTGGATTGAAAAATGCAGGGGCAACATATCAGAGAGCTATGACCATTTCATGACATGATGCACACCATAATGGAAGATTATGTGGATGACATATTGGCCAAATCACTCACAAGAGAAGGACACCTGGCAGTGTTAGATAAAATCTTCACAATATTGGAGTAGTTCAATGTACGCCTCAATCCAAAGAAATGCATATTCAGAGTCACATCTGGCAAGCTTCTAGGGTACATCGTATCAGGAAATGGAATCGAAGTAGACCCATCTAAGGTGAAGGCTCTCATGGAAATGCCACCACCCAAAAATATCAATCAACTAAGGTCTTTACAAGGTAAACTGCAATCTATCAGAAGGTTCATTTCTTAATCGACAGATAAGTGCCACCCATTCACGCATCTCCTACATAAGAATATTCCTTTCAAATGGACTGATTCATGCAAACAGGTATTTCAACAGTTGAAAGAGTATCTCATGAACCCACCAGTATTGATGCCACCCATCCAAGGTAAACCTCTGTTACTTTATATCTTTGCCACACCAACGACGCTAGGAGCTCTCCTTGCACAGCAAAATCATGAAGGGAAAGAACGAGCAATATATTACATCAGTAGAACATTAGTTGGCTATGAATTGCAATACACACTAATTGAAAGAGCATGCCTCGCGGTAGTCTTTGCTTCACAAAAATGGAGACATTACATGATATCGCATTCCATCAAGCTAGTAGCAAAAAATGATCCACTCAAATATTTGCTCAACAAAGATGCTCTTACAGGTAGATTGTCCAAATGGGTTATGATTCTCAGTGAGTTTGACATTGAATATGTAGACAGGCGCGCAATAAAGGGACAAGTACTTGCAGATCAACTGGCATATGCACCTTTAACAGATGATAATCCTTTGAATTTTAAATTTCCAGATGACTCCATCTTTCATATAACAATGACAACCTTGAAACTATACTTTGATGGCTCCTACACTCAGCATGGATTGAGGGCGGGTATCTTCTTGATCACACCTCATTGTAACACCATCCCAAAGTCATACATACTGCTCTTTCCTTGTACCAACAATGTGGTAGAATATGAAGCCCTGGTCATTGGCATCAAGCAGGCGGTTGAATGGAATATCACAGAGCTTCAAGTATATGGTGACTCATAGTTAGTTATCAACCAAGTGAACGATGACTACCAAACAAAGGATGAGAAGTTAATAGCCTACAAATGAATGGTATATGACTTCAAGGAATACTTTGTTGAGATCTCTTTTGAACAAATACCAAGGATAGAGAACAAAGCAGCCAACTCCATGGCAACAATCACCTCTCTCCTCGACATCCCTGACAACCAATCGCGATATGAGTTCTTGGTAGACCCAGTCTCTCATCCTGCATACAACTCTCCCGAATCCCATATCATTTGCCACATTGTAGGAATTGACTCTCCCCTCTATGGACAAGTATTTGCCTATCTCAAAGACAATATCCTACCGCTAGATCTCTCAAGTAACCAAAAATGAACGTTCATTCATCAAGCATCTGATTATGATATTATCACCAATACCTTATACCGACGTAGTCTTGATGGTACTCTCCTTAGGTGTCTTGATAGAGAGGAACATCAAACTGTCTTGAGTGAAGTGCACAATGGTATATGTGGGACCCACTCTAGTGGTCCTACCCTAGCCAAGAAACTCATACACATGGGATACTACTGGCCAACAATGGAAAAGGATTCCTATCATTTTGTAAAGAAGTGCACGAAATGCCAAGTCCATGGGAACTTGATAAATGCACCAGCACAAGATTTGTAGCCTTTATCGACTCCTTGGCCTTTCTGTCAGTGGGGACTCGACTTAGTAGGCAAGATACACCCTCCATCCTCTAGTGGCCATAAATTCATAATCACTGCCATTGAGTACTTTATCCTGAACTATATCATTTGTTGCTATGGTATCCCTTTATCCATTATCATTGATAATGGATGACCATTAAAAAACCAAGATGTCAAAGAACTATGCAACAAATTCCATATTCAACACCACTTTTCCACCCCATATTACCCCCAAGGAAATGGCCAGGCGAAGGTATCAAATAAAACCATCTTAAAAATTCTGAAAAAGACTGTCAATGATGCCAGTCATGACTGGCACGTCCAATTGAATCCCGCGCTATGGGTCTACCACCCAAGTATCCATACCCCCATAGGTGCAACACCACACTTCCTAGTCTATGGATCTAAAGCCATCTTGCCCATTGAAGTTGAGATCCCATCCTTGCGAGTATCGTTAAAAGGCCTCACAATAGATGAAGAGTACTGAATATCTAGACTTCAAGAGTTGGAGCTGCTAGAAGAGAGAAGGCAACAAGCCTTTAACCATCTCAAGGCTTATCAATAAAGGATGTCCAAAAGTTACAATCATAGAGTAAAACCCCAGGTATTTCAAGTTGGTGACCTAGTACTTAGAGAAAATCCTAGAAATCAGCAAGATAGAGAGAAAAAAGGTAAGTTTGAACCCAACTAGCTAGGTCCCTATGTCATCATTGCTGCCTATGGGTCAGGTGCTTATCAATTGGCCACATCAGAAGGTGAACTGTTTGCTAATCCCATCAATAACATGCATATTCACAAGTTCTACACTTAAACCCCAATGCAAGGGAGTCAAAATAAAAATAAAAAATAAAAAAATGGCAAAAATAACAAAAAAATAAAAAAAATTGGAAAAATGCAAAAAAATCGTCCTCTGGTGAAAACCTAGAAAATAGGTGCCTTAGACATGTACCATGGTGAAAACCTGGCAAAAATGTGTCATGTGTACTTTTTTAGCTTTCATACAAATAAAAGCAAGTGGTGAAAACCTAGTAAATAGGTGCTCCTTGTGATAAACCGCCTTCTCCGTCTTTTTCAACCTTGTTCCTCATTTGTACCTCCAAAAGCAAGTGTCCATCCGATCACCTCGGGGTACCTACCATGGCTTGTTGTTCGCTTGTCCTTATCACTTTTTGCCCCTCTAGACTTGTGTCCATCATGTCATCTATCTTGCGATCCATTGAACAATCGTCGAACTACGTCACCTCTAAGATATCACGTAGGTAAGGCCATCTTGTACTGATGCGCCCCCGAGGCTACCTATCTGCTCCATCCTGCCGCTCCATCTACGTCCAAACCTTTGTCCATCACCTAAGTCTTAGGTCCACCAAGTTCACCCTGAACTACATTGCCTCTGCGTCGCTACATAGGCAAGGCCATTTAGCAATGAGCCCCCGAGGCACTAGGTCAATCCTTTAGGGCCCATCTCTTCGTCTCTATTTGCCAGTTCATCAATAATAAGTTGATCCTTTATCTGACTGGGGGAAAGCCCTTGACCTGGTTACGGAATTGGATTCTTGAGTGCCACATATTCTGAGAGGACACCTTACACTAAGGCAAGTGCGTATGCAGCAAAGCATGCTTCCAAACCAAAATCTTGACACAAAACCATCAACTTATCCAAATCAAAACAAAACAAGGACCAAAAACATATCAAAGTGATTTTATCTATACTATAGAAAGAAAGCACATCTAATCCAGGAATGTTTTGTGAAAAGGGTTAAGTTAGAGAGTCTTGTTTTTTGTTATTATGTCTTTCTATGCTACTCGAGGATGCCAAAAGCTAGAGATGCTATGATGGGGGCATAATCACTTTTATTTGTCTTCTATTTATGGATTAATCTCTAGTAATGTGATGACTTTTGTCTAACGACATGATCAACAAAAGATCATCGAGGACTTCAGAGGTCTGAACATGAAAAGGGGCAATCCTTGTCTATTGAAACGTAAGAAATACTTAGGTCATCTAGATTCAATTTTGACTAGATGCTTGTATTAGTTTGCTATATCAAAATCCATGTAAGTAATACTCAATTCATCTTGGTTTAATTATACATAGATGCTTGTATTTTCTTACAACATAATAAAATGCCCAATGATGAAATAGACACTTCACAAGACTTGCAAAAATCAAGATGGCAAAACCATTCCATATCCATATCCAATTACATTTTACATCCATATCCCATGCAATAAAGATTCCTATACAGAGTATCAATACAAATAAAAGATTGTCAGTCCTTCTATCGAGTCATTCTTCCATCAGTCAGTCTTTTGTCTATCATTACGTCATTTCTGTACATTTGGACATAGCAAAAATATAGCATAAATTGCATATCATATAACATGAGATAGTCATTAACATGATTAAATCAATTGTGTACATAATAAGTCTATTAGGTCATCCATACATGTCTTTGCAATCATCACATAATATCAATAGAAAAACCAAAAACATAGATAACATTCGCATCTCCATACATAAAAGTACATCAAATCATCATGAAATCATCTAAGTCTGCATTAGATCATCATCATTTTAGAGTCATGTTGTGTGGTTACACAACACACCCCATTTTGACTTGACAAAATAGGGACCCAACTTGTCTGCTTGGCTTGTTCTTAGTTTTTTTTGCTTTTCGGTGGTCTGGTAAAAGTAAGTTATGCAGGTGACCCTGCATAGGGAAGCTGGGTAAGTCATCATGATGAGGTCAGTTTGTCAAATTTAATATTTCATATCAATAACCTCATGGTTGGAAAGAGTACAAAATTTCATTCAGGTTTGCCTTTTGGATCACCCTGATATTCCTTAAGGAACGAAAGTTATCGTAAGTCAAAGTCCTGGTCAAACCTAATATTTTAGGGGGGTCATATTTTGTAACATTAGTCATCTTATGTAAGATCACCCCGATCCAATTTTATCACCTGATAATCATTTGGTCCGAAGCTCCAGACATCAATTTTACGTGATAGTGGTATTTACCCATCAAACATCATCATATATTTTGCGGGGGCGATATTCTGAATATCACCTGATCTTCTGAATATCATCTGAGGTTCCGAATATCACCCTGTCACAAAATATCACCCTAGAGCTAATATGCTGATGATATCATCCAATCCCGATGGACAATGAAAATCACCCTGACAGTGACATCATCATCCTTTTTACCTCGTGGAGGTATATTTCTAGAGATCATCTCTTTTGCAATAACATGACAGTGATGTCATCCCGATCTTTCGAAAAGGGGTCATATTCCCAACATGACCTGATATTCTGAATATCACCTGATCTTTAAAACATGACCTAAAATTCAAATATCACCTAATATTCTCACCATCACCCAATCTATTGACATCAGTCTTCCCGTTCAAAGGCGGAGGGTCATATTACACAGGGGGTCATATTACGAGTATCACCCAATCTTCTGGAGATCGCCCCCCTCATCTTACCCCATGACATTAAATCCACATAAATGCAGTAGGTGGATTCCCGTTGGTTGCGAACCTGATTCAAACACCAGGCAACATCCATAGATTCATGGCAGAAGATCAATGGTTCTGATCGATCTAACCCAGTTTTGCCCTAATTTGCCCTACTAATGAGATATAAAGTGAATTTCCAAGGTCATTTTTTGCATTTACCTTGCGATGAAACAAGAATTTATAGAGCGCAGAACATTCAAACCCTCATATGACCTACCTGTGGATGCGTACAGATTGCAGCATAACAGAACATGTGATTATCACCGGTATCTGAGCCTTTTCCATAATCATCTACTTAATCCAAGAGATAAGCATTATCAGGTAAGTAATCAAAAACCCTCCTGTTGTCATTTTCTATAATATCCAGGTAGTAAGTTCTTTTATGGTTTTTCTTTGTAATTATGCATATCATGATGAAATGGAGATTAATAAGTATAATATGCATGATGCTGTAAACACATAGTGCTGTATATGAATGGATATAAATAGTATGGTAAGACCAGTCGTGTTCATTGTAGGAATCCATGGTGGACGTCAAGCAGAACAAGTCGGAGACAGAATTTCTTAAGCCTATGTTCGTTCAACCTGAAGGAGTGCAGTTCAAGTATGGTTTCATCGAGGATACTCATCAAGGAAACACAAATTTAGCGGCATGGTCACCCAAGATGCATAACAATAAAGAAAGCACCCTACTAGATGTCGTTTTTACATCAGGAATGTGGTATGCAGCTGGATTTCCTTATTCCATGGAAACTCCAGAATTAATAATAGAATTTGCTAGAAATTACAATCCTCAGATAAGGAGAGTGGAAAAACATGGCAGGGTTTATGCAAATTTATCCATCAAAGGGATTGCAACTACTTTCAATCTTCCACTTGGAAAGAAAGTAGTCAGTATGGATTTGATAAAACTGGAGACTGAACATATAAATAACAAAAAGACTTCAAGAAAGAGGATATATTAGTGGAGGGCAAAGAACATCACTGACAATGCTTCTGCCAAACTACCAGTGCATATGTACAAGTTTGACTTTGATGATGAATATCAGCATATGATTGCCCTACTCAGCAAGGTGACAGGTCAGCCTAATGTTGGAGTTTTCAAGGATTGGATATATGGGGTCATCATGATGTGTCTGTATATGGATAACAAGCCATTATGGGCTAAGATCATCAGTGATGCTCTAGATGAATAGATGATGAACCTAGGAGGCCTGGAATGTTCATTTTATATGGCTTCATATGTTGTATATTCATGTGCTTACAAGGGTACATTTGATGGACTTACCACAGTTGGAAAGATTGGTGGCAGTTTGAATGATGCCCATATATGGGACCATTACCCTCAGTTGCAGAGAATAAATTATCTACCTAACTACAAATTAGTGAATGATGCATTTTCTATGCATCTGGTTAGAACAATGGAGGAGGATAGAACTAAAAGATTGAGCATGGAAGCTCAGGAGGTGATATACAAGCATAGTGCCTGGTTCATCTAGTTTGCCACATTTTCCTACATCAGAGTAGAAGGTTTTGAGGGACGGCCCTTAATGTTACCCAAGTACCCTATTGATGGGGTAGTCCTGATGGAGTTTATGAGACAAGTATCAACTATACTGGATGCATACAAATAAAACAAGAAGATACCTCCAGTATTATTTCCAGCGACTATAGGGTGGTACATATGCCCTAATTCTGAAAACATAAAGAAGGCCATAGCGGGTCTGAACTTGATGAATTTACAGCCATTCCCATTGGTCAGATCATATTACCCCTATGGAAGGATGCAAAAGATCATAGGCTAACCTATACATAAAAAGAACTTAGAGGATTTCTGGACTGACTGCGAGGATGAAGCTGAAGTCAGAAGAAGAACATATCAAAGGCTCACCCTCAATAGATTAAGACATTTGATTGTGTTCCAGTGCCTGCACAATTGAAGAAAGATGACAGCAAGTTGTTGTCAAATGAGTATGAAGACAATAAGGTGTATAATGACACCATTTCAGCCCCTGACCTGATGCAACCTGAAGACATTTCATTGGATCAGTTTACAAGTGGGGTGCTGCAGTTGACCCAAGCATAGGTAAATGAACAAATCAATACATTGAAGAAGAAAGGTGTGCCAATCACACTAGATAATAAGAAGAAAAGGTAGGAGATTTTAGATGAAGAATATGATGATTTTCTTGTTGAGAAGAGAAAATCAAATGGAGAAATGCTACCCCCTCAGAAACACAGCAAAGGACCCCCCAGAGGAAAGAAGAAAAGTGATGATAGTCCTAAGGGGGTGATAGTTGAAAGAGTTGATACATCAGCTGAAGGTGCATCTACATCACGACAGGCATCAGCCTCATCTGCACAGCCTTTGATAGATGAACCAAGAATGAAAAGAATCTTAAGGCCAGCCGTAGAAACTGCAAGAGTACAGTATGAAGGCCAAACCTCATAGCAGAATGTGGAAGAAGATATTCTTGAGGAGGAGCCAATCGATAAGGAGCCTGAAGATGATGATCTTGTGACATTCACAAGAAAAAGAAAAGCACCCCTAGTGGCATCACCACCTAAAAGATAGAGAACATCTATGAGGGGTGAAATAAGACATGACCCCATAGTATTAAGGGGAGCTGGTAGTGAAGTATTCAGAAAAGAATTGCAACATGATGTGCCACTTCCTACCATCATTCAGTTTAAGACTGAGAAGGCTGAAGAGCAAGCGAAAGAAACCACTAGAGCAGTTCAAGGTGGTCCGTTCTCATTAGAAGAAACTGTGGACCTATCAGATGATGAGGTGGTACAAAGTGTGACTTCTCAGCAGATGGAAACTCTTGTTTTTAACACTCGCATGACCCCTCATGGAACTCCATCCTCATAGAGGGTGATATTAAAAGAGTTGAAGCAAGCAGGACAAGAAGAGAAAGAGAATAGCCCAGAGAGGGCAGCCCAATAAATTGGGCTTGATAAGTTAGTTGATCAGGTAACTAGCCCTGCAGTGATAGACCTAACATAAGGCGAGGATATAAGTCCTGAACATCAAGCAGGTGCACCTAAGAAAGTAGAAAATGTTGAAATAGCCAAGCTAACAGAAACAAAAACCAACGCTTTAGATATGGGTCAGCAACAACGAGAGATACCAGCTGAGCCCAAAATAGTTGAAATCCAAGAGAAGGGTGGGAATCATAAAGACACATCATGTGATGATGCCCCCTGGACTCAAGAAACCTCAAGTGATGATGACCTAAAGACCTAGGAGGTAGATACATCGGGTGTGGAGCATAATGTGATCCAAGATTAGTTGGATGCACCTAGTACAAACACAATGATATCCACGGATACAAATGTGCCTCAGGATGAGGAAATTCCCAAAGTGGATGAAACACAAAAGGAGGGAGTAAAAGATCATGTCCATGACCAACATGTAGATACATCACAAGATCCTCCTCTGCAAGAAGAAGCTCCTCAGGAGGAAGAAATACAACATGATCCCCCTTAGGGTGAAGATCATGAGGAAGAAATAAGGAAATCACCCTCTCCATCAAGAATAGAAACAGATACAGGAGATCATGGTAGACATGATGATGATGACAGACACCAACGATCTAGAGATCAAGTACCTCAATGGCTTGAGAAAGAAATAGGTACGGAATCAGGTTTTGAGATTCAAGAGTTTGATGTTTCAACATTATTTTCAGAAACCATCATGAAGACAAAGAGGAAAGCCAGATTAACATCTACAATAAGAAGAGATCCTGCTACAGGCAGAAGGACCACCCAGGTAGGACTTCCCATCGTTGAGAAAAAGAAAGGCAAAATAGCCCTAGAAGAATTCTAGATTAGCATAGTTGATTTGGGGTTTGCCAATGAAGACCAATAAGGTCAGGAAGGGAAGGATATAATAGATTCTTTGACCCAAAGGGTGAAGAAAGAAAAGGATAAGAATAAGCAGAATAAGGAGCACATTGCCCAGGTACACTCATACATAAAAGGGTTGATTAACCCTAACAATACATCATCAGATTAGGCAGTCCCATTGACTGCAATTTCTCAAGAGGAGGTTAATAAATTGGACCTTATGAGGCATGAGTCAGTGATTATGAGGAAATGGATGTCATCAGCACTAACAAGAGCTGAGGAAGTCGTAAGCATCTCTTTGCAAAGGTAGAATTATTTAAGTATCTCGGAGGAAAGTTGATAAATTATAGACTGAGGCTGGAAGGAGGTCATTCTAGTTGGAGAAAGCCTTGGGTGATTTGAGTGAAATAAAGAGGATTAATCCTTAGATCCTGATAAATCATCAGGTGCTAAATAATAACACTGCCATGCTAGTGGATATTTGGTATAGGGACATCAGGTTTGAATGTGATGTACTAAAGAGGTGTAGTAGCAAACTAAGAGATATCAGTGTGAAGCTGCACAACATGATGTCCTATGAACCAGAAGTTCTGGAAGCCCTGGAGGGAAAAGTAGAGGGGAAAATTGAAAACTAAGACACAGACTTTGCCATAAAAGCTCTACATGATAACTTCTAGCCGATGGATGATGACCCTCTCAACCACCTGATAGAAGAAGCAATGAACAAGATTATGAAGATCAAAGTCAGGGTGGAGAACTATAATGAGACATTGAGCAACAGGAAGGGTAAATTGGAGACCCTCATAGATAAGTTTCAAGCCCATAAGCATGCCGTCAATAAAGCCAAAACTCAGGATGGCGGGGAAGTTGAAAGAATAGTAGAAGCATATGAAAATATCAGGATAGTAATGCAGGTCCATATACAAGGTGATATCCATCCGGATGATGAAGGCACAGAAAGTGATGATCATGATGATCATGATGATGAGTAAGAAGAACCTGAGGAGTAGATGAAGATGCGCTGCTACAAGGGAAACATCTGCATCAGGTACTTAGAGAAAAATAAGTTACCTAGATGGTTGTTAGCTGGTAACTTGTGCCATGAGATATAGTTGACCAAGTCAAAAAGGAATATGCACCATGGATCTTAATCAATAAATCTTGATCGTAGATAATTTCTAACCGCTCCCTCACCTTATTCTATAAAAGGTGCAGGGATGCCTTGTTTTAAACATTCGAAGCTTAATTGAAATTTGTTTGCTGAAATATCAGGGCCTATTTCAAAGTCATTGTAAACATACATGTTTTTGCATACTTAATGAAAGAGAAGACCATTTTGATTACAAATCATTGTAAATCCTGAGTATTCTATGTTTGAATTCTTGATATATGCTTTGATTTGCTGCATCCCTTGGAGTGCTCATCAGTCTGCATGTATTGTCTTCATTCATCATCCTTTGAAGTTTGCATCATCTGTATCTAGCTGTGAAACATCCTGGTGAAAATATGGTTTGATTTCTTCTCCTAATGATAGTATCAAGTGTGTATGTGGCTCAATAGCTGAAGATTCATCATAATTTGAAGTATTCATTTTACATTTCTTTCATTTTCATTGATTCACCATCACAATTGCAAACAACAAATAATCAGAAGCAAATAATATGAAATATGCTGAAATCTCATAGATAACTGAAAATATTTAGCATATTTAGAGTTAAAGCATGTTAAATAGACAAATATCATGCAAAGATTTAAGTGCAGACACATTATTTGAAGAAATACACTGTGTAGAATAACCTTTCTATGTAGCATCTTTACATGAACATAATCCTACTGATAAACAAATGTAAGGCCTCTGAATGGAAAACAACAACACACATCAACCACTGAGTAATGTCAGTAGATTATGAACTAATCCATGGAGACTTGGGATCATGAATTCTTTGAATTCATCATATCTTTCAAGATTAGTAAAGGTTGTTGTGTAAATTTTATTCTATGTTTGTTTATGACTAACATCATGACCAACATAAATTGGCACTAGAAGGAGGGATGGCTCATCATCAGTAAGGTTTTATCTGATTTGATGATGCAGACAGTAAGGTAACACTAAAATACCTCTGAATTTAGAGTTATATGCAGACATTTGTTGTTTTAAGCTTGTACACGCTAATCATTCATAAATTTTTCAAAACTAATCATAAATATTGCAAGCTTTGTAGTTGATCATCAGGAATTTGCAAAGATCAGCTCTATTTTAGGTCAATTTGTGAAAGCTTTGAGGTAATCTGCCTTAGAAACCTGATATTCAGTTGCAAGTGTCACCAAACCTCAAAATCACCTCATATTTGTATTGTTCATGCAAATATTCCTTAAATATCCAGTCAGTTACCATTTCTAACCATAAATATAGCCTTTGCTGGTAAATTCCAACTAATTTTTACAGTCAACCAGCCAATTTTCCTTAAATTTAAGAAATCCTGGCTCTCAGGCCAAATACCAGATCCTGATTTGGTGGAATCTTTGAAGAACTACCTGTCAGGGGGTTTAGACTGAGAATTGTAGATATTCATCATTCTCCTGATCCTGGTGCATCAGGTGCTTCACCAAAATGTCCTCCTGGAACTCCTATTGGATTACAAATACCTACGAGACTACCTGTTACACCTCCAGTCCAACCTCAGCCAATCATACCATAGGCTCAACCTCCATTGTTTGTAATGTCTTTCTTTGCAGCAGAATCACCTTTGACCTTCAATACATATCATGCTTTACCAAAGAATCCTGATAAAATTTGTCCAAAGTATCATCCCTATCAGGATGCTAATGATCACATCAGAACTTTCAAGGAAGCCTATTGTAGGGCTAGAATTGAGCATCAGGACGTTGTATGTAGGTTATTTCCATTTTCCTTAGGGGAAGAGGCTTATAAATGGTATATTAGCCTTGGTCAGGGTTCAGTCAATTCATGGGTGTTCCTAGAGAAAGCTTTCACTGATAGGTTCAAAGCACCAATTGATCCTTCAATGAACTATCATTTATTTTCCACGATTGAGAGATTTGAAGGCGAACCTATTGCTAACTTCAATGCTAGGTTCCAGAAAATGCTATCTAAGTTAGTTGTACCATATGTTGTAGTAGATGAAGCTGCTAGGAGCATATATTATTTAGCCCTGGATCCTTTGACTTCCATGTTCATCAGGAGAGCACATCCTAATGTAACAACTTTGGTAGGAGCTTTCCAAGAAGCTATCAAAGTTAGTTAGTAGCTAGTTCCTGCTCCTACACCAAACATAACATTTCTAACACTTCCTAGTTATCCAAGTTATCCTACCCAGCAATAGCCTAATGGAGCCATGATGCCTCCTGCTGTGATGCCTAGTCCTTTGCAAATACCTCCATTGAGTATCATGCCTCCACCTAATGGAAATGGCTAGATGTTGCAATATCCTAGATAGCCACAGATGCCTTAGACTGTAGATTAGTGTAATTAGAACAATGGATCTTCCTTTTTCAAGCCTCAAACTAAAAATGTAGTTGCCAAGGTTTAGGAAGAGAAGGAAGAGATAAAGGAAATATCAGCTCAGTTAAGGAAACTTACAACTGAGATTACTCACTTAAGGAGTCAAAACTTCTATTCCCAGCCTAACCAGAACAGAGGCTATACTAATGACAGACCTAACTATCTTGACAGAGGGTACAAACACAATTACAACAATAACAATGACAATAATAATCTTCCCAGACAGCCTAAAGTATGGAACTCCAGGCCAAACAATGGTTCTTTGCCATCACCCCTAGACAATCAACCTTTTAGTGAACCCAAACAAACTACTAGAGTTAACCTTGTAGAGCAGCCCTCACTAATTGGTGCAGGATCCATAACACTAATGCACATATGGAGTTAAACTGTCCTCAGTTCAGGATCGCTGCTAGCATTTTTTAGACTGAAGTGTCTAATACTTCAGGAAATCAACCTCATGTAGAGGGAAATGAACTCGTCCCTTGTGGATATGATTATGCCTTAGTGTTAGAGAGTTCACTAATTATCCTTATCAGCAGACAATGTCTGCTCACCAAGATTATACCCTGGCATGTGAGGAATCAGCCATGGCTTTTGAGTCAAATTATGTTTTCCCCTTTGAGGATGAAAATGAGCCTTCAAATGAATATGAGGAGGTACATGCTTATCAACAGCAATATCAGGGTAAGCATAACTACAACCTGAGAAATCCTACTGGTCCATTGACCTCATCATTGCCTCCCAACAATTTCAATACACCTCCAGATCCCAAGGCAAGTAATAACCCTAGATTTCCCAAGGTTAATGCTCAGTACCTAACATCACCAAATACAACACCAAAAGTTGGTAGTCTACCTCATGAATCTGACAAGTTGGTCACTTATCTCACTGATGAGATGAAGAAGATTAAAATCAGTCTGTCATTGTCTGAATTGCTTAAAACTCCTGCCATCAAGAAGGCATTTATGAAATCACTGGATGATCCTGCTCCGAGAGAGGATGGTAATACCTCAGGTCAGTCTGGTAGAAAAGATCATGCTGCAAGAGATCCCAATGTCAAACAGAAAGTGTCAACTACTGTTCAAGCTGCAGAAACCTCCCACATGACCTTATATAAAGATAAAAGTGAGTAACCTCCTTTCCTCCTTACTATAAGGATGTTTAGTAAGAATTTGCACAACTACTTAGTAGACTCAGGAGCATCTACTAATGTAATGCTCTTGTCCATATGCAATGCCTTAGGGTTGCATCCTGCTAAATCCTTAAAGAAAGTGACACAACTAGACAAAATTGAGGTGAGTGTGGTAGGAGAGTTAACTCACATTCACATGCAGCTAGCATCTGACCCCAGAATCCAATATTATATTGACATTTAGGTAGTTGATAGACCTGATACCTATGGGATGTTACTCAATATGGACTGGTCTAAAACCCTTAATGGATATATGGCCACCAATTTCAGTCATAGGTGGTTACCCTGGAAGGGCATACCGAATCAAATAAGAATAGATGCTGAACCCCGCATGAAGCACATGATCGCCGAATATAACAAAACCAACAAGATCATGTATGTGGATGTTGAACTTGGATTTTACTCCATCAGACCACAGAGTGTCAGGATAGAGGAAATCCTAATGTATGATGTTCATCATCATCATCATCATGATAACCCTCAGGATGATGAAATAATTGTAGAATCTGATTGTGATCCTGAAGGTGAGAATGAGGTAGATCATTTTAAGAATTTTGAGATGCGCCTGTCTAGAGAGGTAAAACGATGTAAATTATTGAAAATACCTATGCATGATATTCTAATTGATGGATGGTGTAGGTTGCATAATGAAGCACATTCTGAGAAAACTTGTGATGCTTGCATAAACATGATGGAACTAGAACAAGCATGCAGTGATGCCTCAACATCATCATCATCATCCTCAAAGGTAAGTTCCTCAGACAGCGATAATGATAGTAACGCTGATTGTTGTTTGTCTTTTGTAGGAACAAAGGGTACATGCCAGGAAGAAAGTCATATTCAAGCAACAGAGGAAATTCTGGTATGCACCCAGACTAATGTTAAGAGGAAAAAGAGAATCACCCCAGGGAGTGATTGTTTAATGGAATCAGATTATGAGTTATCTGATGAGGACAGAGGCAGCAATCTGTCCATATTTGAAAAGTTTTTATCTAAAGAGATTCAGAAGATGGCACAGCAGCAGAGATCTCCACATGAGGTCTTTATTGAAAATTGGTACAGGTTACATGAAGCACCTCATTCAGAAACTACTTGCTCGTTGTGTCTGCATATTTTGAAAAGACAGACACTGCCTAGTTCAGAAGATTCTCCTTCTGATGGTAAAAAGAAAGAAGAAACATCAGCTTCATGTAAGAAAGGAAAGATGAAGTTTGAAGAAGTTGAAAAACCAAAGATGAAGTGGATATCAGGTGGTGCAGCTACCAGAACTGCAAAGAAAAAAGAAGGCTCAGATAAGCTTTTGGCTGAAGATAGGCCATGGATCCTTAGATTTGATGGATCCAAGTCAAAACAAGGTGCTGGAGTAGGGATAGATCTCATTGATCCAACAAGAAAATCTTACTTAGTAGCATATAGACTGCAGTTCCCCTGCACCAACAATGTAACAAAGTATGAAGCTCTAATTCATGGGATATTGTTTGCCCTTAAGAAAAAAGTGAAAATTCTACATGTTTATGGAGACTCAGAATTAGTCGTAAGACAAGTAAGAGGAATTTACTCCTACAATTATAAAAAACTGTCCAATTACAGATACATAGTGTGGGACCTGATTGAAGATTTTGATGCATTCAATATCACCCACGTACTGATGCAGAGGAAAAGGGATAAACTCAACTCCTTATAGGCATAGTTCATAACAATGGGTTTCAATCCATTTGATACCACAAGTTCACAAGAGAACTTCACCATACAATGACCTCTACTCAAGTATATTTTTGAATTTCCAACTTCTTGAAACTAGTTACTACTTCCAAGGTTATTTTCCACTTCAAGGTTCCAAACCAAACCTACTCAAACTCTTAACCAAGCCCTTGCATTCCATTTACTACCTATTCCTTTGCAAACAGTCTCAAACCCTTGTAGCCCTGTTTTAGGGTCTGTCAGTGATTATCTTTCACATGATGTAGTATCTTGGCATGGCAATAATAGTTTTGAGTACCCATTATCCTTGTTATCAACATATCAAAAAATCAACATAGCTTACTTTGGAAAGTATTGCTAAACAAAGGACTGTCACCGAACCAATTAGGCCTAAATAGGCTTCCAAACTATCACTCTTGTGTCATTCTTGGTATTCTTCCAATACATGGATCCTGCAACCTTTACCATGGATTAAAGACATTAAAAACTTCTTATTTAACCCCTTCCTAGGGTTTTCAAATATCATTAAGACACACTATTGTCTCATACTCAGTCATGACAGTGATTGTTACACTCAGTCCTAACAGGACAGACTTTCCTAGGGGTATAAACCTCAATCCATTTGCCAAATTCAACATATGGAATATGGAATTATCTCACTTACTTCCTTTATCACACCAAAACCATCATAAATAATGTTCAACCATACTAAAATCATCAAAACCATAAGTTTCTGCCCTTCTACCAGTCTGAAATAGAGCAAGACAGCACTAGGGCTTGATAGAAATAGGGCCACACTTTGTTCAAAAACTCTGCACTCTTGGAATCAGTCAACACACACATAGAACTATCATTTCTCTAGTTTTTACCTCATCCCATCAAGTGAATTAGGAGAAACACCATTTTAAATACACACTTTTTACCCTAGAATAGGGTTTTAACCACTTCTTGAAAAATCACAATAACTAACTCACATTAGAACCAAAATGCATGAAACAAAATCGAAAAGGAAGGTAATTGACTAATCTTTCACTTATAAATGTTCAAACAGGATTTCATGCCTGTACAAAGCTGTACAAGGCCTGAAAACAACAAATTTCTGAAGAAGAATATAGAAAACAGTGCCTTTTATTATTCCATTTTCAAATCTTCAATCACCCACAAATTCTTTGAAGGTTACAAGGCCTTTTAAAGGCATTACATCATGGCTCTTCAGTTTCTAACTAACTTGGAATGACCTAAGAGCCAAATGACCCTTCATCTTCCATACATTTGACATTTTTGAAAGACAACTTTTCCCATTTTGCAAATCAAGATAAAACTTGAACATTTAACACTCCTAATGACCTAAACACATAACAGTGACTTGATTAACCTCATTACAATGTTGAATCATTAAAAATTTACTCAAACTCCTATGGAAGCATCAATTTGTGAAGGTGCTCCTGCACCATACAACCAACCAACAAAGATTTCCAAGTCCCTTGGAAATGTATCTACAAAACAAAACTACCTTTTCCTGCATCTCTATCTGTCTCTTCATCTTTAGCTTTAGGTTTCAAATCTTCACATCAATGGCTAGTGACCAACCAACCAACAAAATCAAACTATCATCAACTTTAGAGCTTCTTCAGGCTCCTTCTACTCCCATCAGTGGAGTACTCTTCAGGCTGCAACATCAAGTGCTTCTTCAGTCAGGTATCCATCTCTCTACTGCTTCACAACACCAACTCACCAAACCATTCATCTCACCCAACAGCAGATTCTGGTGATGCACCTACCACTCTCTCCTCAGTGGTTTCTCTCTGCACCCTTATCTAGCCTAATCTCTATTGGAGAATGGTCATGACAGACCTCATCTTGTCTGCCCTTACACACAAGCTCAGAAAACATCCTTCTACAGCTAGATGGACCAAACACCTGCAACCAAACAACTTAGCAAACAAAATAACAGTCACCAACACAACTCTAACTCCTTATCTGCCTTCTGATACACAACACTTTACCCAGAGCTTTTGCTAGCTCTGATACCAATATGATGTAGAGGAAAAGGGATAAACTCAACTCCTTATAGGCATAGTTCATAACAATGGGTTTCAATCCATTTGATACCACAAGTTCACAAGAGAACTTCACCATACAATGACCTCTACTCAAGTATATTTTTGAATTTCCAACTTCTTTAAACTAGTTACTACTTCCAAGGTTATTTTAAACTTCAGGGTTCCAAGCCAAACCTACTCAAACTCTTAACCAAGCCCTTGCACTCCATTTACTACATATTTCTTTACAAACAGTCTCAAACCCTTGTAGCCCTGTTTTAGGGTCTGTCAGTGATTATCTTTCACATGATGTAGTATCTTGGCATGGAAATAATACTTTTGAGTACCCATTATCCTTGTTATCAACATATCAAAAAATCAACATAGCTTACTTTGGGAAGTATTGCTAAACAAAGGACTGTCACCGAACTAATTAGGCCTAAATAGGCTTCCAAACTGTCACTCTTGTGTCATTCTTGGTATTCTTCCAATACATGGATCCTGTAACCTTTACCATGGATTAAAGACATCAAAAACTTCTTATTTAACCCCCTCCTAAGGTTTTCAAATATCATTAATACACACTATTGTCTCATACTCAGCCATGACAGTGACTGTTACACTCAGTCCTGACATGACAGACTTTCCTAGGGGTATAAACCTCAATCCATTTGCCAAATTCAACATATGGAATATGGAATTATCTCACTTACTTCCTTTATAACACCAAAACCATCATAAAGAATGTTCAACCATACTAAAATCATCAAAACCATAAGTTTATGCCCTTCTACCAGTCTGAAACAGAGCAAGACAACACTAGGGCTTGATAGAAATAGGGCCACACTTCGTTCAAAAACTCTACACTCTTGGAAGCAGTGAACACACACATAGAACTATCATTTCTCTAGTTTTTACCTCATCCCATCAAGTGAATTAGGAGAAACACCATTTTAAATGCACACTGTTTACCCTAGAACAGGGTTTTAACCACTTCTTGAAAAATCACAATAACTAACTCACATTAGAACCAAAATGAATGAAACAAAATGGAAAAGGAAGGTCATTGACTAATCTTTCACTTACAAATGTTTAAACAGGATTTCATGCCCGTACAGAGCCATACAAGGCCTGAAAACAACAAATTTCTAAAGAAGAATACAAAAAACAGTGCCTTTTATTATTCCATTTTCAAATCTTCAATCACCCACAAATTCTTTGAAGGTTACAAGGCATTTTAAAGACATTACATCATGACTCTTTAGTTTCTAACTAACTTGGAACGACCTAAGAGCCAAATGACCCTTCATCTTCCATACATTTGACATTTTTGAAAGACAACTTTTCCCATTTTACAAATGAAGATAAAACTTGAACATTTAACACTCCTAATGACCTAAACACATAACAGTGACTTGATTAACCTCATTACAATGTTGAATCATTAAAAATTTACTCAACTCCTATGGAAGCATCAATTTATGAAGGTACTCTTGCACGACGTACCCAGAGAATAGAATCATAGGGCAGATGCTTTAGCCTAGGCTGCCAGCACTTTGGAGCCACTGTCTATTTTTGGACTGAAAAGATTTTCAGTAGAGTTGGTATCAGTACCTTCTGTGCTTGACAATGTAACCAACCTCCAAGTATTTGATGATGATTAGCATATCCTAGATTTCATCTCCAACAGGGATATATTTGATGCGCAGATCATAGATGAGAATAGTGTAGAAGATCATGTCTAGGAAGAAGAGGAAATTTTAGAGTTTCCCAACAATAAGATTCCTAATGGAATGATTGAGATAGAGAGAGCATTTGATCTAGACAACATGCTAAAATAGAAGGATCTTCCAAAAGCTGATGGAGGACAATATTCACAGGTCAATATTGGACCAGATGATGGAAAGAAAAATGTCCTGATTGGGAAAGTTTACATAGAAGAAGAGTTAGAAGGAATAACCCAAGCTCTCAAAGACTACATCCATGTCATTGCCTGGACATATGATGAGCTGAAAACCTATGACACATCAATCATTACCCATATCATACCTTTGAAACCAGATGCCAAGCCTTTCAGACAAAAGCAAAGGCTTGTCAATGCTTTGCTAGAACCTATTATCTTTGAAGAGGTTAAGAAACTGCTGAATGCCAGGATCATATTTCTTGTCAGACATTCCACATGGGTGGCAAACCTAGTTCCAGTGAGAAAGAAAAATGGTGACATCAAATTATGTGTGGACTTTAGGAATTTACATAGAGCATCTGAGAAGGATAATTATCCTTTGCCTTCCTTGGATGACGTCCTACAAATTGTGAACGGTGCTAAAATGATGTCATTTCTGGATGGTTTCTTAGGTTATAACCAAGTAATGGTGGATACAATTGACAGGTTGAAAACCGCCTTCACCACAAAGTGGGGGATATTCGCTTATAGGTGCATGTCATTTGGGTTAATAAATGGAGCAACATTCCAGTGAGCAATGGACATAGCCTTCAGATGCTTAATTGGAAAATGCATAGTTATATACATGGATGACTTAATAGTGTTCTCTAAAGATAGAGGAAACCATGTAGAAGATCTTAGAAATGTGCTTAAAAAATGTGAACAATATGGGATATCCTTGAACCCCAAGAAATCCATATTTGGGGTAACAACAGGAAAATTACTGGGCCACCTGATAACTGAAAATAGAATTATCATTGATCTTGACATGGTGGAATCCATCATGAAAATACAGCTTCCTGGAAGCAAAAAGGAGCTCAAATCTTACTTTGGTAAGATTAATTTTGTTAGGAAGTTTATCACTGGTTTTGCAGAGATAGTCAGACCCCTAAACGCCATGCTCAAGAAGGATGCCAAAATTGAGTGGACTCTAGAAGCTAGAGCATCTTTTGAAGACATTAAAAAAGCTATATCTGATGCTCCAGTTCTAATTAGTCCAGATTACACCAAGGACTTCTACATTTACTCATTCACTTCAGAGCATACCTCTGTAGTAGTGTTGACACAGAGAAATGAAGAAAAGGAGGAAAAGCCCATAGCCTTCATGAGCTGCCCTTTCAAAGATGCAGAGTTGAGATACATGGATGTTGAAAGGCAGACACTTGCTTTGGTCTGAGCTGTAAAGAAGTTCAGGCACTATATCCTGAGAACTAAGGTGATTGTTGTGGTTCCTGATGTAGCAGTCAAGATGCTGTTAATGCAAAGTGAGCCAGGTGAGAAGAGGGATAAATGGATCACAGTCTTACAAGATTATGACATGGATATCACACCCATGAAGCTAGTAAGAGGATAGACACTTAGCTAGATGATATCAGAAATTGACCCCAATATCATGAGTCAGCAGTATGTTATTAATGCAAAGGACAATGGAGAATGGTACTCAGACATCAGGCACATCCTGATTACTAGAAGATGTCCTCCAAGACTATAGGCCTCACAAAGGAGAGCCCTAAAAATAAGGTCACAAAAGTATATGATGAAAGGGGGAGTCCTTTTCAAGAAAAATTATGAAGGGATATACCTAAGATGCCTAGAGAGGCCAGAAGTAGACAAGGTGCTTGCAGAGCTACATGACAAGTTTGGAATAGCCCATGGGTCATCCTTGGCCACCACTCATGCTATCCTCAGAGCAGGATGCTACTGGCCCACAATTTTCAAGGATACTGCTGAAGATATTAAATGCTATCATATGTGTCAGGTTGCTACTAATAGAGAGAGGTATGATGCTCAGCCTTTGTAGCCAGTAATGGAGATGCACCCATTTGCTCAATGGGGAATGGACTTCATAGGACTGATTAATCCTCCATCATCCTCAGGCCATAGGTATGTCTTAACTATTACTGACTATTGTACCAGATGGACCGAAGCTGTCAGCAGTAAGACCTACAATACTGAAGATGTCATTGGGTTTCTGGAAAGTAATATAGTTACCACGTATGGATTTCCCTATGCTCTGGTATGTGATAATGGGTCTGCTTTTGCTTCAACAAGATTGTCAAGCTGGGCTTTTGATTATGGGATCATATTGAAGTTCTCCTTAAATTATTATCCCCAAGGGAATGGATTAGCAGAATCCACCAATAAAAATTTGTTGAACATCATAAAAAAGTTAATAGAAAAGAACCCTAGGGAGTGGAACACCCTACTGAAGTATGCCTTATGGGTTGACAGAACCAGGAATAAGTTTGCATTAGGAAATTCACCTTTTCACTTAGTATATGGGGTGGATCCCATCCTCCTTGTTAACTTGAAGATTCCTACACTGCAGTTTGTACAAGAGTACCTGGGTATAGACAATAACCAAGAGGTCAGGTTGCTTCAATTGATGCACCTGGAAGAGAAAAGGAATCAGACAATTGATCAATTTGCCAAACATCAGGCTGTTGTCAAAAGATGGTTTGACAAAACGGCCAAGGTTAAGGCCTTCAGGATCTCAGATTTAGTCCTAATGTGGGACAAAGCACATGAGAGGAAAGGGGACCATGGTAAGTTTGATAAACTCTGGATAGGTCCCTTCCAAATTTCTAAAATACTAGGAGACAACACTTACAAGCTTAAAAACTTGACAGGTGAGGATGTTTCATTACCAGTTAATGGAAAATTCCTTAAACATTATTTCCAAGCCTAAGTTAGCTTCATGCCAGTCATGTGTATCATAGTGTATATTTGTATAGTTGTTTGTACAGTTTTGGTTTTATTTTGTGTTTTGTTTTGTTTTCTTGTTGAGTTGTTGTTTTGGTTAGTCAAGATGATGCAACTTATCACCCTAAAAAACAACCAAATTGTTAGGGTTCAAGTGATGAGAGCAGATTTATATATAGGTTATGATTCATTTTGAGAAGTATTTGTGATCAGGTATGTGATATCTTTTCATCAAGATGCCCTTTCTTGATCAAAGTGATTCTTTCACAATGACTCACCTAACAACCTTGGGTTTGTTGAACACACAAGTGTAGGTGTTAAGTGAAAAATCTAAAGGGACTCCCTTGCTACCAATACAATCTCCAACCTAAATCAGCAAGTGACCATACCTTGCACACTGAGCTTACATGATGACATCAGATAAATAAAGTATAAAATATTGAAAAATCAGAAAAAGAAATAAAATTAGGCCATCTAAGTAACTCTACTGGGGCTATAGACGCCTGCTGGCAATGGGGCTCTACTTAGGGGGATTGTATAGATAACCTTGTCAGGGCTATGGATGACTACTGGCAGCAAGGCTCTATCCAGGTTGGCTATGAGGGATGCTCCCAAACTATGTAGCTTAACATCAGTTACTCATGTTTTCAACTTGCTTTCAAGATGAGGATAATTAATCATTTGCACACACCTGATCCTTTGTTAGCACTGTTGCCATGATGAAAACTTTATCATTCAGAAAGATTATGATGCTTATACTTAGAAAAGTTAGAATACTACATATGAATGTGATCACCTCACTTGAATCATTGGAATTTTGTTGTTTTCTTTGGTGGCAAGTTGTTGTGTGGTTACACAACACGCCCCATTTTGACTTGACAAAATAGGGACCGAACTTTTCTGCTTGGCTTGTTCTTAGTTTTTTCTACTTTTTGGCGGTCTGGTAAAAGTAAGTCATGCAGGTGACCCTGCATAGGGAAGCTGGGTAAGTCATCATGATGAGGTCAGTTTGTCAAATTTAATATTTCATATCAATAATCTCATGGTTGGAAAGAGTACAAAATTTCATGTAGATTTGCCTTTTGGATCACCCTGATATTCCTTAAGGAACAAAAGTTATCGCAAGTCAAAGTCCTAGTCAAACCTGATATTCGGGGGGGTCATATTTCGTAACATCAGTCATCTTATGTAAGATCACCCCGATCCAATTCTATCACCCGATAATCATTTGGTCCAAAGCTCCGGATGTCAATTTTACATGATAGTGGTATTTACCCATCAAACAATGTCATATATTTTGCGGGGGCGATCTTCTGAATATCACCCAATCTTCTGAATATCACCCAAGGTTCCGAATATCACCCTGTTGCAAAATATCACCCTAGAGCTAATATGCTGATGACGTCATCCAATCCCAATGGACAAAGAAAATCACCCTGACGGTGACATCATCATCCTTTTTACCTCGCGGAGGTATATTTCTAGAGATCATCCCTTTTGCAATAACATGACGGTGACATCATCTCGATCTTTCAAAAATGGGTCATATTCCCAACATGACCCAATATTCCAAATATCACCTGATCTTTAAAACATGACCTGATATTCAAATATCACTTGATATTCTCAACATCACCCGATCTATTGACATCAATCTTCTCGTTCAAACGCGGAGGGTCATATTACACAGGGGGTCATATTACGAGTATAACCTGATCTTCTGGAGATCGCCCCCCTCATCTTACCCCATGACATTAAATGCACAAAAATGCAGTAGGTGGATTCCTGCTGATTGCGAACCCAATTCAAACACCTGGCAACATCTGTAGATTCATGGTAGAAGATCAATGTTTTTGATCGATCTAACTTGGTTTTACCCTAATTTGCCCTACTAATCAGATATAAAGTGAATTTCCAAGGTCATTTTTTGCATTTACCTTGCGATAAATGAGAATTTATAGAGCATAGAACATTCAAACCCTCATACGACCTACCTACAGACGCGTACAACTTGGAGCAGAACAGAACATGTGATTATCACCGGTATCTGAGCCTTTTCCGTAATCATCTACTTAATCCAGGAGATAAGCATTATTAGGTAAGTAATCAGAAACCCTCCTATTGTCATTTTTTGTAATATCCAGGTAGTAATTTCTTTTATGGTTTGCCTCTGTAATTATGCATATCATGATGAAATGGAGATTAATAAGTATAATATACATGATGCCGTAAACACATAGTGTTGTATATGAATGGATATAAATAGTATGGTAAGACTAGTCATGTTCATTGCAAGAATCCATGGCGGACGTCAGGCGAAGCATGCCAGAGTAAAAATTTCTTAAGCCTATGTTCGTTCAACCTGAAGGAGTGCAGTTCAAGTATGGTTTCATCAGGGATACTCATCAGGGAAACACAGATTTAGTAGCATGGTCGTCCAAGATGCATAACGATAAAGAAAGCACCCTACTGGATGTTGTTTTTACATCAAGAATGTGGTATGTAGTTGGATTTCCTTATTCCATGGAAACTCTAGAATTAATAATAGAATGTGCCAGAAATTACAATCCTCAGACAAGGAGAGTGGAAAAACATGGCAGGGTTTATGCAGATTTGTCCATCAAAGGGATTGCAACTACTTTCAATCTCCCACTTGGAAAGAAGGTAGTCAGTATGGATCTGAAAAAACTAGAGACTGAATATATAAATAACAAAAAGATTGCAAGAAAGAGGATATATTAGTGGAGGGCAAAGAACAACACTTACAATGCTTCTGCCAAACTACCAGTGCATATGTACAAGTTTGACTTTGATGATGAATATCAGTATATGATTGCCCTACTCAACAGGGTGATAGGCTAGCCTAATGCTGGAGTTTTCAAGGATTGGATGTATGGGGTCATCATGATGTGTTGGTATACGGATAACAAATCATTATGGGCTAAGATCATCAGTGATGCTCTAGATGAACAGATGATGAACCTAGGAGGCCTGGAATGTTCATTTTATATGGCTTCATATGTTGTATATTCATGTGCTTACAAGGGTACATTTGATGCACTTACCACAGTTGGAAAGATTGGTGGCAGTTTGAATGATGCCCATAAATGGGACCATTACCCTCAATTGCAGAGAACAAATTGTCTACCTAACTACAAATTAGTGAATGATACATTTTCTATGCATCTGGTTAGAACAATGGAGGAGGATAGAACCAAAAGACTGAGCATGGAAGCTCATGAGGTGATATACAAGCACGGTGCCTAGTTCATCCAGTTTGCCACATTTTCCTACATCAGAGTAGAAGGTTTTGAGGGACAGCCCTTAATGTTACCTAGGTACCCTACTAATGGGGTAGTCCTGATGGAGTTTATGAGACAAGTATCAACTATACTAGATGCATACAAAGAAAACAAGAAGATACCTTATTATTTCTGTGACTATAGGGTGGTACATATGCCCTGATTCTGAAAACATAAAGAAGGCCATAGTGGGTTTGAACTTGATGAATTTATAGCCATTCCCACTGGCCAGATCATATGACCCCTATGGAAGGATGCAAAAGATCATAAGCCAACCTATACATAAAAAGAACTTAGAGGATTTCTAGACTGACTGTGAGGATGAAGCTAAAGTCAGAAGAAGAAAATATCAAAGGCTCACCCTCAATCAAATTAAGACAATTGATTGTGTTCTAGTGCCTACACAATTGAAGAAAGATGATGGCAATTTGTTGTCAAATGAGTATGAAGACAATAAGGTGTATAATGACACCATTTTAGCCCCTGACCTAAAGCAACCTGAAGACATTTCATTGGATCAGTTTACAGGTGGGGTACTGCATTTGACCCAAGCATGGGTAAATGAACAAATCAATACATTGAAGAAGAAAGGTGTGGCAATCACAATAGTTAATAAGAAGAAAAGGCAGGAGATTTCAGATGAAGAATATGATGATGTTCTTGTTGAGAAGAGAAAATCAAATGGAGACATGCTGCCCCCTTAAAAATAAAGCAAAGGATCCCCCAGAGGAAAGAAGAAAACTGATGATAGTCCTAAGGGGGTGATAGTTGAAAGAGTTGATACATCGGTTGAAGGTGCATCTGCATCAGGATAGGCATCAACCTCATCTCTATAGCCTTTGATAGATGAACCAAGAATGAAAAGAATCTTAAGGCTAGCTATAGAAACTGCAAGAGTACAGTATGAAGGCCAAACCTCACAGCAGAATGTGGAAGAAGATATTCCTGAGGAGGAGCCAATCGATAAGGACCCTAAAGATGATGATCCTCTGACATTCACAAGAAAAAGGAAAGCACCCCTGGTGGCATCACCACCTAAAAGACAGAGAACATCTATGAGGGGTGAAATAAGACATGACACCATAATATTAAGGGGAGCTGGTAGTGAGGTATTCAGAAAAGAATTGCAACATAATGTGCCACTTCCTACCATCATTCAGTTTAAGACTGAGAAGGCTGAAGAGAAAGTGAAAGAAACCACTAGAGCAGTTTAAGCTGGTCTGTTCTCATTAGAAGAAACTATGGACCTATCAGATGATGAGGTGGTACAAAGTGTGACTTCTCAGTAGATGGAAATTCTTGCCTTTAACACTCGCATGACCCCTCATGGAACTCCATCCTCACAGAGGGTGATATTAAAAGAGTTGAAGCAAGCAGGACAAGAAGAGAAAGAGAATAGCCTAGAGAGGGCAGCCCAACAAATCGGGCTTGATAAGTTAGTTGATCAGATAACTATTCCTGTGGTGATAGACCTAACATAAGGAGAGGATATAAGTCTTGAACATCAAGTAGGTGCACCTGATAAAGTAGAAAATGTTGAAACAGCCAAGCTGGTAGAAACAGAAAGCAACGCTTTAGATATGGGTCAGTAACAACAAGAAATACCAACTAAGCCCAAAATAGTAGAAGTCCAAGAGAAGGGTGGGAATGATAAAGACACATCAGGTGATGATGCCCCCCAGACTCAAGAAACCTCAAGTCATGATGACGTAAAGACCCAGGAGGTAGATACATCAAATGTGGACATAATGTGATCCAAGATCAGGTGGATGCACCTAGTACAAACACAATGATATCCACGGATACAAATGTGCCTCAGGATGAGGAAATTCCCAAAGTGGATGAAACACAAAAAGAGGGAGTAAAAAATCAATTCATGACCAGCATGTAGATACATCACAAGATCCTCCTCCACAAGAAGAAGCTCCTCAAGAGGAAGAAATACAATAGGATCCCCCTCAGGATGAAGATCATGAGGAAGAAATAAGGAAATCACCCTCTCCATTGAGAATAGAAATAGATACAGGAGATCAGGGTAGACATGATGATGATGTCAGACACCAAGGATCTAGAGATCAAGTACCTCAATGGCTTGAGAAAGAAATAGGTACGGAATCAGGTTTTGAGATTCAAGAGTTTGATGTTTCAACATTATTTTTAGAAACCATCATGAAGCCAAAGAGGAAAGCCAGATTAACATCTACAATAAAAAGAGATCTTGCTACAGGCAGAAGGACCGCCTAGGTAGTACTTCCCATCATTGAGAAAGAGAAAGGTAAAATAGCCCTAGAAGAATTCCAGATTAGCACAGTTGATTTGGGGTTTGCCAATGAAGACCAAGAAGGTCAGGAAGGGAAGGATATAATAGATTGTTTGACCCAAAGGGTGAAGAAAGAAAAGGAGAAGAATAAGCAACATAAGGAGCACATTTCCTAGCTACACTCATACATAAAAGGGTTGATTAACCCTGACAATACATCATCAGATCAGGCAGTCCCATTGACTGCAATTTCTCAAGAGGAGGTTAATAAATTGGACCTTATGAGGCATGAGTCAATGATTATGAGGAAATGGATGTCATCAACACTAACAGGAACTGAGGAAGTCATGAGCGCCTCTTTGCAGAGGTGGAATTCTTTAAGTATCTCTAGGAAGAAAGTTGATAAATTACAGACTGAGGCTGAAAGGAGGTCATTCCAGTTGGAGAAAGCCTTGGGTGCTTTGAGTGAAATAAAGAGGATTAATCCTCAGATCCTAATAAATCATCTAGTGATGAATAATAACACTGCCATGCTAGTGGATATTTGGTATAGGGACATCAGGTTTGAATGTGATGTACTGAAGAGGTGCAGTAGCAAACTAAGAGATATCAGTGTGAAGCTGTACAACATGATGTCCTATGAAGAAGAAGTTTTGGAAGCCTTGGAGGGAAAAGTAGAGGGGGAAATTGAAAACCAAGACACAAACTTTGCCAAAAAAGCTCTGCATGATAACTTCCAACCGATGGCTAATGACCCTCTCAACCACTTGACAGAAGAAGCAATGAACAAGATCATGAGGATCAAAGTCAGGGTGGAGAACTACAATGAGACATTGAGCAATAGGAAGGGTAAATTGGAGACCCTCAGAGATAAGTTTCAAGCCCATAAGCATGCCATCAGTAAAGCCAAAACTCAGGATGGTGGGGAAGTTGAAAGAATAGTAGAAGCATATGAAAATATTAGGACAGTAATGCAGGTCCATGTACAAGGTGATATCCATTAGGATGATGAAGACACAGAAAGTGATGATCATGATGATGAAGAAGAAGAACTTGAGGAGTAGATGAAGATGTGCTACAAGGGAAACATCTGCATCAGGTACTTAGAGGAAAATAAGTTACCTAGATGGTTGCTAGCTGGCAACCTGTGCCATGAGATATAGTTGACCAAGTCAAAAAGGAATATGCACCGTGGATATTAATCGATAAATCTTGATCGTAGATCATTTGTAACCGCTCCCTCACCTTATTCTATAAAAGGTGCAGGGATGCCTTGTTTTAAACATTCGAAGCTTAGTTGAAATTTGTTTGCTAAAATATCAGGGCCTATTTCAAAGTTATTGTAAACATACATGTTTTTGCATACTTAATGAAAGAGAAGACCATTTTGATTACAAATCATTGTAAATCCTGAGTAGTCTGTGTTTGAATTCTTGATATATGCTTTGATTTGCTACGTCCCTTAGAGTGCTCATCAGTCTGCATGTATTGTCTTCATTCATCATCCTTTGAAGTTTGCATCATCTATATCTAGCTGTGAAACATCCTGGTGAAAATATGGTTTGATTTCTTCTCCTAATGATAGTATCAAGTGTGTATGTGGCTCAATAGTTGAAGATTCATCATAATTTGAAGTATTCATTTTACATTTCTTCCATTTTCATTGATTCACCATCACAATTGCAAACAATAGATAATCAGAAGCAAATAATATGAAATATGCTGAAATCTCATAGATAACTAAAAATATTTAGCATATTTAGAGTTAAAGGATGTTAAATAGACAAATATCATGCAAAGATTTAAGTGCAGACACATTATTTGAAGAAATACACTGTGTAGAATAACCTTTCTGTGTAGCATCTTTAAAGGAATAGAATCCTACTGATAAACAAACGTAAGGCCCCTGAATGGAAAACAACAACACACATCAACCACTGAGTAACATCAGTAGATTATGAACTAATCCATGCAGACTTGGGATCATGAATTCTTTGAATTCATCGTATCTTTCAAGATGAGTAAAGGTTGTTGTGTAACTTTTATTCTATGTTTGTTTATGACTAACATCATGACCAAGACAAAAGAAAAAATAAAATGCATCCATAGCAACATCACATAGAATCATATAAAACATCATAAAAAAGAATGCATCCATAGCATATAGCATAAACAATTCCATATAGAGCACATAAGCTGCATCATCATATCAATATAACATAAAACATGTCTAAATGTACAATATCACAATCCATCTCTAAGTCAAAGTCATAAAATGTATACATCTCAAAAATAATAATACATGTCTCGGTACAAAATAATGCCACTATATACATATCAGGCTATCTAAGCCATCAAAACATGTATACATAAAAGTCAAAGTCTGGTACAAGTGTAACTATAGGTTAGCCATGCTGCTATGGGCCACTATTCCTAGCACTGCCCTCTCCATCCCCTCCTCTGCTAGCCCCAGACTGCTGTGGCCCCATCACAGAGGCTCCTAACCATGAACACCCTTCTCTTTGCAAAGCCACAGACTGGCTCTTATAGCTGGGAGCCCTCTACTCTGTTGGTATGGCACCACGGTACAACCCCCGATAATACTGCATTTGCGCCTACACTCTGGAAAGCTCACCCTGTACCTGTGCAAGCTATGCCTGTGCTTGCTACACCTATGTAACTAAAAAGCTAGTAGTACCATCTATACCTAGGGCTGCCACTGTCGCATCTCTCTCTACTCTGATGGCCTGCACCCTCGCCAAGGTTGAGTCTTTCTCTCTAGTGAGCTCTGATGCACGTCCTGCATCTACATCTCTTCGAGACTCTGCTTCTCTAAGGTGTGCCCTCAGCTGCCTCACCTGACTTTATAGTGCAGTAATAGCCTACTATTGTAAGTTAGGCTACGGAACCTGCTATCCCTATCCTTGCACCTGCTACTAGGCCACCTGCTATGGTGGCAACATCTATCTCTACTATACCACCTATTGTGCCTACACCTACACCTTCTCTACCGCCTATGGCTACACAACCTACTACTAACCAGAAGGTCCCTCCCCAGCTCTCCTCCTTTGCCTCTGTCAGCCTCCATCTCTGTCACTTCCATCATCTCCCTCTCCCCAACCCCCTCTACCCCTCCTCTGTCTCCTCCTCCTCCTGGCAGCCCCATCATCGTTGTCTGAATCCTCCTCGTCTATGAAAGGAACTAGCTCTCCAGGTCCTAAATATCTAGGAAATGGATGAGTGGCAAACCACTCCTCATAATTTGGAGTCATCCTCACATCTACTATCTCTCTCCTCATCGACCAAGCTGCATAAGAGATCTGCTGAAAGTCTACTAGCGCTTCCTCATAAGATGCCACTGGACCCCACCTCAGCTTCTCTGCATGGGTCCTTGCAAATAGAGCCTGCCCTGTGGCCTACCTTGTACTCTGCCAAACTACCTCTGCACCCTGCTAACAATCTCACGCTCAAGTATGTATCACGCTTACATATCTATAGCTTGTAAGGCTCACCTCTCTACCTATGAAAAACACATATTGGTCACGTGATCGCTATATGCTCCTACAACCAAAATTGTAAAAGGGAAATACCTGCTAACAAGCTGGCCCCTCTGTGATACACAACCTGGTACATATCCCTGTATAGGTGTGCAAGCATGCACACACCCCATGCGTATCGAGTCCCGTCAGTAATCATCCTCTCCATAACTCTCCCCTAGCCAATCGGAAACCCATGTGATCTCCTATCGGGGCATACCACGCCCGCGATCAATCCTGTCACTATCCCCGGGAAGTAGTCATAACAGTCACGTATGTCCTGCCATGAAATCACCTGCTCATCAAGCTCCGGGTCATCAAAAATGTATCTGCACTCTACCAATCCTGCATCGCACTGCAGATCGTACTCTACCAACTCTCCCTAAATAAGAAGATGCAGAATCCTATATACGTCCTCCAAGGTGATAGCCATCTCCCCAATCAGTAGATGGAAGGTCACATCTTCGCTGTGGAATCAATCCATTGCTGCAGTCAACAAACTGAGGTTCACGCGAACCTTGGGCATGAAACATACATAGTCCAGACCCATCGTGCCAAGAGCCTCTTGATCCATCTCAGTAAGCATGTACTGCTGCAACAACGGTAGCGGGAACTGCTCTCGTGACATGAGTACATCGCGTATATCCTCCTGCAACCAAGCAAAGCATAGCGTCAAACAAAATCCATATCTAAGAAAACCTATGCCAAGTAATCAAACTATCCTATCACTGACTTAACATATCAAATTGATCCAAACAGCATATCATCTATTGACTAGATTCCAGAAATCTCAGAGATCACTTATCAATTGACACATTGATCAAGATGCTAATTGAGTCAATTTTGTTATGTCAGCTGACTATCCTAGTGCAAATGCATTGAACCAGGTCGTAAATGCACCAACTCATAACAAATGTGCGGCTTCACCATGCATGCGCCGATACTTGTCACATATGCGCAGCTTCTCATGTCACATGTGCAGTCTCGTAATGTATGTGCCAATTCCTATCCTATATGTGTAGTTTTATCATATGCACCGCTAGATTAGTCACATGTGCAATTTGTGGGTATATGCGTAGTTTCAGAGCGTATATGTGCTGAACTATGAATCAGTGCATCTATTCTAGCTAAGTTTCCCTAGCATTTATTGCCCTAATAAATTACCCTAGGTGAAGTTTTTCAAGCTACATATCGATGGTCCTGCCTCTGCTAGCCACCGGAACCTTCAGACTCGCTCAAAGCGGTGCTCCTCGCATGGAATATCCATATCTCTGTCAGCCACTCTAGCTCCTCGGCTCTCCTAAGCTCTCAAAAGCAAATCACCAAAGGACAAGTGTGCAAATCAATAGGACTTGTGGACCCAGCTCCTATATATAGGAAGTGAACCATAACTGACTGTGTGACAACTGTGACTACTTCCCAAGCCCGTTTTCTCCAGTTTCTCTAAACCATAACCTATTTTCTTCAACCTAACCTATTTTTCACCCTCTTCATCGTGCGATTGTCCGTCTCACACCTTGCACCTTGGCTTCTCTGTCCAATCTCCTGAGGGGGCATCCTGTCGTTAAACTTGTACCAAGGGCAAACTGGAGCATGTATCATTGTCAGAAAAATTCTTATTCTTTGAAACAACGTGATAAAACACTTTGCATCAAAGAGGGGAAAATGTATACACCTAAAATTGGCTCATGTTGAATTAAGTAAATATTTTAATATTTATCTTAATTCTTATTTTCTTCTATCAATTAAATAAATATTCTAAGTTTATTTAATTGGTTCATTAGCCCATAATTAAATAAAAATCAATTTATTTAATTAAATTCCCTAAATTCTTCTAATGTCTCACATAATTAAATAATCCTAAATTATTTAATTAATCCTAAATTCCTCTATCCTAAGTCTTGATTCCATAAATCCACCTCACCTTTTCCACCTCACCTTTCCACCTCACCATGTTGCACATATAATTAAGTATTTTAAATATTTAATTAGCTAATATTCCCTCACCTACATGTCCTATTTATCCTCCAGTCAAAATTAGTTAACTCAACAATCAAATCAGTTAACTAATTAGTCATTTCAGTTCACTAATCAATCAATGCACTTGACTGATTGGTCTATTCTGTTAGCTCTTCAATATATTATGTTAACTCCCCTATTGCATGAAGCTGGTTGGACACTTGTCCTCTTTCTATTTGTGCACATTCCTCAACCATTCTAAATTGTTGATCTTCTTATTTTTTCTCAACCATTGATCTCTTCTCTTCTGAGTCTATAAATTGAACCTTATTCCTCCATTTCAATTATCCAAATTTCAGTACAATTACTCTGTCGAATTACCAGCACACCTTTGGCACCCCATTACTATATATTTGCTTGAGATCACCCCTATTTCTTTGAAGCTCATCTTCATAGCAATAAATTATCATAGCCATTTATCCATCGCCATCTTGAAGAACGAAGCAAGGAAGTGCGCTTCCTGAGTGCAACTTTTATCACAAAAGATCGATCGAGACTAGGTGAACAATGGAAGCCATAGGATGAAAAAGGTTTGTGAGGTTTGTGCTTTATTTATTCAATCTTGTTATTCACAATTTCTATTGATGTTCATTGGTTTATTAATAGTTTTATGTTGTTAACCATAATTTCTGATAACAGGTATAATAAATGGTAAATGTATAGAAATATGTGGATATGGTTGAATATGTTGAAGGATGTGTAAATGAGGATGAATGAAGGATTGGGGAATGATCTCAACTTTACAAAGAGTGTGCCATTTGTCTATATGTAATTGTATTAAGACATTCCACCAAATTGTGCCCAAAACTAACTAGGAATTGGTATAGGTATGCAAATTTCACCTTTATAACTATATAATATTAATTGTGATATAAAAGGGCATCAAATTTATGATAAGGGGTTTTTGTAAATACATTCTCACTATTACAATCTACCCCTTACTAATAGTGTAGTTACACCTCTCAACGTAATCATCTAATATGATAAAAAAAGTTATATAGACCTATTCTATTACTTTATAAGATATATTAGTGTAAGGGGAAATGCACATCCTTATATAAATACCTATGAACTAATTAAATAAATAATCTAACCTAGATAAGAGAGCTAGGAATATAAACATTAAATACTAAAATTAAATAAATTTAAATGTGACACTTAGATTTTGAAGGTGGGAAAGTGAAGATGAAGATGTCTAGAATTGATTTGCCACATTACTAGAGTTTTTAGGCTTGCTCAAATAGATGACTCAAATCTACAAACTAACTACTTTTGAAACTTCACTCTAGTTAACCTACATGATTGTGGACCTGATCTCCATGAATATAGACCTAAACCTAAGATGTGGGATTGAACCTACAATCCATAAAAATGATTTGGTAAGTTGTTGACTATTGGAAGTTGCTCACCTTAGTTTGTAAATATCTAAATCTGTGTAAGAATTAGCAGTGTTTAGAAACACCTTTATGAATTTATTAAATTGTGAGGGCCACATTCTCCTCAATCAAATCCCTTGTATGACTAGATTTACAACTCTAAGTGAAAGATTGAATACAACAAGCAAGAGTGTAATGGACCTAGGATGATGTGTGTTTATATACTTCTCTCTAATAACATTGCTAACTTCCTTTTACCTTTTTTACAAATTGAATTGTAGATGTGCTCAATAGATTCATTGATTATCCTAAAATTGATTGAATGAATGTCTTTACATACAACAACCAAGCACACAAATCAAAACCAATATGTGCTAGGTTAGCTCATAATGAATAGTAAGAGGGAGTTGGAAGGATATAATGTAAATTTAAATTTTATAAATTCAAGGTTCATAGCCATGACTACAAAAATGACCTAGGTCAAATTCACACCCACATGTCTAATATAGGGTGATGGATAGGGGATCTAGGGATTATGACCAAATTTCTAAAGATGAGTGATAATGGGATCAGGATATGGGTATGTTTTGAACCAAATTCATGCAAGACTATGCCATTTGCAAACTTGTTTTTACATTTGGGACACTAATAAAAGTAGGCATAAAACATAAAGGAAAAGGGCTTAGGTATGCAATTTTCACCATTATAATCAGTTTATGTAGATATAATTTCAAATTAATAAAGAATAAATCTCAACAAATGGCATACAATGGTTATCCAATGTCAAAAATTTGGCCAAATATTTATACTATATTAAAAGAGAATGTGTTTTATATTAATATACAAATCATAATGCAAGTTATTAGAGAAGAGAGATACCATTTTATAGAAAATTAGGAACTACAATGCAAAATTATAGAAAATAGAATAAATAGAAAATAATAATTTACATTTTTAGTAATATTAAAATTACAACATGCATTTCAACTTTAAGATGCCATGAGTCTATAGATCTTTGGGTTGTTTCTTGCTTCTTTTTGGGATCTATTGCTTGTGTTGGTTATGTTGAGATCTCCTTTATTTAAGGTGTTGACTATTTGTTGATGTGTTGCAGTCTTTATGCCACTAGTTCTTAGTTATTCACTCCTTGTTGATTGGCTAGGCTTCATTGTCCTGATTTTCTTTCTTTGTAAAAAGGGTTAGGGCCCTTTCAAAAAAAATACCTTTACCCTTATCAAAAAGATATTAAAATTGCAACATAAATTGATGCAAAATAGAATAAGTTAAAAAATCAACAACTTAATGTTTATGAATGAAAATTTAATGAGAACCAAATAATTAACAACATATATGTTTGAATATGGAATATCACCTAAGTAGACTATTATTTTTATATTACATCTTTCAAATAAAAAATGCATAGATATATTGTTTTTATTGGTAAATATGGCCATAGGGGGACATACCCATTTATATTGGTATAAAAAAATCATATATTTTGATTGGTTGCCCTTGTGGAGGGCCATGACAACAATATCAACTACCTATAATGCCTATAAATATGTATATGAAAACCCAACACACATTAACCAATATCAAACATATTTCATGCATTTTTCTCTATTTCAGTCTCTCCATCCAAGATTGAATCTAAACTCCCCACCTCAAATACAAAAGACCAATCCACTACCTTAGAAGTTGATTTTAGCAATTCTATTCCCCACTTTTCTTGTTATTTCCATAAAGTGCCATTCTACCCCATTGCCAAGATAACAAAATAACCCATAGACTAGTGTAAGGCATGTTGATAATTGACTAAACCCCAACTCTAGGGTGAAAACTACATCCAACCACAACATCACCCATAATTTCCTTCAAACCATATACCTCCATCATAGTTTAATCAAAGATTCTACAATAATCCTAATAACTTCCTTCAACTCCCCCACCTCTAGGAAAATTGCAATAAACATCAAAGATATACCTATGTTGACTTTGTGATGGTGTGCAATAGAGAGGAAGATCTCGCCTAACACCACCCTAAATGCATGAATCATGATAACAACCTTGGCCTTAAATATATTTTTAAGCATTATATTTGATATCTCGCTAAGAAAGGTAATTTGCCTCTTTTTTATAGTCATCCTCATCATAGTATCCATGGAAAAGTTTTATCCACCATTTTGCACTAGGGGAAAGGGGCCAGTTGCCACCCACGCCCCAATAACTACTATGTTTTTAATCACTTGACCCCCCAATTAAATTTTTAAAAAGAACCAATACATGTAAAATACCAACCTAATAAATTAATACAAATGCACCAATACATGTTCACAACATTTGTACATGTTCACAAATGCACCAATACATGTTCACAACTCCAATAAATTAACCAATGAAATTAAGACAAGTGCACAAATGTGATGGTGAGCGGTTACTGGCACATCATTGCACATGTATGGGGAGACATGTTGAAATGACACTTTTTTGACCCATGTGCACATAATGCATCATACAGTGAAATGTATAAGTGCCCAGAAGCTGAAAGAATAGCTTTAAGCTCTTCGGTTGCATATGGAGAAACCCAAAAAAAATCGTCAAAATCTGATATGTCTAGCCATGAGCTTGACGTACACGAAGTTAGGGTGGGTGGCTACTGGCCCCTCTCCCCTATGTGAATCTACAATGCATTTTAAAGACCTAAATGGTGGCTTGAACATGGTCTTTCCATTATACTTCGTATATTTTCCATTAATGTTCAGAGTACTTTCTCTGGTTTGATCTGAGTTGAACACTACCCTAACTTGAAATCATTATGAATGCTCTTACACAATCGTGGGAAGAAGAATATTTGATGCCACATGTGTGGAGAGCTATCCATTATACATTCCTTGTCTAATTTGATTGCCACATTTGCCAATATGCCTACATCACCATTTGCTTCCTTGTATACATGAATTATAGTGTATGCCAATAAATCTTTAATTACGGGCCACCATAGATTTAGAATATTGTTAATTTTTCAATTCGAAGAGGATTTCTTACGAATGTCACTTATTATCGATGATTAGATCCCTCAATGTAAACTCATGTTATGCCATAATACTTGCAAGTTTGAAGCCAAGGAGAATGGCTTGAGATTTCACCTCATTATTAGTATCCATGGAGAGTTTTTTCGCTACTGTGCCAATCAACATTCCTTTATGATCTCTAAACCAAGGTTTCCCCTTGACACCCCCATCGAAATTGAGCTTGTGCCAACTTTCGAGCAAAGGGATCCATTTGACACCCATTCTTGGGTTTGGGACCAAATTAACCTTGGCAACCCCATAAATGGGGGAATGCATAGATATATTTTTATTAACACTTCTCTATGTGAATTATTATTTTAAAAAATCTTAGTAAATAATTATAAAGAACTCAAAGTGCAAATTATTGGAAAATAAAACTATTATTTTATAATAATTCAAAAATTACAATACAAATTAAAAAAAATTTATAATTTATATATTTATTAAATTTTAAATACAATACAAATTTAAAAAAGAAAGCAAAATAATTTAGAACATATAAATATATAATTAGCATAAAAATAGGAAAATATATATATAAAATAACATAAGGTTATTAAATCTAAAATTTACTTTATTAATAAATGTAAAATTATACACTTAAATTTAAAATTCATTTTTATTTTGACTATTTTTATTAATTATTAATTACAATGGCAACACTATGGAGTGTAATGGTAATGAGCATGTTAACAAAAACTATTAAAGAGCTCACATGTAAAAAATAATAAAAACTAAAACATAGCCAATCTATATTATAAAATAAAATAAAATAACTCTTAAGTTAGAAAATAAATTTGAAGTAACTAAAATAAAATAAAATAATTGTAAAAAACGTTTTAGGTAAATAAAAATTCCTCTTTCCTCTTCCATAAAAATAAAGTAAACATTGTTTAAGATACATATTAAAAATGATATTCAAATAAACCATCAAATCAAAATTAATGTATTTTTTAGTACTCCTTAGACAATATGAGTTTGCTCTTTTCTATCTTATCGAGTGATTAATCTATCTATCCTAAACCAATCAAAATAAAGTATTACTTTTCATGTTGGACAAATTTTAATATTTCTTAAGTCAACATGAGAAAATTTTAACAAAAAATATTGGGAAAATGAATTCTCTATTGTGATTGGCTCAAAAAAATGACCTCTTAAGGGTAGATTTTGCGGAGGGTGGATTTTGTAGACATACTATTTTGAGTGAAACAAACACCTAAAATTGAGGAGAAAAAGGTTAGAAGCGAGGAGGTGGCAATGCTAACAAATTAACTTTGTTAATTTAATTATGAGTGAGTAAATTCTTACAGGAATTTGGTTATGAAACAAATAATAATAATTTGGTTTTATATTTGGGATTTTTAGTTTATAATAGTGGTTAATAGTATACAAATTGAACACTAATCTTACCTCCCATGACTTAAGTCATGCCTAGACCGATGGCGATAATTTTGATATTGTTGCCACCAATTCAATGAAGAGTACGGTCAATTATTTCCATCAAATAGTAGGTTGTTAATACTATTCATTAAAGAGATTATGCTTAATATTCCATTTTGGTATTTACTATTCAGTTTCTATTTTTCTCTCATAAATTTGATATTCATTTGCAATTTGTGGCTATGAATTGAAACATTAGGTTTGATGCAAGGAAGTTTGTGGGTGAACTCTGAAGTGAATTCCCATTTAAGGATTTAAGTAGCTTGGGGTTCATGGTTCAGTGTGTGGGCTTAATGGTTTGTCTCTGATCATGATCAACATCGGTGGTTATGTTTATGCTTTACGATTTTTGGTCTTACATTCTTTCATGGTTGTTGAGCAAGTGGGTTTTAAAAGGTTATAACTTAAAAAATTTGTGATAGTTTGATTTTGGTTGTGTTACAAGCCTTTCTTACGAGGTGGATGATCAGATAATCAGAGATTCCTTTTTTACTTTTGGGGAAGTTATAGATGGTATGTATGTGTGTTTAGCCTACTATTCTTCTTCAATGTTGAACTATGCTTTTGGGTGTGGGTTATTGGTTGCATTACACATTATTTATGAGATAATGATGTTTGCAGCAAGGATCATCAATGACTAAGAGACTGGGAGGCCAAGAGGCTCTAGCTTTGTCAGCTTCAGTTCTGAGGAGGAGGCCAATGTCGCTATAGAGGCAATGGATGGAAAGGTATACTTTCTTTTGTGGTTTCATTTATTTGTGAAGAGGATGTGGCATTTGAGTGTTGTGCTATTATTGAAGTTTTCATATTTGGCATATTTTACAATGATTAGTGGTCAAGGGATGTATGATAGCAAAGTTTTGATAGGCTAAATAAAAATATGCAATGATGATCTTTGTGTTCTTTACCCTGTGATAGTCACCTTCAAATGTATTGTAGCAAGATTTTGTTTCAAATTGCCATTTGGTGCCCTACGGTTGTTTTTCATTTCCTTATTGGTGCTTGGCTATAACTCTAATATCCTTTGTCTTTGTTTATTAGTCGATATGGCATGACACAGTTATTTTCCACCTTTAATTTAGATAAATGAGCAATTTTATAAAGGTGTTTGTGGATATAGATCTTATTTGAGTGTGAGGCATTGTTGGTGAAATCTTTGTTCTAGGTTGGCTAGCTAGTATTGTTTGATATGCTCTGCCAAAACTTCTAAACTTCTAATGCTCTTTCTAGTTTCCAGGAGCTTCATGGGTGTATGATATGAGTTAACTTGGCACAAGAACAAACTTTTGGTGCTGGTGGTGGTGGTGGCGGCTTTGGTGGAGGAGGAGGGGGTTATGGTGGAGGAGGAGGGGGTTATGGTGGTGGAGGGGGCTCTGGTAGTGGAGGTGGCAAATTTGATGTTGGTGACAGCAGTGCCAATGGTGGATATTGAGTCTGATTTTGAGTTCCGATGATGTAATTCATATAATAATGAACAAGACACTTCAATCCTTATGCTTCTTTGATAGTGTTTTCTGAGTCATATTTTTCTTTGATTTTGTAGCTATTTGAATTACTGATTTTGTTTTGGCAACTTAGAAGTTTTTCCCCCAGAAAAACTAGGGTCCCTCAGAAAAACCAGGGTTCTAATTTTTTTGTAATACTGAGGCTTTACTTCATGTTCTGTGGTGGCCTTTAATATGGTATCTGGAGAGATGCATTCATCATTTTTGTTAAATGAAGAGATATGTATTCTCTGCTATCTTTTTCTTTTCTTTAAATGGGTATCATAGTCTATTCTCTTTTCAACGAAGAAAGATGTATCTCTGTTATCTTTTTCTTTTTCATTACCTCAAATAAGAGGGAAATGAAGAACTTGAATAAAGGAATGTAGTTCTTTACATGCTCATTAATTGTAAAATGTGATGGGTGGGGAACTAATCAGTTGTTGGTGATTGTTCTTTTTAGATGACTTGGTCAAGGCTTAGAGCATTGGGATTGAAGTGGCTTGGGGTTCACGGTTTAGTGTGTGGGCTTAATGGTTTGTCTCTGATCAAGATTAGCATCGGTGGTTATGTTTATGCTTTACAGTTTTTGGTCTTACATTCTTTCATGGTTGTTGAGCAGGTGGGTTTTAAGAGGTCATAACTTAAAAAGTTTGTGATAGTTTGATTTTGGTTGTGTTATAGGCCTTTCGTATGGGGTGGGTGATCAGACACTCAAAGTTGGGCTTAAAAGATTGTTAATTTTAGTTGTAATAATCATTAACTTATAGTTTTATATTATTGTTAAGATTATTAATTGGGTTTATTTAGTGTTTGACCAAATAGTCTAAGTTGGTTTTGACTTGACAATTATCGATTTGTCGACAAGATCCATTAAGCATAGGTTTTGTCAAAAAATAAAGTTAGGTCAATATGCGATCATCGACAAGAAATATTCAATAATTTAGTTAAACTATTTTACTATTTGAATACCCAATTGGGATCCTAGCATGTTATTTTTATCTATTTTGGAAAGATAGAGAGAGGGGAAGAATACCTCGACCCCATTCTCGTATCTTGTCAGGTGTTACAAATAACGTAGATATACATTGTATACACCAATTTTATGTTGAGTTTAAACCATTTTGTTTGTTATAGTTGAATTTCTTTTAGGTTGTGGAGTAGTTACTAATTTAATGTAATTTGCTTCATGTAAGTAATAGATGCTTGACTCCTTTACTCCATGATAACATGGAGAGAATGGAGGAGCTTTTAATAGGATTGGGGAGTGGTCTTTGTATACACCTAAAAATGACACGACTCTAGCTAAATAAATATTTTAAATATTTATTTCATTTTAAATTCCTCTATCAATAAATAAATAAATCAATTTATTTATTTGATTCATATTTCTCCAAAAAATTAAATAAAATCATTTATTTAATTAAATCATCCAAATTCTTCTAAAATCATTCTAAATTAAATAATACCAAATTATTTAATTAATTCTTCTAAATTCCAAAGTCTTCAAATCCATAAATATCAAATCATTCTCCATATTTAAATAAATCCAAATATTTATTTAAATTATCTATTTCCTCCAAAATTGAATTAATACCAAAAATAATTCAATTAATCCATGTGCACATGTAATTAAATATTTTAATATTTAATTATCTAATATCCCCTCACCCACATGTCCTATTTATCCTCTAGTCAAATCAATTAACTCTTCAATCAATTCACTTAATTGATTAGTCTATTCTGTTAACTGGTCGGTCATCTCAGTTAACTCTTCAATCTATTATGTTAACTCCCATATCTCAAAATAGAGCAGGACACTTGTCCTCTCCCTATTCGCGTACATCCTCTCAAATTTCATCAACTGCTTATCTTCTTATTCATTATACACCATTGATCTTCTTTCTCACAAATCTATAAATACAACCCCTATTCCTCCATTTGAAGGATCCAATCTTTTTATAAACTTACTCTGCAGGAATCACAGTGCGCCTTTGGCACAAATCACTCCATAGCTTGAGATCAACTGTCACACCATTATCACCATTATCATTGTATTGTGAAGATCCTCTTCATTGCAAAACCTATCAACAACCATTCTCCATTGTCATCTTGGAAAAAAAGCAAGGAAGTGCACCTTCTGAGGGCTCTATTCATACATGAGATCAATTCAAGATAGGAGACCAACAGAAGTCACAGAATAGAAAGGTTTGCAAGGTATTGTGTTCTTTATGTTTGATCTTATTTGTTTCAATTTCATTAGGTTATTGGATAATTAATTGTTTATGCTATTGTTCCCTTTTTTTGATAACAATTCTGGCACCCACCGTGGGGCCCTTGCCCCAATTTAACTTCAAAATTGAGTTTTGTGTGTTAAAATCCATACACAGGATGTTTCTGCACATCCATCACATTCTGTTGCACATCTACTCACTGATACTGCGCATCTGTCAAAATTTGTGCATCCACTCACTGTTACGGCGCATACATTCTCTGTTACTGCGCATCTATTTATGCGCATACATTCTCTAATACTACGCATATGTTTCTGCGCATACATTCTGTGTTACTGCACGTCTATTTCTGCGCATTCATTCACTGTTTCTGTGCATTTATTCTGTTAGGGTTTTTGAGCTATTTCTTAGGAAATTTCTAATGCTAACATCATTTGCTAGAATATTCTTAGATCCACCTTGTAGGTTAAGAGCTGGTTAGGCATATAGTTGCATAGTTAACTCTCATCTAGATCTAAATAGCAAAAGAAGTAATTGAGCTTGTTCATGCAAATTTCACTTAGATCTAAATAGGAGGGAAGTAATTTGTACTTGTTGCATCACAACTTGAACATAGTCCCAACTAGGAGGATTAAAATTGGACAATTTCTCTCAAAAGCTTTTTCAAAGTTAACAAATCTTGTCTTCCTGATAGAGTAACTCATTTAGTTTTTCTCTTTTTAACTAGGAGGAAAGAACCAATTTCTGTGATTTTGGAATGATCCCCTTAACTAGGTGACCAAAATTCTAGAATCATCATTTCGCATGTGTGACCTTTAGAGCGGCCTACCCTTGGAATTCCTTCCTTCCAAGTAGGATAACCTTAAGTGATAATGGCTAAATTCAAGTACCTCCAATTCACTATAAATAAATTGCGTTTATGATGAAAGTTGCAAGCGACGAGTGTTGTTGTATTACACTGACCAATGTTTCCCCCAAAACCCTATGGATTGTAACCTCTACAGGCTAGGAAGCCTTCTTATCGAAGCGAATGGCCGCACGTGTAATCACCCGAATGGATGGCTTGACTAAAATCCTTATGTTATAGTATGCCAAAATCCCCTATTTGGTGACATAGGAGGAGGAACCTCTAGAGCTGTCCAACATCATACACTCATTTAGTGTAGAGATAGAAAAGTTCAACTCTTCAGAGGAACTATAACTTGGTATACATGAGAAGTGAGTGTCGTGGAGGGGAACAGGTGCTACCAAGTTATTAGATGTCCGGTTTATGCAAGTGGCTGGTGTAAAAACCAAGTTGGAACTCATTGAATATTGTCCTTACCAACCTTAGGATTGTGCTTACATTGTAGTAAAAAAAATTGAGAAAAGACAAAAACGTTGCAATAAAAGTAAAGTAGTGAAAACCTAGAAAATAGGCACTCTTTGCGATGCAAATCGCTTCCTGCATCTTTGGGAAACTATTGCCTTTCATCCATCCTTCCTACCATCATCTGATTGTATCCCTTTCACAAAAACCACCTAATGATAACCTATCATGGTTTGATACTCTATCACCATTGTTGCCTTATTACCTAAGGTTTATCCACTACCCTATCCATAGTGTCAACCTGTCATAGGGTCCATTGTCAGTATCTTATCCTCTCAAACTACGTTGCCTCTGCATCATCACATAGGCAAGGCCATCATTGATGGGCCCCCAAGGCTACACATCCATTCCATACCTTATCACCCATTCTCTGGTCCATCCGCATCCACACCATTTCCCATCACCTAGGTCCTAGGTCCACAAGGGTCCACACCCTGAACTACATTGTCTCTGCGCCATCATCGATGAGCACCCGAGACACTAGGTCAGTCCTTTAGGGCTCATTTTTTCATGTCTATTGTCCATTCTTCCATCATAAATTGATCCTTTACCTGACTGGGGGCAAGTACTTGACTTGGTTACGAAGTTGGATTCTACAATGCCACATGTTCTAAGAGGGCACCAATAAGGATTGTGATACCTTTCACTAGACACACACACACAACAAATCCCACTTCCAAATATAAATTTTGACACAAGACATTAACCTATCCTAAACAAAACAAATAAGGGCCTAAACACTCCAAATGATTTTATCTAAATTATGGCAAGAAGACACATTTAATTCAAGAAAGTTTTGTTTTGATTGGTTGTGCCATAAATTTCAACTTTAATCATCATGTTTCCTATGCCACTCAAGGATGCCTAAAAACTAGAGATTCTATGATGGGGGCATGATTATTTTATTTGTTTGTTGCTTGTGGGTTTATATTTCGTAATGTGAAGCCTTGTCTAAAGACATGATTAACATAATGATCATCGAGGACATCAGAGGTCTAAACATGAAACAGGTGTAATCTGTGTCTGTTGATATGCAAGAAATACTCAGGTCATCTTGGTTCAATTATACTTAGATGCTTGTATTAACTTGCTAAATCAAAATCCATGTAAGCAATACTTAGGTCAATATGGTTTAATTATACCTGGATGCTTGTATTTTCTTACAAAATTTTAAAGAGAAAAGAAACAAAAAAAAATCACCCAATGATGAATCAGGCACTTCAAAATACTTGCAATATCAAGGTGACAAATATCCACATCCATACACATCCAATTACATTTCATATACCATCCATAAAATAATGATTTTGTTCAAAGTGCCAATGTTTGCAAACAAAAGCTTGTCATTCCTTCATTCACGTTTCTTCTATCAATCAAATTTCTATCTATCATTGTGTTGGTTAACAGATTTGTCCTTGTTCTGAAAATATTTTATTATGACTCTATACCCCTCTTTTGAAGAACAAATGAGTTAAGCAACAAATGGGTGAAATTTTAAATTAGTTCCCCTCTGAATTTAGGTACAGCTCCCTTTAAGATTTTCAATGAATTTAGCCTATTCAACTATCCAAATGCACTTTTAACCAGAAAATGCTTAAGGCAGACTGACATTCATACATAACTATGTTATGAATGCGATAAATTTATACAGTAACAGTGAACAATAGAATGCACAGATTCTACTTTTGAGACATTCAAAAACATGAACACATACACATGAACTTGCTGAACCAATAAATAATAGAACACATATGACGAGTTGTCTGATTAAAAGAACAATTACCAGATGAAAGGAGATGTCACACAGAAAATCTAATTCCAAACACTCAGACGCATAGATCCAAGTAAGCAGTAATTGTTTCTTCTTCTCATTCACAGATGAAAGGTTTCTCAGACAATCATCACATAATGTAAAATCATAGAACGGTTCCTAAAATTCCCTTTTCTTTCCTTTTTCTAACTTTCTATATCCCCTTAAAATATTTTAAAAACCTATATATATGAATGTCTTAATCATGTCTTTGAGTAAATCAAACCCAGAGTTAACATAACTCTGACCCATACGGGATTTAGTTTTTAACAACTGATTTTAAAGATCAAGATTGCTGAAAATAACATAAAAGAGGAACAGAAATAAAGAAAAAGAGCCAATGAGATCACGACTGGGACAACGGATTTGCATCTCCAGATTTGTTATCAGTGGCCTGGGAAGCACGTTGGGTCTTCCACTCCTGAAAAGCAGCAACGAACTCCTGAATCTTCGGGAAGTTGGGAATACCTATATGCTTCATTCTTGACCTCCAAACTTCTTTTTCCCTTCGCATTTTCCCAAATTTTTCTTTGTGTTTTGGAAGTCTGTCTATACAGAGATAAAGTAGGGACTCAACTTTAGAAACCCAGGAGAAATCCTCAATTAAAATATTGTCATTTTCTCTGACAAAGCCGATTTTATCTTTGAAAGATTGGACCACTGCGTCGATATCTTCCATTGGTTTTCCATCATCCTTTACATATTCAACATCAATGCATTGCAAGTCATGTTGTAGCAATTGAGTGAATTATGTTATCTCCTTAATCAGCTTTGTAAGTTCAAAGCGTCCTTGCTGGGATATGGAATTCCTCCATTCAATATTTTTCTTGTTCACATATAATAAATCCTCGTCCAAACTAGTCAGGTTCTTTTCTGTCAAAAACTTTGCCAGCCCATATTTCTGAACTTCATCTATTTGGTTTATTACATTCACCCACATGCCCTCATCTTTCGCCCAAACAACAACCTGTGCTTTAAGATCTTCAATGGTGGCAGGAGTGAGATCATATATGCTCTTGAGTTCACGGATGTATTCAGTTCCTTTCTGCTCAATGTTGTCCAACCAACTGTCAAATGTTTTTGTCACCAGTTTGCTTCTATGAACCTGATCTAGCATCTTTTGGTTGACAGGTGATTTCGGGTCAAAAGACAGGGGGAGCTGTGAGATCAGCTGCAGGTTAGGGTTGTTAATAGCCTCAATGTACTCTGCCATTGAACGCAAAGTTTGTTTCAACTCCCTCTTGTCTTTTTCATCTTTCCAGGTTTGACTAATCATCCTCTTAGTAGATGCTTCAAGGTGGTGGACATCTGCAGCTCTAGAAGTAGCACCGAGATCCACTTTCTCCACAGTGAAATCATGTACTGCTGGATCTTGAACTTCTTCCTCAGTCACTGGCTTAGCTATTTCAGCACTCCAATTACCAGTGTTTGGATCAATGTTTATTCTGGATGTCGTCTTGAGTTTATTGGACTTGGGGGTTTTCCCCAAACATTTGCTTACCATGTCCTCTAAAGGGACAACAAAAGGAATCACTTTTTTCTTGTCAGAGATAGAACTCTCTAGCCACTTTGGTGCAGGTGCTGAGGTTGTCTTCTCGGGGCTCACTCCATCAGAGGATTCATTTGAAATCATTAATATTTTAGGGGTCTCCAGAACGGCCCCTAACTGTGGCCCGGTGTCAACTTCCTCTATTCTGTGTGGACTTAGCTCCTTGTCACCCATCGGTTCTTCTGAATCTTCCTTTGAATTCAAATCAACAACTATTGTTTCAGAAACCTGTTTCTTTCTTTTCCCTTTAGTCCTCAACCTGGTAACACGAGATGGTAGAATATCTGTGAGGACTCTTCTGGATCTCTTAGGGGTAGGGCTTCTTTCAGTTGATGGCTTGGAAGCACCTGCACCACAGATAGCAATAGGTTGATTAGAAGAGCTTATGGGAAGTGATGATCCAATTATTGAGGAGAATTGTTGGGCATTTTTAT